>CM077345.1:76361731-78761731 GCA_039655645.1 Ammopiptanthus mongolicus
TTATGGCAAAGTGGGGTCCCTTTGAAGGTCATATCTTTTGCTTGGATTTTGTTGTCTGAGTCTTTATATAATTGAAGCTGAACTCTGATTCTTTGACGGGGTTTTTGGAGATATTTGGTCTCTTTGTGTTGAAAGATTTTAATGCAGCTGTCTTGCAGCTGTGTGATTGTTGTTTTGTTGGAAGCTGTTATTGTGATTCTCATTTTGTGGTGTTTTATTATGTTGCATAAGGGGGTTAGTTTTGATTATCAAATGCAAAATGGTTCTGAAAATGTAAGTTGCCTTGGCATTTTGGTTCTAGTTCTTTTTCTTGTTTTTGCTGTCATGATGGGTCTTTGGAGGCTGCTTGAGATTTTTCCAGTTGAAGGTGGTTTGGGTGTGTTAGGACTTATGGTAGTCTGATGTTTTGGTGAATTTGTTACCCTCTTTCTTGTTCTATTATATGGAGTGGTTATGTTTGCTTGTTGCTGTTACAAGGAATTTTACAGGTTGCAGTTTCTTGTTGATTTATGTTTACTGATTTATGATCAAATCCCTTGGTATAATTGGTCTGTTATTTGGGTGTTGGTCTGGATCTGCTATTAGGCAACTCTGCTGCTGTCTTGTAGTGTTGTTATTCTGTTTCACAGGTTTTGGTTTCTGGCTTGGGACTTGGATTTGATATTGCTTTTAGTTTTCTGTTGTTTTGGTGTTGCTGCTTGGTGGCTGTATGTTGCTTGGATCAGCTAGATGCATTTGCAAATTTAGTTTCACTGTTAATGCTATGTTGTTGTTGGATGCTGGATCATATTTATTGTATTTGTGCAAGTTTTGGTTAGCACCTATCCAGGGCCGGCCCAACACCCATTGAGGCCTAAAGCAAACTTTATGGTGAGGCCTTTTTAAAAAATTAATCCAATAATTTTTTCATACAAAATTAATTATTTTGTGCACAATGAGGAGTTGATCCCTGGACCTTCAACCTAATGGTAAGTTTTTATACCAAATGGGCTAACTTATGTTTGTTGATATATTATACATATCAGAAAGTTAATATATAAAAATACAAAGTGGGCCTTTTTTTTAAAGAAAAAATTGTTTTATTTTGAGAGGCCTAAAGCAAGGGCTTCACTTGTTTTACCCTTGGGCCGGGCCTGCACCTATCTTGACTGGTTCTGTTATCTGACTGAGGCTTCGTCGCTGCTATGCAGTGTAGGTTTATATATTAGATTTGAGTACCACTTGTACTCAGTAATATAACTTGTTTGCTTGTTAGAAAAAAATATATGTGCAAGTAGTATGTAACATATTTTTGTCATAAAGAAAATTATATTTTCTTAAATTATTTTTTCAATTTTTATTCTTGTAGAATGACTTAAAAAATGTGGGTGAGGCATATCAAGAGGAGATTTCAAACGCACCAGTACCATTGGTTGAGCACTTTGCACTTGTATTGGGAAGGAAGCCAAATCACTCTTTGGGTGTAGGTAGTGCAGTAATAACAAAAAAGTTTACAGAGAAGCAACTTATTCAAACTCAAGTTGAGACTGCACAAAGGCGAGCAAGTGATTTAGAATTAGAAGTACAAAAGTTAACTGAGATTACAAAGAAACAAGAAGAGGCCAACATCCAACTTCAAACTCAATTGCATTCCCAACGCGAAATGATTGACGCTCAACGTGTTGCTTTGGAAAGTCAACAAGAACAAATGAAGCAAGAACTTGAGCAAGAGATGAAACATCAAATGGCTGCCTTTTTGGGAAGTTTGTCATTCAATGGACATTCTAGCGTCTCAAGCGCTCCTAGTGACAGCGTAAGCTTCTTTGTTATTTGTTTTTTTCTTGATATGCTATTATGTCTTGTCATTGCTATGTTACATTTCTTAACACAAAAAGTTACTAATTACTTTAGTTTTATTAGCACTGATTAATTGTTTTATTTCTTTTGTTTGATTGTAGGATCAAAATCTATGAGGATGTGTTTCTTTACCATTTATTTAGATATTTAGTTTGGTACGTAGGCGTGATTCATTTAAATTTAAGAATTTTAAAGTGTTCGTAGTCTTGTATTGAATTGAATAATAGGTATATTGATTTTGCCACTTTGTTGGGATTTACTTGTTGCAGGTGTGTGAAGGCTTTGGTGGCCAAGAGTTGTGCTAGCAGTGATGTAACAAATGGGATCCTTCTTCTTGCTATTGTTGGATGTTTTTCTGGTGGATGTTGGGAGTTGGTCTGCTTTGTTGGTCTGTCATAGTTTAACATGTGTTTGATGAGTGAGAGTAATGTATAATGGTGTTGCTAGTTTTTCAAGTTGCAAGTTGGGATTCTTTTGCTGTGGAAGACTTTTTAGTTAATTATCTTTTTTACCTAGAACTCGTGTCTGGATGTTTGTTGTGGTCAATTTGTATGTATCTTTGTGTCCTTGACTTTGTCCTTTGTACTCTGGTTTGAGTATCATACTTATTATAATAATATTCATTTTGCTTATAAAAAAAAATATCACTAATAATTTAACATGACAACAATTCATGTCATTAATAGTAATCTGTTTTTTATACCAAAAAAAATAGTAATATGTTTTAGTGACCATTAAGACAATAGTCAAAATTTCAAATATTTTTAGTGACAAATGTTAATAATCACTAAAATCATAATGTGTTAGAATAGTAGTGACCATTCATTTGTCACTATAAATTTTAATAGTGACGATAAATCATCACTATTGTGATGTATATTTGTGACGATTCATTTTTGTTATTGTTATTTATAAGTATTAGTGACATCATTTTCGTCATAATAAATGTCTATTTTTAGTGACAATTTGAAATAACGTCACTAATTAAATAGTGACTTGAGTTATAGTGACGAAAGGTGACAATTTAAAATATCATCACAAAATAGTCTTAGTGACGATTTTTAAAGCTTTTAATGACGAATTTTGCCGTCACAAAAATAGCATTTTCTTGTAGTAATTGTGGGGAAAGTATATGATTGCTTCATTTAAATTTACTTACCAAAAAAATTAAATAGTAGAGAAATTCTTAACATTTGATGACTAAAGAAAATAGTAAAACTTAATTGATCCTAAATGTATGATTAACACAATTTTAGTTTTTCAATTGATAATTGGTATTTTAATTAAATCTTCAAAAAAATAGACATATACTTTTATTTCGAAAAAGAAAAAGATCGCCACTGCAATAGGAATGACATTAACTATTTGACATAAAATAGATATTTGGTACGATTACCGGTTGTTGCTATTATTTTTATTCGTACAAGATTCTTTATTCTGATAATCATAATTTTATTAATACGTTAGGCTGTTTGATGTCGCATCTTGCTTGGTCATGTATTTGAAATATTGTATTCTGATCAAATACTTTTTTTTAATATTGTATTGGCTTGTGTAACACCCCGATTTTTCAAGCTTTCTAAGGTCAATAAACCGTGTAAATGAGTTTGTATTTTATCGGAGGTTCTAGAGAGTGAATTAAAATAAACTAAGACCATAGTCAAGCTCTACGCTATCGTAGGGAGTTACGGTTAGATTTCGACGGAGCCCGATCTGCGTTTTTCACTGACAGTATGATTTTACTGCTTAAACGACCTAATTTTGACTCGTGAACGAAATAGTTAGGCTTAGAATCGAATTTCCTACATTTTAGCTAAAATTGGCTTTTCCCACTAAACAACGAAATAATATAAGTTATTCGGGTGAAATCTCAAACCGGATGACGAACGGAGCTGGATAGGGATTTACCGGGACTCGCTAACGGATAATCTTGAAGTTACGTCAGGTCAAGTCACCTAGGAAAACGTGCCAGTGTCATGATGGTTTTTAAAATATCTGGACGCGAAATGACCAAAATACCCTTGACCTTTTATGGAAATTCCACTTATGTCCTTGTGTGAAATGACCTTTCTACCCTTAAGTGAGATCTAATTAAAGAAATTCTATTTTTCGAAAGTAACAAGCAAACTTTTGTTTCGTATTTTATGTTGTTTTTGGGTAACCATGTGATGCCGGATTAGGGTGTCACATTAGTGTAATGCCGGATTAGGGTGTCACAACTTGTCTCAATTACCATCGTAATATAAATTCTAAGAATAATATAGACCGCTTATCTACATTCCAAGAAAACAATAACAGTATTTCCTAAGCTTAATTAGTATTAAAATAACGGGAAATAAGTTGTTCATATTATAAATTGTTATTCGTACTTAATTAAATCATCAAATATTTTAATTGAACGTAATCATCTCTGGCTAATAAGAACATATATTTCTTTACATTAGTATTTTACATTATATTTGTCACTTAATTTCTCATGGTAGTGGGAGGTGTTACACTCTTGATTTAGTTATTTCCTTTAGTTGTATCGATCATTATGTTTCTCTCCATAATTATTAGGAATTTAATTCGTAGATATCGCTAGATTACTTCCTTTCACTTTTAAAACATCCAATTAATCACTATTACTATTTGATTCATCAAAAAATTAGCAGAATTTTATTCTTTATTATGTGAAATTACAAATTTTTATTTTTTTCTCAATGGGTTTTAACTTTTGCACATTTTGATTTCTTCTTTTGTTTATACCGATAATTACATGAATTAAAAAACACTGAGTTAAAGATTTGATAAGTAGCATAAAATTAATAAGGCTGACGTGTTTGATATGATCAAATCTATACTTTCATTGAGAACACTAAGAATGCCTACTATTTTACATGCATCCAACTATGCCTATAAATTGAACTTGTTTTTTGAACTTGAAACAACAAAACCTCAATTTTAGATAGATATATAATATAAAAATAGAGGAAAAGCTAACGCAGGGAATGTCTATGGCAATGGGTGAAAAGATAAAATGTGTGCTGGTGATAGCCATGATTATGCTAGTCTTAGCACAGGCTGATGACATTGCTCCACCTCCACGAGTTAACCCGAACTTCTCGTTAGGGCCCGTTCTTTGTTATGCAGAGTGCATTGGAGAATGCCTACTGAAACGAAATCCAATTCTAACTCCAATCTGTATAGCTACCTGTCATGCAAAATGCAATAAGACTTCCTCAAATGTTGTCTATGACTGCGTTGCCGGTTGTGCCTTGTCCAAGTCTATTAGCATCAACACTGGTATCCATGTTTTTGTCTTCTTTGCCTCTTTTATTTGGTTTTGGTTTTTGAGGGAAATAACTATAGTTGAATTTTGCTAGTTGATTGTTCTATATGTTTCTAACATTAACTTGACTTGTCAGATACACGTGGAGTGGACGCCTTTGTGGGTTCGTGCTTGAAGGGTTGCAAGAACCAATAATCAATCGCTACATTACGTGGGATGAAATGTTGTAGGAAAATGTAATTATTGGAAATAATGTTTTTGTTGAACTCCAATAAACGAAGCTAAATGCGTAATGTATTTTTGCTTTAATTCTATGAAAACATTTGTTCACCCTCTTCTTTCTTTATTTTTTGTTTTTCAGTCATTGCTTATGGTAGTGAAGAGAAATGCATTATTGAATTCAGGTTAACAATGGTAATAATTTATAATTACTAACTGATAGAAAATGTTACGAAAATTAAGGAAACATGACACACTCGAGGCAACAAAAATTTCTATATTAGCATGACATGCCACGCTTAAGAGTAAATCAATATTTCATACTCGTGGCAAATATTCACCATAATTTAACATTACGCACCACAAGCTACTTTTTCTTCATCAACCAAACGCCACAAAAAAATTATGTTAAATAAGTTCGGCTTAAAACTGAATATGTGTTAGGCAAATACGAATGATGTATTTCATAGTATACCATCATTCATCTTAATGTTAGATAACATCCTTAATGTAGTTTTTATTCGTACAAAAAGTGTTTTGTGCATGGCTTGCAACAAAGATTTAGCTAGAAGGGAAAGTATAGGTGAAAAAGTAATTTATTAACACCTATAAGGTAATCACTCATTCGTAATCCAGATGAAGATCGCTGATTCATTTAAGTTAATTTTACATAAAGTTCTTTGGAGTCTTTAGATTTGTACAGTTGTGCAAGTTTTATATGCAAATATTCTATAATTTTTATAAAGGACAGAAAAACAATCTGTGACACCCCCTTCTGGGACGCCACATGGTTACCCGATCTGTTCTAGGAAATAAACTCTATTAATCTTTTTCTAGTTACTTTCGGAAAATAAAGTTTTCTAATTGGTGAACGCCTCCCCAATTTTAGTGATAAATAAAATTTTTCTTTTTAAAACTCTACCATCCCATAGCATAACACAATATCCAGTACTATATGCATCTAATATCGTATACATACTAGTTCCTTATCAGTTATACACAGGGCCTTTATATAAATAGGCCATTCACAAGATTCAAAACAAAGAAATAAACTACATAATACCCGTGACGCTCGAACGGAACCACTACTCAAAATCTCCTGGCCCTCAGTAGCCAGAATAACCAACTGACGCACTACTCTAACTCTAGCCTCTCACTACAGCTGGCCAACCTCTAATGGTACCCGTTGGGGAGATCCCGTCGATCATCCCCAGTCTCCAGAGATACAGCAGATGTAGATGTCACAGAAGTCACTCCCTCGTCCGGAGCATCGTCCTCAGCATCCACGGGATAGTCCTCCGGATCTATCTCCACAAACTCCTCTGGATCCTCCTCGATCTCATCGATCGCTGGATCCACAGCATCTGGGGCTGGGGGTGGTGCTGGTGCCGCTGCTGGTAAGGGTTGTGCTAAATCTTGAAGTACCCCCAACTCTCCCTGGTCTGCCAAAAACTCTAGTAGGAGCCACATCAGAGGTAAAGGCACCTCGATGGACTTTACTGTATGCATACGTCTGTGTGGTCCTCCTCCGAACGTACCGACTACCTCCCGGACTGGTCCTGTATAAATGGCGCTCTGTGCCCCGGGGTTTATTGCCCAGGCGCCAGCATGGTCGACATGCTCAAAGGTCAAGGATCGAACCCTGGAGTGCTGAAGGGGCACCTCCGGATCCATCTATAAACAGAAACCAATATATACCAACAAGAAAAAGCCAACCAGGAATATGCAAGAGTGAGATACCAATATGAGGATTTAAAGACGATAACTACATGTAAAACACATAAACACATATATCATCATGGCAATCCATACGTTTTTCTGCTTAAGTAACTTGCCAAAAGGGATTCATACCCGTCAAACATAGTCATTTGTAAAAATGCATGAACACTTCAAAATCAACATCTAGTTTATTACTTAATCTCCGAAGATCCCAACTTCTTGTTCATCAAGCTGATCAAGCTCGGCTGTCCAACATTGGACACGCCGTAATACCATAGCAACACTGCCCTACGCAAGGCACAGTGATCATCAATATGGCTTTCATTGTCCACCATGGCACAATGATGCAAAGTAACATGAATATCCTGACCACCAAGATATCATGATTAATTATAGGCACGTCTGCCAATTAATGCATGTAAAAACATTTTGTTTCTTGTCACTGTTCTTTTTGCTCGTTCTTTCCTTGTCGAAGCTCAAAGGCTACCGACCCGTCATGATTTACCATATTTTAACACTTTTCATAATCAACACAGGACACAACGTCCGAGTGTTCAGTCACGAAATCTTAGACCGATGCACCAGTCCTAGATTCGTGGTAGTAGAAACCAATGTTTACCTTTAACAACGTTCATCATAAAGTATACAGGACACGAAGTCCACAGGACACACAGTCCACAATACCACAACATGGATCTTAAATCCACGTGTCATCATCACAGAACACTAGTAACCCGACGTCTCGTTTACTAGGTTCACGTTTCAATGTTTATCGTCGTTTTCGTTCAGTGAAACACAAATTAAAACAAAATCCCCACAACTTATCCAAGTCGTCGGTTTTGATATCATTGAGTAAAACTTGTTTATGAAAAATCCTTTTTCCTTAAAATCCAAAAACTTACTTTTCTCTTGAAAATCAATTTCCTAACGTCATAGTTCTCAAAATAGGGTCATTTTGTGGCGGAATCGTCGTTCCAATAAAATTATGATTTTTGCCGTCATCTTAATGTTTAAAAACGTTCCAAGTCAAAAAAATTAGTTTTTCCTTCCAAGTAATTTTCTCCATCCCAAAAATTAATTATTTTTTAAACATATCTCGTTTCATCTACTAACTTTTCCTTTCCAATTTCCTTTGGAAAAATCAACATTCTTGAGAAGACTTTTAAAAGCTTTTACCTTAGTCATTAATGGAGCACTGACCACTGTCAGGCTTCTCAATCAACAATCAACATCCATATAGTCAATACAGTCTCATCACAACAGATAGTACAGTTATAGCATATATCAACATATAACACATAATTACCAACAATCAAACATACAGGTAATTATTGACAAATAACATCATAGCGAAAATTAAATTAAACATCCACCACACAGTTCAATTGAAACTTATACAGACCACAACATACACAGATAATATATAGTTATCGACAATCCCTCAGGCAATCTCCTCTTACCTTTTGTAGTCTAAAAAGGATTTGGGCCCTCCAATTTCTTCGAGTGTCCCACTACTCCGTGAATCCCCGACTCACGTGGTCCGAACGCACTCCAAAAATCAACGAGCTACGCTTACTCTATCAATCCTTCACCACACAATCATAAAATAAGTCAAACTTTTAAAACATCTTCTTAGTTGCAAAGGATAGGTTCGGCCCTCTTCAAAAAAAACACTAGGATAGGGTGTTCAAAATTTCACCAACTAGAACCTAGGGTCCTTTAGAACATAATCAAGCTTCCTTTATACAAAAATGAACCAAAACCCCCTCTTAAACCCCTTGGGTAAATTCGGCCAAGCCTAGGGTAATAAGGAAGGAAATTTATTTTTGGGACAAGCTTCTAGATAGTCATAGCATGCATCAAGGTAAGTTCATAAAAATTGGTTTCATGGCCATTGAATTTTTCTAACATTTTCTAGGAATTTTTGAAGGTAAGGTACTAAAATTGAAATCATAGAATATTGATCATGAGTATGGATCAAGATAGAAATTACCCTCTTGAAAAATGAAGACTTGCTTGAGTTCAAACTTCTCCTTTACAATTTAATTATTTGTTGATCTTTGGCCTTCCTTGAAATAGCAAGAAAATGAAGAAACTTTGGGAGAAATGAAAGAAAAGGTTGCTGCACTTGGGGAGCAGAATTCTGGCGTGAAAGAGAGGTGAGAAGAGTGGTCTCACTTGGATATAACTTGAGGGGTAAGAAGGTAATTCTTTAGGAGGGCAAAATGGTCATTACCACTTGATCATCATGACACTAGTGATTCACTAGGTGACTCACTAGATGACTCACTAGGTGACTCACTAGATGAGTTGTCCTTGATTGGACATAGAGTTTATCTTGTAGCGAGTCCTGATAAATCCGTAATCAGCTCCGTTATTTACCCGATTAAAGATTTCACCTAAAAAAACATATTTTATTTCATTTTTTTGTGAAAATTTTTAAAATAGCCAAAGTCGTTCGAAATTTAATTACAAACCTAACTGTTTCGTTCACGGGTCAAAATTAGGTCGTTTGAGCAGTAAAATCATACTGTCAGTGTAAAACGCAGACCGGGCTCCGTCTGAGTTTTCGACCCAAAATTTAACCATAGCTTCCTACGACAGCGTAGAGCACGACTATGGTCTCAGATTATTTTATTTCCCTCTCTAGACCCTCCAATAAAATACAAACGAATAAATACGGTTTAAT
This sequence comes from Ammopiptanthus mongolicus, assembly GCA_039655645.1. Lineage (NCBI taxonomy): Eukaryota > Viridiplantae > Streptophyta > Magnoliopsida > Fabales > Fabaceae > Ammopiptanthus > Ammopiptanthus mongolicus. The sequence continues at coordinate 76,371,466 of CM077345.1, forward strand.
TAAAACAGAAAGCTCGAAAGCTTGAAAAATCGGGGTGTTACACAATCGAACTCAATATCGTCCTTTGAAACCAATTTCCCGGGTTTGTTATTTTTCTCAGTGAAAAATACGGCCAGTTAGAAATTGTTAATTGTATGAGTTGTAATAAAAATAAAGATTTATTTGTGATGCACAGTCATCGTGCAAAGGTTTTTCACACTAGAAATCAATCATGCATTGCCACATCATTAAAAATATTTTACCTTTTAAAAAATTACCTCATTGATCATAGTGTTGTATGAATGGTTGATAGTTCATTAAAACTAAAGTCAATAAATAAGTCCAACTTTTTTGTATATATAAAAGACATAAAATTTTAAGTTCGTTATTCTCTACTGAATTTAAGTTTTGATAGTGTTTAGTTAACTTGGGGTTTATTAAATTTTCTGCATTGTGGGGAAAGTATATGATTGCTTCATTTAAATTTACTTACCAAAAAAATTAAATAGTAGAGAAATTCTTAATATTTGATGACTAAAGAAAATAGTAAAACTTAATTGATCCTAAATGTATGATTAACACAATTTTAGTTTTTCAATTGATAATTGGTATTTTAATTAAATCTTCAAAAAAATAGAAATATATTTTTATTTCGGAAAAGAAAAAGATCGCCACTGCAATAGGAATGACATTAACTATTTGACAAAATATAGATATTTGGTACGATTACCGGTTGTTGCTATTATTTTTCTTCGTACAAGATTCTTTATTCTGATAATCATAATTTTATTAATACGTTAGGATGTTTGATGTCGTATCTTGCTTGGTCATGTATTTGAAATATTCTATTCTGATCAAATACTTTTTTTTAATATTGTATTGACTTGTGTAACACCCCGATTTTTCAAGCTTTCTAAGGTCAATAAACCGTGTAAATGAGTTTGTATTTTAGCGGAGGTTCTAGAGAGTGAATTAAAATAAACTAAGACCATAGTCAAGCTCTACGCTATCGTAGGGAGTTACGGTAAGATTTCGACGGAACCCGGTCTGCGTTTTTCACTGACAGTATGATTATACTGCTCAAACGACCTAATTTTGACTCGTGAACGAAATAGTTAGGCTTAGAATCGAATTTCCTACATTTTAGCTAAAATTGGCTTTTCCCACTAAACAGCGAAATAATATAAGTTGTTCATGCGAAATCTCAAACCGGGTGACGAACGGAGCTGGATAGGGATTTACCGGGACTCGGTAACGGATAATCTTGAAGTCACGTCAGGTCAGGTCACCTAGGAAAGCGTGCCAGTGTCATGATGGTTTTTAAAATATCTGGACGCGAAATGACCAAAATACCCTTGACCTTTTATGGAAATTCCACTTATGTCCTTGTGTGAAATGACCTTTCTACCCTTAAGTGAGATCTAATTAAAGAAATTCTATTTTTCGAAAGTAACAAGCAAACTTTTGTTTCGTAGTTTATGTTGTTTTTGGGTAACCATGTGATGCCGGATTAGGGTGTCACATTAGTGTAATGCCGGATTAGGGTGTCACAACTTGTCTCAATTACCATCGTAATATAAATTCTAAGAATAATATAGACCGCTTATCTACATTCCAAGAAAACAATAACAGTATTTCCTAAGCTTAATTAGTATTAAAATAACGGGAAATAAGTTGTTCATATTATAAATTGTTTTTCGTACTTAATTAAATCATCAAATATTTTAATTGCACGTAATCATCTCTGGCTAATAAGAACATATATTTCTTTACATTAGTATTTTACATTATATTTGTCACTTAATTTCTCATGATAGTGGGAGGTGTTACACTCTTGATTTAGTTATTTCCTTTAGTTGTATCGATCATTATGTTTCTCTCCATAATTATTAGGAATTTAATTCGTAGATATCGCTAGATTACTTCCTTTCACTTTTAAAACATCCAATTAATCACTATTACTATTTGATTCATCACAAAATTAGCAGAATTTTATTCTTTATTATGTGAAATTACAATTTTTTATTTTTTTCTCAATGGGTTTTAACTTCTCCACATTTTGATTTCTTCTTTTGTTTATACCGATAATTACATGAATTAAAAAACACTGAGTTAAAGATTTGATAAGTAGCATAAAATTAATAAGGCTGACGTGTTTGATATGATCAAATCTATACTTTCATTGAGAACACTAAGAATGCCTACTATTTTACATGCATCCAACTATGCCTATAAATTGAACTTGTTTTTTGAACTTGAAACAACAAAACCTCAATTTTAGATAGATATATAATATAAAAATAGAGGAAAAGCTAACGCAGGGAATGTCTATGGCAATGGGTGAAAAGATAAAATGTGTGCTGGTGATAGCCATGATTATGCTAGTCTTAGCACAGGCTGATGACATTGCTCCACCTCCACGAGTTAACCCGAACTTCTCGTTAGGGCCCGTTCTTTGTTATGCAGAGTGCATTGGAGAATGCCTACTGAAACGAAATCCAATTCTAACTCCAATCTGTATAGCTACCTGTCATGCAAAATGCCATAAGACTTCCTCAAATGTTGTCTATGACTGCGTTGCCGGTTGTGCCTTGTCCAAGTCTATTAGCGTCAACACTGGTATCCATGTTTTTGTCTTCTTTGCCTCTTTTATTTGGTTTTGGTTTTTGAGGGAAATAACTATAGTTGAATTTTGCTAGTTGATTGTTCTATATGTTTCTAACATTAACTTGACTTGTCAGATACACGTGGAGTGGACGCCTTTGTGGGTTCGTGCTTGAAGGTTTGCAAGAACCAATAATCAATCGCTACATTACGTGGGATGAAATGTTGTAGGAAAATGTAATTATTGGAAATAATGTTTTTGGTGAACTCCAATAAACGAAGCTAAATGCGTAATGTATTTTTGCTTTAAATCTATGAAAACATTTGTTCACCCTCTTCTTTCTTTTTTTTTTTTTTTTCAGTCATTGCATATGGTAGTGAAGAGAAATGCATTATTGAATTCAGGTTAACAATGGTAATAATTTATAATTACTACCTGATAGAAAATGTTACGAAAATTAAGGAAACATGACACACTCAAGGCAACAAAAATTTCTATATTAGCATGACATGCCACGCTTAAGAGTAAATCAATATTTCATACTCGTGGCAAATATTCACCATAATTTAACATTACGCACCACAGGCTACTTTTTCTTCATCAACCAAACGCCACAAAAAAATTATGTTAAATAAGTTCGGCTTAAAGCTGAATATGTGTTAGGCAAATACGAATGATGTATTTCATAGTATACCATCATTCATCTTATTGTTAGATAACATCCTTAATGTAGTTTTTATTCGTACAAAAAGTGTTTTGTGCATGGCTTGCAACAAAGATTTAGCTAGAAGGGAAAGTATAGGTGAAAAAGTAATTTATTAACACCTATAAGGTAATCACTCAGTCGTAATCCAGATGAAGATCGCTGATTTATTTAAGTTAATTTTACATAAAGTTCTTTGGAGTCTTTAGATTTGTACAGTTGTGCAAGTTTTATATGCAAATATTCTATAATTTTTATAAAGGACAGAAAAACAATCGAACTCAATATCGTCCTTTGAAACCAATTTCCCGGGTTTGTTATTTTTCTCATTGAAAAATACGGCCAGTTAGAAATTGTTAATTGTATGAGTTGTAATAAAAATAAAGATTTATTTGTGATGCACAGTCATCGTGTAAAGGTTTTTCACACTAGAAATCAATCATGCATTGCCACATCATTAAAAATATTTTACCTTTTAAATAATTACCTCATTGATCATAGTGTTGTATGAATGGTTGATAGTTCATTTAAACTAAAGTCAATAAATAAGTCCAACTTTTTTGTATATATAAAAGGCATAAAATTTTAAGTTCGTTATTCTCTACTGAATTTAAGTTTTGATAGTGTTTAGTTAACTTTGGGTTTATTAAATTTTCTGCATTGTGGGGATAGTATATGATTGCTTCATTTAAATTTACTTACCAAAAAAATTAAATAGTAGAGAAATTCTTAACATTTGATGACTAAAGAAAATAGTAAAACTTAATTGATCCTAAATGTATGATTAACACAATTTTAGTTTTTCAATTGATAATTGGTATTTTAATTAAAGCTTCAAAAAAATAGACATATATTTTTATTTCGAAAAAGAAAAAGATCGCCACTGCAATAGGAATGACATTAACTATTTGACAAAATATAGATATTTGGTACGATTACCGGTTGTTGCTATTATTTTTCTTCGTACAAGATTCTTTATTCTGATAATCATAATTTTATTAATACGTTAGGATGTTTGATGTCGTATCTTGCTTGGTCATGTATTTGAAATATTCTATTCTGATCAAATACTTTTTTTTAATATTGTATTGACTTGTGTAACACCCCGATTTTTCAAGCTTTCTAAGGTCAATAAACCGTGTAAATGAGTTTGTATTTTAGCGGAGGTTCTAGAGAGTGAATTAAAATAAACTAAGACCATAGTCAAGCTCTACGCTATCGTAGGGAGTTACGGTAAGATTTCGACGGAACCCGGTCTGCGTTTTTCACTGACAGTATGATTATACTGCTCAAACGACCTAATTTTGACTCGTGAACGAAATAGTTAGGCTTAGAATCGAATTTCCTACATTTTAGCTAAAATTGGCTTTTCCCACTAAACAGCGAAATAATATAAGTTGTTCATGCGAAATCTCAAACCGGGTGACGAACGGAGCTGGATAGGGATTTACCGGGACTCGGTAACGGATAATCTTGAAGTCACGTCAGGTCAGGTCACCTAGGAAAGCGTGCCTGTGTCATGATGGTTTTTAAAATATCTGGACGCGAAATGACCAAAATACCCTTGACCTTTTATGGAAATTCCACTTATGTCCTTGTGTGAAATGACCTTTCTACCCTTAAGTGAGATCTAATTAAAGAAATTCTATTTTTCGAAAGTAACAAGCAAACTTTTGTTTCGTAGTTTATGTTGTTTTTGGGTAACCATGTGATGCCGGATTAGGGTGTCACATTAGTGTAATGCCGGATTAGGGTGTCACAACTTGTCTCAATTACCATCGTAATATAAATTCTAAGAATAATATAGACCGCTTATCTACATTCCAAGAAAACAATAACAGTATTTCCTAAGCTTAATTAGTATTAAAATAACGGGAAATAAGTTGTTCATATTATAAATTGTTTTTCGTACTTAATTAAATCATCAAATATTTTAATTGCACGTAATCATCTCTGGCTAATAAGAACATATATTTCTTTACATTAGTATTTTACATTATATTTGTCACTTAATTTCTCATGATAGTGGGAGGTGTTACACTCTTGATTTAGTTATTTCCTTTAGTTGTATCGATCATTATGTTTCTCTCCATAATTATTAGGAATTTAATTCGTAGATATCGCTAGATTACTTCCTTTCACTTTTAAAACATCCAATTAATCACTATTACTATTTGATTCATCACAAAATTAGCAGAATTTTATTCTTTATTATGTGAAATTACAATTTTTTTATTTTTTTCTCAATGGGTTTTAACTTTTCCACATTTTGATTTCTTCTTTTGTTTATACCGATAATTACATGAATTAAAAAACACTGAGTTAAAGATTTGATAAGTAGCATAAAATTAATAAGGCTGACGTGTTTGATATGATCAAATCTATACTTTCATTGAGAACACTAAGAATGCCTACTATTTTACATGCATCCAACTATGCCTATAAATTGAACTTGTTTTCTGAACTTGAAACAACAAGACCTCAGTTTTAGATAGATATATAACATAAAAATAGAGGAAAAGCTAACGCAGGGAATGTCTATGGCAATGGGTGAAAAGATAAAATGTGTGCTGGTGATAGCCATGATTATGCTAGTCTTAGCACAGGCTGATGACATTGCTCCACCTCCACGAGTTAACCCGAACTTCTCGTTAGGGCCCGTTCTTTGTTATGCAGAGTGCATTGGAGAATGCCTACTGAAACGAAATCCAATTCTAACTCCAATCTGTATAGCTACCTGTCATGCAAAATGCCATAAGACTTCCTCAAATGTTGTCTATGACTGCGTTGCCGGTTGTGCCTTGTCCAAGTCTATTAGCGTCAACACTGGTATCCATGTTTTTGTCTTCTTTGCCTCTTTTATTTGGTTTTGGTTTTGGTTTTTGAGGGAAATAACTATAGTTGAATTTTGCTAGTTGATTGTTCTATATGTTTCTAACATTAACTTGACTTGTCAGATACACGTGGAGTGGACGCCTTTGTGGGTTCGTGCTTGAAGGGTTGCAAGAACCAATAATCAATCGCTACATTACGTGGGATGAAATGTTGTAGGAAAATGTAATTATTGGAAATAATGTTTTTGTTGAACTCCAATAAACGAGGCTAAATGCGTGTTGTATTTTTGCTTTAATTCTATGAAAACATTTGTTCACCCTCTTCTTTTTTTTTTTTTTTTTTTCAGTCATTGCATATGGTAGTGAAGAGAAATGCATTATTGAATTCAGGTTAACAATGGTAATAATTTATAATTACTAACTGATAGAAAATGTTACGAAAATTAAGGAAACATGACACACTCGAGGCAACAAAAATTTCTATATTAGCATGACATGCCACGCTTAAGAGTAAATCAATATTTCATACTCGTGGCAAATATTCACCATAATTTAACATTACGCACCACAGGCTACTTTTTCTTCATCAACCAAACGCCACAAAAAAATTATGTTAAATAAGTTCGGCTTAAAACTGAATATGTGTTAGGCAAATACGAATGATGTATTTCATAGTATACCATCATTCATCTTATTGTTAGATAACATCCTTAATGTAGTTTTTATTCGTACAAAAAGTGTTTTGTGCATGGCTTGCAACAACGATTTAGCTAGAAGGGAAAGTATAGGTGAAAAAGTAATTTATTAACACCTATAAGGTAATCACTCATTCGTAATCCATATGAAGATCGCTGATTCATTTAAGTTAATTTTACATAAAGTTCTTTGGAGTCTTTAGATTTGTACAGTTGTGCAAGTTTTATATGCAAATATTCTATAATTTTTATAAAGGACAAAAAACAATCGAACTCAATATCGTCCTTTGAAACCAATTTCCCGGGTTTGTTATTTTTCTCATTGAAAAATGCGGCCAGTTAGAAATTGTTAATTGTATGAGTTGTAATAAAAATAAAGATTTATTTGTGATGCACAGTCATCGTGTAAAGGTTTTTCACACTAGAAATCAATCATGCATTGCCACATCATTAAAAATATTTTACCTTTTAAATAATTACCTCATTGATCATAGTGTTGTATGAATGGTTGATAGTTCATTAAAACTAAAGTCAATAAATAAGTCAAACTTTTTTGTATATATAAAAGACATAAAATTTTAAGTTCATTATTCTCTGCTGAATTTAAGTTTTGATAGTGTTTAGTTAACTTTGGGTTTATTAAATTTTCTGCATTGTGGGGAAAGTATATGATTGCTTCATTTAAATTTACTTACCAAAAAAATTAAATAGTAGAGAAATTCTTAACATTTGATGACTAAAGAAAATAGTAAAATTTAATTGATCCTAAATGTATGATTAACACAATTTTAGTTTTTCAATTGATAATTGGTATTTTAATTAAATCTTCAAAAAAATAGACATATATTTTTATTTCGAATAAGAAAAAGATCGCCACTGCAATAGGAATGACATTAACTATTTGACAAAATATAGATATTTGGTACGATTACCGGTTGTTGCTATTATTTTTCTTCGTACAAGATTCTTTATTCTGATAATCATAATTTTATTAATACGTTAGGATGTTTGATGTCGTATCTTGCTTGGTCATGTATTTGAAATATTCTATTCTGATCAAATACTTTTTTTTAATATTGTATTGACTTGTGTAACACCCCGATTTTTCAAGCTTTCTAAGGTCAATAAACCATGTAAATGAGTTTGTATTTTAGCGGAGGTTCTAGAGAGTGAATTAAAATAAACTAAGACCATAGTCAAGCTCTACGCTATCGTAGGGAGTTACGGTAAGATTTCGACGGAACCCGGTCTGCGTTTTTCACTGACAGTATGATTATACTGCTCAAACGACCTAATTTTGACTCGTGAACGAAATAGTTAGGCTTAGAATCGAATTTCCTACATTTTAGCTAAAATTGGCTTTTCCCACTAAACAGCGAAATAATATAAGTTGTTCATGCGAAATCTCAAACCGGGTGACGAACGGAGCTGGATAGGGATTTACCGGGACTCGGTAACGGATAATCTTGAAGTCACGTCAGGTCAGGTCACCTAGGAAAGCGTGCCAGTGTCATGATGGTTTTTAAAATATCTGGACGCGAAATGACCAAAATACCCTTGACCTTTTATGGAAATTCCACTTATGTCCTTGTGTGAAATGACCTTTCTACCCTTAAGTGAGATCTAATTAAAGAAATTCTATTTTTCGAAAGTAACAAGCAAACTTTTGTTTCGTAGTTTATGTTGTTTTTGGGTAACCATGTGATGCCGGATTAGGGTGTCACATTAGTGTAATGCCGGATTAGGGTGTCACAACTTGTCTCAATTACCATCGTAATATAAATTCTAAGAATAATATAGACCGCTTATCTACATTCCAAGAAAACAATAACAGTATTTCCTAAGCTTAATTAGTATTAAAATAACGGGAAATAAGTTGTTCATATTATAAATTGTTTTTCGTACTTAATTAAATCATCAAATATTTTAATTGCACGTAATCATCTCTGGCTAATAAGAACATATATTTCTTTACATTAGTATTTTACATTATATTTGTCACTTAATTTCTCATGATAGTGGGAGGTGTTACACTCTTGATTTAGTTATTTCCTTTAGTTGTATCGATCATTATGTTTCTCTCCATAATTATTAGGAATTTAATTCGTAGATATCGCTAGATTACTTCCTTTCACTTTTAAAACATCCAATTAATCACTATTACTATTTGATTCATCACAAAATTAGCAGAATTTTATTCTTTATTATGTGAAATTACAATTTTTTATTTTTTTCTCAATGGGTTTTAACTTTTCCACATTTTGATTTCTTCTTTTGTTTATACCGATAATTACATGAATTAAAAAACACTGAGTTAAAGATTTGATAAGTAGCATAAAATTAATAAGGCTGACGTGTTTGATATGATCAAATCTATACTTTCATTGAGAACACTAAGAATGCCTACTATTTTACATGCATCCAACTATGCCTATAAATTGAACTTGTTTTCTGAACTTGAAACAACAAGACCTCAGTTTTAGATAGATATATAACATAAAAATAGAGGAAAAGCTAACGCAGGGAATGTCTATGGCAATGGGTGAAAAGATAAAATGTGTGCTGGTGATAGCCATGATTATGCTAGTCTTAGCACAGGCTGATGACATTGCTCCACCTCCACGAGTTAACCCGAACTTCTCGTTAGGGCCCGTTCTTTGTTATGCAGAGTGCATTGGAGAATGCCTACTGAAACGAAATCCAATTCTAACTCCAATCTGTATAGCTACCTGTCATGCAAAATGCCATAAGACTTCCTCAAATGTTGTCTATGACTGCGTTGCCGGTTGTGCCTTGTCCAAGTCTATTAGCGTCAACACTGGTATCCATGTTTTTGTCTTCTTTGCCTCTTTTATTTGGTTTTGGTTTTGGTTTTTGAGGGAAATAACTATAGTTGAATTTTGCTAGTTGATTGTTCTATATGTTTCTAACATTAACTTGACTTGTCAGATACACGTGGAGTGGACGCCTTTGTGGGTTCGTGCTTGAAGGGTTGCAAGAACCAATAATCAATCGCTACATTACGTGGGATGAAATGTTGTAGGAAAATGTAATTATTGGAAATAATGTTTTTGTTGAACTCCAATAAACGAGGCTAAATGCGTGTTGTATTTTTGCTTTAATTCTATGAAAACATTTGTTCACCCTCTTCTTTTTTTTTTTTTTTTTTCAGTCATTGCATATGGTAGTGAAGAGAAATGCATTATTGAATTCAGGTTAACAATGGTAATAATTTATAATTACTAACTGATAGAAAATGTTACGAAAATTAAGGAAACATGACACACTCGAGGCAACAAAAATTTCTATATTAGCATGACATGCCACGCTTAAGAGTAAATCAATATTTCATACTCGTGGCAAATATTCACCATAATTTAACATTACGCACCACAGGCTACTTTTTCTTCATCAACCAAACGCCACAAAAAAATTATGTTAAATAAGTTCGGCTTAAAACTGAATATGTGTTAGGCAAATACGAATGATGTATTTCATAGTATACCATCATTCATCTTATTGTTAGATAACATCCTTAATGTAGTTTTTATTCGTACAAAAAGTGTTTTGTGCATGGCTTGCAACAACGATTTAGCTAGAAGGGAAAGTATAGGTGAAAAAGTAATTTATTAACACCTATAAGGTAATCACTCATTCGTAATCCATATGAAGATCGCTGATTCATTTAAGTTAATTTTACATAAAGTTCTTTGGAGTCTTTAGATTTGTACAGTTGTGCAAGTTTTATATGCAAATATTCTATAATTTTTATAAAGGACAAAAAACAATCGAACTCAATATCGTCCTTTGAAACCAATTTCCCGGGTTTGTTATTTTTCTCATTGAAAAATGCGGCCAGTTAGAAATTGTTAATTGTATGAGTTGTAATAAAAATAAAGATTTATTTGTGATGCACAGTCATCGTGTAAAGGTTTTTCACACTAGAAATCAATCATGCATTGCCACATCATTAAAAATATTTTACCTTTTAAATAATTACCTCATTGATCATAGTGTTGTATGAATGGTTGATAGTTCATTAAAACTAAAGTCAATAAATAAGTCAAACTTTTTTGTATATATAAAAGACATAAAATTTTAAGTTCATTATTCTCTGCTGAATTTAAGTTTTGATAGTGTTTAGTTAACTTTGGGTTTATTAAATTTTCTGCATTGTGGGGAAAGTATATGATTGCTTCATTTAAATTTACTTACCAAAAAAATTAAATAGTAGAGAAATTCTTAACATTTGATGACTAAAGAAAATAGTAAAATTTAATTGATCCTAAATGTATGATTAACACAATTTTAGTTTTTCAATTGATAATTGGTATTTTAATTAAATCTTCAAAAAAATAGACATATATTTTTATTTCGAATAAGAAAAAGATCGCCACTGCAATAGGAATGACATTAACTATTTGACAAAATATAGATATTTGGTACGATTACCGGTTGTTGCTATTATTTTTCTTCGTACAAGATTCTTTATTCTGATAATCATAATTTTATTAATACGTTAGGATGTTTGATGTCGTATCTTGCTTGGTCATGTATTTGAAATATTCTATTCTGATCAAATACTTTTTTTTAATATTGTATTGACTTGTGTAACACCCCGATTTTTCAAGCTTTCTAAGGTCAATAAACCATGTAAATGAGTTTGTATTTTAGCGGAGGTTCTAGAGAGTGAATTAAAATAAACTAAGACCATAGTCAAGCTCTACGCTATCGTAGGGAGTTACGGTAAGATTTCGACGGAACCCGGTCTGCGTTTTTCACTGACAGTATGATTATACTGCTCAAACGACCTAATTTTGACTCGTGAACGAAATAGTTAGGCTTAGAATCGAATTTCCTACATTTTAGCTAAAATTGGCTTTTCCCACTAAACAGCGAAATAATATAAGTTGTTCATGCGAAATCTCAAACCGGGTGACGAACGGAGCTGGATAGGGATTTACCGGGACTCGGTAACGGATAATCTTGAAGTCACGTCAGGTCAGGTCACCTAGGAAAGCGTGCCAGTGTCATGATGGTTTTTAAAATATCTGGACGCGAAATGACCAAAATACCCTTGACCTTTTATGGAAATTCCACTTATGTCCTTGTGTGAAATGACCTTTCTACCCTTAAGTGAGATCTAATTAAAGAAATTCTATTTTTCGAAAGTAACAAGCAAACTTTTGTTTCGTAGTTTATGTTGTTTTTGGGTAACCATGTGATGCCGGATTAGGGTGTCACATTAGTGTAATGCCGGATTAGGGTGTCACAACTTGTCTCAATTACCATCGTAATATAAATTCTAAGAATAATATAGACCGCTTATCTACATTCCAAGAAAACAATAACAGTATTTCCTAAGCTTAATTAGTATTAAAATAACGGGAAATAAGTTGTTCATATTATAAATTGTTTTTCGTACTTAATTAAATCATCAAATATTTTAATTGCACGTAATCATCTCTGGCTAATAAGAACATATATTTCTTTACATTAGTATTTTACATTATATTTGTCACTTAATTTCTCATGATAGTGGGAGGTGTTACACTCTTGATTTAGTTATTTCCTTTAGTTGTATCGATCATTATGTTTCTCTCCATAATTATTAGGAATTTAATTCGTAGATATCGCTAGATTACTTCCTTTCACTTTTAAAACATCCAATTAATCACTATTACTATTTGATTCATCACAAAATTAGCAGAATTTTATTCTTTATTATGTGAAATTACAATTTTTTATTTTTTTCTCAATGGGTTTTAACTTTTCCACATTTTGATTTCTTCTTTTGTTTATACCGATAATTACATGAATTAAAAAACACTGAGTTAAAGATTTGATAAGTAGCATAAAATTAATAAGGCTGACGTGTTTGATATGATCAAATCTATACTTTCATTGAGAACACTAAGAATGCCTACTATTTTACATGCATCCAACTATGCCTATAAATTGAACTTGTTTTCTGAACTTGAAACAACAAGACCTCAGTTTTAGATAGATATATAACATAAAAATAGAGGAAAAGCTAACGCAGGGAATGTCTATGGCAATGGGTGAAAAGATAAAATGTGTGCTGGTGATAGCCATGATTATGCTAGTCTTAGCACAGGCTGATGACATTGCTCCACCTCCACGAGTTAACCCGAACTTCTCGTTAGGGCCCGTTCTTTGTTATGCAGAGTGCATTGGAGAATGCCTACTGAAACGAAATCCAATTCTAACTCCAATCTGTATAGCTACCTGTCATGCAAAATGCCATAAGACTTCCTCAAATGTTGTCTATGACTGCGTTGCCGGTTGTGCCTTGTCCAAGTCTATTAGCGTCAACACTGGTATCCATGTTTTTGTCTTCTTTGCCTCTTTTATTTGGTTTTGGTTTTGGTTTTTGAGGGAAATAACTATAGTTGAATTTTGCTAGTTGATTGTTCTATATGTTTCTAACATTAACTTGACTTGTCAGATACACGTGGAGTGGACGCCTTTGTGGGTTCGTGCTTGAAGGGTTGCAAGAACCAATAATCAATCGCTACATTACGTGGGATGAAATGTTGTAGGAAAATGTAATTATTGGAAATAATGTTTTTGTTGAACTCCAATAAACGAGGCTAAATGCGTGTTGTATTTTTGCTTTAATTCTATGAAAACATTTGTTCACCCTCTTCTTTTTTTTTTTTTTTTTTTCAGTCATTGCATATGGTAGTGAAGAGAAATGCATTATTGAATTCAGGTTAACAATGGTAATAATTTATAATTACTAACTGATAGAAAATGTTACGAAAATTAAGGAAACATGACACACTCGAGGCAACAAAAATTTCTATATTAGCATGACATGCCACGCTTAAGAGTAAATCAATATTTCATACTCGTGGCAAATATTCACCATAATTTAACATTACGCACCACAGGCTACTTTTTCTTCATCAACCAAACGCCACAAAAAAATTATGTTAAATAAGTTCGGCTTAAAACTGAATATGTGTTAGGCAAATACGAATGATGTATTTCATAGTATACCATCATTCATCTTATTGTTAGATAACATCCTTAATGTAGTTTTTATTCGTACAAAAAGTGTTTTGTGCATGGCTTGCAACAACGATTTAGCTAGAAGGGAAAGTATAGGTGAAAAAGTAATTTATTAACACCTATAAGGTAATCACTCATTCGTAATCCATATGAAGATCGCTGATTCATTTAAGTTAATTTTACATAAAGTTCTTTGGAGTCTTTAGATTTGTACAGTTGTGCAAGTTTTATATGCAAATATTCTATAATTTTTATAAAGGACAAAAAACAATCGAACTCAATATCGTCCTTTGAAACCAATTTCCCGGGTTTGTTATTTTTCTCATTGAAAAATGCGGCCAGTTAGAAATTGTTAATTGTATGAGTTGTAATAAAAATAAAGATTTATTTGTGATGCACAGTCATCGTGTAAAGGTTTTTCACACTAGAAATCAATCATGCATTGCCACATCATTAAAAATATTTTACCTTTTAAATAATTACCTCATTGATCATAGTGTTGTATGAATGGTTGATAGTTCATTAAAACTAAAGTCAATAAATAAGTCAAACTTTTTTGTATATATAAAAGACATAAAATTTTAAGTTCATTATTCTCTGCTGAATTTAAGTTTTGATAGTGTTTAGTTAACTTTGGGTTTATTAAATTTTCTGCATTGTGGGGAAAGTATATGATTGCTTCATTTAAATTTACTTACCAAAAAAATTAAATAGTAGAGAAATTCTTAACATTTGATGACTAAAGAAAATAGTAAAATTTAATTGATCCTAAATGTATGATTAACACAATTTTAGTTTTTCAATTGATAATTGGTATTTTAATTAAATCTTCAAAAATATAGACATATATTTTTATTTCGAATAAGAAAAAGATCGCCACTGCAATAGGAATGACATTAACTATTTGACAAAATATAGATATTTGGTACGATTACCGGTTGTTGCTATTATTTTTCTTCGTACAAGATTCTTTATTCTGATAATCATAATTTTATTAATACGTTAGGCTGTTTGATGTCGTATCTTGCTTGGTCATGTATTTGAAATATTCTATTCTGATCAAATACTTTTTTTTAATATTGTATTGACTTGTGTAACACCCCGATTTTTCAAGCTTTCTAAGGTCAATAAACCGTGTAAATGAGTTTGTATTTTAGCGGAGGTTCTAGAGAGTGAATTAAAATAAACTAAGACCATAGTCAAGCTCTACGCTATCGTAGGGAGTTACGGTAAGATTTCGACGGAACCCGGTCTGCGTTTTTCACTGACAGTATGATTATACTGCTCAAACGACCTAATTTTGACTCGTGAACGAAATAGTTAGGCTTAGAATCGAATTTCCTACATTTTAGCTAAAATTGGCTTTTCCCACTAAACAGCGAAATAATATAAGTTGTTCATGCGAAATCTCAAACCGGGTGACGAACGGAGCTGGATAGGGATTTATCGGGACTCGGTAACGGATAATCTTGAAGTCACGTCAGGTCAAGTCACCTAGGAAAGCGTGCCAGTGTCATGATGGTTTTTAAAATATCTGGACGCGAAATGACCAAAATACCCTTGACCTTTTATGGAAATTCCACTTATGTCCTTGTGTGAAATGACCTTTCTACCCTTAAGTGAGATCTAATTAAAGAAATTCTATTTTTCGAAAGTAACAAGCAAACTTTTGTTTCGTAGTTTATGTTGTTTTTGGGCAACCATGTGATGCCGGATTAGGGTGTCACATTAGTGTAATGCCGGATTAGGGTGTCACAACTTGTCTCAATTACCATCGTAATATAAATTCTAAGAATAATATAGACTGCTTATCTACATTCCAAGAAAACAATAACAGTATTTCCTAAGCTTAATTAGTATTAAAATAACGGGAAATAAGTTGTTCATATTATAAATTGTTTTTCGTACTTAATTAAATCATCAAATATTTTAATTGCACGTAATCATCTCTGGCTAATAAGAACATATATTTCTTTACATTAGTATTTTACATTATATTTGTCACTTAATTTCTCATGATAGTGGGAGGTGCTACACTCTTGATTTAGTTATTTCCTTTAGTTGTCTCGATCATTATGTTTCTCTCCATAATTATTAGGAATTTAATTCGTAGATATCGCTAGATTACTTCCTTTCACTTTTAAAACATCCAATTAATCACTATTACTCTTTGATTCATCACAAAATTAGCAGAATTTTATTCTTTATTATGTGAAATTACAAATTTTTATTTTTTTCTCAATGGGTTTTAACTTTTCCACATTTTGATTTCTTCTTTTGTTTATACCGATAATTACATGAATTAAAAAACACTGAGTTAAAGATTTGATAAGTAGCATGAAATTAATAAGGCTGACGTGTTTGATATGATCAAATCTATACTTTCATTGAGAACACTAAGAATGCCTACTATTTTTGTGACACCCTCAAACCCAGTGCCACTTTCGTAACTCAACACACTTAATGAAACGATAAATAAAATTTCGCTGGTTTTACTTTCGGAAAATAAATCCTTTGTATAAGCAGATTCTGAAAATCGTGACCAAATTTTTTTCTTATTAATACCTATAGAACCACCACTGACCACTCAAGACAGAAGAGAAAAGCTCATATCTATATATATCAACTGAAACTATGGACAACATGTCCCTTTACAAAAGATCAATGGAAGAACTCCTAAAAAAAAACTATAAACTAGGCAGCGACAGTCTGGAACCATATCTCTAAAACCTATGGCCATCAGTAGCCGTTAACAGACTACCCAAAAACCACTGCCTCAAAAAAAATAAGGTCTACACCCTAAGCTGGTCCGACTAATGGAAGCCATTGGACAATCCCCCGGAGGAAGGTCCAATGCTGGAACCAGGGGAAGAACTCTGGGAACCTACATTCCCGTTCCCCTGTGGATGGGGATCGGAAGCATCCTAAAGATGATCCTCCGGGTTCTCCTGAGGATCCTCCTCAGGGTCTTCCTCCTCCTCCTCTTCCCCCACATCCTCCACGACGTGCTCGCCCGCTACCAAGACAAAAGGCGGGGGAGGCGTCTGGGGTAGTTGTTGCTGCGGGGACTGTGCAGCGGGGGCGACCGACTCGATCACACCCTGCTCCATAAGGGCCTGCAGCATCAACCCGATGGGAGGGAGAGGCACCTGGATGGTCTCCACTGTCCTAGTACTCTTCCGCGGTCCCGTCTCAGTCGTCCCGCTTACGGTGCAAACCGGTCCAGTGTAAGCCGCACTTTCCACCCCTGGGTGGATAACCCACGCGGCTGGGTCCGTCCTCCGATCAAATGCTAGGACGCGCATCCCCGAGTGCGCTAGGTGATCTGATGTCGGCTCCATCTGTAAACACGATACAATATATATACCAATGGACAACCCGTCCAAAAACATGCAAGGGTGAGAAACCAATATATGAATCCATAAACAACAACTATATGCCCAATCCACACAACAGACTCATATACTGTAACTCACTCAAATCATCATATAACATGTCATATATCA
This sequence comes from Ammopiptanthus mongolicus, assembly GCA_039655645.1. NCBI lineage: Eukaryota > Viridiplantae > Streptophyta > Magnoliopsida > Fabales > Fabaceae > Ammopiptanthus > Ammopiptanthus mongolicus. The sequence goes on from CM077345.1 coordinate 76,388,826, forward strand.
TCAAATACAAATGGCGGTAAATGCACAAGGGCTTCGTACCCCACAATCAACGTTATCTCCTAAACGTATGCATGGCACTTCCATATATCTAAACTAATATTCAAACTAGATTTCTAGATTTCCGGAAATCCCATCACCATTCGCAATGAGCTGATCAGGATCTAAAGATTTACACCAATATTTGGCTCAAAAACGAGTACTTTGAATCCCATGACACTACGCGATTCTCACATGGGGGCGCAATCAGAAGTACTCCACAAGAATACAGTCATACTATATTGTCCAACTCAAGGCACAATACGTTCCCAGAACACGTATGACACCATTGTCCATCAAGGCACAATGTCATGACAAATAAGTTATCTCAGGTTCTCCTTGCTTATCAAGGTCCCCCGTATCACGGCTCGTCTGCCCCGCATTTCATGCATGAGAAACTATCTAGTTCCCGATAATGATCTTTGTCGCATCAATATTTCCTCGTTGTAGCATCAGCGCTAACAACCACCATAATGTCTTAGACTCTTTAAGCCTCAAAACACATTTTCTCAAAAGAGGACACTTAGTCCAAAACAACTCAAATCCCAACATCCCTAACCGATGCACCAGTCAAGGACGCCGGATTCAAGATCATAAAAACATCCTCAAGCTTACAGGACCACAAAGATCGTCCCTAAGCCGTCCGGACCACAAACTAACACGGATCCTTGATCCACGTGTTCTGCAGAACCCTAGAACCCCGACATCTCGGTTTCTAGTTTCCAAACTTCAAAACCACTTTTCTTGAAAACCCGAAAACCAAAAACCCAAATCTCCGATACTTACACAAAGTCATCGGGATCGGTTTTCCATAAAACAAAACTTGGTCCAGAGACCATTTCTTTTCTTTCGTTGTTTTTCGGTAAAATACGAACTTAAAACAAAGCTTGCAAAAACTCATTTTTCTTGAATAAACTCAGTATGACTTTGGAAACCACATTCTTCAAATGCCTTTGATCAAAGAGTTAACTTATCGAATTAGGACAACTGTAGGTTTCTAATGCCCTATTTGCTTTTAAACTTCACTTCTTATTATTAAAACACATTTCAGACTTTTAAAGCTTTTAAGTTACACGATGTCGGATCCTAATCAAAATTAGGTCCTCTAATGCCTAAATCCCACAGCAGGGCACACGATACATCCATATAAACATACAGCAAGTGTAGCATGCATTCAACCATACCAGTAGTTACATCAATACATATTTCAATCAACAGCAGACAATCAAGAATACAACCAACATCAGAATACAAACTATTTAAATACAATACAAACACCGATGCAGCACATAGCTGTCGGAAATGGAATTCCTCAGGTTTATCCCCTTACCTCTTGTAGCTTCCAGCTAAAACTTTGAACACCCGATCAACTTGTTCACCGGCCCGATACGTTGCCGATCACTACATACACGCAAAACATATCGGCATTAACTTACAAAACAAAGATTTCTCCTAATGCACCACCCCTAGGGTTCGGCCCTATTACACTAAAAATAGCTAGGGAGCTCCAAAATTTCTCATTTTCTGGATAACATCCTAACTAAGTGTGACAGCCTAGATATCAGATCAGATCATCAAAAACCAACCAAAACCCTACCCTACACACATAGGGGGGTTTCGGCCCCTACCTAGAAAATACAGCTAGAGGGATTTCTTGGCTCTAATCTCTTGGATCATACAAGTATGTCCTGAACCTAGGCAATAGAAATTGGTTTGGTACAGATACGATTTTCCTACAATTTTTCATGGATTTTCAAAGATTTTAGGGGCAAAACCCTAACATCCTTGATCATGAAAATATGAGGAGATAAAGGAGAGATTGAGAGAGATAGAGTTGAACTACTACCTCCTATGATGATCCACTCCAAGTTTGATGAAGATTGCTTCACAAAAAGCCAAGCTTTAGGCCTTCAAAAATGGAGATTTTGGAGAAGAAAAGAGAAAGAAGAGAAAGGAAGAGAAAAGAAGAAGAGGAGGTGATTTGGGGGAGGGGGCTGCCGAATGAGATGGGGAGATAAGGTTGGAAATATTAGATATTTAGGGTTTATTAGTTTAATAATAGGAAAGGTAAGTTGGTAATAAAATTAACCAAGGGCAATTTGGTTAATTCACATCCCGATATTTGAAATCGTCCCGACACTCGTATGAACTCCTCAAATAACTTGATACAATCTTGGCATGAAAAACATCTGATCGTGGGTCTCGAAAAACCCTAAGACAGCTCGAATCGTCTCCTCGATCAATTATCGGCCCAAATATAAAATATTATTTATATTTTGGGCGTCAGGACACATTTTAGGAAAAAGATAGAGGAATACATTCTAAGACTAACGGTTTCGTTCATTAGTCCAGATTAGGTCGTGATAGTAGAAAACACTATCATCTGAAAAACGTAGATCGGTTTTTGTTTGAGTTTTCAGCCCAAAACTTAACCGAAGGCTCCTATGATTTTATGAAACAAGACTATGTTTTTAGTTTTCCCAAAATCATTTTCTAAAACACAGATAAAAATACAAACTCATTAATTGAGTTTATCGTCCTTAGAAAGCACAAAAAAAAAAATCGGGGTGTTACAATTTTACATGCATCCAACTATGCCTATAAATTAAACTTGTTTTTTGAACTTGAAACAACAAAACCTCAATTTTAGATAGATATATAACATAAAAATAGAGGAAAAGCTAACGCAGGGAATGTCTATGGCAATGGGTGAAAAGATAAAATGTGTGCTGGTGATAGCCATGATTATGCTAGTCTTAGCACAGGCTGATGACATTGCTCCACCTCCACGAGTTAACCCGAACTTCTCGTTAGGGCCCGTTCTTTGTTATGCAGAGTGCATTGGAGAATGCCTACTGAAACGAAATCCAGTTCTAACTCCAATCTGTATAGCTACCTGTCATGCAAAATGCCATAAGACTTCCTCAAATGTTGTCTATGACTGCGTTGCCGGTTGTGCCTTGTCCAAGTCTATTAGCGTCAATACTGGTATCCATGTTTTTGTCTTCTTTGCCTCTTTTATTTGGTTTTGGTTTTTGAGGGAAATAACTATAGTTGAATTTTGCTAGTTGATTGTTCTATATGTTTCTAACATTAACTTGACTTGTCAGATACACGTGGAGTGGACGCCTTTGTGGGTTCGTGCTTGAAGGGTTGCAAGAACCAATAATCAATCGCTACATTACGTGGGATGAAATGTTGTAGGAAAATGTAATTATTGGAAATAATGTTTTTGTTGAACTCCAATAAACGAAGCTAAATGCGTAATGTATTTTTGCTTTAATTCTATGAAAACATTTGTTCACCCTCTTCTTTTTTTTTTTTTTTTTTTTTTCAGTCATTGCATATGGTAGTGAAGAGAAATGCATTATTGAATTCAGGTTAACAATGGTAATAATTTATAATTACTAACTGATAGAAAATGTTACGAAAATTAAGGAAACATGACACACTCGAGGCAACAAAAATTTCTATATTAGCATGACATGCCACGCTTAAGAGTAAATCAATATTTCATACTCGTGGCAAATATTCACCATAATTTAACATTACGCACCACAGGCTACTTTTTCTTCATCAACCAAACGCCACAAAAAAATTATGTTAAATAAGTTCGGCTTAAAACTGAATATGTGTTAGGCAAATACGAATGATGTATTTCATAGTATACCATCATTCATCTTATTGTTAGATAACATCCTTAATGTAGTTTTTATTCGTACAAAAAGTGTTTTGTGCATGGCTTGCAACAAAGATTTAGCTAGAAGGGAAAGTATAGGTGAAAAAGTAATTTATTAACACCTATAAGGTAATCACTCATTCGTAATCCATATGAAGATCTCTGATTCATTTAAGTTAATTTTACATAAAGTTCTTTGGAGTCTTTAGATTTGTACAGTTGTGCAAGTTTTATATGCAAATATTCTATAATTTTTATAAAGGACAGAAAAACAATCGAACTCAATATCGTCCTTTGAAACCAATTTCCCGGGTTTGTTATTTTTCTCATTGAAAAATACGGCCAGTCAGAAATTGTTAATTGTATGAGTTGTAATAAAAATAAAGATTTATTTGTGATGCACAGTCATCGTGTAAAGGTTTTTCACACTAGAAATCAATCATGCATTGCCACATCATTAAAAATATTTTACCTTTTAAATAATTACCTCATTGATCATAGTGTTGTATGAATGGTTGATAGTTCATTAAAACTAAAGTCAATAAATAAGTCCAAATTTTTTGTAAATATAAAAGACATAAAATTTTAAGTTCGTTATTCTCTACTGAATTTAAGTTTTGATAGTGTTTAGTTAACTTTGGGTTTATTAAATTTTCTGCATTGTGGGGAAAGTATATGATTGCTTCATTTAAATTTTCTTACCAAAAAAAATTAAATAGTAGAGAAATTCTTAACATTTGATGACTAAAGAAAATAGTAAAACTTAATTGATCCTAAATGTATGATTAACACAATTTTAGTTTTTCAATTGATAATTGTTATTTTAATTAAATCTTCAAAAAAATAGACATATATTTTATTTCGAATAAGAAAAAGATCGCCACTGCAATAGGAATGACATTAACTATTTGACATAATATAGATATTTGGTACGATCACCGGTTGTTGCTATTATTTTTCTTCGTACAAGATTCTTTATTCTGATAATCATAATTTTATTAATACGTTAGGCTGTTTGATGTCGTATCTTGCTTGGTCATGTATTTGAAATATTGTATTCTGATCAAATACTTTTTTTTAATATTGTATTGACTTGTATAACACCCCGATTTTTCAAGCTTTCTATGGTCAATAAACCGTGTAAATGAGTTTGTATTTTATCGAAGGTTCTAGAGAGTGAATTAAAATAAACTAAGACCATAGTCAAGCTCTACGCTATCGTAGGGGGTTACGGTTAGATTTCAACGGAGCCCGGTCGGCGTTTTTCACTGACAGTGTGATTTTACTGCTCAAACGACCTAATTTTGACTCGTGAACGAAATAGTTAGGCTTAGAATCGAATTTCCTACATTTTAGCTAAAATTGGCTTTTCCCACTAAACAACGAAATAATATAAGTTATTCATGCGAAATCTCAAACCGGGTGACGAACGGAGCTGGATAGGGATTTACCGGGACTCGCTAACGGATAATCTTGAAGTCACGTCAGGTCAAGTCACCTAGGAAAGCGTGCCAGTGTCATGATGGTTTTTAAAATATCTGGACGCGAAATGACCAAAATACCCTTGACCTCTTATGGAAATTCCACTTATATCCTTGTGTGAAATGACCTTTCTACCCTTAAGTGAGATCTAATTAAAGAAATTCTATTTTTCGAAAGTAACAAGCAAACTTTTGTTTCGTATTTTATGTTGTTTTTGGGTAACCATGTGTTGCCGGATTAGGGTGTCGCATTAGTGTAATGCCGGATTAGGGTGTCACAACTTGTCTCAATTACCATCGTAATATAAATTCTAAGAATAATATAGACCGCTTATCTACATTCCAAGAAAACAATAACAGTATTTCCTAAGCTTAATTAGTATTAAAATAACGGGAAATAAGTCGTTCATATTATAAATTGTTTTTCGTACTTAATTAAATCATCAAATATTTTAATTGCACGTAATCATCTCTGGCTAATAAGAACATATATTTCTTTACATTAGTATTTTACATTATATTTGTCACTTAATTTCTCATGATAGTGGGAGATGTTACACTCTTGATTTAGTTATTTCCTTTAGTTGTCTCGATCATTATGTTTCTCTCCATAATTATTAGGAATTTAATTCGTAGATATCGCTAGATTACTTCCTTTCACTTTTAAAACATCCAATTAATCACTATTACTATTTGATTCATCACAAAATTAGCAGAATTTTATTCTTTATTATGTGAAATTACAAATTTTTATTTTTTTCTCAATGGGTTTTAACTTTTCCACAGTTTGATTTCTTCTTTTGTTTATACCGATAATTACATGAATTAAAAAACACTGAGTTAAAGATTTGATAAGTAGCATAAAATTAATAAGGCTGACGTGTTTGATATGATCAAATCTATACTTTCATTGAGAACACTAAGAATGCCTACTATTTTACATGCATCCAACTATGCCTATAAATTAAACTTGTTTTTTGAACTTGAAACAACAAAACCTCAATTTTAGATAGATATATAACATAAAAATAGAGGAAAAGCTAACGCAGGGAATGTCTATGGCAATGGGTGAAAAGATAAAATGTGTGCTGGTGATAGCCATGATTATGCTAGTCTTAGCACAGGCTGATGACATTGCTCCACCTCCACGAGTTAACCCGAACTTCTCGTTAGGGCCCGTTCTTTGTTATGCAGAGTGCATTGGAGAATGCCTACTGAAACGAAATCCAATTCTAACTCCAATCTGTATAGCTACCTGTCATGCAAAATGCCATAAGACTTCCTCAAATGTTGTCTATGACTGCGTTGCCGGTTGTGCCTTGTCCAAGTCTATTAGCGTCAACACTGGTATCCATGTTTTTGTCTTCTTTGCCTCTTTTATTTGGTTTTGGTTTTTGAGGGAAATAACTATAGTTGAATTTTGCTAGTTGATTGTTCTATATGTTTCTAACATTAACGTGACTTGTCAGATACACGTGGTGTGGACGCCTTTGTGGGTTCGTGCTTGAAGGGTTGCAAGAACCAATAATCAATCGCTACATTACGTGGGATGAAATGTTGTAGGAAAATGTAATTATTGGAAATAATGTTTTTGTTGAACTCCAATAAACGAAGCTAAACGCGTAATGTATTTTTGCTTTAATTCTATGAAAACATTTGTTCACCCTCTTCTTTCTTTTTTTTTTTTTTTTTTTCAGTCATTGCATATGGTAGTGAAGAGAAATGCATTATTGAATTCAGGTTAACAATGGTAATAATTTATAATTACTAACTGATAGAAAATGTTACGAAAATTAAGGAAACATGACACACTCGAGGCAACAAAAATTTCTATATTAGCATGACATGCCACGCTTAAGAGTAAATCAATATTTCATACTCGTGGCAAATATTCACCATAATTTAACATTACGCACCACAGGCTACTTTTTCTTCATCAACCAAACGCCACAAAAAAATTATGTTAAATAAGTTCGGCTTAAAACTGAATATGTGTTAGGCAAATACGAATGATGTATTTCATAGTATACCATCATTCATCTTATTGTTAGATAACATCCTTAATGTAGTTTTTATTCGTACAAAAAGTGTTTTGTGCATGGCTTGCAACAAAGATTTAGCTAGAAGGGAAAGTATAGGTGAAAAAGTAATTTATTAACACCTATAAGGTAATCACTCATTCATAATCCATATGAAGATCGCTAATTCATTTAAGTTAATTTTACATAAAGTTCTTTGGAGTCTTTAGATTTGTACAGTTGTGCAAGTTTTATATGCAAATATTCTATAATTTTTATAAAGGACAGAAAAACAATCGAACTCAATATCGTCCTTTGAAACCAATTTCCCGGGTTTGTTATTTTTCTCATTGAAAAATAAGGCCAGTTAGAAATTGTTAATTGTATGAGTTGTAATAAAAATAAAGATTTATTTGTGATGCACAGTCATCGTGTAAAGGTTTTTCACACTAGAAATCAATCATGCATTGCCACATCATTAAAAATATTTTACCTTTTAAATAATTACCTCATTGATCATAGTGTTGTATGAATGGTTGATAGTTCATTAAAACTAAAGTCAATAAATAAGTCCAACTTTTTTGTATATATAAAAGACATAAAATTTTAAGTTCGTTATTCTCTACTGAATTTAAGTTTTGATAGTGTTTAGTTAACTTTGGGTTTATTAAATTTTCTGCATTGTGGGGAAAGTATATGATTGCTTCATTTAAATTTACTTACCAAAAAAATTAAATAGTAGAGAAATTCTTAACATTTGATGACTAAAGAAAATAGTAAAACTTAATCGATCCTAAATGTATGATTAACACAATTTTAGTTTTTCAATTGATAATTGGTATTTTAATTAAATCTTCAAAAAAATAGACATATATTTTTATTTCGAATAAGAAAAAGATCGCCACTGCAATAGGAATGACATTAACTATTTGACATAATATAGATATTTGGTACGATTACCGGTTGTTGCTATTATTTTTCTTCGTACAAGATTCTTTATTCTGATAATCATAATTTTATTAATACGTTAGGCTGTTTGATGTCGTATCTTGCTTGGTCATGTATTTGAAATATTCTATTTTGATCAAATACTTTTTTTTAATATTGTATTGACTTGTGTGACACCCCGATTTTTCAAGCTTTCTAAGGTCCATAAACCGTGTAAATGAGTTTGTATTTTATCGGAGGTTCTAGAGAGTGAATTAAAATAAACTAAGACCATAGTCAAGCTCTACGCTATCGTAGGGGGTTACGGTTAGATTTCGACGGAGCCCGGTCTGCGTTTTTCACTGACAGTGTGATTTTACTGCTTAAACGACCTAATTTTGACTCGTGAACGAAATAGTTAGGCTTAGAATCAAATTTCCTACATTTTAGCTAAAATTGGCTTTTCCCACTAAACAGCGAAATAATATAAGTTATTCGGGTGAAATCTCAAATCGGGTGACGAACGGAGCTGGATAGGGATTTACCGGGACTCGCTAACGGATAATCTTGAAGTCACGTCAGGTCAAGTCACCTAAGAAAGCGTGCCAGTGTCATGATGGTTTTTAAAATATCTGGACGCGAAATGACCAAAATACCCTTGACCTTTTATGGAAATTCCACTTATGTCCTTGTGTGAAATGACCTTTCTACCCTTAAGTGAGATCTAATTAAAGAAATTCTATTTTTCGAAAGTAACAAGCAAACTTTTGTTTCGTATTTTATGTTGTTTTTGGGTAACCATTTGATGCCGGATTAGGGTGTCACATTAGTGTAATGCCAGATTACGGTGTCATAACTTGTCTCAATTACCATCGTAATATAAATTCTAAGAATAATATAGACCGCTTATGTGACACCCTCAAAAACCCGTGCCACTTTCGTAACTCGACACACTTAATGAAACGATAAATAAAATTTCGCTGGTTTTACTTTCGGAAAATAAATCCTTTGTATAAGCAGATTCTGAAAATCGTGATAAAATTTTTTCTTATTAATACCTATAGAACCACCACTCAAGACAGAAGAAAAATACTCATATATATATATATATATATATATATATATATATATATATATATATATATATACATCAACTGAACTATGGACAACATGTCCCTTTACAAAAGATCAACAAAAGAACTCCTATAAAGCTATAAACTAGGCAGCGACAGTCTGGAACCATATCTCTAAGACCTATGGCCATCAGTAGCCATTAACAGACTACCCAAAGACTGCTGCCTCAAAAATAAGGTCTACATCCTAAGCTGGTCCGACTAATGGAAGCCATTGGACAATCCCCCAAAGGGAGGTCCAATGCTGGAACCAGGGGAAGAACTCTGGGAACCTACGTTCCTGTTTCCCTGTGGATGGGGATCGGAAACATCCGAAGGATGATCCTCCGGGTCTTCCTGAGGATCCTCCTCAGGGTCTTCCTCCTCCTCCTCCTCCTCCTCCTCCACATCCTCCACTACGTGCTCGCCCGCCACCAAAACAAAAGGCGGGGGAGGTGTCTGTGGCGGCTGCTGCTGCGGGGACGGTGCAGCGGGGGTGTCCGGATCGATCACACCCTGCTCCATGAGGGCCTGCAGCATCAACCCAATGGGAGGGAGAGGCACCTGGATGGTTTCCACTGTACGAGTGCTCTTCCGTGGTCCCGTCTCAATCGTCCCGCTTACGGTGCAAACCGGTCCGGTGTATGCCGCGCTTTCCACTCCTGGGTGGATAACCCACGCGGCTGGGTCCGTCCTCCGATCAAATACTAGGACGCGCACCCCCGAGTGCGCTAGGTGATCTGGCATCGGCTCTATCTATAAACACGATATAATATATACCAAAGGACGTTGTCCTTCCAAAAACATGCAAGGTGAGAAACCAATATATGAATCTATAAACAACAACTATATGCCCAATCCAAACAACAGATTCATATAATGTAACTCACTAAATCATCATACATTGTATAACATAACATGTATAATCAAGTACAAATAGCGGTAAAGGCACAAGGGCTTCGTACCCCACAATCAACGTTATCTCCTAAACGTATGCATGGCACTTCCATATACCTCAACTAATATTCAAACTAGATTTCCGGAAATCCCATCACCATTCGCAAATGAGCTGATCAGGCTCTAATGATTAACACCAATATTTGGCCCAGAAACGAGTACTTTGAATCCCATGACACTACGCGATTCTCACATGGGGGCGCAATCAGAAGTACTCCACAAGAATACGGTCATATTATATTGCCCAACTTAAGGCACAATACGTTCCCAGAACACATATGACACCATTGTCCATCAAGGCACAATATCATGACAAATAAGTCATCTCAGGTTCTCCTTGCTTACCAAGGTCCCCCGTTTCTCGGCACGTCTGCCCCACATTTAATGCATGAGAAAACTATCTAGTTTCCGATAATTGATCTTTGTCGCATCAATATTTCCTCGTTGTAGCATCAATGCTAACAACCACCATAATGTCTTAGACTCTTTAAGCCTCAAAACACATTTTCTCAAAACAGGATACTTAGTCCAAAACAACTCAAATCCCAACATGCCTAACCGATGCACCAGCCAAGGACGCCGGATTCGAGATCATAAAAAATGTCCTCGAGCTTATCGGACCACAAAATTTGTCCCTAAGCCGACCGGACCACAAACCAACACGGATCCTTGATCCACGTGTTCTGCAGAATCCTAGAACCCCAACGTCTCGGTTTCTAGTTTCTAAGCTTTAAAACCACTTTTCTTGAAAACTCGAAAATCAAAAACCCAAATCTCCAATACTTACACAAAGTCATCGGGATTGGTTTTCCATAAAACAAAACTTGGTCTGACGACCATTTCTTTATCTTTCGTTGTTTTTCGGTGAAATGCCGACTTAAAACAAAACTTCCAAAAATCCATTTTTAACGTTGAAAACCACATTTCTCAAAATGCCTTTGCTCAAAGGGTTAACTTATCAACTTAGGACAATTGAAGGTTTCTAATGCCCTATTTGCTTTTAAACTTCACTTCTCATGATTAAAACACATTTCAGGCTTTTAAAGCTTTTAAGTACACGATGTCGGATCCTAATCAAAATTAGGTCCTTTAATGCCTAAATCCCATAGCCTATACATCCATATAACTATTCAGCAAGTATAACATGCATTCAACTATATCGGCAGTTACATCAATACATATTCCAATCAACAGCAGTCAATCAAGTAATTAACCAATATCAGAATACAAACTATTTACATACAATACAAACACCGATGCAGCACATAGCTGTCGGGAATGGAATTCCTCAGGTTTATCCCCTTACCTCTTGTAGCTTCCAGCTAAAACTTTGAACACCCGATCAACTTGCTCACTGGCCCGATACGTTGCCGATCACTACATACACGCAAAACATATCGGCATTAACTTACAAAACAAAGATTTCTCCTAATGCACCACCCCTAGGGTTCGGCCCTATTACACTAAAAATAGCTACGGAGCTCCAAAATTTCTCATTTTCTGGATAACACCCTAACTAAGTGTGACAGCCCTAGATATCAGATCAGAACATCAAAAACCAACCAAAACCCTACCCTACACACATAGGGGGGTTTCGGCCTCTACTTAGAAAATATAGCTAGGGAGATTTCTTGGCTCTAAGCTCTTGGATCATACAAGTATGTCATGAACCTAGGCCATAGAAATTGGTTTGGTACAGATACGATTTTCCTACAATTTTTCATGGATTTTCAAAGATTTAGAGCCAAAAACCTAACATCCTTGATCATGAAAATATGAGGAAAGAAAGGAGAGATTGAGAGAGATAGTACTACCTCCTATGATGATCCACTCCAAGTTTGATGAAGATTGCTTCACAAAAACTCAAGCTATTCACCTTCAAAAATGAAGTCTTGGAGAACAAAAGAGAAAGAAGAGAAAGGAAGAGGATGGAGTGTTGGGGAGAGAGGGGGCTGCCGAAAATGAGGAGAGAAAAGTGAGAGGATGAGAGTGAAAGTTGATAGATATTTAGGGTTTTATTAGTTTAATAATAGGAAAGGTAAATTGGTAATAAAAATTAACCAAGGGCAATTTGGTCAATTCACATCCCGATATTTGGAATCATCCCGACACTGGTATGACTTCCTCAAATAACTTGACACAATGTTGGCATGAAAAACATCTGATCGTGGGTCTCGAAAAACCCTAAGACAGCTCGAATCGTCTCCTCGATCGATTATTGGCCCGAATATAAAATATTATATATATTTTGGACATCAGGACACATTTTAGGAAAAAGATAGAGGAATACATTCTAAGACTAATGGTTTCGTCCGTTAGTGCAGATTAGGTCGTGATAGTAGAAAACACTATCATCTGAAAAACGTAGATCGATTTTTGCTTGAGTTTTCGGCCCAAAGCTTAACCGCAGGCTCCTACGATTTTATGAAACAAGGCTATGATTTTAGTTTTCCCAAAATCATTTTCTAAAACACAGATAAAATTATAAGCTCATTAATTGAGTTTATCATCCTTAGAAAGCACGAAAAATCGGGGTGTTACATTACTATCCCCCTTAAAATAATTTCGTCCTCGAAATTACATACCTGTGAGCAAATAAGGATATTGCTCTCTGATCTTGTCCTCAATCTCCCAAGTTGCTTCTCCAGTTGTATCATCCCAAATAACCTTGACTAAAGAGATTTGTTTTCCCCTCAGTTGTCTGACTCTCTTGTCCTCAATCCTTACAGGTGCGGTCTCATAAGACAGATTCTCTTTCAAGGGTACTCGATCAGGTTCAATTATATGAGATGGATCACGAATATACTTCCTCAATTGTGAAACATGAAAAACATTATGCAAATTTGAAAGAAAAGGAGGTAAAGCAATTTGGTACGCTACTGGACCAATACGCCGAAGAATTTGGTATGGTCCAATGAATTTAGGAGTGAGTTTTCTCGATTTCATTACCCGGCCTACCCCAGTCGTTGGATTGACTCTCAGAAACACATGATTGCCTTCTTGAAATTCGAGAGGTCGTCTTCGCTTATCCGAGTAGCTCTTCTGCCTGCTCTGAGATGTCCTCATCCTTTCCCGAATCTGTTTGACTTTATCAGTCGTCTCTTGCACAACCTCGGGTCCTAGAATTGTACTCTCTCCATCATGATACCAACAAAGAGGAGTTTGACACTTTCTCCCATATAGAGCCTCATAGGGTGCCATCCCTATGCTCGAGTGATAACTGTTATTATACGTGAATTCAATCAGAGGTAACAGTTCATCCCAACTTCCTCGATTATCCAACACACAAGCTCTTAGCAAATCTTCTAACGATTGAATCGTTCTTTCTGTTTGTCCATCCGTCTGAGGATGTGCTGAACTTAGGCGTAACTTGGTTCCCAAAGCTTGGTGTAAGCTTTCCCAAAAACGCAATGTAAACTTTGGGTCTCGATCCGAAACAATACTTGAGGGTATCCCATGCAATCTAATCACTTCTCTTATATACACCTCAGTCAGTTTCGCTACTGTGTAGTTCGTCTTGACAGGTAAGAAATGTGCCGATTTCGTCAACCTATCCACGATTACCCAAATCGAATCAAAATTCCTTGCTGTTCGGGGTAAACTCACTACGAAATCCATAGAGATACTCTCCCATTTCCATTCCGGTACATCTAGGGATTGCAGCATCCCTCCAGGTCTCTGATGTTCTACTTTTTCTTTCTGACAAGTTAGACACGATGCAACGTATTCTGCAACTTGTTTCTTCATGCCTGGCCACCAAAATCTTTGTTTCATGTCCTGATACATCTTGGTTGCACCAGGATGAATGCTTAATCCACTCTTGTGAGATTCTTCTAGAATCATCTTTCTCATCTCAGGATTGTTGGGTATACAAACTCGTCCATTACACTTTAAAATTCCATCTGCTCCCAAACTAAACTCACTAGCTTTCCCTTGTTCCACCAACATCTTTTTCTCTTGAAGAGATTCATCATTAGCTTGTTGTTCGCGTATTTCTTCCATTAATCCATTGGAGATCTTAAGCATTCCAAAGCTTAGTTTCTTAGGACTTATCTCCAACCCTACATTTAGATCACGAAACTCTTCAATCAGTTTCAATTCTCTCACCATCATGGTTGAAATATGAACGGCTTTCCGGCTTAAAGCATCTGCCACGACGTTCGCCTTCCCTGGATGGTATTGCAACGTGAAGTTGTAATCCTTTAAAAACTCCATCCATCGTCTTTGCCTCATGTTGAGTTCCTTCTGATCGAACAGATATTTCAAACTCTTGTGGTCACTGAAGACATCGAACTTTGCACCATACAGATGATGTCTCCAGATCTTTAGTGCAAAAACCACTGCAGCTAATTCTAGGTCATGAGTGGGATAATTCTTTTCATGAATCTTTAACTGCCGTGATGCATAAGCCACCACTTTGCGGTGTTGCATCAGCACACAACCTAGACCTTGATGTGAAGCATCACAATATACCTCATAAGGTTCACTCGGCTCTGGAAGTATCAACACTGGTGAAGTAGTCAGAAGTTCCTTAATCTTTTGAAAACTTTCTTCACACTGATCAGTCCAAACAAAAGGTTGATCTTTCCACGTCAATTGAGTCAATGGTGACAAAATCTTAGAGAATCCTTCAATAAACCTTCGATAGTAACCGGCTAATCCAACAAAACTTCTTATCTCGGTTACAGTCTTTGGTTTTTCCCAAGAAAGTACAGCTTCTACTTTAGCAGGGTCCACAGAAATTCCTTGTTTTGTGATAACATGACCCAAAAATCCGACTTCTTCTAGCCAAAACTCACATTTAGAGAGTTTCGCATACAACATCTTCTCCCGTAAAACATGAAGGACTTGCCGTAAATGCTCCTCGTGTTCTTCACGATTCTTAGAATAAACCAGAATATCGTCGATGAACACTACCACAAACTTGTCAAGAAACGGACGAAAAATCCGATTCATGTAGTCCATGAAAACAGCAGGTGCGTTCGTCACTCCAAAAGGCATCACGAGATACTCATAATGTCCGTAACGAGTTCCAAAAGCGGTCTTTGGTATATCCTCCGTTTTCACTCGAATCTGGTGGTATCCCGACCTTAAGTCGATCTTTGAGAAAACAGCGGCTCCTCGCAGTTGATCCATCAAGTCATCAATCCTAGGTAACGGATACTTATTCTTGATCGTAACCTTGTTCAGCTGATGATAGTCCACACAAAGTCTCGAACCTCCGTCTTTCTTTCTCACTAAGAGAACCGGCGCTCCCCATGGCAAAACACTTGGTCTGATGAACTGCTTTGATAACAAGTCCTCGACTTGTGTTTTCAACTCAACAAGCTCAGTAGGTGACATTCGATATGCAGCAATCGATATCGGTCTAGTTCCTGGGATCAGATCGATGGAGAATTCTATATCCTTCACAGGTGGCAAACCTGGAACATCCTCCGGGAACACCTCAGGAAAATCTCTCGCAACAGGCATCTGACTCAGCTCGATCTTCCCCTCGACTTCTAAGTTGGACAAAAGCACGTATTTCGGATCTCCTTCTTTCGAAGAAGTTCTAATGTGGTTGGCGGTTAAAAATCCAGAAATCTCAGTACTAGGAAAAACTAAGGTTTTATGTGCACAATCTAATAGGATCTGGTTGGAAGATAACCAATCCATGCCCAAAATGACATCTAATTGTATTAAAGGCAAACATATTAAGTCAACAAGAAAATGTCTATCCTGGATAACAATAGGACAGTTCAGACATATAGAATTCACAACAACAGGTTCAGCAGTTGGTGTAGAAACAATTAAATCAAATGACAAGGAAGAAACAGATAACTCTAAACGTTTCACACAATCCATAGAAATGAATGAATGGGTTGCACCTGAATCAAAGAGCACTAACAAGAGATTACCATCTATGTCACACACACTCTGTATCAGATCTTCGGAGTTCGAAGCCTCAGCACCACTCAGGGTATAAACTCTTCCCCTAGCCGTCAGTCGTTTGGCTCCACCACTTCTGTCCGCAGTTTGGACTGGATTCTGTACATTACAATCCTTGGCAAAATGACCTGGTTGTCCACAACGATAGCACTGGCCATTCCTCACGGTACAGTTGTTCGCAAAATGCGATGGATCTCCGCACTTGAAACACTTCCTATCTTGATTCTGACCTCCTCGACCTCCACTACCTAATGCACGAGCAACAGGTCGATAAGGTTGCTTCTGGAAGTTCCCAGGTGGTCGAGAATATGGTTTCTTCTGAACTTGTTTCCCTCTCTGGTCCTGATATTGACCCTTGAATCGGAAAGGTCCTCCGACGTTTCCTCTGTTGTCTCTCCCACGCTTCATCAGTTCTATTTGTCTGCTTTTCTCAACGAGCGCTTGAAAATTTCTGATTCCTTGTGGTAGGACCGACTCTTTAATCTCATACCTCAGTCCTCTCTCAAAAGCTTCGCATTTCCATTCTTCCTCAGGATTATTCTGAAAGAAACGGAAGTACTTGGCCAGCGATTCAAACTTAGCCGCATATTCTCCGACTGACATATCTCTCTGTTGTAATCGCAAGAATTCCTGCTCCTTCTCTGCTCTTGCACTCTGAGGGAAATACTTTCCCAAAAAGCAATCTTTAAACAGCGTCCACGAAATCACCTCGTGATTTGCCTCCAGTAGTTGCTTCGTTCCCTTCCACCAATATTCCGCATCTCCTATCAGTAGGAATGTGGCATATGGTACCTTCACTTCTTCGGGACTACATATCAACTCGAAAATTTTCTCAATTTCATGAATCCAAAGATTAGCTTTCTCAGGATCCACGTCACCAGAAAATTGTGGCGGATTCTGACGCCTGAAGGTAGTCAACCTTCGACTCTCAGCGGCCTGGTCAGCACGAAGTTGTTCTTGAGCATTGTGGGCGTTCATGGTTGTAGTTTGGACAGCAATAGCCGCAACCATGTTAGCCATTGCCTGAGCAGCAAAATCCATTCCAGTGGCTCCAGCGACATCCTCAGCTTGGATACCAGCTCCCCTACCGCGACCACGTCCACGGCCACGTCCTCGTCCACGTCCATGTCCTGCTTCTGCTCCAAATTCTAGTTCCATATTTGACCTACAAGGCCCAAATTCAGTCAAATAGCAACCAGAAAATAAAGCAAATAAGCAGTTATAAACATACAACATTTCCAAGAAGGAAATAAAAAGAAGAGTAGTAACATCCCAACCCTCGGTTTCGCTACGCGAGACAGATTCGCTACGCGAACCAGAGAGTCTGCTTGAGAGACAAGGAACAGCTCCTCGGACTCGCGACGCGAACGCTCCTTCGCCTCGCGATCCAGGAAGCCTGCCAGAGAAACAAAACACAACTCTCGGCCTCGCGACGCGAAAGTTCATTCGCCCCGCGATACGAAAACATGCCCTCTGCTTCGCGACGCGAAATCCAGTTCGCTACGCGATGCAGGGGACCTGCCCGAGAGGAAAACACTACTCCTCTGCCTCGCGACGCGAATCCCATTCGCCACGCGATGCAGAGAACATATCTGGGAAGCTTCTCTGCCTCGCGACGCGAAATACATTTCGCTTCGCGAATCAGAGAACATGCAACTCCACTCCTCTGCCTCGCGACGCGAAATACATTTCGCCACGCGACGCAGAGGACATACCTGAGAAACAGAACACCATTTCTCTGCCTCGCGACGCGAATTTCGGTTCGCTACGCGATCCAGAGAACAAGCCCTAAGAAGCAAAACACAACTTCTCGGGCTCGCGACGCGAAATCACGTTCGCCTCGCGATACAGAGAACATGCCCTGAGAAACTTCTCGGGCTTGCGACGCGAAATCACGTTCGCCTCGCGACACAGAGTTCACACAACAGCAAACACAACAGACCTATTTCCCAAGGATTCCCGAAAGACTTGACCAGCTCTGATACCACTAATGTGACACCCTCAAAAACCCGTGCCACTTTCGTAACTCGACACACTTAATGAAACGATAAATAAAATTTCGCTGGTTTTACTTTCGGAAAATAAATCCTTTGTATAAGCAGATTCTGAAAATCGTGATAAAATTTTTTCTTATTAATACCTATAGAACCACCACTCAAGGCAGAAGAAAAATACTCATATATATATATATATGATATATATATATATATATATATACATCAACTGAACTATGGACAACATGTCCCTTTACAAAAGATCAACAAAAGAACTCCTATAAAGCTATAAACTAGGCAGCGACAGTCTGGAACCATATCTCTAAAACCTATGGCCATCAGTAGCTGTTAACAGACTACCCAAAGACTGCTGCCTCAAAAATAAGGTCTACACCCTAAGCTGGTCCGACTAATGGAAGCCATTGGACAATCCCCCAGAGGGAGGTCCAATGCTGGAACCAGGGGAAGAACTCTGGGAACCTACGTTCCCGTTTCCTTGTGGATGGGGATCGGAAACATCCGAAGGATGATCCTCCGGGTCTTCCTGAGGATCCTCCTCAGGGTCTTCCTCCTCCTCCTCCTCCTCCTCCTCCTCCTCCACATCCTCCACTACGTGCTCGCCCGCCACCAAAACAAAAGGCGGGGGAGGTGTCTGTGGCGGCTGCTGCTGCGGGGACGGTGCAGTGGGGTCGTCCGGATCGATCACACCCTGCTCCATGAGGGCCTGTAGCATCAACCCAATGGGAGGGAGAGGCACCTGGATGGTTTCCACTGTACGAGTGCTCTTCCGCGGTCCCGTCTCAGTCGTCCCGCTTACGGTGCAAACCGGTCCGGTGTATGCCGCGCTTTCCACTCCTGGGTGGTAACCCACGCGGCTGGGTCCGTCCTCCGATCAAATACTAGGACGCGCACCCCCGAGTGCGCTAGGTGATCTGGCGTCGGCTCCATCTGTAAACACGATATAATATATATATAGTTCATTCGAGTCTTTAGATTTGTACAGTTGTGCAAGTTTTATATGCAAATATTCTATAATTTTTATAAAGGACAGAAAAACAATCGAACTCAATATCGTCCTTTGCAACCAATTTCCAGGGTTTGTTATTTTTCTCATTGAAAAATACGACCAATTAGAAATTGTTAATTGTATGAGTTATAATAAAAATAAAGATTTATTTGTGATGCACCGTCATCGTATTAAGGTTTTTTACACTAGCAATCAATCATGCATTGCCACATCATTAAAAATATTTTACCTTTAAAATAATTACCTCATTGATCATGGTGTTGTATGAATGGTTGATAGTTCATTAAAACTAAAGTCAATAAATAAGTCCAACTTTTTTGTATATATAAAAGACATAAAATTTTAAGTTCGTTATTCTCTAATGAATTTAAGTTTTGATAGTGTTTAGGTAACTTTGGGTTTATTAAATTTTCTGCATTGTGGGGAAAGTATATGATTACTTCCTTTAAATTTACTTACCAAAAAAATTAAATAGTAGAGAAATTCTTAACATTTGATGACTAACAAAAATAGTAAAACTTAATTGATCCTAAATGTATGATTAACACAATTTTAGTTTTTCAATTGATAATTGGTATTTTAATTAAATCTTCTAAAAAAAATAGATATATATTTTTATTTCGAATAAGGAAAAGATCGCCAATGCAATAGGAATGACATTAACTATTTGTCATATCAACTATCATCAAGAAAGGATTATCAACTGACTTCAATGTCATGTCATTTTCTGACCCCCCCCAACCAACAATTAATGCAGATTCATATTTTCTTTGTCATATTGTGAACTACGACCAAAATAATTACACTATTTTATAAACAAATTAAGAGAATACTGGTTTCCACGTATTTTACAAATTTCTTTACAACTTGACCATATTTCAATAAATTAATAAATTTTAAAATAAATTAACACTAATTTAATTTCAACATATATGGAATTGAAACGTAAAATAGATATTTGGTACGATTACCAGTTGTTGCTGTTATTTTCTTTCGTACAAGGTTCTTTATTCTGATTATCATAATTTTATTAATACGTTAGGCTGTTTGATGTCGTATCTTGCTTGTTCATGTATTTGACATATTGTATTCTAATCAAATACTTTTTTTTAATATTGTATTTGACTTGTGTAACACCCCGATTTTTCAAGCTTTCTAAGGTCAATGAACCGTGTAAATGAGTTTGTATTTTATCGGAGGTTCTAGAGAGTGAATTAAAATAAACTAAGACCATAGTCGAGCTCTACACCATCGTAGGGAGTTACGATTAGATTTCTGGTCGAAAACTTAGACGGAGCCCGGTCTGCATTTTTAACTGACAGTATGATTTTACTGCTCAGACGACCTAATTTTGATTCGTGAACGAAATAGTTAGGCTTAGAATCGAATTTCCTACATTTTAGCTAAAATTGGCTTTTCGCACTAAACAGCGAAATAATACATGTTATTCCGGCGAAATCTCAAACCGGGTGACCAACGGAGCTGGATAGGGATTTACCGGGACCCGCTAACGGATAATCTTGAAGTCACGTCTGGTCAAGTCACCTAGGAAAGCGTGCCAGTGTCATGATGGTTTTGAAAATACCTGGACGCGAAATGACCAAAATACCCTTGACCTTTTATGCAAAATTGCACTTATGTCCTTGTGTGAAAGGACCTTTCTACCCTTAAGTGAGATCTAATTAAAGAAATTTTGTTTTTCGAAAGTAACCAGCAAACTTATGTTTCGTATTTTATGTTTTTTTTTGGGTAACCATGTGATGCCGGATTAGGATGTCACATTAGTGTAATGCCGGATTAGGGTGTCACAACTTGTCTCAATTAACATCGTAATATAAATTCTAAGAATAATATAGACCGCTTATTTACATTCCAAGAAAACAATAACAAAATTTGCTAAGCTTAATTAGTATTAAAATAACGGGAAATAAGTTGTTCATATTCTAAATTGTTATTCGTACTTAATTAAATCATCAAATATTTTTATCGCACGTAATCATCTCCGGCTAATAAGAAGATATATTTCTTTACATTAGTATATTACATTATTATATTATATTTGTCACTTAATTTCTCATGATAGTGGGAGGTGTTACACTCTTGATTTAGTTATTTCCTTTAGTTGTATCGATCATTATGTTTCTCTCAATAATTATTAGTAATTCAATTCGTAGATATCGCTAGATTACTTCCATTCACTTTTAAAACAACCAATTAATCACTACTACTATTTGATTCAACACAAAATTAGTAGAATTTTATACTTTACTATTTGAAATTACATATTTTTATTTTTTTCTCAATGGGTTTTAACTTTTCCACAATTTGATTTCTTCTTTTGTTTATACCGATAATTACATGAATTAAAAAACACTGAGTTAAAGATTTGATAAGTAGCATAAAATTAATAAGGCTGACGTGTTTGATATGATCAAATCTACACTTTCATTGAGAACACTAAGAATGCCTACTATTTTACATGCATCCAGCTATGCCTATAAATTGAACTTGTTTTTTGAACTTGAAACAACAAAACCTCAATTTTAGATAGATATATAACATAAAAATAGAGGAAAAGCTAACGCAGGGAATGTCTATGGCAATGGGTGAAAAGATAAAATGTGTGCTGGTGATAGCCATGATTATGCTAGTCTTAGCACAGGCTGCTGACATTGCTCCACCTCCACGAGTTAACCCGAACTTCTCGTTAGGGCCCGTTCTTTGTTATGCAGAGTGCATTGGAGAATGCCTACTGAAACGAAATCCAATTCTAACTCCAATATGTATAGCTACCTGTCATGCAAAATGCCATAAGACTTCCTCCAATGTCGTCTATGACTGCGTTGCCGGTTGTGCCTTGTCCAAGTCCATTAGCATCAACACTGGTATCCATGTTTTTGTCTTCTTTGCCTCTTTTATTTGGTTTTGATTTTTGAGGGAAATAACTATAATTGAATTTTGCTAGTTGATTGTTCTATATGTTTCTAACATTGACTTGACTTGTCAGATACACGTGGAGTGGACGCCTTTGTGGGTTCGTGCTTGAAGGGTTGCAAGAACCAATAATCAATCTCTACATTACGTGGGATGAAATGTTTTCGTAAAATGTAATTATTGGAAATAATGTTTTTGTTGAACTCCAATAAACGAAGCTAAATGCGTAATGTATTTTTGCTTTAATTCTATGGAAACATTTGTTCACCCTCTTCTTTCTTTATTTTGTTTTTCAGTCATTGCATATGGTAGTGAAGAGAAATGCATTATTGAATTCAGGTTAACAATGGTAATAATTTATAATTACTAACTGATAGAAAATGTTACGAAAATTAAGGAAACATGACTCCAATATGTATAGCTACCTGTCATGCAAAATGCCATAAGACTTCCTCCAATGTCGTCTATGACTGCGTTGCCGGTTGTGCCTTGTCCAAGTCCATTAGTGTAATGCCGGATTAGGGTGTCACATTAGTGTAATGCCGGATTAGGGTGTCACAACTTGTCTCAATTAACATCGTAACATAAATTCTAAGAATAATATAGACCGCTTATTTACATTCCAAGCAAACAATAACAATATTTCCTAAGCTTAATTAGTATTAAAATAACGGGAAATAAGTTGTTCATATTATAAATTGTTATTTGTACTTAATTAAATCATCAAATATTTTAATCGCACGTAATCATCTCTGGCTAATAAGAACATATATTTCTTTACATTAGTATTTTACATTATATTTGTCACTTAATTTCTCATGATAGTGGGAGGTGTTACACTCTTGATTTAGTTATTTCCTTTAGTTGTATCGATCATTATGTTTCTCTCCATAATAATTAGTACTCTAAATTAAGAAGATTTAGAAGGTGGAAAGTACCTATCCAAAAATTGGCGTGTTAACTGGTCCCAGGTGATGATAGAACCATATGGCAAAGAGGAAAGCATTGATTTGATTTATCGGACAATGAGAACGGGAACAGTTTGAGTTTGATCGTATCTGTCGAAGTTCCATTATATTTGATGAGATCCGTGATCCTGAGGAACTTCTTCAGATGGCAGTTGGGGTCTTCAGTTGGTAACCCCTCAAATAATCCAGAGTTCTGGATCATGGAGACCAAAGCAAGCTTGATCTCAAAGTTGTTGGCATCCACCTCAGGGTTGGTGATGCTAAGTAGAAGGGGTAAAGTAATCCAGCAAAGTCATTCTTTCCCCATGGTGTTCTCCTCTTTTGCTTGCCTTCGGAACCTGTGAAAAGTTCTTTCAACTTTCCTGTCGAAAACTAGTTCAGGCACTTGAAAACGCGTTAGCATACAAAGAGAGAGATAAAAAGAAAAATAAATATCTAAAGTAACTAGGACTTCTTTTCTTCCAATATCACTAAAATCACAAAATATCAAAAATTAATCCCCGGCAACAGCGCCAAAATCTTGTTGCATTCAAAACACATTTAAGGGCAGTGTACGCTGTCGCAGAAGTAATATAGGACGAAATTCAAGATATCGTACCCAAGAGATTAAGTGTGATATAATGGTGATAAAACAAGTACTGGAATAGAGAAATCCTTATGCTATTCAAGCTTATCAAAATACTAAATAATATAAAGATGATGATATAATAGCAATAAAAGATAATAAAAGAGATAAAAAAAAAAAAGGGTTAGAGATCAAGAGAAAAAGAGCCTAGAGCCGTGGTTTCACTTATGCTTTAGATGCCCCCCAAATCCTAGTTCTATCTGGTTTCAATATTCCCTTCTCCGATTACCGATCCCTCTAACTATTACTATCCTGTGGTTGTCAATCACTGATATTATTTTTCTCGAACGGACTTACTGTTTGTCAGTAGCAGTTACGAACGACATGGAAAGCATAAAGAATTGAGAAGTTTATATAACCAGAAGGTAACAATTGCAGTACGGTCGCTGGTCAATTAATTATCCTCGTTTATCCTATAGATCTATCAATTTAATTGGGCTTGATAGCCAAAATATCAATCAATTGATTAGGAGCATGCAAAGGGTAGCTAATCCTAAACATGGGATGAAGAGCAATAAGATAAATTTAATCAGATAGTAATTTCAAAACCAAACAGAATTTGAATTAAAGCTAAGACATAGCAAAAGGGGTTTCTACTAACACAAGATCCACCACAAATCTAGTTGTGAATTTAGCTACTCATAGTAATAGAGAAAACCAAAGTCAACAAAGGAAAACGCATCCTGAAGGATTGAAGAGAGAGAAGTTGTCTCCAACTTAATCTCCAGGTGTCAATCCTACTCTAGAAATCAAAACTACTAAAAACTATAAACTAGAAAGCTATTAAAAAGAGTATAATATGATAGTATCAAAGCATGCCTAAGAATGGCACAAAGGACCTCTATTTATAAGAAAATATGAGAACTGGGCCCAAAATTAGGTCTTCTGCGCCGCCAGCACGGGCGTGCTACAAATCAGAACGGCTGTGCTCTTTACTATGTCAGGCCGTGCTCAAATATGCAAGGGCGTACCAACTTTGCAAATCAATGTCTAGTGCACCGGCTTTAGCATGGGCGTGCTCACCTTCTTGCACGGCCGTGCTCTCTTCAGTTAGGCCTTGCTTCTCTGAGTCGGGCCTTTCTTCACTTTGGCACGAGCGTGCTGCTGTTTGGCACGGCCGTGATAAATCTTCAGAGGTCAACTTTAAGTCTTTTTGTAAGGCTTTGTTTGGATGGATGGCTTGGAGGGTTTGCATGGGCGTGCTCACGCATGGCACGACCATGCTAACCTCATAACTTCAGTATTCTGCCCATTTTAGCTCTAAAACCTTCACTTTTCTTCATAAGTTCATCAAATTGCCTCTAAACGTCAATTCTATCAAAACTTGAGTAAAATGGGTGAAATACAATAATATATATCATGAAATGCATCGAAATTTAACACAAATACTCCCTATAAATTGCATAGAATTGAGGTTTATCACTAGCCGTTTCATAATATTTCATCAATTTCGGGCTATTGCACTGGTACTCACCTGTCAATTGTTTTTTGACATGCTATGAGTCACCCATTATTTGAACATACTGGACATTCATGGACATCAAGATTCTTAGTCCCTTAATCAAAGCTTCGTATTCAACTTGATTATTAGAAAACTGCGACTGCAGTTGACACATAAACTTCCAATTCTGTCCAAATGGACTTGCGATGGCAATCCCCGCTCTTGCCCCCTTTTGGGTTTTGGACCCATCGAATATTAATATCCAGGGTTTCAAATTGATACAAAGAGTAGCTTCTCAAAAGGGATCCTCCATCTCGACTGAAGGATGCTGAGCTAGAAAATCGGCTAGAGCTTGTCCCTTAACATCCCTTAAAGGAACATATTTAATCGCAAAAGCACTTAACTTAATGGCCCACTTCATTAATCTGCCTTGCAATACAGGCCTATTAAACAAATATTTAACTATGTCAATCTTACACAAGACAAAAACTTCCTTTGGCATTAAATAACTTTCCAATTTTGTATAAGCATAAAATAAAGATAAACATAGTTTTTCAATAGGAGTATATCTATACTCAGCATCGTTCAGGTAATGGCTAAGGTAATAGATTGCTCTTTCCATTCTGTCATCAGCTTCCGGTGCTAGTATGCAGCCGATTGACTCTTCAGCGGCTGAAATGTACAACTTCAAAGGCTTCCCTGACACTGGTGGCATTAAAATAGAAGGACTAGCCAAGGCTTTCTTAATTTGATCAAAGGCCTACTGTTGTTCTGGTCCCCATACCAATTCTTCTGCATCTTTTAATTTACGCAAAGGAGAAAATACCTTCATCTTCCCAGCCGAATTGGCAATGAACCTTCTTAAAAAGTTGATCTTTCATATTAAGTTCTGCAGCTTCTTTTTATTTCGAGGAGGTCTTGCCTCTAACACCGCCCTGGTCTTGTTTCTATCTATCTCTATGCCATGTTGGTGCATCGAGAAACCGAGAAAGTTACCAGTCGAGACTCCAAACGTACATTTTTCTGGATTCAACTTTAAACTATGGAATCTCATTCTCTGAAAGGTTGATTTCAAATCCTCCAAATGTTGATTAAAGTCTTTAGACTTAATGACAAAATCATTTATGTACACTTCCATAATCTTCCCATTCAGCTTATGAAAAATAGCATTCATGGCACTTTGATATGTGGCTTCAACATTCTTTAATCCAAATGACATTACCACCCATTCAAAGATCCTAATAGCTCCAGGACATCTAAAGGCTGTTTATGAACGTCTTCCTTGGCTATATAAATTTGATTATATCCCAAATGTCCTTCCATAACAGTCAAAATACCGTTACTAGCCACAGCATCGACTAACATATCAGCTATAGGCATAACGTATTCATCTTTGGATGTTGCCAACTTCAGATTTCTATAATTAGTGTAGATTCTGAGTTTTCCATTCTTTTTGAATACTGAGACTATATTAGATAGCCACTCTACATACCTTACTATCCTGATGAATCCAGCCTTCAACAATCTTTCCATCTCTGCCTTGATTTTTGGTAACAAATCAGGATTGAAACGCCTAGGAGGCTGTTTATATGGCTTAAAACCTCCTTTGATCACCAGTCGATGCTCCATTAATTGCTTGGTCAAATCGGGAATCTCGTTGTAGTCCTAAGCAAAACAATCTTTATACTGTTTAATGAGTTCGACTAACCTAGCCCTATTAGATTCGGCTAACAAACCACTAACTTTAGTCATTCTTGATTCGTCATCTGATCCCAAATTTACTTCTATCAAAGGGTCCTAAGCATCAAACGTGGGCACTTTTTTTTATGAACAAGAGAGTGCAATTCTTCTCCCTTGGACACCTGCCCCCTTGTATCATTATCGCATACTTCTTGTGTTTCTCCCTCGACTGACCCTGCCTCAATTAATTTACTCTTAGTTGTGAATATTGTCAATCGTTGAAGGATATCCTCTATCACTTGGGGCTTACTGATCATTAAACATGCTTCCTAAAGGCCATGAATCGGCCTGCATTTTAGAAATCAAATCACAGGACTTCCATGCACCCTCCTCATAATCTTTGCTTATTTGAATTCGTTCCATGTACGGTGAATAAAACATGGCTTCAGTAGCACATAACTCGGCTGTGAAAGGATTCTTATCTGACGTGATAGTTTCTATTTCATCTCCATTCCACATTATTAACTTTTAATGCAAGGTAGACAGTACACATCTGCTTGTGTGAATCCAGTCTCTGCCCAGCAAAATTGCATAAGTTGTCTTAGCGTCCACTACGAAGAACGCAGAACTAACTGTTTTTGATCCCACAGAAACATCGGCTACCAAAACTCCCATAGCAGCCGTGGCATCTCTAGTGAAGTTAGTCATTTTCAGGTTGGTATGTACCAAATCTTCTTTAGTCTTCCCCAACTTCTTCATAGTACTGATAGGCATGACATTCAACACAGCTCCTCCATCGACAAATACTCAATTAATAGTTTTTCTGTTCAACTGGGCCTTGATATATAGAGGTTTTAGGTGCTTGACCATCTCGTCAGTGGGCTTTTCGAACATTGTTATCTCAGTGCTGGGTAATACCGCCTCGGCTAATATGGCTGTGACACCCTCGAACCCAGTGCCACTTTTGTAACTCAAAACCCTTAGTGAAACGATAAATAAAATTTCGCTGGTTTTACTTTCGGAAAATATATCTTTTGTGTAAGCAGATTCTGGAAATCGTGACCAAATTTTCTTCTCATTAATACATAAACTCACCACTCCGGATAACAGAACTACTCATATACAATAATTAGAACAAGATATATATATATACATATATATAATGGACAACAAGCCCCTTTACAAAAGAACGAATGATTACTAAACTTTCTAAAAAGCTATAAAACTAGGCAGCGGCAGTCTAGAACCATATCTCTAAAACCTATGGCCATCAGTAGCCGTTAACAGACTACCCAAAAACCACTGCCTCAAAAAAGGGTCTACACCCTAAGCTGGTCCGACTAATGGAAACCATTGGACAATCCCCCGGAGGGAAGTCCAATGCTGGAACCAGAGGAAGAACTCTGGGAACCTACATTCCCGTTCCCCTGTGGATGGGGATCGGAAGCATCCGAAAGATGATCCTCCGGGTCCTCCTGAGGATCCTCCTCAAGGTCTTCCTCCTCCTCCTCCTCCTCTTCCCCCACATCTTCCACGACGTGCTCGCCCGCTACCAAAACAAAAGGCGGGGGAGGCGTCTGGGGTAGCTGTTGCTGCGGGGACTGTGCAGCGGGGGCGACCGACTCGATCACACCCTGCTCCATAAGGGCCTGCAGCATCAGCCCGATGGGAGGGAGAGGCACCTGGATCTCCACTGTCCGAGTACTCTTCCGCGGTCCCGTCTCCGTCGTTCCGCTTACAGTGCAAACTGGTCCAGTATACGCCGCACTTTCCACCCCTGGGTGGATAACCCAAGCGGCTGGGTCTGTCCTTCGATCAAACGCTAGGACGCGCATCCTGGAGTGCGCTAGGTGATCCGGCTCTGGCTCCATCTGTAAACACGATACAATATATATCCAAGGACAACCCGTCCAAAAACATGCAAGGGTGAGAAACCAATATATGAATCCATAAACAACAACTATATGCCCAATCCACACAACAGACCCAAATCATCATATAACATGGCATATATCATTAAATACAAAAGGCAGTAAATGCATAAGGGTTTCGTACCCCACAATCAACGTTATCTCCTAAACGTATGCATGGCACTTCCATATATCTCAATATTCACACTAGATTACTAGATTTCCGGAAATCCCATCACCATTCGAAATGAGCTGATCAGGCTCCAATATGTGGCCGAAAAACGAGTACTTTGAATACCATGACACTACGCGATTCTCACATGGGGGCGCAATCAGAAGTACTCCACAAGAAAACGGTCATACTGCATTGTCCAACTCAAGGCACAATACGTTCCCAGAACACGTATGACACCATTGTCCATCAAGGCACAATGTTATGACAAACAAGTCATCTCAGGTTCTCCCTGTTTATCAAGGTCCCCCGTATCACGGCACGTCTGCCCCGCATTTAATGCATGAGAAACCTATCTAGTTTCCGATAATGGATCTTTGTCGCATCAATATTTCCTCGTTGTAGCATCAACGCTAACAACCACCATAATGTCTTAGACTCTTTAAGCCTCAAAACATTTTTTTCTCAAAACAGGACACTTAGCCCAAAAACAACTTAAATCCCAACACCCCTAACCGATGCACCAGTCAAGGACGTTGGATTCAAGATCATAAAAACATCCTCAAGCTTACAGGACCACAAAGATTGTCCCTAAGCCGACAGGACCATAACTAACACGGATCCTTGATCCATGTGTTCTACAGAACCCTAGAACCCCGACGTCTCGGTTTCTAGTTTCTAAGCTTTAAGCTTTAAAACCACTTTCCTTGAAAACTCGAAAACCAAAAACCCAAGATCTCCGATACTTACACAAAGTCATCGGGATCGGTTTTCCTTAAAACAAAACTTGGTCCAGAGACCATTTCTTTTTCGTTCGTTGTTTTTCGGTAAAATACGAACTTAAAACAAAACTTGCACAAACTCATTTTTCTTGAATAAACTCAGTATGACTTCGGAAACCACATTACTCAAAAGGATTTTCTTATCAAATTAAGACATATTGAAGGTTTCTAATGCCCTATTCGCTTTTAAACTTCACTTTTTCTTATCAAAACACATTTCAGACTTTTAAAGCTTTTAAGTTACACGATGTCGGATCCTAATCAAAATTAGGTCCTCTAATGCCTAAATCCCACAGCAGGGCACACTATACATCCATATAACCATTCAGCAAGTATAACATGCATTCAACTATATCAACAGTTACATCAATACATCAGCACATCAATGCATATTCCAATCAACAACAGTCAATCAAGAAATTAACTAACATCATGATATAACTATTTAAATACAATACAAATACAGTACAAATACAGTACAAACACCGATGCAGCACATAGCTGTCGGAAATGGAATTCCTCAGGTTTATCCCCTTACCTCTTGTAGCTTCCAGTTCAACTCGGAACACCCGATCAACTTGTTTCTCGTCCCAACACGCTGCCGATCACTACATACACGTAAAACATATCGGCATTAACTTACAAAACGAAGATTTCTCCTAATGCACCACCCCTAGGGTTCGGCTCTACTACGCTAAAAATAGCTAGGGAGCTCCAAAATTTCTCATTTTCTGGATAACACCCTAACTAAGTGTGACAGCCCTAGATATCAGATCAGATCATTAAAAACCAACCAAAACCCTACCCTACACCCATAGGGGGTTTCGGCCCCTACCTAGAAAACATAGCTATAGGGATTTCTTGGCTCTAAGCTCTTGGATCATACAAGTATGTCATGAACCTAGGCCATAGAAACTGGTTTGGTACAGATACGATTTTCCTACAATTTTTCATGGATTTTCAAAGATTTTAGGGACAAAACCCTAACATCCTTGATCATGAAAATATAAGGAGAGAAAAGAGAGATTGAGAGAGATAGAGTTGAACTACTACCTCCTATGATGATCCACTCCAAGTTTGGTGAAGATTGCTCCACAAAAACTCAAGCTTTCCACCTCCAAAAATGGAGATTTTGAGAAGAAAAGAGAAAGAAGAGAAAGGAAGAGAAAAGAAGAAGATGAGGTGACTTTGGGGGAGGGGGCTGCCGAAAATGAGGGAAAGAAAATGAGAGGATGAGGGTAAAAGTTGTTAGATATTTAGGGTTTATTAGTTTAATAATAGGAAAGGTAAATTGGTAATAAAATTAACCAAGGGCAATTTGGTCAATTCACATCCCGATATTTGGAATCGTCCCGACACTCGTATGAATTCCTCATATTACTTGATACAATTTTGGTATGAAAAACATCTGATCGTGGGTCTCGAAAAACCCTAAGACAGCTCGAATCGTCTCCTCGATCGATTATCGGCCCGAATATAAAATATTATTTATATTTTGGACGTCAGGACACATTTTAGGAAAAAGATAGAGGAATATATTCTAAGACTAATGGTTTCGTTCGTTAGTCCAGATTAGGTCGTGATAGTAGAAAATACTATCATCTGAAAAACGTAGATCGGTTTTCGTTCGAGTTTTCGACCCAAAACTTAACCGAAAGATCCTACGATTTTATAAAACAAGACTATGATCTTAGTTTTTCCAAAATCGTTTTCTAAAGCACAGATAAAAATATAAACTCATTAATTGAGTTTATTGTCCTTAGAAAGCACGAAAAATCGGGGTGTTACATTACTATCCCCCTTAAAATAATTTCGTCCTCGAAATTACATACCTGTGAACAGATAAGGATATTGCTCTCTGATGTTGTCCTCAGTTTCCCAAGTTGCTTCTCCAGTTGTATCATCCCAAATAACCTTGACTAAAGAGATTTGTTTTCCCCTCAGTTGTCTGACTCTCTTGTCCTCAATCCTTACAGGTGCGGTCTCATAAGACAGATTCTCTTTCAAGGGTACTTGATCAGGTTCAATTACATGAGATGGATCAGGAATATACTTCCTCAATTGTGAAACATGAAAGACATTATGTAAATTTGAAAGAAAAGGAGGTAAAGCAATTTGGTACGCTACTGGACCAATACGCCGAAGAATTTGGTATGGTCCAATGAATTTAGGAGTGAGTTTTCTGGATTTCATTACCCGACCTACCCTAGTCGTTGGATTGACTCTCAGAAACACATGATCGCCTTCTTGAAATTCGAGAGGTCGTCTTCGCTTATCCGAATAACTCTTCTGTCTGCTCTGAGATGTCCTCATTCTTTCCCGAATCTGTTTGACTTTATAAGTTGTCTCTTGCACAACCTCGGGTCCTAGAATTGTACTCTCTCCATCCTGATACCAACAAAGAGGAGTTTGACACTTCCTCCCATACAGAGCCTCATAGGGTGCCATCCCTATGCTTGAGTGATAACTGTTATTATACGTGAATTCAATCAGAGGTAACAGTTCATCCCAACTTCCTCGATTATCCAACACACAAGCTCTTAGCAAATCTTCTAACGATTGAATCGTTCGTTCTGTTTGTCCATCTGTCTGGGGATGGTATGCTGAACTTAGACGTAACTTAGTCCCCAAAGCTTGATGTAAGCTTTCCCAAAAACGCGATGTAAACTTCGGATCTCGGTCCGAAACAATACTCGAGGGTATCCCGTGTAATCTAATTACTTCTCTTATGTACACTTCAGTCAACTTTGCTACTGTGTAGTTTGTCTTCACAGGTAAGAAATGTGCCGATTTCGTCAACCTATCCACGATTACCCAAATCGAATCAAAGTTCCTTGGTGTTCGGGGTAAACTCACTATGAAATCCATAGAGATACTCTCCCATTTCCATTCCGGTACATCTAGGGATTGCAACATCCCTCCAGGTCTCTGATGTTCTACTTTTGCTTTTTGACAAGTTAGACATGATGCAACGTATTCTGCAACTTGTTTCTTCATACCTGGCCACCAAAATCTTTGTTTCATGTCCTGATACATCTTGGTTGCACCAGGATGCATACTCAATCCACTCTTGTGGGACTCTTCGAGAATCATCTTTCTCATCTCCGTGTTGTTGGGCACACAAACTCGTCCATTACACCTTAAGATTCCATCTGCTCCCAAAGTAAACTCACTAGCTCCCCCTTGTTCCACCAACACCTTTTTCTCCTGAAGAGATTCATCAATAGCTTGTTGCTCACGTATCTCTTCCATCAAACCATTAGAGATCTTAAGCATTCCAAAGCTTAGTTTCTTAGGACTTATTTCTAATCCCAAGTTCAGATCACGGAACTCTTCAATCAGTTTCAATTCTCTCACCATCATAGTTGAAATATGAACGGCTTTCCGGCTCAAAGCATCTGCCACGACGTTCGCCTTCCCTGGATGGTATTGCAACGTAAAGTCGTAATCTTTTAAAAACTCCATCCATCGTCTTTGCCTCATATTGAGCTCCTTCTGGTCGAACAGATATTTCAAACTCTTGTGATCACTGAAGACATCGAACTTTGCACCATATAGATGGTGTCTCCATATCTTTAGTGCAAAAACCACTGCAGCTAATTCTAGATCATGGGTGGGATAATTCTTTTCATGAATCTTTAACTGTCGTGATGCATAAGCCACCACTTTGCGGTGTTGCATCAGCACACAACCTAGACCTTGATGTGAAGCATCACAATATACTTCATAAGGTTCACTCGGTTCTGGAAGTATCAGCACTGGTGAAGTAGTCAGAAGTTCCTTAATCTTTTGGAAACTTTCTTCACACTGATCAGTCCAAACAAAAGGTTGATCTTTCCTCGTCAATTGAGTCAATGGTGACACAATCTTAGAGAATCCTTCAATAAACCTTCGGTAGTAACCGGCTAATCCAACAAAACTTCTTATCTCGGTTACAGTCTTTGGTTTTTCCCAAGAAAGTACGGCTTCTACCTTAGCAGGGTCCACAGAAATTCCTTGTTTTGTGATAACATGACCCAAAAATCCGACTTCTTCAAGCCAAAACTCACACTTAGAGAGTTTCGCATATAACATCTTTTCCCGCAAAACATGAAGGACTTACCGTAAATGCTCCTCGTGTTCTTCACGATTCTTAGAATAAACTAGAATATCGTCTATGAACACTACAACAAACTTATCAAGAAACGGACGAAAAATCCGATTCATGTAGTCCATGAAAACAGCAGGTGCGTTTGTCACTCCAAAAGGCATCACGAGATACTCGTAATGTCCGTAACGAGTTCTAAAAGCAGTCTTTGGTATATCCTCCGTTTTCACTCGAATCTGGTGGTATCCTGACCTTAAGTCGATCTTTGAGAAAACAGCAGCTCCTCGCAGTTGATCCATCAAGTCATCAATCCTAGGCAACGGATACTTGTTCTTGATCGTAACCTTGTTCAGCTGACGATAGTCCACACAAAGTCTCGAACCTCCGTCCTTCTTTCTCACTAAGAGAACCGGCGCTCCCCATGGCGAAACACTTGGTCTGATGAACTGCTTGGATAACAAGTCCTCGACTTGTGTCTTTAACTCAGCAAGCTCAGTAGGCGACATTCGATATGCAGCGATCGATATCGGTCCGGTTCCTGGGATCAGATCGATGGAGAATTCTATGTCCCTCACAGGTGGCAAACCTGGAACATCCTCTGGAAACACCTCGGGAAAATCTCTCAAAACAGGCATTTGACTCAGCTCGGTCTTCCCCTCGACTTCAAAGTTGGTTAAAAGCACGTATTTCGGATCTCCTTCTTTCGAAGAAGTTCTAACATGGTTGGCGGTTAAAAATCCAGAAATCTCAGTACTAGGAAAAACTAGGGTTTTATGTGCACAATCTAATAGGATTTGGTTGGAAGATAACCAATCCATGCCCAAAATTACATCTAACTGTATTAAAGGCAAACATATTAAGTCAACAAGAAAATGTCTATCCTGGATAACAATAGGACAGTTTAGACATATAGAATTCACAACAACAGGTTCAGCAGTTGGTGTAGAAACAATTAAATCAAATGACAAGGAAGAAACAGATAACTCTAAACGTTTCACACAATCCATAGAAATGAATGAATGGGTTGCACCTGAATCAAAGAGCACTAATAAGAGATTACCGTCTATGTCACACACACCCTGTATCAGATCTTCGGAGTTCGAAGCCTCAGCACCACTCAGGGTATAAACTCTTCCCCTAGCCGTCGGTCGTTTGGCTCCACCACTCCTGTCCGCAGTTTGGACTGGATTCTGGGCTCTACAATCCCTGGCAAAATGACCTGGTTGTCCACAACGATAGCAATGGTCATTCCTCACAGTATAGTTGTTTGCCAGATGCGTTGAATCCCCGCATTTGAAACACTTCCTCCCTTGGTTTTGCCCTCCTTGACCTCCACTGCCCGATGCACGAGCAACAGGCCGATAAGGTTGTTTCTGGAAGTTCCCAGGTGGTCGAGAATATGGTTTCTTCTGAATCTGTTTCCCTCTCTGGTCCTGAGATTGACCCTTGAATCGGAAAGGTCCTCCGACGTTTCCTCTATTGTCTCTCCCACGCTTCATCAGTTCTATTTGTCTGCTTTTCTCAACGAGTGCTTGAAAATTTCTAATTCCTTGCGGTAGGACCGACTCTTTTATCTCATACCGCAGTCCTCTCTCAAAAGCTTCGCATTTCCATTCTTCCTCAGGGTTATTCTGAAAGAAACGGAAATACTTGGCCAACGATTCGAATTTAGCTGCATATTCTCCGACTGACATATCTCTCTGTTGTAGTCGCAAGAATTCTTGCTCTTTCTCTGCTCTTGCACTCTGAGGGAAATATTTTCCCAAAAAGCGATCCTTAAACAACGTCCACGAAATCACCTCGTGATTTACCTCCAGTAGTTGTTTCGTTCCTTTCCACCAATATTCCGCATCTCCTATCAGTAGGAATGTGGCATATGGCACCTTCACTTCTTCGGGACTACGTATCAACTCAAAAATTTTCTCAACTTCATGAATCCAAAGATTAGCTTTCTCAGGATCCACGTCACCAGAAAATTGTGGCGGATTCTGACGCCTGAAAGTAGTCAAGCTTCGACCCTCAGCGGCCTGGTCAGCACGGAGTTGTTCCTGAGCATTGTGGGCGTTCATGGTTGCAGTTTGGACAGCAATAGCCGCAGCCATGTTAGCCATTGCCTGAGCAGCAAAATCCATTCCAGTTGCTCCAGCAACATCCTCAGCTTGGACACCAGCTCCCCGACCGCGACCACGTCCACGGCCACGTCCACGTCCACGTCCACGTCCTGCTTCTGCTCCAATTTCTAGTTCCATATCGGACCTACAAGGCCCAAATTCAGTCAAATGGCAACCAGAAAATAAAGCAAATAAGCAGTTATAAACATACAACATATCCAAGAGTAGTAACATCTCAACCCTTGGTTTCCCTACGCGAACCAGAGAGTCTGCCTGAGAAACAAGGAACAGCTCCTCGGATTCGCGACGCGAACACTCATTCGCCTCGCGATCCTGGAAGCCTACATAACTCTCGGCCTCGCGACGCGAAAGTTCCTTCGCCTCGCGATAAGAAAACATGCCCTCTGCTTCGCGACGCGAAATCCAGTTCGCTACGCGAAACAGGGGTCGTGTCCGAGACACCACTCCTCTGCCTCGCGTCGCGAATCCCATTCGCCACGCGATGCAGAGAACACATCTAGAAAGCTTCTCTGCCTCGCGACGCGAAATACATTTCGCTTAGCGAATCAGAGGCCATGCAACTCCACTCCTCTGTCTCGCGACGCGAACTCAATTCGCCACGCGACGCAGAGGACCTACCTGAGAGACAGAGCACTATTTCTCTGGCTCGCGACGCGAATTTCGGTTCGCTACGCGATCCAGAGAACATGCAACTCCCCCCCTCTGCCTCGCGACGCGAAATCCATTTCGCTACGCGACGCAGAGAACATACTCGAGGAACAGAGCATCATCTCCCTGCCTCGCGACGCGAATTCCCATTCGCTACGCGAGACAGAGAACATGCCCTAAGAAACCTCTCGGGCTCGCGACGCGAATCACTTTCGCCTCGCGAATACAGAGATCACACAACAGCAAACACAACAGACCTATTCCCCAAGGATTCCCGAAAGACTCGACCAGCTCTGATACCACTAATGTGACACCCTCGAACCCAGTGCCACTTTTGTAACTCAAAACCCTTAGTGAAACGATAAATAAAATTTCGCTGGTTTTACTTTCGGAAAATATATCTTTTGTGTAAGCAGATTCTGGAAATCGTGACCAAATTTTCTTCTCATTAATACATAAACTCACCACTCCGGATAACAGAACTACTCATTTACAATAATTAGAACAAGATATATATATATACATATATATAATGGACAACAAGCCCCTTTACAAAAGAACGAATGATTACTAAACTTTCTAAAAAGCTATAAAACTAGGCAGCGGCAGTCTGGAACCATATCTCTAAAACCTATGGCCATCAGTAGCCGTTAACAGACTACCCAAAAACCACTGCCTCAAAAAAGGGTCTACACCCTAAGCTGGTCCGACTAATGGAAACCATTGGACAATCCCCCGGAGGGAAGTCCAATGCTGGAACCAGAGGAAGAACTCTGGGAACCTACATTCCCGTTCCCCTGTGGATGGGGATCGGAAGCATCCGAAAGATGATCCTCCGGGTCCTCCTGAGGATCCTCCTCAGGGTCTTCCTCCTCCTCCTCCTCTTCCCCCACATCTTCCACGACGTGCTCGCCCGCTACCAAAACAAAAGGCGGGGGAGGCGTCTGGGGTAGCTGTTGCTGCGGGGACTGTGCAGCGGGGGCGACCGACTCGATCACACCCTGCTCCATAAGGGCCTGCAGCATCAGCCCGATGGGAGGGAGAGGCACCTGGATGGTCTCCACTGTCCGAGTACTCTTCCGCGGTCCCGTCTCCGTCGTTCCGCTTACAGTGCAAACTGGTCCAGTATACGCCGCACTTTCCACCCCTGGGTGGATAACCCAAGCGGCTGGGTCTGTCCTTCGATCAAACGCTAGGACGCGCATCCCGGAGTGCGCTAGGTGATCCGGCTCTGGCTCCATCTGTAAACACGATACAATATATATCCAAGGACAACCCGTCCAAAAACATGCAAGGGTGAGAAACCAATATATGAATCCATAAACAACAACTATATGCCCAATCCACACAACAGACCCAAATCATCATATAACATGGCATATATCATTAAATACAAAAGGCAGTAAATGCACAAGGGTTTCGTACCCCACAATCAACGTTATCTCCTAAACGTATGCATGGCACTTCCATATATCTCAATATTCACACTAGATTACTAGATTTCCGGAAATCCCATCACCATTCGAAATGAGCTGATCAGGCTCCAATATGTGGCCCAAAAACGAGTACTTTGAATCCCATGACACTACGCGATTCTCACATGGGGGCGCAATCAGAAGTACTCCACAAGAAAACGGTCATACTGCATTGTCCAACTCAAGGCACAATACGTTCCCAGAACACGTATGACACCATTGTCCATCAAGGCACAATGTTATGACAAACAAGTCATCTCAGGTTCTCCCTGTTTATCAAGGTCCCCCGTATCACGGCACGTCTGCCCCGCATTTAATGCATGAGAAACCTATCTAGTTTCCGATAATGGATCTTTGTCGCATCAATATTTCCTCGTTGTAGCATCAACGCTAACAACCACCATAATGTCTTAGACTCTTTAAGCCTCAAAACATTTTTTTCTCAAAACAGGACACTTAGCCCAAAAACAACTTAAATCCCAACACCCCTAACCGATGCACCAGTCAAGGACGTTGGATTCAAGATCATAAAAACATCCTCAAGCTTACAGGACCACAAAGATTGTCCCTAAGCCGACAGGACCATAACTAACACGGATCCTTGATCCACGTGTTCTGCAGAACCCTAGAACCCCGACGTCTCGGTTTCTAGTTTCTAAGCTTTAAGCTTTAAAACCACTTTCCTTGAAAACTCGAAAACCAAAAACCCAAGATCTCCGATACTTACACAAAGTCATCGGGATCGGTTTTCCTTAAAACAAAACTTGGTCCAGAGACCATTTCTTTTTCGTTCGTTGTTTTTCGGTAAAATACGAACTTAAAACAAAACTTGCACAAACTCATTTTTCTTGAATAAACTCAGTATGACTTCGGAAACCACATTACTCAAAAGGATTTTCTTATCAAATTAAGACATATTGAAGGTTTCTAATGCCCTATTCGCTTTTAAACTTCACTTTTTCTTATCAAAACACATTTCAGACTTTTAAAGCTTTTAAGTTACACGATGTCGGATCCTAATCAAAATTAGGTCCTCTAATGCCTAAATCCCACAGCAGGGCACACTATACATCCATATAACCATTCAGCAAGTATAACATGCATTCAACTATATCAACAGTTACATCAATACATCAGCACATCAATGCATATTCCAATCAACAACAGTCAATCAAGAAATTAACTAACATCATGATATAACTATTTAAATACAATACAAATACAGTACAAATACAGTACAAACACCGATGCAGCACATAGCTGTCGGAAATGGAATTCCTCAGGTTTATCCCCTTACCTCTTGTAGCTTCCAGTTCAACTCGGAACACCCGATCAACTTGTTTCTCGTCCCAACACGCTGCCGATCACTACATACACGTAAAACATATCGGCATTAACTTACAAAACGAAGATTTCTCCTAATGCACCACCCCTAGGGTTCGGCTCTACTACGCTAAAAATAGCTAGGGAGCTCCAAAATTTCTCATTTTCTGGATAACACCCTAACTAAGTGTGACAGCCCTAGATATCAGATCAGATCATTAAAAACCAACCAAAACCCTACCCTACACCCATAGGGGGTTTCGGCCCCTACCTAGAAAACATAGCTATAGGGATTTCTTGGCTCTAAGCTCTTGGATCATACAAGTATGTCATGAACCTAGGCCATAGAAACTGGTTTGGTACAGATACGATTTTCCTACAATTTTTCATGGATTTTCAAAGATTTTAGGGACAAAACCCTAACATCCTTGATCATGAAAATATAAGGAGAGAAAAGAGAGATTGAGAGAGATAGAGTTGAACTACTACCTCCTATGATGATCCACTCCAAGTTTGGTGAAGATTGCTCCACAAAAACTCAAGCTTTCCACCTCCAAAAATGGAGATTTTGAGAAGAAAAGAGAAAGAAGAGAAAGGAAGAGAAAAGAAGAAGATGAGGTGACTTTGGGGGAGGGGGCTGCCGAAAATGAGGGAAAGAAAATGAGAGGATGAGGGTAAAAGTTGTTAGATATTTAGGGTTTATTAGTTTAATAATAGGAAAGGTAAATTGGTAATAAAATTAACCAAGGGCAATTTGGTCAATTCACATCCCGATATTTGGAATCGTCCCGACACTCGTATGAATTCCTCATATTACTTGATACAATTTTGGTATGAAAAACATCTGATCGTGGGTCTCGAAAAACCCTAAGACAGCTCGAATCGTCTCCTCGATCGATTATCGGCCCGAATATAAAATATTATTTATATTTTGGACGTCAGGACACATTTTAGGAAAAAGATAGAGGAATATATTCTAAGACTAATGGTTTCGTTCGTTAGTCCAGATTAGGTCGTGATAGTAGAAAATACTATCATCTGAAAAACGTAGATCGGTTTTCGTTCGAGTTTTCGACCCAAAACTTAACCGAAAGATCCTACGATTTTATAAAACAAGACTATGATCTTAGTTTTTCCAAAATCGTTTTCTAAAGCACAGATAAAAATATAAACTCATTAATTGAGTTTATTGTCCTTAGAAAGCACGAAAAATCGGGGTGTTACATTACTATCCCCCTTAAAATAATTTCGTCCTCGAAATTACATACCTGTGAACAGATAAGGATATTGCTCTCTGATGTTGTCCTCAGTTTTCCAAGTTGCTTCTCCAGTTGTATCATCCCAAATAACCTTGACTAAAGAGATTTGTTTTCCCCTCAGTTGTCTGACTCTCTTGTCCTCAATCCTTACAGGTGCGGTCTCATAAGACAGATTCTCTTTCAAGGGTACTTGATCAGGTTCAATTACATGAGATGGATCAGGAATATACTTCCTCAATTGTGAAACATGAAAGACATTATGTAAATTTGAAAGAAAAGGAGGTAAAGCAATTTGGTACGCTACTGGACCAATACGCCGAAGAATTTGGTATGGTCCAATGAATTTAGGAGTGAGTTTTCTGGATTTCATTACCCGACCTACCCTAGTCGTTGGATTGACTCTCAGAAACACATGATCGCCTTCTTGAAATTCGAGAGGTCGTCTTCGCTTATCCGAATAACTCTTCTGTCTGCTCTGAGATGTCCTCATTCTTTCCCGAATCTGTTTGACTTTATAAGTCGTCTCTTGCACAACCTCGGGTCCTAGAATTGTACTCTCTCCATCCTGATACCAACAAAGAGGAGTTTGACACTTCCTCCCATACAGAGCCTCATAGGGTGCCATCCCTATGCTTGAGTGATAACTGTTATTATACGTGAATTCAATCAGAGGTAACAGTTCATCCCAACTTCCTCGATTATCCAACACACAAGCTCTTAGCAAATCTTCTAACGATTGAATCGTTCGTTCTGTTTGTCCATCTGTCTGGGGATGGTATGCTGAACTTAGACGTAACTTAGTCCCCAAAGCTTGATGTAAGCTTTCCTAAAAACGCGATGTAAACTTCGGATCTCGGTCCGAAACAATACTCGAGGGTATCCCGTGTAATCTAATTACTTCTCTTATGTACACTTCAGTCAACTTTGCTACTGTGTAGTTTGTCTTCACAGGTAAGAAATGTGCCGATTTCGTCAACCTATCCACGATTACCCAAATCGAATCAAAGTTCCTTGGTGTTCGGGGTAAACTCACTATGAAATCCATAGAGATACTCTCCCATTTCCATTCCGGTACATCTAGGGATTGCAACATCCCTCCAGGTCTCTGATGTTCTACTTTTGCTTTTTGACAAGTTAGACATGATGCAACGTATTCTGCAACTTGTTTCTTCATACCTGGCCACCAAAATCTTTGTTTCATGTCCTGATACATCTTGGTTGCACCAGGATGCATACTCAATCCACTCTTGTGGGACTCTTCGAGAATCATCTTTCTCATCTCCGTGTTGTTGGGCACACAAACTCGTCCATTACACCTTAAGATTCCATCTGCTCCCAAAGTAAACTCACTAGCTCCCCCTTGTTCCACCAACACCTTTTTCTCCTGAAGAGATTCATCAATAGCTTGTTGCTCACGTATCTCTTCCATCAAACCATTAGAGATCTTAAGCATTCCAAAGCTTAGTTTCTTAGGACTTATTTCTAATCCCAAGTTCAGATCACGGAACTCTTCAATCAGTTTCAATTCTCTCACCATCATAGTTGAAATATGAACGGCTTTCCGGCTCAAAGCATCTGCCACGACGTTCGCCTTCCCTGGATGGTATTGCAACGTAAAGTCGTAATCTTTTAAAAACTCCATCCATCATCTTTGCCTCATATTGAGCTCCTTCTGGTCGAACAGATATTTCAAACTCTTGTGATCACTGAAGACATCGAACTTTGCACCATACAGATGGTGTCTCCATATCTTTAGTGCAAAAACCACTGCAGCTAATTCTAGATCATGGGTGGGATAATTCTTTTCATGAATCTTTAACTGTCGTGATGCATAAGCCACCACTTTGCGGTGTTGCATCAGCACACAACCTAGACCTTGATGTGAAGCATCACAATATACTTCATAAGGTTCACTCGGTTCTGGAAGTATCAGCACTGGTGAAGTAGTCAGAAGTTCCTTAATCTTTTGGAAACTTTCTTCACACTGATCAGTCCAAACAAAAGGTTGATCTTTCCTCGTCAATTGAGTCAATGGTGACACAATCTTAGAGAATCCTTCAATAAACCTTCGGTAGTAACCGGCTAATCCAACAAAACTTCTTATCTCGGTTACAGTCTTTGGTTTTTCCCAAGAAAGTACGGCTTCTACCTTAGCAGGGTCCACAGAAATTCCTTGTTTTGTGATAACATGACCCAAAAATCCGACTTCTTCAAGCCAAAACTCACACTTAGAGAGTTTCGCATATAACATCTTTTCCCGCAAAACATGAAGGACTTGCCGTAAATGCTCCTCGTGTTCTTCACGATTCTTAGAATAAACTAGAATATCGTCTATGAACACTACAACAAACTTATCAAGAAACGGACGAAAAATCCGATTCATGTAGTCCATGAAAACAGCAGGTGCGTTTGTCACTCCAAAAGGCATCACGAGATACTCGTAATGTCCTTAACGAGTTCTAAAAGCAGTCTTTGGTATATCCTCCGTTTTCACTCGAATCTGGTGGTATCCTGACCTTAAGTCGATCTTTGAGAAAACAGCAGCTCCTCGCAGTTGATCCATCAAGTCATCAATCCTAGGCAACGGATACTTGTTCTTGATCGTAACCTTGTTCAGCTGACGATAGTCCACACAAAGTCTCGAACCTCCGTCCTTCTTTCTCACTAAGAGAACCGGCGCTCCCCATGGCGAAACACTTGGTCTGATGAACTGCTTGGATAACAAGTCCTCGACTTGTGTCTTTAACTCAGCAAGCTCAGTAGGCGACATTCGATATGCAGCGATCGATATCGGTCCGGTTCCTGGGATCAGATCGATGGAGAATTCTATGTCCCTCACAGGTGGCAAACCTGGAACATCCTCTGGAAACACCTCGGGAAAATCTCTCACAACAGGCATTTGACTCAGCTCGGTCTTCCCCTCGACTTCAAAGTTGGTTAAAAGCACGTATTTCGGATCTCCTTCTTTCGAAGAAGTTCTAACATGGTTGGCGGTTAAAAATCCAGAAATCTCAGTACTAGGAAAAACTAGGGTTTTATGTGCACAATCTAATAGGATTTGGTTGGAAGATAACCAATCCATGCCCAAAATTACATCTAACTGTATTAAAGGCAAACATATTAAGTCAACAAGAAAATGTCTATCCTGGATAACAATAGGACAGTTTAGACATATAGAATTCACAACAACAGGTTCAGCAGTTGGTGTAGAAA
This sequence comes from Ammopiptanthus mongolicus, assembly GCA_039655645.1. Taxonomy (NCBI): domain Eukaryota; kingdom Viridiplantae; phylum Streptophyta; class Magnoliopsida; order Fabales; family Fabaceae; genus Ammopiptanthus; species Ammopiptanthus mongolicus. The sequence continues at coordinate 76,432,634 of CM077345.1, forward strand.
CAATTAAATCAAATGACAAGGAAGAAACAGATAACTCTAAACGTTTCACACAATCCATAGAAATGAATGAATGGGTTGCACCTGAATCAAAGAGCACTAATAAGAGATTACCGTCTATGTCACACACACCCTGTATCAGATCTTCGGAGTTCGAAGCCTCAGCACCACTCAGGGTATAAACTCTTCCCCTAGCCGTCGGTCGTTTGGCTCCACCACTCCTGTCCGCAGTTTGGACTGGATTCTGGGCTCTACAATCCCTGGCAAAATGACCTGGTTGTCCACAACGATAGCAATGGTCATTCCTCACAGTATAGTTGTTTGCCAGATGCGTTGAATCCCCGCATTTGAAACACTTCCTCCCTTGGTTTTGCCCTCCTTGACCTCCACTGCCCGATGCACGAGCAACAGGCCGATAAGGTTGTTTCTGGAAGTTCCCAGGTGGTCGAGAATATGGTTTCTTCTGAATCTGTTTCCCTCTCTGGTCCTGAGATTGACCCTTGAATCGGAAAGGTCCTCCGACGTTTCCTCTATTGTCTCTCCCACGCTTCATCAGTTCTATTTGTCTGCTTTTCTCAACGAGTGCTTGAAAATTTCTAATTCCTTGCGGTAGGACCGACTCTTTTATCTCATACCGCAGTCCTCTCTCAAAAGCTTCGCATTTCCATTCTTCCTCAGGGTTATTCTGAAAGAAACGGAAATACTTGGCCAACGATTCGAATTTAGCTGCATATTCTCCGACTGACATATCTCTCTGTTGTAGTCGCAAGAATTCTTGCTCTTTCTCTGCTCTTGCACTCTGAGGGAAATATTTTCCCAAAAAGCGATCCTTAAACAACGTCCACGAAATCACCTCGTGATTTACCTCCAGTAGTTGTTTCGTTCCTTTCCACCAATATTCCGCATCTCCTATCAGTAGGAATGTGGCATATGGCACCTTCACTTCTTCGGGACTACGTATCAACTCAAAAATTTTCTCAACTTCATGAATCCAAAGATTAGCTTTCTCAGGATCCACGTCACCAGAAAATTGTGGCGGATTTTGACGCCTGAAAGTAGTCAAGCTTCGACCCTCAGCGGCCTGGTCAGCACGGAGTTGTTCCTGAGCATTGTGGGCGTTCATGGTTGCAGTTTGGACAGCAATAGCCGCAGCCATGTTAGCCATTGCCTGAGCAGCAAAATCCATTCCAGTTGCTCCAGCAACATCCTCAGCTTGGACACCAGCTCCCCGACCGCGACCACGTCCACGGCCACGTCCACGTCCACGTCCTGCTTCTGCTCCAATTTCTAGTTCCATATCGGACCTACAAGGCCCAAATTCAGTCAAATGGCAACCAGAAAATAAAGCAAATAAGCAGTTATAAACATACAACATATCCAAGAGTAGTAACATCTCAACCCTTGGTTTCGCTACGCGAACCAGAGAGTCTGCCTGAGAAACAAGGAACAGCTCCTCGGATTCGCGACGCGAACACTCATTCGCCTCGCGATCCTGGAAGCCTACATAACTCTCGGCCTCGCGACGCGAAAGTTCCTTCGCCTCGCGATAAGAAAACATGCCCTCTGCTTCGCGACGCGAAATCCAGTTCGCTACGCGAAATAGGGGTCGTGTCCGAGACACCACTCCTCTGCCTCGCGTCGCGAATCCCATTCGCCACGCGATGCAGAGAACACATCTAGAAAGCTTCTCTGCCTCGCGACGCGAAATACATTTCGCTTAGCGAATCAGAGGCCATGCAACTCCACTCCTCTGTCTCGCGACGCGAACTCAATTCGCCACGCGACGCAGAGGACCTACCTGAGAGACAGAGCACTATTTCTCTGGCTCGCGACGCGAATTTCGGTTCGCTACGCGATCCAGAGAACATGCAACTCCCCCCCTCTGCCTCGCGACGCGAAATCCATTTCGCTACGCGACGCAGAGAACATACTCGAGGAACAGAGCATCATCTCCCTGCCTCGCGACGCGAATTCCCATTCGCTACGCGAGACAGAGAACATGCCCTAAGAAACCTCTCGGGCTCGCGACGCGAATCACTTTCGCCTCGCGAATACAGAGATCACACAACAGCAAACACAACAGACCTATTCCCCAAGGATTCCCGAAAGACTCGACCAGCTCTGATACCACTAATGTGACACCCTCGAACCCAGTGCCACTTTTGTAACTCAAAACCCTTAGTGAAACGATAAATAAAATTTCGCTGGTTTTACTTTCGGAAAATATATCTTTTGTGTAAGCAGATTCTGGAAATCGTGACCAAATTTTCTTCTCATTAATACATAAACTCACCACTCCGGATAACAGAACTACTCATATACAATAATTAGAACAAGATATATATATATACATATATATAATGGACAACAAGCCCCTTTACAAAAGAACGAATGATTACTAAACTTTCTAAAAAGCTATAAAACTAGGCAGCGGCAGTCTGGAACCATATCTCTAAAACCTATGGCCATCAGTAGCCGTTAACAGACTACCCAAAAACCACTGCCTCAAAAAAGGGTCTACACCCTAAGCTGGTCCGACTAATGGAAACCATTGGACAATCCCCCGGAGGGAAGTCCAATGCTGGAACCAGAGGAAGAACTCTGGGAACCTACATTCCCGTTCCCCTGTGGATGGGGATCGGAAGCATCCGAAAGATGATCCTCCGGGTCCTCCTGAGGATCCTCCTCAGGGTCTTCCTCCTCCTCCTCCTCTTCCCCCACATCTTCCACGACGTGCTCGCCCGCTACCAAAACAAAAGGCGGGGGAGGCGTCTGGGGTAGCTGTTGCTGCGGGGACTGTGCAGCGGGGGCGACCGACTCGATCACACCATGCTCCATAAGGGCCTGCAGCATCAGCCCGATGGGAGGGAGAGGCACCTGGATGGTCTCCACTGTCCGAGTACTCTTCCGCGGTCCCGTCTCCGTCGTTCCGCTTACAGTGCAAACTGGTCCAGTATACGCCGCACTTTCCACCCCTGGGTGGATAACCCAAGCGGCTGGGTCTGTCCTTCGATCAAACGCTAGGACGCGCATCCCGGAGTGCGCTAGGTGATCCGGCTCTGGCTCCATCTGTAAACACGATACAATATATATCCAAGGACAACCCGTCCAAAAACATGCAAGGGTGAGAAACCAATATATGAATCCATAAACAACAACTATATGCCCAATCCACACAACAGACCCAAATCATCATATAACATGGCATATATCATTAAATACAAAAGGCAGTAAATGCACAAGGGTTTCGTACCCCACAATCAACGTTATCTCCTAAACGTATGCATGGCACTTCCATATATCTCAATATTCACACTAGATTACTAGATTTCCGGAAATCCCATCACCATTCGAAATGAGCTGATCAGGCTCCAATATGTGGCCCAAAAACGAGTACTTTGAATCCCATGACACTACGCGATTCTCACATGGGGGCGCAATCAGAAGTACTCCACAAGAAAACGGTCATACTGCATTGTCCAACTCAAGGCACAATACGTTCCCAGAACACGTATGACACCATTGTCCATCAAGGCACAATGTTATGACAAACAAGTCATCTCAGGTTCTCCCTGTTTATCAAGGTCCCCCGTATCACGGCACGTCTGCCCCGCATTTAATGCATGAGAAACCTATCTAGTTTCCGATAATGGATCTTTGTCGCATCAATATTTCCTCGTTGTAGCATCAACGCTAACAACCACCATAATGTCTTAGACTCTTTAAGCCTCAAAACATTTTTTTCTCAAAACAGGACACTTAGCCCAAAAACAACTTAAATCCCAACACCCCTAACCGATGCACCAGTCAAGGACGTTGGATTCAAGATCATAAAAACATCCTCAAGCTTACAGGACCACAAAGATTGTCCCTAAGCCGACAGGACCATAACTAACACGGATCCTTGATCCACGTGTTCTGCAGAACCCTAGAACCCCGACGTCTCGGTTTCTAGTTTCTAAGCTTTAAGCTTTAAAACCACTTTCCTTGAAAACTCGAAAACCAAAAACCCAAGATCTCCGATACTTACACAAAGTCATCGGGATCGGTTTTCCTTAAAACAAAACTTGGTCCAGAGACCATTTCTTTTTCGTTCGTTGTTTTTCGGTAAAATACGAACTTAAAACAAAACTTGCACAAACTCATTTTTCTTGAATAAACTCAGTATGACTTCGGAAACCACATTACTCAAAAGGATTTTCTTATCAAATTAAGACATATTGAAGGTTTCTAATGCCCTATTCGCTTTTAAACTTCACTTTTTCTTATCAAAACACATTTCAGACTTTTAAAGCTTTTAAGTTACACGATGTCGGATCCTAATCAAAATTAGGTCCTCTAATGCCTAAATCCCACAGCAGGGCACACTATACATCCATATAACCATTCAGCAAGTATAACATGCATTCAACTATATCAACAGTTACATCAATACATCAGCACATCAATGCATATTCCAATCAACAACAGTCAATCAAGAAATTAACTAACATCATGATATAACTATTTAAATACAATACAAATACAGTACAAATACAGTACAAACACCGATGCAGCACATAGCTGTCGGAAATGGAATTCCTCAGGTTTATCCCCTTACCTCTTGTAGCTTCCAGTTCAACTCGGAACACCCGATCAACTTGTTTCTCGTCCCAACACGCTGCCGATCACTACATACACGTAAAACATATCGGCATTAACTTACAAAACGAAGATTTCTCCTAATGCACCACCCCTAGGGTTCGGCTCTACTACGCTAAAAATAGCTAGGGAGCTCCAAAATTTCTCATTTTCTGGATAACACCCTAACTAAGTGTGACAGCCCTAGATATCAGATCAGATCATTAAAAACCAACCAAAACCCTACCCTACACCCATAGGGGGTTTCGGCCCCTACCTAGAAAACATAGCTATAGGGATTTCTTGGCTCTAAGCTCTTGGATCATACAAGTATGTCATGAACCTAGGCCATAGAAACTGGTTTGGTACAGATACGATTTTCCTACAATTTTTCATGGATTTTCAAAGATTTTAGGGACAAAACCCTAACATCCTTGATCATGAAAATATAAGGAGAGAAAAGAGAGATTGAGAGAGATAGAGTTGAACTACTACCTCCTATGATGATCCACTCCAAGTTTGGTGAAGATTGCTCCACAAAAACTCAAGCTTTCCACCTCCAAAAATGGAGATTTTGAGAAGAAAAGAGAAAGAAGAGAAAGGAAGAGAAAAGAAGAAGATGAGGTGACTTTGGGGGAGGGGGCTGCCGAAAATGAGGGAAAGAAAATGAGAGGATGAGGGTAAAAGTTGTTAGATATTTAGGGTTTATTAGTTTAATAATAGGAAAGGTAAATTGGTAATAAAATTAACCAAGGGCAATTTGGTCAATTCACATCCCGATATTTGGAATCGTCCCGACACTCGTATGAATTCCTCATATTACTTGATACAATTTTGGTATGAAAAACATCTGATCGTGGGTCTCGAAAAACCCTAAGACAGCTCGAATCGTCTCCTCGATCGATTATCGGCCCGAATATAAAATATTATTTATATTTTGGACGTCAGGACACATTTTAGGAAAAAGATAGAGGAATATATTCTAAGACTAATGGTTTCGTTCGTTAGTCCAGATTAGGTCGTGATAGTAGAAAATACTATCATCTGAAAAACGTAGATCGGTTTTCGTTCGAGTTTTCGACCCAAAACTTAACCGAAAGATCCTACGATTTTATAAAACAAGACTATGATCTTAGTTTTTCCAAAATCGTTTTCTAAAGCACAGATAAAAATATAAACTCATTAATTGAGTTTATTGTCCTTAGAAAGCACGAAAAATCGGGGTGTTACAATGGCCCACTCTACTTCCTCAGTGCATACATCACCTATAACACCCCGTTTTCTTGATTAGTGTATGGGATATAAATTAAGCTTGTTTAAAGGCTTAATTATGTGCCTTATGCGTTATGGAAGTCATGGTCCAAATTTGAGACAATTTGACCATGGAACGAGTACAAAAAGTGCAAAAATGTGTAAGAACGGGTCCTGAATGCTATGAAACACTAACTGAGTGATTAATTGATTAATTAATTTACTAACTAATGGTTAGCATATTAAAATTTGAAGAGTACTTGAGTACAATAGGCTTTTAGGAGTAGCCTAAAATAGTTACAGAAAAATATTCCGGCGGTGGGGTTAGGCGGATGCCGAAGAAAACACCCGGACGTGCTGACGGAATAACACACGGCAACACATGTGAGCGACATGTGTCACTATGGGACACGTGTCATGACACAAGGTGAGTGAGAACACCTAAATAAACCTACACATGACACCTAGCACCTAGACTAGGACACCTAATGACTATAAGTGACACCTAATCCAACCTATGCTAACTTAATTCTAACTAGTTTAATAAAGCAAAGTGAAGACATTAGATCTTCTTCACTCAAGCAAGAAACCAGCACCTGGAAAAGATAAAAGCAAAGGGAGAAACCACCATTGTTGAAGTTTGAGAGCTTGGTTGGAGTTGCTTCGGTCACCGGAATTTTAAACCTATCGCGTATTCGGGTTTGTAGCTACGACACCTTCGCACTGCTACCTTTGTATATCAGTATCGTCAAGGTAAGTCGGTGTCGTCATTTACCTTCTTTCAGTCATTCAATTCCATTTATTCCTCGTTCTTAATCCCAACATCGTTTCGATGCATTCTAGGTTTTTACGGGTGTTTCTGCGCTAATGATCGTTCGAGGAGTCGCATGAGGGATCATGCTTGGTGCTTGGGCTGCGAGACAGCCGCTGTTTGGGTAAGGAATCTTCTTTCATTTTTGTGGCTGAATCCTTGTTCCTTTGATTCATTGTTCTTCGATTGTTTATCATTAATTCCGTGGTCGTTTCTGAGTTTTTAGTTGTTTTTTGAACCAGTGCGTGTGCTCGGGGTGATTGTTGGCCCAATGTAGATGCTGGAGGTATCTTTGGAAGTGATTTAGAGCTGAGTGTTGTGCTCGTTGGGAAGAGTGTACGGTTGCCAGTTGCGGACCCGCAATCAGTGTTGCACGGGAAAGCGCGCATGAAACTGTTCAAGTGGGGAGAAAAAGTTACACACGTCGGGGAGGCAAGAGTAGTCTATATAGTCATGTTGTATATGTTTTATGTTGTGTAGGGGAACCGTAAACCCTACGTAAAGTTGAGCCCTGACAAAGTACCTAAACCCTAGGTTTAGTCTACTTTAGGCTATCACCGCTATGTTTGACACCCTAGGTTAGCAGAGTATGATGTTTGATAACATGTTGCTATGTAATTATCTGCTAACTACGATATGTGAAATATTTGCGTAATATGTTGTTGATGATAGCATGTTGGTATATTGCTATGTTTACTACTTTATTGAGCATGATAATGATAGATTGTTGTATTGCCTTGAAATGCGTGAATGTATGAGAACTTGGTGGTTTAGTATGATTAAGGCTTTCACCCCGTTGTGGACGTTTGAGCTGATAATAGAGATTCGAGGTTATAGTTGGATCTTGGAGCTCGTAAGGTTATGATGGGAGCTTGGAGCTCATATGGTTACAAGTGGAGCTTGGAGCTCGTGATGGTTACAGTTGGAGCTTGGAGCTCGTGTTACTGAAAGCAAATTTGCATGTGTTGCGATATCAGCTCAAGAGAGATGAATGACATGCATTGCATATGCATATGATGCCAAGTGGCAAGCCGTGTGCCGAGATGCATACAAGGTTGGTACACCGAGTGCGGGTACGGAAAACGGAAGGGAAGGTTTGTGTGACCTCGAGGATATACTGGACATAGGTTTACCAACATGAGACCGGTATGGTAGATCCTATCATGTCGTGGCAGTCCTGGGCAAGTCCTACTATCCCGACTGGACTCTAAGTCTTTCCAGTTGCCGGTGGAGCTTCTGAGGAGGCTCAGATAACCCTCTCTGTCTGGGATAGTTGAGCGGGGATGCACTCTAATGGGTCACGACGAGCGGAACGGATTTCCGGAACAAACCAACTTGTTGTCCGATGAGCGGACGTGATGTTGCCCTTAGTAGGGTGTTTAGTACCGATCGACATGTATAGAAAAAGTATGTGTACATCTAGCTAGGAAATGACCGTGGTGTCGAGACATTGAGAGATGGTTGCGTTTTATATATTCTGCATTGCAACATCCCTGTTATAGATGTGTTGTATATCTTATCTCCCTGATTTTTCTTGTATGTTATGCTTTCCGATCTATGAGTAGACGAAGAGTTAACAAAGGGTGGTTATGGACTCGAGGATGCATCATTTCCTCCAGACAGTTCCGGGAATCCCGATACTAGGCGAGCTTGAGATCGTCTACCATGACGAGCAAGGGTGGCAGGTGTACCCCTCTACGTTTTTGACCATGTACACCGGACCAGTGAGCTTGCTGCTTCGGAGCGGTACTCCACCATCGGTAGACATCATAGGACCGTACAGAGTGATCCAGTTTCTTCCTTTCCCAAAGATATGGAATTCACCCAGGCAGCATGAGCGGGACTTTATGTGGGCTTCCCCAGCATCACTTCACGTGACCAGTCGCAGAGGCTTCGTGCTTAGAGGAGAGTGCAGGAGGTCAGAGCGGTATCTGAGGGCCACCAGGCATAGGCTGATAGTCATGTCTTTCCTCCTCGGACTACGTGAATAGGGTAGCTCCTGACTCTCACGTCATTGAGGACATGAGTCGCCAGTAAGTCTGTTGTAGTGCGTGAGGTGAGACCATTTTGATGTATTTTGAGAAGGGGTGGGGAGAGCTTGCGAGCATGAGCGCTGGAGTCCCTTTTGATGAGTATGTTTTACTTTTTAGCTTTCGGTTGTACTGTTTTATGTGTGTAATACAGTAGACCTACTGATGGGGAACTATATATATTACAGTACTGCATGTCTATATATATGTTTTATCTTTCCCATTGTGTTTTACTCTGGTGCTATACGCGTTTATGTTTGGATGTTCGCTATCGTTTGTTTTAAATAAGCGCGTAATTACATCGTTAAGTTATAGTTAATATTGTAAGTGCGGTTCAATGGGATTATCCCACGTAAGTGGGGTCGCCTCATCACCCTCAAGCGTATTCGGCTGATCATCACGTGCCCAGAATTCACTTGGTTGAATTCCCACCAAATCTACCTCTGCCAAGTCATATTTGTCTTCCCCCTCAAGGTATCTAACATGGAATTCTCCACAAAAGACAACATATCTTCTTCTTCAGACAAAATATCCTCAGTCCTATCATTTTCCCCAAACAAATGGTCCCTATTTCAGCAGTAGGATCTGACTTTGGGCTCCCATCTGCTGTCTTCTTAGGAAGGTCTCCATTTGATTAACCTTTGAATTATTTTCACTTTTATTTGATTGAGGAGGTTCACTCTTTAATTGGGATTCGACTTCTTGATTTTCTTCCCCTTTAGGACCTCCGAAAATTGTTTCCAGAATCTCGGCTACCTTTGGAGATTGCACTTCTTCTCGAACCACCTTCTTTGCTTCGGCTAGCATTTGTAATGTCTGTTTCATTTTCTCTAGATTTGAGTTGTCCTCTGTTTTCTCCTCTTTTTTAGTCTGTGTCAACTGGACCCCCACAAGATCTATTGGCTTCATTTTTTTAGCATACTTGTTCAAAAATCAATGCCCCTCTTCCACATTAGCCGAGGGTTTGATCATCCTCTGTGACTTCATTTTTTCCTTATGTCTGACAGTGATCCTTAAAGAGAATATTCCCCCTTTTTCACTGAACTCGACTACACACCTTTTCCCTTCCAGGATAGGTGTTTCATCGATGGCTGGGATTTTCCCTTTGTTCACCTGTTTGGCATCACAAACTCCTCTGCCTTCAAATCTATCACTGACCCATTTATCATAGCCATCTCTGCCCCCGGGTCAGTAGCCGAACCTCCTTGGCTGGATCAACTATTTCTCAAACTACCTACTCAAGACTTCTACCTTTTCCTCATAGGTGCTGATCCTTCACTAAATGACTTACTTCTAGGTCTATGGTTTGCTGGCTTCCAAAGACCTTTTTGCCCATTCTTTTTTGACTTCCGTTCCAACCTATCGAAAAAACTGAACCACTGACCTGAACCATTCTGCTGTCGAAAGGATGGTTTCTGTATTGCCATAACTCTAGGTGTGCCTAACCTTTCGAAAACCGTAGGTTTCTGATTCTTCACCTTGGCTTCTTTATCAACATTCACAGATTCCATTTCCTTCTTTTCCTCTTTTATCCTCCATTGTCGCTGGATTGACTGCTTCCATTTTTTATATGGTGAGCTAGATTCTCCAGAAAAAAACACCATACCTATAATTATAGTTGGGAAAGGATCTGTATCAACACCCATATTTAGGGGCGGCAAAACAGGCCAACCCGCCTCGACCCGCCATTGACCCATCTAAAACGGGGCGGGACGGGTTGACCCGCTTGAACAAAATAGGTTAGACCTCCTAACCCACCCCGTCTAGTGGTGGGTTGGCCCGCCAAAAACAAAAAAACTAGAAAAATAAGTTGACGAGTTGGGGGGTTGACCCGCCAAAAAGTAATAAAAAAATTAAAAACAATTATAAAAGATAGAAATTAGGCATGGGTTGGCGAGTCAACCCGCCCCGCCTCCAAACTATTAAAATTGTAAAATACTAATTAAAATATATATATTTTTAGAATAGGCGGGTTGGCGGGCCAACCCATCCCGCCTCGCCTCTAACCTGCCTTCTTGGTGGGTTAAGCGGGGCGGGTCAAAACGGGTTGGTGGGTTGAGAATCCCAACCCAACCTACCAAAATAGGCGGGTTAAACGGGTTGGCCCGTCGGGCCCAACCCATTTTGCCGCCCCTACCCATCTCAACCATTGCCTTATCCGCCAATTGAATCGTCCATCTTTAACTGCCTTCTGAATAGCCTTCCTGAACACAACACAAGTCACTATAGAGTGACTATAGGAATTGTGCCATTCGTATTACTTCTAATTCTTCAGTTCTTCGGCTGAAGGAATTTTTTGGCCTTCTGCCAGTCGAATATGCTGATCCTTCAATAAATAGTCGAATATTTGATCCGCCTTGGATATATCAAAGGAGTACTCGACTTTGTTCTCTGACGCAGCTACCTCCTTCCCTTTGGCTGGCTTTAGAGCAGGGCATGAGTAAGGCTTACCTCTAAGGATTTCAGCTGCCACAATGTCAGCTATATGGTCGGCTGTGCATTCAGCTGCCTCATCCGAATCTTCAGTTTCTATGATAGAGATCATATGTGGACCCCTTCCTCGGCTGACCCTTTTTCTGCTCTCCTCAATAATGAACTGCTCGATCCCGGATGCCCTAGAAGCTAGTTGACTCAAGTCAGCACAATCTTGAGCCACCGATCTTTCCTTCAACTGAGGGTGCATATTTCCAATAGCCATGGAAGCATATTCAGCCTCTGGGAATTATACATTGCACCTGTTCCCTAGCTTCCTGAACCTTTCTATGAAATCAGCTACTGGCTCATTTACTTGCTGTTTGAGATTCATAACATCGGCTACAATAACCTCCAATTGTAGTCTTTAAAATCTATCATGGAAACATCGCTCCATATCTGCCCAATTTTGAACAGAATTTGGAGGCAACATTGAGTACCACGTAAAAGTTTTACGTGTTAATGATAGTGGGAACAGTTGTAGTTTATAGAACTCAATTTGATTAGCTTTTCCAAATTAAGTCGTAAACCTCCCAATGTGCTCCATAGTCGACTTGTCATCATCACCCGAAAATGTAGCAAAATCAGGGATTTAAAGCCCCTTTGAAAAGGCAACATCTTGTCTACCCATTCAGGATATGGCTTTCTATAGATAAGTCTATCCAGTGGTTTCAATTGTACACCAAAGTACTTCTTTATAGTTTCAGCAATCAAATTGGGGTCGATTAGCTGAGGACCAAGCAGCCTACTTTCGGCTGCCAATCCCTGAGGGCAGCTCCCCCCAAATATGATGGATGGCTTCCTGAATGATGTAGGTTCCCGCTGGTATATAGCTTGATGGTTGAACTTGGGTGCCCAGAAATTCCCTGCTTGATTAGCCGCATGAGGTGGGTTCATGACCCATTGCTATAACACCCCTCATTTGGGTATCACTTTCGTAACCCCAAACACAATAAAGTATATAAAAAGATTTGCTGGTTAACTTTCGGAAAACATATTCCTTTAATTAGGTCTTATTTACTCTGAAAATTGTGATAAATTTTTCTTCATGCAACATTGAAGAACAAATACTCAAGATCATTATTAACACTACTCATATACACATATATATATCATCGGTTAACAACATACATAGGAGACTTTGGACAACACGTCCGTCTTCAAAAGATAAACTACTAGAAGTAAGCACCGCAAGCCTACAAACTAGGTAACGATAGTCTGGAGACTATATCTCCAAAACCCTGGCCATCAGTACCCACTAACAGATTACCCAAAAGACATTATCTCAAAAAGAAACCCTAAGCTGGTCCAACAAAACTAGTACCTAACATACATCGTTCCAATGAGACTAGGTCTCGTCTTCAACCATTCATACCTCTTCGTCGTCAGCATCGAGAAGATCAAGCTCCTGAGTCCCTATGCGACCCAAAGGACTATTGACAAACATCTGTACATGTATCCAAAAACATAACAGGGTGTACAACATGTACAGGCAAGGGTGAGACACCAATATATGAATCCAAAAACAACAACTATATGCCCAAACCACAAACAACATATTCATATAGGCATGTCTCATATAATCATCAACATGATAAACATATCACAGAATATCATAATACTAAAGGTAAAACACAAGGGCCTCGTGCCCAATAGTCATCATTATTTTCAAAACGTATGCATGACACTTCCACATATATCATCTAACGTTTGACCTTTCAACGAGCTGATCACTGATCAGGCTCAAAATTCATTGGCCCTTAGGCATCAATGACTAGCACCAACTTAATAAACATAAGTACATGAATCCCATGAGATCTCACATGGGCGCGCAAATCAAAGGTACTTAAATGTAATCATGCCATACTATATTGTCCAACTCAAGGCACAATACGTTCTCCGAACATGTATGACACCATTGTCTATCATGGCACATTGATACACAATGACATAAGTCATCCCCAAGTTTTCTTGCCATCAAGGTCCCCTCAATTCAACGGCACATCTGCCAAAAACATATGCAAGACAAAAGTTTTGTTTTCGTCAGTTTTTGTTTGTCGTGTCATTATTTCCTCGTTGAAGCATCAACGCTATCAACTACCATAATGTTTTTGACTCTTCTAGGTCTTTACCACATTTTCTCAAAAACAAGACACTCAGTCCAAAACAGCTCAAACCCAAAATTCCCTAACCGATGCACCAGCCTAGGATTTTGGATTCTAAAGCATACAAAAACGTCCCCAAGTCCATAGGACCACAAAGATTGTCCATAAGCTTACAGGACCAACACACTAACACGGATCCTTGATCCACGTGTTCTGCAGAACCCTAGAACCCCGACGTCTCGGTTTCTAGGTTCACCTCAAAAACCACTTTTTCTTTTTTTGAAACCCAAAATCAAAACCCAAATCTCCGAAACTCATTGACAAAGCCTTCAGGACCGGTTTTCCATAAAAACGATTCTTTTGTCAAAACCCACTTTTTTTCTTTTGAAATATTTCGGTAAACCACAACTTTGAAATACAGTTTATGAAAACTTTTTCTTGGATAAAACAATTTATTTCGAAACAAAATTTCCTAACGCACTTTTGCTTGAACTAGTTTACTTTATCACTTCAAACACGGTAGATATCTCCAAAACGCACTTTTTGTTTCAAAACCTTACTTTTCTCAACTAAAACATTATTTTCTCCTTTTTCCCTTTATGTCAACTCATCTTTTAGTGAGGTGAATCTTTTTCTTGTTTATTTCCCAAAAGGCATTTGTTTCCTTTTTGTTTAAAAGAAAAACTTTGAAACTTTAATCCTTTTATTTCCATATCCAACGTTCCAAGCTTTTTTAAGCTTTTAACATTTCACGATTTTGGATCCGAACCGATGTTAGGTCCTTTAACACAATAATCACCGCAACAGGCATAATATGCATCCATTCACCATAATCAAATGCCATGCAATAAAATCAGGCATAAGCAGGTATTTTCTGGCATAAACAAATATGAGCAGATAAAATTAAATCACTCCACATCAACCAAACACAGATAAATAGTTACAATCCAAATACACGAACACAGCATACAACTGTCGGAATTGGAATTCCTCAGATCTGTCCCCTTACCAAGTAGTGATAAGTCGCCCGATCGATCCGAAAGTCGTTCGGTTTCTCGTCCGATTACCCAACGATAGCTACACATATACAATCAATCAAAGCATTAATACTTAATCACATTCGGCCATAAGTTATGAAAATTAGCTAGGGTTACCCAAAAATTCCTATCTCTTGGATTCAATGCTTACAAAGTGTGATAAGACCAAACCAAAGGTTATTACCCTAAAACTTCAACCAATGTCTCACCCACTCAACAATGGAGGATTCGGCCAAAAATACCCATATGGGCTAGGGAGCTCTTTTGGTTTCAATATCTTGGATTATGAAAGAAGACAATGAATCTAGCTCAAAGAAATTGGTTTGACATTAAAAGGATTTTTCTACAAATTTTCATGAATTTTTGAAGTTCAAAGCTCAAGTTGAGAAAAGCTTGAAAATGCAAGAATCAATGGAGGAAACATGAAGTTTAAGAGCTCAAGGATGAAGTTCATACCTCCTAGATGTTAAGGATGAGTAAAGGATCAACTTTGCTTCACAACTTCCTTGAAGAATCTTAAGAGAAATGGAGAGAAAATGGAGGAGAAAGTTGAAGAAGAAGAAAGAAAATGAAGGGAGAAAAGGTGAAGGAGGCATGGGCATGAGAGGAGGAATACATAAGGAGGTGCACATTTTTCATTAAGGACAATTCGGTCATTTCACCATAGGTTAAGTGGTGATTTCAAGGAAATTCAAGGGCATTTTGGTCATTTCGCGTCCAGATATTTTCAGAAAACCATCATGACACTGGCAAACATTCCTAGGTGACTTGACCTAATGTGACTTCAAGATTATCCGTTAGCGGGTCCCGTGTAATCCATCTACAGCTCCGTTTGTCTCCTGGTTCGAGTTTTCGTCCGAATAGTTTATATTATTTTCACTTTTTAACGTCAAGAACCAATTTTAGCAAAATTGTAGTGAATTAAATTCTAACCCTAACTGTCTCATTTACGAGTCAAAATTAGGCCTTTATAGTAGTAAAATACTACTATCAGTGAAAATCGTAGACCGTGCTCCATCTGAGTTTTCGACCCAAAATTTAACCATAACTCCCTAAGATTGCGTAGAGCGTGACTATGGTTTCAGATTATTTTAATTCACTCTCTAGAGCCTCCAATAAAATACAAACACATAAATACTGTTTATTAACCTTAGAAAGCTTGAAAAATCAGGGTGATACATTACTACCTTACTCAAAAAAAATTTCGTCCTCGAAATTTCGTGGCTCAAAACTAGACCTGATTCTTAAGACGGTAAGTTGAACTCAGCTTCCGTTGTGCATTTGGCACATTCCCATACAACTGTCCTCAATTCTTTGTCCTTCCATTGCTTTATGAAGTTCTTCCATATATGCAACACACAATTTCTATGGTGTGCTCCTGGCATAACATCCTTTAATGCAGGTAACAGTCCCTGCATGCAAAATACACCAAATCAGTGCAAGCAAAATACAACACATCAGTGCACGCAAAATACAACATAGATGGTCCCAAAGTAACCAAAACAGTCCTTCAAAATATTTCCAGTGATCCACAACAGTCCTTTAAAATAATTCAAGTGAGCCAGATTGGTCCTCAACATAGCAATCGTGGGACAAAGCAGTCCCTACTGCACTGCACTACACTGCACCCTACTGCACTGCATTGTACCATGACTCAATATCAGAAATGCAATGTATCAGTCATGCACACAGTCCCTACTGCACTGCATTGCACCATGACTTAACAAGCATATCAAAAATGCAGAAATGCACCTAGTGCTTATATATCAGAAATGCAGCATATCAACAATGCACAGTCCTTACTGCACTGCACTGTATTGCATGACTCAACAAGCATATCAAAAATGCACCTAGTGCTTATACATCAGAAATGCAACATATCAGTCATGCACAGTCCCTACTGCACTGCATTGCACCATGACTCAACAAGCATATCATAAATGCAGAAATGCACCTAGTGCTTATATATAAAAAATGCAGCATATCAGTCATGCACTTTTTCAGAAATGCAGAAATGCATAACTAGCATATCAGCAACCAAATGCACCTATGTCTAAGTCATCCATAACAGTCATGCATACAACTGGCAATCATGCAGATCATGTATATTAGTAAGTGACAGTCATGTATATCAGTAATAAAAAATGCACCTTCTGCTGGTTTGAGACGAAGTTCCATCCATAGGCCTGGTGGTCCCCAATGTCAGCTTCTAGTAGTGTCAGAAACCACTTCCAGTTGTCTTTTGTCTCGGAGTCCACGATGGCATACGCAACCACATAGTACTGGTTATTTGCGTCCTACAGCTGACAATAGCTGCCCACCATATTATCCTTTCAGGAAACAGCCGTCAAGCCCTATCAAAGGCCTACACCCAGCTTTTAATCCTTTCTTGCAAGCATCTAAGCATATATACAGCCTCTCAAACATTGGAGGGGACTGAGGACGAGGAATAACATCCATCTTGCATGTTGTCCCAGGATTGCTTCTCAAGAGTTCATTTAAATAGTCCCACAACCTTGCATATTGGTCCTTTTCAGAACCTTCAACTACCAGCCTCTACTTTTTAAGTGCCCTAGACACTTTCTTGTCATTCAAGTGAACCTGAAAGTCCTCCTTCATTATCTCAAATGCTTGTTTCCTCTTTAGGTCAGGTTGAGTCAATAGTCATTGTTCCAACTTCTTTGCCACCCAACCCTTCGATGCAGCCTTATTCTGAAACAATCTGCAGCAAGTGTGCTCTGCGACAAATGTCTTTATTTGATATGTCTTGGTCCTTGTATTCCAAGCACAATAAACCAACCAATCACATTCTGACACTTTGCACACCGCTCATACCCTAAGCTTATCATTCTTCTTCCATATAAATTCTCTGCCAAGGTTGATGTTGTAGTCCTTTACAGCATTCTTGAAAAGTTCAAGGTTACGAAATTCCATGCCAAGTTCCAAGTGAACTTGGCCAAACTTAGCAGACTCCTTTAAGACCGAAAATGTCAACCTCGAAGATGCCTCATCATCCGTGGACTCCGGGGTACGCATTTGTTCAGTGTATGATGCATACCTGATAGCCTCAAAAGAAACTTCTTCACTATCATCTTCACTATCCTTCTTTGTCCCTCCACTTTTCTTCTTAGGTGCTGCCCTTTTTTTCTCCCCATCTTTCCTTTTCCCAAATTTCTTTTTCTGAGCACAGATCTGTTTTTTAGCCGGCACCTCAACTGCTTCATAGCTATCATCATTAGTGTTTGCCGGGGAAGGCTAGTATGCAGAGTCCTCCCCACTGTCATAGTCATCAGATGATGATGCCATATCTGTCTCCAAAATAGGGTGCTCAAAGTACAAATGTAAGGTGCCAAACCCCTTACTCAACGCTACCTCACAAATGTCATTAATCTCCTTATCTCTATGAATTACCCTTAGACCAGAGTCAAAGTCATTTTTTCCGGATGCATCCAGTACATGGTCTTGAAGTCAATAAATCCAAAGTGCTTGAACAACTTGATCAAGTCAAAGTAACAGATAAGATCAATGTCCATTTTAGGAAGGTTCTCTACTGTCCCACCCACATACTTTAGTACCCCTTGATTGTCCCTCACAAGACTACCTCCAAGGTGATAGACAAAATAAATGTAAAAACTCATCTGCAAAAAAGAATTCAAAAAGGGCCAACTTTAGTACAGTGTTAAAATATCAAGGACCAAAAAATGGAAACTGACAACAAATGGACCCACATAGTGTACCCCATACAACATTTAAAAGCATTTACCCATCGTCCCCCACTACACCCAATACGCCCCACATGCATCACAAGACAACAGAATATGCATAAAAAGTTGCAACCCAACGTGCATAATAGCAACCAACCAGAACAAAGTAAGAATGGCATTTCCATACTTGGGACCACCAACCAACCAAAAAAGGCATAACAAAGTAAGAATGTCCCCAAGCACATGCAAAACATGGGAAATAATACAATGTTATCCCTACCTTGACCCAAACCAAAAAAGACACAAAGAAAACACACCTTCAATGCAAAGATTTCTGCTTAGGGTTCGATTAACACAGCCAATAACGAACTTGTTGATTAGGGTTCGATTTCTGCTTAGTCAAGCAAACAATTCCCCCCAAATCGCAGCTCAGATCCCATGCTCCTTATTGATTATGCTTCTTAGGGTTCAATTCGTGAAAAAGAGTGTGCCTGTTCCAAAGAACGAAATGGAACAATTTTGGGTCTTTGGGTTTTCAAAACCCACACTCTAAACGATGTTGTTTATTGATCCTATAGTCCCTCTGTTTTTCATCCACAAGGACGTCGTTTTGGGCCCTAAAAATCAACACTTTATGATTCAAATGTATTATACACGTCGAAAATATAGTTAACGGTACACTAGACTAGTTAACAGTTCAAATAAGCGCATTAACGAAGGTCACCGACGGTTCATTGACGGAAGGACCAAATTGAGTCATAAAGATAAATTTGGGGGACTAATTAATAAAAAAATTTTCAGGAATTAAAAATGAGTCCTGAAAAAATTTCAGAGACCAAAATAGGTCTGTAATCTTAAAAAAGAAAAGCCCAATTTTCATCCTTTATTGCTTTCATAATCCACACAAGAGCACTCCTATCATTATCTAATCATTATCAAATATCAACACGACAACACGCCGTCGTATAGACGTCACCAACCATTAAAATAAAACATGATATTTATCCATAATAACAAAAAATATATTATTTACCAAAAAAAAAACAAAAATATATTGAACAATTTATATACATAATATAATATCCTCGAAAAAACAAATACTGGAAATTGGGATGGGTCAAAAAAAAAAAAAAAAAAGACACCAACGAGCCTACTGGCGCAGCTTAGCCTACACGGCGCACCCTCTATTTCCCTTCTTCTCTTTCTCAGCTGAAAACGGCGACGTCTTTACCCGCATCCGTCGAGACGGACTTGATGGGAGTAGCAGCAGCGTAACGGTTGGAGAAATTCCGAAACCCGTCATAACCGTCAACTTCGAAATCTCCGTTCTGCCCCGGGCCCTCATCGAAGTTCAAGGCGTAACTCAAGGGGTCGTATTGATATTTTCCATTGCTCCTAAAACCGCCGCTCCGGTTCCGGTTGAACCGCCGAATGAACGTCTTCCAGCGTGGACCGGCTACGATCTCTGACCACTCGCGAACTTTCATGAAGCTACGAGACCACCACCGGTCACCTGCGCTTCCGGTTATCGGATGAGCCTCAGAGTGAGACTGAGACCAAGACGAGGTTCGCACACGCTCCCACCACGCGAAGCCAACGGAAGCTGAGCGACGGGAACCGAAGCAGCAGGGGAAGCAGCAACTGCAGCGAGTGTTGGCTAAGAGAGAGTTTGACCTCTCTTCGCCGTTGCCGGTGGAATCAAGCTCGATTGGGTCGGAATCGGACATATCAGAACCTCAATCCACTTCACCTGCTATGCCTGTACTATATTAGTTTTGTTTTGTTTTCTTTTTTCAGTGTAAAATAGCGGAACATAGGGTTTCAGTTGCAGCTGCATAACGCACAGGGTCTCTAAATATATAGTGTAACGGACCCAACCCAATCATTCACATTCACTGTTCAATTTCAACACCGACTCAGCCAGGGCCTACTATACAACTGTGATTTTGTTATTTCATGAGGAGTCAATTTTCAGTTGGCTCCCTAAATTTGTAAAATCATATGAACCTGGTTTCTGATTTTTTCAAAATTTTAAAAATATTTTGAAGTTGTCAAAAGTTAATCAATTTAATCCCTTCGACATGGATCAAGTTGATACAAACCCTATAATTTCAGGAACTAAATTGACACAAGGATCAAATTTATACGATTTACTCATTTTATGACCTAAGTCCTTGAATATTGATAAGTACCGTTGTTTATTTTATATATTGTTTCATAGATTTAACTGGTATGATTTTTAGTATTAAAAAAAAGTTTTTGACCGGAATTAATTGGTATCATTTCACTAAAAATCAAATGTGCAATACAAGAAAGAACATAATAGTAATCATAAAGACAAGAGTTGGATGGTGTCACCCTAACTAAGTTATGAGTAACACCATTAGCTTGCCCTCAATTCTAACAAACTCTATTCTAAACAGAGGAAAAGAAGAAAGAATGTTTGAGCATTCTTTAATTATAGCACCGAATTCAGAGACATCAAGGAGGAGAGAGTAAATAGCATCCACTATTACTTTGTTATCCAACTCAAAAATAACTCTATCTAATCCCAATTCGATCATTTAAGAGCAAAAAGAAGACATGTTGCTTCTCCTTCATGAACTGGAAGGCAAGGAGAAAGCCCTGAAGTTCTTGCCTTAATGAAGCAACCAAGATCATCACGAAGACAAGTAGCCATACCCGTGCGGTCCAGACTTGAGAGGAAGGATGCACCAATGTTTCATTTGATGTACCCATGAGGGGGAGCAGACCAAGTACGAGGGTTGAGATGAGGAGTGGATCTAGGATGTTGAGCAACAGCTTTCATACGGATCCAGTCAGAGTAGCACATGGTTGCGCGATGTAAGACTTGGGATGTGGTTGAATCTTTGCCTTCCCAAAGCTTGTTACTTCTTCTACGCCATATGTTCCAAACTGCCATAGCAAAGGAAGCACATTGCGATGGGTCAAGGGAGGAGAGCAGCTTGAAACAAAGCTCCTGGAAAGACTCACAGACCAAAATAAGGGAGTTTATAACACTCCAAAGACCTAACTCATCCCAACACATAATACTCTTTGGTCTTGTAAAAAACATATGCTAATTATTTTCAATGTTAGTGCTACAAAGAGTACATGTCATAGGACAAGTGATACCTTTTTTCTGAAGTTTGTCTCTATTAGTGTAACATCTCAACCCAGTGTCACATTTCGTATCCCAAATATTCTTTTTCGGTTAATTAAAAACTTTTTCGAAAATAACTCAATAGAATAGTTGCCGAAATCTGATACCAAAGTAAAACTTTAACAGCCAGATGAAAACAAATGGAAACTCATCATCTATAACAGTAATTCAACTTCGCCATAAGGCGTACATCTTTTCAATCTCTTAATACACAACATAATCAGTCATAGTCGAAAGACTTGACTTAAACATCAAAAATCCGAAAAGTTGGTCTGATAAAAGAACTCTAAGAACAAGAGAGCATACTACCTAACATACATCGTACAAATAAGATTGGGTCTCGTCGTCAATAGTCCACACATCTTCGTCGTCGACATCAAGGAACTCAAGCTACAGGGTACCGAAGTGACTCAGAGGACCGTTGGGAAGTATCTATACACGTATCCAAAAACACAACAGGATGTTCAACATGTACAGGAAAGGGTGAGATACTCGTTCACAAGTTTATCATAATAGCCACACAAGTAAAACGAAGTACAATTAATACATCAATATACAACACAATCATGCTATAGAATATCAACATTCAACATAATATCACAACAAGATAATCTCACTCTGTGGGATCACACCCATCCATCAAGATAAGTTAAAAAAATGCATGAGACTTTAATCAACTTTCTAGTTCATGTTCTCCGGAGATTCCTAACTTCCCTTCATCGAGCGATAGGCCGTGAATACTCCCATAACACAATTGTCCTCATGATTCGGCCTCTCAATTTAGGTCCGAACTCCAATTGTTCAAGGGTATCACGCCACAACCATATCATGAATAGTCCAGTCTCTGATCAAGTTCATCTGTGTTTGGCAGCCGATTACCATGGCACGGGGTCGCGATTCCTCCGGCATCTTGTGGAGTCTCGAACACAAGATGCCCCTATAGACCTAGTTATCTTAACTGGCTCATATTCTCAACCACTTGGATTGTAGCTCGTTTCCAATGGCACGTCGGCCAACTCATGTATGTAACTCATGGTTTTCTGTTTTTTTTTTCCGTTCGTTCACTCTTGTCAAGGCACATAGCCTACGACTCTTTTTAAAGGGCACTTAGCCCGTTCATTCAAAATACAAGACACATAGTCCAAGTTCTCAATCCACGAAGTACTAGGCCGACGTCGCGGACACTAGATTCGCGTATAGGACACAAAGTCCGTTCATTTCAAAACACAGGATTAGGGATGTCAACGGGGCGGGGGCGGGGAGTACTCCCCCGCTACCCGTCCCCACCCCCTAGATTTCGCCCCGTCCCCGTCCCCGATCCCCGTCGTGGGGGATTTTTCTCCCCCATCCCCGTCCCCGCGGATCCCCGCAATCCCCGCGGGGACCCCGAAAATGCAAAATTCTCACCTAAACACTCTTAAATTCAATTCCACCAAAATGTAATAATTCCAACTCTAAGTTCAGTTCATAATAAAATTAACCAAAATAAGGACAAGTATTACAACATTTCATGAAATCAAACTAATAATCAACCACACCAAAGTATTATAACATTTGATGAATCCAACTAATAATCAACCACATTAACTATTACAACCAACAAAAATTAAAACATGTGAGTCTTTGTCATCATTCCGGATGCCTATGTCCCTCTTTCCGCTGTCTACAAAATAAACACACAATCATCATCTCTTCATATAAATATTTTTAAAAATTATAAAGTAATCCAATAGTATATCCATTACCCCATTATCATCATCATCCTTTTCCTCACCAACGGATTCAAATTGATGCATTATTTTCGAAGAACCTAACAAATAAAGAACCAAAATGACTTTCAAAATAAAAATATTTATGAAAATAATAAATAGAGGTGAATTCAAAATAAAATATATTACCTTGCATTTCTTTACGTATCCAATCTTGGGTACACATCAAAGCCTCTAAAGTGTCTTCATTCAACCTACTATCCTGTGAACTTAAAACGTGACCACTAGTACTAAAGGCTGACTCCGAAGCAACTGTAGAGATGGGGATAGCTAAAAAGTCTCTTCAATTTTTTGCAAAGTTGGTATTTCAATCCATTTTGTTTCCACCAACCTAATATGTCAAAACTTTCTGCATTTGATTCATCAATCAAAACATTCTCTTCTAAGTAGCAAGTTAATTCTGACTTCACATGTGTAGTTGCAGCATTTTGTTTCACAAATTGGACATAATCACACTTCCAAGTCACTTTGTAACATGAGAAACATCTGTCAATATCGATGCAATGGAATCACTACTAGCAGGAAGAACACTCCTATCCCTTGTTTGATATTCATCAACCAAATCTAGACATAGTTTCTTCACTCTTTCCAATTCCTCGGGAGCATCATCTCCATACATAAGAGGGAAGAAATAATTCAACAATGTCATTTTATACCTAGGATCCAAAACAGCCCCTATTGCCTTCACTCCATTTATCAAACCCCAATATTTGTCAAACTTCCATATCATACTTGTAGCCATGCTTTGGGTGGTATCACTACAACAAGATTCCCAAATTCTTAAAGCCAATCTTATTTCACAAATTTTTGGAAAATAAATATTTGATGTTGGGTACTGAGTACCCGAGAACAACTCGGTGACACTAAAAAACATTTCCAACTTATCACAAATGTCACTTGCCATTTTCCAATCTTCTTCACTTGGCAAACATTTATATTGAGAATCACGTTGTCTTAAACATTTAAAAACTTCTTGGTAAGGTAATGCAGAAGCAAGCATTAAATAAGTAGAGTTCCATCTAGTTCTACAATCAAGTGCAAGCTTCTTTGCATAAGTCATATTTAATTGATAACAAGTATCTCTAAATTTCTCCCCTCTCTTCGGTGTTGCAACCCAAAAAGTAACACTGTCCCTAATCTTTTGAATAGAAATTGTTGACAAGTCATCTTTTACTATCAAATTCAATACGTGCGCACAACAACGCATATGAAATAATTCCCCACTCAAAACAAATGAAGAAGATGACATCTTATCAAACAAACGATCAATCAATACATCATTAGTGCTACAATTATCAACAGTTAATGTTGACAACTTTCTATCAATATTCCAATCCATCAAACACTCTACCAAAACATCACATATAACCTCAGCAGTATGTGGTGCAGGCACATAAATGAACCTAAAACAAATAATAATAAATATCATATAAGCATCAATCATAACATTTACTAATTTAGTGATAAGCATCAATCATAACATTTACTAATTTACCAATAAAATAAAGGAAACATACAGTCCAATTATCATCAATGTAATGAGTTGTAACAGACATATATCCCTTATTCTGATTGCTAGAAGTCCACATATCGGTAGTTATCGCAATGCGACTGTTATTCTTTGCAAGTAACTTCATTTATTTTAACTTCTCACTTTCATATAACTTCAATATATCACTCTTGACAGTATTGCGAGAAACTATTTTGAACAAAGGTTGAAGAGCATGGCTATACCTTCTAAAACCAATATGGTCGACCATCATGATGGGATATTCATGCAATATAATCATCCTCGCAAGTTCCCTCCTACCAACACCTTGATTGAATGTATAGTCGCCAACTACAAGTGATTCATGTCTATTTCCCGTGGAACTTGCTGATTGTTTCATAACTTTTATTATTGCTTTGGACCCCTCACAGTGCGAAGTTTACATGTCCTAATGTGGTCATGCAAATGCTTAGTACCTTGTCTAGTGTCACCACCAAGTTTCCTTTCACAATATTTGCATACTGCCTTCCATTTGTCATCTATCTTCTCCCTTTTAAAATGCTTCCAAGCTTCTGAAGTTAATCCTCTGTTGTTAGGACTTGAATGCTCTTCTTGTTGATTTTGGTTTTCCATATTTGTGTCATTCGGAGGAGCTTCAGTTTGTTGTGTCTCTCCCATCGAATTTAAATTAGGTGTGGGAGGAACTTCAGTGACCTCAATGCTTTGATTGCTTTCCATAGGACTATTAGATGATTGACCTTCAACCATTGTTATACAATCTCCTGCAATACAAGTAAAAAATTCATATGAATATTCCAGTAACTACACTACCAACAGAGCATTTGAGAAGCAAGATATAGGCAGTACATAGGCAGTACAACTACACTACCTAATAAGATAGAGTTAGACTTAGTCAAGAGATAACAACTTCAGTTTGTTACGAGTTTGTTAAGATAGCATTTGTTTAAATTCAGCTGTTAACAGCTATGTAACTTACTGCTAGGTTGTAGGTTCTGTTTTTTCTCTTTTCAAATACTTTCAAATATCTCTGTAACTATATATATGCGATTGTAGCATGATTCAATAAAAGAAAATACAATCTATTTATGGTATCAGTGGCATTCTAGCTTAACCGCAAACAGAGCATTTTATAAGCAGTACATATCATCTAATGTAAAAATTTCTAGCAAGATGCTATGTCACAGTGGAAAAATTCAAAAAAATTAGCTTTTCACAAAAGAGGATGAATCCTTTCTTCTTTTCTGCACTGATTGAAAAAATTCAAGAATATTTTCACACAACAATGAAAAACTAAAATAATGAAGAGTGACAGAGATAGCTTTTCTTCTCTAAGGAAAAGCTAAAATACGAACAGCTTTTTTGCTCCTCCTGAGAATGTGAAGACCTTTTCTTACCTTGAGGAAGTAGCGGTGCTACGGAGGAGAGAGAGTGAGATGGAGAGAGTGAGACGGAGAACTGAACAGAAGCGACGACGCTGCGGTGGAGAGAAAGTGAGATGGAGAGAGTGAGGCGGAGAACTCGATCAGAAGCGACGACGCTGCGGAGGACCGAGCAGAAGCGGCGGCGTGACTCATGAGAAGGCAGTGGCAGTTAGGTTTCCTGGTAGTGCGGCACAGCAGCGGGCTCTTTGAGAATTGAGAATGGTCTCACACGGTCAGCTGAGCTAGGGTTATTAATTGTTTTACTATTTCAATTTTTATTTTAAAAAATTTGACTAAAAAAGACATATATGTACACTGTAATATATACCTATATTAAGGGTAATTTAGTAATGTTCTCGGGGCGGGGACCCCGCGGGGCGCGGGGTGTGATCCCCGTCCCCATCCCTGAATTGATCACAGGGAGATTTTCTCCCCCGTCCCCGTCCCCCCACGGGGCCCCGAATGGGGCGGCCCCCGCGGGGATCCCCGCACTCGGGTGGAAATTTCCATCTCTACACAGGACACGAAGTTCAGGTGCTCAATCCACAAAGTACTAGGCCGATGTCGCGGACACTAGACTCACATATAGGACACAAAGTTCGTTCATTCAAAACAAAGGACATGTAGTTCAAGTGCTCAATCCACAGAACTCTAGCCCGACGTCTAGGTCACTAGGTTCATGTGCTTCACATGCGTGAAGGGGAAATCACCAGTTTCCTCAAAGTTTGGTTTTCGTTGATCAAAACTTGAAAACAAAACTCAAAATCTCTTTGGTATAAACCAAAACTCATTTTCGCTCTAAAACTTATTTCTGCAAAATCTTTTCTTTTCAAAGCTAGGTGGGAGACTTTAATGCTATTCTTGGTAGTCATGAGCAGAGAGGAGGTAGAATTCCATTAGAAGCTTCTTATGATGAGTTTAGAGCTTGGTCTGAGGCTTGTATGCTCATTCATTTGCCAACATAGGGAGCTAAATTCACTTGGTCAAATGGTAGGAAATCAGGAGCTCTTACAGAAAGAAGGCTGGACAGATCCTTGTGTAATGATGATTGGTTAGATTTTTGGTCTTCTACTTCAAGCTGCACTTTAACAAGGCATTTTTCAGATCATTATCCTATTCTCTCCATTATGAACAGAGGTGTCTCGAATTTTCCTTCTACATTCAAATTTATGAGCATGTGGATCCAGCATTATGATTGCAGAAGATTAGTTTCTGAAATTTGGAACAATTGTTGTAGTGGTTGTCCAATGTTTGTGTTACAACAAAAGTTGAAGGCTTTGAAATCAGCTTTTAAAGTTTGGAATAAGGAGACCTTTGGAAATGTGCATAATATGGTGTCTTCAGCTCAAGCAAAGTTAGATACTGTCCAACAACAAATAAGTGAAGACGGCTATTCTGACTTGCTGAATGATCACGAAGTTTTGGCTCATAAAGAGTTGCAGATTGCTCTTTCTTACCAAGAGGAATTCTGGAGGGAGAAATCAAGAGTTAAGTGGTTCACTCATGGTGATAGGAACACCTCTTATTTTCATAAAATTGCTCAAATTAGGCATTCCTCAAGACAAATGAGTATGCTCAAGACAGGTGACACCATCCTAACTAATCAATCAGATTTGGAACATCATGTTTTAGATTTCTATACTTCTTTATATGCTTCTGAGAATTCTTGCTCAGAATCGGATTTAGTTGAAAAGGTTATACCAAAGCTTGTCTCAAATGAGAATAACTCTGTGTTAACTTGTCTGCCAACCATTGATGAAGTTAAAACAACAGTGTTTTCAGTGAATGCAGAAGGAGCTCCCGGGCCTGATGGCTTTGGTGGTAGCTTCTACAGAGCTTTTTGGGATATAGTTGGTATGGATCTTGCCTAATTTGAACTCTAATATTGTTACTCTAATCCCCAAATTCCCTGAAGCTGATAGAATCTCTGATTATAGGCCCATAGCTCTTGCAAATTTTCAGTTTAAGGTGATTACTAAAGTTCTAGCAGATAGATTGGCTTTGATAGCTCCAAAACTCATCTCTGAAGAGCAAAGAGGATTTATAAAAGGGAAGAGAAATTTCAGAATGTATATGTGTCACTTCAGAAGCCATAAACATGTTAAATTGTAAGTTATTTGGTGGGAGTGCAGCACTTAAATTGGATATTAAAAAGGCTTTTGACATGATGGATTGGAACTTCTTACTGAAAGTCCTTGATCAGTTTGGTTTCAGTACTATTTTTTGCTCTTGGATTAAAACAATTTTACAATCTGCAAAGCTTTCAATTTCTGTAAATGGTCATATCACTGGTTTCTTTAGCTGTAAAAGGGGAGTTAGACAAGGAGATCCCCTTTCTCCTTTGTTGTTCTGTCTGGCAGAAGATGCTCTTAACAGAGGGATCACTTTCCTGGTTAATTCGGGTCAGTTAAAGCTGATGTCTGGTCCAAGATCTCATCCTACTCCTTCTCATGTTATGTATGCTGATGATATCATTCTTTTCTGCAAAGGAACTAAAAAGAATTTATCAGCTTTGATGGCTTTGTTTGATGAATATGGCAGAACTTCTGGTCAGCATCTCAGCATAAACAAATGCAAGTTTTATGCAGGTTCTTTATCAGTTGCAAGATCTGCTCAGATTGCTGATTTTCTTGGGTTTTCAATTGGTATGCTTCCTTTCACTTACCTTGGAGTTCCAATGATCCAAGGAAAACAAAAGACTTGTCATTTGAAGCCAATTATGGATAGAATCAAAACTAAACTAGCTTCTTGGAAGGGTGCAATGCTGTCTATCATGGGTGGAATTCAGTTGGCAAAGTCAATCATTCATGGAATGTTAATCTATAGCTTTCATGGGTATGCTTGGCCCAAATCTCTTTTGAAATCTTTAGATGCTTGTATTAGAAACTTTATATGGTTAGGTGATATTTTTACAAGGAAACTTGTCACTGTTGCTTGGAAAAAGATGTGCTATCCTAAAGAGGAAGGAGGAGTTGGTCTAAGGTCTTTAAGGACAATCAATGAGGCAGCTATGCTAAAACTTAGCTGGGAGGTTTTGAGCTCTTCAAAACAGTAGGCAACTCTATTAAAGGCTAGGTTTGTTAGACGTCATAATAGACCAACTGTGTATTATGCCAAGTCTTCTATATGGCCTTCTGTCAGATGTAATTTGACTACTGTGTTAGAGGGCAGTAAATGGTGTATAGGCAATGGGAGAAGAGTTAATTTTTGGAAGGATTGTTGGTTGTCCAAGCCTATAGTGGATTTGTTGAATTTTCCATATCATGTTATTTCAACATTAAGATCTGTAGTTTCTTATTTTGTATACAACAATTCGTGGCAAATTCTAGCTGAATTTTCAGAAGTCTTTCCTACTACATCTGCTGAAATTGAACAGATTTTGATTCCTCCAGATAGTGTTGATTTATTGGTCTGGAAAAAAGCAAATGATGGTGTTCTTACTTTCAAGGAAGCTTTTAATCATTTGAGATCAATCAATCAAATCAGTTACTGGGGCAAATTGATATGGACTCATTCGATTCCTCTATCTAAGTCTTTTGTCACTTGGAGGCTTTTCCATAATAAACTTCCCACTGAGGAGCAGCTGCAGTATAGGGGTTGTTCCTTAGCTTCAATATGTTGTCTTTGTAAGAATTCTTATGAATCTTCTGCTCATTTATTTTTTCGATGTCCTTTTGCAACCAGTCTGTGGTCCTGGCTTGGTGGAGTTTTGTAAATAGGCATTGATCATTCATCAATTCATTCGGTTCTGTCCTTATGTAGAAGACAGTGGAGTTCACAAACAAATTAAGTTGTTTTGTCTGTTATAATACATATTATCTGGTTCATTTGGTTTCCTCGAAATCAATTGTTGTTCCAGGATAATGTTATTCAGTTGGGCTGGATCATAAATAAGATCAAAGCATCTGTTTCTCTTTTTGGTATCTTGGCAAAGGGGACTTGCAGTAATGTGATTAGAGATTTCAATATCCTGAAATTCTTCAAAGTATCTTTACATGCTCCGAAAGCTCCAGTCATTATTCAAGTGGATTGGTATAAACCTCCTTGTTCATGGATCAAATGTAATTCTGATGGTGCATCTCGCGGCAATCCAGGTTTAGCAGCTTCTGGTGGTATTTTTAGGGACTCAAGAGGAGCATTTTTGGGTTGTTTTTCTGACTTTTTAGGGACCTCATATTCTCTTAATGCTGAGCTAGTGGCTGCAATGCAAGCCATAGAAATTTCTTCTCAAAAAGACTGGTCCAAATTGTGGTTGGAGTGTGATTCTTATCTTGTGATCAAGGCATTCAGAAATATTAATGTTGTTCCTTGGGATTTAAGAAACAGATGGAAACATTGTTTATCATTGGTTAAGCAGATGAGTTTCTATGTATCTCATATTTTTAGAGAAGGGAATTCTTGTGCTAACAAGCTTGCTGCTCATGGTATTTCTTCTCAAGAATTTGTTTGGTGGGACTCTTTGCCTAATTTTATTATAGAAGACTTTACTCGAAATAGATTTGGTCTTCCATTTTATAGATTTAAGTAATTTCATTGTTTATCTTTTGCTTTGGAGTGCTGCAGATGATTGTTGATGTTGGAGGTGTCAGCCTAGCTGGGATGTCCATCATTATTGTGATGCTTTTGCTCTCCTATAGTTTTTAGAGATGGGTTTTCTATTTGTACATTTATTCTTTCCTTACATTGGTCAGGTCTATGTCGCCCCATGTCTCTTTGTATTCTTTTTCTTTTTATTAATAAATGTAGGATGGGGCACTCTTTTTCCCTCTTGATGTTTTTTCCCTAAGGAGGGTTTTGCATCAGAGGGTTTTAACGAGGCTCCATACCTTAGTTATATTAAAAATAAAAAAAACTTAAATCCTCAAAATTCATTTTCAAAAGGATTTTGACTTGAAAAGTCTTTTCTAAAGGTTCCATCATTTGAAACATTTTTCTAAAGATTTTCATTGGAGCAAACTTTTTTTGAAAGAGACTTTTTCTTTTTGAAAGGTCAAATACTTTGAGAAGATTCTTCCTGTGATAAAACTAAAATAATTTTCAAGGCTTTCTTTTTGTACTACATGTTTAAAAAAATAATTATAAAGCAACTTTTCACTATTTTCTTCACTAACTCTCAACTTCCTAAGTCTTATTCGAAATTCCTTTTGAGTTCTTAACTTAGTAACTTTTTAGTAACATTGGTCATTATACCATTTAACTTAAAAACTTTTCATCTTTAAACCAAAACATCTTTAAATCTTTGATTAAGACTTTTAAGCAGCTTAATATTCATTATCAAGCTATAGCCGATACTATGTTCTCAAACAACCCAATCAAAAATTACAATTCAGTATATACATATATAATCATCAAATCTCAAAACCAACATCATACATATATCTCATCCAAGGTAATGACGCCACAATTCATGTTTCAATATCCAATCACATATTCACCAAATAAATCAAGCATATACATCACAAGAGAATCATCAACATTACTTCCAATAACATCATCACAATCATACAATAATCAATCTTGTGAGGCTATCAAATTCATTGGAGTTAATCTCCCTTTACCTCTTGTAGTCAAGTAAGGTTTGTGCCCTTCGATTTTCCAATGCTTCCCTCTACTCCATCAATCACTAATTCCCGCAGTCCAAGCAAAGCTACTAAGCGGTGTTCACGATCTTCAATCTAGATGGTTCTCCGAAACCCCACGTATTCGACAAATCGCCAAACTATGATCACTCAACAAATCCTTCACCACACAACATAGTATAAGTTAATCCTAAGAAAAACTTTGTTGGTCTATTATGGGGTACATTCGGCCTTCACAATTAAAATAGGCTAGGGATGTTAGAATTTTACTATCTCTTGGATCAATGATCCTCAAGTATACACAACACTAAAACAAGTTCCATTATCCAAAAACTTGAAGCAAAACCCATGGTTTCCCATAAGCTAGGGTTCGGCCACTACTTAGAAAATTGGCTAGAAACTTTTGTTGATGTTTTGCTCTTAGATTCAATGTCAATCAATATCAAATAGGCAAGAACAATTGACATATAGTAAAATTTGAAGCAAAAGTTCATCCTTGCACTATCCCTAGGGTTCGGCCATGTCATAGAAAAATAGGGAGGAAATTTGTAACACCCCGATTTTTCAAGCTTTCTATTATTAATTAAACAGTATTTATTTGTTTGTATTTTATTGAAAGGTCTTGAGAGTGAAATAAAATAATCTAAGACTATAGTCACGCTCTACGCTATTGTAGGGAGTTACAGTTAAATTTTGGATCGAAAACTCAGACGGAGCCGGTCTACGGTTTTCATTGATAATAGTGTTTTACTACTATAAAGACCTAATTTTGACTCGTGAAGGAGACAGTTAGTCTTAGGATTCAATTTCTTACAATTTTGCTAAAATTGGTTTTTGACGTTAAAAAGGGAAAATAATATAAACTATTCGGGCGAAAACTCGAACCGGGAAACGTTTGGAGCTGTAGATGGATTTACGAGACCCGCTAAAGGCTAATCTCGAAGTCACATCAGGTCAAGTCACCTAGGAATGTGTGCCAGTGCCATGATGGTTTTCAGAAAATATCTGAACGCGAAATGACCAAAACGCTCTTGAGTTTTCATGAAATTACCACTTAACCTATGGTGAAATGTTCAAATAACCCCTCTCCACTCTTTTTCTCTCTTAATCTTCTTCTTTCCTTTTCATTTCCTCCACCATTTTCTCCAAAATTTCTTCTAAACCTTCAAGAGTTTTGGGAAATAAGGTTGATTTCTTCTCAAGGTTTGTCGTCTGGGAGGTATAAACTCCATCCTTGATATCTTAATATCTCTATTTCTCTCCAATTTTATGATTCATGGAACTTAGGGTTTTGAAGCATAAAATTCAAAAATCTATGAAATATTGTAGAAAAATCCTTTTAATGCCAAACCAATTTCTTTGAGCTAGGTTCATTGTATTCTTTCATAATCCAAGAGCTTAGAACCAAGGAATCCCTCTAGCTCGTATGGGTATTTTTGGCCGAACATACCCCCTTTGGGTGTGTAGAATTTTGGCTGAAATTTTGGTATTCTAAGCTTGAATCTAGTCTTGCCAAACCTAGTTAGTATAGAATCCAAGAAATGAGAATTTTTGGAACTCCCTAGCCATATTTTCTAGCATATGTCCGAACCTAGGGGGAAGAGGATAGGAGGAAATTGTGTGATTTAATATTGATGCATTGATGGTTTGTATGTGTTTAGTGATCGTCGGGTAATCAGGCGAGAGATCGGACGATTTTCGGATCAACCGGGAGATTTACTGCTATTTGGCAACTCCGAGAGGTAAGGGGACAACCTGAGGAATTTTAATTCTGACAGCTGTCTGCTGTATCTGTATATATGGATTATAATTATTTATCTGTGTTTGATTGTTGTGGAGTGATTTAAATTTACCTGCTCATAATTGCTTATGCCTGTAATTACCTGATTATGCTTGATTTTGCTGTATGGCATTTGATCATGATGTATGGATGTATATTATGCCTGTCGTGATGGTTATTTTGTTGAAGGACCTAACATCGGTTAGGATCCAAAATCGTGAAATGTTAAAAGCTTAAAAAAAACTTGGAATGCTGGATAAGAAAATAAAAGGAATTAAATTTTCAAAAGTTTTGTTATGAAACAAATTGAGAACTAATGCCTCTTTAGAATTGAGAAGAGTAAAATCTACTTTAATAAAGGTGAGTTGACATAAAGGATAAAATGGAGAAAAATGACTTTAATTGAGAAAAGTAAGGTTTTGCAGTAAAAAGTTCATTTTGGAGACATCGATCGTTTTCAAAATAATAAAGTGAACTAGTGGAAGCAAAAGTGCTTTTAGAAATGTTGTTTCAAAAATAAATTGTTTTATCCAAGAGAAAGGGTTTTACGAACCGTATTTCAAAGTATTGTGTTTTACCGATATACTACGAAAGAGAAAAAGGTGGTCTTTAGACCAAGTTTTGATTTATGGAAAACCGATCCCGAAGGCTTTGTATAAGCTTCGGAGATTTGGGTTTTGGGTTTTGGTTTTTGGGTTTCAAAAAGAGATAATGTGGCTTTTGATATGAACCTAGAAATCGAGACGTTGGGGTTCTAGGGTTCTGCAGAACATGTGGATCAAGGATCCGTGTTAGTGTGTTGGTCCTGTGAGCTTGTGGACATTCTTTGTGGTCCCGTGGGCTTGTGGACGTTTTTATGCTTTTGAATCCAAAATCCGAGACTGGTGCATTGGTTAGGGATTTTTGGGTTCAAGCTGTTTTGGACTGAGTGTCCTGTTTTGAGAAAATGTTGGAAAGGCTTAAAAAGTCTAAAACATTATGGTGGTTGATAGCATTGATGCTTCAACAAGGAAATATTGATACGACAAAGATAAACAGACGAAAATAATTGTTTTCTCATGCATATGTGTTTTTGGCAGACGTGCTGTGAAATGAGGGGACCTTGATGGCAAGGAAACCAGGGGATGACTTATGTCATTGTGTAACATTGTGCCTTGATGGACAACGGTGTCATACGTGCTGTGTGAACGTATTGTGCCTTGAGTTGGACAATATAGTATGACAAGATTACATTGTAAGTACCTCTGATTTGCGCGCTCATGTGAGATCTCATGGGATTCATGTACTGACGTTTAGCAAGTTGGTGCTAGCCATTGTTGCCTGAGGGCCAATGAATTTTGAGTCTGATAAACTCGTTGAAAGGTGATGGGATTTTCGGAAATTAAGAATTGAACGTTAAATTATATATGTGGAAATGCTCATGCATACGTTTTGAAAATAACAATGACTGTTGGGCATGAGGCCCTTGTGTTTTACTTGTAGTACTATGATATTCTATGTTGATCATTTTTTTGATTATGTGAGACATGCCTGTATGAATCTGTTGTTTGTATTTAGATTATATAGTTGTCGTTTTTGGATTCATATATTAGTTTCTCACCCTTGCTGTATTTTATGGACTGTTTTGTTTCTTGTTGGATATATATTTATATATGTACAGGTGGATTCGGGGAGCGAAGGGCTGGCTCACTCAGGAGTATGCTCCCTCACGTTTGATCATCGGGAAGATCCGTGTGCATGGGTCATCCACCCGGGCGCCAGTAGCGCGGCGTACACATAGGACCAGTTTGCACCCTGCGAGGGAATACTGAGGTGGGAGCTTAGGAGAGAGTACATACGGTGGAAACTATCCAGATCCCTCTGCCACCCATCTGGATGTTACTTCAGTACCTAGTTGATCAGGGGTCGTTGCAACATGAGATTCCAGCAGTTCAGCCCCTTCAATAGCAGCCGCCACTGAATCCTCCCCTTCCTTTTGTTTTGGTACCCGTGGTACACGAGGAGGATCCTGAGGAGGACCCCCAGGAGACACCGGAGTATCATCCTCTAGAGAATGGGGATGCTCTGGCTGGAGGAGTCGGAGGTGCGGGGATGGTCGATGGAGATGTAGGTTCCCCTGACCTCTCTTCTGATGGGAACATTAGGCCCTCCTTTGGGGGATTGTCCAACGGTTTCCACGAGACAGTGACCACCGTAGGGTGTTAGACTTTCTTTTGGGGTAGCGGCTTTTGGGTAGTCTGTTGTCGGCTACTGATGGCCATGAATTTTAGTGATATGGTTTCCAGACTATCGCTACCCAGTTTTTATAGTTGTTAGTATTTTATTTTACTGCTAGTTCTTTTGAAAGGAACATGTTGTCCACCG
Source organism: Ammopiptanthus mongolicus (assembly GCA_039655645.1). Lineage (NCBI taxonomy): Eukaryota > Viridiplantae > Streptophyta > Magnoliopsida > Fabales > Fabaceae > Ammopiptanthus > Ammopiptanthus mongolicus. Next base: position 76,468,247 of record CM077345.1, read on the forward strand.
TTCTTCTGTATATACCTAACTGTTGATGCATATATATATATATATATATATATATATATATATATATATATATATATATATATATACGAGTCTTCTATTATTGATCTGAGTCTTTAATATTTACTGTTGTAATAAGAAAATAATTTATCACGATTTTCAGAACTTAATGAGATATAGTTAAAGAAAACTGTTTTCCGAAAGTAAACCAACAAGATTTTATTTCGCATTTTGTATGTATTTTGGGTAACAAATGTGATGTCGGATTGAGGGTGTCACATTAGTGGTATCAGAGCTGGTCGAGTCTTTCGGGAATCTTTGGGATAGGTCTGTTATGTTGATGTTGTGTGATCTCTGATTGAAGTTTGATTGAATTACTTCTTAGAAGGAATGTGTGTAGAAAATTGCTATCTGTTTTGGTTTCTAGTTGCAGTTTGACTAATTTCGATCCTGTAGGTCAAACATGGAACTAGAAACTGAAGCCAGAGCTGGGCGAGGTCGTGGACGTAGCCGTGGAAGTGGTAGCGGGAGAGGAGCTGGTGTCTAGGTTGAGGACGCTGCTAGTGCAAATGGGATGGATTTTTCTGCACAAGCTATGGCAAACATGGCAGCAGTAATCGCAGTTCAGACAGCAACCATGAATGCTCACAATGCTCAAGAGCAAGTCCGTGCTGAACAGGCCGCTGAGGGCCAAAGTCTGACTACCTTCAGACGTCAGAATCCGCCGCAATTTCATGTTGATGTGGATCTAGAGAAAGCTGATTTATGGATCCAGGAGATCGAGAAAATATTCGAACTGATTCGCAGCCCGGAAGAGGTGAAAGTACCTTATGCCACCTTCCTACTGATGGGAGATGCAGACTGCTGGTGGAGAGGAACAAGACAACTGCTGGAGGCAAATCACCAAGCAATCACTTGGGATCTATTCAAGCATCGATTCTTGAGGAAATATTTTTTTTTAGAGTGCAAGAGCTGAGGAGGAGCAAGAATTCTTACGGCTGCAACAGATGGAGATGATAGTCGGGGAATATACGACCAAATTTGAAACATTGGCCAAATATTTTCGGTTCTTCCAGAACAGCCCCGAGGAAGATTGGAAATACGAAGCTTTTGAGAGAGGACTGAGGTATGAGATAAAAGAATCAGTACTGCCACAAGGAATTCGAAATTTCCAGGTGCTGGTGGAGAAGAACAGACAAGTTGAATTGATGAAACGTGGAAGAGACAACAGAGGAAGCGTTGGAGGACCTTCCCGATTCAAGGGCCGATATCATGATCAGAGGGGGAAGAAATCGTATTCCGGACCCCCAGGGAATCATCACAAACAACAATATCGTCCTGCTGCTCACACATCAGGAGGTGGAGGCCAAGGGAATCAAAGTCAAGGCCAAGAGAGGAAGTGTTTCAAGTGCGTAGATCCGTCACATCTGGCCAACAACTGGTCGATGCAGAATAATGGGTGTTTCCGTTGTGGACAAACAGGGCATATTGCCAAGCACTGCAGAGTACAGAAACCAGTCCAAGCTACTAACAACAATGTTGGAGCCAAAAGGCTGACGGCAAAGGGGAGAGTTTACACCCTGAGTGGTGCTGAGGCTTCAAACTCCGATGATCTCATACAAGGTGATTGCAACATAGACGGTAATCTCTTATCCATACTTTTTGATTCGGGTGCAACCCATTCGTTCATTTCCATGGATTGTGTGAAACATTTGAAATTAACTGTTTCTTCCTTGTCATTTGACTTGATTATTTCCACCCCAACTGCTGAACCAGTTACCATCAATTCTATATGCTTGAACTGTCCTATTATTATTCAGGATAGACATTTTCTAGTTAATCTGATATGCCTGCCTTTAATACAGTTAGATGTAATTTTAGGCATGATTGGTTATCTTCCAACCATATCCTCATAGATTGTGCTCACAAAACCTTAGTCTTTCCTAAGGATAAGATTTCTGGATTTTTATCAGCTAATCAAGTAAGAGCTTCTTTTAAAGAGGGAGCACAAGTATACATGTCATTTGTTTTCCTTGGACGTAGAGAGTAAGTTAGATCTTCAGTCTATACCTGTCGTCAACGAGTTTCCGGAAGTGTTTCCTGAGGAGGTACCGGGGCTACCACCTGTTCGAGACATTGAGTTCGTGATTGATCTGGTACCGAGCACTGAACCAATATCAATGGAACCATATCGTATGTCGCCATCAGAATTAGAGGATTTGAAGAAACAATTGGTGGAACTGTTGGAGAAGGAACTCATTAGACCTAGTGTATCACCGTAGGGAGCTCCAGTTTTATTGGTAAAGAAGAAAGACGGGACTTCTTGATTGTGTGTGGATTTCCGTCAGTTAAACAAAGTAACGATCAAGAACAAGTATCCGCTACCAAGGATCGACGACTTGATGGACCAGTTACGTGGAGCGGCCGTTTTCTCGAAGATCGATTTACGATCGAGTTATCATCAGATTCGTGTGAAGGCGGAGGATATCCCGAAAACAGCGTTTCGGACATGCTATGGACATTATGAGTATCTTGTGATGCCATTCGGAGTGACGAATGCTCCTGCAATAATCATGGACTTCATGAATAGGATTTTTCGTCCTTATCTAGATAAGTTTGTCGTTGTCTTTATAGAACGACATTCTAATCTATTCTCCTAATAAAGAGAAACATGCTAGACATCTCGGTATGGTTCTTCAAATCTTAAAGGATAAACAGTTGTACGCGAAACCCGAAAAGTGTGAATTTTGGTTAAACCAAGTTCATTTTTTAGGACACGTCATCTCGAATGAGGAAATCACGGTAGATCCGTCAAAAGTTGAAGCTGTTTTGCTATGGGAGCGACCAAAGACGGTAACCGAGATCCTTAATTTCGTGGGTTTAGCTGGATACTAAAGGAGATTCATTGAGGGATTCTCCAAAATAGTACGACCTCTTACCTAACTGACTCGGGAGGACCAAGCGTTTATCTGGACCGAAGCATGCGAGGAAAGTTTTCAAGAATTAAAGATGAGGTTGACTACTTCGCCTGTGTTAGTATTGCTTGATCCCAAAGAGCCTTTTGAGGTATACTATGATGCTTCACATCAAGGGTTGGGTTACGTATTAATGCAAAATCGTCAAGTAGTAGCTTATGCTTCCAGGAAATTGAAGATTCATGAGAGGAATTATCCTATACATGACTTGGAGTTAGCGACAGTAGTCTTTGCGTTGAAGATATGGAGACATTATTTGTATGGAGCAACATTCAATGTTTTCAGTGATCACGAAAGTTTGAAATACCTGTTTGATCAAAAGGAACTCAACATGCGGCAAAGACGCTGTTGGAATTTCTAAAAGACTACGACTTCCAATTACAGTACCACCCTGAAAAGGCAAATGTGGTAGCAAATGCCCTGAGTAGAAAATCAATGCATGCATTTGCAATGATGGTCAAGGAGCAAGAGTTGATAGAACAATTTCGAGACATGCGGTTGACAATCAAATTGTCGCCGGGAAAACTTTGTTTAGGTATGATTATTGTTTCCATTAATAGAACAAATACAAAAGAAACAAGAGAGTGATGAGTACCTACAAAGAGAAAGAGAATCAGTGTGACAAGGAGCAATATCAGAATTCAAAGAGGGAACAGATGGAATCTTACGGTTCGACGAAAGGATTTGCGTACCGGACGTTTCTGAGTTTAGAAAGCTAATTCTGGAAGAAGCTCACAAGAGTAAACTGAGTTTACATCCAGGAACCACGAAGATGTATCGAGACCTTAAACAATTGTATTGGTGGTATGGGATGAAGAGAGACGTAATGGAATATGTCGCTTCGTGTTTAGTCTGTCAAAAGGCTAAGACTGAACATCAAAGATAGGCAGGAATGCTACACTCTTTGGACATCCCAGAATGGAAATGGGATGGTATTGCGATGGATTTGTGACAAGTTTATCGAGGACCCGGAAGGGGCATGATGCCATATGGGTAATAACTGATCGACTGACCAAGTCGGCTCACTTCTTGCCCATCAACATAAAGTATTCAATGGAGAGATTGACTCAGTTATACATCGGGGAAATTGTCAAATTACATGGTGTACCTTCGAGTATTATTTCAGATCGTGATCCGAGGTTTACGTCAAGGTTCTGGCAAAGTTTACACGAGTCACTAGAAACGAAACTCAGATTGAGTTCGACATATCATCCACAAGCGGATGGACAATCAGAGAGGACGATCCAGTCACTTGAGGACTGGTTGAGAGCTTGCATGTTAGAACATCTTGGTACTTGGGATGAACTTCTACCATTGATAGAATTCACCTACAACAACAGTTTCCACTCGAGCAGAGGAATGGCACCCTATGAAGCTTTATACGGCCGACGGTGCAGAACACCTTTATGTTGGTACCAAGATGGTGAAAGCCTTCTGTTGGGACCAAATATCATGCAACAGACAACCGAAAAGGTGAAGATGATTCAGGAAAAGATGGGGACGACTCAAAGTCGACAGAAAAGTTATGCGGACAAGAAAAGACGACCTCTTGAGTTTGAGGAAGGCGATCATGTATTTTTGAGAGTCACACCTACGACCGGGGTTGGCCGGGTAATTAAATCCATAAAAATCACTCCTAAATTCATTGGACCTTACCAAATCCTTCGTCGTGTAGGTCCAGTAGCTTATCAAATTGATTTACCCCCTTTTCTTTCGAATCTTCATAATGTCTTTCACGTTTTACAATTAAGGAAGTACATTCTTGATCCATCTCATGTAATCGAACCGGAACAAGTACCTTTAAAAGAGAACCTGTCTTATAAGACTTCACCCATACAAATCGAGGATAAGATGATCAGACAGCTCAGGGAAAAACGAATCTCCTTGGTCAAGGTCATTTGGAATGATGCAACTTAAAAAGCAACTTGAGAAGAGGAAGACAAGAAGAGAGTGCAATACCCTTATCTTTTTTGAAGGCACGTAATTTCGGGGACGAAATTCTTTTTAGTGGGATAGTAATGTAATACCCCGATTTTTCAAGCTTTCTATTATTAATTAAACAGTATTTATGTGTTTGCATTTTATTGAAAGGTCTTGAGAGTGAAATAAAATAATCTTAGACCATAATCACGTTCTACGCTGACGTTGGGAGTTACGGTTAAATTTTGGGTCAAAAACTCAGACGGAGCCCGGTCTACGGTTTTCAATGATAGTAGCGTTTTACTACTATAAAGACCTAATTTTGACTCGTGAACGAGACAATTAGTCTTAGGATTTAATTCCCTACAATTTTGCTAAAATTGGTTCTTGACGTTAAAAAGGAAAAATAATATAAATTATTCGGGCAAGGTGTTTGGAGCTGTAGATGGATTTAACAGGACCCGCTAACGGATAATCTCGAAGTCGCGTCAGGTCAAGTCACCTAGGAATGTGTGCCAGTGTCATGATGGTTTTCAGAAAATATCTGAACACAAAATGACCAAAATGCCCTTGAGTTTTCATGAAATTACCACTTAACCTATGGAGAAATGTCCAAATTATCCTTCAGTAAAAATTTTAGACCTCCTGATCTCATCACCCTGTCATTCCCACGCCCCTCTCCACTCTTTTTCTCTCTTCATCTTCTTCTTTCTTCTTCTTCATTTCCTCCACCATTTTCTCCGAAATTTCTTCTAAACCTTCAAGATGTTTGGGAAATAAAGTTGATTTCTTCTCAAGCTTTGTCATCAAGGAGGCATAAACTCCATCCTTGATCTCTTAATCTCTCTATTTCTCTCTCCAATTTTATGATTCATGGAAGTTAGGGTTTTGAAGCATAAACTTCAAAAATCCATGAAATATTGTAGAAAAATTCTTTTAATGCCAAACCAATTTCTTTGAGTTAGGTTCATTGTATTCTTTCATAATCCAAGAGCTTAGAACCCAGGAATCCCTCTAGCTCATATGGGTATTTTTTGTTGAACCTACCCCCTTTGGATGTGTAGAGTTTTGGTTGAAATTTTGGTATTCTAAGCTTGAATCTAGTCTTGCCACACCTAGTTAGTATAGAATCCAAGATATGAGAATTTTTGGAACTCCCTAGCCATATTTTCTAGCACATGGCCGAACCTAGGGGGAAGAGGATAGGAGGAAATTTTGTGATTTAATGTTGATGCATTGATGGTTTGTATGTGTTTAGTGATCGTCGGGTAATCAGGCAAGAGATCGGACGATTTTCGATCATTCACCCAGGTCCTACGAAAATGTACTAGGATCCAAAATGTATGTTTTGGTGGCCCAGGATGAAGAAAGACGTGGCCGAGTTTGTTTATACTTACTTAGTATGTTAGAAGGCTAAGATAGAACATTAGAAACCTTCGGGTAAGATGCAGCCTTGGAGTATCCCGGAGTGGAAGTGCGATCGTATCTACATTGGATTTCATGTCTGGACTCCCCAGGACTCCAGCTGGTTGTGATGCCATATAGGTTGTTGTAACATCCCAGTTTTCGAAAACCTTAATTGAGAAAGATGGCCTAGATCAAATATGTATACGTTTGTTGATAATTATTTTTGTAAGCTCGAAAGTGTGTTTAGAGTGTATGTTAGGAGTAGAGATGAATTGAATAAAAGAAGAATGAAGGAAAAGGATCAAAAGCAGAACGCTCAAGCATGGATCAGTGGAACACTCAAGCATGCTGATGCTCTAGCATTGAGATTTGTGGACGCTCAAGTGTTGACCCTTTGACCAGTGACTGGCAGTGATGGGACGTAAAGTGACATGTGTCAGTTACACGTTGCGCCTGGCACGTGATAGGCGGTGCCTTAGCAGTGAGGAAACGTCAACGCTCAAGCGTGCGAGAAGCCAACGCTCAAACGTGGGAACGCTAAAGCATGGAGTTCCAGAACGCTAAAGCGTTCGCAGCAGAGTTTTACCTCTATAAATACTTGCTCATTTTCACTTGGACGAAGTTTACCATTTTCACTAGACCAGAGAGCTCGTAGAGAAGAGGTCTAAAAGATTTTAAGATCTTTGATTCCAAGTGGTGATCCGTTCGTTCTTCCGATTCCAATTCCGATCGTGTTTTCGTGATCAGCGCAACTCCTACTCCAATTCTACCTATTTATTTTTGTGATTCGACGAGGGTAAGCCGAGGTTCCGCATCTACCTACATTGTACCTATACAATGTTCTCTTTTGGTTAAATCTTCTTTTCACGGTTTTAACTTTGTATTAGGGTTAATGCTATAGTCTACGTGTTATTTTCGTGATTAGGGCAAGTTTGGAAGTTGCATGCGGAGAAGAGTTACACACGTCGGGGAGGCATGAGTAGTCCATATAACTTTGTTGTATGTTTTATGTGTGTGGGGGAACCCTAAACCCTACATGAGGTTGAGCCCTGACAAAGTACCTAAACCTTAGGTTTAATCTACTTTGGGCTATCACCGCTATATTTGATACCTTAAGTTAGCAGATTTGTTATGCATGATAATATGTGTTAAATGTTGATATATACGTACCTGCTATTTATGATATTTTTTATTTGCAAGAGATGCATGATATGTTGATGATAATGGCATGTTGGTATGTATGTTATTTATTGCTTTATGGAACAGGTTGATAAATGATGAACATCTGAAAATGCATGTGTGTATGAGATTCGGAGGTTTTGCATGATTAGGGCTTTGACCCCGTGGTGGATGTTTGAGCTGATAATTGAGATTTAAGGTATAGTGGAGCTTGGAGCTCATAAGGTTATGATGTGAGCTTGGAGCTCATCTGTGTACCCGTGGAGCTTGGAGCTCGTATATATATCTTTGGAGCTTGGAGCTCGTATGTGTACCTATGGAGCTTGGAGCTCATGTTGCTAAGAGCAAGTTTGCATGTGTTATGATATCAGCTCGAGAGAGATGGATGACATGCATAGCATATGCATTTGATGCCAAGTGGCGAGCCGTATGCTGTGAGGCATACGAGGTTGGTGCACCGAGTGCGAGTGCGGAAACGGAAGGGAAGTTCTGTGTGACCACGGGGATATACAAGACACAGGTGTACCCACAAGACACTGGTGAGGTAGCTCCTATCGTGTCGTGGTAGTCCTGGGCACGTCCTACTATCTCGACTGGACCCTGAGTCTTTCCAATTGTCGGTGGATCGTCCGAGGAGGCCAGTTAACCCTCTTTGTCTGGGACAGTTGAGCGGTGATGCACTCTTATAGGTCACGGCGAGCGGAACGGATTACCAAAACGAACCAACTTGTTGTCCGATATGCAGACGTGATGTTGCCCTTAGTAGGGTGTTTAGTACCGACCGGCATGCATAGAAAGAGTATGTGTACATCTAGTTAGGGAATGACTATGGTGTTGTGATGTTGAGATATGATTGTGTTTGCTATATGTTCTGCATTGCATCATCCCTATTAAAGATGTGTTGTATATTTTATCTCCCTATATTTCTTTGCATGTGTACATTCGATTTTGCGGACAGACGACGAGTTAGCGGAGGATCAGAATGGACCCGAGGCTTCACCCGTTTATCACGGGGGCACCGCTGATGCCGGTGCTGGGGGATATTGAGATAGTCTACCATGATGAGAAGGGATAGCAGGTGGACCCCCTCGACCTTTTTGGCCGTCTAAACTGGACCTGTCAGCTTGATCTTCTGGAGCGGCACACCACCATATGTGGACATCGTAGGACCTTATCGCGTGTCCAGTTTCTTCCCTTCCCTCGGATGTGGCACCCTTCGAGGCAGAGAAAGCGAGACTACTTGTGGGTGGCACCCCAGTCTTCTGTAGTATCCAGCAAGAGAGGCTTCGTGCATAGAAGACAGCGCAGGCGTACGGAGCAGTACCTGAGGGCAGCTTAGAGGCGTAGGATCGTAGTGTCGAGTTCCTCATCCGAGTATGAGCCTATGCAGGTTTATAGGCGCACTCATGGAGAGGGACAGGGTAGCTCAGGGCATCCTCACCACTAAGGGTGAGAGCCAGCCAATGCGTCTCTAGGATTGTGTGGAAAGGTTTTGATGTATTTTGAGAGTGGGCTGGGGAGAGTGCTGGTGAGCCTTGAGAGTTTCTTTTGCAGGTCCTTGAATGTACCTTGTTTATATTTTCAGTTTCCTTGTACTTCCGCCTGTATTATTACTTAGCCCTACTGATGGGGCCACCATGTATATATATATATATATATATATATATATATATATATATATATATATATATATATATATATCAGCACTATGTGTGGGTGTTTCGTTTGTCCCGTTATGTTTACTCTGATATTGTGCGCTTTTAAATTGATCATATGTTATCGCTATTTTTATAAGCGCATAATCGTTAAGTTATAATTAATAGTATATTTTGGGTTCTAAAATAATGGGATTTTCTCGAGTGTGACTTGGGGATGTCACAATTGTTGTGGACCGGTTGACTAAATCAGCCCATTTCATTCCTATGAACATGGAATATCCACTAGAGAAGCTGACCAGGTTGTATATCAGAGAGATAGTTAGACTACATGGTGTACCCTCTAGCATAGTATCAGATAAAGACCCTAGATTTACCTCTAGGTTTTGGAATAGCTTGCATGAGGCTTTAGGGACCAAGCTTAGACTGAGTTCAGCTTACCACCAGCAGACCGCTTGTTAGTCTAAGAGGACCATCCAATCCTTCACTACAACAGAAAAGGCTTTTAATAGCGTTTATTTTTTGCATTTAATAGCGCTATTAAATAGAGCGCTATTCAAGGTTGAACAAACAGTGGCGTTTAAATAAGCGCTATGAAAAGTAGAAAAGACAGTGGTTTCTCAAGGAAGCGCTATCTAAAACCCATGATTAGATAGCGCTTCCTGAAGCGCTATCTAAAAACGAAGAATAGTCAGCGCTAAGCGCTATCTATTCTTGGGTTTTAGATAGCGCTTCCTTTAGCGCTGACTATTCTTGGGTTTTAGATAGCGCTTCCTCAAGAAAGCGCTATCTATAATGGTTTAGATAGCGCTTCCTTGAGGAAGCACTCTCTTTTCCCATTTTTTTTTTTTTTACAATATGCTTTAATTTCTCCTACTCTTCCCTGCACTCAGCAAAACCCAGACAGCAATACAGTATACATAATTGGCACATTATAAATAAATTCATTTTATTCATTAAAAATGTTACATATACACCTAGAGTACAGTACACACAATTCAAACTAATTCAAACATATTACAATACATAATCTCAGACATTACAATACACTACACTAGCTAGCTACCAATTAACCAAAACGTCCAGCAAAACATCAACCTGCAAAATTGGAGACAAATCAAACTATTAAATGAACTTGAAGTATAATTCAATCTAATCATCACAGCTTAAATATAACACTAAAAAGACAAACTTAATTACCTTGATTCATAATAATATAGTTACACCACTCATCCAAATTTTCAAATATTTGATCATCGGTGTATATGTCATATTTACTATCGAGAAAGTACTGCATGCGATAGAAAAAGTAAATTAAGTTAGAATCAAAGTATATTCAAATGGTCCAATCTAAGTGTAATTAAACCGAAATTACGTACCGACGATAGGATTCGAATTTGGTTATGAGTGATGATATCCTGAATGAACCTTTGAAAGTAGTATCCACAGTCTATGTTGTTGTATTGGCGGGCGCATTATAAAACAAAAATAACAAGTTAATTGGTTTTAAATTTAAATAATTGCATAATTACAATGTGAACAAATTAATACCTCTACAAAGATCCATTTAGTCTTTGATGATTTTGAAGATCGGGACTTGGCTCCCCTTCTGCATCCACGATGAATTTTCAAAGCACTGAAATGCAAAAACAAACAAATTCATTAAGGTACACGTATAATTTGAATCATCACATATATGAGATAAATTTCAAATCATTTTTCTTACTCGTTAAAGATAGTCATAAGCATTTTCTGTTGTATAAAGGGTACATACAATGGATCCATGTAGTAGACTGTGTCTTCATTGGGATTGATCACTAACAATACCCAACGTCCCCTACAAAACAAGAAAATGAGTTAGCAAATCATAAGCAGATAATTAATCACAATAAAATACAGTATAATGTAATGACTCACACTACGTTCACAGGTGCCGGAAACAGGGAATTGCCATCTGGACTTGCTAGCTTAAGGCGTTCAGCTATGTACTGTTTTTGCCCAGATATATGTGGATATAAAGTTGTTTATTTGAGCATAAGAATACAAACCTCCAGGTGTTATTCAAGGGGATCAACATCTCTCGGTATAAGTACCTTAAAACATGTATAATAAGTGTTAATATATATTTAACTTATGAAGAATAAAAGAAGTTATATATTTTAAAGTTTGATGTATTACCTGAGATATACGTTAATACCATTATGACTGATTTCATCACGAGTGATAATCTCCTCGATTTCATCTTTACCCACTAATAGCGTATGTCGATAACCCAGAATTTCTTCATCCATCTCCAATTCTATTACGCGGCTCAAGCCTTTTTTTTACCAGGATCCTCATGTAGTATATACAATCTTCTGAGCTTGATGCTATAGGAGGCCGGGAGGAGTACTATGCTTCTTAGGGGATGTAATGGACCCCTTTCTATGCTCCTTGTTAATTATAGGAGGTCGGGATTCCACAATCTTCTTGCCCTTGTCCTTGGATTTGGAATTTTCGGAGATAACCTACATATTGCAATACAGTAGTTAGTGACCACCCAGTTTAATAAATATATACAACATATCATAATGGAGAGTAATTATTAACATACCTGCACAGGTTGATTGGCCATGCGACAAAGGTACCTATTGCATGATCCACTACCATGATATCAGCATTCTCAATTGTACAGGCAATGGTGCATGCCCCTCCAATGCAACTTCAATCTTCACTTTCACATGGCCAGGAGGTAATGGTAGGTTATGCAATGTGGCACCCTCCTCATTAAAGACCGCCACTCTAGCGACAATGCGATGAGTTGGGTGCCGTAGATACAAGTTGCACAGTTTTATGCCCTAAACCAATGATAAACGAAATATTAATTAGTATGAATTAAACCTTCAATGCTATACATAAAATTAAAAAATTATCATTGATAAGTATTACCTCGGGAAGAGGTATATGCGGTTGCACAACGGTGCAACTATCTCTGACACTATGCGGGATAGGTGTAGGAGGATCACCAGCTGGCTTATAATCAGCACATCCCTGCTTATCCTGGTTGCTAGCCTTTAACATCTCTACTTCACGAGTTAGCTCGGCTAGCCTCCTTTGTGTCTCCAATTGAGTTAACATATCTTGATGTTTTGCGCGTTGTTGTGCGTCAAAAACAATCCTCTGAGAGACTGGAAACCCCACACCCCTTAGGCGACCAAGGTATTCTTCGAGATTCAATGCTTGTGCAAGAATGTCTTGACGGCCAACACAGTCTATTTTCTTCCCCTGTGATACAGACTCTGATAAGGACATCTGTGACACAAATATTAACGAACAAATTAATAAGATGTTAAACATAATTATAATAAGAAATGTACAAATGAACTAAGTTAATTAATGAGGGCGTATACTTGTCAGCCACTTCCTTAGTGGGGGGTGCAAAATCTGGCCATCATGGCCCATGCGAGTTGTCATCCATAAAGTACCCCGCTCAACTGCCTCAGTTGTAGGATCCCCTCCTGCACTCTTTAGCTGTACATTTGAACACACAAATTAAATAAAAATCATCAATGCTAAGGAAGAAATCATAAATGGGTTAATCAACAAGTTATAAAGATATATATTAATGTACTTACAATTTGTTCCTCGAGACCATCATAACCCGTACGCCCTCCTTTGTAAGGGTACGGAGGGTTTGACGCTCGAATCCGATTTGCTTTGCTTGTTTTCTACATAGACACGAAAGTATATATCAATTCATGATTTAATATATAAATTAAGTTAACAAACAAGGTTAAATTGTACATACCTTAAATGTCTCGTTTTTTGTGTGTGTCGTTACAAATGCTCTCCAGTTGTCCACCTTTATCATGTCTGCGTACTTTGGTGGAGGCTCATGTTTGACATTCCCACCCTTATCTTTTAAATAATTGCTCGTCAACTTTGTTCGGAATGACCGATGATATTTTCCGGCAATCTGGACACATATTTTCCTCCGAGCCTCATCAATGTCAAAAATAGTCTGCAAAAATGATAAAGGTGTAAGTTTAAAAATATACATGTTAATTAAGAAACTAATGTTAATTAAATATTACTTATTTAACTGTATATTGCGCCATATGTGTGATTTGGCCTCGTTCAATGCTTTGTCCTTCCACATCTTGCATGTAATTGGGACCGCTTGCCGGACTACGGTCCCAATATAATCTTTAGCTCCTTCCCATTATCACCAATCATTTTGCCTTTTGTATTCCAGTCAACCTGATAAAATGAAACACTTGATTAATAGAATAATGAAACACTTAATTAATAAAACGAAAAACTTAATTAATAATGATCTTATATACATGTAATCTCACGCCTCTACTCCTCTTTAAGATAAAATTCTTCTTGAACGTCGGTCCACGGCGCCTCATTTGTGTTTCAGGTGCCTCTAGGCTAGAATCTGAACTATCATCATGATCACTAGATGAAGACATGATTTGCAACACAAGTAAAAACGTCATATTACAATATAAATTAGCAAAACATGTTTAAGTAAATTTAATTGATGAAGAAATTAAAAAAAAAAAAAAACAAAATCATGATGCTACATGTTTAAGTAAAAACGATGAATATAAATTTAATTGATGAATAAATTAAAAAAAACAAAATCTGCTTACATGTTTAAGTAAATCTTTTCCTCTTCCTCGTTGGATTTAGACTTGTGTGTCCCTTATTGGTACGAAACAATGGATTGACCCAAAGACCCTCGTCATGATTATTTCTAATGTACAAACCCTCATCTATAGTTGGATTGGACTGAAGTGATTGTGATGTCCCGAAGAAAGGATCATCCTCTATATTAGCATCTTCATGTGCTTGATCATCAATCCCATTAACAATCATTTTGTTAGTCAATAGAACGATGGACCACTTCGTATCAACTGGATCGATGACATAGTACACTTGTTGAGCTTGCGATGCTAAAATAAAGGGCTCGTCTTTATACCTCACCTTATTGAAATCCCCACGCATCAACCCCAACTCATCCACCTATATACCGTTATTATTGTCAACCCACTTACATTGGAACACAGGCACCCGAAACATCATATAATCCAACTCCCATATACGTTCAATTACCCCGAAATATGACATATTCACGTATATGGGGTATCTGTCTTTGGCACTTGAGATATGCATGGCTTAAGCTACAAGGGTGATCCCGCTATTTTGCATTTTACTCTGATCATCTTATTTTTTTTGTATAAAATGTGAACCCATTCATTAGATAACCACTGTAACAAAAGATATGTATTGTTGGACCTCTCGCTAACCATCTCAACCTTTCTGAAATCGATGTAGGATTTACAGCAAACTATGCAGAAATGTGTTCTTTTAGCCACGGTATGAAACACCGATTGTGTTCTCTTGTCAACCAATTCTGACTCTTATTAGGATACAAACCCTGAATTATCTGCTTGTGTTTTTCAACATATGACTCAACCTCATCGGCATTGTGCAGAACATACAAGTGTGCTTGCTCCCATTATGTCCGCTGTATAGTCACTACTTCAGTTCCAATAATACCTTGACCCATCGTTCTCCCTGTGTGACGAGACTTTGTCAACCCTATGGAATCAACATCAGTGAGGTACTCGGTACACAACTCAACAGCTTCTTCAACTATGTAACATTCAACAATACAACCTCTGGTCGTGATCGGTTTTTCACATACCCTTTCAATATCTTCATGGAACGCTCAAAAGGGTACATCCATCTCATATAAGCAGGCCCACACAATTGTGTCTCTCTGACTAGGTAAACGGTTAAATGAACCATTATATCAAAGAATGAAGGCGGGAAATACATTTCAAGTTCACATAAAGTCACAACAATCTCTTTCTGCAATGTCGGCAACTTCCCAGGGTCAATCACCTTAATGCAAATTGCCTTGAAGAAGAAACAGAGTTTAGTCAAGGTCTCCCGCACTTTGTTAGGCAAAATTGACCGTATACCGATAGGTAGCAAATTCTCCATGAGGACAAGGAAGTCATGGGACTTTTGACCCTTTAACTTCAGATCTTTCATATCCACGAGGTTCATAATGTTTGAAGAGCACCCCTCTGGAACCTTAACTCCATGAAGAAACTTACAAATAGCATTTTCTCTTTTCTAGCTAAAGTATGAGCGGCCAGAGGTAGATATTTACGTTTCCCCTTCTTTACTGGTCTCAACTCTTGTCTCAATCCCATACTAACTGATACTAACTGGGGGAAGAAGAAGGTGCGATTGTCACCAGAATATGATTAACAAAAGGAAACAACTAAAGAATGGAAATAACTAAATAAGAAACTTAACCAAACAAAGAATTAAAGCGCAACAACTAAAAAAAAATGTAAATGGCGCAAATGTAAAGAAGAACATAAAATAAATTAAGAAAATGGAAGAGGAAGAAGATGAAAGGGAAGGCGCCACAATATTCCAATGGATTTGGAAGATTGATAATCCAAGGAGGGTTCGCCATAAAGAGATAGAATTCTTTGATAAGAATCAAGCAAGTTCTAATCCAAGAACTTGAAGAGGAGGATCCAATGCTCAACTCACAAAAATACCCAAATAGGATAAATTCTAATTTCATTCAAAGTTATGTAAATGAGGTCATACATTTCCTATTTATAGAAAAGGAAAATGTTACCCATACCAACCCCCTAATTTGGCTCATGGCCGCAAAACCCTAATCCAAGGGGGTTGAGTATTTTTGTGGCCCATGCAGCCCATTATACAATTAAAACCAAAATCCAATTACAAGCCTAAAAATTGCTTAATGAGATCAAATCCGTCCAGAACAGCGTTCCTAACGTCTAGCCCGGTTTTGATCATGATAGAGTACGAATCAGGTCTTGAGCTTCCAATAAACCTTGTAGATAATGCTCTTATCTTTCCAACGAATCAAGAATCACTTCAATCGGACATCTATAACTCAAGATATAGCCAAAATAAGAACACAGATCACTTGGACTTGAATAGTTTTTCTTGGACTTGAATGGATTGATCTTCTTTTGTTGCAAAATTGACTTGCCCCTCCTTTGCCTTCATCATTCCCACCTTCTTAGAGGAAATTCGACCTCGAGTTTATTATCTTCATACCTACATCAAGAGAAAGAACTAAGCTTATGGAAATTAAAGGTAAATCAAACATTGGATTTCCTTGAGTATGAATCCTTTTATTTTTCTTATGTGCAACACCCAATCCTCTAGGGTCAAACACAAATTTAAAGAACTCACCACATGTGGCAAAGATGTTAGGAAAATTTTCATTATCTCATACAACACCTTAATATTGGTGAAGTCTAGAAATTGAAGTTCAAGGCGAGTAGGAAAGTTATACCTTTGAGAATTTGCATTGACCACCATATTTACCTCTCTATGCTTAGGCATGATGAAATTTGAGAGTATTGCATCCTTTTTGGTATGCATCAAGTTATTCTCATAGGTGGAATAATCAAGTATGGACCCATTGTACTTTTCACCCAAATAAACAATCGGTGGCCCTTTTTGAAGTAAAGCAGCCCCCATGATCACATTAGATGCATCACCTTCAATTCGAAAGGACTTTGAAAGAATAGGTAAAGCAAGAATGAATGCATTAGTGAGCCTATCAAACGAGTCCACATGTAATTCTTGAGAACTTACATTAAACCCAAGAAGGCTAACATGATTTGTGCAAGATGAATTTTTATCAAAATTAGCATAAAAATTCTATACCCTCATATCATGATACCCACTTTTCAAATCAAACTTAGAAAGACGGCAATAGTCATGCAATTCATTAAGCAAGTAATCAAACCTATGTAATGTAGGAAAGTAGCAAGACCCATGCAATTTACCAAGCATGTTATCAAATATAGGGGTAGAATGTTCATGGTTTTGGGGAGCCATGCAAGTAAGCAACCCGTGGGGTGTTTCCTTTGGACGCACTTCTTCAAGTACATTGGTTATCTTGTAAGCTTCCTTTGAAGGCACATACTCAATTCTCTCATTTTCTTTAGCATCATTCTCTTTTGCTTTCACCTCCCTCTCAAGTTTTCTCTCAACATGGACCTCACTCTCTTGTTCTAATTTCTCTCCCTCTTTCTTTTCTTCATCTCTTTTCAATCTCAAATTTGTCTCTTGAATTTTGCATGAGAATTTTCTTCCAATATGCTTCAAAATTATCAATCTTTCTTTTCAATCTCTCCTCTTTTCTCTCAATATTTTTTTCACTCTTTTCCTTCCCATTTGGGCATTGATAATCCAAATGCCCCCATCCAAAACACACTAGGCACCTCATATCTCTACTTCTAAGTTTAAGAGCTGAAGTAGAAGGAACATTGCAATATCTTTTGTGCCTCTTTCTTTTGAGTTGTTGCTCGACCTTCATGGATTGGTATACTAAGTCATCAAGCTCCACATAGTGTTGAAGCCCAACAATGTCTTGCATGTCTTGGTTTAGGCCATGGAGAAACCGAGCCATTTTTGCCTTTCTTGCTTCATTAATATTGTCTCTAATTAAGGCCATCTCCATTTCTTTGTAATACTCATCCACACTCTTAGTGCCTTGGGTTAACCTTTGTAATTGGTTGCGAAGATCCCTTTGATAGTGGGATGAAACATGTCTCTTCCTCATCATGGCTTCCATCTCACTCCAAGTATCAATAGGTTGCTCCCCAAACCACCTTCTATCTTTTTGCACTCGGTCCCACCAATTTCGTGCAGAATAGCCAAATTCTTGGGCTGCCACTTTCATCTTCTTTTGTTCACTATAGTAGTGACAAGAGAAGATTTGTTCTATTTTTATCTCCCAATCTAAATACAACTCCGGATCATTCTTTCCTTGGAAACTTGGCACTTTTATCATTTTCCTCACTAAGTGTTTCACTCAAATTGGCTTTTTCCACACAATTAGCTTGTTTTGCGCTCTTGCCTTTTTCCACTCAAAGTCCTCTTTCAATATTCTTGGAAAAGAACTATACCAATTCAAGTAATGAGAAAAAGTATCAAAACTTTGTGAAAAATCCACACAAGCTATCAATCAAGAGGTTCAAGGAAGAAAACTACTAAGACAAACTTAGAAATTTAAAGACAAGCAAGAAAAGCTAAAAAGAGAAAGCACACTCTAAAAGGAAAATTCAGAAGACAAAGACTCTAAGATAATATTTAGGAATAGAATTTGAGCCATATGTCCAAAACATCAAGTAATACCAATTTTAAGGCTAGAAACACTTAGAAAATGGGTTTTATGGCCTAATTTGAATTCTGCAATTCTTTTTTGTACTTTTTATAATTGCAGATTGGTCCCCTTGTATTTTTCTTATTCCATTTTTTTTAACCTTTTGGGATCCTTACTTTTGTAAAATAATTTTGGCCACAAATTTTTCTGAAAATTACAGAAAAGAACGCCCCAAACAGATTTTAAGTGAATCACAAAGATCAAATAGCCTTTTGAAGCATGAACATGATGAACAAGGGGCTGTTCTTGGGAAGTGTGCTCAAAAATTAAATTCCCCCAAATTGATGTCTAGTTCATGCTTTAAGCTTAAAATTAATTGGTATACTTGATTCCACTTGTAAAGGTCTTTCAATCAAGGTGTAGATTAACACTCTAACACCAATTCTTGAAATTCGTAAAGATCAAAGCGGCTCAAATCCCAAGAAAATGAAGAAGATTGTATGAAGGTTTAAGAACATGAAAACATGGATGATGAAGAATTTGGACAAAGTGAGTTTCCAAACATCAAATTGATGCTAGATTTTTCAATTTCCAAGGCCTAACAACCCCACAAAACACCAAAATTGATCAAAAATTGAAGATCAAGAATGGGTAGATAGGGCGCAAATACCAATGGACTTCTCACTATTGCTTTTCCAAAAATTTCAAACAACACCCACTAGAAATTACATAAACCAAAAGAAAAATAAGCTCTAGGAAGCTAGCTCTAGATACCACATGATATGATCCAAGTTGGAATCATCAAGTTTTAAGGATCTATCCGAGAGCTTGTTCTTAGTTCTTATGTTAAAAAGATGAAAAGAATTGGGGGAAGAAGAAGGTGCAATTGTCACCCGAATATGATTAACAAAAGGAAACAACTAAAGAATGGAAATAACTAAACAAGAAACTTAACCAAACAAAGAATTAAAGTGCAACAACTAAAAACAAAATGTAAATGGCGCAAATGTAAAGAAGAACATAAAATAAATTAAGAAAATGGAAGAGGAAGAAGATGAAAGGGAAGGGCGCCACAATATTCCAATGGATTTGGACGATTGATAAGCCAAGGAGGATTCGCCACAAAGAGATGGAACTCTTTGATAAGAATCAAGCAAGTTCTAATCGAATAACTTGAAGAGGAGGAGCCAATGCTCAACTCACAAAAATACCCAAATAGGATAAATTCTAATTTCATTCAAAGTTATGTAAATGAGGTCATACATTTCTTATTTATAGAAAATGAAAATGTTACCCACACCAACCCCCTAATTTGGCTCATGGCCGCCAAACCCTAATCCAAGGAGGCTGTCGTGGCCCATGCAGCCCATTATAAAATTAAAACCAAAACCCAATTACAAGCCTAAAAATTGCCTAATGAGATCAAATCCGTCCAAAACAGCGTTCGTAAATTCTAGCCAGGTTTTGATCATGATAGAGTGCGAATCAGGTCTTGAGCTTCAAATAAACCTTGTAGATAATGCTCTTATCTTTCCAACGAATCAAGAATCACTTCAATCGGACATCTATAACTCAAGATATAACCAAAATAAGAACACAGATCACTTGGACTTGAATAGTTTTTCTTGGACTTGAATAGATTGATCTTCTTTTGTTGCAAAATTGACTTGCCCCTCCTTTGTCTTCATCACTAACCAAGTCCAGCCTTGCATTGATGTCATCTTTAGTCTTGCCTGGCACATTAAGTAAGGTACCAATGACACTATCAAAGACATTTTTTTCAACATGCATCACATCAATGAAATGTCTTACGTATAAGGATTTCCAATATGGCAGCTCAAAGAAGATCGACCTTTTCTTCCACCCTCTTGTGGCAAGTTGTTGTGCAAAAGGTTTCCGGAATTCAATGTTCAAATCTTGTACCTTTTCAAACATTTGCGCACCCGTCAACGGAGAAGAACTTCTACAGTTTTCTGTATTCCCATTGAATGCCTTTCGCCAGAACCGATAATGATGATCTGATTGCAAAAATCTACGATGCCCAAGGAAGACATTCTTATTACCATGTTCCAATCGTATCCAATCTATATCATCTTCAAAAATAGGACATGCACACTGACCTTTGGTACTGTATCCTGACAGATTACCGTATGCTGGAAAGTCATTAATTATGCCGAATATCATAGCTCTCAAGGTGAAACTTTCTTCTTTATACCCATCATACACCTCTACACCCCTCTTCCACATTTGCTTCAAGCCTTCAATTAAAGGAGCCAAGTATATGTCAATATTATTTCCTGGTTGTTTGGGCCCAGAAATTAACAAAGACAACATCATATATTTATGTTTCATGCATACCCATGGGGGTAGGTTGTAGATCACCAAAATCACAGGCCATGAACTGTGAGAGCTACTCTGAATACCATGCGGGTTAAATCCGTCGGTGGACAATTCAAGCCTTAGGTTTCTTGGTTCTTGTCCGAAATGAGGATAATCATGATCAATTCTTTTCCATTGACGAGAATCTGCCGGGTGCCGTAACTTGCCATCTCTAATCCTTTCATCCTCATGCCATGTCAAGTGCTTTGCATCTTCCGAGCTATGGTACATGCGCCTAAATCTGGGAATCATAGGAAAATACCACAGAACCTTCTCCGGAGCCGATTCTTTTTTCTTACACCGTGAGGCATTACACGTAGGACACATCTGTAAATTTTCATAATTCTTCCGAAATAAAATGCAATTGTTAGGACAAGCGTGTATCCTCTCATAGCTCATGCCAATAGAGCGTAACATTTGTTTAGCCTCATATGTCCTACTAGGAAGCACATTATACTCTGGCAACATATCTTTCAATAATGCGAGTAATGCCGTACAGCTCTTATCTGTCCATCCATTGCCCGATTTCAAGTTATACAACCTTAACATCGCTGGCAATCTTGTGAATTTAGTACAATCTTCATACAAAGGTTTCTCTGCATCACTTATCAACTTCTCAAACATTTCAGGACAATCACGAAGATCTTCTTCAACCACATGTGTCATCGTTTCAAAATGGTCGCCCTCATATGTATCTGTACCGGTATCATCCGCCGCATATCTTTCACTAATATTCCCCATATCACTAGATTCAACTCTTGTCTCACCATGCTTTGTCCAACAAGTATAACTTTGATCAATTCCATAGCACACTAAATGTCCTTCCAACTGAGCTACACTAACTCGTCTTGTATAACAACAACTTAAACAGGGACATATGATTCTACTGGAGTCTTCGACATGCCGAACCACAAATCAAATAAAATCTTGCACTCCGTCTCTATATTCATTAGACAAACGATTGGCAGACATCCACTTCCGATCCATATTTTCCCGATCTACGGCAATTATTTCCCGATCTATATGCATGACGTACGCTTACTTCATACTACAGGGTGAGGGTCCTATCCTATCCAAGATTGTAAACTCGGCATTATATTATTATATGTCCTGTACTTCTTGTTCTAAGAAAATTTCGGCAGCATTTCCCCTTAGTTCTCCAAGCACACAACTTAATTCAGGTGATATTATGACCCAAATTAAGTGTACTTGTACCCAAAGAACAATGAGAAAATACAAACCAATGAAATTTTCTTAGATCAAAAGTAATATTTAAGGCATACAATAATATGTATTGAATGCGAAGTTTACAATCTTAGACTGCCCACTTTGGACAATTCAAGAACAAGTTGTATACTGTGCCATGGCACAATATACAAATCGTTCTTGAACAAGAAACTAAGCTTAATGCATGTGCATACCAATAAAAAAAAATAAACATGCCTACTGCTATAAAACACAGGGGAATAACATAAATGTGTACCAGAGTGAAGCCGAGCAGCTTGAATAGCAGAGAGGTGATGGACAGAAGTGCCTGAGAGAATCCAAAATCCAAGTTTGCTCAAATCAAACAAACACCAATAATAGAACTAAAACTGAAATCAAGCAGAGGTTGGAAGTTCAATTAGTGCACACCAAGAAATATAACTAATAGTAATCAAAATACACATTTCCAGATACAATCCATGTTAATCTAAATTAAGGAACCAACAAATTATAAAATCACTAAATAAATAAAAATATAGATTAAAATCATAATGCAAAGGGGACCCTCACAGAGCACACATTCTAAGATTAAAGAACAAAAGTAACCAAAGAACAAAAAATAATCAAAGAACAATCACAGAAAAGTAAAATCAAGGAACAAAAAAAAGTTAAAGAGAGACAGGCCTTCCAGAAATGTGTTGAGAGGGTTTTAGAGAGCACTGAGCGATTGAGAGGGAGAGGAGACAGAGCAGAGGCTTCCTTGGCTCACAATGCGCTGGATTAGGTGCACAAAGATGAGGAAGAAACAAAAACACTCAGAAGAAACCAATGCACAAGTTCATACCAATACCAATACCAATACCCAAAAGAAAATGTTCGAAACAAAATAATGAAGTTAAGGGAGGAAACATACCTAACTTGTGAACCCTAAGAGTGCGACCCCCAACTTGTGAGAATACTGTCATACACACAACCGCCCAAACAACACGAAATGGAAATTGGAAATGGAAATGGTAGCAGTGACCAAACTGGTACGTGGGTGGGTGGGGTTTTCTGTTTGTTGTTTGAAAGGGAGAGGCGAGGTATGTGGGTGGTAGTGGTGGCTTGTCAACTTTGTTCTGATGCCGTTCGTGGTGGTGGTGGTGGTGGTTCACGCCAGGAGGAGGCAGGGAGCTAGGGGTTTGCGGAGTGAAGTGAGGAGGCCAAGTTAGGAGGGAAAGTGTACGTTAGTGGGAGTTTTAGTAACTGTGATTAATTAAAAATATTTGAAAATGGGTAAAGATAGCGCTTGGCGCTATCTAAAGTGAACCTATAATAGCGCTTCCTTAAGGAAGAGGTATCTAAAGTTTAACATTAGATAGCACTTTCTCAAGGAAGCGCTATCTATTCCTGGTGCGCTTCCTTGAGGAAGTGCTATCTAAAGTCCTTCACCTCTTTTTTAATAGTGTTTCTCTTATAAACGCTATTAAAGGTGTGTCACTTAATGTATAATCTGGCGTAGTGCTTAGAGGATCTGTTGAAAGCTTGTGTGTTGGAGCAGTCGGGCAGTTGGGATAAGTTCTTACCTCTTATAGAGTTCACCTCTAACAATAGTTTCCATTCCAATATTGGGATGGCACCTTATGAAGCCTTGTATGGGAGGAGGTGTAGGACACCTTTGTGTTCGAACGAGCCTGGTGACAATGTTGTGTTAGGACCTGAGATAGTGCAAGAGACTACAGAAAAAGTGAGGATGATCCAGGATAAGATGAGAGTAGCACAGAGTAAGCAAAAGAGTTATCATGATAAGAGAAGAAAAGCTCTCGAATTCCAAGAAGGTGATCATGAGTTACTCCAACAACTAGGGTTGGTAGAGTGATGAAAGCCCGGAAACTTACTCCTAGTGTAACGCCCCAATTTTCAAGTTTTATAATTATTCAGTATTTAAATGTTTGTATTTTATTGGAGGGTCTAGAGAGTGAAATAAAATATTCAGAGACCATAGGCATACTCTATGCTATCGTAGGAAGCTATAGTTAAGTTTTAGGCGAAAACTCAAACGAAACCTGATCTGCGTTTTGCATTGTCAGTAGGGTTTTACTGCTCCAGAGACCTCAGATTGACACATGAACGAGACAGTAAGTCTTAGAATTTAATTCTCTACGTTTTGGTTAAATTTTACAAAAATCACTTCCTGACCTTCGTTCAAGCGAAATCCTCAATCGGGTGGCGAACGGAGCCGCATATGAACTTACCGAAACCCGCCAACGGATAATCTTGATGCCACATCATGTTATATCACTTGGGGGAGCATGCCAGAGTCATCATGACGTTCGGAAATATCGGGATGCAAAATGACTAAAATACCCCTAACTTAACCTTTTTCAGTTTTACCATTTTACCCTTGAAGCAAATGACCATTTTGCCCTTAAGTGACTTAATTAAAAGGCTGGTCAGCCCCATCTCAGCCCCATAATCACGCACAAACAGCCCCAAAGAAGCTGAAAGCTTCATCTTCCTCCTTTGACCAAAACTCCACCATTTTCATGAAAGAAAAGCTTGAATCCATGGAGGAAAAGCTTGATTCTTTGATCAATCTTCATCAATCTTTAGGTAAGATCACTCCTATGATCTCTTAGCTTCTTGAATCTCTTCTTATTTCATGATTTAAGAACTTGATTTCTTGAGTTCCAACTTTAAGATCCAAATTTCAAAAATTCATAGGAAATTGTAGAAAAATCCTTTTAATGGGAAACCAATTTCTTTGAACTCACTTCATCATCCTCTACCTAAACCCAAGAGCATATGATCCAACTCTCATCCTAGCCTAAATACCCAAAAGTGGCCGAACCCTCAATAGTGATGATGAATAGTGTTTTGTTCAAATTTTTTATTTCTAACTCTTAATTCTATCCTAACCTTTCCTATTGTCTTTGAATCCAAGTGACGGAAAATCAAATCATACCCTAGCCATGTTTTCCCTTGTATGGCTGAAACCCTCAATGTGAAGAACATTGAGTTTTGTTTCATATCTTTGAGTATTAGGACTTGATTTAGTGTTAATCAACCTTAAGAACCAGCCATCCAAAAGTTTGGGACCAAATGTGATCCCTAGCTCATTTCATCATTTTTGGCCGAACCTAGCACCTAAGGGATTAGGGAAATTTGTGTATTAATTGTTGATGATTGGATTGGTTTTGTGTTTATAGTTGTTGTCGGATAATCGGACGAGGAATCGAGGGAATTCGCGGACCGATCGGGAGACTTACCTTCGTAGGATGACTCCTAAATGGTAAGGGGAGATTAGCTCCAATGAGTTTGAGAGTCACACGAGGTTGGTTGTGATGTGAATTGTGGCATTTTGCCTTGGATAGAACATATGCATAATGTTGATTTGAGTTTTGAATGACTATATGTTGTGTATGTACTTGAATTATTTTTATAAAGTACATGCTTGGATGTGAATATGAATTGTGGCATGGATGCCTTGAATTGAGATTTGATATGTGGTGGAACAAGACCATGTACTATACCAATTGATGACTTAGTACATCAATGACTCCATAAAACTTAAGTGAATCAACACGTATTTCATTATTCGAAAATCAAGGAGTTAATATCTTAGAAAGGATCAAAGACTTCTCTAAGAGGATTCTCAATCCTTCTTCGTAACACTAAGAACTTGAGATGTGATTCATAAGACATAAACACAAACATGAAACGTTTGGGGTTCTGAAACAGTAGTTCGATAATGGACCAGTGGTCCGGACCCAAGAAAGGGTCGTTCGATTGTTTCAGTCTTGTGATGACCGGAACGAGAGAGATCTTGAGACTGTGCAGGTATGGGAATGTACAGTGGAAGGAATCCTGAGGCTATGCAGGTATGGGACTGTATAGCTGAGGGAAGGCTTATAAGAATTGATTGGTACTACCTATACCGACAAGATTTATCTTCTTTTCGGGAGCCTAGAACATAAGAACTCCATATTTAAGCGTGCTTGACTTGGATTAATTATGGGATGGGTGAACTCCTGGGAAGTTTCCTAGAAAGCGTGTGAGTGAGGACAAAACACGCTAAAAAGACTTGTGTTGGTCTGTAGGGACAGTCGGTATTTCTGAAAGCAGTCGGGATCAATCCAAAGGAATCATGTGATATTTATCCTGTGGATAAATGTGGATAAATGTGTTATAATACAAAAATGCGTATAGTTATTAAGATAGAGAACCTTAGTGAACCTCGAGTTTTATGCGGGGGATAAGCATTTATTTATCGGATCCGTTTTGTCTAAGCATTGGCATTTCATTGTATGAGTTTGTAAGGCTTTGAGCCTAGGAGTTGAGCTTACACCTCGATGCTGGTGCAAATCTTACGGTGACGATTTGATCAGCCTTGGAGGTATCAGGGTTGGAAGGGCTGACATGAGACCAGTTAGTGATTCTTCTGTGTCGTGGCGAATCCGTACAATACACTGATATCCTCGACTAGATGCCGTACTTTTCATGTTTGGTCGAGAGTGTTTCTGTAAAGTCAAATACGTGCACGTTACGAATGTTGTAGCATCTTGCTCATGGCTGGCAGTAACCGGAACATGTCCTCCCATTCACTCTCTTCGACGATTTGTTAGCTCCATGGAGTAGGGGTCAGAGTTTTACCCTTGTGGCATATAGCATTGAGTCATGTACATCGCATTGCATTGCATGGTTGTTGATGATTTACTTATTGTACATCATTATTCTGCTTTCAAAGATGTCTTATGCTACTAATTGATAATTGATTAATATGATGTATTGCAATTTATGGTATACTTGTGGACATGCTGTTACGTGGTGTGATATCCTGTATTACTTCTGTTACTGTAACTGTGTTGCTGCATTATTTATATGTTGTTTTACTTGTGTGGCTATTATGATAAACTTGTGAAAGAGTATCTCACCCTTGCCTGTACATGTTGAACATCCTGTTGTGTTTTTTGAACACATGTACAGTTATTTTCCAGCGATCCTCTGGGCCACTGTGCGCCTGCGCTTGAGTTACTTGGTGTCGACGACGAAGACGGTGGACTGTTGATGACGAGGCCCATTATCTTTTGGGCGGTGCATGCTAGGTAGTATGCTTTATTATTCCTAGAGTTTTGATAGACCAGCTCTTAGGATTTTGATATTTAAAGCCAGGTCCATTGACCGTGACTCAGTATGATGTGTATTAAGAAAGTGACTTGATGTATGCCTTAAGGCGAAGTGAATGAGTTTCATAAATGATGAGTTTGAATTTATTCCTTTGTTATTGTTAATGTTTAAATTGGTATCAGAATTTCCGCAATAAATCTAATAACTATTTTTGAAAGAGTTTTAATTAACCGAATCACAAGAATTTTGGGTTATGATATGTGACATCTCGAGGGGGTGTTACACCTAGATTCATTGGCCCTTACCAGATACTAAAAAGAGTCGGTGAAGTTGCCTACCAAATAGCCTTACCACCTTTCTTGTCAAACCTTCACAATGTTTTCCATGTTTCTCAGCTTCGAAAGTACATTCATGACCCTAACCATGTGAAAACACCTGATACAATCCCATTAAAGGAGAACTGGACTTTTGAGGTACTACCACTTCAGATTGAGGACCGAAGGACTAAGTAGATAAGAGGGAAGGAAATTCCCTTGGTCAAAGTTGTTTCGAGTGGAGCTACAGAAGAGAGTGCTACGTGGGAGTTGGAGAGCAAGATGAACTAGTCTTATCTAAGTTGTTTGTTCAAGGTGAGTGAAAATTTCGAGTCCAAAATTTTTATAAGGGAGTGGAATTGTAACACCCTTCTTTTCACCTCTATGCTTGTATATGTTTATTATATATATGTGATGTGTTGTTATGCTTGCGTGAAATGTTTAAGGACGTGTTATATGGTAGAACAAGTGAAATCAGTGATCCTGATAGGACAGCACGCCCATGCTCTCGTGCAGCACGCCTGTGCCAGTTGGTCAGCACGCCCATGCTCATGGTCAGCACCCCCGTGCTCTACGCACGCACCAGAAATGCATTTTGGGCTTTAGGTCGACCCATTTAACCCTAATCCTTTTATACCTCTTTTGCTCGACCTAAAACTCATAGCCGTCATTCCTAGAGATAAAAACAGCCGTTTTTGACCCTTCTCTTAGGTTCCCATTGAATCCGTGAGCATTTCCCAATCCTTGTTGGGTGTTCTTCATCAAAAACACATCCCTATGGTGTTTTCTGTTGCGTTTGGGGTTAAGCTGGTTGCTTAGCGTTACTCCGAGGTAAGGTAACCAACCCTGTTCATCCTTTTCTTTAATTCCTTTAAGTTTAGTGTTGAAATGTTTTCTCCCTGTTAAAGTAGACTTCGTTGTTCGTGTGCCAGTGCTGTGAACGGCAACTAGTAGATTAGTTCCCCAAGGATCTAATCGAGGTACGTGCATAACCCTTGTGCTAATTCCCTTTCCTTTTCTTTTTTGGGGAATTAACTTATCCTTTTGCCTTGGCGTTCTTCATCAAAGCTCGCTGAACCTGTTGAACCCGTTCAAGGATTCAAGCATGAATTTCGCCCTTGTTGGCTCGTAGGCTGGAATCGTCACGCCAGATATGGGGAGAAGGGATTAGTATGAATATATAGGTTCTAGAGTAGCGTAAGATGAGGGATAACCCATGACCCTAGTTGTGTGCTATATGACCTTGGCATGATGTTTATAATGTTATTAGTGATGTTGTTGATATGCCATGATTGTATGAATTGGTATGATGAAAACTGCTATTAAAACTATGTTAATAAAAGACATAGGGATGTTAGCGCTAAGCCTAAAACTAGGATTACTCTAATTGGTGTGCATAAAACATAAAGATGTTGATGAGGGGTGAGATTAATGCCAATGGATTAGTCAAAAACCTTAGGATTAATTTGCAGTGTTGAAATCTAGAGAAATTGCTAAGTTCCTAGAACTGAGAATGCTACAACAGCGTTGAGCAAGCCCGTGCTCAATATCAGCACGTCCGTGCTCTTTGCCCAGTAAAACCATCACGACCGTGCTCTCAGCAGCATGTCCGTGTCGGAAAAATGAGAAAAGTGAAGTTGTTTAGCACGTCCGTGCTCTCGTGCAGCACGACCATGCCAGTTGGTCAGAACACCCATGCTCAGGCTGTGCCACTGTCAGAAATAAGAAAACTTCATAGTTTTGAATAAAAAAAGATTTAATAACCTTTTGGGATAAAAATATGACATAAGAAATTATAAAACGTGACCTTGAGGATCGTTAATGAACTAGGATAATGATAAGGAAAGATGTAATAATGAAGACTTAAGGAGGAGATTATTCGACAAGAAGATAATGTTATTGGTAACAACGTACTGTTATCAATGTTGTTGGTTAAATCCATCTTGATGCTTATTGGTCAAGTTTGATGTTGATAAATCACTTTCATACTTATTAGTCAAAGTTGATAGCCTTGTTGATGGTGTTGATGGAGGTGGTTACAATATTGTTTGTATGTTAGCATTGCATGCATCATGACATGGAGTTGTTAGTTTGGGGGGAAGTTACGATGATTGGGGAGTTCGTCCGAGAGTATGGCGAACTGGCCGTCCGTGGGGATTCATCCGAGAGTTAGGTGAATCAAGTGCATCTGTGGTTGTCCATCCGAGAATAAGGTGGATCAGCTATCCAAGGGATTCACCTGTGAGTTTGGTGAATTGTCGGCGTTGGTGCTTATTGGCCAATATGGATATGTAACTCCTAAATCATCTTCCTGAGTTAGTTATTGGATCCATGTTGCATATGGAGTAACAGAGTAGTATTGCATCACATAACATGTTTATGATGTGATATTATGGAATGTGTTATGATATGTCATATTATGATGTTTTATATGCTGCATGATCATCTTGCTAACTGCTCTATTATCGTTTATGTTCATATGCACATTTCCTTACTCCCTACTGTTGTTGTTTTGCATGTACCTTTGGTTATGCAGAGGATAGTAAGCAGCCAAGTGAGGAGTGATCCCGAGGAGATCGCTTACTCATAGTTTATTTAGTTTATGTTAGTTGTTTTCCAATATAATATTGGTAGAGGTTACCAGCTCTGATTATGTGACATCCGGATTTAGTTTGTTTTATGTTTCTTTTTCTTTTTCGTAACTTTATTTATGTTTAAACGTTTTGGATCATGTGGTACTTGTTACCCTTTTGGTTTTAATTTATCATTTATTTTACATTTATCGTATACAGGGTAGCGGGTGTCACAAATTTCACTCTCCTGGCATCCGTTAAAAGCTTTCTTCAATCTATGATATGGGTGATCACGTCTGAGAAATCTTTGATGCCAACGTAAACTGTCTTCCTTCCATGTTGCAATTGGGTGAAGCATATGCCTTCTTAACATATAGGGCATGCTTTATGCCCCTTAACAGTGTAGTCGAACAAGTTCTCGTATGCTGGAAAGTCATTGATGGTGCAAAATAACATGGCACGCATCTTAAAAGTCTCATTGTAATGGACGTCAAACATATCAACACCTTCCAAGTTCCTCCCACATCTTTTTCAAGTCTTCAATCAAGCGACTTAGATAAACATCTAAGTCATTTCCTGGCTGTTTTGGTCCCGAAATCATCATAAATAACATCATGTATTTGCGCTTCATGCACAACCAAGGAGGTAGGTTATAAATTACCAGGAGAACAGGCCACGAACTATGAATACTACTTAAGATACCATACGGATACATTCCATCCATTGCAAGTCCATGCCTAAGGTTTCTTGGCTCACTTCCGAAATCCGGAAACAAACTATCAATTCTATTGCACTGCAACGAATCAGTCGGATGGCAAAACTGTCCATCACATTTCCTCTCATCTACATGTCATCTAACGTTCTTTGCATCATTTGCATTAGCGAATAATCGCTTGAACCTTGGAATTATTGGAAGATATCACAACATCTTCGCAGGAGGACCCCTTTTTTTCACATTACAAATATAATCAGCATCACCATCCTTCACTTTGTACCGTGATACCATACACCTGGGGCAGTTGTGCATCTTTTCATAGTCACCCATGTACAATATCCAATCATTAGGGCATGCGAGTATCTTCTTATACTGCATACCCATCAGACATAGTACCTTCTTCATCTCATAGTTACGGTCCAGTAATGTGTTGCCTTCGGGAAGCATTTCCTTCAATAACTCTAGCAATTCAGTGAAGCTTTTATCACTCCAACCATTTCTCGCCTTCACAGTGACCAATTTTAACACCATTGACAACCATGGATACTTAGTGCACCCCGGATACAAAGGTTTATCCGAATCACTGTACAAATTTTCATACATATGTGCTCGCTGAAAAGATTCTTGTCCAATATCACAGATCGTGTCCTCTAGTTGATCATCCTCCATATCTACGTCAACTTCCTCACTTTGGGACACACTTGGCTTGTTATTTAACAAGACATCACCATGCCATATCCATCTTGTATAATTCTTGCAAATCCCATTACAAATAAGATGAGTATTTATATCCTTCACTGCACATTTCCTTAAATTCAGACATTTGACACAAGGACAACAAAACTTTCCATCACTATCAAAAAGATTTCTTTGAACAAATTCTATAAACTCTTCCACTCCCTTCAAATACTCATCACTAGTGCGTTTATTAATCATCCAACTACGATCCATAACTAGAGAGGTTATGTAGATATATACACACATTCCAATATAAGCACAATAGGGGAGATTGAAAAACCACTAGTATTTGAAAACCTAACAACCATATATACCCTATAACCTAACATATCCAAATAGTGCACAAAATTGAGAAACTATATGTGCATTCAATTTCAAATACCCTATACCCTCTAATACTTTCAGCATCATATACCTTATACTTTCAAATACCCTATACTTTCAGAGACCACCTCATCATGCATTAACAGCTCAAAAGAGAATAGTTTTGTAATTCACATGAAAAATAAAACTAGCATTTCTAGCTCATCCTACTCTTCACTTATATTATAGTTATAATACAGTGACCTGATTTCTATTTTCTCTTAACCTGACAGTTATACAACATACTCTACTATAACAGAGCATGCCAAAGAACCAGAAAAAATAATCTAGACAAAGTATGACAAGCAGCAACAGAGACCCAAGCAGTGGGAAAACCTAAGGAACAACAAGGTCAAAGAAAATGATAATGGAGTAGGGGTTACATGTTGGAGGAGCAGTGGCTTGAGGAAGAGAATGAAGGAGCCCGACGGGTGGTGGTGCGACGCTGCAGTGGGAAACCTAATGAGAGGATAAGCTTAATGAGAATGGGAGAAGAAGCATACCTAGGGCACAACGGTGGTGGTGCGACGGAGAAGAGACAGACTCAGAGAAGAAAGGGTTTAGAGTTGTGAAGGAGACGTGTAGTGAGTGCCCGGAGAAGTGATACCAAGGGCGCGACTTAAAGTTCTAAAATCTTAGGTAAAACTTTTAATGTTTGTTGTTCAAATAACAGACGTTAAAAGTCATCTTTTAACGTCGGTTATTTGAACAACAAATGTTAAAAGTTTTAGTCAAATTCGGGTAAAACTTTTAACGTCTGTTGTGTCAAGAACCGACATTAAAAAATGACTTTTAACGTCTGTTATTTGAACAACAGATGTTAAAAGTTTTACTCAAAATTTTAACGTCCGGTATTCAGACAACCGACATTAAAGATGATTTAAATGAATTAATTATTTACCATTCTGCCACCGCATCTTTTTTAACGTCTAGTTTTATTTAACCAACGTAAAAGTTGGTCGTAAAATCCATATTTTCCACTAGTGATTATCATTGCAAGCATATCAGGATACCAATTAACCATGTTATCACAACAAGCATCTCATCTAGCATGTTACCATGTACGACACCATTTCAACATATTATCAAATATGGCATAGAGAACACTCAACCTCGATCAACACGTATCATGTATCAACCTAATGGCGATAAACCCACAATGCCTAAAACAACACTGGTACTACAATCCGGTAGTCCCCAATGTGAGTTAGGTATTGGCGGTTACTCAACCACTAGTAGGGTTTGAGGAGCCCTACACATGTTGATAGTTATATCCTACGCCTAAGTTTCCCAGATATTTGTGGTTTCTTCCTCATCACCTGGTGATTCGTCCCAGTATACTCTTGTACCAACGGATAGCCTTGACCCTCGATCTCACGAGCGCCACGACCACCATGAGTGCACCGCCAACAACAACAACACGCGGCTGCCACAACCACCAAGACTCAGCTGCGGCTCCTCCTTCATCCACAAGCACCACCCCGTCCTCTAACTTCGCCCTAATCATGGGATCAACGTGCAGACATGATTGTTAATCCTAAGGCAATCCAAAACCAAGAAAGATTCGAGGAAAAGCTCAAAGAACACGAAGAACATCGAGGCCTGCGTGTTAGAGATTCGAGCTTACCTTCGAGGAGTCGAGAAACCACCCGGTGAAACTTGTAGTACTCGAAGCCCCAATCACAGTGGTGTAGTTGGAATCACGATTTGATGCCACGATCTTCCCCGGGATGACTTCCTCTCTCCAGAACTCTTGAGCCTCTCTTTAGCTCTCTGGACATCCAAAGTTATATGGTTTTCGTGCAAGAAAGAAAGAAAAGGAAAACTTATGAGTTTGTTGTCAATCTATCCATGCTTGAGCGTGGGAAAATTCCACGCTTCGGCGTGGGCACGCTCTGACGTGGGAAAACTCAACGCTTGAGCGTGGCATGATGATTGCCACGTCTCTGCCACGCGTCGCGTGCGCGCTGACACGTGCACCCCCACGCGTACCCCCTTCCACGCTCTGACGTCAACGGTCAACGTTTGAGCGTGGGGTTTCTCAACATCAAAGCGTTGGACGCTGATCAGAACTGTTCTTTCACGTTTCTTCATTTTCTGAACTCGTTCCGAAGCCAAATTCCTTCAAATTTGGACCATAGCTTCCTCAAGCCATAAGGAACATTATCCAACCTTCAAACATACTTAACTTAGGTATTAAACCTTATTCAAGAAAACGGGATGTTACAACGGAGGTGCTGGTGAACTGACGAGTGCGTTGCAGTTGGTGGAGCTGAATCGAGGTGGAATATCCTTCCGCAATAAGGTTGACGGTGGTACTTCTCGAGTAGCGAAGGAGACCTTGACGGTATTCTTAAATCTCCCGTAGTGTTTGTACCACGGCCAGTGGGGCGTCGGTTTGTATATTGCTGTTATTTTTATGCCACAGCTTCCAGGCGGAACTTTGATGTGTAATCTTGAAATGTAATAAGTGCCTATCTGCTTAACTTTCGAACTGAACTTTTTCTGACTGTGTTTAAGGTATCAGAGAGAGGTAGGTTAAGTTTTGGGAGCGTCACAGGATTCGAACCCCTAAACCACTTGCTTAAGTTGCCCGAGTCCCTTATCACTCGGACCAACCACATGTTGGTACATATAATATATTAATTATACAGAAAAAATGATATCAATTATTTTAATTTATATATTACTAAAAATTAATTAGACATATACATAAAACTTTTGAGTAAAAATATACACATACATTTACACACACAACTATATATATATATATATATATATATATATATATATATATATATATATATATGATCAAATGACACCCGATGTCAAATTTTACATTTATATCAAATTCTAACAGTTGATTTTAGTTTGATCCAACGATTTAAACTTATCATTTTTATTAAAAAGAGAGAATAATTAAGAGTGACTTTAATATGAAGAGAAAAAAATATAATATATTTAATGAAGAGAGATATTAAGTATCTTGACTTTTCATTAAAATTATAACATTTATTTATTAGATGTTTCATATTTTTGTTTCTATATATATATATATATAAGAATTTAATTATTATGCACTGACGGTGTAAAGTTTTTTACACTATCAATCAATCAACAATCATGGTATCAATGACTTTTAAAGTATTTAGGATAAGAGTCAAGTTTTCTTTAGTGATGTGTCAACTTATGATTAGATGTCTGTTTAAAAAGATTTTACACTGTCGGTATATAATAATTAAACTCTATTTATAAATGTATAAATATATAAATATGCATTTATATATATATATATATATATATATATATATATATATATATATATTTATGTATAAACTTATATATTAATTTATAGGTTTTACAAGATATTCTAATTATTAGTTTTTTCTTTTTGGAAAACAAGTTTTCTTTATATTTAGAAGAGAGAATGTTTACTCTTTTTTTAATTTTCAGCCTAAAATAAAAAAAAAACTGAAAGCACACTGAAAATCAGAAACATGGTTTTTTTTTTTTTTTAATGAGGAAGTGGGCCTACAGCGGAATCAAACCCAAATAACTTTCATCTTCTTCACTCAAACTCAATTACCTACAACTGCTATGCGGAGGAGCTGCCATGGCGGTCGAACGGCCAGACGACGCGGCATGGGCGGAAAACGTTGCGGTACGCGGTGGATCCAAACTTGTTATCTATTAAATAGAGAATTATAAAAATAGAAGATATTAAATGGACACGCACAGGTTCATGACAGTAGTAATTGAATAGAGTCATGAACGAGCAATGCATGGTGTGGATAAGTGCAAGGTTCGAATGATGTCAACAAGTATGTGTGTGTTTGGATGAGCGTTTGACAAACTTAATTTTAGATGAAAGTGATTTTATAAAATTGATTTTGGTTAAAAGTGAGTTGAGCGTGAAGTGATTTACGTTTGGATTGATTCATGGAAAAAGTGATTTTCATCAATTATATTGTTTGGATCAAAATTGTTTTTGGGTATATAATTACTAAAATGGGATGCAAGAATGCAGAATCAATTTTCATCCACCGTGGAAGCTACAAAATCCAGCTTCCAGCCGAACGTGATTTTGGGTCCAGAAGCAATTTTGGACCTTGGATTCCAAACATCAAATCTTTCGGTCAAACCATGTTTGACCACTCTAGAAGCAAGTTGGAAGGCTCAAACCACTAAACCAAACACATACTAAAATGTAATATGGCCGCACGATGGATCAATCTGAAAGATGACGGTGGAAGGATGCTTTCAATGAGGGTAATGTTGGACAGAGATGGGAATGGATCCTCTCATGTACATGAGAGTCGAGTTAAATCCCCACCATCCATCAAAAAAGGAAAAGAGAGAGTGTTTACAATACAATAAAGGGGGAGAGGAGGTTTAAGGGTGGGATTTCCTCACATTATTTCCTCCTCTTCTTTTTCCATGGGAAAGGATCCTTTCCCGACAGAGATAGGGATAACAACGGGGCGGGGCAGACACGGGTAATCCTCCCCCGCCCCCACCCGTGGTAGGAGAAATTTGTATCCATCCTCGTCCGTCACCCACGCGGGTACCGAGCAGGCGGGTATTTGCGAGTACCACAGGTTTTCACGGCTATCTCGGGTATCCATGGATAACATAAACACAAATATCATAATTCATATAAATTTAACATTAACAGGATGCAACTCATAATTCATATTTATTGACATCAGCAAAACTGCACTCATAATTCATATTTATTGACATTAACAGGATGCAACAACACCGAGAATAATAAGTTAAGATTGAATACTTATACTCATTTTTAGCTTCAATCGCTGTGTGACTTAGGAAAAAGGAAGAAGGTTTGTGTCCATGACCATTCTGTTGTGTGACTTAGGAAAAAGGAAGAGTCTAGAAGATATCTCAGTGTAGACTATGTAGTCATTTAGGGTAGGATAGTTTTAAAATTAGGGTAGTTTCGTAATTGGCGCGGATATCGCGGGCATTGATACCTTAACCCCCGTCCCGTCAGCCATCGGTATTTGGAATACCCATTTTTTCCAACCACAGGTACTCGTATCTCCCCCTCATCGTTACCCGTTGCGGGTTTTACGCATGATACCTGCAGGTACGGATTTAATTGTCATCTCTAGACCGAGAATGGGTTTTAGGTTCTGATATTTGCAAAGAAGGTTTTGAAGGACAGAATGGAAAAAGCACAAATTAGTGAGTTTTCTTCTTGGAGATATACCCTTGGGGAGGTTTGACCAGAGCATTAATGAGCTACAACATTTTAAATGAGCTGGCACTCGTTGGCAAATATTAATTAGATCATATATACCAGGTAAAATTTACTCCAAATTTAAAGGTACACAAGAATTCACCTTAATTTTATTTTTCTTCTCTGATGTACCAACCCATCAAGCGACGGTATTCCCAACCAAGTCCTTCTTCTGCACTACCAGCACACTTGGATGCTACAAAAGTGCATCAATCATCATTTTTCTCACACAGAAAATGTTCCTACTGAAATCACGTTCTCAATTGAGACTATAAATGTATAAGTCTGGAAACAAAATGACTTGAAGATAGCAAAAAAGGAGAAATGGTGATAAGCATTGAAGCGATCCTGTATCTGAATGTATATAACAGTATCAAGCCTCACAAAAACAATGTTTCCCCTCCTCAAGTTAGTTATGGTTTTGTAGCGAGTATCTAATTCCGTTATCTTCTTTTGCTTTATCTCATTATTTACAGATAACCCAAGTTTGCTAAGCATCAAGATACCCAAAGCAGCCACATCAACTCCCCTTCTCCTTCATTCCTTTCTTTTCCACTTATTAGCCCCATCAAAACCATTTCAAATCTCCATCCTCACTGAAACAAAAACACAAACACTTGGAACTCATTTTTTCTGATTTCTCAACCGCAATCACCATCAATCAAGAACCATTGCAGCAACCCAATCACAGTAAAAATGGCCGAAAACTCTCTGTGACCTTGTTCTCCACGCATAGCAACACCCATAGTGTAGCCATCCCTCCACACACCGACCCAGACATGGTCCAGCTCCGAGCTCCGCCGCTCGTCCGCCATCGGACCACCACAAAATGGAGTCGTGATCCGTCCACGCAAAGACCCGAGATCCGCCGCGTGAGTCATCGGCGTCCAAGTCGCACACCGCACAGGCTCTAGCTCCGCCGCCGCACTCCTAGGTAGTTTTTCTGGGTCTAAGCCGCCGGATCTAGAAACCCTCTTGTTCTTGTTTTGCTCTTGTGAAACAGGTTCTTGGTCCAGAAACCTTTCCCTTCACCATCCGCCTTGCGCGGCCTCCACCAAGAGAGAAAGCCTTTCTCTGTGACAATGCCAGGACGAGATCTGGGAGAAGAAGAAGAAGAAGAAGAAAGGAGAAGATCTGGGTGGGTGGGGTTAAAAATTGTTACGAAATAAATAAATAATTATATTAATAATAATATGCTTAAATATGTCTTTTCTTTTTAAAAATGAACGAATTTTGGTTTTGATCTTTATAAATTTTTTTTTTTGGTTTTTATCCTTCTAAATTATAAATTAATTTTGGTCACTATAAAATGAGTAAATTTTGGTTTTGATCCCTGTAAATTATTTTTTTTTGTTTTCATCCCTTTAAAATTTAATATTATCATTTTTAGTACATCAACGTTCATTTTAGGATAGATAAATATATTCATTTTAGGATTCAAAAAAATTTGTAGGGGAATCATATGCTAACATGACATCACAGAGGTCATTGGGTGTCATTTGGGATGATCATATGACCTTCTGTTAAATACATAAGTAGTTAATGAATGTCACATGACAGTAGGGATCAAAAATAATGATTTTAAATTTTAGAGAGACAAAATCAAAGAAATTTTTTTTCGGGGACCAAAACCAAAAGTCTCTCATTTTATAGGGATTAAAAACATATTTAACCCATAATTATAATTATAATTACTAAAACAAAAAAATTTATTTAAAAAAATTATCTTTTTTTAACAAAAATGCACGTGGCATGCTGAAATGATAGTTCCATTTAACAGCTCTCCTTTACGGGAATGACTAAATGCAAAAAAAAAATTGTTACAAATACATAATGCAAAAAAAAAAAAATATGTAGGGACAAAAACCAAATATCACTATATTTATAAAGATCAAAAAGTTTATCAAAGCTAAAAACTAACATTAATAAGGGTCGAAATTAAGGGAATTTTATTGTAGCAATAAAAAAACCTAAAGCCGCCTTTCTCTCAAGCTTCTCTCTACTCCTCTCTTCCTTCTCCTTCATCCACCGGAGGGGGTGGTTTTGGGTCATTTTTGGCTTGGAATCATCCATCTATATCGTTTTTTCTCTCCTTTTATCTAAATAAGTGATTTTTCCTTATAGATCTGATTTTTTTTTTTCGTGTTTTTCAGTGATTTTTTCGTCTGAGTGCGACGTTGTTTTGTTCATTATCTTGGTGCGACGTTGTTTGGTTTCTCGTCTTGTTACGGTGTTCGTTTGGTTCAGATTGACAGATCAGCTTCGGTCCATTACAGATTCAATCAAGACTTGGGAGTCAACGTTACAGTTCCAAAGGCATGAGTATTCCGGTCACTTTGATTTTGTCACATTTGTAGGCATTTTGCCGTTTTATGTTATTAACCTGGGTGCTATAAGTTTGTTCGCAGATTCATCCTTTTCGATTTTTAGCGATGTTGAATATGTATTGTTTTCGATGTATTTTACTAATTTAAATAAATGAATATCTTTTTTAGTCCAAAAAAAAAAAACACTAATAAGGGTCTAGAGAGCATGGTGGTCGCAAGAGCACGACTCACTACTTGTTCTCTATTTCACTTGTAGGTTTCTTAATCTAAGAACTGCAAAATCTCATTTACATTTATCAAAGCCAAAACATCAGTCAGTTAAAATTATTGACGAACTTTATTAATCACTAGACATTAGGACTTCAGAGTTTTGATACTTGGCCACAATATAGGAACCTAAGAATTACTGAATGTATTTAAATGATTGAGAACACAAATGAAGTGAAGCTATCTATCACAGATCACATCCACATTGGAATTACGCCAAAATATTCCTAACATATCTCTTTCTATTATGTCAAATTATGCTGCATTTCAAATTATATGCAGCAAACAGGTAGAACTAAAGCAATATCACCTGAGAGTCTTTTTTTGTCAAGCGCTTGGTGCTTCCAGATGCACTTTCCGAGGAGGAGCCTGAGTTTTTTTGTCAACGGCATCTTCGCCACTTCTCTGCTATGGAATTAGAGCTTCTGTGCAGATTTCCATTCCAAAGCGTTAATGGTTACCAATACCTGTAACCTTGAGGACATAGCAACTCATTAAGCAAATAATATCTATAAGTGTAGTTCTAACATAAACAAAATTAAAGAAGAAGATATTGGATGGTTAAATATCTTTGGATGATCGGAGGATTATTTTTCTTATAGATCTGAAGATAGTCATGATACTATCCTTTTCGTGCAAACAAATCTTAAGATTGCGACTCGATCTTCCCCATGGTGTACAGTGATGGCGATGGTTGTCCTCTCATAGATCTAGTGTGGCTCGTTGTCGGCGCAAATCTAGGCTCCTAAGGTTGAAACGATTTGTCAGACCGGAGTCTCAGCATCTCAGCAAACGAAGCTCGGGTTGGCGGATCTGTGGTGCTGTTCGCATGGATCTGTGGGGGAGCATGACAACGCATTCTCGAGCTGATCAAGTGCCAGGAGAGTGTTGTGTGGCGGTCCTAGCGAGCACAGCAAGCACTGTGGCCGATGACTAAGTGGTGGTGGTGGTGGTTGGCTTGAAGTCCCTTGTTCGGCTAAGCGTGACGCTGCTCGGTCCCTCAGATCGGTACTCCTTCTCGAGCATAAACATCAGAATGGCATGGTCAGGGAGCAGTTTTACCTGCCCCACGATGGGCGTCAATTGTTCTGGGCAGAACAATAAAATTCGGCCAGGCCGAGAGAAATTCTGTTACATATGAATCTGATTACAAGAGAGTCATATATGGCTTATTGAATCTAGCCTAGATACGAGAGTAACCCTAGCCTAATAATGGGTGAGGGAGAGAGTTCTCCTTTCTTGATACCTTACCTTCCTCTTATAGCCTTTCAAGGAGTATGAGATGTATGACTAATTCATTGGGTTTGGGTTTTATTAGGCCTTTTTCAATGGACTATACCTTTAAATGGGACCCCTACCAAATATAGTAGGAACAGTACTGTAATTGGCTGCTTCCTTTTTGTTGAAGGATATGTCGTGTTGTTGTTTGTCCAAGAAACAACGTTTAAGTGGCAAAAACAGAAAAAGAGGAATTGTCTTAACTTTATTTTAAGCTTCATGTTTTTGAATGATTTAGGCCCAAATGAAGGCTTGTGAATTGCTATCTTGTTTTCGGTTGTATGACGCTTCATTATAGGCAATCAGATCCAACGAGAGCTTCTTACTTGGGCCTGTTTCTATGAAGTAGTCCCCAATATTATTAGTCTAGAAGAGACATGATGGAGAAGAGTAGGGATGGTAATGGATAGGGTAGAGTATGGGTAGGATACTATAGTATCTGTTTCCATATCCGCGTTTTAAAAAAAATACCCGTATCCGGACCCATATTCATATGGGTAGCAACTGAAGTACCCGTATCCTTATCCGCTGGGTACCTAAGTACCCATACCGACACCCATTACCAGCACTCTAATTAACTAAAAAATCAATAAATAAATAAAAACATTATTAAAGTCTGAAATATCATGATAATATATAACAAGATATAGTACTCTAGCAAATTCTCAAACAAATATCCAGATAGTATATAATGAAAAAGAACATTATTAAAGCCCTATGCTAGGATCTATAGGACTAAGAAGAATAGGAACTCAGGAAGGATAGGAACTCAAGTGAAAAACAACTGAACGACGCTAGGAACTCAGGAAAGATAGGAACTCAAGTGATGAACAACTGAACAACGCTAGGAAAGTAATAAGCTAACTGTCATTTCAATTCAATCAATTGTTTTAATTATATATATATATATATATATATATATATATATATATATATATATATATATATATATATATATATAAAATAATAATAATAATAATAATAATAATAATAATAATTAAAAAATATTAATATATAGATATGTGGGTATGGGATGGGGTGGATACTAAGGTACCCGTACCCGCATCCATATCCATTAAATACTGTGGGTAATTACCCGTCCCCGCCCCCATATCTATTGTGCGGGTAATTACCCTATCCATCATGGATAATTTTTACGGGTACCCACTAGATAAGATACTCATTACCATCCCTAGAGAAGAGAAGGATCCAAGAATTGAACTTGCTACATTTTCCCCCCATAACTTTGTGAGAGTTTAATTTTTAATTTATCGGTAATATATTATTATTTATACCATTAATCAATTAAATGTTATTTTTATGACTTTTAAGATAATTATTATACAATTTACATTAAAAATTTAGAACTTTGAAATTAATTTGAGATAGAATAATTAAAATAATAAAAAAATAAATTCTCAATTTGATCCCTGAAATTGTAACACTGTATTAATATTATCCCTGATATTAATGAAATTTCAAAAACGTTCTCGAAGTTGTCAAAAGTTAATCAATCTAGTCTCAGTCCTAATCAATCTAACCCTTGATTTTATTGACGGATGGATTAGATTGATTAACTTTTAATAACTTCGATTATATTTTTAAAATTTTGATAATGTCAAAAAAAAAGTTGATACAATATTTTAATTTCAGATATCAAATTATAGATTTACTTAATAATAAAATGATCAAAGCATAAGCGCGTTGCTTGATGGTTGATGGTTGGTTCAAGTCGTGGTCAAAGAATATGATTGTATGAAAGTGGATAAGAGTTGAACTATCGAATACTAATGTTGGATAAGAGTTGAACTATCAAATACTAATGTTTTATAT
Organism: Ammopiptanthus mongolicus; assembly: GCA_039655645.1. NCBI lineage: Eukaryota > Viridiplantae > Streptophyta > Magnoliopsida > Fabales > Fabaceae > Ammopiptanthus > Ammopiptanthus mongolicus. The sequence goes on from CM077345.1 coordinate 76,510,911, forward strand.
GCCTTTTAACGGATAAGGACCGGCGACATTGCAGAGTTGCACTTGGCGAGAGTTTTCTCTCCCCACCCACCACATTTCAAAAATATACATTTATTTATATTTATATGACAGACAATCTATAAAGAGAAAAAAAAAAATATTGAAGATCAGAAAACAGAATATCATAGGATGTTCGTTTGTTTTTTGATATATTTTTTAAATGTATATATATTTAAGAAGATAAAAATAAATATATACGATATTTAAATTTTAATGTTCAAATAACATTATTGATTTATAAATAAATCTTACTTACTCTTTAATAAAATAATGTTCTACTTGGTTACCAAAAAAAATTTTCCCAATCACTGTTCATCAGCTACGGTTTTCGATAAAAAAATGTAATACTATTTGTTGCCTCCGTACCTCTTCTTATGTTAAAAGCTTTACCTCTTTTCCTATTGTGAAATGTTATTTCTACATTTAGAATGGGATATATATAATAGATATTTTATTTTTAATGAATATAATTTGAATATATTTTAAATTTATAATTGAAATTAAAATAAAAAGTTATATTATTTATTATAATTATTTCATTCTTCTATTTGATAATTTTAATGTTGGCAAGCTGGTACATCACGTCACATAACATTTATAATTGCATTATAATAATAATTCTAATGATCATATTATAATAAATTATATTCAAATGTTTCTATTATATTTTCTATTAGAACTGATAGGTTGAGGTTTGGATGAGGATTTGGAAAGAGGTGGTGTGGTAGTGTTGAAGTGCCGTCTCGAGCCAGCATCAAATGAATCCACTGACGTTCACCCAGAGATGGCAATAGTTATCGAATTCGTTGGATATTCATAAAATTTATTCATTATGGATAGGATAATTAATTGTTAATTAAGTATAAATTCGGGTACGGGTAATTATCCGTAAAAATTAATGAGGATGGATGTGGGTACGGATATTTTAGTATCCACCTCGTTCCATATCCGCACTATAAATATATTTAATTTTGGATATTTATTTTATATGTAAATATTGATATAATATATTATATTCTGAAATTAATTTAAAAAATTAAAAAAAACTTAAGAAAAGTAAAAAACGCTCTGATCTAACCTATTTCACTCTCACTCTCCTAATCTCATTGTGACTGGCGCCGCTAATTCAATATCACTGCACCTTGCAGTCCTTAATTAATTTTGTGTTTGTTACTTTTAATTAATTAGACTAATCATTTACTTTCTTTTTATGTTCTAGTTTCTATTGGCATCATTGGACTAAAACAACATTTACATTTGAAAGATAAACATTTGCAGTCTTTTGGGGACTCTAATTCAGATAATAAGGTAATGTATCATTATTATTTTATGATGTGTTATTAATGGGTATCTTTACAATTACACTTAATTAATGTAATGTATCTTTTTTAGCAGATTTTGGAGAGTGCCAATAGCCCAAGAGCGTCAAGTTTATGTATTATTGTTCTTAGAATTTTATTGTAATATTTACTTGATGTTTTGGAGATTGATTATTGAATATTTTGTATTAAATCCTTTGGATTTCATGTTCACAAATTGATTATTAGATCCACGGATTTCATTTTTTAGTTTAGAATGCAAGAGTTTGCAAGAGTTTAGCCATTTTATTGTTTAATTAAAATTTCTTATATTAAAGTGCGGGTAACAGATGCGGGTACGGATACTTAGGTACTCAAAGGGTAAGGGTACGGATATTGAAATTACTACCCACGAAGGTATGGGTCCAGGTGTCGCGACCGTCCCATCCGGGCGCCGAAAAAAAAATTTAGTTTATTTGTGAGGTTCAGAGGAGTCGCCACCAATTTTATTTTAATTAGGGAAAAAATGGAAAACCCTAAAAAGTTGGTCTTTAACCAGAAATTAAGTTCGGGAGTCGATTACGAATAGGGAAGGTATTAGCACCCTACACGTCCGTTAAAAAAACGGTTGCCTCTAACTAATTGTGTAAAATTATAATAACTTATGTTTTACCCCTACAAGCGAAAGATTTATGATTTAACTAATTTGAGCTCTAAAATAAGAAAGAAGAAAAAAAAAATGTTTAGCTTGACAAGGATGGTCCTTGCTCCTACGTATCCCTTGGTGCGATAGGGAATTCAAAGCTACGTAGTTCTTGTAGAAAATATTTGTGGTTGGTTGATTTTATTTTGTTTTTTTTATTTTTTATTAGAAAAAAGATTCTAGTTGTTTTTTTTATTTATTTATATTTTAGAAAAAAGGAATTTGATTTTTTAGGACTTCTGAGCTGTCGCAACTCATGCATCCTTAAAGATGAGATAAATTAGCTGTCACTGCTAACTTAATCCCTTAGAGTAATGATTTTATCATTTTCGAACATGAAGTTTAATTTGGTTGATCATATTTTAACAAAGGGGATGTTCTAGGATTCCTGAGTTGTCTCAACTCATGCGTCCTAGACAAAAAAATTAATCTAGTTGTCACAACTAGTTAATTCTTGAATTACTTTATTTATCGAAATACCTATTTTATTCTTGTTAGAAACTTAAATCAAATGATCTAATCCATTAAGAGTTAACCCACCTACTAAAACAGAAGGTAATAAAGCAAGGTAGTAAAACGAAATAAAAATAAAATAAATAAAAGAAAGAAAGAGTAAAAGAAAAGGAAAAGACCAAAAGAAAAGAACGACAGAAACTGCTCGGTTCCTGTTCACTCACGGCGCAGCGTCACAGAGGAGGTGAAGACGGCAGCGGCTCGTGCGACGTCCGGCGACTCGTGCAGCGTCCGATGGCCGTGCGTGACAGGGACGTCGTGGTGGTGCTGGGGTGTTCTGGTTGCTCTACAGTGGTGCTACCTGTTATGGCGGACTGATGAACGGCGGTGGCTCACGCGGCTGAACGACGACGGGTACGGCAGCAACACGGCGAGCACGGAAGCAACCTCGCGGGCGGCGCTGGTCGGCTTTCGCGAAGGAGGCTAGCAGCGGAGCGGCGATCGCGTTCTGATATGGCTTTTGTTCTCTCTCTCTGTATTGGGCGGCGCTGGGAGGAAGATGGTGGTGTGACGGCGGGGAGATGATGCGGCTGTGGCGGTGTCGATGCTGGGGGTGTGACGGCGAGGTCAAGGAGGCTGCTTGTGGTGGTTTTGGGGACCACTGTGTACGGTAGTGGTGATGGTCAGGAGAGTGGCTGATGGAGGTTATTGTATGGTGGAGAAGAATTGGTTACACGGGGACAAAGAGAGGCCGAAGCAGAGAGAAAAAAAAAAACTGATCCCTATTTTGAGAGTTTTTTATTCTCTTTATAGCTAGCAATTAGGTTAAGAAAATTTATTTCACTATCAATCACAATTAAATTACTCAAATCAAAATCAATTATTTAATTACCATTCAAATCTTCATAATTATGGAGTTAATCAATCATTTAATTGAAATCAGAATCAATCATCCAATTTTATTTTGAAAACGTATCATTCGTGGATTTAATTTCACTTTTTTTTGTTTAAAAAGGAAATCTTATCATAATATTATTATTTCTTATTTATTTTATTTTTCCCCTCGTAATTATTGTTCATCCATCTTTAGCCCAAGGCCCAGCGGACCTGCTTAGGACTCTCTCTGATCCAAACTCCTGTTGATTTTTTATTTTATTTTTATTCTTTATTTTTATTATTATTTTTTTAACCGGACAAAAATGAGTGTTCACAGCTGCCCCTCTTTACTTGTTTCTTACTAGATAAAAGACATAACAGTAGTTTGCATTTTATCTTTGTAAGTGACGAGTAAAGACAAGAACTCCAATTTTGTTAGAGGACATTGGGTGCAAGCACCAGGAGATGCGATGGGATAAGGACCATAAACTTAAAGACAATGGGTACGGGGACTCAAAAACTTAAACGGGTACGGGGACCCTAAAATGCAATGGGTACGGGGACCCTGGAAAGGCGATGGGTACGGGGACCCGAAACTTAAAGATGATGGGTACGGGGACCCTGAAAATGCAATGGGTACGGGGACCCTGGAAAGGCGATGGGTACGGGGACCCGAAACTTAAAGATGATGGGTACGGGGACCCGAAAACTTAAATGTGATGGGTACGGGGACCCTGAAAATGCAATGGGTACGGGGACCCGAAACTTAAAGATGTTGGGTACGGGGACCCTGAAAATGCAATGGGTATGGGGACCCTAAAATGCAATGGGTACGGGGACCCTAAAACTTAAAGATGATGGGTACGGGGACCCTGAAAATGCAATGGGTACGGGGACCCTAAAATGCAATGGGTACGGGGACCCTGGAAAGGCGATGGGTACGGGGACCCGAAACTTAAAGATGATGGGTACGGGGACCCTTAAATGCGATGGGTACGGGGACCCGAAAACTTAAATGTGATGGGTACGGGGACCCTGAAAATGCAATGGGTACGGGGACCCGAAACTTAAAGATGATGGGTACGGGGACCCTGAAAATGCAATGGGTATGGGGACCCTAAAATGCAATGGGTACGGGGACCCTAAAACTTAAATGGGTACGGGGACCCTTTAATGATGGGCACGGGGACCCGAAAACTTAAATGGGTACGGGGACCCCTAACTGACATGGGTACGGGGACCCGAAAACTTAAATGGGTACAGGGACCCTTAAATGTGATGGGTACGGGGACCCTAAAATGCAATGGGTACGGGGACCCGAAAACTTAAATGCAATAATGATATTGATTTTGCATATGCATGTGATGCATGAGGTAGTTTTAGTATATGCTCGCTTAAAGCTCTGCTATTTGGTGAACCACCATTTGCCTCGTACTGGTCACAATCAGTCTCAGGGATGAACTAGAACGAGCTCTGTGCTTGCGTGGTAGGTGCTTTGAGTGCATGGATTGGGTGAGCTTTGAGACAAATGCATCTCCTTGTAGTGATCATTCCCACGAACGGTTTACCCGATTATTTTTTCATTAGTCGAGAAAACATTAGGTTTCCCTTGACCACTCAGGCTTTGTCAAGATGATTTCAAATGCTCTTTTTTTTTTTTTTTTTTTAAAAAAAAGTTTCACATTTCAGTATATGCTTATCATGTAAAATGCATGTTGGATTGATAGAGGAAGGAGAGCAAGACGGTAATGGGAGGTGATATTATTATACCAACAATGCAAAGGGTACAAAACAAACACCACAATAACTTCGAGGCTTGAAACATTTATCAAAAGGTAGAGAAGAATCACAGCTTTTCAAGTGATACTCTTTACAATGACCAGTGTGGGTGTCCAACACATGGCTTTTCTTATCCAATAACCACCTTCTGAGAACCTGGCTTGCCCCAGTCATGAATATCCTGCGGTTTGCCCTCACTAGATTTGCCCCAGTTTATTAGTTTGAGGAGATCTTTCGCCCTTTTTACTCTAACTTTTGCGTAGGTCGCCCATCTTGAGTTTTCAACCTACCAGTTTTTTGATCAATTCTTTTTTGTAGGTTGCTCTAACTTTTGCCTAGACTGCCTTTTTGGATTTTCAGTCTAGCGAGCCTTTTCCTGTTCCTTTTTTTTTTTTTAGGCGAAATATCTCTTTACCGCATCTGAATTCACAGGCAGTGGCAAATCCTCTCCATCCATGTTCATAAGAATCAGGGCTCCTCCGGAGAAGGCTTTTCTCACGACATAGGGCCCTTCGTAGTTTGAAGCCCACTTTCCACGAGGATCCTTTTGGATAGGTAGGATCTTTTTTAGTTCCAAATCTCCTTCTTGAAATTGTCGAGGGCGCACCCTTTTCCCATAGGTTCTCATCATCCTTTTCTGGTAAAGTTGACCATGGCATAAGGCAGTTAATCTCTTTCCTTCAATGAGGTTCAACTGATCGAATCGTGATTGGACCCATTCAGCTTCTTCTAGTTCTGTCTCCATTAAAATTCTTAATGAGGGAATTTCCACCTCAATTGGGAGTACTGCTTCCATCCCATAAACCAAAGAGTATGGAGTTGCCCTAGTTGAAGTACGGATAGAAGTACGATAACCATGCAAAGCAAAGGGCAGCATCTCGTGCCAATCTTTATACATTACTACCATCTTCTGAATTATTTTCTTGATATTCTTGTTGGCTGCTTCTACCGCTCCATTCATTTTTGGACGATATGGTGAAGAGTTATGATGTTGAATTTTGAAACTCCCACACATCTCCTTCATCATCTTATTGTTCAAATTAGGACCATTATCAGTAATGATCTTGTTTGGCAACCCATAGCGACATATCAACTCTTTTTTAACAAATTTAATCACCAAATTCTTTGTCACACTCGCGTAAGAAGCAGCTTCAACCCACTTTGTGAAGTAGTCAATTGCAACCAGGATGAAACGACTTCCGTTCGAGGCTTTTGGTTCTATTGGTCCTATGACGTCCATTCCCCACATTGAAAAGGGCCAAGGTGCTGTTAGAACATTCAAAGGCATGGGTGGCGCATGGACCTTGTCAGCATATGTCTGGCATTTATGGCATTTCCTCACATGGCTGAAACAATCGGCCTCCATTGTCAACCAATAATAACCGGCCCTCAAGATTTTTCTTGCCATTGCATGACCATTCGCGTGAGTCCCGAAGGATCCTTCGTGCACATCCTTGATTACCTGTTCTGCCTCTGTTGCCTCAACACATCTTAGAAGTACCATATCATGGTTTCTTTTGTAAAGCACCTCTCCGTCTAAGAAGAAACTCATTGCGAGTCTTCTCAGAGTCCTTTTATCGTTTTCCGAAGCACCTGAGGGATATTCTCGGTTTTTGAGAAAGAATTTAATGTCATGAAACCAAGGTTTCTCATCAGGTTCTTTTTCTACTACAAGGCAATATGCAGGATGATCACGACTTTCCATTTTAATGAGTGGCAAGTCTTTCCCATCGCTCACTTTGAACATTGATGACAAAGTAGACAGCGCATCGGCTAATTGATTATCCTCCCGAGGTATATGATGAAAGGTGACTTCTTCGAGCTGTTCGACCAAAACTTTGATGTATTCAACATAAGGAATCAGTTTGGCATCTCGAGTCTCCCACTCCCCTCTTAATTGATGAATGACCAGGGCAGAGTCCCCGTATACCTCCAGAATTTTTACTTTTGATTCCAACGCTGCTTGAATCCCTATGGTACAAGCTTCATATTCAGCTATATTATTGGTACAGCTGAAACAAAGTCTGGCTGTAATTGGAATGAAATTGTTTTCCGGAGAGATCAGTATGGCCCCGATTCCATGCCCCAGTGCATTGGAAGCCCCATCAAACAATAGAATCCATTTTTTCTCCTCTGACGGTTGTTTGTTCTCAAATAGGGCCATTATATCTTCATCTGGGAAGTCATACTGCATTGACCCATAATCTTCTACAGGTTGATTAGCTAGATAATCGGCAAGAGCACTTCCTTTCACTGCCTTTTGAGTGACGTAGACAATGTCATATTCTGACAGCGAGACTTGCCATCGGGCGATCCTTCCGGTGAGAGCAGGCTTATCAAATATATACTTGATTGGGTCCATTTTTGAAACCAACCAAGTAGTATAACACAACATATACTGTCTTAAGCGGCGGGTTGCCCATGCCAAAGCACAACACGTCCGTTCCAGTAGCGAGTATTTGGCTTCACAACTGGTGAACTTCTTACTCAGATAGTATATGGCATGTTCCTTCCTTCCCGTCTCATCATGCTGCCCTAACACGCAACCCATAGATTCATCTAGCACGGTCAGATACATAATGAGGGGTCTTCCGGGAACCGGGGGGATCAGAATCGGAGGTTCCAACAAGTATTGCTTAATCCTTTCAAATGCCCGTTGACAATCTTCATTCCACTTCACAGCTTGATTCTTGCGTAACAACTTAAAGATTGGTTCACATGTCGCGGTTAATTGGGAGATGAATCTGGCAATGTAATTCAATCTCCCCAAAAACCCGCGAACTTCTTTCTCTGTTCGAGGAGCCGGCATATCAAGGATTGCTCGAACTTTATCGGGGTCGACTTCTATTCCTTTTTGGCTGACCACAAAACCCAAAAGCTTGCCGGATTTCACCCCAAAAGTACATTTTGTAGGATTCAACCTGAGCTTAAACTTTCTTAATCGTTCAAAGAGTTTTTGCAAGTTGTAAACATGGTCTTCTCCAGATTTGGACTTCGCAATCATGTCGTCCACATATACTTCTATCTCTTTATGTATCATGTCATGGAACAAGGTCACCATAGCCCTCTGATATGTTGCCCCTGCATTCTTCAAACCAAAGGGCATAACTTTGTAGCAAAAAGTTCCCCATAAGGTGATGAATGTAGTTTTTTCCATATCTCCGGGAGCCATTTTAATCTGATTATATCCTGAAAAACCATCCATGAAGGAAAATAGTGCATGATGGGCGGTGTTATCAACCAGAACATCAATGTGAGGTAGAGGAAAATCATCCTTCGGGCTAGCTCTATTCAGATCACGATAATCGACACACATCCGGACTTTTCCATCTTTCTTCGGGACTGGGACAATATTAGCAACCCACTGAGGGTACTTCGCAACTGCTAGGAAACCTGCGTCCAATTGCCTTTTGACCTCTTCCTTGATTTTTAAGGACATCTCTGCTTTCATTCTTCGTAACTTTTGCTTGATCGGAGGACATTCGGGCTTCAATGGTAACTTGTGCTCTACTATACTAGGGTCTAGTCCCGGCATATCTTGGTATGACCACGCGAAAACATCCTTGTGATTAAATAACAATTTGACCAACCTGTTCTGCTCATTTTTCTCCAGGGAGGTCCCAATCTTGATTTCTTTTTTATCATCCTCGGTTCCCAAATTAACAACTTGAGTTGGCTCTTGATGGGGTTGAATTTCTTTAGCCTCATGCTCTACTAACCTCATTAATTCAGGGGGGGTTTCCCAGTCATCACCAACATCCTCATCAGTGTGGTTAATTAGATGATCGAAACTATATGATGAGTTACCAACACTGTCATTTTCAAGAGCGTCATTTTCGCATCTGCATTGTTGGTCGTTATGAAGAATGTGAATGAATGAAGGTTTGGAATAAAAGGTAAGGGAAAAAAAAACTAAAGAGAGATTGAAAACATGCATCTTATTGATAAATTATTCTGGAATGGAAACAAGTAAGCCCATTTACAAAAGAACTCCATAAAGCATTGGGCATAGCTAAAGGAGTAGCATTATGAAATTACATTGAGAAAACATCTATGGTCTCAGAAAGCTCAACGATCTCCCAATTAGTGAGCTCTGTATCTGGAGGACATGGATACACTAAGTTAACACCATGATTGGTGGGGTAACCGTCTTCAATGGAGCTCACTTGATCTGGAAAGATGAACCCCGCACTGTAGAAGCTCTGGCGTATATCACAAATGGGAATCCTCTTGCCCTCGTATTCACGATTTTCCAACCGAGCCAACCTCCTTTCCCTCTTCTCTTCCATCACTCTTTTTCTATCGGCTCTGGTGGGCTTGTACCCTAGCCCAAACCTATCCTTATTTTCAATAGGCATCATGACATTGGCGATACTTAGGCCTTTTCTTCCTAAAGGGCTGCCAGGCTGATACCCATGTTCGAGCATGATCTTGGCCACCATAATGGATGTGCTAGAGAGTCGTGGCTTTGGAAGCAAAGCTCCCTCCCTCACATAAGTAGTGTTGGCAATCTCAAATGATTGGAATGCGGTCTCAAGAGCTTCTTCGGCTGCCTCAATGTAAGGGGTGGACGCCGGTTTACTCACCAACATATCCTCCTCTCCTGAAACAATTACCAACTTATTACCAGTAATGAATTTCACCTTCTGATGCAGTGTGGAGGGTACAACTCCAGAGGAGTGAATCCATGGTCGTCCCAAAAGGCAACTATAGGTTGGAGCAATATCCATAACTTGAAACAGAACCTCAAAGGTACAAGGACCAATCTGAATTGGTAACTCAATTTCCCCAGCAACTTCCCTTCGTGTTCCATCGAAAGCTCTCACGATCATTGAACTTGGTTTCATATGGGTCCCATCAAAGGGAAGTCTAGACAGTGTTGACTTCGGCAATACATTCAAGGAAGAACCATTGTCAATGAGTACCCTGGCCATGATGTGATCCCGACAGTTTACAGAAATATGCAGAGCTTTATTATGCCCCATTCCTTCAGGAGGCACTTCGTCATCGGTGAAGGTAACAAAATTGTCAGCTATGATGTTGCCGACAATGCCATCGAACTTGTCAACCGTAATGTCATGAGAGACATGTGCCTGATTTAATACCTTCATTAGCACCTTTCTGTGTGGCTCAGAATTTAACAACAGGGATAACAGTGATATTCTTGCTGGAGTTCTATTCAATTGGTCCACCACTCTGTATTCACTTTGTTTAATGAACTTCAAAAACTCACATGCTTCTTCATTGGATACATCCTTTTTATACTCATACTGCCTTGTTGGGACCTCATCATTTTTCTTTGCTTCCTCGGGCAAAGTTTCTTCCATCTTCCCTTTTCCTTTGCTATTCCTCCCTTCGTCTCCAATTTGCTCCTTCCGCAGTATCTCTGGAGTATAAATACGACCGCTTCGGGTTATTCCTCCAACCCCTGAGATGTTGGTAATAGTGGTGGTCTCCTTGGGAGTCTTTAGTGGGTTCTCTTGGGAAGTGCGAACTTGTACCTCATATTTCCAAGGTACCGCCTTAGTATCTTTGAAAGGGAAAGGACGTGGAACTTGGATAACGAGCGGCTCGATTCCACCTAAGGTTGGTTGAGGCTCCCGCTTAGCGTGATAGATCACCAAGGGTTTTGGATAGGTCACAGCTTGCTCAACGACTGGCTGAGGACCGTTGAATAGAACTTTTACTCCCTTTCTAGGAGTTGTGAATTCTGCGGTCATATTTATGCTGACGTCATTGTACTGGCAAGCGACTTGTACCAACTTTGTGTCCATCAACTCTTGCAGGACTTGTTTAAATTCACAACATTCCTCAATCGAATGCCCATTATTCCCGTGGAAACCACACAGTGTCTTCTCGTCACAATCTTCTCCTTTCTCAATCGAAGCTTGCATCAACCCGGATTTACATAACCCATCGAAAATTAATGCCATAGAAGTTTTAATCTGAGCAACTTGGCTTATGAGGGGTGCCCCTGAGAGCTCTCCTACAGCATTGACACTAGAACCTCCATGATTGGGCAAAGGGTTGTGCCCTACATTAGGCATATCATCTTCGAAGCTCAACCACTTTGCATCAATAAGGCCTTGCACCTTGTACTTCAGGGTCTTACAATCTTCTGTGGAATGACCCACTACTCCGGCATGATAATCACACTTAGCACTTGCATCATAACCCTTAGGGTAGGGAGGTTGTACCGGTTTTGTTGGAACAGGTGCTAGGAAATTCTTTTTGAAGAGTTGGGGTAATAACTCAGTATAGGTCATAGGTATGGGGTCAAGTTGCACGGGCTTCCTCTCCTGGTAGTCAGTCCTTCTTTGATTTGCATTAGAATTTTGACCCCAGGAGTAGGTAGGTTGTTGTGGTGTCACAGTGGAAGTATGATGAGGTCGGGGAACGGGATTCTGGGAGACAGCAGCTATATAGGGATGGTTAGGCTGAGGATATGGCGTTGGTGGGTAATAAGGGTAGGATGGGTAAAAGTTGGCAAATGCTTGGTTTTGTCCACCTTTATTGGCTACCCTTTGATCAAAGGACACTTCATTGGCCTCCCCTTCCTTCTTCTTCACAAAAGGCACCTTTTTCAAACTCGCCGACCCAGCCGAGTTTTCGACAATCTTGCCGCTTCTCATTCCACCTTCTATTCTCTCTCCGATGACCACCATATCGGAAAAGCTTGAAGACACACTTCCAACCATTTTGTCATAGAACGGGGATTGGAGTGTATCTATGAACATAGTAACTATCTCTTTTTCTGATAACGGGGGCTCTACATGAGCAGCCACCTCTCTCCATCTTTGGGCATACCCTTTGAAGGTCTCAGTATTTTGCTTCGACATGTTCTGCAACTGTAATCTGTCTGGAGCCATATCCATGTTGTACTTGTATTGTTTCATGAAAGCATCAGCTAAGTCTCTAAAGCATCGGATACGAGTTCGTTCCAGCTGGGTATACCAATTCGAAGCTGCCCCAGTTAGGCTATCTTGGAAGAAATGAATCAGCAATTTGTCATCATGGGCGTATGAAGCCATCTTCCGAACATACATGGTTAAGTGATTCTTTGGGCAAGTAATCCCTTTGTACTTATCAAACTCTGGCACCTTAAATTTAGGTGGAACAACCACATCGGGGACAAGGCAAAGTTCCGAGGCATCCCTAAGACCATAAGCAGCTCCTTCAATAGCTCGTAATCTTTCCTCAAGAATTTCAAACTTCTCTTTAGACTGAAGATTTTCTTCGAAGTAGGGGTTCTCGTTAACTGTCCTTTGGGGAAAAAATGGCGGTATGTAGGCTGGTGTTGGGTTTGGCGCAGCTTGGGTTCTGTTGGCATTGGTGTGGGTAGTGTATGGTGGAGCTTGGGCATTGGCACCTCCTGAAAAGTTGGTGGTGTGTGGGAATACATGGTCATTAGTTGGGGGAATAGTGTGCTGTGTCTGGGAGGTTGCATTGGTGTTGGCGAGAGGTGCTTGCATTTGGATAGTATTTGGTGGATTTTGGTTATTGCCTTGAGAATCGGTAGCAAACGGTGGCGTGTAGCCTGGAGGAAGGCCGTATGGTGGGTCTGTCATCACATGAGTCTCTCGAGATTGTGTCGGGTTATGAGAGTAGACCGTGAGTGGCATTATCTGGAGAGGACACTGAGTGAAACCTAGAGGAAGTGGAGGCGTGGTCAGAGGATCTTCGTTTGAGGGTGAAAGATTCCCATCTGTACTTTTTTCCTTCTGCATAGCTTGCAGTATCTCCAACATCTGGCCCATCTGTTCCTTGAGTTGGTTGACTTCATCTTTGAGCTCTTGAGATGCTTCTAGTTCAGCCATGATTTTGGCTTGTGACCGAGTCCGATATGGGTGCCGAGGAACCAGTTTTTTCGCGCGGAAGGTTATCCTTCTGACAAGGGACATGTAATGAGTATGTATAAAAGAAAATGAATGTCATGGATATGCAACTACTTTATTTAATTATCTTAGTGAGGATTTCCAGGAACTGTAAATATCGTTGTTTATTTGTGAGCATCTCAGTTAACTTTGCTTAACGAACGTCCCGTTCGAAAGTATTGAGTTTTATTGAGTGACAATATGGGATTAGACTGAGGATTCCTTACTTACCGAACGTCTCGTTCGGAAGTATCGAGTTTCATTGAGTGGCAATGTGCGGTCAAGAATTGAACCAAAGATTCCTTTATTAAATACCCAAAGAAATGGAGAAAGTCTCCTTACATTTGATCAAAAATAAAAAACAACTTCTCTCATGAGATACAAAGAACGAAGCTAAAAATAAACATGGAAGCCCTAGAGCATCCGAAGCTCTACACCCTTTGATTAATCACGAATCAAATCTTTCATGTGCTCAATTAAGCTTTTGCACCGTCCAATAAATTCAGAAATTTCAACAGGGGTACAAAGCGGGTTGACCATCCCCTCGGCCGCTCTCAGAAGCCTTGGAATATCCTGGATAGCTTGGTTAGCTAACCATACTAATTTAGAACATCGATCCATCCAGAACATGCCTTCCTGTTTGAATTCCTCTATTGTCTTCTCTTGTTCTTCTATATAACTCTTCAACTTCAATATGCCTTCTGGCTTTTCGTTCAAGGTGGCCTCATATAATGAGACGATTTCCCCCTTGTGTTGTTTCTCCTTCTTAACTCTACTTTCATACTCCACTACTACTTTTTCCAATTGTTGCTTCAAATCTTCGAGTTGCCTTTCCGCACTTTTCTGAGTTGTGCAAGAATGTTTCAACAATTCCCTTAACCGTTGATTTTCAAATATCGCATCATCTCTTTCTCCTCTTCGTAACCCCAATTCTTTGTTTGCAGCTCGTAAGCATTCTTGAGTCTTTGACCTGCACTTCTCCTCTATCTTTGCCCTTTTACTTTCGCTTTCGAAAAGGAGCAAGTTCTGCGTATTCTCTTGATGTAGGGCCTTGTAGGCTTGTCGGGCCTCCTCTAACTCTTTTTGCAACCCTTCCTTCTCTCCCTTTGTCTTCGATAGAGCTGCTTTTAATTCTTCTATTTCCTCAACATGAATAAAGGCTTGTGTCGGCATTGCTCCAGGGGTAGGGATCGTACTATGAAATGGCAATTTGACCTCCAGGACTCTACTCCTCAACCATTGGCGATAAGTCTCCTTTGCATCGCAACTCCTAGGTCCAAGTTCTCGCCCCTTCCTGATGACATTATCCCATGCTTGGCGGATCTTCCTCAGCAATTCCAGATTTTGTGAGCCCATGTTATAAAGAACAAAAGGAATCAACATCTCCTCTGATGGTGGTCCCATCATGGGATAACCAAGTTGCCTCAAAGCTAGAGCTGGATTATAATTTATGCATCCTTTGGTTCCCATAAGGGGCACATTGGGAAAATTTCCACACTGATAAATTACCTCTTGTATCTCTTGTCCTCTTGAATACCAATGGACTGTCTTTTCATTAAGATTTTCTAAATTTTGGGCCCACTCACGATTATTTTTGATCCCCACTTGACATACATTATTGAACATGTGTGTGGTAAACCAAACATATAAAACTGGCAAACAACATAGGATCACCCCGCCTTTCTTCTCGTAACGTAGATTAAGAGTGCAGTATACATCGGCAAGGATAGCCGGTACTGGGTTTTCTCTTCTGTGCTTGAGGGCCAAGAAAACATCAATCGCTGCAAAATCCACAAAGTTCTCGACATTAGGGAATAAAACAATCCCGTAAATGATTAGGGCCAGTATATCCATGAAAAGATCCCAATCTCCGGTCTTTACCAAATATTGTGCTCGGTCCTCCAGATATTTCCTTGAGAAACCATCCATACCATTTTTGTTTTGTTTCTTTTCTTGTAACTCCCTTATGTGGATCTTCAATGCTTCAGCAATTGTATTTAATGAAGGATAATGCCCCAAGTATTGATATGGCTTGTTCTCCCCTAAAGGATAACCCAATACGCGTTCAAACTCCTCAAGCGTCGGGGCCAATTGAAAGTCTTGGAAAGTGAAGCATCTCAAAGGGGGGTCATAGTACTGGGCCAATGCAGTGAGGGCCCCCATTTGCACATCTACATCTAGTAGGTCAAGGATCTTCCCATATTTCCTACGGAAAGTTAGGCATTGCGTCTTCTTCAACTTGCGGCTAAGGTCTATCAAACTCTTCACCTCGAGCTTCCTTGTCTTCAATATTAAAGTCTTTCTTAGCATAGTTGAGTCTGACTCATAATTTGATCCCATATTACCTCTTTTCCAAAGATACTCAAAACAAACTTTAGGCTTTACGGTTTTCCTGGAAATGAATGTAATATAATATGAAGCCCCTTTTATTTTTAAAAGAATGCATGTAATATAAACAAGAAATACCATGCATGATGATGATAAAAAGAAAAGAAAGAGAGAGAGAGAAAAAAAATGCAGGGGTGGGGGATGCTTCCTTTGTGCCCTACATAGGGTTTCCTTAAGGTAAGGGAGCCTATGGGTCTTTCT
Source organism: Ammopiptanthus mongolicus (assembly GCA_039655645.1). Lineage (NCBI taxonomy): Eukaryota > Viridiplantae > Streptophyta > Magnoliopsida > Fabales > Fabaceae > Ammopiptanthus > Ammopiptanthus mongolicus. Next base: position 76,526,522 of record CM077345.1, read on the forward strand.
AACATGTGGACCTTCCCAATAGGTGGTTCAATAACCTAGATTCGGTCCCTAGAGCCACGGATCCCGTATCGAAATATTGCCCACAACCATAGGTAAACTATGAGAAGTAACAATACCCTCGAAAGGAATCAAACTCTAGGTGAGGCCTTCATGATAACCAAACAGGATGTACATCCAGAAGGCTACCACTACTCAACCCCTTTCTAATCTCAAGTTGCACTCAGGCCCGGGTATAGGGTCTCACTCATAAACTCACGAATGTTCGAGAATGTTTAAGTATAATGTGTGAAGGGAGCAAAACTTAAATTACCCAACCTACAAGAAAACACATAATAGAACCAAAAATGCACGTAAAAAAAAAACTAGTGTTAGCGTAATAAATAAATAATCGAAAAGGGGTAACATAAAAGCTAATAATTTTACACATTTAATTATATTAGGCCTGACTCTCTAATTGTCCCCAGTGGAGTCGCCAGCTGTCGCGACCGTCCCGTCCGGGCGCCGAAAAAAAATTTTAGTTTATTTGTGAGGTTCAGAGAAGTCGCCACCAATTTTATTTTAATTAGGGAAAAAATGGAAAACCCTAAAAAGTTGGTCTTTAACCAGAAATTAAGTTCGGGAGTCGATTACGAATAGGGAAGGTATTAGCACCCTACATGTCCGTTAAAAAAACGGTTGCCTCTAACTAATTGTGTAAAATTATAATAACTTATGTTTTACCCCTACAAGCGAAAGATTTATGATTTAATTAATTTGAGCTCTAAAATAAGAAAGAAGAAAAAAAAAATGTTTAGCTTGACAAGGATGGTCCTTGCTCCTACGTATCCCTCGGTGCGATAGGGAATTCAAAGCTACGTAGTTCTTGTAGAAAATATTTGTGGTTGGTTGATTTTATTTTGTTTTTTTTATTTTTTTTATTAGAAAAAAGATTCTAGTTGTTTTTTTTATTTATTTATATTTTAGAAAAAAGTAATTTGATTTTTTAGGACTTCTGAGCTGTCGCAACTCATGCATCCTTAAAGATGAGATAAATTAGCTGTCACTGCTAACTTAATCCCTTAGAGTAATGATTTTATCATTTTCGAACATGAAGTTTAATTTGGTTGATCATATTTTAACAAAGGGGATGTTCTAGGATTCCTGAGTTGTCTCAACTCATGCGTCCTAGACAAAAAAATTAATCTAGTTGTCACAACTAGTTAATTCTTGAATTACTTTATTTATCGAAATACCTATTTTATTCTTGTTAGAAACTTAAATCAAATGATCTAATCCATTAAGAGTTAACCCACCTACTAAAACAGAAGGTAATAAAGCAAGGTAGTAAAACGAAATAAAAATAAAATAAATAAAAGAAAGAAAGAGTAAAAGAAAAGGAAAAGACCAAAAGAAAAGAACGACAGAAACTGCTCGGTTCCTGTTCACTCACGGCGCAACGTCACAGAGGAGGTGAAGACGGCAGCGGCTCGTGCGACGTCCGGCGACTCGTGCAGCGTCCGATGGCCGTGCGTGACAGGGACGTCGTGGTGGTGCTGGGGTGTTCTGGTTGCTCTACAGTGGTGCTACCTGTTATGGCGGACTGATGAACGGCGGTGGCTCACGCGGCTGAACGACGACGGGTACGGCAGCAACACAGCGAGCACGGAAGCAACCTCGCAGGCGGCGTTGGTCGGCTCGCGCGAAGGAGGCTAGCAGCGGAGCGGCGATCGCGTTCTGATATGGCTTTTGTTCTCTCTCTCTGTATTGGGCGGCGCTGGGAGGAAGATGGTGGTGTGACGGCGGGGAGATGATGCGGCTGTGGCGGTGTCGATGCTGGGGGTGTGACGGCGAGGTCAAGGAGGCTGCTTGTGGTGGTTTTGGGGACCACTGTGTACGGTAGTGGTGATGGTCAGGAGAGTGGCTGATGGAGGTTATTGTATGGTGGAGAAGAATTGGTTACACGGGGACAAAGAGAGGCCGAAGCAGAGAGAAAAAAAAAACTAATCCCTATTTTGAGAGTTTTGTATCCTCTTTATAGCTAGCAATTAGGTTAAGAAAATTTATTTCACTATCAATCACAATTAAATTACTCAAATCAAAATCAATTATTTAATTACCATTCAAATCTTCATAATTATGGAGTTAATCAATCATTTAATTGAAATCAGAATCAATCATCCAATTTTATTTTGAAAACGTATCATTCGTGGATTTAATTTCATTTTTTTTTTTTAAAAAAAGGAAATCTTATCATAATATTATTATTTCTTATTTATTTTATTTTTTCCCTCGTAATTATTGTTCATCCATCTTTAGCCCAAGGCCCAGCGGACCTGCTTAGGACTCTCTCTGATCCAAACTCCTGTTGATTTTTTATTTTATTTTTATTCTTTATTTTTATTATTATTTTTTTAACCGGACAAAAATGAGTGTTCACACCAGGTACGGATACTTTTTCAAAACGCGGGTACGGGGATGGGTACTATAGTACCCTATCTATACCCGACCCATTGTCATCCCTATGTTCAGCAAACCATTTGAGCTGCAAGACAGGCATTAAAATTGATAGGTTAACTAATAATAATAATAATAATAATAATAATAATAATAATAATAAATTATAGTCTAAATTAAATTACTCTTTTATTCAACTTGATACCTCTATTTTAAAAATGTTCAAGTCGGTCCCTTACTTGTTTAACGTTAAGCAATGTGGTCATTTTCGTGAAGTTTCACCATTTAGTTTTGACTAAATTAATTTTTTTAATCCCCAATTATTTTAATTTATTCAACTTGGTTCCTCTTTTACTTAATTTATGATTGATTCAACTTAAACATTTTTAAAATAGAGGGACAAAGATAAATAAATTAAAACAAATGAGAGACCAAAAAAATAATTTAGTCAAAACTTAACGGTGAAACTTAATTGAAATGACCAAATTACTTAATGTTTGGTAAGTAAAGGATCAACTTGAACATTTTTAAAATAGGGGACTAAGTTGAATAAATTAAAACAAATGAGAAACCAAAAGAGAAATTTAGCCTAAATTATACTATAATAATTATAATAATAATAACATTAATAATAATAAAAAATGCAAGATAAAAAATTTTCATATTTGTATAATATATATAAAAATATTCTCACTCTCAAATTCTAATGATAAATACGTGTTACTCCTAACATATATTTGTTCTTTTAATTTTATTTTAAGACTATGATATCTTATTTACTTTTATACCTTATAAATATTACATTTAAGTATTTATTTTCTTCATGACTAATATATTTAGAAGGATGATTTTATCTGACTACAAAAATCTTTTTGTTGGTGAGGATTACACCAATGAGATAGATTTAATTGACACCAAAAAAGGTCTATATTTAGACAGATTACTAACATTTACATCAACAATAGATATTTTACTAATATATTCTTATGTATTAACCATTAATTATGCATTAAGTTGCATTTTATCATGACGGTAGAGATTTGAATTCTTAATATACACCATATCGTATGTCAATGGTTCATGATTCAATCTCCTGTCCACAATTTGTTATAGGTGATGCCTCATCAAAGCGAAATATTTCTAGAAGAAGCTGGTTTTGCAAGACATTTCAAATAGCATAGAAAAATTTACAACATGTCTTCAATTGAGTCCATACATAATAACTTATCCCATTACATTTTGTTTGAAATAACAATATGTAGTCATATAAGAACTAAATAAAGGCGTTACTTCGCAAGCTACTCTTTCTAGAAAAAGATTCTTTTCTCATACTATATTTGGTCTTGACAACAATTTCTCTTATGGGGAAGACAAGCTTAATTTGCTTACTATCTCAATATTCTAACGATAAATACATGTCACTTTAGTTGCTGGTGATAATCAAAGAGATGTTTCATTTTGTTCACATGTTTCTCATATAAAAAAGGCTAAGTGAACAAGATTTTGATATTGCAAGCATTATTGAAATGCTCACTATCTAATTTTAAACTACAAAGCTTATCAAACACATAAAAAATGAACCAATATGTAGTTGGTCTGAGTGGTAACGAGTTTGGGTCCCTTAAGCAAGTAGTCAGATGTTCGATTCCTGACTCTTATGTATGGAGAAAAACCTGGTTGGGAGAGGGCAACCCTTAAATGTCGTACAGGTCCTCCGACGGAGATTAGTCACTGTTTACGACGGTGGATACTTTGTACCAATAACATGGTTACCTAAAAAAAAAAACACATCAAAAATGAAAAACCTGATTGGTTGTCCACTTTGTTGAGTTTTGTAATATCTTAAATGACTAATTTCTTAAGTACTCTCTCATCTTCATGAGATCCATGAGATTAGTTATTTGATACATATATTTTCGGAAAATTTTTGAAATGCTTTTGTTAGGTATATTATAGAAACCACACTCTTGAATATAAGGTTTGTAATTTACTAATATCTAAAATGACAATTCCTCAACTGTTCTCTCATTTGTGAGAGATTAGTTGTTTGGTGTATATTTTGCAAAACTTTTTGAAATGTTTTTTTTTAAGGCATATTATAGAAACAATTGTTTTTAGTGTAAGGTATGCATATGATATATAAATTATTGCTTTACGTTTAAGCATTAGTCCGCAAAAAGATTTTGAATAATAATATAAAATTATTTTGTGAAGGATTACTTATAGTTTTTTATTTTGGTTTAATTAAGGGAGACCCATAAAAGACCTTACATGGGGGGTGGCTTCTAAGGTGAGGGAGCAAATAGTCCCTCACCTATGAGGGAGATAAAATGACAGGTTATAGCAGGTAAGAATGGTGTATTATATTTATATATAAATTTAAAATCTGAACAATAGACAAGGGTAAATATGTGGATGAAGAAGGGCACAAGTTGTTGTATTTAGGGCCTGCTTGGTTTGTTTCTAGTTTCATGTTTTCATTTCCTGATTCCAAACATAATTACAACGTAAATAATTACAAAACTATCACATTGTTTTCATTATGTTTCTTGTTTCCACAGATTTGTATAAGAAATAGTGAAAACAAATAAAAAGTTGTTTTCAGTGTTTCTTGTAAAAACATTTTAAAATAAAAAATAGAATGAAAACAATGTGACAATTTTATAATTATTTGTGTTATAATTATTTATAAAAATAGGAAATAAAAACATGAAACTAGAAACAAATCAAAAAGACCCTTAGTTTCCCAGCAAACATCTCTTCGGTGTCATTGCTATCCGTAGAATATCTTCCTTTCGACGAATGAAGATTAGAGGGAGAAAAAAGTGAGGGTGGGAAAGACACGAAGTTGAAGAACAAACAATATTTTATCTTCATTGAGTAAAAGTTCAAAAAATAAATTTAAAAAAATTTCTATCCACAATAAAATAAAAACAAAACTCGGATGCTACTTGCTAGCTTCAAATTCAAATGGGATCACTACTTGGGTACGAGGGGATTGCTTGGCTACAAATTCACATTGGCAATTTTTATGTTCTTTTGTTTTTCACATTTTTTCCTTAGCTTCATCCTTAGATTTTTCGGAATCACGGATTAGTCAAACCTCCTTTATCTCAACCCAAAACCCCAAAATTGGTCACCCCATCCTCCAAGTTCCAACCCACTCACTCAAACCAGCGATCCAAATTGCCAGATGTAACATCCTTGTTTTCTGAAACCTTAATTGAGATAGATGGCTTAGATTGGGTCAGTATATGCTTGTTGATAATTACTTTTATGGTTTGAAAGTATGCTTAGAGAATATATCAAGAGTAGGGATGAATTGTATAAGAGAAGGATGAGGAACAAGGAATCAGGAGCGGAACGCTCAAGCGAAGAGCAATGTAACGCTTAAGCGTGCCAACGCTCTAGTGTCAGGCAGGGTGGACACTCCAGCGTAGTGACTTTGACCCGTTGATTGACACTGATGGGACATAAAGTAACACGTGTCAGAACGCGTCACAGCTGGCATTGGAAAGGCGGTGCGGAAACGTCAATGCTCAAGCGCTGGAACGCTAAAGCGTTGAGATCCCGAACGCTTAAGCGTTGTCAGCTGAGAACAACTTCTATAAATAGTTGTCATTTGTAAACTTGCACGAATTTTCTTCCCAAAACAGTGAGAGCAAGGCTGAGAGAGAGAAAGTGAGTGCTTGAGATGATCGAGCTACCGGAACGCGATTCTGACTACATGGTTGTGATCGCTGCTAAGTTTTCTTCATCTTTGACGGATTACTTTCTCGATTCATCCAAGGTAAACTCGAATCCCTAACACCCGTTCTTCGTGTTCCTGGCATTCTTCGAGTCTTTACCTCTTTCTTTGAGCTCGCCTTAAGACTGACACTATCATATATGTGCTATGCTCGTGATTAGAGCAAAGTTTGCGATCGTGATTTCTTGCGGATTGAAGCTTGAGGTAGCGGCTACCAAGGGGGATTTGGAGCTGTTCGTGGCTATTCTTCATGTTCGTGGGTGCGTGGGACAACGTGCCGATGATCGTCTTGGAGTTCATGCGACTACTGCTATCAGGTGGGGAGAAAGAATTGATACCGTCGGGAAGGCAAGCTTAGTATAGAATATATACGTGTGTAGGGGAACCTTAAACCCTACTAGAGTTTGAGCCCTGGATAAAGTGTCTGGACCCTAGGTGTAGGTACTTTTGGGCTATCACCACTAAGATGATAATTTAAGTGATTTGATTGATTGAGGTTGATGTGTTGAATTATTTAATTGCTTATCTGTGATCTGTTCTGTTGAACTGCTTGTGTGATTAAATGTTTGTCTGGCATTGTGATGATATCTGTACTGGTAAAATTGCTGTTGTGAGATTTTATTGTGATTTGGCCGGTTGAGTGTTGATGAGAGTATGGTGAGTGATGATGTTGTTCGGGTTGATACCGTCGTGGTCCCGACCGTGGGGTTGTGGTTCGTAGACGCAAGACGTCGTGATGCTGATGTTGATATTGATGTTGATGTTGATGTGGATGCGGTGTGTAGTGGTCGTGGTCGAGTGTGTAGGTGTGAGGTCCCAGTATCAACCTGCGATGGATGTTTGTTGCATATCATAACATTTCATACCACAGCATATTTGTCCCAAAGGGGGATGTCCAATTGGGGACGTGATGTTTTTAATCCCGAGGCGGGATGTCCAATGGGGGTTGTGATGTGATGTTATCCCGACGGGGATGTCCAACTGGAGACATGATGTATCGACCGACATGCATATAGGGAAGTCAGTATATATACAGGGACTAGTATCCCTCTTATAGGTTTATCTGAGAGAATGACTTTTGAGATGGTTGTGGTGTATGACTTAAGAGATGGGTGATGTTGTGTTGTATAGTTTATATGTATTGTGTGATGCATGTATATATATGCTGTACTGATGCCCCTCTCCCATATTGATATATATTTCTTATCTCCTGTTATTTTCTATATGTGTCATTTTATTTTATGGGAAGACCCCATGGAGAAACCACTTGCTGAAGAACTGGATGACATTCCGTACGAGCCAGATGCCGGTGGACGAGCCCAGGGAAGTGATCATGGTTAGCTAGAGAATTGTCTCTCGGCCTATTTCCCTATTTTTATTTTGGTTTGTATTAATATACTCCGTATGTATTACGTTAATGCTGTAGCCCTACTGATGGGGCAAATGACGCATGTACGTATTTATATTTTAAAAGCTGTGTACTCTGAAACGTTGCGTGCCTTAATTTCGTTTCGCTTCCGCGTTTAATCTTCCGCTTCGCTTCGTAACAACAAGGCGCGCTATGATTATTATACGATTAAGGTTAGTTAATATCTTAGGTTCTTTAATGGGACGACGGATCATCTCAACAACTACCATTTACATTTTTGTACATTTTCCCCATACCCCCTTTTTTCTCTCTCTAAATCAGAGAGAAACAGAGAAACGAAAAATAAAATCTAGAGTAAAGATCCAAATTGGTTCTCGACAAAAAATTACAGTGATATTTTGGTCTTTGAGAAATAAAAAATACCAATTTGGTCCACAAGAATGTAAAATGCGGATCAAAATAGTCTTTGTCAGGGGCTAAAATTTACCCTTAAAAGGATCAATTTAACCCGCATTTTACATTTTGAGGATCAAATTAGTATTTTTCATTTCTCAGGGATCAAAATGTCATTACGTTTTTTTGTCAAGGACCAATTTGGGCCTTTACTCTAAAATCTAAGTTGAAATAGTAGCTAAATTTAGCTTTAAAAGACCTACTCCAACAACAACTGTTTCACAATCTTCACGCTCGGTTCCAACACCTCCCTCTTCCAAATTTCTGACCACCTCCCTCCGTCACAAGAGTCGCCCTAAACGCCGCTGTGGCATTTGATCTCTGTAAATCCCACCCCTCCCGTTTTAACCGCAGGATCTTCTATTTGTCTCTTCGCTAGCTGTGAGGGTCAATTTGAAAAAATATGATGCAACCGAAACATTAGATCACATGAAATTAATCTCAGCCATCCACTTATTTAATAAATATATCCAATTATCATTTTGGCTTCCTCATGGGTGAGGAACTTAATTACACCCTCATGTTAGAAGCCTCCATGGAATACGATGGAATAAAACAATAAGCTATATTTTATAATTTATTATTTTACTCCATTAATAAAATTTCAAAAAAATAATTTGTGGCATAAGGACTGGTATCATAATAAAATGAGTTTTCTATTGTGTGTCTGTCTACTGTCTATGGATACTGGTTTATGAGTTAAAAATAATAATTTTCATTAAAATTTGATATATTTATTATTTTGAAAGATTACTTAGTTTTTCATAAAAATTTACTTTTTATTCACAATAAAAAAAACTGATAAAATATTGGATTTAATTAGTATACATTGTAAGTGTAAAAATATTTTACATTGTTAATCAATTATAAATTATCATATTAATAAAAATATTTGACTTTTATCTTATATTCTAATTTGTGATTGGTTGATCGAATAAATTTCTTTAACAATTGAACTCTAAAATATTTCCATGCTTTCTCCCTTCCTCTCGTTAAACTCATCCTCTGTATAACTGATAAAAAAAAAAAAAAAACAACACATCCTCTATACAATTCCTTGCCGCGAGGCGCTGGCCTTTATTGGGACATGGGGTACCCGACAACACGGGATTCAATAATTACACAATAAATATTCAATTTGATTCCTGAAATTATAAGGTTATATTAATTTTGTCCCTTCACATTATCAATATTCCAAAATGATTATTGGAATTGGAAAATATAGCTAATGCATCCATGACATTATTCACTTAGTTTCAAATGCATCCCTGATATTATCAACTTAATATCATTACAGTCCATGCAAATACTAACGGAGGGACGAATTTGATTAACTTTCTACAATTTCAGGGATCATTTTGAAATATTAATAATATGGAGGAATAAATTAATATAATCCTATAATTTCAAGGACCGAATTGAATATTTATTCCATAATTATATATCGGTCACGAGCTCATTGCCACGCTCCCAAGGCTTCACTGGTTCAGCATTCCCTTCAAATCCATGCTCTCGCGTCGCCTGTTTCTTCTTCTTCAAAAATACAATGTTATATTTTTGAGCATGAATGTAATATTGTATATATTTATCTTTATTTTTTATTTATTTTTTATCTTTTTTATATATATATATATATTTTAAAAATATATCAAAAAACAAAAAAATATTGTATGATATTCCTATTTAAATGTTCAAAAAAACATTTTTAAAACATATATACAACAAATTCTATAAAGTTGTTGCTTACTTTTAATCAATTCCTTCCTCTCTAATATAATGCCCAACAACTAAATAATGAAACGATGTGTAAGGAAGTGCAATAGGCCATATCGTCGCACACTTTGTTGCTTTCACGCGAAATATGGGAGAACTAACTGTGTCTTTGGTTTGTATTTTTATATTTCATTTTTTTTTTTAAAAATTATTTTCATTTTCAAATTTTGAAAAAATTAAAAATATATTTGTTTTGATATCCTGTTTTTTATTTTTATTTTCTATTTTCAAAACTTTGGAAAGGAAATATTGAGGAAAACTTTTTATTTATTTTTAAATTTGGGCCTAATTCAAGAAATATTTTCAGTGAAAATATTTTCATTAAACTCAATCAAATACATTTTCAAATCCATTTTTTATTTTCACAAACAGACCTAATCATTCCAATCCTTATCAAGACAGTACTGGATCCTAGTCAGCAACTAATTGCATTTTCTACTAGTTGCCCTTGTTTAACATATTTTTTATTGGATAAAAGTCATATAAAAACTATTAAATCGCATGGTTCATTTTTTATTCCGTGAATCCCATATAAAATTCATTCAATAATAAAAAAGAATGTAAAAAAATTTAATGTTAACACTTGCTTTTAAGTAATCTAAGGATTTAATTGTATACACTATCAGAGTGTGTTTGAGAAAGCTGAAAAAATAGATTATGTATAATCGGTTATTGTGATGAATGATTATAATCAGGATATGTTTTTATTTTGATATGATTGTTGGAAAGCTATTTTAAAATAATCCATTTCGTTTGGATGATGTAAAAAAAAAATCACTTTTACATAGTAAATTACGAAAAAAGGTATGAAGTTATTTGTATAATTTAATAATATTTGTTTGGAAGTTAGTTTTATAAGACTAAATAAGAAAGAGAGTTTTGAGAATGAAAAATAATCAAATCACAATAATATTAAATTAAAACAAATTAGATAACATAAAATCGGCTTTTTTCCCCAAAGAAAGTTTTTTTTGTAAATTTAAGCTAATTGTCAAATATGACAGAATATGTATGAAATAACATTTTAGCCAAAAAATAGCTGAAATAAGAAAAATTAATCTTTCCCAAGCATGCTCTCAGTATAAAGATTTTTTACAATGTCAACGAATCATAACTTATCACATCAACTTAAATGTTTGACTCTTATATTAAATAGTAAGTACCTTAAAAATCACTCATACCATAATTTTGATTGGTTGACAATATAAAAAACTTTACACTAACTATACACAACAATTAAACTCATAATACAAAAGACATTGTCTAAAATGAATAAAAATCTGCTGTACCAAAAAATAATGTCTCGGTGTCTACCACCAATCAGATGTTGAGAATGAACACGAATATTAATGAGTTGTGATTTTATTTTTTAAGTGTCATATAATTATTGATGGAAACAGAAAATGTGACAAAAAATTGGGACAAAAAATCTTCATCCGGCATAAACATAATCACTTTAAAGAGGGATTTTCGCGTAAAGCACCTGTAAATACTAAAATAGCAGATTTATTAAGTTTTTGTTGCATTTATCTAGTACCCTTCACGAAATATTTCTTTTAATTTTCTAAACCAAATTCTTTAATAATCATCAAATTATCCTAACACCTATCAAAATATAATTGGTTCGAGTAGTAGCAGATTCAGATATCTTAAGTAAGTAATTAGAAATATGATCATTATTTCTAATATATGAAGAAAACTTAATTAGAATTGATCGATATTTTAATACCATTGAATATCTCAAAGGATTAATTTTAACAGTAAACAGAATAAAAAAAAATTACCCTAACCGCTGACAAGGCGTTGATTGACATGTTTAATTAAATAATAAATAGTTGGAAAGAGTCCAAGGCGTGGATTGACATATATTGCATTTACGTCATTTGGTTCTTTTTGCATCCATTTCGGTGACGTAAGTGTGGACGAATTTTTCTTGTATATAAAAATGGGTCTTCGTAATCAGTGAGGTAAATATATTGGTTATCAAATCAATAAAAAATAAATTTATATAAAAAAAAATAAGTATATAAATTTTTTTAATATAGTAAGTATATTATTTAAATTTTTTTATTTGATTTTTTAAATAATATTCTTAAAATATTGATTAGCATTCTCTTATAAAAATAAAAAAATATTAACGAATCTTCTTAAGATATTAATTAAAAAATTAAAAAAAGAAATTTTATAAAAATAAATAATATATTTAATATATCAAAAAATATTTTACTTAATTTTCTAATAAATTTTTTTTGTTGATTTTTTAAATAATATCTTCAACATACTGGTTAATAAGATTATAAAAATAAATGAGATTTGATCCTCTAACTTGAAATTGTTAACTTGTATCTCGCAACATTAAAAATGGAATTATGGAAATACTCATAATGAGTGATGTCAATAAAAGTTACTCGAAGATTTTAATTATGAGCAATTTAATTATATTTATTGAATTGTATTTATTGAATTATTTTACTAAAATTCTCACAATATTTACTGTCATTTTACATATACATTTTACTTTTAGTATTAAAGAAGATAAATGAAAACATCCTTTACCAAAGTGGATGACAGGGTGACAGACCGAGAGAACGGTGAGAAGCCGCGTGCATTGTCGGTCATTCTTTCTCTCATAAGAATGTCTCCTGGGCTTTATCCAAGTTCGATTATTCTCCACTATTCTCGAGCGATCATTATTAATTGCCACACCTCCATTTGATAAGGCTCCACATGTCAACAGTTCCTCCTCATTTCTTCACTTCAAGTGTCAACCTTTACACTGTTTTTGTTGAGTAGGGATGATATTGGGTGGGGTATTATAGTATCCGTTTTTATATCCGTATTTTAAAAAAATATTCGTATCTGGATTCATATTCATATGGATAGCAACTGAAGTATCTATACCCTTATCCACTGGGTACCTACGTATCCATACCCGCACTTTAATTAATTAAAAAAATCAATAAATAAATAAAAACATTATTAAAGTCTAAAATATCATGATAGTATATAACCAGGCATAATATTCTAGTATGTTCTCAAACAAATATCATGATAATATATAATAAAAATGAACATTATTAAAGTCCTAGGAACTATTGGACTAGAAAGAATAAAAACTCAGGAAGGATAGGAACTCAAGTGATAAACAACTGAACGACGTCAGGAACTCAGGAATAATAGAAAAATAATAAGCTAACTTCCATTTCAATTCAATCAATTGTTTTAATCTTATATATATATATATATATATATATATATATATATATATATATATATATATATATATATATATATACAGCACAGTTTTTGGCTATCAGCCACTCCAATATTGTTTAGGCAGTTGGCCAAATTACACAAGAAACAAGTTCACTAGTCTATTTTATATATGGTAGATTCGAATGAAAAACATCCTTCACACTGAGAAATTAGTTTGAGGATTACCAAAGAGGTAACCCAAGTTTAATATATTAATGTATAGATATGCGGGTATGGGGTGGGGTAGGTACTAAGGTACCCGTACCTGCACCCATACCCATTAAATCTTACGGGTAATTACCCGTCCCCGCCCCCGTACCCTTTGTGCGGGTAATTACCCTAACCATCATGAATAATTTTTGCGAGTACCTACCAGGTAAAATACCCATTGCCATCCCTATTGTTGAGGAAGGAAAATAGGAGAAAAATGGGGTTTCCTTGGATTGTCAAATGAAAAGGGAAAAAATTGTGGATTTGAATTGCTTGCTATCAAAAAAACTTGCAGTTACTGCATTTAAGCCAAATTCCCTGCTTCTCTTTTACTTTATTTTCACTTATTATTTTTTAATGTTTTGTTTGTAGTGATAAAATGCTTGAATGTAGTTGTTTACGTGATTTTTTGGTTAAAACCAAATCCAACGATAAAACAAATAGAAAAGGGTAAATGAATTGTGGGTTTTTGAGTTATGCGGTAATCTCGTTGTCAGATGTAGTTTGACTGTTATACTCTATAAAGTCAAATTTGACAGATAGTCAAGTTTATGTCATGATTCTCAAGACTATCGTCGAAATAAGGCAAAGAGTACAAACAAAATGAACAACTTCAAATAAAATGCAAGTAAAATAAATATGTGAAAAAAAGATGTTTTAGAAATATAAATGTGCAGAAAGATAAATTTGACATGAATGTAAAGCGCATGAAGATAAAAGTGCAGAAACTTAAATGCAATGAAAGTAAGTGTGCGAAAATGTAAAGAACAAGAAAGATAAATTTGCAGAAAAGTAAAGGATTTGAAGGACAAGTATTGAAATGTAAATGACTTTGAAATAAAGAAGAAATGTATGAAATTCTATTGAAATAGAAAGGGTGGAAGGAATACTTAATTTCTTAATCCGTCAATCTGCTGTGTGATTGAGATGTGTAGGATGTTTCACCAAGTTTCCAACCTTTATTACATAAGAAATCCTAGTATTTATAGACAAACTATGAAATAACTGACTACTTATCTACATGACACGTCTCATGACAATTTCTTTTGTGTCATTAACTATATAATTGACATATTCTATAGAAATAACTATCTAATAACGCTTCATGTCTTCGATAGCTTCAATTTTCACACGTCATAAAAGTGATCTCGTCAGCAGTGTGGACTTAGCGTTTATCTCTTGTTCTTGACTGTCGTTCGATGGCTTCTTCTCGTCCATATTCTTGTCGACAACCGTTCTCTTCCATTCAATCTCATCCAATCGTCAACTCAGATTATTTCGTCGATTCCAACACTATTTTATACACAAAGATTAAATCCGATTTCAATGCTACCAGAATTTTGGTCAGCTTATCATCCATGTCATAGACATGATAACTTTCTATCGGAAATGAAATCCAAAAAATCCTCATCTAACAGATGCCCCCAAGTTTTGCTTTTCGACAATTCGTCCTTGGAGAAAATAAAAACTTATAAAAATCATCAGTCAAGAACATCCATAATTCCCCTTTCAACAAATTTTTAAAATTTCTGATAAGGTTTCTTTCTTATCAAATCCCATCAAATCCCCTTCCTATCCCTACGTTTTAGGGATAATAATTACCCAGCTGAAGTAACAGCTATATTTCTGGGAATTTGAACCATCATCATTTGCTTTTAAAACATATATACTTTCTTCAAATTCTTCTCCTCTGAAAAACGCTTGCTTCTTCACATTTCATCTTCTTTCTCTCTTTATCTTCAAGAAAAAAAACCTCAGAACCTTCTCTCGCATTTCCATGGCATCCTCATCAAAGAAAAACCCTGGCGCTCCAACCTCTGCGGTTCCTCGTCAAAGAATAGTGAGCGAACCAACCAAAGATGGTGCTGAACTATGGCAAAGGTCAAAGGTAATCTTTCCAATCTTTGATCTTTCGATTTCACTGGACCCTTATCCTGCATTCTTGGGTCCTTTCTTGAATCAAGAAAAATTCCCTGAAGAATTTCAATCGTAATTTTCCTTGTAAAACCCCTGATGAAGCTATTCTGGCTTCTTTATCTTCTCTTCCCATTCATATTTTCAAAAAGAGTGATAGGATTTTTAGAATGCCCTCAACTTTTAAATTCGATCCATACCTAAAATGGCTAAAACGAATTCAAGCTCAAAAAGAGGAGATATGGAAATCTGCTAGTATCTATGAATTCATCCAGCTTTCCCGCCATCTCAAACCTGTTGAGTTTTCCATGATAGGGGCTTCTTCTTTCTTTAGGAACAAAACTACCAACAACTTCCACTTTCCATATGGAATGGTGGGCCCTACCCTTTTTTATGTGTCAGCCATTACTAGCCTCCAACAGATGGTCCAGTCATTCATGGGGATGTTGAGGTCGAAGACTCAATTGATGTCTATAGAGCAAAATGTTCCTTTTCTAACTTCATCAAAAAGTTTCAAGGAGAAGCTGAAGATGAAGTTTCCGACACTGAGCATGTAGCTTTCTTACTGGTATGGCTTTGTGCTTACGTTTTTTTAGCAAATCCTCAACAATCACTCAATCGTTCGTCCCTCTTGCCAACCTCCTTCACCAAGGAAAAAGAGTAGCTCGATCAATGCATTTTAGCTAATTTTTACGATAGCATGGGTACTTTAGTCGACAACATCAAAAGTCGAAAAAAGAAAACCAATATAGGTGGATCCATTTGGTTACTTCAACTTTGGCTAAATGCCATACTTGAAAACCATATGTCCTACTATCCTCCTTCGGACTTGTCAATTGTCACTAATGGATCTTTTCTGTGTTATCATTCTTGTCTCTCTCTTGGCAAAGATGACACAAAAAATTTCCAATATTGTTTCAAAAGCTTTCACTCCCTCTCTTCTTCCTCAAAGATTAACTTTTCCCCTTTTGCAGACCGAAATCGTGGTCCGAAATGGTTTACCAGACCAATCATCTCTTCAGACTCTATTATTAGTAAAGTGAATCTGTCAATATGGTCTTCCTTCTTGTGCCAAAAATTTATTTTCTTTATCATCCTGGCACAAAGAGTGGTTGGTATTACATACACCTTCCTAACATGGTTGCCTGTCAGCTGGGTTTCTGTCAAACCATTCCAGCCCCTTATTCGTCGGATCCAATGAGCATCACATTAATGCTCGTGCTTCTTCATTTGAGGAAGTCAAAGAATTATGTCTCGAGTATAAAACTTATAAGGAATCTTTGACTTTAACCCCCTTTTCACTCTTTCACGGGGTTACTCAAAGTTTCCTTGATTGGTGGGGTGAATACTTTCAAAGATATCCTGATCTAAAAACTCGTCACAGTCAAATCAATGATTCTTCTGTTCCTGATCCCGATGATTCTTCTGTTGCCAATGCTGACAACACCTCTATGCAGGAACAAGATCCATCGACGAAGAGTCAAGGTGAACATTTAAATGATATCTGAGCATTTGAAAAATTTTACAAAGTCAAATGGGATCCGCGGTATCCTGGTCCAATGATTCGTCATGTCAACGAGATCCTGGCCAAAGCAAAACGCGAACATGATGAACGAGAGTCACGAAAAACTCTAAAATTCTGGCATCTTCCTCAAATGACCCAAGAATATTTGATTTCTTTAAAAACTTCGTTCCCTGATCCTGTTCCCTTTCCTTGTGCTCATTTTGGTTTGGCCAACGAATCTCTTGGGAAACCAACCAAAGCTGGTAACTTCAAATTTTTAGAAAAACTAAATGCACCATACAACCCTTTTGAAAAAGAATCTGAAGTTACATTTGCAAAACGGCTTGAAATGCCATACGAACATTTCGACAAGGTTACCAGGATCATACACCACCAAGATACTTTATATTTCGTAATTATCAATTCGATCTCTTTTATTTCCGACATCTAAATACCCATTTTTTTTAGCATTGCCTTTGTCTGAGCCTTTACTCTTCAAAAGAAACCAAGAGGCTGTGGCCTTCGAAAGCCGTTAAGATGAGGATGACACTTCCAAGAAATCTACCCGCTCTACCAAACCACCGGTTCCTCAAGCAAAGGATCAAGCAAAACAAACTAGGAAGCGAAAAGAAAAATCGTTGGCTTCAGAGGCTTCTAAAAAGAAGTCTCAACCAGACGAAAGTCCTTCCATGTCTGAAGCTTCGTTAAGGATCAAGGGAAATCTTTTAATCGGCTTTAACTATTCAATCATGAATTTCAACTAATCAGACTTTGCAATTTCAGGATTCGACACCCTCAAAGTCTTTACCTTTAGCCACTCATTCTTCCCCAACAAAACTTCTAAGGTAAACATTCTTACCTGACATTTTATTATATATATATATATATATATATATATATATATATATATATATATATATATATTATAACATTTGATGAGATTGTCTCTTCGATTAAAACAGGACAAGAATTTACATTCCCCCATTTCTATCTTGAAAAGAATCTCTGTCGATGAAGATTTAATATCTTCAGATTCCAATCAGGTAATTCTTCAAATTCCATTCCTGTCCGAAAGGAAATCTCTTGAACTAATATTCTTTATTTTGAAGCAAGAAATAGCTGCCAATCCGATCGTCGATTCAAACATTCATGTTGGACAAACTGAACCAGACTTACAAGTGGAAATTGAGATATTATTATACTCTTTCGAACTTTGACATTCTATATTTGTCAAAAATATTGAAATCCCTCCTTTTTTTACATAGATCTCGACACAAAAAGGATTGGAAGATGTTTTGAGGACTCAAACGGAGCTTCCTACAATTGAAACTCAAGATCATCCTTCCGTCCATCATGAACCACCTACTTTTCCAAGTGGTGAAGTTTAATATCCTTCCCAAAGGGTATTTTAGTCTTTTCATTAAAATTTTTATCATGGGTGTGATTGGATCCTTTTATATTTCATAAATGTACAATTGTATGATTGATTGAATTATGAAGTAATTATTTGTGGATTAGAGAGGGAATAGAGTTTCTATCCAATTGTGTTAAGTTAATTATTATTAATCTAGATTTTTGTTTTTTAGAACCACACACCACCCTCACTTAAATTAATTCCAATTAGATGAAAAATCATGTCTCTCTCTTTATTTTTATTTTTACATTACACACACACACTGTAACACCCCGATTTTTCGTGCTTTCTAAGGACGATAAACTCAATTAATGAGTTTGTATTTTTATCTGTGTTTTAGAAAATGATTTTGGAAAAACTAAAATCATAGTTTTGTTTCATAAAATCATGGGAGCCTTCGGTTAAGTTTTGGGCCGAAAACTCAAACAAAAACCGATCTACGTTTTTCAGATGATAGTGTTTTCTACTATCACGACCAAATCTGGACTAATGAACGAAACCATTAGTCTTAGAATGTATTCCTCTATCATTTTCCTAAAATGTGTCCTGACGTCCAAAAATATAAATAATATTTTATATTCGGGCCGATAATCGATCGAGAAGACGATTCGAGTTGTCTTAGGGTTTTTCGAGACCCACGATCAGATGTTTTCATGCCAAGATTGTATCAAGTTATTTGAGGAAGTCATATTAGTGTCGGGACGATTTCAAATATCGGGATGTGAATTGACCAAATTGCCCTTGGTTAATTTTATTACCAATTTACCTTTCCTATTATTAAACTAATAAAACCCTAAATATCTACCCTTTTCACTCTTATCCTCTCATTTTTCTCCCTCTCCTTCGGCACCTCTCTTTCTCCCTCACACCCACTTTCTCTTCTTTCTCTTTTCTTCTCCAAGACTCCATTTTTGAAGGCCTAAAGCTTGAGTTTTTGTGGAGCAACCTTCATCAAACTTGGAGTGGATCATCATAGGAGGTAGTAGTTCAACTCTATCTCTCTCAATCTCTCCTTTCTCTCCTCATATTTTCATGATCAAGGATGTTAGGGTTTTGTCCCTAAAATCTTTGAAAATCCATGAAAAATTGTAGGAAAATCGTATCTGTACCAAACAAATTTCTATGGCCTAGGTTCATGACATACTTGTATGATCCAAGAGCTTAGAGCCAAGAAATCCCTCCAGCTATATTTTCTAGGTAGGGGCCGAAACCCCCCTATGTGTGTAGGGTAGGGTTTTGGTTGGTTTTTGATGATCTGATCTGATATCTAGGGCTGTCACACTTAGTTAGGGTGTTATCCAGAAAATGAAAAATTTTGGAGCTCCCTAGCTATTTTTAGTGTAATAGGGCCGAACCCTAGGGGTGGTGCATTAGGAGAAATCTTTGTTTTGTAAGTTAATGCCGATATGTTTTACGTGTATGTAGTGATCGGCAACGTGCTGGGGCGGTGAACAAGTTGATCGGGTGTTCAAAGTTTTAACTGGAAGCTACAAGAGGTAAGGGGATAAACCTGAGGAATTCCATTCCCGACAGCTATGTGCTGCATCGGTGTCTGTACTGTATTTAAATAGTTTATATCTGATGTTAGTGGATTTCTTGATTGACTGCTGTTGATTGGAATATGCATTGATGTACTGATGTATTGATGTAACTGCTGATATAGTTGAATGCATGTTATACTTGCTGAATGGTTATATGGATGTATCGTGTGCCCTGCTGTGGGATTTAGGCATTAGAGGACCTAATTTTGATTAGGATCCGACATCGTATAATCGTAAAAGCTTTAAAAGTCTGAAATGTGTTTTGATAAGAAGAAGTGAAGTTTAAAAGCAAATAGGGCATTAGAAACCTTCAAATGTCTTAATTTGATAAGTTGACCCTTTTGAGAAATGTGGTTTCCAAAGTTATATTGAGTTTATTCAAGAAAAAAATGAGTTTGTGCAAGTTTTGTTTTAAAGTTCGTATTTTACCGAAAAACAACGAAAGAAAAAGAAATGGTCTCTGGACCAAGTTTTGTTTTTGGAAAATCGATCCCGATGACTTTGTGTAAGTATCGGAGATTTGGGGTTTTTGGTTTTCGAGTTTCAAGGAAAGTGGTTTTGAAGCTTAGAAACTAGAAACCGAGACGTCGGGGTTCTAGGGTTCTGCAGAACACGTGGATCAAGGATCCGTGTTAGTTGTGGTCCTGTCGGCTTAGGGACGATCCTTGTGGTCCTGTAAGCTTGAGGATGTTTTTATGATCTTGAATCCGGCGTCCTTGACTGGTGCATCGGTTAGGGATGTTGGGATTTGAGTTGTTTTGGACTAAGTGTCCTCTTTTGAGAAAATGTGTTTTGAGGCTTAAAGAGTCTAAGACATTATGGTGGTTGTTAGCGTTGATGCTACAACGAGGAAATATTGATGTGACAAAGATCAATTATCGGAAACTAGATAGGTTTCTCATGCATTAAATGCGGGGCAGACGTGCCGTGATACGGGGGACCTTGATAAGCAAGGAGAACCTGAGATGACTTATTTGTCATGACATTGTGCCTTGATGGACAATGGTGTCATACGTGTTCTGGGAACGTATTGTGCCTTGAGTTGGACAATATAGTATGACCGTATTCTTGTGGAGTACTTCTGATTGCGCCCCCATGTGAGAATCGCGTAGTGTCATGGGATTCAAAGTACTCGTTCTTGGGCCAAATATTGGTGTAAATCTTTAGAGCCTGATCAGCTCATTGCGAATGGTGATGGGATTTCCGGAAATCTAGAAATCTAGTTTGAATATTAGTTGAGATATATGGAAGTGCCATGCATACGTTTAGGAGATAATGTTGATTGTGGGGTACGAAGCCCTTGTGCATTTACCGCCATTTGTACTTGATGATATATGACATGTTATATGATGATTTGAGTGAGTTATAGTATATGAGTCTGTTGTGTGGATTGGGCATATAGTTGTTGTTTATGGATTCATATATTGGTTTCTCACCCTTGCATGTTTTTGGACGGGTTGTCCATTTGTATATATATTGTATCGTGTTTACAGATGGAGCCGACGTCGGATCACCTAGCGCACTCCGGGATGCGCGTCCTAGCATTTGATCGGAGGACGGACCCAGCCGTGTGGGTTATCCACCCAGGGGTGGAAAGTGCGGCGTACACTGGACCGGTTTGCACCGTAAGCGGGACGACTGAGACGGGACCGCGGAAGAGTACTAGGACAGTGGAGACCATCCAGGTGCCTCTCCCTCCCATCCAGTTGATGCTGCAGGCCCTTATGGAGCAGGGTGTGATCGAGTCGGTCGCCCCCGCTGCACAGTCCCCGCAGCAACAGCTACCCCAGACGCCTCCCGCCTTTTGTCTTGGTAGCGGGCGAGCACGTCGTGGAGGATGTGGGGGAAGAGGAGGAGGAGGAAGACCCTGAGGAGGATCCTCAGGAGGACCCGGAGGATCATCTTTCGGATGCTTCCGATCCCCATCCACAGGGGAACGGGAATGTAGGTTCCCAGAGTTCTTCCCCTGGTTCCAGCATTGGACCTCCCTCCGGGGGATTGTCCAATGGCTTCCATTAGTCGGACCAGCTTAGGGTGTAGACCTTATTTTTGAGGCAGCGGTTTTTGGGTAGTTTGTTAATGGCTACTGATGGCCATAGGTTTTAGAGATATGGTTCCAGACTGTCGCTGCCTAGTTTATAGTTTTTAGAAGTTTAATATTTTTCGTTCTTTTGTAAAGGGACTTGTTGTCCATCATATATATATATATATATATATATATATATATATATATATATATATATATATATATACCTTGTTATTATGTATGTGAACAGTTCTGTTCTGTCTGGAGTGGTGTTTATAAGTATTAATAATGAGAAAAATTTTATCACGATTTCCAGCATCTGCTTCTACAAAAGATGTATTTTCCGAAAGTAAAACCAGCGAAATTTTATTTATCGTTTCATTAAGTGTGTTGAGTTACGAAAGTGGCACTGGGTTTGAGGGTGTCACACACACACACCAACTTATTTTAATCCTTCTTATCCATCTCTATCCTTAAAAAATCCATGAAAGGACCAATACTTATCCAAGCAAATCTTACCTATTGGTTGACCAATCACCACCCCCCTCTCATGATAAGAAATTTGGCCAGACCAAGGAATAGGACGGGGCTGACCCTTCATTCTGCTTCATTTCACAAAAAACAAAAAACCATCACTCTCATCCACTCTTCCTCCACCCCTTAGGCCAACTCCACCAAAACCACCCTAAACCTTTCCAAAACACCATTACCACATCAAATACATCTTCTTCTACATCATTTCATCATCAAAGATCAACATGCAAACCCCCACACTTCAATAATCAAAAATGGGTTTCAAGAGAAACTAAGAGCAAATAGGAGGAGAAGGAAGAAAATCATCACATCTCCATTTTAAGCTTCATACAAGTGAGTTTTGTTGTTTGTAGCATTGGGTAACCATTAATCCCAATTTCTTGTTAAATGTTTCAATTGATTCTGTGAAATGCATAATTAATCTCATAAATGATGTTGAACAACTGATTTTTGGTCGTATGTTGAATAGAGGTTGATTTTGATGAAAAATTGATAAAGGTGCTGTAAAAATCTCTCAAACCTGTATGTGCCCCTATCAATATTTCATCCATACCTTCCTTCACAGAGCTTGTTTCGAAGTGATTCTTGTACCGTTGAAAACTAGACTCAATTCCCTTAGAAATAGACTCTGAAATGGTTAAATTTCATTATGTATTGAGGGAGAAAAATAACATTTGATGTTGATGTGGAAAACTCTGTACTGATACTGTTGCGATGTTTAATTTGTAGTAAATCTTACTGATGTTGGATTGAGTTAATTCTTGTACCATTAAACACTAGACTAAATTCCCTTCGACATAGGCTCTGGAATGGTTAGATTGCATTATGTATTGAGGGAGAAAAATGACATGCAAGTTGATGTTGATGTGGGAAACTCTGTATTGATACTGTTGCGATGTTTAATTTGTAATAAATTGTACTGATGTTGGATTGAGTTAATTCTTGTGCCATTAGAAAGTAGACAATTTTTTTGACAATATAGGCTTTGGAATTTCGAATTTTGACTCAGTTGTGGTGTGGAAATCTCTACTGTAAGTTGCTGCAGTTTCTTCTGGCAGATTTCGAATGGGATAATCCCTTGAATTGTATGAATTTGGTTTGTGAATGTTTGCAAACTTGTTATCTATGCTTTATTGATAGGGTCAGTTCTGGTTAATTCCTTAAATAAATTCAAGTTGTTAATGGCTGTATGCTTGGGATGTGAATTAAATGGTGTGAATGATAACCATAGGCATTGCCTTCCAATTGTGAAAGTTTTGCTATTTGTAATCGATGGATGCTTGATAAATGATTGTTTGGGATATTTGCTGGAATTGCTTCTTGTAATCTTCATTTGTGATTGGATGGGAATTATGAGAAAATGAATTATAGCATGGCATTAAAAATTTAAAATGGTTTATATTTAGTGAAACATAAAGTTTCAAAACTAAATTTATCCATTACGGCCACAATAGCAATTGTGGGTGAGATATGTTTTCGTAAGTCCTTCATTTTCTTGAAGGCTAGGATATGGTACTAGCAATTAAGGGACGCCTTATTGTTGTCATAGAGCTCTGACTGCCATATTAACCAGTTTAAACTACGCGTACCTTAAGTCCCTTATACTTGAGGTACCTAGTAAAGGTTTTTATACTTAAAATGCCTATGCCTAGATTCATTTTCATAAAGATAGAATATATTGATTATTCACATGTTTTTGCTTGAAGTAGGAACTCATTGAGATTTATTTCTCACTAGGCTCTTTCATTGTCTCAGATAACAGGTACATATTAGAAACTGATAAGCAAGTTCCGGAGATTGCTTGACAGTCACCCAATAGTGTCCCAAGATAAGATATAATTCACATCCGGATCAGAGTTGGAGTCTTACTAGGAATCGATGTTTATATGAGATTGAATTGTATAATAGGGGTGAAATGCTTATTTGTATTAACCTGACCCAATACTTTGTTCAAATCTACAAAAATCTCTTGTAAAGATGTTTCACTTAGTTTTCAATATTTTCTATGTTCCGCAACTATTCCTTATGCTCTAATAAGGTTTATATATATTAGTACTTAGTGGTATCCTGGTGTATGCCGAGATATTACATGAAGTTCATATTCAAACTGAGAATCCTCCATTTCAAAGAATCAACCTAACAAACCCTGATGTGAATTCTGAAATGATTGAAATTACTGACGACGAGATTGATATGGAAGCTTTGTTAGCTGAAACAATACCCATTTCAATCCCTTCTCTTCCAACAATCAATCTTGGGACTGAAACAATGTCGGAACCAAAACCTGCCATACATTTCAACAATTGGATTAACATGTTGGCAGAAGAAAGTCGCAAGGATTCCTCCAAGTCTGCTCATTCTTCCACAAACCAAGGCCAAGATTCCAGTGATTCTCGAGCCATTAAGCTCATGAAAGATTTAAAGATTTTTCTCGACCATTCTTTTGACGAATTGTGTTCTGATGAAGAACTTCAAAATGATATGTCGAGGTTAATCAAGGAAATTGAGCCCATGCAGCATAATCTTCCAGCTTCCAGTCGAACCTTTTTTATAGCCGTCCGTGAATTTTGGCAGAGTTTTATTGCCAAAATTCCAAAAATCAACTCAATCATCCCTTCTTTTGAAATCGAAGAAAACAACCAGGATGATCTATTGGACAAATTTCAATCCCTTGAAGCTGCCAAACAAAAAGAAACCGATCTCATAGCTTCTGGGAAAAAAGCTAAAGAAGCCCTTTCTACTCACATTGAAAAACTCAAAGCAGAAGTGAAAAAGGCTAAGACACGGATGACTCTTTTTGACAAAGCTTTGTCGAAAGTCAAAAGAAGATTGAAAATATTGACGATGAATCTTTGTCATTGGGAGATCAAGCTGTACCTATGGTGGACAAGCTTAAATTTTTGGAGCCTGAATAGCTAAAGATGATAAAAACAGCTTGGCTAAATCTTGGGATGAACTGACTTGCGTGCCAAACTTCGGAAGGGGAGAATAGCACTTAGAGTTTTTTTTATTTTATTTCAATGTAATAAATTGGTATTTTAGATACCGATAAATCGCTTTGTAGATCTTGTTTCTTTGCAATATAACTCTTTTCAGTTCTTTCCTTTATATTTTGGTTTGTGTTTAGATTTGTTCTACACTAATTCGTCCCGACAACATGTTTATCATCATCGAAATCTTTTGAACAAATGAAAACATGAGATTGTCAATTTTTATTTATTTTTAACTCGCACATCGTCGGCCTATATGGCTTTAAATATTTGCCGTTAATAGACTTAATCCTTAATCCCGAATTAACTTCGACGAGGGCATAAGCATTTCTAGAAAAGACTTGTAAAAATTTTAATGGTCCTTCCCACTTAGGAGACCATTTACCATATTCTCAACAACCTTTGTCCATGGGCAAGATAACTTTCCAAACCAAATCGTCAACCTGAAACGACTTGTATTTAACTCGACTGTCATAGAACTTGGCAATTTGTTCTTTTTTTCGAATCAAATTCTCCAAAGCAACCAATCTTTGATCATTCAATTCATTTAGTTCGTAGTACATAGAGTTCCAATAATCCTCGATTGGTAACTCGTCTTGTCTTTGAATGCGAACAGACTGAGATTGATCTCGACAGTCAACACCGCATCATGACCATAGACTAATTTGTATGGAGATGTGCTTGTAGATTCCCTTCGTGAATTTCTATATGCCCATAGAACTTGATCAAAAGTATTATGCCAATTTCTAGGCTGTTGGCCAATATGCTTCTTAATCAAACTTATGATTATTTTATTCATAGCCTCTACTTGACCATTGGCTTGTGCATAATATGGGGTTGACGTAAGTAACTTGATTCGTCTTGAATTAGCATATTCAACAACTTTACTTCCAGAAAAAACTGTACCTTGATCAGTTGTCAAAGTCTGTGGTATTCCAAACCGACAAACTATATGATTCTTGACGAAATCAATAACATCACTTTGGGTTACATTTTTCAAAGGAATAACTTCAACCCATTTCGTGAAATAATCAACCCCTACTAAAATATATTTATGCCCTTTCGACGATGTAGGATGTATCTGACCTATCATATCTAAAGTCCATCCTCTAAATGGCCAAGGTTTCACTATAGAATGTAGTTCACTAGCAGGGACATTTTGTATATGCCCATGTTTCTGACATTCCTCACAAGATCTGGCAAATAAAATACAATCTTTTATCAATGTGGGCCAATAATACTTATATCGTCGAAGAATCCATTTCATTTTATGTCTTGCCTGGTGAGCTCCACAAATTCCTTCATGAGCTTCTGACAACGCCATATATGCTTCTTCTTCACTCAGGCACAAATCTAAGTTTCCGTCGATGGATCTTCTATGTAAAAGCCCACCTTGCATTACCAATTTTGAGGCTTTATATTTGAGTTTTTTATCTGCATCAGACGTGTATTTTCCAAGTATTCAATTATTGGTATCCTCCAGTCATTTAACGGCACAACATCATTCAAGAGAACATCTCTCTCTTCCAGAGGATATAAAAGTTCCCCGATTTCTATCAAGTCTGACAAAACTTTATGAGATATCTTATAACCAGAAGCAATTTGAGCTAACTCATTGGCCTCTTGATTTAAATCTCTATAAATGTGTTTGACGATAACATCATCAAATTTTTTTATCAACGTCTTTGCTACAATACAATATTTGGTCAGATTAGCACTTACGCATTTATATTCTTGGGTGAGTTGTTTAATAACTAGTTGTGAATCTCCAAAAATATGTATATTTTGTTTTCTCAATTCGACAAGTATTTCTAATCCGACAATCAAGGCTTCATACTCAGCCTCGTTATTAGAACAAGAATACTTAAGTTCGAACATTAATTTAGTTGGAGTACCTTGAGGTGTTATAATCAACATTCCCTCTCTTGTTCCTCCTTGATGCCTTGACCCAACAAAATAACGACGCCAGAATTTTAATCCGACAAAATTTATATTTTCCACATCTAAACCAGGATGTTCGACTAAAAAATCGACAATTGCCTGCCCTTTAACAGCCTTTGCTGGGACGTATTGCAAAGAAAACTCAGATAATGCTATTTTCCATTTGCCAATACGACCATTAAGAACGGGTTTAGACAACATATACTTTATTACGTCGGTTTTTGATAAAATCAAAACATTACAAGGCATCATATAGTACTTGAGTTTAGTACATGAGAAATATAAAGCTAAACATAGTTTTTCTATTGCACTATATCTTTTTTCAGCATCATTTAAAACTTGACTAAGGTAATAGACAACTCTTTTGACGTTTCTATTGTCATCTTGAGCCAGCAAACAACCAACAGTTTCCTCTGATGCTGATATATATAACTTCAATGGTCAACGAGGCACAAGAGGCATCATGACCGGTGGATTCGTCAAGTATCGCTTGATCTGTTCAAAAGCTTCTTGATGGCATGTTTCCTATACAAAGTCTTGTTCAGCCTTCAACTTGACCAACAGGGTAAATACCCTAGCCTTACCTGATAAGTTGGATATGAATCTTCTCAGGAAATTTATCTTCTCTAAGAAAGATTGTAGCTCCTTCTTATTTATTGGTGCGACAGCTTCCAAAATGGCCTTAGTCTTATTCTTGTCCACTTTTATTCCCTTTTTGTGAACTATAGCTGACACTCCAAAACTACATTTTTCTGGATTCATCTTCAGGCTATGCTTTCTCATTCTTTCGAATGCCTTCCTTAAATGTCCCAAATGCTCTTCTTTTGATTTGGATTTCTTGACGACATCGTCAATGTATGCCCCCTTGAACTTTCCAATGACATCATGGAATATGGTATTCATTGCTCTCTGGTAGGTAGCCCCTGCATTCTTCAATTCAAAAGGCATGACGAGCCATTCATACGTCCCTATAGCACCTGGACATCTGAAAGCTGTTTTCGACGCGTCCTCTTCGACTATGAATATTTGATTATAACCTACCTGGCCATCCTTACAACTTAAAATTTCATGCCCAGATGCAGCATCTACTAACATATCTGCTATGGGCATAGGATATTAATCTTTAGGAGTGGCAGAATTTAAATTTATAAAATCAACACACACTCGTAATTTGCCATTCTTTTTAACAACAGGAACTACATTGGAAATTCATTCAACATACCTGATGGTTCTAATGAACTTAGCTTTGAGTAATCTTTCTACCTCCTCTTTGATCTTCAATACCACTTCAGGTGCAAACCTTCTATTAGCTTATTTAACAGGTTTGCTTCCTTCTTTCAATGGCAATCTATGTTCGACCAAATCTCTGCTCAAACCAAGCATCTCACCATAATCCCAGGCAAAACAATCCTTGTATTCCTGGAGCAAAATAACCAATTCCTTTGCCAGAAATGAACTTATAAAGATTACTCTCTTATTCGTAGTAGTCCCTAAGTTTATTTCTTCCAAAGGATTCTCTCCTCTTAAATTATCTTTCTCATTCGTCCCTTTTTCAAACCCTAAGGGACCATCGTCTATAACAGAATCAGCTAACACACCTTCACCAGTGTGTATTTCTTTGTCAGCCTGATGAGCCGACATCTTCTTGTGGCCGATTCTTGTCGGTCGTTTCTAATAACTTTATTCCAAACTAATCTAATAAAAAAGCCTCCAACGCATCTCTGACAATCACCCCATAAACTGCTGTGACTGGTTTGACGTTAAGAGCATATATTTTGAAATCTACATGGAGTTGTTGCAAGTAGCAGACACTGTTAGAACCAAAACAGTAATAACTAATAACCCCTAAAAGTTTTAATGATTAATAAAGTTATTATATGTTTATTGAAAATACTCGAAGTCAAGTTTATGCTAATCCATAAGGTCAAAAGACCTTTGTATGTTTCTGACTTCAGATAGTTCTCCAAAAACCAAAGTTTCACCTAGCTCTTAAAGGACAACTCACTGCAATATCTTTGTCCAAAGAAACTAAGTGGTAAAGGTTTACGTCCAAATGTTTACACTGCTTTATCGTCCAATTGTTTATAATTATTGTGCGTCCAATTGTCTTCAATGCGTATGCGTCCAATTGTCTTCAATGCTTATGCGTCCAATTGTTTTTAACTATTGTGCATCCAATTGTCTTCAAATGCGTATGTGTCCAATTGTCTACAACACTTGTGCGTCCAATTATATATTTGCCTGTTCGTCCACTAACTTCTTTTTGTAGATGACGTGGCACTCTCTTATTCAAAAGTCTTAAATGGTTTGAAGGAAATATCTTTTTCACATAAAGACAAAAGAAGGTACGAACGTCGTACAAAGAAAATCACGTAGAGCAAAGAATCATGTAGAGCAAAACGCTTGTCGGCCATCAAAGCAAAATCAGTCTGTTACCATTCAAGCTGCTACTACCTCCTCATTCTGAAAGGACAATTACACAACGGAAAACAACTGGAAAATGATCTGTGCCTAACGGATTTTTGATTGAGTCTAAACGGAAAAGTTCTCCCTATATTTTGAAATCAGAAGGTCAAGACAAAAGATATAAGAAGACCCTCCTCTGAAGAAGCAAAACAGAGACAACACACGAGCAAGAAAATATTCAAGAGATTTCATTGTGCAAACAAAAAGCCAAAAAGCTTTCACTCTCAGTTTTTGATCTGTAAACCTTCTCATTGTTTCATTGTAAAGTTGTAAACAGATTGTCAAGAGCTATATCGTGTAATACTCTCACTGTTGTGAGTTTGTAAAAAGCTCAGAAAAACCCCTCTCAAATCTTAGGATTTGTTGAGCCTGAAGAGGCTTGTCTGTAAAAGAATACTTGTTGCCTGGAGAGGTGTAGAATACTTGGAGTTGTAGTCTTGGAGAGACTTGGAAACAACTTGTATTAAGTCCTAAGAGTTTTAGTGGAAAAACCTTCTGGAGGAAGGGACTAGACGTAGCTCTTTGTTTTGAAAGAGTGAACCAGGATATATCTTTGTTTGAATCTCTCTTTCTCTATCACGTTAAGTTTTTTATTTATTACTAACTTGGGGATTGAAAACAAAGTATCTTAATCACCTATAATCGTTTTAGTGTGTTCTTTCATCTTTCTGCTTTAAACGTTTGTTTTAAAAAGAAAGGGTTTTCGAAAATCGGTTAAGAAACACAATTCAACCTCCCTTCTTGTGTTTCCCTGTTTCACTTTCAGTTGGTATTAGAGCTCAGCCTCTGGGTTGAGCATTTAGCAGTGCTTGAGGAAAAGATCCAAAGCTCGATGGCAGGACAAGGGATG
Organism: Ammopiptanthus mongolicus; assembly: GCA_039655645.1. Taxonomy (NCBI): domain Eukaryota; kingdom Viridiplantae; phylum Streptophyta; class Magnoliopsida; order Fabales; family Fabaceae; genus Ammopiptanthus; species Ammopiptanthus mongolicus. Next base: position 76,556,943 of record CM077345.1, read on the forward strand.
CCAAGTGGGAGTCAACCTATTCTTGAAGGTACCTCCTTGACCAGACCGCCTTTTTTCAATGGCACTCACTACATCTACTGGAAGGAAAGATTCAAAGGATTCATCTTAAGTACCAGCTCTGCGCTCTGGCCTTTGATCATGAGCGGTCCTCACATCGTCAACAATCCTGATGGCACTGAGAAATATGAGTCTTAGTGGACTGATGATGAGAGAAAAAGGATGGAGCAGAACTACAAAGCTAGATACACATTGATGTGTGCTCTTAGTCCAGACGAGTTCCAAAAAATTCATGCATGTGAATCCGCAAAACAAATCTGGGATACTTTATCCAATGTTCATGAAGGAACATCCAAAGTAAAGGACTCAAAGATCATTATTCTTATGAGTCAATATGAAATGTTCACTATGGAAAATGGAGAAACCATCATTGATATGATTGGTCGTTTCCAAACTATTATCAACAATCTCAAGTCTCTTGGAAAGGTCTATACTACAAAAGAGAATGTTACGAAGATCCTCAAGAGCTTACATAAGGAATGGAGACCACTCATCACTGCAATCACGCAAGCTAAGGATTTGTCAACCTTGACCTTAGATGATCTTGTGGGAACCCTTCAAGTTCATGAGCAAGAGCTCAACCAGGACAATCCTACAAAGAATGGCAAGACTATTGCCTTGAAAAGTCAAAAATCTAGCAAAGCTGATGATTCCAGCGATGACAATGATCAAAATGAAGAAGAAGAATCCAATGATGAACTGTCTCTCATATCAAAGAAACTTGAACGTATTCTGAAAAAGAAAAATATGAGAAGAAGACCATTTACAAAGAAAATTGTCAAAGACCATGGTGAAACCAAGGATAAAAGTCCAATGGTTTGCTATGAGTGCAAGAAACCAGGCCATTTCAAAGCTGAGTGCCCTCATCTAAAAGATAAGAAAAGGTTTTTCAAAAAGAAAAGCAAGAATCTCATGGCAACATAGGAAGATCTTGACTCCTCTGAAGAAGAGGAAAACGAAGAAGAAGCCAACCTATGTCGTTGGTCTGAAAATCATCTCCCTGAAGATTCTTCAGAAGAAGAGGAACAGTCTACCTCTTCAAATACTGAGTCATTGAGAGAACTCAGTAACCTCTCTATAATTGGACCACCTATGTTCTATATAATTGGTGACTATGCCAAGTGGAGAGAACTATTCATGAGATTCAGCTTGGAACAAAATGTTGATGACCTATGGAGAGCTTACAGCGATGATAACTTTTGTCCTACCACTGTTATCAATGGTGAACGTATAGTCAAACCAGGAGCTGAATGTTCTGAAGAAGAACAAAGAAGAGTAAGAATCAATGCTAGAGCTGTCTACATTCTTACATGTGCCTTGGACGCAAGAACTGTTAACATGGTGATGTATCGTGATAATGCTAAAAGAGTGCTTGACATGCTAGATGCCTTTTTTATGATAAGGAGACCTGCTCATTCTGAAGGACCACCTATTTATCAATCTTCAGAATCAAAATATAAAGCTTGGAAAGAGAACCTCAGATCCTTTTTTGTAACCCAAGGATCAGAAGAACACTGGAAAACTCTCACTGACGAAACCTTCTGTCCCATCATCATCATCAATGGAGAATACATGATGAAACCTCTAGATCGCTGCACCTTTGAGGAAAGAAGAAGAGTTGATCTTGACTGTGAGGCAATGGCCTTTTTGTTTCGGAGTATACATGGAGCAAGGAGAGATGTCCTGGCTGAAGAGACAACTGCTTGGGGAATGATGAATCTAATGGATATTCTTGAAAGATCTCCACCTGCATCCCCAACAGCAGATATGTGTCTCATGGCAAGTATTTCCTCTGAGACAGAAATAGAAGAAGATGAGGTAAATATATCTGACTACTCAAAAGATGCATATGAAGAGCTATTAAATGAATCATGCACTATTTATTCTGAATATAAAGCCCTTAAAAGAACATTTTCCAAACTCAATAAAGACTTTAACAAAGTCAAAGTTAAGGACGGAGAACTAAAAGATGAGATAATCAACCTAATTGAAATCTTAAGCTCTAAGCCCAGTACATCCTGTGAAGTTGAGAAACTTGAGCATCAAATTACTTACTTCACTGATGGCCTGTCAAAATTCACTGATGGATCTAAATCTTAATTTACTTCTTAGATATAGATCTCCTTATATTAAATCTGGCATTGGGTATAAAAAAGAAAACCCAAAATTTTTTGAGACAAAAAAAGTAATGTATTGCTCTATCTGTGGTAAAAATGGACACTCTGCGTCCAGATGCTTACACAAAAGAAAAACTTATAAGTTACCTGCAACTAACCAAAAAGGACCCAAGTTTATCTGGGTACCTAAAAGTAAAATAATCTCTGTTGCAGACTTGCTTGACAACAGAAAGAAAACACCAATCTTGGTACCTGGACGGTGGATGCTCATGACACATGACGGGAGAAAAGTCTATGTTTCTAGACCAAAAGCCAAAGTCTGAAGGATCAGTTGTTTTCGGTGGTAATCAAAAGGGAAAGATTGTAGGTATTGATAAGATTGGTAAGAATAATTCTCCCTCTATAAATAATGTGTTGCTAGTTGAAGGGCTAAAACACAATCTGCTTAGCATAAGCCAATTATGTGACAGTGGGTTTGTAGTGTCTTTCAACAAAGATAAGTTTATAGTCAAATATGCTGATGAGTCCACTCTATTTACTGGTAAGAGGCAAAACAATGTTTATAAAATTGACTTGGAGGACCTCTCTAATCAAAATGTATCATGTCTAATGTCTGTGAATGATGAGCAATGGATTTGGCACAAGAAACTTGGTCATGCAAGCCTAAGATTAATCTCAAAGCTACAAAAGCATAACCTCGTAAGAGGATTACCAAAGCTGCCCTATAAATCGGATGCTCTCTGTGATGCCTGTCAAAAAGGGAAACAAGTCAAAAATTCTTTTAATTCAAAGAATATTGTTTCAACATCCAAACCTTTAGAATTGCTATATTTAGATTTGTTTGGTCCAACAAGGACTGCCTCCCTAAGTGGAAAGAAATATGGACTTGTCATTATTGATGATTACTCTAGATGGACATGGGTAATGTTCCTAGCTCACAAAGACGAGTCTTTTGAGCTATTCTCAATATTCTGTAAAAGGATTCAAAATGAGAAAGGTATATGTATCAATTCAATCCGAAGTGATCATGGAAATTCAATCCGAAGTGATCATGGAGGAGAGTTTGAGAATGTAAACTTCCAACTATTCTGTGAAGAAAATGGCATTCTTCATAATTTCTCTGCCCCTAGAACACCTCAACAAAATGGGGTTGTTGAAAGAAAGAATAGGTCTCTTCAAGAGATGGCAAGAACATTACTCAATGATAACTCTGTCTCTAAGAACTTTTGGGCTGAGGCTGTTAACACTGCATGCTATATTCAAAATAGAGTATACATAAGACCAATACTGAAAAAGACTCCATATGAATTGTGTAAAGGACGAAAACCCAACATATCATATTTTCATACTTTTGGATGTGCCTGTTTTGTATTAAACATAAAGACAATCTAGGAAAATTTGATGCCAAAGTTGATAATGATATTTTCTTAGGATATTCTGAAACATCTAAAGCCTTTAAAATTTATAATTGTAGATTATTAATTGTCGAAGAATCCATTCATGTTAAATTTGATGACAAGAAGCTTGATAAAACACTATCAGAGCTGGACGAATCTCTTGCAGATCTGGATTTGAATGATCATCGTCCAACCAACAATGAAAAGGAAATCTTCCATGATGTCAAAACTGCTGATCCACACTTGTCTAGTGATAGCTAGAAATCCTGGCAATTTAAAGTTTATCATCCTGAAGATCAGATCCTTGGTCAACCTAGTGACAAAGTAAGAACAAGGTCAACCTTCAGAAATCAAGCTGATTCAGCTTTCATCTCTGAGTTAGAACCAAAAACTGTGGATGAAGCCCTCTCGGACGATGAATGGATCTTGGCCATGCAATAAGAACTCAGTCAGTTTGAGAGAAACAAAGTTTGGACCTTAGTTTAAGAACCCAAAGATAAATCCATTATTGGAACTAAGTGGGTATTTAGAAACAAGATGGATGAAAATGGAAAGGTTGTGAGAAACAAAGCAAGGTTAGTAGCACAAGGTTATTCTCAAGAAGAAGGTATTGATTACACTGAAACCTTCGCTCCTGTTGCTAGAATAGAAGCTATACCTATCTTACTATCCTTTGCTGCTCATCATAACATAACCTTATATGAAATGGATGTTAAAAGTACTTTTCTAAATGGACTAATTAACGAAGAAGTCTATGTAATGCAACCCCCTGGGTTTGAGGATCATTCCCATCCTGAGTATGTATACAAGCTTTAGAAAGCTTTATATGGACTCAAACAAGCTCCTAGAGCTTAGTATGAGAAACTCAGCTCCTTCCTCATGGAAAATGGTTTTTGTATGGGAAAGGTAGATACGACTTTGTTTAATAAAACTAATAAAGATAATTTTATAATAATTCAAATCTATGTTGATGACATTATTTTTGGATCTACTAATGATTCTCTTTGTAAGGAATTTTCTGATCTTATGACAAAAGAATTAGAAATGAGCATGATGGGAGAGCTCAAATTCTTTCTGGGTCTGCAAGTAAGACAAACCTCAAAGGGTGTGTACATTCACCAGACCAAGTACCCTAAAGATCTCTTGAAGAAATTTCAAATGGATGATAGCAAGCTAATGAGTACACCTATGCATCCAACGTCCATTCTGACCAAAGACAACAAAGATAAATAGGTAGATCAAAAGGTTTACAGAGGTATGATTGGATCCCTTTTATATTTCATCGCGTCCAGACCAGATATTATGTTTAGTGTATGTCTTTGTGCACGTTTTCAAGCTGATCCATGTGAAAATCATTTAACTGTTGTCAAGAGAATTTTTAGATATCTAAAAGGTACTTCTAATCTGGGTTTATTTTATGAGAAAACCATTGAGTACAGATTAATGGGATATTGTGATGCTGACTATACTGGAGATAGAATTGAACGAAAAAGTACAAGTGGTGGCTGTCATTTTCTTGGATCAAATCTTATCTCATGGTTCAGTAAAAGACAAAGCACCATAGCGTTATCAACTGCTGAAGCTGAATATATCTTTGCAGCTAGTTGTTGCTCACAACTTTTATGGATTAAACATCAACTGGAAGATTACAATATTCATGAAAGTAGGATTCCAATTTATTGTGATAATACTGCTGCAATTAATTTATCGAAAAATCCTATATTACACTCGAGGGCTAAGCATATAGAAATCAAACATCACTTTATTAGAGATTACATTCAAAAAGGTGTGTTTGATGTAAAATTTGTGGATACTGACCAGCAGTGGGCAGATATCTTCACAAAACCTCTTGCAGAGGATAGATTTTCTTTAATAAGAAAACAGCTCAACATGCTTTATGTTGAATGACCTTGCGTCCAATATACGCTTGTGTCAGAAAAGCATGTGCATAAAATGGTTGCGTCCATTTTCTGCTAATGTCGTTATTCCTTGATATTTATTATTTGTCATTTTTTTGTTAAAATCTCTGCATCTATCCTCCACATAAATACTATGCTGAGTCAGCACTCTCGGGTTAGGTCAAGCGACGTGCGTCTGCTACTTCACTCTTAAGTAGCCTCCCTCGGTAACCGCTAGTCATCATTTTTTTTTACCACGGTTACTTTCTTTGACGCTTCGGTTACTTTTCGCTTCTCTATAGAAAACCTCAACCCGTGAGCTCAAACCTCACCAAACTTCCTCTCTTTGAAATCTTCTATCTCTCTCTCTCAACTGTTCATCTTCTCTTTCTTATCTCTCTTCATTCTTCTGAAAAATGGGAAGAAATCTACGATCAACTGGAGAAGGAAGCAACATTCCACAGGAGACCACTTCACCACTCGGTCATCCCACTCGTGAGATTCTTGATAACTGTCAGATTAATATTGAGCACTAGATTGACTTGAATATGCTAGCGGGATTGAGAGCAGATGTCAGGGTCTACATCATCGGAGCTGGATGGGATCATTTCTTTATCAACTATCCAGAAGTCTATCCAATACTTCTCACTGAGTTCTGGAAGACAGCTCAACTTGAAAAAGAAGGTCTTATTTCTGGGTTTGTTCTGGGGACACACAAAGTTGAAGTCTCCAAAGTCTCTATAGCCTCTGCTATTGGGTGTCTATCAGACAAATAACTCGTCTGAAGGTTTTCACAGAAAACACACAATCATGGAAGATGAAAATAGTTTGATAAACACAATTAAAACCCCTTTAGTTAAATGATAGTTAAGATAAATAATCAAACCAAAGAGTTAAGGGAAAGAGAGAGATCACTCAGCAGCTTTTATCTTGGTTCACCCCTTAACAAATGAGGCTACGTCCAGTCCTTGGCAGAACCAAGTTTTCTCACTATAACTGAATCAGGTTACATGATAGACAAGTATTATTTTCACACCTAGTCTCTTCAGGCTCCAGACAAGTATTGTTTGTACACCTAGCCTCTTCAGGCTCAGATGAGTATTGTTTGCACACCTAACCTCTCCAAGCTCAGACGAGTTTCTTTGAGAGAAGTTGAAAAATAAATTACAATTTGCAAGTCTTTCACAAGAACTCAGATGAGTGTATTAAATGTGAAGTTCTAAAAGACTGCGTAATAACTTCAAATGATTGAAGAATAAATAATGAAAGAATGAAGATATAAATGCGCAAAGTAATTGCTCTTTGAATGCTGCGTTCGTTCTCTTCTCTACTTTCAAAGTCTTCTTCATTAAATAGGCTTCAAGGTTTTAAAGCCATTAGACACAATTTTTGAAAGCTTGGCTTCTTGCAGATCTTCATCAAATGCAAAAGAGTCGTTTTGATCAGCCATTAAAGCCTTGAGAACTTCGCTTGTTCTCTCTCATCAAAATGATAAATACTTCTGATACACCTTTGGTCTTAGCAGGTCTTTATATTTGCTTTTTGCAATCAGAGGGAAGACTTTCCCTTTTAGTTTAAGATACAGTTGTGTTCAGGTAAAGCTCTTTGTTGAATTTCCTTTTCAGAGACGAGAAAACTTTCATCAATATTCTTCAACGTTAGTCACCAGACAGGTGAGTAACTTCATTAGACGGGTTGACTCTTAATAAATAGATGACGTTAGTTGCGTAGTCTTTCAGACAGGTGAGTCTTTCTTTGATCAGACGATTGATTACTTCATTGGACGAGTTGAAGGGATTTCTTCAACGTTGGTCAATAGACTGGTGAAGACTTCATTAGACGAGTGAACTTCTAATAGTTCAGACGGGTGAACTTTCCTTAGTTCAGACGAGTGAACTTTTGTTAGTTCAGACGAGTGAACTTTTCCTTGGTTCTGACGTGTGAACTTTCCTTAGTTCAGACGAGTGAAGTTTTGTTAGTTCAAACAAGTGGACTTTTCCCCTAGATTCCAGACGGTTGATAACACGCTAAAGCTCAGTTCATATAAACACTTAATGTTTTAATCTGCACACTGACTAGACGAGTTAACCACCACAGACGTGTTCAATTAAATCATTGAATAACTGTTTTAATCTCATCAAAACTATGGTAAATGCACATCAGACATTTTGGAGACTCAACAATCTCCCCCTTTTTGATGATGACAAAACATGTTAAACAATTTAATGAACCTAAGAAAATTCACGTAAAGTAGACATGTATGTGTATCAGACAATTATAACATGATCAGACAGATTATACATTGTTCCATTATATAACATACTCAGACAGATAAGCATTGATCTTTTTATCTTAGTCTTATCTTAGTATTTTCTCCCCTTTTTGACATTATCAAAAACAATAAAAGGACAGAGAGAAAAGAAAAGATATTGTTGTTTATCATATTTCCATATCAGACGGATAAACATTAGTTCATATCAACTTATAACATTAAAACATTTTTCATTTAGCTTTCTCCCCCTTTTGACATCAGCAAAAAGATAAAAACAGAAAAAACAGAGGAGCAAATTTTATTTAACCATCATTGGCTATGTACCAGGTAATTTAAAAAAGAATTACAAAACGGTACTAAAAAGAACAAACAGAAAGAAATGCAAGTTTGTTCTTGGGTTTGCCTAAAGACTTTTTCAACTGCTCCCCCTGAGTAGATGCATCCTCTTGACGGTTTTAAAAACGAAGAGAAAGAGATTTGAAAATGTAAGAATGAAATACCCTTTTTAAAAAAAAAAAAAATTCCCTTTTTTTAAAGACCAAAGACGGTTTTAATTTTAAACGAAAACAACAAAGCTGTCTTGTACACATTTTACCTCAGATAAAGAAATGACATTAAAAGATAATAACTATTTGAAAAGATTATATCAAATATGAGTATGACTTATAGAGTCAGACGGTTAATCACAGACAGGTAATGCAATACTCATTAGACAGGTTATTCAACAACGCAATGTATATTCAAGTTATCTCTTATGTATTTAAACCTATCCTCAGCTATTGGTTTTGTAACGATATCAGCCCATTGATTTTTAGTTTTAACAAACTTAACATCAAATACACCTTTTTGAACATAATCTCTTATGAAGTGATGTTTGATTTCTATGTGCTTAACCTTAGAATGTTGTATGAGATTCTTAGCTAAGCAAATAGCACTTGAATTATCACACCAGATAGATATATTATGCTCAAATATAGAGTAATCTTCGAGTTGATGTTTTACCCATAAGAACTGTGAGCAGCAACTTGCAACAGAGACATATTCTGCTTCTGCAGTTGAAAGTGCAATAGTCGTCTGTCTTTTGCTTGACCAGGAGACTAAGTTTGCTCCAATGAAGTGACATCCTCCACTGGTGCTTTTCCTTTCAATTCTATCTTCAGCAAAGTCAGCATCACAAAAACCAACTAATCTGTAATCTTGTGTTCTTAAGTACATTAAACCAAGATTAGTAGTTCCAAGCAAATATCTAAATATTCTTTTAACAGCCTTAAGATGAGATTCTTTGGGATCAGATTGGAATCTAGCACACATACAAACACTAAACTGAATATCAGGTCTGCTAGATATTAAATAAAGAAGAGATCCAATCATACCTCTGTAGACAGTTGGGTCTACCTTTTTACCGTCCTCATCTTTGCTTAGATTAGCATTAGTTTGCATGGGAATTTTCATGATCTTTGAGCTATCCACTTTGTACTTCTTTAGAATTTCCTTGATGTACTTTTGTTGATGGATGTAGATACCATCACTCGTCTGCTTGATTTTCAGTCCAAGGAAGAACTTCAATTCTCCCATCATGCTCATTTCAAATTCTGCTTGCATCAGCTTAGAGAATTCTTTGCACAATTTTTCATTAGTAGCTGCAAAAATAATATCATCAACATATATCTGAACTACTATGAAGTTATCTTTTGAGCATTTCTTAAATAAAGTTGTATCAACTTTTCCTCTTGTAAAGCCATTATTCATAAGAAAAGAACTAAGTTCTTAATCATACCATGCTCTAGGCGCTTGTTTTAAACCATATAAAGCTTTTTTAAGTTTGAAAACATGATCTGGTTTTTCATTATCTTCAAAACCAGGAGGTTGTTTAACATAAACTTCTTCTTCAATTATTCCATTTAAAAAAGCATTTTTTACATCCATTTGAAATAAAGTGATTTGATGGTGTGCAGCATATGATATGAGTATACGAATAGCTTCTATTCTAGCTACAGGTGCAAAAGTCTCAGTACAGTCAACACCTTCTTGTTGGTTGTAGCCTTGTGCTACTAACCTTGCTTTGTTTCTGACAACTTTGCCATCTTCATTTAGCTTGTTTCTGAAAACCCATCTTGTTCCTATGACAGACTTGTCTGTTGGTTTGGGGACAAGTTTCCAGACATCATTCCTTTTGAATTGATTAAGTTCCTCTTGCATAGCAAAAATCCAGCTTTCATCTTCAAGAGCTTCCTCAATATGCTTTGGTTCAATTTCAGATAAAAAGCCATATTGCTTGACTCTCTTCAGACAGATCTGGTTCTAACACCTTCAGAGGGACTTCCAATGATAAGATCTTCAGGATGATAAGCTTTGAATTTTCAGTCTTTTTTGAGATCATCATGCTGATGTTGACTTGACTAATGACTCGTCTGCTCCACTTGTCTGACAGATTCCTCATCAAACTAAATTTTAGATACGTCTGGCTGTTGACTTGTCTGCTGGGTAAGGTCGAGTCTTGCAAGATCATCTTCTAGATCTGATAGTTCCCTATCAGTTTTTAAATTATCATTGAATTTTACATGGATGGATTCCTCAAAAACAGAGGTTCTAGAGTTAAAAACTCTATATGCCTTAGACATTTCAGAATATCCAATGAAGATACCTTTGTCTACCTTGGAATCAAACTTTCCAAGTTGATCCTTAGTATTTAGGATGAAGCATTCACTTCCAAATACATAGAAGTAAGATATGTTGGGTTTTCTACCTTTCCACAATTCATAAGGAGTCTTCTTTAAGATAGACCTTATAAGTATTCTATTTTGCACATAACATGCAGTGTTTACTGCTTTAACCCAGAAGTACTTAGGGAGATTATTTTCATTGAGCATTGACCTAGCCATCTCTTGCAGAGATCTGTTCTTTCTCTTAACCACTCCATTTTGTTGTGGAGTTATAGGTGTAGAGAAGTTGCGAGAGATTCCGTTCTCTTCACAGAACAGTCTGAATTGCTTATTTTCAAATTCTCCCCCATGATCACTTCTAAGGGTAGAAATACAAAAACCTTGCTCATTTTGTTCTTTCTTACAAAATACAGAGAAGGCCTTAAAAGACTCATCCTTGTGGGTTAAGAAAATTACCCATGTAAATCTAGAATAGTCATCAACAATGACAAATCCATATTTCTTTTCATCTAAACTGGCAACACTAACGGGTCCAAACAGATCCATGTGTAACAACTGAAGAGGTCTAGAGGTTGATACGAGGATTTTGGATTTGAAACTTGATTTTACTTGTTTACCTCTCTGACATGCATCACATAAAACATCTTTCTTAAAACTAATATCAGGCAATCCTCTCACAAGGTTATCCTTTTTCATTTTCGAAATAAGTTTCATACTAGCATGTCCTAGTTTCTTATGCCATAACCATCTTTCATCCTCTTTAGAAATCAGACAGGTTACACTTTGATTTGAAAGTTTAGTTAACTCAATCTTATAAAGATTTTGCTGTCTATTAGTTGAAAAAAGGGTCTTGCCACTCTTGTTTTTGACTATGCATTCATTTTTAGTAAAGGAGACATCAAATCCACTATCACATAATTGATTTATGCTAAGTAAATTGTGTTTTAGTCCTTCAACCATAAGCACATTAGAGATTGAGGGAAAAGGAGGTTTACCACCAATTGTACCAACGCTAATTACTCTTCCTTTTTGGTTGCCACCAAAGGCAACATATCCACCATTTTTAGACTGGAGGTCTTGGAACATAGACCTTTCTCCTATCATATGTCACGAGCAGCCACTATCCAGGTACCAGCAGATGCGTCTGCTTTGTCCTGTTAAGGATATCTGCAACAGAAAATATTTTATCTTTAGGTACCCATATTTTTTTGGGTCCTTTTCTGTTAGTTCTAGGAGTCTATGAAGACTTCCTCTTCTTCTTGTGAAGACACTTAGACATAACATGTCCAGATTTTCCACAGAAGTTACAGACGGGTCTAATTCTAGCTGGAGTGGGTTTAACATAGACAATTGAGGTTTTTGTTGATACTTAATGATCATCTTGATAATCATATCCAATGCCTTCTTTGTTAAGAGAGTGTCTCTGACATCCAAGCAGTTTTGTCAGATTATCTCTGCCATTAACAAATATAGCAAGATCAGAAGTGAGCTCCTTCACTTTCTGTTGAAGTGTGACAACTTCTTCAGAATGTGATGTTTCACTTGAGATCGAAGCTTCATCAGACTTTTCAGTCCTCAGCTGGCTATTCTCTTTGGCCAGCATCTCACACTCTTGAGATTTTTTTTTTATGCTCACTGAGGAGTTTAACGTAATCTCTCTTGAGGGATTTGAAGGCCTTAGATAAGCTTTTGGATTCCTCTACCAGCTCATCATAAGCATCATGCAATTCCTCAAGTTTAGAATGTACCTCAGTTTCAGGTTCTAAATCTGTGTTGGCCATCATAGAGAGATTAGCTTCCTCTTCTGTCTCTTCTCCTTCAGAAGATGAACATTCAAAATCTTCCCATGTGGCCATCATTCCTTTCTTCTTCTTTCTGAAGAATTTATTTTTGGAAGCTTTCTTTAAAAGAGGGCATTCATGTATGATGTGATCAGGCTTCTTGCACTCATAGCAGACCATAGGACTTTTGTCTGTTGATGTGGATTCCTTGTTGAATTTTCTGAAAGGCTTCTCCTCTCTGAACTTCTTCTTTCTCCAGAGCTTTTTCATCTTTCTGGTCATGAGAGAAGTCTCTTCATCACCATCAGAATCCTCATCATCCGACTCGTCTGTGTCACAGTTAGACTCGTCTGCCCTTGAAGCTTTTAAGGCTTTAGATGCCTTTAGATCAACCTTTAGAGCAATGGCTTTGCTCTTTTTGATTGACACATCTTCATTAAGCTCTTGCTCATGAACAGTGAGTATGCCAAGAAGTTCATCCATAGTCAAGGAAGTGAGATCCTTGGCTTGAGATATAGCAGTGACAAGAGGTCTCCACTGCCTTGGAAGACTTTTGAGATTCTTAGCAACTTTCTCAGCATTAGTATATATTTTACCAAGAGATTTCAAACCATTTGTAATAGTTTGGAATCTACCAATCATTTGAGCAACAGATTCACCTTCATCTATGGTGAATAATTCATATTATCTAACAAGAATAGAAATTTTAGATTCTTTTACCTTTGCAGTTCCTTCATGTGTGACAGATAAGGAGTCCCACATTTCTTTAGCAGAATCACAAGCACATACCTTTTCAAATTCTTCTGGACTAAGAGCACAGATTATGGCATATCTGGCTTTATGGTTTAGATCCCATCTTGTCTTTTCTGCAGGTGTCCACTGAGCCTTTGGCTTGTCTGAGCCATCATCATTTCGAGGAGTGTAAGGACCATCAGTGATGACATCCCATACATTAGAGTTTGTTGACAAAATGAACCAGTGGAATCTTTCTTTCCAGTAGTTGTAATTTACACCATTGAATAAGGGAGGTCTGGTCATGGAGCCTCCTTCAGGTTGGGGGTTTCCACTTGAGCTTGCTCCAGAATTCATTGTCTATTCTTCAGGATCTTTTCTCTACACGGTTAGGTGCTCAACCCAGAGGCTGAGCTCTGATACCAACTGAAATAGACAGATGCAAACACTAGAAGGGGGTTGAATGGTGTTTGACAAATTTAAGCAGAATAAAGAAACTTTTTCGCAAGCACAAACGGGTGTAAGGAATAGACGAGTAAACTAAGACAGGTTAATCAGACTAATAACTCGTCTGAAGGTTTTCACAGAAAACACACAATCATGCAAGATGAAAATAGTTTGATAAACACAATTAAAACCCCTTTAGTTAAATGATAGTTAAGATAAATAATCAAACTAAAGAGTTAAGGGAAAGAGCGAGATCACTCAGCAGGTTTTATCCTGGTTCACCCCTTAACAAATAAGGCTACGTCCAGTCCTTGGCAGCACCAAGTTTTCTCACTATAATTGAATCAGGTTATAGGACAGACAAGTATTATTTTCACACCTAGCCTCTTCACGCTCCAGACAAGTATTGTTTTCACAGCTAGCCTCTTCAGGCTCAGCCGAGTATTTTTGCACACCTAGCCTCTCCGGGCTCAGACGGGTTTGTTTGAGAGTAGTTGTAAAATAAATTACAATTTGCAAGTCTTTCACAAGCACTCAGACGAGTGTATTAAATATGAAGTTCTAAAAGACTGCGTAATAACTTCAAATGATTGAAGAATAAATAATGAAAGAATGAAGATATAAATGCGCAGAGTAATTGCTCTTTGAATGCTATGTTTGTTCTCTTCTCTACTTGAATCTTTAAAGTCTTCTTCATTAAATAGGCTTCAAGGTTTTAAAGCCGTTAGACACAATGTTTGAAAGCTTGGCTTCTTGCAGATCTTCAATAATGTAAAAGAGTCGTTCTGATCAGCCATTAAAGCCTTGAGAACTTCGGTTGTTCTCTCTCATCAGAATGATAAAGACTTCTGATACACCTTTGGTCTTAGCAAGTCTTTATACTTGCTTTTTGCAATCAGAGGGAAGACTTTCCGTTTTAGTGTAAGATGCAGTTGTGTTCAGGTAAAGCTCTTTGTTGAAATTCCTTTTCAGAGACGAGACATCTTTCATCCAATATATTCTTCAACGTTAGTCACCAGACGGGTGAGTAACTTATTAGACGGGTTGACTCTTAATAAAGAGATGACGTAAGTTGCGTAGTCTTTCAGACAGGTGAGTCTTTCTTTGATCAGACGATTGATTACTTCATTAGACGAGTTGAAGGGATTTCTTCAACGTTGGTCAACAGACTGGTGAAGACTTCATTAGACGGGTGAACTTTTAATAGTTCAGACGGGTAAACTTCTCCTTGGTTTAGACGTGTGAACTTTCCTTAGTTCAAATGAGTGAACTTTTGTTAGTTCAGACGAGTGAACTTTTCGTTGGTTCAGACATGTGAATTTTCCTTAGTTCAGAAGTGTGAACTTTCCTTAGTTCAGACGAGTGAACTTTTCCCTTAGATTCTAGACGGTTGGTAACACACTAAAGCTCAGTTCATATAGACACTTAATGTTTTAATCTGCACACTGAGTAGACGAGTTAACCACAACAGACGGATTCAATTAAATCATTGAATAACTGTTGTAATCTCATAAAAACTATGGTAAATCCACATCAGACATTTTGGAGGCTCAACACTTGGAAATTTGCAGGAATGACCGTTACCAAGGCCACATTCATGGGAACCAAATCTTGAGCTTCAATCAAGTGTTCATCAAGAAATCCTCCTTCCATTTTGATATATTCCTTTAACTCGTTGTTCTCTACAGACTCTGTTCCTTCTTCGGCCCAAGACATTATCACATCATCAAAATCAACATTCTCCCCTTCATTCAAGCCAAAAGGTTCCTTATCAGTTAGCCCTATTGAAGGATCTTTTATGGCCTCAATCACTTCTTCCAAAGATAAATCTTTGCTAAGGTGACAACAAAACTTGAACTCAACTAGCTGATCATCTTCCTCTAATTCCGACACATCCATTTTCTCAATAGCCTCATTTTCAGCTGCTATCAAACCAATTGGCTATTTTCCAGTTGACTTTGATGGAGACGATATCATCTCTAAGCCTTTCCTGTAACTGTATTTATAGAAAGAATCATCATTGGCACGTTTGATATATATATAGCTGACCCGGGAGAATCATTCCCTTTTAGAACGGGTGGCTGTTTAGTCACAACTCTTTTCAGTTTCCTATCAAGCTGGACGTTGGACAACTTATCATTAACAGCTACCAAACAACCTTTGTCATTCGACGGCAACTACTTGATTCTAATCCCTTCAACTGAAGTTTCTTTCCTTTTCTGAAGTTGCCTGAGTCGTTACAAACGTCTTTTCTTACTTTTAGACATAACTGGTTGGCTAGATGGGCCTGCCAAAGCCAATCCTGGTAACCTATCCTGCTGTACCAACCTCCCTTGTCGATAATCCTCATTCCAAAAAGGAGGAATTTTGGCAACGTTATTCCTCTTGGCTAACTCTTGATTTGTCAATTGTGGATAAATTGCTAGGCAGAATTTCTCATCCATTTGTTGACTGCCACGTTTGATACTGGCACTCTTGTCTTAATAGGTTGCATATTGTATCCCCCTGGAGTTTTATTACGGCCTACTAATTCTCCTGTCGACTCACTCAACCAACCACCTGTCTTCATATTAGGATTATATCCTTGTTTCAGCTTGGGGGAGTATTGAGGCGGTCGACGAGAATTACTCTGTCTATTGGCGAATGACCCTAGCCTTCCTTTAGGATTATTTGATCCCTTAGAACTTTTCGATGGGAATGGTCAATTTTACCTCTGAGGGTGGTGAGGTTCAATCTTTGCCAGTGGATGATAAGATGGGATTTTCCTTTCTTTGGCCTTTTGAGCGGCCAAGTCGTCAAAGAATTCCTCACACTAGGGCAAATTTTCAGCTTTCCTCGGACTTCTTTCTGATTAGGAAATCCTCCAATGGCTCTCCAGGTTTCTGATAAATGTCAAATGGGTCAGACACACCCATCTCCATTTTGTTGACTAGCTCTAATATTCACCATGCCAATGCTCAATGAAACTTGACTGTCAATATTAGTAACTTCATTTCCGAATGGCTCGGTGTCAACTTTCATATCCGGTTTCTTATCAGCAAACTTCAATCTTCCGTCTGTCAAACCCTTCTGAATAAGATCCATGAAATGCATACATTCATTAGTGACATGACCGAAATGATTGTGATATTTACAATATTTTTGGTTTTTGATTTCATGGGATTTCAAAAGCCTATGGTCATTTGACAATTTCAACTGTTTTTCATTCAGTAAAATATCAAAAATTTGATCGGCTTTTGACACATCGAATGTATACACTTTCTTATTAATATAAGGCATGTTCTCTTTAGCTCGCGTTGGCCTCAAGGCTTGGCAAGCATAAGGAGGACCATTCCTCAATTCAACAAAATATATTTCATAATCTTCGAATCTGTTTTCATCTTCGCCAGATTCATCCAATCCGACAAAATTGACTTTTTCTCTTTTGAGGAACTTCCTCTGTTCAAAAGCCTTTTCTGCTTTCAACTGTTCTATATATTGAACTCTTTCACCTAATTGAGCCAAATCAACTAAGTGTTGATTTACTAACTTCTTTCTTATATGGTAATCCAATCCACCTGCTGTAATCTGAACGATTTCAGCTTCAGGTATAGGAGTAAAACATCTACTCCTCATTTGTCTAAACCTGGCCAAGTAATCGTCAACAGATTCATCAAACATTCGTTTTATGCTAAACAAATATGTCAATCCAACTTTGAGTTCTCCTCTAAAGAACTGATCATTGAAACTTCTTTCCAACCGAATCCATGACTATATTGAATTTGGCCTCAGGGTCGAAAACCAAGAGTGAGCATTTTTAGTTAAAGAGCTTGGAAAAAACCTCATTTTTAAACCTTCTTCTAAAGCTAAATCGCTCATTTCAATGGTATAACGGGCAATATGTTCGACGATAGATTCTCCACTCTCTCCAGAGAATTTGGAAAATTTTGGTATCTTTACTCCTTTAGGTATTTCTGCCTGTTGGACCCAATCAGGAAAGCAGATGCAAAGAATGGTTGGTTGGCATAACCAATATTAAAACCAAACCTATTAAGAGTTTTCTCAATGAGTTGGTTAACATTATGCTCAACTATATTCTGTCGTAATGCCCCTATCGCACCAGAATTTACTATGGTATTTATTACTGCATTAGCATTTTCCTTTGGTTCGACGACACGTACCTGGCCATATCTTCTTGGAACTTGGCCTTGCACTGGTGCTTCTTCACCGTTAACTTCTTGACCGTAGGCCAAGTTGTTGTTTTGTTGTCGAGTCATTGGTCTTTGGCCTTGTCGGTTATTCTGATTGGTTTCTAGAGGAACTCCCAAGGCTTGGTTTAGCCTACCCATTTGGATGGCTAAAGCATTACAAGTGTTATTAGTTTCTTTTACAAGGGGTGAAATTACTTCACCCACTTGTTGGGTGAAAATTGTCACCATTTCCTGATTACTTTGATCTATATGTTCTCAGAAATTGGCCAACGTGGCCGGTGTCAAGGTGACAGTATTTTGTGGTGTCTGCCTTGGTATATTTGGGAAACCAGATGATCCCAAATTTAAACGTTCCTGAAGAGTCGATACACTTGTTCCTGCCACCCCTGTAGCTTGACTTGAGTTTTGCCTCCCAGTCAGTGGTTGGCTTGCAAGGGCAGAACACTATTGCAATCCAGATGAACTAGTTGTAAATGCATACAACATGCCCCATAAGGGTTGTGTTGATGGATGTGATGCCCCTCGGGCCCTAGAATTGGCTATGCTATTTAGCAATTGTGAAGCGCCATATGCATTAACTTGTTGTAAAATTGGGGAACCAGGGAGTGTGCGTGGCACAACTTCGTCTGGATAAGAATTATCCCCGACTTGTGAATTTCGTCTGCCAGACGTACAAACTTGTCCTACCTCTGCATTGGAGGCAATTACATTAGCATTTGGTGGAACCGCGTCTGTACCTGGCACATTTGCGTTATTACTTGAAACACTTGCATTCGTACCATGTGAATTGACATTTCGTACGTTACTCATGATTTTTGCACTTTGTGAATTTGAAGAAGAAAAAGCACGTACGAATCTTCCACTTCTCAAACGCATACAATCAATTGAATTGTGACACTAAACGAGTTACTCTAAACTCGTCCCACCGGGCGTGCCAATTTGTTTACATGGTTTTTTTGGTTAAAACCAAATCCGACGATAAACCAAATAGAAAAGGGTAAATGAATTGTGGGTTTTCAAGTTATACGTTAATCTCGTTGTCAAATGTAGTTTGACTGTTGTACTCTATAAAGTCAAATTTGACAGATAGTCAAGTTCATGTCATGATTCTCAAGATTATCGTCGAAATAAGGCAAAGAGTACAAACAAAATGAAAAAATCCAAAAAAAATGCAAGTAAAAGAAATATGTGGAAAAAATATGTTTTAGAAATATAAATGTGCAGAAACATAAATTTGACTTGAATGTAAAGCGTATGAAGATAAAGTGCAGAAACTTTAATGCAATGAAAGTAAGTGTGCGAAAATGTAAGGAATAAGAAAGATAAATTTGCAGAAGAGTAAAGGATTTGAAGGACAAGCATTGAAATGTAAATGACTTTGAAATAAAGAAGAAATGTATGAAATTCTATTGAAATAGAAAGGGTGGAAGGAATACTTGATTTCTTAATTCGTCAGTCTGCTATGTGGTCGAGATTTGTAAGATCTTTCATTAAGTTTCCAACCGTTATTACATAAGAAATCCTAGTATTTATAGACATACTATGAAATAATTGACTATTTATCTACATGACACGTCTCGTGACAGTTTCTTTTGTGTCATTAACTATATAATTGACATATTCTATAGAAATAACTACATGTCTTTGACAGCTTCAATTTTTACACGTCATAAAAGTGATCTCGTCAGCCGTGTGGACTTAGCGTTT
Source organism: Ammopiptanthus mongolicus (assembly GCA_039655645.1). Classification (NCBI taxonomy): domain Eukaryota; kingdom Viridiplantae; phylum Streptophyta; class Magnoliopsida; order Fabales; family Fabaceae; genus Ammopiptanthus; species Ammopiptanthus mongolicus. The sequence goes on from CM077345.1 coordinate 76,576,204, forward strand.
ATCTCTTGCTCCTGACTATCGTTCGACGGCTTCTTCTCGTCCATATTCTTGTCAACAACCATTCTCTTTCAGTCAATCTCATCTAATCGTCAACTCCGATTTTTCCGTCGATTCCAACACTATTTTCTTCACAAAGATTAAATCTGATTTCAATTCTACCAGAATTTTGGTTAGCTAATCATCTATGTCATAGATATGATAAATTTTTGTCGGAAATTAAATCCAAAAAATCCTCAGCTAACAGTAGTAACTGCAGGGGGTTTTTGACAGAAGGGAATCGAAATCCAAAAATTTTGGGGGCACATATGAAAAAGTTAATCCCTTGGATTCAGGAAGAAAAAGGAGGGAGACGAGATATTTGGGTGAAAAGACGTAAATATCACTGACCTTTTTACATGATCCTTTTCATTTCACAAATATGTTTTTTTGCTTTACTCTCACTTTCTACACAATCAAACAAGAGGAGATAAAAATTTAGTTTTCTCCTTTCATTTTCTCTTCTACTAAACAACTAAACAATCATCTCATTTTATGCTCTTTTCTTCCCTTTTCTTTCCTTCCACTTTATGTCCTCTTACTTTTTTCCTAAACCAAACCAAGTGTTAAATGCCGCAATCTTTTTATTGGAAAATTAATAAGTATTTTCTATATTGTCGATACGTTTAGAAATATAAAGTAAAAGGTATTTAAGAAAATAAAAAATTATAAATAATATCGTAACACCCGGGGCTAACGAGGGCGGGGAGTGATCGCCGGTGCTTGAGGCACGGACAAGGAGCGGCTCCTGGTAGGCTTCTAGGCGGAGGGATACATGAATGAACCGATTCACATCGGAATGAGAGGGATCCTGAGGCTGTGCAGGTATGGGACTGTACAGTTGAAGGAAGGCTTATAAGAATTGATTTGTACTACCTATACCAACAAGATGCATCTTCTTTTCGGTAGCCCATCCCTTAAGAACTCCAAAGTTAAGCGTGCTTGACTTGGAGTAATTCTGGGATGGGTGACCTCCTGGGAAGTTTTCCTAGGAAGCGTGTGAGTGAGGACAAAGCACGCTGAAGAGACTTGTGTTAGTTTGTGGGGACAGTCGGCAATCCTTAAAGCAGTCCGGGCCGTTACAAATGGTATCAGAGCGGACCTCTCCCAGTACGGTGTGGTTCGGGGACGAACCAAGCGGAAGCTGGTGGGCATGTAACACCCGGGGCTAACGAGGGAGGGGAGTGATCGTCGGTGCTTGAGGCATGGACAAGGAGCGGCTCCGGGCAAACTTCTAGGCGGAGGAATACATGAATGAACCGATTCACATCGGAATGAGAGGGATCCTGAGGCTGTGCAGGTATGGGACTGTACAGTTGAAGGAAGGCTTATAAGAATTGATTTGTACTACCTATACCAACAAGATGCATCTTCTTTTCGGTAGCCCATCACTTAAGAACTCCAAAGTTAAGTGTGCTTGACTTGGAGTAATTCTGGGATGGGTGACCTCCTGGGAAGTTTTCCTAGGAAGCGTGTGAGTGAGGACAAAGCACGCTGAAGAGACTTGTGCTAGTTTGTGGGGACAGTCGGCAATCCTTAAAGCAGTCCGGGCCGTTACAAATATATACATAATTAATACAATCCGAAAAATATTTATTAAGAAATAAAATATTTAAATTTAAAAAATATATAATTAATTAAAATAAGCCGTCAATAAATCAACGTTTTCTGGTAGTGTATAATTCATATATGACCGTGTGAGATTGGCTATGATCCACTCCTTCAAGCCATAATGGTAGAAACTGTCTAGTGAAATTGATTTCACCAGTGGAACCTAAACTTTAGAAGCCATTGCCTGGTCCGCAGCACATGGAGAACAGTTTCAGACGTCCCTATATAGTGCCTGTAGTCCGGGGAACACTAACTTCAAAGACTCTGGCGCTATTTCGTTATAAGTCGCTCATGTATTACCTTCTGCATATACAATTACATACGATGAGGTTCTTTCTACTTTCAAACAAGGTTTCCAGTCAGAAGAATGACTTGGCTCCATCACCTGATGGCCAGAATCTTTCTTAACACCCCATCTGGGAGGCATTCCTGTTGGATTAATTATTTAATTAATCAATTATGTGGATTAGCATTAATAAATTATTAGGAATTATTCTTTTGATTGTTAATATATGAATTATGGTCATTAGTTATATTATAGCACCTAACCGATTCATGAACATTGTATCTGGCTTTTGTTCTGAATAGCCCGTGATGGGTTGAGCTATTCAATTGATACCCAATGAGAGGTTCATGCCCTCATACGATAAGTTACTTAGCCGTTATCCCATTAGACGGTTGATAGTCAGTTTGATGAATCAATCGTGATTGAGGAGAGTCTGCTATCATTCCAGTGTTCAACCAAGCGATTTATACACGAGGGTTCAATCCTTGATTAGGTACACAAATTCTATCATCTAATTCTCTTTATATATTAACATGTAATAATCTTGTATCTACTTGATAATTTTATTATTGGGATTTATAAAATTCTTCAATTGGTATCAGAGCCACATAGATACAGATTGTGGTTGTTATCATGCTTTAGATAAAGAGAAATCAATTTCCTTTTGAACTTTTTCACCATTTCATCATTGTATTCGATATCTCTTAATGTAATCGTGTTTTCTCAAAATTGATTGAGGGTTTCTCTTTATCTGATCATTGCTATCAAAACCCCTCAAAAATCACATGTTTTAGTTGAGAAAATGGACAGAATTTCATGTTTAATCCCAAGAACCCTTATTTTCCCCCAATTCAGTTTCTTACAAATAGTTCAATGATTTGGGAAATTGATTGAGGGTTTTTCTTCTTTTCATGATTGTGATCAAAACCTTGAAGAATCATAATTTCTTTGTTGATCCATTTGGACAAATTGTATCTTTGATTATTGCGGATACGGTTCATAAAACCCTAGAATTTTTCGAGAATGATTTCTCATCCATGTATCGATTTAAATGAGAACTGATTTGGGGCTTCTCTTTGTCTCTTTGTCACGACCTAAACACCTCAAAATTGATGTTATCCGCTTCCTGTATCGCGATATCAGTGTCCATTTTTCTATGTTCTGGGTCTTAAAACAATCGAAAGCAAAAGCTCCCAGATCCGCAAAATTTTCCTATAATCAACATAGGGCTTCTCCTAGTCATCCTTCTGCGACTCCAACGCCAGAAAATGGCATAGTTTCGTGGCCGGAACTGAGAGATCCAACCGAATCTCTTTTGTGGGTCGCGCAACCCGTTTTTCAGCCTTTCGGGTGAGGAAGATAACCTTTCATTGCGAGGCCCAGGAGTGAGGGGGTACGTGGACCTACTCCCAGGGCCCAAAAATTTTGTTTTTTCTGCCAAAAATTATTTATGTAATATTCTGTGAATTTTGGTATTTTTTTGGAATTTTTTGGATACCCCTTTATATTTAATAGTGTTAAATCCGAGAATAATCTGTAATTTAAAATATTGTACTCTCGGAATTTAGAGCTGATTTTTTTTGTGATTATTACTTATTTTTCCAGTGACACTATGATATATCATACTCTCCTGTTAATGTGTCAAAACTAAGGAATTAATTTTAGGTCTTTATGTGAATTAATTTTTTTTTTCCTTTATAGATGACATAGATTTATTATATTCTATTATGCATAATTCTTCTTAGTTTGTATAACTATATTCTCACCTATCGTGGGTACAATTATGCAAATTTTATGTCAATTAAATAATTAAGGTTTCTCTTAATTATAATTTGTATAATAATAATAATAATAATAATAATAATAATAATAATAATAATAATTATACCCTATCGGTATATTGTTATTAATATAATTTGTTACACTATGCCAGAAAAAGGATTAAATGGCGCACCTTTAATAGCGTTTTTAAGTGAAACGCTATTAAAAAAAAGGCGGAAGACTTTAGATAGCGCTTCCTTGAGAAAGCGTTATTATAAGGAAGCGCGCTATCTATTCCTCATCTACAGCACCACCACCACCATTTTGGTTCTTTGGTCACCACTCGAACGCCACCACCGTCGCGAACGCCGCCGCCACCACCACCTGGCCACTATCAAACAACCAGAATAGAATAGCTTACCTTCTACTCCCATGCTCTGATATTCTACTCCACTGTGGTAAGAAACTGGTTTTATGTTCCTCATTCTTACCTTTTTGAGTTCTAGTTTTTATTTTAGCATTTTTTGTTTGTGATTTGAGAATGAATATTGAATGTCTTCTCTAAAATGGATTTGATTTGTAGTGAACCTATATACATGTGAGCATTATTTAAGGGTGATTTGTTGTATTTTTTATAGTAATGAGGATGATTTGCAGTGAACCTATATGCTAAGTTTTAAATTAGTTGAAGCTGTATGATTATAATGGTGAATGGAAAGAGTTGCAGACTTGCAGTTATCGTGTGAAGATATGACTTTTTTTGTTTTGCTAGTTAGAAAAATAGGAATTAACGATTCATGCAATTGCTTCTCAATTAATTGGTTTTGTCTGTAACACCCCGATTTTCGATGCTTTCTAAGATTGCTAATGTATATAACTAAGCTTATATTTTATCCAAGATTTAGAAAATGATTTTGGATAAACCGAAGTCATATTTATACTCTACATTATTGTAGGGAGCTACAGTTAAATTTTGGATTGAAAATTCAGACGGAACACGGTCTGCGTTTTCACTGACAATAAGATTTTACTGATCAGAAAATCTAATTTTGACTCGTGAACGAAGTAGTTAGGTTTTAAATCGAATTTCTAACAACTTTGGAAATTTTGAAATTTTTCACCAAAAAGTGAAATAATATGAGTTATACGGGCGAAATCTTAAATCGCGTAATTAACGGAGTTGAATACGGATTTAGCAGGACTCGTTAACGGATAAACTTGAAGTCACATCAGGTCAACTCACCTAGGAAGGCGTGCCAGTGACTCACCCAAGTCATTATGAAAATGGAAATATTTGAAACATGTTCACACTGAGAAAAGACCAAAATTCCCTTGACTTTTCACTAAATGCCATTTGTGTCCCTAGGGGAAATGACTCTTTTGCCCCTTACATGAACAATTTTGGACCTCCTTGCCCTCCCATCCTTCACACCAAAACCACCATGCAAGAGCCCATTACCCACTTTTTCTTACAACTGCATTTTTTATCTTAACTTTCTCTTATTTACTCAAAGTGAAGCTTAACAAATTTTGTGACGAAAAGTGTTGAATCTTTGCCCATTTTCATCATTCAAGAGGTATGACTATTCTCTTTGATCCATGAGCTTCATGTTCTTCACTCATTTCTTGTTTTTCAATCCATGATCAACATGTTTAAGTTTCTAAGTTCAATGTTCAAAAATCTCTAGAAAATCATAGAAAAATCCTTTTAATGTGAAATCAATTTCTATGATCTAGTATCATCATTCTTTATCACTATCCAAGAGCATGTAATCAAATGACATGTCTACCCTATTTTTCTAATGAGTGGCCGAACCCTATACCTTGGGAAATCATGAGTTTTGCTTCAAGTTTTTGTGGAAATAGACTTAATCTGGTGTTATGTATGCTTAAGGATCATTCATCCAAGAGTTAGAAATTTTTAGACATCTCTAGCTATTTAAGTTACCATGGCTGAACCTAGGTTCTAGGAGACAAGGAATTGTACTTTTGTGATTGTTAAAGTTTGAATTGATTGTGTGAAAGTAGTGGTTGTTGATTGTTTCGAGCGATTAATCGGCGAACTAGCGGATCGAGTCAGACGACGTTCATCTAGAGAATCACCTGCAAGAGGTAAGGGGAGATAACCTGAGGAACTTAATTTCTGACGGCTACATACTGTATTTGTGTGTGTAATCTGTAAAATTATGATGTACTGTCTTTAGTTGTGGAGTGCTTTACTTTATGCTTTAGTTAATTGCTTGATTATGCTTGATATGGTATGTTGATTGAAATGATGATTGATGTTGTGCTAAGGAACCTAACATTGGTTAGTGTTCAAAATCGAGTAAAGGTAAAAGCTTCAAAAGGCTTGAGACATAATATTAAGCGGATCAAAAGTTAAAAGTGTTTAGAAAGAATTTGAAGACAACGCGTCTTGACGTTTTATTTTAGGAACAAGAAAGTGAAATATATTTTATTAATGAAATAAAAAGACATAAGGAAGGAAATTTGAATCAAAGAGAAAAAGTTTTCACGAACTATCTTGTAAAGTTTTGATGATTTATTAAAGTATTTTAAAAGCAAAGTGGTTTTGATAAAGAATTTTACCCTATGGAAAACCGATCCCGATAACTTTGTGTGCAAGCTTCGGAGATGTGGGTTTTTTTTATTTCAAACAGAAAAATTGAAAGTGAACCTAGAAACCGAGACGTCGGGGTTCTAGTGTTCCGCAGAACACGTGGATCAAGAATCCGTGTTAGTGATGTGGTTCTGTAAACATGTGGACGATTTGTATGCTCTAGAATCCCAAAACCGAAACCGGTGCATCAATTTATGGTTTTGTGATCGAGCAGTTTGGACTGTGTGTCCTTTTTGGTTAATTGGACTGTGTGTCCCTTTCGATTAAATTTTGAAAAGACTTAAGAGTCTAAAAGTTGTGGTGGTTGATAGCTTTGAGCTTCAATAAGGAAATAATCATACGAAACAGAAAAACTTACGAAAAACAAAGGTTTTCTCATGCATTTGTTTTCTGGCAGACGTGCCATCAGAATGGGGGACCTTGATGACAGGGAACCCTGTGATGACTGTAAGTCATTGTGTATCATTGTGAGTTGATGGACAATGGTGTCATACGTTTTGGAACACATTGTGCCTTGAGTTGGACAATGTAGTATGACCTGATTACAATTTGTCAAGTAGTGTCATGATGTTCATATACTTTTGAATAGCACATTGGTGCTAGACATTGTTGCCTGATGGCCAATGTACCCCGAGCTTGATCTGCTCTTTTGAAAGGAGATGGGATTTTCGAAAATTAAAAATCAAGTACTAGATGATATATTTGGAAATGTCATGCATATGTTTTAAAAATGACGATGACTGTTGGGCATGAGACCCTTGCCTTATCTTTACTGTTATGATATTGTGTGATGTGCTTATCATGCTTAAGAGTCGTATTTGATACATATATATATGAACCTGCTATTTTGTACATTGTGTATGTAGTTGTCGCATTTTGAGTTCATATATTGGTTTCTCACCTTTGCTGTATTTCTTGGCTATGTTGTTTCCTTTTGACATATATTATTATTTGTTTACAGATGGGGCCGGAACAGGAGAACTTAGCCCATTCAGGGGTCCGTTCCCTGGTCTTTGAGTAGCACGAAGACCCCACTGCCTGGGTCATCTATCCGGGGGCCAATAGTGCGGCATACACTGGACCGGTTTGTGCCCTATGTGGCAGTATTGAGATGGGGCCTCAAGAGAGGATACACACAATGGAGACGATCCAGATTCCCCTACCACTGATCTGGATGATTCTGCAGTATCTTGTAGATCAGGGTTCTCTACAACATGAGATCCCCGCTGTCCAGCCTTTGCAGCAGCAGCCACCCTTGACTCCTCCCCCTCCGTTCGTCTTAGTGGTAGAGGGTCAGGAGGAGGATCCTCGGGAGGCTCCTGAGTATCCTCCTCAGGAGGAGCCGAGGAAGTTGGGATGGTCAAGGGGAATGTACACTCCCCTGACCTTTCTTCTGATGTTGATGTTGGGAACTCCTTCGGGAGACTCTCCAACGGATTCCACAAGTTTTAGACCAGCTTATGGTTTTCCTTTTGAGGTAGCGATTTTTGGGTAGTCTGTTATCGGTTACTGATGGCCATGATTTTAGAGATATGGTTTCCAGACGGTCGCTACCTAGTTTTTAGGATTTATAGTATTTTACTTTCTATTAGTTTATCTTTTGAAAACGAACAAGTCTGTCCAAGGTTCCCTATGTATATGGTTAACTGACATATATATATATATATATATATATATATATATATATATATATATATATATATATATATATATATATATATATATATATATATATATAGTGTTGATAAATTTCTTGAGTACATGTAGTTTAACGTTGTCAGAAGAAAAAAATTTATCACGATTTTTCAGAGTAAGTAAGATCTAAGTAAAGAAAATCTGTTTTCCGAAAGTAACCAGCAAACTGTTATTTCATGTTTTATGTTGTTTTTGGGACACCATGTGATGCCAGATTAGGGTGTCATATTAGTGGTATCAGAGCTGTTCGATATCTTTTGGGATCTAGGTTATGGACTCATTATGTTTTTGCTACGTTTTCTCTGTGTTTTGGTTGGATAGAGGTCAGTAGGTGTAAGAACAATCTGTGATGACTTGTTCCTTGTGGAATACAACCAATTGGATTGATTGGATTCGATGATTAAGAGGTGTTAAGACTCTTATCGGAGAGTTATCCGAGTTATTTAGAGGTGACATCTAAGGTAAGCTTTGAGGCAACCCCTTAGTCGATCATAGCTAATAAGTTTAAATATGACTGTTACTTTATGAGTCAAAGATGTTAGGCTCTTAGCTATCAAGTAAGTGAAGACTCCCTTGTATGTGAAGGAAGCTCGATTATTGGGAAGGTCTGCCGAAGAAAACGAGTATGTCTTACGCAGGTAGGAGAATACCAAAAGTTTTTAAAGTAGATGCATAGGCAGCTAGTAAGCGACCAAAGGAATGGCAAGATAACGATATGTACTCTAATAGAGTTGAGTGACTGGAATGAAATTCCGGTAGAGCAATGGAAGTGTGGTATCACGTGAAATTTCTTCTGATAGTATTTTAAGAAATGATTGGAGGCTCTGCTGTTTGTGGATTTGATGGATTGGACATTTGTCTCCATTAGGACAGATTGAGGGTTACGCGTTATGGGTAGACTAGCGATCCATGCTGATGATGGAGAAGAGTATGTATGATACTTAAGTATAACTTTTTCGAAGGTTACGAATGATCAGAGACTGAGTGGCAGTAAGTCTTTAGTGAAGGGTTAGTAGTAGAGAATGATGGACTAGCATGTAAGTAAAAGAGGGAATGACTTTTCCCGATAGTTAATGGATGAGCAAAAGGCTAATGATGAGATTCTAAAGTTAATTTTATTTCCCCACAAGAGTAGGGTCTTGTTAAATTGTTTCCTTGTCGAAGCAATGTGTGTTGACACACAAGTATGTGTGTTTGGTTGGGTTCTGATCGGGTTAAGGCCTTGTAAGGACTCATGTTTAGTAAATGGTACTTGTATTCATGTTGACATGTCGTTTATCCTTTTAGGATTGTGTCAGACATTTGAATGAGGTGCCTGTCGTGGAAGATTTTTCAGAAGAATTTGCTGAGAATGTTCCAAGTTGTGTTTGCGAAGGATATTGAGTTTTCGATTGATCTAGTTTCTAGAGTCAGTCAAATCTCCATCTCTTTATGTAGAATATCACTTACAAAGGTAACCGGGTTAGACTACATGAAATGGGGTTTTCGTCCGTTTCTTGATAAAATCGTCATCATCGACGATGTTCTCGTAGCGTCACAAGGAACATGAGGAAACCCTGCGTCAAGTGTTACGGACCCTGCGCAAGAAGAGTTGTCGTGAAGTTACTTACGCGTTTTGACTCGATGGTAGTGAAATTCTTAGGGCATGTGATCCCAAACGAGCATTTGTACTCACACTCCTACATAATCCTCAGTGTATTAGACATTTTAGTGGATTGGCTTAATAGTATCCATTGGTCTGGACATCTTCTTAGTATTTCATCGAAAGGTTTGTTATGACTATTTCTTGAGTTGTAACACAAACAAATTCTGGATACTGGATGTTTCTTGATGAAACTTAGTCTAATCATCCTTACTTTTGGTAAATGTGATCCAGTCTGATTCTTGGCCAGACTATTCATCTTTTGATTCCCTAATCCATTGGAAGGTTCTTATGAAAGAAGGGACTTTATTAGAGTCATGATTGTAAACATGTATTAGCTATGCATTTTTACATTCATGAACCTACTGAAGAATCTTTTTACATACTGGATATTCATGTATTATTTTCAGACTGGTAAAACTCTTCTATGTAATTTCTTGTGAGAGTAAGACCAAAAAAATGTAAAAGACAATTTTTGGTGTGTTGGAACGCGAAAACAAACCGACTCTAAAGTGTAAAACCACGAGATTTAGAAATTGGGACAATTGGACCATCAGGTTAAAGTTTTGAATCCATTATCCAAACTAATGGTTGGTTGGTTTCATAACCCATACTTGAACTAAGAAATTATGGATGTATAGAAAATCCAGTGTAACAATTAAATGATAAAAACTACAAACAAATTTTAATTAAGTGTTTATACTTTAATTTTTTTTAATAAATTTCTATATTTAAATAATTTTTTAATTAAATCCCTACTAATTTATAAATCTTTGGTTAAAATGTATTTACATCTTTCTAATATATCACTTTGACGAAATTCGTCCCTTTGGTTTTTCTGAGTAAAATCTATCCTCACATTTTTCTAACATTACAATGATCGTCTCTCTATCACTTGACCGTCTGAAAATTAATGGAACAAGCCTACGTGGCAACCATTTCGCCATGTGACACGTCCAACTGGATTCATTTGTAGCAACATAACATTAAAATAATAATATTAATTAAAAAATATATTAATAATATTAAATAATATTTATATTCTATAACAATAATATAATTTGTATTATAAAAATAGAGAGTGTCCCCCTTAACTTACCTTCAACCTTCAATGGGTTGTAGAACCCGCCGAAATGGCGGTGATCGGTCACCGTTCAACCCACCGCGGGGCACACTGTGGGGAGATGGATTGTCATATGGGGCGGTAGGGCACCATGACGGAGAGGGTCTAGTTTTAAGCTTTTCTATGATGATGGTTAATTCAGGTTCTAGTCTTAGGCCCTAAATGCAAGGCACATGATGTTAATTTGGTGAAGCTTGGCATACCATTTCTCTAGCTTAAGGGAGGAAGCACGGTGGAGGGAGGAAACTTGGGGGCTTGACCTATTGACAGAAACAATTGATCCATCGCCATTTGATTGAGCATAGTCCTTATAATCTTTTCTCTTTTTATATTTTATATAGGTTAAATACCACTTTGGGTTCCTTATTCTTATTTTATTTTTCGTTTTGGTCACTTATTTATTATGTTTTTCGATTTGGTCTCTTATTTTGTAAAGTCATACCAATTTGGTCCCTCTTTTATTTGAGTAAATCATCATTTTGGTCCCTGAAAGTATGAGCCGCTGTCAATTCAGTCCTTGGAAGCGGTTAAATTATAAAAAAATCCTTCAATGTTAATTTTGTCAGTCAAGTTAGTCCCTCAATGTTAATTTCGTCAGTCAAATTAGTCCCTATCAGGGACTAACTTTACTAACGAAATTAACATTCAGTGACTTTTTCGTAATTTAACTGCTTTCAGGGACTGAACTAACAACGCCTCACTTTCAGGGACCAAAATGATGGTTTACTCTTTATTTTTTGTTTTGAAATGGTCCCCTATTTTACAAAAATTAAACGTATGTGGTCCCTTTTTTAGTTCCGATATGATCCCCTTTTACTTTTTTGTTTCGAAATGATCCCTTATTTTACAAAAGTTATCAATGTGGTCCTCTCCATATCACAATTTAAAGGGAAAAGACCATTTTGAAACCAAAAATAAAGATAAGGGACCAAATCAAAAATAATAATAAAAGAGGGATCAAAACGAAAATTAAAAAAAAAGATAAGGGACCAAAGATGGTATTTAGCCTTTTATATATGCTCATACAAAAGTATACTTATGCTTAATATTATTTCAAATGCTTAATATTATTTTAAAGTATGTAAAAAAATAAAATTGTACTTATATTTCGAATGCAACCTTAATTCTTATTGAAAGTAATACTTCTATTTATCGTGGAGTGAATAGCCATGATTTTGAGATTCGCTAAACAATCTACAATGATATTTTCATTCAGTATGTCAGAATCAGGATAAAATAGAGCGTATTTTTGACATTTGACAGAGTTTTTGAATGCTATCTATTTTGACGCTATTAAAAGGGGTAAACAACTACAACGCTTTCGAAGCGTTGTCGTGGACATACCTATAATATCACTTATCCAACGAAATGCTATAATAGTTCACACTAAAATGTGCATCTAAGAAAAGGCGTTGTCGTAGGGTCGGACTAAAGATATCGCTTACTGTAAGAAGCACCATCTTAGCTACCCCCAAAAAAATAACGTTTTTCAATAAAACACTATCATAGTTTTAACTACAATAGCGTTTTCTTAGCGAAGCGCTATCTATTCCCACCTCTTTTAAAAGGAATTATTTTTTCTACTTTCTGCTCATTCCCTTGCATTCAACATTCAAAAATCAGCATTTATCAAATCAAAAAACAACATTCAACATATCAAAAAATAAAATTCAACGTATAAAAAACAACATTCAACAATCAACACCAATTAATACCCCTCATGCAATCAACATAATCGATCATAGTCAAACTTTGGTTCATAAAATACATATATGATAATGCAAAAGCAAAAAACAGACACTCCAATGAATATATCAAAATTTGACAAAGTCCAGTTGCATCATTTTCAACACTAACAACCAGAATCTCTTAACTTGCTGGTTGTTGCCATTTACCTGCAACAAAATAAGGACACACAAGTAAAACGTCAACGGACAATAATAAGTGAAGGATATACAAACAAAATATATAAAAAGCAAAAATCTAAATTTTATTAAAATAAACATGTTTAAGTCGATCTTTTCCTCGTCGGATTGAGATTTGTCTGTCCTTTATTGGTACGAAATGATGGATTGACCCAAATCCCCTCATCATTATAATCCATCATATATAACCCAGCATCGCCATTTGGATCAGTCTCACGTGATTGTGAAGTCTTGAAGAAAGGTCATCCTCCATATCAGTAGCTTCGTTGTCTTGATAATCAAAGTTATTGACATTTATTTTGTTGGTCAAAAGAACATTGGACTACTTCTTATTAGATGGATCAGTGACTAGAACACTTGTTGAGCTTGAGATGCCAAAATAAAAGGCTCATCATTATACCCTACCCTATTGAAATCCACCCGCATGAACCCCAACTCATCCATTTGAATACAGTTATTGTTGTCAACACATTTTTGATGGAACATGGGCACTCGAAACATTGTTTAGTTGAACTCTCATATGCATTCAATGACCCCTAAGTATGACATATTCGCATAGATGAGGTTCCTGTCTTTGGCACTTTCCACATGCATAGCTTGAGCTACAAGAGTCAACCACTATTTTGCATTGTACTTTGATTATCATGTTCTTTCTTATAGAATGTGTTCCCATTAATTAGATAACTGGTGTAAGAGAAGGAATGTACACTTGGACCTTAAGTTTACCATCTCAATCTTCTGAAACTGAATCAAGATTTACACGCAACTTTGAGAAAATGTGACCCTTTAGTCATGTTATGAAACTTCGATTATGTTATCTTGTTATCCAATTCTCTAACTTATTTGAGTTCAAATCCTTAAGTATGTCATTGTGTCTTCCAACATATAGCTTAACTTCATCGACGTTGTGTAGAACATATAAGTGTGCTTTCTCCCATTCTGTCTTTGACATGATGAGTATTTTAGTTCCTGTTATCCCTTCCTCTGTTGTTCTTCCCATGTGACGGACTTTGGAAGCTCTATGTACTCGACACTGGATATGTATTCGATACAAAATTCCATAGTTTCTTCAACTATGTACCATACAACAATACAAGCCTCTAGTCGTGATCGGTTTTCACATACCATTTTGATATATTTTCATGTAATGCTCAAATGGATACATTCATCTCATATAAGCGGGCCCACACAGTTTGTCTCTCTAACCAAGTGAACAGTTAGATGAACCATTATGTCAAAGAAAAAGGTGGGAAATACATCTCAAGCTCACACAAAGTCATAATATTTCCTCTTTGTAATGCTGACAACTTCATAAGGTCAACCACTTTGCTGCAAATCGCCTTGAAGAAGATACTTAGTTTAGTTATGGACGATCGCACGTTTTTGGGCAAAATGGAGCGTATCGAGATTTGTAGCAAATCCTCCATGAGAACATGGAAATCATGAGACTTTAGACTATTAAACTTCAGATCTTACATCAATACAAGGTTTCTAATGTTTAAATAGTACCCCTCTAGAACTTTAATTCTATGAAAAAACGTACAAAGAACAATTTTCTCTTTTCTACATAGAGTATGAGCCCCGGAGGTAGATATGTTTGTTTTCCCTTCTTTACCGGTCCCAATTCTGTTTTTATTCCCATACTGACCAAGTCCATCCTTGCATTGATGTCATCTTTAGTCTTTCCTAGTACATTGAGTAACGTACCGATGACATTATCACATATATATTTTTTTTTCAACATGCATCATATGAAGGAAATGTCTAACATATAATAATGTCCAATATGGGAACTCAAAGAAAATCGACCTTTTCTTCTCCCTCTTGTGACAAGCTCTCCCACAAAAGGTTTACCAGAATTATTACTCAAATCACTGACTTTTTCATACAGCTACTCACCATCCATGGTGAAGGAGCTCTTTCTTCTTCTAAGCTCCCATTGAATGCCTTTCTACACAACCGGTAATGATGTTTTTGAGGCAAAAATCTATGAAGCGCGAGGAAGACATTCTTCTTACAATGTTCCAATCACATCCAATATGTATCATCTTCACATATAGAGCATGCACACTAACCTTTGGTATTGTATCTTGAAAGACTACCATATGCCTCTGCCGAACAACATAGATCACAAATTGAAACTTTCTTCTTTATACCCATCATACATCTCTATACCTATCTCCCACATTTGCTTCAAGTCTTCGATTAAAGGAGTCAAGTATATATCTACATCATTTCCTGGTTGTTTGGGCCCAGAGATTAACAAAGACAACATCATATGCTTACGCTTCATGCATAGCCATGGTGGTATGTTATAAATCGCCAAAACCATTGGCCATGTACTGTGAGTGCTACTTTGAACACCATGCAGGTTAAATCCGTCAGTAGACAATGCAAGGCGTAGATTTTTTGCTTATTCCCCAAAATCAGGATAATCGTGATCAATTTTTCGTCCATTGAGGAGAATTTGTCAGGTGTCAAAGTTTGCCATCTTGAATCCTTTCATGCATAACACCTTCTCTGGACTAGATTCTTTCATCTGCTTATATCGCAAGGCATTACATTTTGGACATATATTTAATGATGTATATTTATTCCGAAAGTAAAATGCAATCATTAGGACAAGCATGTATCATCTCATAGCTCATGCCAATAGAGCATAACATTCGTTTAGCATCATATGTTCGACTAGGAAGCACATTATCCTCTGGAAACATATCTTTCAGAAATGTAAGTAAGTCCGTAAAGCTCTTATCAGTCCATCCATTACCCGATTTCATGTTGTACAACCTTAACACTGCTGACAATCTTTTGAATCTAGTACAACCAGGATATAATGATGTCTTCGTATCACTTATCAATCTCTCAAACATTTGAGGACAATCATGAAGATCCTCTTCCACTGCATTTGCCATCTCTTCAATATGATCGCCCATATATGTATTTGTGTCGGTATCATTTGATGCACATCGCGGAGTATTCTCTAAATCACCACAAGACTCAACTCTTGTCTCACCATGCATTGACCAGCATGTATAACTTTGATTAGTTCCATTATAGACTAAATGATCTTCCACTTCATCTACATTAATTTTCTTTACATAACAACAATCCATATAGGGTGTGATTCTTTTCCTAGGTTTTGTGGATACTCAACTGCAAAACTAATAAACTCACTCAGTCCGTCCTTATATTCCTCCGACAAACGATTTGCAGCCATCCATTTCCAATCCATACTTTCCCAATCTAGCAAAATAATTATTAACAACAATTACTAACTTACTATACAGGGTGGGGTTCCTATCCTATCCTATCCAAGATTGTCAAATTCGCATTATTTTATTGTATGAGTCTTATATCTAACAAAATTTTGGCAGCATTTCCTCTTAGTTCTCCGAGCACACAGTTTAATGTAGGTGGTATAATCACCCATATTAGGTATATATATACCCAAGAAACAATGGGAAATACGAACCGATGGACATGTAATAATATACTAAATAGGAATTTACAATCTTAGACTGTCCACTTTTGAAAAATTCGAGAACAATTTGTATATTTTGCCAAAAATAAGCATGTTTGAAAGTATATGATGAATAAAAAAGAAATACCTGAAAGCCTAATGCTTATGAACATCATAATGCTTAGAAGGTCCATAGAGTGCGCAACCAATTGTTTGTTTAAGAGATTTTCAGCAGAAAAAGAAAAACATGTCTAATGCTTGAGTTCACCAACAATTCCTCTAAACCACATAGCTTCCTTAATACCCTCAACAAGAGCTATGTATTCAGCTTGTGTTGTAGATAAAGCCACCACAGATTGAAGAACAGATTTCCAGCTAACTGCAGTACCATATAATGTGAAGATATATCCTGTTAGAGATTTCCTTGTATAAATATTCCTTGCATAGTCTGAGTCTACATACCCTTTAACTGCATATTCATCTTGTAGCTTCCTCTTGAACTTCAAACTAGTTTCTAAGTATCCATTTAGGTACCTTAGAACCCATTCCAAAGCTTTCCAGTGTGCTTGTCCAGGGTCTGCCATAAATCTGCTAATGACGCTCACAGCATAGGCTAAATCAGGCCTGCTGCACACCATGCCATACATTATGCTTACAACCCCACCGACATATGGAATAAAGGTCATTTCTTCTCTTTCTTCATCTGTTTTAGGACTCTGTTGCACTGACAATTTATCATGCTACCCCAAAGGTGTAGTCATAGGTTATCATTCATGCATTCTGAATCTCTCAACAACTTTCTTCATACAACATTGTTGTGTTAAGAACAGCTCTCCCTTTGATCTATCTCTGATTATGTCCATTACTAGAATTCTCTTGGCAGTTCTCAGATTCTTCATTTAGAATTCAGTGTTCAATCTTGCTTTAATTAAGATTGTCCATTTCTTCCATTCTTGAACAAGCTATTAATATATCATCAACATATAGCAATAGATATAAAAGTAAATCTCCCTCCCTTCTTAATGTGTAAACACAGCTATCATAGCTGCACATTTGAAAATTTAATTCCATTAAGAAGTCATTGAATTTTTTATACCACTTTCTAGGACTTTTTTTAAGACCATATAAGGATTTCTTAAGAAGACATACCTTGTTCTTGTATTCAAGAAAACCCTCAGGTTGATGCATATATATATATATAGTTTCTCCAAGATCTCCATTAAGAAATGTTGTTTTGAGATCCAATTATTCTAGATCAAGGTCAAATTGGGTAACTATTGAGAGTAAAATTCTGATTGAGCAATGCTTGATCACTGGTGAGAAAATATCATGCAAGTCCATTCCTTCAACTTGTGTAAATCCCTTTGCTACAAGCCTAGCTTTAAATATAGTTTTTTTCAACTCCAGGAACTCCTTCCTTCCTTTTGAAGATTCATTTACAGCCCACTATTCTCTGGTTTTCAGGTGGATCTACTAGAATTCAAGTCTTATTATTTTCTAGGGACTTCATTTCTTCTGACATAGCTTCTAACCGGTCCTTGCTGTTTCGTGAATAAAAGAAGTGGGAAAGTGGGATTATTAAAAGAACCGTGAATAAAAGAAGCGGGAAAGTGAATACAGGAGAGGTTGCCAAGTGTCCCAACAGGGTTTTGTTTTCTTATAGTAGAATAGATATTTAATAAATTACGATTGAATATAAACACAAAAATCATAATAATCAGGGCCGGCCAAGAAGGGGTGCAAGTTGTGCTGTTGCACATGGCCTCAAAATATGGACCAAATTTTGGGACCCCAAAATTTATTTGTGGAGTTAAAATTATTAAGAGAAATCTTTTCTGAAAAAAAAAATAGGACCTATTCATATATTAAGATTTTTAAAAGACTTCTATTGTTTTCCTAATACAATTATTGGTATGATTTTGATAATCTTTTTTGCATTTATTGTCCTGAAGTGGGTGTTTAGTATTAGAATAATTGTACCTTTTGAAATAATATTTAATATTGTCCTTTTTTTGAAATAATATTTAATTATTAATATTGCCTTTTTTTTATTAGGGATCCAATTTTTAAGATTAGAACAGGACCCCCAAAATATTTAAGACGACCCTCATAATAATCAATGGTGCCTTCTTTGGAACCATTAATAATTTTGGAATAAAAGTTATCTTATCCAATTAGAATGCGTTATCTCAATTAAATGAATAATATTAGTGAGTCAAGTCAAATAATTCTTATTATATAATTGAATCATCTAAAATAGATAAAATTAACGTTGGGATACTAGATAATTTACCATAATCAATATGTGACAAAATTTTTATAGATAAGTCGTGGAAAGATATTGAGTAAAAGCGAATTGATGGTAGGAGAGTCTTCGGGGCTCTTTCATAAGACCAACTAGATTTGCAGTCCAAGTGTGACGGTTTCTCTCTTAATAAATTTTAATATATATCCGAACATTGATTAACGTTTTTTAAAAATAAATATATCTTTTAGATAAGAATGTGATTGTATATTTATTATTAATTTAATGAGATGGGTTATAATATTAATCTACTAAATAACCTAAATATATTAAATATTAGATGCTTTTTTTTTTGATACCCCTAATAATTTTGGGGTAAAATTACCTTGTCTAACCAGAATGCGTCGCCTCAATAATTGAGCAGTGTAGGTTACACTTGAGGTACCAGAGAATTTACCTATATATTAAATAAAAAGGTGAATTCTCCGGTACCCCAATGATAACTTTATCCTATCTAGATGACCTAATCAGATAATGATATAATTTAACTTGACTCACTAAGATACCCATTTACTTGAGATGACACATTCTGATTGGATATGATAACTTTTACCCCAAAATTATTGGAGATATCAGAAAAGGCACCAATAAAAAAACCTAGACATAAATCAATTTTTACTTTCTCACTAAAAAACAAAACTAATTTTAAACTAACATTTCTCTTAGGGTGTTTATGGGATTAATTGAGACGAGTTTATCTTAGTTTAAAGACTTGGAACTAAATTCAACCCCATTATGATCTTGGAACTAAATCGGTTTAATATATTGATATCATGTATAAGTTCGAACATTATACATAATTAAATTATACAAAAATATATATTTTAAAACAAATAATATAAGATATATTTTATAATATATATTTTAAAATAAATAATATCAATATAAATATATTATTATTTTATGCAAATTTTTATTAATTTAAGTAGAAGAAGTCTTATTACTTATATTTGATTATAAAAATTTAAAATTTAAAATAATATATAATATAGGATTGGGTTTGAGATGCTCATAAAAATAACTCATATATGACATGAAATGCATGAACTCTAATTCCTAAAATCAAAATTTCCCACAACTAATTTCAACTCACAATAATTTTTTTGTCGGAGACCCTCGATATTCGAAAATTATATTGGATTCCGACTACTCTGAGTCAAATTAGAAAGATCCATTTTATGGGACAAAATTCACTAAACAGGGTTGACCCAACACCTATTTAGGCTTAAAGTGAACTATGAGGCAAAATCTAAATGGATAGCGGACGCTACAATAAATAAATATTTTTTGTAGTGTAAATAATCTTTTTTAAGCCATAAAGCAAGAGCCTTAGTTGCTTGGCCTTTGGACCGTCCTATCACTAAACATCAAATTTTTTTTCACTTTCAAGATACGATCCCAAAACCTTGGTTTAGAGGAATCAAGCTTCTTCTCACTTACACTGTGTTTGTTTGAAGAGATTTTGAGAAGAGAGAAAAGTGAGGAGAAAAGGTAATTTCTACTGTTTGGCAAAGGAGAGAAATAGAGAAGAGAAAAAAAAACACATATGGAACCATAAAAAATAAACTCTCTTCTTAGGTGGAGAGATTTCTAAAGGAGAATAGAGTTAATATTTTGAAATTACATTTATGACCCTACTATCTCTTCCTCTCACATGATCTTGCTGCATAATCACCTGGACACAATATTGCGATTGAGAAAACGTAGATGAAGAGTATTGCTGTAGTTTGCTATATTACAGGAACAATGTTCTATTTTACATACTTTTGCTATATTATATAAATTTTGATTTTTTAATTCTTTATATTATATTATATTATATCTATAGATTAAGGATAAATATGTTTTTATAATAAAAATTTATTTTTTTCTTTCCACTTTTCTATACAATTAAACAAATGGAGAGAAAACTCAAATTTTCTTTCTCTTTTACTTCTCTCCTATTTTTTTTAAACTAAACAACCTAAAAATCTATCAATTTTTTATTTATTTTTTCTTTTCTCATATTTCTTTTCTCCGTACTTCATTCAAATCCAAACAAAGCGTTTGACCAAGATGGGTCGGTCAACTCAACAATTTAGTAGTTCGGGATGGTTGTTGCATGCTCCTTATTTCTCCAAAAATTATATCCATATATCTTTGTTTCTCTTCTCTTTTTGACTTTCTTCGTTTAATCTGTCTCCGGCATCCTTTGTTGAACAAACACTTTCTAACACTAGCAAAGACACCCAACATATTGTTTTCCCTTATTAACTAATATAAGTATTATTATTAGGATTTGATTAATATTTATGATTAATATAAAAAATTTTAGATAATAAATCAATCATAAATTATTCTAATATTAACAATATTTTTAACTTTTATCATAAATATTTTAAAATAATTTATAATTGATTCACACCATAATCCTATATCAAAATTAAACTCTTATTATTAATCTTCTTTCTGATCAGTTTCCAACCCATTAAATTTCCACATATTCACCAACGTTCAACCTAACACACTTATTATCCCAATATTTGATATTTATCTTAAAAACACACCTTTTACTAACAATGTTTATCATTCTTGGTTAGTGCTGTTCATAGTTCATATTCGAAATTATCCATTTCACGCTTCATTTTTTTTTTCCTCTACCAGAATAATCTCATTTTGGTTCTGTTCATAAAGGGGTCTTGTTGGTTGTTGAGGAAACGGAGGAGAAGGTAAAATGACTACTTTAGTTTTCATTGACTAGTTTTGTTTTTGGTCTGAATTATCTTCTCCCAAATAAAGAAGCTTTCTTTTCATTTCTGTTGCTTCCTCAGCGATCATAGTGACATGAACTTTTGATATCTGTTTTTGTTTTGTTCATCTCTCTCTCTCTCTCTCTCTCTCTCTTTTTTCTTTTTTTCCAAGCAGGACGATGATTTTCTGTACGGTCACTGGGTGTTAATCTTTTGTTGTTTGGATCAGTTTGATGCTTTTAAGGTAAATGCTTGCTCTTCTCTCTGTCTTTCATGTTATTTGGGTTTTCCGCATTCCGTTACTATTTGCATTTGGAGCTTGTTTGTTTGGGGGAGAAAAACAGAAAATGTCTTGCGCCCGAGATAGAAATGAAAAGTTGGACACTCGGTTGTTGCATGTACACAGATGTAATAATGTAATGTTACATGTTGCTGAATTTGGCAGGAGGGATACTTGGTATCCTAGGCTGCGCGCATATGTATTGGACAATGTATATGGGACCCCTGAGAATTTCATAAGTAAAATATAATTGGAAGTGCAACACTTTCAGGAAGGCCTCAGGATTGAGTATTATGAATGGAAAAAATAGGTACATGGAAAGGTTTGCTCCCTTGAATAGGTCATTTCAGCTCGACTCGGATTAGTCGGAGTTCAAAGTGTTTTTCTAATCGAGGTTCTACTGAAAAAATTAAATCTTTTATGCAGTAACGAACAAAACACCCCTAATAATTTCACTTATCTGCATCTAGCATGTAGCACGTTTGCTGTTCCAAATTCCATATTTGGTTTGCAGGGGAAAAAACTAATTTTTTTAAGGTAAGTATGAATTAGTAGTCCTTTGTCCATTGTATTGGTTCCAACAATTTTTCTGGTGTTTTAAATGTTATTCATTGATTAAAACTTTTTGTGCAGATGTCCTTTCGTGTTTTGATTTATTTGGCTGGTTTTTTTGGGTACATTAATTGGCGGAATTTATTTCAATATGTACTATGTATAGGCACAAGGGAGGAACTCTGTAAGTAAATGAATTCTATTAATTTATTAAGTTGCGAAACTGAAAAAAGCAATTAAATGGTTTTGCCGAATTTTTTAAGTGATAAGCATAGGAATGTGAGTCATTATGTTGTATATGGCAGGTCTGTTGTATATGGTAGGTCCTCTAATCCGTGTTTTGCCTAGCTGTCCTTGAGTGTAACGCCTTCTCGTTCACAGGATTCATATGACAGGCAATCAGGAATTGTGTGAAAGGCTAGTAATTTAAAAGAGATGGTCATGAGTTTGAGTCCAATCTAGCTATACTTGTGTGTATTTCTTATATGCTTTTTGATCGCGAATGTCTTCTTATTATAACTTGGTAATTCTGTGTTTCTGATCAAATCTGACGTGCTTGTATAGAATCGGATGACTCAAAGATTGGTTATAAAGATATATTCATGAGATTAGCTGCATGAGTTTGAGTTAAATTCCAGGTAAACATGTGTAGGTTTCGTAGACACGTTTTGATCTTTAATATCGTTTTGTTTTAGTTTTTTTGATTATCTGTTTCCGATATAATTTGCCTGTAATTGTATAGAATTGGATCATTTGAAAATATTCTCTGCATTTTTTCATTTTGTCTTTTTTGAATAAGAGAATCCAAATTTTTTTATTTTGAATATTGGGGGTTTAGAAGAAAAATGATCATTGGAAGGATCAGAATCATGATATTCAGTGATGATAATTATCTGAGCCTTGTTTTCTTATTCTTTAACTTCGATCGCGAATAGCTTGTTTTTTATTCTTATCTAGTTTGTTTTCATATCATCTAGCGTTGTTTGATCCATGTAGCAAGACTCCACCTAGTGGGAAAAGACTTGATTGTTGTTGTTTCTTATGCTTTAACTTTGATAGTGAAATACAATTTGAACAAAGTATCACCTGGGACAACCTGATTCTTCTAATTAGTAACTGGGAACGGAGTTGATGTTTTCTCTTTATTACATGATATATAAATGGTTAGTAATTTTTTTTCACTGAAATAAATCGTTGCCAATTACTGCATCAATTTGAGGAATGTGTAACTGTATATCTGTGCTTCTAACATGCTGCATTATAGATTATCAGATTAATGTATATTGGTGGCATTTTTGTTCCATTGTTTGTTCATACATGTATATGGTAAAATTATCTTGTAGCACCCAATGATATTGTCACTTGTTGGACTTAATTTTCAATAAGCAATAACAAAGTTAACCATAGCAAATATTAATTGGAAAATACTTTTCTCGTGATGTGAATAGCATTAATTTGTTTTCCAATTTCAACATTCAATGCATGGGGTAAACATATTTTCTGAAAGCAGAAAGTGATTATCTACCAACATTAAAATTTCTGAATAATTGAACTTGTGGAGTTTGATCGAGTTATGTATACTTGTGTCCTATACTGCTGGATTGTATAGTTATAACTATTTCTCTTCTATCTTCACAGGTTCTTGCTTTTCTGTGGGTAATTTATTCAAGATCTTTTTCATTGTGGATACTGGTCCCCGCATAATACAGCACTTTTAAACGTAAAAAAACTGGGAATTGGAGTAAAGATGGTGGCCAGGTCATGCATGGATTTGTTGGACTTGGAGACGGGGGATATTTTTAATTCCCCTCCAACTCCCAGAGCTCTTCCGCGAGTTATGACTGATCCAGGAATTATGTCTGAAGTTGATGTCAAAGAAAGTAATGCTGATGATTCAAATGCTTTCTCATCAGAATACAATCACAAGATAATTATAGTAGCAAATTTTCTTCCTCTTAATGCTAAAAAGGATAACATATCTGGCAGATGGTGCTTTAGTTATGATGAAGATTCAATTTTTTGGCAGTTAAAGGATGGTCTCTCTTCTGATACTCATGTTATTTATGTGGGATCATTGAAAGTTGATGTTGATGCTAGCCAACAAGAGAAGGTTTCGCTTCAGTTGCTGGAAGAATTCAATTGTGTGCCTACTTTTATTCCTTCAGACATCCAGAAAAAGTTTTATGATGGATTCTGCAGGCAACATTTGTGGCCACTATTCCATTACATGTTGCCCTTGTATCCTGGCATTTGCAATCAATTTGATAGGTCACTGTGGCAGGCTTATGTTTCTGCTAACAAGATATTTGCAGATAAAATCACGGAGGTTCTTAATCAAGAAGAAGATTATGTATGGGTTCACGATTATCATCTCATGGTTCTTCCAACATTTCTGCGGAATCGGTACAGTCGAGTCAAGCTAGGATTTTTCCTCCACAGTCCATTTCCTTCATTAGAAATTTATCGAACTCTGTCTGTCAGAGTTGAAATTTTGAAAGCACTGCTTAATGTAGATTTAATTGGTTTTCAAACATTTGATTATGCTCGCCATTTTCTATCCTGCTGCAGTCGAATGCTTGACTTGGAATATGAATCCAAAAGGGGTTACATTGGGCTTGAATACTGTGGCCGTACAATATTCATTAAAATATTGCCTGCAGGGATTCATATGGGCCGACTTCAATCTGCCTTAAATCACCCTTCTTCTTCTATCAAAGTCAGAGAAATCTGCCAACAATTGAAGGGAAAAAGAGTAATTATTGGGGTTGATGATATGGACATATTCAAAGGCATCAGTTTAAAGTTCTTGGCCATAGAACAACTCCTGCAGCAATATCCAGAACTGCAGGGTGAATTAATACTGGTCCAAATTTTAAATCCCCCATGGAGTAATTACAAGGATGTTGAGGAAGCAATGAAGGAGGCTCACATTACTGCCAAAAGGATAAATGAGAGGTTTGGTTTCCCAGGTTATGAACCAGTCATCATCATTGATCGCCATGTTCCTTTCTATGAGAAGACAGCGTATTATGCTTCGGCAGAATGTTGCATTGTGAATGCGGTGCGGGATGGTATGAATTTGGTTCCATACAAGTACATTGTCTGTAGGCAGGGGAGTCCTAAAATGGACGAAGCCTTAGAAATTGCTTCTGACTCCCATCGTACAAGTTCGCTTGTTGTTTCTGAGTTTATAGGTTGCTCGCCATCTCTTAGTGGGGCAATCAGGGTAAACCCATGGGATATTAATGCCGTAGCTGATGCACTAAATTTGGCCATCACAATGTGTGATGGAGAGAAACGATTGCGGCATGAGAAGCACTATCAATATGTTAGTTCTCATGATGTGGTTTACTGGGCCCGAAGTTTTGAGCAAGATCTAGTGTTCTCATGCAAGGATCACTATAGTAAACGTTGCTGGGGTATTGGCTTTGGCCTGAGCTACAGAGTCTTGACACTTTCACCTAGCTTCATGAAGCTGTCCATAGACCACATTGTCTCGGCATATAAGAGGACGAATTTCAGGGCAATCTTTTTGGATTATGATGGTACAATTGTACCTCAAGCTTCCATTGTTAAAGCTCCTAGTCGTGAAGTCATATCTGTGCTAAACAACCTTTGCAGTGATCCTAACAACACTGTGTTTATTGTAAGCGGCAGGGGGCAAACTTCATTGAGTGAATGGTTTGATCAGTGTGAGAATCTTGGTATAGCAGCTGAGCATGGTTATTTTGTAAGGTGAGTGTTTTTACAGTTGGTCATTTGCAAATTAAAGTGCCAATCATAAAGACATCCCTTTAAATAATTTCATTCATGCATCATACCTGAATCTTCCCCTTTAAACAATAAGAAAGAAAAATAAGAAGTGAAATGAATTGATTGTGGTTTTTACCCAGGGCTTACGGCATTGCCTTATTATGCTCTGTACCTTGAAAATTTAAATTCACCATTTTATTACATGCTTTTATGGGAGTGTTTGCATCTTATGATATAGAGGTTGTCATGATACTAGCAAGTTCTCTAAACTGATGGTATTTTTGTTTGATCTTTGCCATAGGTGGGGTAAACAGTCAAGTTGGAAAATGAGTGATGTAGGTACAGATTTTGCATGGAAAAGGATTGCTGAACCTGTGATGAGATCATATACTGAGGCCACAGATGGCTCCTATGTAGAGACCAAGGAAAGTGCCTTGGTATGGCATCATCGTAATGCCGATCCTGATTTTGGATCTTGGCAAGCCAGGGAGCTGTTGGATCACCTTGAAATTGTGCTTGCAAATGAGCCTGTAGCTGTTAAAAAGGGAAAGCATATTATTGAAGTCAAGCTTCAGGTATATATCTATCTCTTCATCTCTCAACCTTTAATTGTTCTCAAATGCTAATATTGTCCAATCAACATTACAGGGGATTACTAAAGGGTCAGTTGCAGAGGAAGTTCTGTCTACTCTAACCAGGACTGGGAAATCTCCTGATTTTGTACTGTGCGTTGGGGATGATCGATCGGACGAGGATATGTTTGAGAGCATATCAGCCAAAGCTTATAGTGCAACCTCCTCTCTAGCACCAGAAATCTTTGCATGTACTGTTGGACAGAAACCTAGCAAGGCCAGGTACTACCTAGATGATACTGTGGATGTGATGATGATACTTCGAGCTCTTGGTACTGCTTCAGGACCTAAATGAAGATCTTCCGCAGAAGCTTCTGTTTAGAAAACACAACTCTCTTTTGAGAATATAGTTTGAAATGCAGACTTCAGCTTTCTAGGCACCAGCATTGGATAGAGACACAGTGGTTATGGTTTTGATAGTTGTGTTTTTTCCTAAGATGTACACAGGCATGCTTTAAGGAAATATTTTCAAATCTGATTTTGAAGTTTTGATTATACAGGTTGCTGCGACATTAGGTTTTAGAAAGTGGGCACAAGGGATTACAGTAATTGGTTTTGATTGATAAGTGGGTTCAAGTAGATGTTTCTGTTGGCTTTTAGCAGTACCTTTGAAAGAAGAGTACTGAATATTTCATAGATACAGAATCTAGGCATTCTAGCTGTATGAGAATAAATTGTATATTATACATGAATGCTATTAATAATCTCAAATCTTCAACCATTCACCCTATTTTCCTTGTGTGAAGTATTTTTTTTCTTCGGGGAAATGGGGATAACCGAATGCCATGCACCATTTTTTTGTTTTATATTTGATTCTTTATTAAAACCAAAATTAAGATAACAGGTCACAAGAATTGAGAAAAGAGATCTTTAAAGCATCTACAATTACATGTGTTTGGATTAGCCGCAAAAAATAGATTATTTTAATAATCGATTATTGACTGAAAACGATTTTAATATAATTTGTTTGGTTTGAGTTGTATAAAAAAATTATTGAATAAATTATACATAAAGGTGTGAAGTTATTTGTATAGATTAATAATATTTGTTTGGTAATTAGTTCTAAAAGAGTGGAGTGATAAAAATATGACTGGTTATAAAGTATTCAAACAACTTTTTTTTGAATAAGCTTGAAATTTTCAATTTCTCTAAAAACATATTTTTTGAAAGTCTATTTTTTATTAGTTTAATTAGGTTTGTCAAATATATCAGATTAAAATCTAAACTTTTTTATTTAAAAAAAATTGTTTTTGTACAGATTTAATTTGTATCAAACAATATCTGAAACCACATAAACACTTTTCATAAATATCGAAAAAGGTGTTGCTTCCAAAACACACTTAAGGGCAAGTGTATCCTGTCGCAGAAGTAATATAGGACGAAAGTCCAGATATCGTACCCAAAGATTAATTGCGATAGGCAGGTGATAAAGGAAGTACTGTAATAGAAAAATCCTTATGCTATTTAGACTAATGGAATACTAATAATAATAAGATGATGTAGCAGCGGTACAAGATGGCAAAAGAGAAATAAAAAGAGTTGAGAAAATCAAGACTAAAAGAGTCTAGAGTCGTGGTTTCACTTGTACTTTCGATACCCCCAAATCCTAGTTCTATTCAATTTAGTAGTTGTTTTTCGAATATCAATAACTCTATGAAAACTATTAATTGTTTGTCAGACAATCAATATTCTTTTTCCTAGATGAACCCAATGATTAGAAAGCATAAAGAGCAAAGAGGTTGAATGGCTGAAAGGAGTAAATTACGTTTGGTCATGCTATAATTTAAACCTCGGTTATCCTATAGATCTACCAATTTAATTAGGCTGGATAGCCAAAATATCAATCAATTGATTATGAGCATACAAAGGGTGTGCAATCCTAGTATGAGATGAAGAATAACAAAATAACATTATTCAAATCGCAACTTTGAAACCAAATAGAATTTGAATTAAAGCTAAGATATAGCAAAAAATATTTCTACTAATACAAGATCGAACACAACTCTAGTGTTGAATTTAGCTACTCATAATAATAGATAAAACCAAAATCAACAATGGGAAACGCATCCTGAAGAGTTAGAAGAAGTGTCTCCAACTTAATTCCCATGTGTAAATCCTACTCTAAAAATCAAAACCAACAAAAGCTATAAACTAGAAAGCTATTACTAAAGAGTATAGTGCTCAAAGAATAAGATATCATGAGACGTCTAAGAGTGGCACAGAAGACCTCTATATATAGGAAAATATGGGGACAAGACTCAAAAATTAGGTCTCTGCGCAGCCAGCACGGGTGTGCTAATCAGTCAGCACGGCCGTGCTTTTTATTATGTTAGGCCGTTCTCAATTCTGCTCGGGTGTACCAACTTCGTAAAACAACGTTGTAGTGCACGGGATGCACCACGGGCGTGCTCAATGTTCTGCATGGCCGTGCTCGCTTCAGTCAGCCCTTGCTTCTCTGAGTCATGCCTTGCTTCTCTTTGGCACGGGCGTGTTGGTATTTGGTGCGGTCATGCTCAATCTTCATAGGTCAGTTTTAAGTCATTCTTGTAAGACTTTGTTTGGATGGATGGCTTGAAGGACTTGCACGGCCGTGCTCGTGTTGTGCTCGAGCTCAGGACTTCAGTATTCTTTGCATTTTAGCTCAAAAATCTTCATCTTTCTTCGTAAGTTCAACAAACTGCTTCTAAACGTATCAAAACTTAAGCAAAATGGGTGAAATATAATAATATCATTATGAAATGCATCAAGATTTATTCCAAATACCTCTTATAAAATACACAGAATTGAGGTTTATCAATCTTCCCACACTTGAGTATTGCTTGTCCTCAAGCAATTATCTGGATTAGAATTTCCAAAAAAAAGTTTTCAGACTTCAATCAGGGGAACCCAAAACAAACAGAGTTTTCAAAATTGCGAGGATAGTCAAACAAGTATAATTTTCAAAAGAAAGTCAAGAGATTACCAAATTAGAACTTTTAAATTCTTTGAAATCAAACTTTTCAAAAGACCAAGCGTTACTCCACTCACAATCTCTCAGTGTATTGGGCAAAGATATTTAAAGCACTCAAGATTCTCATTTAAATACATTACCACCATAGGTTTGTCCATTGACCAAATCTCCACAATATGATCCACATGCACGCAGAAGAAGGAAGAGGCCTTTCAAGGGTTGTAACGAGGCCAAGGCATTGATGTCAGGTATGATAGAGAAAGAAAAGGGATACTCAAAGGGCTAAACCAATAAAACAAAGTATTGACCTCTTGAAGCACAGAAGAGCATAAAATGCATTGGCACTTTTTCAAAATTTTTCAAGGATCTACTACCTTTTTCTTTAACCTTTCCTTTCTTTCCTTTCTTTTGCAATGAGCTTTTCTTTTTATTTTTTTTTTCTTGCTTCTTCTCTTTATTTTTATTTTCACTAATTTTTTTCTTTTCTTTTTCTTTTTGAATAGAGAGAAGCCTTTTTCTTTACTGCCAGCTTATTTCTAACACTTCTATTTTCAGAAAGGGATTCACAGTGATATATTCCTACTAATGCTCCAATACAAAGGTTATTCTATTGTCATTAATAATAGAAACTTCACAGTTGATCTTGTGTGAGTTTATATCCTAAACTGCTAGATGTTGTTTTTGCTATGGATTGGTTGTAACACCCCAGTTTTCACTTGCTTGTTATAAAGTGTTGTTATGTATGTTTCTATAGTTGATATGTCTGTGTTAAATATTTAAGGACGTGTTTTGGGGTAGTTAACCTTAAAAAAGGGCCAAATTAGTGTTTCTAATAGGTTAGCACGCCTGTGCTTTGCGCACACTCCAGAACGCGTTTTGGGCTCTTTGGTCAGCCCGTTTCGCTCTAATCCTTTTTATACCTCTTTTGCTCGACCTAAAACACAAAACCCTCATTCCTAACGTTAGAAACAACCGTCATCACTATTTCTCTTGGGTTCCGATTGAATCCCTTGAGTGCTCTCCAATCTCCAATCCTTGTTTTGAGTGTTCTTCGTCGAGAACACATCCCGTTGGTGTTTTTCCTTACGATTGGAGATAAGCCATTTGCTTAGTGTTAATCTAAGGTAAGGTAACCGACCTTGTTCCATCCTTTCCTTTCAATTATCTAAGTTGAGTGTTGAATCGTCCCTTCTGTTGAACCAGAACCTAGTCATTGAATGCTGGCGTTGTAAATGGAAACCTTGTGGATTAGTTCTCCTAAGATCTAATCGAGGTATGTTTATAAATCTTGTGTTAATTCCCTTTCGTTTCTTTGCTTTGGAAATTAACTGTCCTTTTCATGTAATGTTCTTGATCAAGCTCGCTGAACCTATTGAACTCGTTTGAAGGAGTCAAGTGTGGACTTCGCTCAAGTTTGGCTCTTAGGCAGGAATCGTCATACCAGGTATTGGGAGAAGGAATTAGTATGAACATATAGGTTGTGGGCTAGCGTAGAAGATGAGGGTTAACCCATGGTCCTTTTGTGTGCTATATGCCTTAATTGATGTATGAATCCTGATTGTTGTTATTACGTGTATGATGATTATTCATATGTGGTTATATAACCTTGGCATGATATATATGAGTTGGTTGATGATAATGTTGTTGTATGCCATGATTATGTATGAGTTGATATGTTGAAATTGCTTTTGTTAAACTATGTTAATCAAAGACATAGGGGAACCTAAAACTAGGATTGATTAATTGATATTAAAACATGAAGATGTTGAAGGGCAGCACGCCCGTGCTTCGTAATCAGTGTTTCAGTACGCCCGTGCCTTATCATGCACGTCCGTGCTCAGACCGTGCACGATCGTACAACTGAGCAGATTTGAGAATACTTCTCAGATTCACATATAAAGATATTAAATAACCTTTTTGGGATAAATATATGATAAATAGGATTATAAAACGTGACCTTGAAGATAGTTAATAAACTAGGATAATGATAGGGTAGGACTTAATAATGATGACAAAACGTTGATGTTGGTTAAGATGGTAACGATGAGTTATCGCATGTTGATGTTAGTTGTTGATCACTTTGATGCTTATTGGTCAAAGTTGATAGCCATTGTTAATCGTGTTGATGGAGGTGGTTACCAATGTTGATTGTGTGTTAGCATTGCATGCATTCATGACATGGAGTTGTTAGTTGGGGGAAATTACGATGACTGGGGAGTTCGTTAGAGAGTATGGCGAACTGGCCGTCCGCGGCGATTCATCCAAGAGTAAAGTGAATCGAGCGCATCCGTAGTGATCCATCCGAGAGTATGGTGGATGGGTTATCCAAAGGGTTCATCCGATAGTTTGGTGAACTGCCAGCGTTGGTGCTTGTTGGCCAATGTCGATATGTAATTCCAAAATCGTTTTCCTGAGTTAGTTATTTGATCCACATTGCATATGGAGTAACAGAGTAGTACTGCATCACGTAGAATGCGTGACACCCTCAATCCGGCATCACATTTGTTACCCAAAAACATATAGAAAACGAAAATTTAATCTTGCTGGTTTACTTTCGTAAACAGGTTACCCTTAATTACTATCTTATTAAGATTCAAAAAGACGTGATAAAATTTTGTCCTTTTTACAAATATAACAACAAATCCAAGTATAACAATGTAACTCGTATATATATATATATATATATATATATATATATATATATATATATATATATATATATATATATATATGCATATTAGTTAGGATATACAAAAGAACAGTGGACAACATGTCCCTTCAAAAGAAAACTAGCAGAAGTAAAATACTGAAACTCTAAAAACTAGGTAGCGATAATCTGGAAACCATATCACTAAAACTCATGGCCATCAGTAGCCGACAACAGACTACCCAAAAATCGCTACCTCAAAAAGGAAGTCTATGCTCTAAGCTAGTCAGCGCCTAGTGAAACCCGTTGGACAATCCCCCTAAGGAGGGTCCAACACCAGAATCAGGAGAGGAATCTAGGGAATCTACATTCCCATTCTCCTGAGGCTGGGGCTCCAGAGCCTCTAAAGGATGATACTCGGGAGCCTCCTGAGAATCTTCCTCAGGGTCCTCCTCCATATGCTCTCCCTGCCCCTCTGCTACTAAAACAAAAGGCGGGGGAGGAGTCTGAGGTGACTGCTGCTGCAGGGGCTGTGCAGCTGGGATATAATGATGAATCAGCCCCTGATCCACGAGTGACTGCAAGATCATCCAGATAGGCGGCAAGGGGATCTGAATCGTCTCCACAGTGTGGGTCCTCTCCTGGGGCCCACCTCTACTGTCCCTCTAAGAGTACAGATCGGTCCTGTGTATGCTGCACTGCTCGCATCAGGGTGGATGACCTATGTAGCTGGTCCTCCCTAAGATCAAACATGAGGGAGCGTACCCCCGAGTGGGCTAGCGGCTCCGGTACCAGGTCCATCTGTAAATAAGATGCAATATATATACCAAATCCAGACAGCACAGTCCAGAAAATAGCAAGAGTGAGAAACCAATATATGAATCCAAAAACAACTACTATATACTTAAACACATACAGCAGATTCATATTAGCATGTCTCACAAATCATCATTATGCATAATATAGTACAATATATCAGAGTACTAACAGTAAAACACAAGGGCCTCGTGCCCAACAGTCAACGTTATTTTCAAAACGTATGCATGATCACTTCCACATATATCAACTAATCGTTTAGTTCTTAATTTCCGGAAATCCTATCATCTTTAAGACGAGCTGATCAGGCTCAAAAATTCATTGGCCCGCAGGCAACAGTGACTAGCCCCAACTAGCTAAAACGTAAGTACATGAATCGCATGAGATCTCACATGAGCGCGCAAATCAGAGGTACTTACAATGTAAACTTGTCATACTATATTGTCCAATTCAAGGTACAATACGAATACACAACATGTATGACACCATTGTCCATCAAGGCACAATGTTACATGATGACATAAGTCATCCCCAGGTTTTTCTTGCCATCAAGGTCCCCTCATTTCACGGCACGTCTACCAAAAACAATCATATACATGAGAAAACCATTTGCTTTCGTCAGTTTATCTTTGTCGTATCATTATTTCCTTGTTGAAGCATCAACGCTATCAACCACCACAATGTTTTAGACTCTTAAAGCCTTTACATAATTTTCTCAAAAAACTGGACACTCAGTCCCAAACTCAAAAAGGACACGCAGTCCACACAGCTTAAACCCAAAAATTCCTAACCGATGCACCAGTTTCAAATTTTGGATTTTACAGCTCAAAAACGCCCGCAAAGCCCCTAGGACCACAAAGAATGTCCACCAACTTATAGAACCAAATCACACTAACATAGATCCTTGATCCACGTGTTCTGCAGAACCCTAGAATCCCGACGTCTCGGTTTCTAGGTTCTAAACTAAAAATCACATTTCTCTTTTGAAAACTCAAAAACCAAAACCTAAATTTCCGAAGCTTACACAAAGCCTTCGAAATCGTTTTTCCACAAAACAAAACTCGTGGTTGAAAACCACTTTTTTTTCTCTTTCATTGTATTTCTGTAAAACGCAATATTTTGAAATACGGTTCATAAAAACCCTTTCTGTTGGATAAAACAATTTATTTTGAAACCACGTTTCCAAAAACACTTTGGCTTGAAAATGTTCCCTTTATTACTTTAAAAACTATCAACATTTCCAAAACACACTTTTTACTTCAAAACCTTGTTTTTCTCATTTAAAGCATTTCTTTCTCTTTTTCCTTTTGTGCCAACTCAACCTTTGATAAAGCAAATGTTCATTTTTCTTTATTCACGAAAGCCAATTTATTTCTTTTTCACTCAAAGTTCCTTGAAAACTTTAATATTATTATTTTCTTTATTCCACGTCCCAAGTTTTTGAAGCTTTTATATTACACGATGTTGGATCCTAACCAGTGTTAGGTCCTTTAATGCAAGAATCACCACGACATGCATATAATACATCCATACACCAATTTCAATGCCATACCATATAATCAAATATAAGCAGGTATTTCAGGCATAAACAGACATTTCATGCATAGGCAATTATCAGCAGGTAAATTAAATCACTCCACAAACAATCAAGCATAGATAAATAATTACACTTCAGATACACAACTACAGCATATAGCTGTCGGAATTTGGAATTCCTCAGGTTTCCCCCCTTACCTCTCAGAGTTCCAAGTGCAGTGACAAATCTTCTGATTGACCCGAACTTCGTTCGATCTCTTGCTCGATTACCCGACAATCACTACACATATACAATTCAATCAATGTATTAACACAAAACATAAAAATCTCTCCTATTCCTCTTCCTCTAGGTTTCGGCCTTAAGCTATTAAAATAGCTAGGGAGTTCCAAAAATTCCCATATCTTGGATTCTACATTAACTAAGTGAGATAAACCTAGATTCAAGCTTAAAACACCAAAATCAACCAAAACCCTACTCACCCACAAAGGGGGTAGGTTCGGCCCATTAGAGCTAGAGAGCTCCTTTGGTTTCCAACTCTTGGATTATGAAAGAATACTATGAACCTAGATCAAAGAAATTGGTTTGGTATTAAAAGGATTTTTCTACAATTTTTCATGGATTTTTGAAGATTATGGGTCAAAACCCTAACCTCCATGGATCTTAATCTTTAAGAGATGAAAAGAGAGGTTAAGAGACTTAGGAGAGAGTCTATACCTCCTTGATGCAATTCCTTAAGAGAAACTAGCTTGGATCACCCAAAAATCTCTAAGTTTCCAATATCAATATGTGAAGAACTATGAAGAACTATGAAGGAGTGAAAAAAAATGTGAGAGAAGAGTGAGAAAAGAGGGTGGCCGAGTGGCCCAAAAGAGAGAGTGAGTGTGTAGATATTTTTTTCACTAGGGTAATTTTGTAATTAACTATAGGACATTTAGGTAATTTTGTTAAAAGACCAAGGGCATTTTTGTCATTTCGCGTTTAGATATTTTGAAAATCATCATGACACAGGCACGAGTCCCTAGGTGACTTGACCTAATGTGACATCAAGATTATCCGTTCGCGGGTCCCGTTAAATCCTTCTACAGCTCCAGTCGTCTCTTAGTTCGAGTATTCGCCTGAATATTTTATATTATTTTCACTTTTTAACGTCAAGAACTGACTTTAGCAAATTTTTAGAGAATCGAATTCTAAGACTAACGGTTCTGTCCACTAGTCAAAATTAGGTCTTTATAGTAGTAAAACACCTATCTGTGAAAATGTAGACCGGGCTCCGTCTGAGTTTTCGACCCAAAATTTAACCGTAGGTTTCTATGATCGCATGGAGCATAAATATGACTGTATTTTTCCCAAAATCATTTTATAAAACACAGATAAAAATATAAACTCATTAATCGAGTTTATTGTCCTTAGAAAGCACGAAAAATCGGGGTGTTACAACATGTTTATTGATGTGATATGATATGATGTAATCTGTTATATTATGATGTATTATATGCTGTGTGATTACCTTGCTAACTGCTTTATTATCGTTTATGTTTATACGTATAGTTTCTTACTCCCTATCGTTGTTGTTTCTTTGCATGTACCTTGGTTTATGCAGAGGATGGTGAGCAGCCGGTAACATCCCGTTTTCCTCTTTAAGGTGTGGAACATTAATTAAGAAGGTTTAAGGGTTTGATTATGTTCCTTATTTGTTGAGGAATCCATGGTTCAAATTTGGTACAATTTGTGCTTGGAACGAGTTCAGAATGTGGAAAACTGTGATAGAACAGTTCTGATCAGCGTCCAACGCTTAGATGTGGAGAAACTCCATGCTCAAACGTTGAACTTTGATGTCAGAGCGTGGGTAGTTGCCCATTAGAGCGTGGAAGGGGGTACGCGTGGAGGTGCACGTGCCAGCACGCACGTGACGTGTGGCAGAGACGTGGCGATCAGGAGGCCACGCTCAATTGCGGAAAAGCCCCATGCTCAAGCGTGGGAATGCTTGAGCCCTCTAGACTTGCATGCTTGAGCGTTGGCAGTCTGGAAGCAACTCTTATGTTTCTTCCTCATTTCATTTGAAGGACGAATTTCATAAGTTTTACAAGTCCAGAGCGTCCTAGAGAGAGAGAGAGAGAGAGAGAGAAGAGATTCTAGTGGAAAAGCCCCATGCTCAAGCGTGGGAACGCTTGAGCGCTCCAGACTTGCATGCTTCAGCGTTGGTAGTCTGGCAGCAACTCTTATGTTTCTTCATCATTTCATTTGAAGTATGAATTTCATAAGTTTTACAAGTTCAGATCGTCCTAGAGAGGGATATAGAAGAGATTCTAGTGAAAGAGTGTGACCCCGGAGGAAATCGAGGCATCAGATCGTGTTTTTGACTACATTGTTGGGATTAGGGCTATGAGCACTACAACCTACGCCTATCAATTTAGCGATTCGTCAAAGGTAAGCTCGAATCCTTAACACGTTGACCTCGACGTTCTTCGTGTTCTTAGAGCTTTTCCTTTGAATTTCTCTTTGGTTTTGAGATGGTCCTAGGGTTAACAATGTTGTTTACACGTTCTCGTGATTAGGGCAAAGTTCATGAACGTGATCGTGCGAGCTCTCGGAGGAGGTTACAGCTGCGAGCTTGGTGGCTGAGGAACCATGTGGTGATGGCTGAGGAACCACGTGGTGGTGGCTGAGTGAGGTTGATTTTGTGATGGTTGTGGTGGTGGTGTTGTGCTCGTGATCATGTTCGTGGTCGCGGTCATGCAATCTCTCAGGTGGGGAGAAAGAATTGTTATCGTCGGGAAGGCAAGCATAGTATAGAATGTATACATGCGTAGGGGAACCTTAAACCCTACTAGAGGTTGAGCCCATGGAAGAGTACCTAAACCCTAGGTATAGGTATATTTGGAGCTATCACCGCTAAGACGATACCCTAGGCTAGACAATGTTGTTGTTGAGGTTGATTTGATGTGCATGCTAATTTGCCTATATGACCTCCTGTTTATCTGTCTATGGGATGATTTATATGTTGGCATGCCTGTTGCTATGATGTTGTTATCTTATGATAGGTTGGATGTTGATGAGGGTATGGTGAGGTTGATGTGTTAATCGGGTTGATACCGTTATGGTTCTGACTGTGGATCTGTGGCTCGTGGACGTGGGGCATCGTGATGATGTTGATGTTGATGTGGATGCAATGCATCGTGACTGTGGAAGAGTGCTTAGGTGTGAGGTTCCGGTATCAACCTGTGATGGATGTTTGCTGCATATAGGGATTAGTATCCCTTGTAAAGGTTTGATCTGAGAGAACAATCTTTGAGATGGATGTGTTGTGTGACTCAAGAGACGGTTGTTTGAGTGTTGCGTGTTTTCTATGTGTTATGTGTGCTACATGTGTATATGCTATGCTATTGCTCCTCTTCCACATTTGATGATATACATGTTCTTATCTCCCTCTATCTCTTTCTGTGTATGTGTTATTGCTCTTCGCGAGCAACCGACGAGTAGCCGGAGGGTGATGGACTAGGGACAACACCGTTTTGTGACGACGGTACTGAGGACGTAGGTGTTGGAAGACATATAGATCATCTACCACGATGATCGGGGATGGCAGGTAGACCCTGCCACGTTCCTTACCGTTTATACTAGTCCCATCAGTATACGGTTTAGGAACTGTGCTACACCTTTCAGAGACATCCTTGGGCCGTATCGAGTTGTGCAGCATCTACCCTTTTCAGAGATGTGGTATCCACTGAGACCACCATTGCGGGAGAACATGTGAGGGAAGCCAGCATCTTCTCATGTCACCCCCGTCGTCGTGGTTTTGTGCTACGCGGATATAGGCGAAGGATAAAGCAGTACCTTAGGACTTATAGACGACAGAGGATTGTCGTATCTAGCTCCTCATCAGGGTATAAGTCGTTGCGGGTTTATCGGCGTACTAATGGTTAGGGATGGCAATGGGTAGGGTATGGGTAGGGTACTATAATACCCGTTCCCATACCCGCGTTTTAAAAAAATACCAGTACCCGGACCCCTACCCGCATGGGTAGTAATTGAAGTATCCGTACCCTTACCCGCTGGGTACCTAAGTACCCATACCCGCACCCATTACCCGCACTTTAATTAACTAAAAAATCAATAAATAAATAAAAACATTATTAAAGTCTAAAATATCATGATAGTATATAACAAGACATAGTATTCTATCATGTTCTCAAACAAATATCCTGATAGCATATAACAAAAAAGAAACTTATTAAAGTCTTACGCTAGGATCTATAGGACCAGGAATAATA
This sequence comes from Ammopiptanthus mongolicus, assembly GCA_039655645.1. Lineage (NCBI taxonomy): Eukaryota > Viridiplantae > Streptophyta > Magnoliopsida > Fabales > Fabaceae > Ammopiptanthus > Ammopiptanthus mongolicus. The sequence continues at coordinate 76,614,838 of CM077345.1, forward strand.
GGAACTCAGGAAGGATAAGAAGTCAAGTGAAAAACGACTGAACGGCGCTAGAAATTCAGGAAGGATAGGAACTCAAGTGATGAACAACTGAACAACGCTAGAAAAGTAATAAGCTAACTTTCATTTCAATTCAATCAATTGTTTTAATTATATATATATATATATATATATTTCATCCGCGCAGTAAATTTTAGTAATTGAAACCCGCATAATTTCACAGCACAACAAACATATAAATTAGCATAGTTTTCGGCCATCAGTCACTCCAATATTGTCGAGGCAATTGGTCCAATTACACAAGAAACATGTTCACCGGTCTAATAACAAGGCAATAGTAAACATCATTCACACTGAGGAATTAATTTCAGGATCACCAAGGAGGTAACCCAAGTTATATATATATATATATATATATATATATATAGTAGTAATAATAATAATAATAATAATAATAATAATAATAATAATAATAATATGTAGATATGCGGGTATGGGGCGGGGTGGGTACTAAGGTACCCGTACCCATATCCATTAAATATTGCGAGGTAATTACCCGCCCCCGTACCCATTGTGCAAGTAATTACCATATCCATCATGGGTAATTTTTGCGGGCACCCACTAGGTAAGATACCCATTGCCATCCCTACTAATGGTGAGGGACAACGTAGCTCAGGGCATCCGCGTCGCTGATGGTGCGATCCCGCCAGTGCGTATGCGTAGGAGTTTGATGTGAGGATTTTGATGTATTTTGAGTGGGGTGGTGAGTGCTGATAGTCTGAGACCTTTTCTCTTGTTTTTGATGTATTTTTTGTTATGTCCAGTTCTGATGTACTCCGCGTGTATATATATTACTATTTTAGCCCTATTGATGGGGCAACTGATGCATATATATATATATATATATATATATATATATATATATATATGTATATCTGTTACTATGTTTCTTAGCTGTGCTTGACTCTGATGTATACGTGCTTTAGTTTAGTTTCGTTTACACTTTTATCTTTTCCGCTTCGCCTCGTTTTGTTAATAAAGCACGCTAACGTTTATATTACGGTTAAGGTTAGTTAATATCAGGTTCTTTAATGGGACAACGAGTTGTCTCATTTAGTGCTATTAGAGCAGTTCGATTCTAAATCAGACTGTGAGGTTATGCTGTCCGAACAATCGAGTCTGGTTAGGACCGCAAACGGTGCGGTCTAAGAAGTGTATTGGCTTTAATGGTTGATACTCGGGGTGTATCGACTATGTTTGGAGATGGGGTAGAGTGTCCGATGCGCAGGTTATCGAGTGTGATAACTGTTTTATTTGTAAGACAAATAATATGTATATCTGTTGATTAATATTGTATGTCTTATGAATCGAGAATGATGTTTCCTTTTTACAGGAACTTATGGCCAGAGGAAACAGAAGAAGTACTAGAGGAACAAGTGCACCGGTGGAAATTGGTGACAACAATCATAATGGTGCTACTTCTGGAACTGGAAGCAGTGGAGATCAGAATGAAGCGATGAGAGCTATGAGGGATTTGGTCGCTGCAATGCTGCAACAAACGTAGTAGAATGCTCAGTTTATGCAACGACAGGAAGAGAGGGAAGCCAGATAGCAACAACTACACCCAGTAAGGGAAGATAAGTCTGTGGACACCAGAATCAATGCGTTCATGAAGGGAAACCCTCCACAATTCCATGGAGAATACAATCCGGAGGCTACTGATATTTGGCTGCAAGAGATTGAGAAGGTCTTTGTCACCATCCATTGCAGGGAAGATAGAAAAGTCACTTATATAGCATTCATGTTAGTTGGAGCGACAGAGACATGGTGGAGGAACAAGCGGAGACTACTAGAGACTGAAGCAAGGATGTTAACTTCGGATGTGTTTTGTGAGAGCTTCCTGAAAAAGTATTTTCCTAGGAGCGTTCGTCAGGAGAAAGAGAAGGAGTTCCTGAATCTAAAGCAGGGATAGATGTCTGTGGGAGAATACGCCATGAGGTTCGAGGCATTACTGAAATTCTCTCAATCCTATCAAGTGCACTATTGTGTTGTGAACACACTTATGGGCAGTGTACCCTGCCGCAAAAGTAATATAGGATGGAAATCCAGATATCATACCCAAGAGATTAATGATGTAATATGCAAGTGATAAATTAAGTACCGGAATAGAGAAATCCTTATGCTATTTAGACTAATGAAATAATAACAATATTAAGATGTAAGCAGTAGTAAGATATGGCAAAAGAGAATTTTTTTTTTTTAAATAAAGTCAAGGAAAGGGCCTCATTAAAACCTTCTAGTGGAAAACCCTCCTTAGGGATAAAACCACTAGTAAGGGAAAAAGAGTACCCTTCCTCCAAAATTTATTAAATAAAAAAGAATAAGAAATACAAAAGCCAAGGGGGGACCAAACCAAAACCCAGGCCAAGAAGAAAAACATTAAACCGAAGCAAAGAATACAAAAATTGATGAAACCTATAAATAGGCAAACCTAACTTATTCCTAAAGAAATCTTCTCTAATGAAGGAAGGTAGATGATCCAACCAAGTAAAACCATCAACATTATAACCATGATTAGCAATCTTGTCAGCACAAACATTGCCTTTTCTATAGATATGAGAGATGTGGAAACACATTCTCCTAGACTTAGCCAAACAATTTTTCCAACGATTTCTTAGAGTCCAAGGCACAGAAACATGATTATAACAAGCTGAAACTACTAATAGTGAGTCACATTCAAGCCACAAATTCCACCCCTTAGCATATGCAGCCTCAATGGCTCACATGGCACTAACCAATTCAGAATAGAAAGCATGTTGAACTCCCAAATTTTTAGTGAAATAGCCTAAAAAATCACCAGACTTGTTCCTAAAAATTCCACCACAAGTAGCAAGGTCTGGACAACCTTTAGCAGCACCATCAGAGTTACATTTGATCAGGAAACAAAGAGGAGGATGCCACATAACCTCCTTAATAATAGGCGCAGCAACATGATGACCATAAATGTTGAAATGTTTCATCAGCAACAAATCAGAAACAGAATTTCGCATACAATTTTTGGAGCTATTCCCAGCTAAGGTAACCTCAGAAGCAACTTTAGCAATAGCAGCATGCAGAGGAATTCTTTTATTATCAAATCTCAAGCTATTGCGGCAAAACCATATGGAGCATAAAATACTGATAATGGCAGCCACAATAACATCTCCACTTGAGGACTCCAATCTCTAGTGCAAATGTTTAAGATAGTTTGAACTGAAGAGATATCCAGCTGACAGCCCAAGCATGAACTTAACCAATTCCACATATGTATGGCATGTGAGCATTCAAGGAAAAGGTGATGAGAAGACTCAGCAGAACAACCAAAAAGGCTACAAATGGAAACCACAAAACAGCCTCTCGTCTAGAGATTTTCATCTGTTGGCAACGGATTATGGGTGATCCTCCAAAGAACAAAACTCTTTGAGGGAGGAATACACTGCCTCCAAATCAGTTTGGTCCAGGCCAAAACAGGACTATGAGATATTTGGAAATCATAAGCTTCTTTGAAAGAAAGCTCACCAGAATTATTATTGCACCATCGCATAATATCTGGACCAGGAGACTCAGGAATTACTAAGTGCTGGATTTCCCTTGTAAGAGCAAGACAATGTTGATGGAGCAAATCAAGAATCAACCATCTGCTATTCACCAAAAAATCACTAACCATGGCCTTCAAATCAGAATGCAGATCTGCAGGAATCGAAAATAAATCCACAACAGTAGAGGAGAGCCATTTATCTGACCAAAAATTGATTGTAGAACCATCACCCAACTGCCAAGCTGAGTTATCAAGCAGAACAGTAATAAAACCTTTAATACTAGGCCAAATTGATGAACTAATATAATAATTTATAGGCTGCTGATGTTTGAACACTCGAGCTCTAAGAAGGGCAGACCATTGATGCTTATTTTGCAGAAAATCCCAACACAATTTCATCAAGCCAGCTTTGTTAATCATAGAAATTGATCTAATGCCTAAACCTCCTTCAGTCACTGGTTTGCAAATTTTAGACCAAGCCACTGTCACCACCTTCTTTGTGTTAATATCACCAGACCAAATGAAGTTTTTTATCCAAGCGTTAAGTAATTTTAAGAGACGTGCTGGCCAAGCATATACTCTACAACTATAGATCAACATGCCATGGACAATGGATTGGACCAATTGAACTCTACCCATGACGGAAAGCAAAGAACCTTTCCATGATGCAAGTTTGCACTTAATTCGATCAGCAATGTGCATCAAATGAATTTTCTTAGGCTTGCCTTTGAAAAGAGGAACCCCTAGATAGTTAAAAGGAAAAGAACCGATAGTGAAACCAAGATGAGTAGCAATCTGTTGCTGCCTAGATATAGGAATAGAACCTGTGAAAAATTTAGATTTGTCCTTGTTGAGAACTTGACCAGAAGCAGCTTCATATCGGGTAAAAAGCTGCATAATGTTCACCAAGCTTTTCCTAGAAGCCCTGAAAAGATCACAATGTCATCTGCATATAGCACATGACTAGGCATAAGGAAATCCTTTGGACCAGCCATCAAATCTAAGAGACCATCTGATACCAATTTGGTGATACCACAACTGAGAACTTCTTCAGCAAGACAGAACAAGAGAGGAAACAATGGATCCCCTTGTCTCACACCCCTTTTGCAGTGAAAAAAACCAATAGCATGACCATTGACTATAATAGAAAGCTTAGCTGAATGAGTGAAAAAAACCAACAGCATGACCATTGACTATAATAGAAAGCTTAGCTGAATGAAGAATTAAATTAATCCAAGAACAAAATTGGTTGGAAAAACCAAATCTTTGAAGAACATAACCCAAGAAGTCCCAATCCACCGTATCGAAGGCTTTCTTGATATCAATTTTCATAGCAACTTGTCCTCCATAAGATTTCCTTTGTAAAAGATTGATAGCTTCAGAAGCAAGGTAGATGCAGTCCGAAATTTGCCTACCTTTAACAAAACCTCTTTGATTCACAGAAACAATTCTAGAAGTAATAACGGCCAGCCTATCGGCTATAATTTTAGTAATGATCTTAAATTGGAAGTTAGCCAAAGCTATGGGTCTAAACTGACCAATTCTGTCTGCACCAGTGACCTTAGGAATAAGAACAACAGAATTTGAATTGAGATTTGGGGGTAACCAATTGCCCTCAAAGAACTGCAGAGTGGCCTTGAAGACATCATTAGCAATGATGTTCCAATAAGTGTGATAAAAATGACACCCAAAACCACCGGGCCCAGAAGCACTAGTGGCACTCAAAGAGAAAACAGCTGCCTTGACTTCCTCCAAAGAAGGAGGAGTGATCAGAATATGGTTCTCCATATCAGTAACCATTGAAGGAATCACTTCATCCACCAAACTGAAATCAGTACAACTAGTTTCAGAAGCAAAAAGAACTCTATAATACTGCAAAATGTGATTCTCAATAGCTGCAGTAGAGTCCAAGTAACTGTCATCTATTTTAAGAATAGAGATGTGTTGAGTAGATGACTTAATTCTAGCCATTCTATGAAAAAAATCAGTATTTCTGTCACCATGGAGATGCCAGTTAATTCTAGCCTTCTCTTTCCCAAAGTCTTCTTCATAAGCTAGAGCCTCTTGCAAAATAACTTGTGCCCATTTTTCCTGTTGGGATAAAACCTCATTGACTCCATTTAAATTAATTGTTCTTTGAATTGAGTCAACAGAATCCAAAGCATTTTTCACCCTTAAATGAACATCACCAAAGACTGACCAATTCCAATCTTTTAATTTTTCTTTCACAAGCTTCAGTTTCGGGGACAGAACATACATGGGACACTCTACCACCCGGGATTGCCAAACATAAGAAATAATCGAAAAACAGTTAGGATGCCTAGACCACATTTTGTTAAACCTGAAAGAAGAACCATATTACCTCTCCTCCTTTTTTAGAACAAGAAGAATAGGATAATGATCAGATTTGCTCCTAGGTAAAGTGCAGCAAGTCACTGAGTTCCAGTAATTAAGCCAAGCCATGTTGCAGATAGCCCGGTCTAATCTTTCTTCAGTGTGGAAAACTCCCCTTCTACCATTAGACCAAGTGAACTGAGAGCCAACAGTGTCTATATGAAACAAATTATCTTGATCTGACCAAGCTTGAAATTCTTCAGAAGAAAGTTTATTAGGTAAACACCTCCCTCGATGCTCATAAGCACCAAGAATAGAGTTAAAATCCCCAATAAAACACCAAGGACCTTTATAATTAGCCTACAAAACATGAAGCTCTGACCACAAACCTCTTCTAATAATGTAGTCAGTAGAAGCATATACAGCTGAGAAGAATATGTTAACATTATTAGCATTAACTGAGAAGGAAACTTGTTGTCTGGATTTGGCTAACACAACAGGATTCAAATGATCCACACATAAGCACCACGAATTAGGGGCCTGAGGTTGTCTATCATCTTCAGCAAAAATTTTTAACTTCAAACCTTTAAGGAAGGAAACAGGCAAGGCATTGGAAGAGATCCAAGGCTCAGCAATGAACAAAAACTCTGGTTTATGTAAAAGAATCAACTTTTGGAGGACTAACCGTGTATCAAGATTGCCCAATCCCCTAACATTCCAGAAAAGGGCTTTCATTGAACCACCTGAAAAAGGCCTGCTCGGGACCTGGTAACTCTAGCAACAGCTTGATTATCCTCAAGCTGCTTATTTTTCTTTTTGAGTTTCTTCAGTTGAGACTTAGACAAAACAGGAGTGGAATTTTTACTCACATTGGATTGAAGATATTTATTAGTGTCATCAGCACCAATCTGAGCATTGTCATATGGAGGAATCTCACCATTATCTTCCTCTTCATCAGCCCATAATCTACCTTTTAGAAACTGAAGATCTTTGGAAACAGTAGGATTTTGAACTTCTTTAGATATTTCCAACTCATTAAGCGAAATATATCCCAGGATTTGGGATTGAACAGAGTTGGACACATGAGACATAGACCTATGAGACCCAGCAGAGATAGAGTTCAGAGAACCAATAGAATTCTGAATCTCCTCGAGCACATGAGGAACATTTAGGCTAAGGTGAACGTGATCACCTCTGGGAGAGATTGGAACCTCCTCAACTAAAGTCATGGTATTATCTGTTTCCTTTCCAAGCAAGGAAGTAGAGGATACATGATTAACAACATCCTTTCCCAAGATGACATTAGCCTGCGGATCAAGAGGGTAACCCTGTGAACAAGACTTGTCCTGCAAGTTATCTATTGGAACAACATTTTCAGTGGCCAGATTCTGAACAGGATTATCTTTTAAAAGATTTGGTTTAGGCACATAAACTTGCTTAGAATCCTGGACTCCCTGATTCTTTGAAGGGCCATTGCCAATCTTCTTTCTGCATTGGGATACATCATGACCAATGTTTTGACAATAATCACAGAAAAGAGGAAGTTTTTCATATTCAATGCCAACATAAAAAGCAAATTCTTCCCTCTCCACCAATAAATCAACAGGGAAAGACCCTTGAAGATCCAGATCAACCAAAATTCGGGCATAATGACCAAAAACACGGTTCTTTGTAGGCTCATCTAAAGAGATAGGAACACCAATACTGCCAGCAATTTCAAATAGAGTTTTGGAACTCCAATATTCTTGGGGAAGATCATGAATCTTGATCCAACATTGGACATGAGTTTGCTTCTTGGAAGATGGCTTAAAGTCTGGAGACCATTGATAGAGTCGAAGGAAACCAGGATTAAGAGACCAAGAACCTATAGACCACACGTGGCATAGATCTTCATGAGAAGAGAATTTGAATTCATAGAACCCTTTTCCTAATGGTATCATCTTCCATGTACTAATGGCAGTCCAGAACTTAGATAGTTTGGCTTTAAGATCATTTTATTTAGTAGGTGCATCACCTTTTGACATGACCAAGCGACCATGAAGACTATTTTTACATGCCTCAACACCTTTTTTGTAGCCATCTTCAGAAATTTTGATGGCCAATGTCTCACCGTTGTAGCATGGCCTAGGCAATTGACTGACAGGAATATCACAAGAGTTTGTGAGAGCTTGAGCAAAGGATCGTTTTTGAGGAAAAGATGGAGAGGAGGGATTGTCACACGATGAAGAGGGGGCTAGTTGAGCAAGAAATGGCCATGGAACCTTAGGAGCAGTCACGGCCATAGTTAGTAAGTGAAAAAAAACATGCAAACCCTAGCAGAGAAAAAACAAAGACTGCATGCAGCTAGGGTTTTCCATCAAAAAAGATCTCCGCAAAATAGAAATAAAGGTTTAAGAAATCAAGAGTAAAAGAGCCTAGAGTTGTGGTTTCGCTTGTACTTTCGATACCACCAAATCCTAGTTCTACTCAATTTCGCAGTTGTTTTTTGAATACCAATCCCTCTACTAATGCGATTAATTGTTTGTCAGAAAATCAATATTCTTTTCCCCAGATAAACCCAATGTTTGTCATGCAAAAAGTTTAAATGATTAGAAAGCATAAAGAGCAAAGAGGTTGAATAACTGAAAAGAGTAAATCACGTTTGATCATGCTATAATTTAAACCCTAGTTATCCTATAGGTCTACCAATTAATTGCAGTACGATCGCTGGTCAACCAATTGATTAAAAGCATACAAAGGGTGCACAATCCTAGTATGGGATGAAGAACAATAGAATATCACTATTCAAATTGCAACTTTGAAACCAAATAGAATTCGAATTAAAGCTAAGACATAGAAAAAAGGGTTTATACTAATACAAGATCCACCACAACTCTAGTGGTGTATTTAGCTACCCATAATAATAGATAAAACAAAATTCAACAAAGGGAAACACATCGTGAAGAATTAAGAGAAGAAGTGTCTCCAACTTACCCTCCAAGTGCAATTCCTACTCTAGAATTCTAAACAAACTACTAAAACTATAAACTATAGAAAGCTATTACAAAGGACGTCAAGAGATGTTTTCGAATGGTACAGAGGGCCTCTATATAAAGGAAAATATGAAAGAAAGGCTCACAATTAGGTATTCAGCATCGCCAGCACGGACGTGTTCTGTAGTTAGCACGGCCGTGCTCCCCGTATGTCAGGCCATGCTCAGTTCTGCATGGGCGTAGCAACTTCGTAGAATCAGTGTCATACTGCACAGGCATCAACACGGGCGTGCTCAATCTTTTGCACGATCGTGCTTCCTCTATGTAAGGCCGTGCTCGAACATATCAGGCCTTGCTTCACTTTGGCACGGGCGTGCTGGTGTCTGGCACGACCGTGCTTCATCTTCAGAGGTCAGTTTTAAGTCCTTTTTGTAAGGCTTTGTTTGGATGGTTGAGCTGAAGGGTTTGCACGGGCGTGCTCTTGTCTAGCACGGCCGTGATCGAGCTCAGAACTTCAATATCTTCTTCATTTTAGCTCCAAATCTTCCATCGTTTATCATATTTTCATCAAACTGTCTCTGTAACACCCCGATTTTTCATGCTTTCTAAGATCAGAAAGCTATATAAATGAGTTTACATTTTATCGGAGGATCTAGAGAATAGATTTAAATAAACTAAGACCATATCTATACTCTACGGCATCGTAGGGAGTTACGGTTAAATTTTGGGTTGAAAATTCAGAAACAACCCGGTTTGTGTTTTCATTGACAGTAAGATTTTAATGATCAGAAGATCTAATTTTGACCTTGAATGAAACAGTTAGGTTTAGAATCGAATTTCTAACAACTTTGGTAAAATTGAAAATTTTCACCAAAAGTTGAAATAATATAAGTTATGCGGGTGAAATCTTAAATCGCGTAATTAACGGATCTGAATATGGATTTACCGGGACCCGCTAAAGGATAAACTTGAAGTCACATCAGGTCAAGTCACCTAGGAAAGCGTGCCATGACTCACCACTGTCATAATGACAAACAAAAATATCTGAACGCGTTCACACTGCAAAAAGACCAAAATTTCCCTAACCTTTTTTTAATTACATTTTTCCCTAAGATGAAATATCCATTTTGTCCCTTAAGTGAAATTTTTTGGACATCCTTGCCCTCCCTCTTCTCTCCCACGCATAAGGCTCTTCATGATGCCTCCATCATTTTCCTTCATAACTTCATTTCCTCCTTCACTTTCCCTCATTTCTTTAAGGAGAAAACTCAAGCTTTGTGTGAAGAAAGTGTTGATCCTTGCTCATTTTCATCCCCAAATAGGTATGATTGCTTCCTTTAATCCCTTGAGTTTCTTATTCTTCACTTAAATCTTGTTTTTCAAGCTATGTTCATCTTCTAACATCAAAGTTCATAAATATCTACAAAATTGTAGAAAAATCCTATGATCACGAAACCAATTTCTATGAACCCACACCATGATGTGTATATTGATTATCTAGAAGCTTGAACACAAAAGAGATTTCCTCCCTATTTTTCTAGCAAGAGTCCGAAACCTTGTTTGTGAAGAATCATGAGTTTTGCTTCAAGTTTTTGAATGATGAAGCTTGTTTTAGTGTTCGGTATACCTAAGGATCATTCATCCAAGAGTCACAAAGTTTTAGAAATCTCTAGCTAGTTTTGGAGTACCATTGCCGAACCCTAGATCAAGGGATATAGGGAAAATTTATGTTGTTAAATGTTGATGTTTGAATTGATTGTGTGAATGTAGTTGGTGTTGAGTGTTCGGGCGAATAATCAAAATATTGTGGGCTAGTCGGACAACTTTCATTCCGAAATTACCTTGAGAGGTAAGGGGAGATAACCTAAGGAATTCAATTTCCGATGGCTACATGCTGTTTGTATGGGTGAAATGTAAAGTTATGGTGTATTGTATTTAATTTGTGGAGTGTTTTACTTATTGCTTAATTATGCTTGATTGTGTTTAATATGGTTAAGTATGCTTGATTATGTTTAATTGTGCTTAAGTATGCTTGATTATGTTTAACTATGCTTAACATGATATGTGGACTAAAATGGTGATTGGTATTGTGCTAAGGACCTAACATTGGTTAGAGTTCAAACTAAGTAAAGGTAAAAGCTTCAAAAAGCTTGAGACATAAAGTTAAGCGGAGGAAAAGTTTTAAGTGTTTAAAAGGGATTCAAAGATAACGCGTCTTGATGTTTTGTTTTAAGAAAACAAGAAAGTGAATTATATTTGATTAATGAAATAAAAAGACATAAGGAAAAAAAAATTAAAAACAATCTTAATTCAAGAACAGTGAGCTTTTAAAATAAAAAGTGCCTTTAGAAATCATCAGTGGTTTTTAAAGCGGTAAAACGAATCATTTCGAGCAAAAGTATTTTCAAGTGATCCAGTTTTTGAAACAAGTTGTTTTATCAAGGAAAAAGGGTTTTCACGAACTGTATTTCAAAGTTTTGATAGTTTACCAAAGTATTTCAAAAGAAATGTGGTTTTTGACCAAGAGTTTGTTTTTATGGAAACCGATCCCGATGACTTTGTGTGTAAGCATTCGGTGATGTGGGTTTTGTTTTTGGTATTTCCAAAGAGAAAAGTTATTTGTATGTGAACCTAGAAATCGAGACGTCGGGGTTCTAGTGTTCTGCAGAACACGTCGATCGAGGATCCGTGTTAGTGAAGTAGTCCTGAAATTTGTGGCCGTTTTGTGTGCTCTAGAATCCAAAATTCGAGACTGGTGCATCGGTTGAGAGTTTTTGGGTTTGGGCTGTTTGGACTGTGTGTCCTGTTTGGTTAATCGGACTATGTGTCCCTTTTGATAAATGTTGAAAAGACTTGAGAGTCTAAAAGTTGTGGTGGTTGATAGCTTCGTGCTTCAACGAGGAAAATAATGATACAAAACAGAAAAACTTACGAAAACAAAAGTTTTCTCATACATATGATTTCTGGCAGACGTGCCATCTAAAATGAGGGGACCTTGATGGCAAGGAAACCTGGGATGACTTCGGTCATTTTGTATCACTGTGCCTTGATGGACAATGGTGTCATACGTGTTCTGGGAACGTATTGTGCCATGAGTTGGACAATATAGTATGACCTGATTATGATTTGTTGTGTACCTCTGATGTGCACCCCATATGAGAATCGCGTAGTGTCATGGGATTCATGTACTTGTTTATAGCACAGTGGTGCTAGGCATTGTTGCCTGAGGGCCAATGTATTGCGAGCTTGATCCACTTTTTGAAAGGTGATAAGATTTCTGGAAATTAAGAATCAAATATTAGATGATATATGTGGAAGTGCCATGCATACGTTTTGAAAATGATGATGACTGTTGGGCACGAGACCCTTGTGTTCTATCTTATTATTATGATATTCTGTGATATGTTTATTATGCTTAAGAATGGTGTTTGATACATATATATGAACTTGCTGTTTGTACATGATGTATGTAGTTGTCGTATTTTGAGTTCATATATTGGTTTCTCACCCTTGCTGTATCCTTGGCTATGCTGTTTTTCTCTTAGCATATATTATTATTTGTACATAGATGGGACCGGAGCACCAGAGCCTAGCCCACTCGGGGGTTCGCTCCCTCATTTTTGAGCAGCGTGAGGACCTTGCTGCGTGGGTCATTCATCCGAGAGCCAGTAGCACAGCCTACACTGGACCTGTCTGCACTCTACGTGAGAACGTTGAGGTGGGACCTCTGGAGAGAACCCATACCGTGGAGACGATCCAGATCCTACTGCCACCGATTTGGATGATTCTGCAGTATCTGGTGGATCAGGGGTCGCTACAGCACAAGATCCTAGCTGCCCAGCTCTTGGAGCAGTAGCCGCCCTTGACTCGTCCCCCTCCGTTCGTCTTAGTAGCAGAGGGGTTGGAGGAGGATCCTCAGGAGGCTTCTGAGTATCAGCCTCAAAAGAACGGGGATGCTCCAACTACGGGAGCCGGGGAGGCAGGGATGGTCAATGGGAATGTAGATTAACCTGATCTCTCTTCTGATGTAGACATTGGACCCTCCTTTGGGGGACTATCCAACCGGTTTCACTAGATATAGACCAGCATAGGGTTTCCTTTTGAGGTAGTGATTTTTGGGTAGTCTGTTATCGGCTACTGATGGCCATGGTTTTAAAGATATGGTTTCCAAACTGTCACTACCTAGTTTTTAGGGTTGATAGTATTTTCTTTTCTGTTAGTTTATCTTTTGAAACGGACATGTTGTCCAAGGTTTATTTATCTACATGGCTCACTGATGATGCATATATTTATACACGAGTAGTGTTGATGATTTCTCTTGAGTACTTGGTATTTATCGTTGTAAGAAGAAAATTTTTTTTTATCACGATTTTCGAAGTAAGTAAGATCTAAGTAAAAAAAATCTATTTTCCGAAAGTAACCAGCAAAATTTTATTTCGTATTTCATGTTGTTTTTGGGTCACCATGTGATGCCAAATTAAGGTGTCACATTAGTGGTATCAGAGCTGGTCGAGTCTTTCAGGAATCTTTCGGAATAGGTCTGTTGTGTTGATGTTGTGTGATCTCTGATTAAGACTTGATTGTGCCGCCAGTAAGAGATATAGAATTCTTCATCGATTTGATTCCGGGAATCGGTCCGATATCGATTGCTCCATATCGGATGTCATCTACAGAACTCGCCGAGCTGAAAACTCAAATCGAGGACCTTTTGTCGAAGTAGTTCATATGACCAAGCGTTTCTCTGTGGGGAGTGCCAGTTCTTTTAGTGAGAAAGAAAGACGGAGGTTCAAGACTTTGCATAGATTTTTGGCAACTTAATAAAGTGACGATTAAGAACAAATATCCTTTACGGCGTATCAACGATTTGATGAATCAACTACGAGGAGCTACTGTTTTCTCGAAGATCGATTTAAGGACGGGATATCATTTGATTAGGGTAAGGACTGAGGATATACCTAAGACTGCGTTCAGAACTCGTTATGAACATTACGAATATCTCGTGATGCCTTTTGAAGTAATGAATGCATCTGCTATCATCATGGACTACATGAATCAGATTTTTCGTCCGTTTCTTGATAAGCTCGTTGTAGTGTTCATCGATGATATCCTCATTTACTCTAAGAGTCATGAGGAACACGAAGAACATTTGCAACAAGTTCTGCAACTCTTACGCCAAAAGACATTGTATACGAAACTCTCCAAGTGTGACTTTTGGCTTGAGGAAGTTGGATTCTAGGTCATGTTATAACAAGGAAGGTATTTCTGTTGACCCTGCTAAAGTGGAAGTTGTACTTTCTTGGGAAAGGCCAAAGACAGTAACGGAAATAAGAAATTTCGTTGGTATGGCTGGATATTATCGAAGGTTTATCGAAGGAATTTCCAAGATCTTAGGACCATTGACTCAACTCACAAGGAAAGACCAACCTTTTATGTGCGAAGAAAGTTTTCAGAAGATAAAGGAACTTTTGATGACTTCGCCAGTATTAATTGTTGGTGTAAGCCCTAGTGGCCAATATATTTTGAATAGATCATCATTTGCATCATGACTTTGATCATATATTTGATATATGAATAGGGCATTAATTTATTATGTTATTAGTATTTAACATAATAAAGTCCTTAGAATAAGCAGTTCGTTTAATGGAACATCAAAGGTGACTTGATCGTGAGATCCCATTAAACTATAGAACACTATTCTTAAAATATCCGTGGTCGAGTATTATTGTTAATTAGGACAACAATAATACATAGAGACTATTGTGTGAGTAGACTGAGGACCACATCTCACGGGCCATGGATATGTGATATCAAGTCAACACACAGGTGCAAATATTAGGAATAATATTTGTACTGGATTGACCCACTATGAGAACGCTGCATAATAGTTATGTAAGTGTCATAAACGCTTCTCATGGTGACCATAGTGAAGTAGTCCTTCGACTTGAAGTCACTAAGATTCCTACATGTGGAGTTGTAGGCTTTAATACTATCAAACGTCATCCGTAACAGGATGATCATAAAGGTAGTTATTGGGCCTGCAATGGAACATGTTGAGGGATGTGAGTGATGTAGATAGGATTCGTCCCTCCTACATAACAGGAGTAATGTCATGGGCCTCTCGATAGAGTAACACGTGAAATATGCGTGGCCACACGGAAATGGGCCAACATTTCTAAATGGGAAACTTCTCGAGGATGTGTACATGACACAACCTGAGGTTTTTGCCAATCCAAAGGATGCTGGAAAGGTGTGTAAATTGCAGAGATCCATTTATGGATTAAAGCAAGCTTTCATAAGTGGAAATCTTCGTTTTGATGAAGCTGTAAGACAGTTTGGATTCATCAAGAACGGGGATGAACCACTTGTGTACAAGAAGGTTTGTGGGAGTGAGATTGTATTTCTCGTATTGTATGTGGATGACATACTGCTTATCGGAAACGATATCCCTACACTATAAAATGTAAAAACATGGTTAGGGAAATGTTTCTCGTTGAAGGACTGTAGTCAAGAACATTCTTAAGTACATGACAAGAACTGAAGATACATTCTTTACAAATGAAGGTGAGGAAGAGGTCGTTGTAAGGTGTTACATCGACATTGTTTCCAAATCGATAAAGATGATTCCAGATCGCAATCTGGATTTGTGTTTTGCCTAAATGGTGGCATTGTGAGCTGGAAAAGGTTTCAAGCGTAAGACAATTGCTCATTTTATCACAGGGGTCGAGTATATAGTTGCTTCAAATGCAGATTTTGAGGCCGTTTGGATCGGGAAGTTCATTTATGAACAAAGCATAGTTCCTAACTTTGCGAACTCCAATGATGATGGAATAGTCTCGTAAGCAAAGGAATCTTGATCTCACCAGCGATCCAGACATATGCTTAGGCGCTTCCATCTCATTCGATAGATGATCGATAGAGGAGATGTGAAGATGTGCAGAATGACAACACTGAACAATCCGCTAATGGAGTATTGTTGCTGTAAAAATAGTTGATGTGCTTGTGCAAGTATACACAATCGTTTAACAAGTAATAAAGTGTAAGAGAGATCGTTCCCACGAGGATTATATGGTGAATCGAGTACAAGTTGGAAATAATGGTTCTATTAATCAAGATTAATAAAGAGTAACAAATAATTTGTGTGTGTGTATCCAGGACAGTTTTGGGAAATAAATGCTAGAGCAATAAAGACGGATTTGTTAACCGAATGAGTAAAACAGCTATGAGGAAGTATCCCTTGCAACTTCAGTCTAGCTCTATTATGCGTTTGCTATGCTACGGTAATTTGGCTCCAGGAAATGAAAGTTTGTTTTCCAACAGTTCTGAGATGAACTTCATTAAACGTCTCCTATTCTTAAGTCCATATTAGTTACATTCACGCCTCATTTAAGCTCGTTCCGGCTAGCCTAAGGGTTAGAATGTTCATTCCTAAGTCACTCTTCATCATAATTTTCCAATTAATGATTTTACTCTTATCTATAAAACAGTTCTGCTACACTTAGCTTTTCCAAGCAGCCGTGAGCTCAAGTTCTAAATAAGGTGATCAAGCTCAATTAACACATAACCAAATCATATTTATAAAAAATGCAATAGCAAGGCATAACATAACATTCACTAGAAATCCATTACAAGTTCAACATCCCATAGCTACAAGAGGTTTAGCTCATATTGAGCTTACAAAAACAAAGAGAAAAAAGAAATGGAAGAAGAAGCCATTGCAATAGAAGAGAGAGGGAGAAAGGGGCGCAGCTGCTGTCTTTGCTCTAATGGGGAAGAAGAAGATATTTGGTCTCTCTCCCGATGTCCCCCTTTTAGGGTTCTTTTCCAGCCTGTCTTAAGGCCCTTTCCTCTCTCATCCTTTTTGGGCTATAGACTGATTAGGACAAGTGTCCTTGGCCCAGTTCCCTGACTTTAATGCACCAAAAATCAGTCCCATGTGTAGGACACTGTCCTTATCAGCGAAGGACAACTCAATGTGTAAGAGAATGTTTTGAGTCTTTGTCCTTGTGCACAGTCAGCTTTAGCTACAATTGCTACAGCATATCCCAGAGCAACGTTTCCAGTTTAGCGCATAGATCTCCAAAAATTGCCCTGCATAGAAAACTCACACTCAAATACTGAAAACAACTCCAAAAGACACCAGAACACTAAAACTTACAAAAGACTCTTATAAAACACACTTCACACAGAATCACACTAAAACATTAAAAACATAAACTCAAAATACTCAAAGACCACAAGAACACAAGTGAAAAAGGTACAAATAACTCTTCATAAAAAGAGTTATCACACCCCCAAACTTGAATCATTATTTGTCCTCAAGTAATGGAAACAAAAGAAACTAGAAAGAAAAGACACAAATTTTTCTAAACCTCCACACATGTGCTCAAATTAGTTCAAACACAAAGCTTTCTTCTTTTCAAACCAATTTCTTCACAAGGCATACTTTACAATGCAACAACAATCATGAAGTACAATCAAGCAAGCATTCATGGCTGTCCTCATTATCAACTCTCAGCAACATGCTACAACATATGCTCTTAGAACAGTGTGTTCTTCCTCTCTTCTCAAGCTAAGATAGCTACTCTCAATCATCATTCAAATGCACACTCAAACCCGACCTTGACAAGCTTCTAAATACACCACTCAAAATCAAAACTGCACACTGTTAGAGGGCTTTATTTGGATGCAATGAGGCTTGGGTTCAGGTAGGAACACTTCTGGGAAGGTGGCTACACTAGATGGAGCTTACGTTTGCTTCCTCTTTTTGCTGCTTTACAAGTATTTCTTTCATGGTCCAGCTCACACCAGTTAGGGAGGACTTTTTGATCTTTTTCATTTTGTTGTACCCTTTTTTTTTTTTTGACATTGCTTTTTACCAGCAACAATTCAATTTCTAATATTATGCCACATATCAACTGCATAGCACCCCCAAATCTAAAACTGTGCTAGCCCTTGAGCACCCCCAAACTTATTTTTACATCATGTAAACACAGGAAGCACACCAACCACTCCAACTAGTTAGGACATTGGTTTTGCAGGATATGGCTTGTAATGTGGCTTCATTAGAAACAAAGGGCTTGCATGCTCAAAGGGGTTTACACAAAGGTAGTATCCAAGGGTAGGCTATTTAGGCAATACTTGGCTCATAAAAACAAAAGGTGCCTCTAGCAAAAGCGTGTCCAGCAGAAATGTGTGCAAGTGTGAAAGCAGCAAGTCAAAATCAGAGAAATATGCATAAGACTGGTATTCACACAGAAAGAAGGAGAAAACTGTTTGGGCCCAAAAGCTCACAAGGTAGATCAGAATGCTACAACATGTGCCTCGAGTGTCAAACAATTAAATCCAAGTATACAAGCTAGAAATACAACAATCAAGTCAAAATTGCCATAGAGATGCACTTGTGAAATATTAAAACAGACAAGCTGCATTAAGCAAAACCCCAGGATGGGGATGGTTGTGCACATGGTGGAGTAAAACATACAGGAAATTAAGCTGACAAAAAGAACAGGTGGGGTCAAGGTCCGCTGATCCCCACTCGCAACTACGTGCTACAATTTGAACAAAACAAAACAGCAACAACAACTTAAACCATAAACCAGAAGAAATAACCAAAAAGGGAAACAAGGAAACTCCTGATAGGGTTGCTGCAGCAGGTTGCAGCAACCTACTGTGATGTGCTCAGCTTCCTGATGCGGGAGCTCTTCCTGCTCCCTTTTGCAGTAGTGGTCTTCTTGCTTGTAGGGGTTGAAGTCCCCACTTCTTTCACAAAGACCAAGTCTTCTGTGTCTTCTTCATCAGTGGCTGAGGCTGCTGTGCCCTCTTCACTTCCCCCTGCTCCCTCACTCTCTGCTGTAGCCGGCTGGTGACCCTTTCCCTTGGTCACACCATGTTCAGGCAGCCTATTCTTTCTTATGGCAAGAGGTACATTGTCCTCCGCATCCTCATCAGAGGCAGGGTAATCATCGGCTATTTTGGTGATCACATCCCGAAGAGGGGTGTCTGGAACTTACTTCTTAGGAGTGTGAGAGGGGGTAAGGGTTTTTGTTGTTGCTTCGGGTTTAGTTTCTTGAGGCTCTGCTTCAGTCTCAGCCCTTAAGTCTGGCAGGGGGCTTGCACTTCTCTTGCTCTTGTTGCTTCTGATATCTTCAGTGGTGGTGGTGGTGGGTTGTTGCTATTGTGAAGGTGCTGGTGGCATCCAGTCAGAGGAGTCCGAGCCATCGGGGACTGCAGTGGCACTTGGACTATTATGCTTCTCAGGGGTGTGATGCGGATAAGGGAGAATATGCATTGGAAACTGTGGAATGGGGTGCACCTTCTTCCATTTGTTAAGCTCCAGCACCCGTTGCTGCCATTTAAACTGATCGAGGGCAAATTGCCAATATAACTGCTGCTGCAGCATATGTTGCTGCAGCATTTGAGTCAGTGACTCCACCTTTTGTTCTAGCCCTACAAAGCGGTCCTGCTGCTTTGAGGGCTCCCTTGGTTCCATAATCCGCTCTTGGTTTTTAGCCTGGGTTGCTTTAGCCAAGTTGGATATAAAGCGATTGATTAACCCAATATCAATGCTTCCTGCGTTTCTCTCCTCCACATCCCCTTTTCCAAGCTTGATGCCACATCGCTTGCATAGGTCAGTGATAAAGCAGGGGAAGACCAATTGACCTTTTGTGCTCGTGGCACAAGTGGAGATGTCCTGCTGTATCAACCTCCCCGCATTTATTTTCTTTCCCTCCATGATGCAGTAAAGGAGCACCAAACGTTCCTTCATAACAGTTTCCGTGTGCGCAGTGGGGGAGAGCTTGTGTCTAAGGAAGTGATACCAAACCTTGGCGAAGGGTTGCAACGTAGACCTTGCGATTTTCAACTGCTTGCCAGAAGTTGGGAGCCATTTCGTCCCTGGGACAGTCACAACATCCTTCATATCAGTCAGTTGCTTTATAGTGGCCTTCGTCAGTAAAGGCTAATACTCATCGTTCTCTTCAGCCAGGTTCAGCTTTAAGTTGATGGTGTTAGCAGAGAAGCTGACCTTGCACCCCCTCACCATAGAGTGGGTTTGTTCAGCACCTTCAATGTTCGCATAGAACTCGCGAACAAGAGAAGTGCAGAACCCAGTTGGGTGGCTAGCAAAACGTTTCAACTTGTGTTGGTCAATCACTACAAATTTCAACAGGGATGCCATAAGAAGACTTGGTGGAGATGGTGAAACCTTTCTCTGCATGAGGTTCCCTAAGCGCAGTAACATTATTGTACCGAGCTGCAGCTTCAGCATCAACAAACACTTCATACCCCTCAGATTCATCACTTGAGGAGGGTTTGCTCTTCTTCACAGCGGTATGCTTTACACGAGGCATGGCTGAGCGAATGATGAAGGGAATATATGAAGGTGGGGAAAGGAAGAGATTTGGGGGAAAACTGAAAAAGTTAGGGTTCGGGTGATGGGAGCAGTGGGTTTACGTGTGGTAAGGGAGGGGAAGGCATGGGCTTTATGGAGAGATTTGATGGGAGAGTGATGGTGAGTGACGCTGGTGGTTGAGAGTGTGTGGCTAGGAAGAGGCGCGGGTACCAAGGGAGAATAAATGGTCTGAGGGTTATCCTCCAAACTTTCCGGTTGTTTTATTTAGCTTTTACCCTGACGTTTCTTTCCTCAAAAAGAAAACCTACACTATCCCAAATCAGTTACATGGGCCCCAAACTTGTTTCAGCCCAAAGCACAACCACAGCACCACCGAGACAGTTTCACCACCTTCAGCCACAACTCCAACCTTTTTTTTTAATATTTTTTTTATAGCAAGCTAAAGATAAAACGTTGGGCTGCCTCCCAGTAGCGCTTGGTTTATAAGTCCTCATCTTAACTCAGAGCATGCTGATAATTCACGGATCAGCCATTACTGTGGTGGCCTGTGCCTTAGCAAATGGCTCACCCCAGTAATGCTTGGCCCTTTGCCCGTTTACCTTGAAGGTCCTACCAGAGGCTGTGTCAAGCAGTTCCATGGCTCCATGAGAGTGGGCATGAACTATTGTGAAGGGTCCAGACCATCTAGATTTGAGTTTTCCTGGAAACAGCTTCAGTCTGGAATTAAAGAGCAATACTTGCTCTCCTGGTGCAAAGTCTCTCTTCTGGATCTTTCTATCATGCCAAGCTTTTGTCTTGGCCTTGTGGAGTTCTGCCCCCTCATATGAAAACATCCTATGTTCTTCAAGCTCATTGAGCTACAGCATTCGAGCTGCCCCAGCCTGGGCTAGCTCAAGATTGAGTTTTTTTTACTGCCTAGAAGGCTTTATGCTGTAGCTCAATGGGCAAATGGCATGCCTTTCCATAGACCAACCTATAGGATGACATTCCTAAGGGGGTCTTGTAGGCAGTCTTATATGTCCAAAGAGCATCTTCCAAGTGCAGGGACCAATCTTTTCTAGTTGGATTCACCACTTTTTCCAAAATTCTTTTTATTTCCCTATTGGACAGCTCAGCCTGCCCATTTGTCTTTGGATGGTATGTTGTAGCCACTTTATGTCTCACCCCATATTTTGTGAGGACTCCGTCAAAGAGCTTGTTGCAGAAGTATGTACCTTCATGACTGATGAATGCCCTTGGTGTGCTAAATCTTGCAAAAATCTGCTTTTGCACAAATTTAACAACAGATCTAGCATCATTTGTGGGGAGAGCTACAGTCTCCACCCATTTTGACACGTAGTCTATAGCCACCAGAATGTACAAATTTCTAAAGGAAGGGGGGAAGGGACCCATGAAGTCTATGCCCCAAACATCAAACAACTCCACTTCCAAGATGGAATTGAGGGGCATCTCATGTCTATCTGAAATATTTCCTACCCTTTGGCGTCTGTTGCAGCCTTTGGCAAAACGGTAAGCATCTTTAAATAATGTAGGCCAAAAGTACCCGGCCTGGAGGATTTTAGCATCCGTCCTCACTCCTCCAAAATGTCCCCCACATGGGGATGAATGACAATGTAAGAGAATAGCCGGGACTTCTGTTTCTGCCACACACCTTCTAAGTAAATTGTCAGCACAGTGCTTGTACAAGTATGGCTTGTCCCAGCAGAACTGCTTTGCCTGATGGAAGAACCTTTTTCTTTGTTGTAGACTAAAATCTGCAGGGACAATTCCACTGGCCAGGTAGTTCACTAGGTCAGGATACCATGGTGTTTCAGCATCTTCCATGGAGAGCAACTGCTCATTAGGGAACAGTTCTTTGATCTCAGAATTCTTTGTGGCTTCATTCCCCTCACACAGTCTTGACAAATGGTCTGCCACCTGATTCTCAACTCCCTTCTTATCCCTAATTTCCAAGTCAAACTCTTGCAACAAAAGCACCCACCTAATCAGTCTTGGCTTTGCATCTTTCTTGGCAATTAAGTATTTGATGGCAGCATGATCAGTATAGACAATCACCTTTGTTCCAACAAGGTAGGGTCTGAACTTGTCAAAGGCAAACATAACAGCCAACAACTCTTTCTCTATAATGGTATAGTTCAATTGAGCTTCGACCAATGTTTTGCTGGCATAATATATAGAGTGAAATACCTTATCCTTCCTCTGGCCCAGGACTGCTCTCACTGTGAAGTCACTAGCATCACACATCAACTCAAATGGCATAGACCAATCGGGAGCAGTTATGACTTGTGCAGTAATTAAGGCCTTCTTCAGAATTTCAAATGCTTCCAAACTGGTTGGAGTAAAATCAAAGATTCTATCATGCTCTAGCAATTGGCATAGAGGCTTGGAGATTTTGGAGAAATCCTTAATGAATCTTCTATAGAAACCAGCATGTCCTAAGAAACTTCTCACTCCTTTAACTGAGGTTGGTGGTGGCAGCTTTTCAATGACCTCTATTTTGGCTTTGTCGACCTCCATACCCTTTTTAGACACCTTGTGACCCAACACGATTCCTTCCTGAACCATAAAGTGACATTTTTCCCAGTTTAACACCAGATTAGTTTCCTCACAACGATCCAAGACCGGTTCCAGATTTTTCAAGGCATTCCTTGGATGACTCTCCAAACACTGAGAAGTCATCCATAAAAATTTCCATAGATTTCTCAATAACATCCGAGAATATGGCCATCATGTATCGTTGGAACGTTGCTGGGGCATTACAGAGGCCAAAGGGCATCCTTCGAAAGGCAAAAGTGCCATAGGGACAAGTAAAGGTAGTCTTTTCTTGATCTTCGGGTGCTACCGCAATTTGATTGTAACCAGAGTATCCATCCAAAAAGCAATAGAACTCTTTCCCAGAAAGTCTATCCAACATTTGATCAATAAAGGGCAAGGGAAAGCGATCTTTTCTGGTGGATTTATTCAATTTTCTATAATCCATACAAATCCTCCACCCTGTGACTATTCTGGTGGGGATTAGTTCATTTTTCTTGTTAGCCACAACTGTTATTCCCCCTTTCTTTGGTACACACTGGATTGGACTTACCCACACACTGTCAGAAATGGGATATATAATCCTAGCATCCAGCCATTTGATGACCTCCTTCTTTACCACATCCTTCATGATAGGATTCAGTCTCCTCTGGCTTTCTACGCTATTCTTGGCTTCAGGCTCTAGCAATATTCGATGCATACACACAGTAGGACTAATGCCTTTGATATTTGCCATTTGTCAACTGATTGCTTTCTTGTGTCGTCTCAAGGTTTCTATCAAGCTGTTCTCTTGATTAGTAGTTAGGAAAGATGAAATAATCACAGGCAAGGTTTCTATAGCTCCCAAATAAATATATTTCAAATGAGCTGGGAGCTGTTTTAGCTCCATAATAGGTGGCTTCACAATTGAAGGTATGTTGTCCTTGAAAGTCTCATCAGTGACTACAATGACACAAATTTTCTAGCCCATATAGGTTGCCTTACAGTGCAATCCTTTATTTCAGAAAGTTCTTCCAACAAGGGATCATCAGTACCTGATTCATACTTATCTTCACTCAATTATGTTCTTCCTGTCAGGAATTGTCTTTGCAACAGATCATCGAATGACTGCACAAACGAAAATTCTTCCACTCCTTCGTCAGGATACCTTAAAGCATTGAACACATTGAAAGTCACATGTTTCTCATTAACCCTCATGGTCAACTCTCCCTTCTGTACATCAATGAGAGTTCTTCCTATAGCAAGGAAGGGCCTACCCAGAATAATAGGAACTTCCCTATCTGCTTCACAGTCTAAAATAATAAAGTCCACTGGGAACACAAACTTATCTACTTTTATCAACACATCATCGATCTTTCCTTCTGGATATGCAATAGACCTGTCTGCTAGTTGAAGTGTCACAATGGTAGGCCTGGCATCCCCAATGCCCCATTGTTTAAAAATCGACATAGGCATTAAGTTGATGCTAGCACCTAAATCACACAGTGCTCTGCCACACTAGGTATCTCCAGTAGAACAGGGAATGGTGAAACTTCCCGGGTCTTTCAACTTGGGAGGCACTTTGGCTTGGAGCATCAGGCTGCATTCCTTTGTCATGGCAACTGTTTCAAACTCCCCAAGCCTTCTCCTCTTTGTTAACACATCTTTCATGAACTTTGTATAATTAGGCATCTGCTGCAAAGCTTCAACCAAAGGTATATTGATGTGCAACTGCTTTAGAATCTCCATGAACTTGCTAAACTGCTTGTCTTGTTATACTTTCCTCAACCTTTGAGGAAAAGGGGGAGGTGGTCTCTCTGGGCTAAATTTAGGCAAGGGTTCAACTTCTGGAACAGCCTCAGGCTTCTTAGCAGTTCTCTCAGCTGTCTTCTCAACATTTTCACTAGTTGCTGGAATAGTCTCAGTTTCTTCAGTTTGCACTTTGTTCTTTTTCTCTACCACGCTGGTAACTCAGTTCCACTTCTCAAGTGTATTGCTTTGCAGTGCTCCTTACCATGAGGGCTTGAGGATGAAGGATTTTCAGTAGAAGATGGCAGAGCGCCATTGGGTCTGCTGTTCAGTGCATTGGCCAGCTGGCCTACCTGATTCTCAGGGTTCCTCATGGATACTCCTTGATTCTGGAACTGTGCCTTAGTTTCTGACATGAATGCCTTTAAGACAGCTTCCAAGGACATTTCTTGATTTGCCGGTTGTGCTTGCTGTTGTTGCCTTGGTTGATGATTTGTGAATCCAGAGGGAGCAGTTGTGGATCTGGCAGGAAAGTTTGAGTTCCCTGGCGGAACATTAGCATTGTTATTCCACGAAAAATTTTGAGGTTGCCTGTTCCCTGGATTGTAGGTATTGAAATAAGGTTTATCTCCCCTGTTGCTGCTGTAGTTCACATAATTAGCAGACGGAGGATTGCTGAAATAGTCTTCAAACAAATGTTCTCCTCCACAATAACACACAAGAAACAGTTTCAGCTTGGTGCACCTGTTGTTCATTTACCACTGGTTCAGTTACAGCTGCTTGAGTTGTCTGGTTACTCTTGTTTGTAATCGCTAGGTTTTTCACCAAAGGAAGCCAATTGAGCAGTAAGTGCTGTAACTCCACTCACTTCATGCATTCCTGCAGCAGTTATGCTTTTTCCAGAGGTCAGCCTAGCAGTAGGCCACCGATAACTGGTAGCAGCAATACTTTCAATCAATTCATATGCTTCATTATAGGACTTGTTAAGAAGAGTGCCTCCTGCAGAGGCATCAAGCATCATTCTTGCAGATGGCAACACTCCATTGTAACAGTGCTCCATCTGAATGCATATTGGAATGCTGTGATGGGGGCATCTTTTTAAAAGCTCCTTAAATCTCTCCCATGCTTCATATAAAGGCTCATCATAAAGTTGCTTAAAGGAGGTTATATCATTTCTCAGCTTTGCATTCTTCATAGGAGGAAAGAATTTGGTCAAAAACTTCTCAGCCATCCTATTCCATGTATTAACAGAGTTGGGTTCCATAGAATTTAGCCATTTCTTAGCCTTGCCAGCCAAAGAAAATGGGAACAGTCTTAATCTGAAGGAATCGTCAGTGACTCCTGGATTTCTGAAATTATTAGCCACAGTCAGGAACTGCTTCAGGTGCAAATGAGGGTCCTCGGTTGTAGCACCATTGTACTGCCCAATTGCTTGCAGCATCTGGAACATGACAGGCTTGAACTCAAAATGCCTAGCTGTTATTTCGGGCACCACTATGCCTGTGTTCATTGTTGCCGGATCAAACAGTGCATAACCACTGATAGAACCGGTTCTATCATTGGCTAAAGCCATGCTATTAGGTTCATCACCCATTTCAGAGTTGTTAGAACTAGTGGCAGCGGAGGAGTGGTCAGGGGTATCAGGAATCAATCTCCCCAACTCGACTAAGCCTTGGTTCTGCCTGTTCAACCTTTTGAATGTTCTTTCGATTTCTGGGTCTAGTTGGGACTCAGGAGCGCTATGCCTGTGCATACAGAGTAAAGTACCTGTTGCTATAGCAAAACACTCCACAGATCAGTTGTCTCAACTAATAGAACTATCAATTTAAAACTTGTCCATTAAACACCATTACAGTCCCTGGCAACGGCGCCAAAAACTTGTTGCTGTAAAAATAGTTGATATGCTTGTACAAGTATACACAATCGTTTAACAAGTAATAAAGTGTAAGAGAGATTGTTCCCACGAGGATTATATGGTGAATCGAGTACAATTTTGAAATAATGGTTCTATTAATCAAGATTAATAAAGAGTAACAAATAATTTGTGTGTGTGTATCCAGGACAGTCTTGGGAAATAAATGCTAGAGCAATAAAGACGGATTTGTTAACATAATGAGTAAAACATCTACGAGGAAGTATCCCTTGTAACTTCAGTCTAGTTCTGTTATGCGTTTGCTATGCTACGGCAATTTGGCTCCAGGAAATGAAAGTTTGTTCTCCAACAGTTCTGAGATGAACTTCACTAAACGGCTCCTATTCCTAGGTCCATATTAGTTACATTCATGTCTCACTTAAGCTCGTTCCAGCTAGC
Source organism: Ammopiptanthus mongolicus (assembly GCA_039655645.1). Classification (NCBI taxonomy): domain Eukaryota; kingdom Viridiplantae; phylum Streptophyta; class Magnoliopsida; order Fabales; family Fabaceae; genus Ammopiptanthus; species Ammopiptanthus mongolicus. The sequence goes on from CM077345.1 coordinate 76,641,639, forward strand.
CTAAGAGTTAGAATGTTCATTCCTAAGTCACTCGTCATCATAATTTTCAAATTAATGATTTTACTCTTATCTATAAAACAGTTCTGCTACACTTAGCTTTTCCAAACAGTCGTGAGCTCAAGTTCTAACTAAAGTGATCAAGCTCAATTAAAACACAACCAAATCAGATTTATAGAAAATGCAATAGCAAGGCATAACATAACATTCACTAGAAATCCATTACAAGTCCAACATCCCATAGCTACAAGAGGTTTTAGTTCATATTGAGCTTACAAAAACAAAGAGAAAAAGGAATGGAAGAAGAAACCATTACAATGGAAGAGAGAGGAAGAAAGGGGCGCAGCTGCTGTCCTTGCTCCAGTGGGGAAGAAGAAGATGTCTGGTCTCTCTCCTGTTGTCCCCGTTTTAGGGTTCTTTTCCAGCCTGTCTTAAGGCCATTTCCTCTCTCATCCTTTTTGGGCTATAGACTGATTAGGACAAGTGTCCTTGGCCCAGTTCCCTAACTTTAATGCACCAAACATCTGTCCCACGTGTAGGACACTGTCCTTATCAGTGAAGGACAACTCAATGTGTAAGAGAATGTTTTGAGCCTTTGTCCTTGTGCACAGTCAGCTTCAGCTACAATTGCTACAGCATATCCCAGAGCAACGTTTCCAGTTTAGCGCATAGATCTCCAAAAATTGCCCTGCATAGAAAACTCACACTTAAATACTGAAAACAGCTCCAAAAGACACCAGAACACTAAAACTTACAAAAGACTCTTATAAAACACACTTCAGACAAAATCACACTAAAACATTAAAAACATAAACTCAAAATACTCAAAGACCACAAGAACATAAGTGAAAAAGGTACAAATAACTCTTCATAAACAGAGTTATCACACCCCTATGCTCAATAGTAGCATGACACTCACACTAGATCGATGGGTGATAGATTGATGCCCGATTGGCTCTAGTGCTAGTGGGAGATTGTTGGTGTAAGCCCTAGTGGCCAATTTATTTTGAATAGATCATCATTTGCATCATGACTTTGATCATATATTTGATATATGAAGAAGGCATCAATTTATTATGTTATTAGTATTTAACATAATAAAGTTCTTAGAATAGGCAGTTCATTTAATGGAACATCAAATTTGACTTGATTGTGAGATCCCATTAAACTATAGAACACTATTATTAAAATATCCGTAGTCAAGTATTATTGTTAATTAGGACAACAATAATACATAGAGACTATTGTGTGAGTAGACTGATGATCACATCTCACGGGTCATTGATATGTGATATCAAGTCAACACACAGGTGCAAATATTAGGAGTAATATTTGTACTGGATTGATCCACTATGAGAACGCTGCATAATAGTTATGTAAGTGTCATAAGCGCTTCTCATGGCGGCCATAGTGAAGTAGTCCTTCGACTTGAAGTCACTACAATTCCTACATTTGGAGTTGTAGGCTTTAATACTATCAAACCTCATCCGTAACAGGATGATCATAAAGGTAGTTATTGGGCCTGCAATGAAACATGTTGAGGGATGTGAGTGATGTAGATAGGATTCGTCCCTCCTACATAACAAGAGTAATGTCATGGGCTTCTCGATAGAGTAAGACGTGAAATATGCGTGGCCACGCGGAAATGGGCCAACATGTGATATTGGGTCCGTTTGTGATTACACATCTACTCGGAGATCGAGGAATGAATAATTGAACTTAACAAGGATGACACATTTATGCCTTGTGTTCAATTAAGACATATGGACGAAGGGACATTTACTACACGATTATTTTGGTTACCGTAAGGTATATGTCGTATCACCGATATTCTCACTAATTGGGTAACAATGATGTATTGCTAGATGCCACTCATTGTTTATAATATTAAATGTGGTTTAATATTATTGCCAATTTATTGAGAACCTATAGGGTCACACGTATAGAGCAAATAGTCGGAGAATGAATTAATTTATTAAATATGATTTAATAATATTAATTATAAGATTGGGCGTGTAGCGTACAAGCCCAATGAGGTTAGGTTAAGTGGGTGACTTCTTATAATGCTGAGGATGTCACTTAAGCGCTAAGGAGAGCTTACTGCGCCTAACCTAGCGGCTGTCGCACCACCTCCTTGGTAGACGCGCCCTTTTCCCCTGCCGTCAGCTAGCACAACGTTTTCTTCGATGGTGATTTGTTCATGTGGACTACGTAGAGGTGCTGCTCCATTGCGGTACTGGTGATAGCGTTCATCCTCCTCCTCAAAGCAATGTTCGTAGTGCTCGTGATCAAGAAAGAAGAATTGTTCTTCCCCTCGCAGTGTTCGCAGTAAAGCTTCGCTACAAAAGGTAAACACTACAATCATGAGTCATGACCATTCGCATGGATCCTTTTTCTTGGGAATTTTTCCGCTACGTTGTTTGTTTTTAATACGCAAATTCCCAACATTAATACTTCCTGAACCAAGTGAACCTTATGAAGTGTATTATGATGCTTCACATCAAGGTTTAGGTTGCGTATTAATGCAGCACCGTAAGGTGGTGGCGTATGCGTCAAGTCAATTAAAGGCTTAGAGAGGAATTATCCCACACACGATCTAGAGTTAGCTACGGTAGTTTTTGCACTAAAGAGATGGAGACATCATTTATATGGTGCTAAGTTTGATGTCTTTAGTGATCACAAAAGTTTGAAGTATCTGTTTGACCAGAAGGAACTCAACATGAGGCAAAGGCGATGGATGGAATTTTTAAAAGATTACGACTTCACGTTATAGTACCATCCTGGAAAGGTTAACGTAGTAGCAGATTTCCTTAAGCCGGAAAGCCATTCATATTTCAACTATGATGGTGAAGGAATTAGAGTTAATTGAAGAATTCCGTGATCTCAAGTTGATAATGGAGATAAGTCCGAAGGAACTAAGTTTAGGAATGATCAAGATTTCCAGTGGACTAATGGAAGAGATACGTGAACAACAAGCTACAGATGAGCATCTTCAAGAGAAAAAGGAGTTGATGGAACAAGGAAAACTAATGAGTTTATCTTGGGACCAGATGGGATCCTGAAGTACAATGGACGGGTCTGTGTACCCAATAATCCTGAGATGAGAAAGATGATTCTAGAGGAATCCCACAAGATTAAATTGAGCATTCATCAAGCTTCAACCATGATGTATCAAGACTAGAAACAAAGATTTTGGTGGCCAGGCATGAAGAAGCAAGTTGCGGAATACGTTGCATCATGTCTGACTTGTCAGAAGGCAAAGGTAGAGCATCAAAGACCCGGAGGGATGTTACAATCGTTAGATGTACCAGGATGGAAGTGAGAAAGCATATTAATGGATTTCGTGGAGTTTACGGCGAACTGCAAGGGGTTTCGATTCAATTGGGGTAATTGTAGATAGGTTAACGAAATTGGCACATTTCTTACCTGTCAAGATCAATTGCACTGTAGTGAAACTAACTGAGGTGTATATCAGAGAAGTAATTAGACTTCATGGAGTGCCCTCGAGTATTGTTTTAGATCGAGATCCTAAATTTACTTCATGTTTCTAGGAGAGCTTACATCAAGCGCTAGGAACCAAGTTGTGATCAAGTTCAGCATATCATCCTCAAACAGATGGACAAACCGAAAGAATGATTCAATCATTAGAAAATTTGCTAAGGGCATGTGTCTTAGACAATCGAGGAAGTTGGGATGAACTGTTACCGTTAATCGAATTCACCTACAACAACAATTATCACTCAAGCATAGGGATGGCACCTTATGAGGCCCTATACGGGAGAAGGTGCCAAACACCTCTTTGTTGGCAACAAGATGGAGAGAGCACGATTCTAGGTCCAAAAGTCGTGCAGCAAACAACAGATAAAGTTAGGCAAATTTGCGAAAGGATGAAGTCATCCCAAAGTGGGCAGAAGAGTTACTCTCACCAACGGAGACGACCTCTCGAATTTCAAGAAGGCGAACAGTATTTCTGAGAGTCACTCCCACGATTGGGGTAGGTAAGGTTATCAAATCCAGAAAACTCACTCCTAAATTCATGGGACCGTACCAAATTCTTCGTCGTATTGGCCCAGTGGCTTATCAAATTGCCTTACCTCCATTTCTTTCGAATCTTCACAATGTTTTTCACGTTTCACAATTGAGGAAATATATTCCTAAGCCATCTTATGTAATTGAACCTGATGAAGTACCTTTGAAAGAGAACCTGTCTTATGAGACTTCTCCTATACAAATCGCGGATAAGATAATCAGACAGCTCCAAGGTAAACAAATTTCCTTAGTCAAGGTTATTTGGGATAATACAACCGAAGAAGCAATATGGGAAGCTGAAGACAAGATGACAGTGCAATATCCTTATCTTTTTCAAGGTACGTAATTTTGAGGACGAATTTTTTTTTTAGTGGGGTAGTAATGTAACACCCCGATTTTCATGCTTTCTAAGATCGGAAAGCTATATAAATGAGTTTATATTTTATCGGAGGATCTAGAGAATGAATTTAAATAAACTAAGACCATATCCATACTCTACGACATCGTAGGGAGTTACGGTTAAATTTTGGGTTGAAAATTCAGACGGAACTCGGTCTGCGTTTTCACTGACAGTAAGATTTTACTGATCAAAAGACCTAATTTTGACCCATGAAAGAAACAGTTAGGTTTAGAATTGAATTTCCAACAACTTTGATAAAATTGAAAATTTTCACAAAAAGATGAAATAATATAAGTTATACGGGGGAAATCTTAAATCGTGTAATTAACAGAGCTGAATATGGATTTATCGGGACCCGCTAATGGGATAAAATTGAAGTCACGTCAGGTTAAGTCACCCAGGAAAGCGTGCCATGTCTCACCACTGTCATAATGACAAACGAAAATATCTGAACGCGTTCACACTGCGAAAAGACCAAAATGCCCCCTAACCTTTTTCATAATTACATTTTGCCCTAAGATGAAATGTCAATTTTGTCCCTTAAATGAAATTTTTTGGACATCCTTGCCCTCCCTCTTCTCTCCCATGCATAAGGCTTTTCATGAAGCCTCCATCATTTTCCTTCACAACTTCATTTCCTCCTTCACTTTCTCTCATTTCTTCAAGGAGAAAACTCAAGCTTTGTGTGAAGAAAGTGTTGATCCTTGCTCATTTTCACCCTCGAATAGGTATGATTGCTTCCTTTGATCCCTTGAGTTTCTTATTCTTCACTTAAATCTTGTTTTTCAAGCTATGTTCATCTTCTAACATCAAAGTTCATAAATCTCTAGAAAATTGTAGAAAAATCCTATGATCATGAAACCAATTTCTATGAACCCATGCTGATGTGTATATTGATTATCTAGAAACTTGAACACAAAAGAGATTTCCTCCATATTTTTCAAGCAGGAGGCCGAAACCTAGCTTGTGAAGAATCATGAGTTTTGCTTCAAGTTTTTGAATGATGAAGCTTATTTTAGTGTTAGGTATACCCAATGATCATTCATCCAAGAGTTAGGAATTTTTAGACATCTCTGGCTAGTTTTGGAGCACCATGGCTAAACCCTCGATCAAGGGATATAAGAAAAATTTATGTTGTTAAATATTGATGCTTGAATTGATTGTGTGAATGTAGTTGGTGTTGAGTGTTTGGGCGAATAATCGGAAGATTGCGGGCTAGTCGGACGACTTTCATTCAGAAATTAGCTTGAGAGGTTAGGGGAGATAACCTGAGTAATTCAATTTCCGATGGCTACGTACTAGTTGTATGGGTGAAATGTAAAGTTGTGGTGTATTGTATTTAATTTGTAGAATGTTTTACTTATTGCTTAATTATGCTTGATTGTGTTTAATTATGCTTAAGTATGCTTGATTCTGTTTAATTGTGCTTAACACTGGTGGAAAATACACTTTTCACGTCATGGATTTAACATCTGTTAATGAAAAACAAATGTTAAAAATGGACACGGTGGCAAATTTGTAAATAAATAGTGCATGGAGTACACTTTTAACATCGGTTCCTTAACAACCGATGTAAAAAGTGGAGACTCGGTGGCAAAACAGTAAATATGGAATGGAGGGAAGAAACTTTTAACATTAGTTTCCATAAAACCGATCTTAAAAGTTTCTCCCTCCACAAGCTATTTACAGGATTGCCACCGCGTTAATAGTCACTTATAACATCGGTTGTAACATCGGTTTCTTTACAACCGATGTTAAAAGTTTCTCCCCCCACTAGTTTTAACATCGGTTGTTAGAGAACTGATGTTAGTAGTCAATTTTTAACATCGGTTTTTTGCACAAGCGATGTTAAAATACACTTTTAATAACGGTGTTTTTAACAACCGATGTTAAAAGTCATTGAAATGTATAACGTTGGCATTCTCAAACCCTCTCAGATTTCACTTGCGAGAATCCCTCCTCAAAAAGCTTAGCGCGCTGTCCATTGATTTTGAATGCAGTACTATCATCCTTAGTAACATGAACCGCTCCGGAAGGGAAAAATTGGGTCACAGTGTAAGGGCCAAACCACTTCAAGCACAATTTTCCTGGAAAAAGACACAAGCGTGAGTTTTAAACTAAAACTGTTTCTCCAATCTGAAACTCGCGCTTCTGAATGCGCTTATCATGCTAATTTTTGGTGCGCTCCTTATAATATTTAGCATTCTCATAAGCTTCAAGGCAAAGCTCATCCAATTCATTCAGCTGCAATAACTTGTTTTCACCTGTAAATTGTGCATCAAAGTTAAGAAGTTTCATAGCCCAAAATGCTTTATGTTCTAACTCAACAGGTAAATGGCATGACTTTCCAAAGACAAGGCGAGAGGGAGACATCCCGATGGGAGTTTTATATGCAGTCCTATATGCCCATAATGCATCATCTAATTTTAAAGACCAATCTTTCCTAGATGCACTAACAGTTTTTTCAAAAATTCTTTTTAACTTCCTATTTGAAATTTCCACTTGCCCACTGGTTTGAGGATGGTAAGGAGTTGGTACGCTATGAGTGACACCATATTTACTTAAAATTTTATCAAATTGTCTATTGCGAAAGTGAGTGCCACCATCACTGATGTTTGTTCTGGGTGTGTCAAATCGAGTAGAAATATTCTTTTTCAAAAATTTTACCACAACTCGAGCATCATTAGTAGGTAAAGCCACAGCCTCAACCCACTTAGAAACATAATCCACAGCAACAAGATTGTTTTGAAAAGGATTTAGGGCAAGGACCCATGAAGTCAATACCCCAAACATCAAAAATATCACAAACCAAAATATTAGTTAAAGGCATCTCCTGCCGCCTAGAAATATTACCACTACGCTGACAGCTATCATAGGATTTCACGAATTCGTTTGCATCTTTAAACATTGTTGGCCAATAAAAAGTGCATTGCAAAACTTTGTATGCAGTTCTATTTTGGCCAAAATGGTCACCGATCTCTCTAGAATGACAATGCTCAAGAACAGAGGCTACCTCATGGGCATGGACACAATGCCGAATCACTTTATCTCCAAATACTTTAAACAAGTAAGGGTCATCCAATAGATAATGTCTAACATCAGAGAGACGTTTCTTCTTTTGCTGGAAAGAAAAGTGAGGGGGAATAACCTTGCCTGCCAAGTAGTTAACAATACCAGCATACCATGGAGTAGGGGAAATAGCTAAGAGGCACTCATCAGGGAACACTTTTTTGATCTCTCCATCATGGGCAGGTTGCATAACACTTTGGTCAAGGCACGGTAAATGGTCCGCTACAAGATTTTATGAACCTTTCTTGTCTTTGATCTCCAAATCAAACTCTTGCAGGAACAAAATCCACCTAATCAACCGAGGCTTTGCATCCCTGTTTACAAGGCAGATACTTTATAGCAAAGTGGTCAGTATAAACAATTACTTTTGAAAGAACAAGGTAATGACGAAATTTATCGAAAGCAAAAACTATGGCCAACTTCATAACACAATGACCAAAAATTTGGTGACAAACACCTAAGGCCATTCGGCCATTTAGTGTTAAAAACACTAACCAACTTCATTTTTATTCACTTTTATGAATCAAAACCTATTCTCTCAAGAACATTCATCAAATCTTCTCTTCTCTGTCTTACTCTCTCCATTCGGTCCTCATCTTAAACACCATCATCCAAACTTCAATTTTAATTTCTAAGACCATAGTTCAACTAGTCTTAGTCATATAATCATCTTTCATGAAGATAGTTTTTCATTTGGAGAAACTTTGTTCTTGAACCTAAAGAACACCATCTAGATCTTCAAAGTGTTCTTCCTTGGGTAAGCTTTGATCTTCATTTTCTCTTCATTTCCTTACTTTAAATCATGAGTGAACTTCTTCTAGTTCATGATTTTTCAAAACAAGTTTCAAAACTTTGTTGTTCTTCACTATGTAGATTCGGCCTTGCGATCCTTTCTTGGAACTTGGAGTTTTGCTCATCCTAAAGATCTTAATTAAGGTAATGGGGGAGTAAACCGCATCACACCATATTGGTAGTTGTGAAAATGGTTTCTTTGTTTGGTTTGGGAAAACCCTAAACCAAGGGTTTTCTACTTTGCCTATTTGGTTCTCTATGATAACAATGTTGTAATATTTACTTGTTGCTTGATTTGTGTTCATTTTTGTGTTTGAATGGTTGAAAATGACTTTTGTGTGTTGAAAAACCATAACCTAGGGTGCCTCCATTTATTTGTTGAAAAGAGTTTATGAAAATATGATTTTCGGATCTGACATTGTGTGAGTAATTTTGGTTTTTCTCCCCACTTAGACCTCTGATTTCAAAACTTGTTTTTGATTCTGAAACTATACATCTTGGGCTTCATTTTGATAACAAATTTCGTTTCATTTCATGGAGATTTGACCTTGGAAAGCATTTTGAAAGCTTATGCGTTTAAAGTGATTAATTCAAGAAAACTTTGAAATAAAAATATACCCGAAGTTAGTGGTAGATTCGTGTTTACATAGCTTACTCACTTAGAAAATGTTTTGATTTTCAATGAAGGTAATTTTTAAGTTAAAATAGTATTTGGAAATCAAGTAGTGTAAGTTTTCATGAACCAAAACCATCCCAAAGGATGTGTACATCAATTCGCGTTCTAAGTTCATTTTGGATAGGAAAATATTTTCTATACTCAATTCTCTAATTAATTGAATTCAATTGAGTCACCAATTAATTAGATTCAAATGATTTTGATACGTGTAGAACTTAGAGTGAATTATGGCTCTAAATGTTATTTACTGGCTTTACAAGTTTCCAAAAATGGATTTCAAAATCCGAATGAGTGAAAGGTGGCACCATGTTTTAGGCTTTGAATGAATTCACTTAATGAGAGACTTATTGTTAAGTTTCCATGTGAAATTCATTGGTTTACAATTGTTGGCCCACAAGAGTTCTATGATTTGGAATTTTAAGAGTCCTGGAAAAGGAGTTTAACCTTTAGAACTCTTCTTTTGCTTTAAGTAAAGAATTCAATTTCAAACTGATAGTACTAAGGTACGTAGGATGATGTATTTACAAAACAAAGGATTTAAATATTTGGTTTAAGATAAGATGATATGCAAGAGCAATACCCTGATATGCAAGAGCAATAGCCTCATCTATTCTAAGGTATGCTAAATTTCGAGGACGAAATTTTCTTTAAGGGGGTGGTAATGTAACACCTCTTTTCTTGATTAGTGTATGGGACATAGATTAAGCATGTTTAAAGGCTTAATTATTTTCCTTATGTGTTGAGGAAGCTATGGTCCAAATTTGAGACAATTTGACCTTGGAACGAACACAAAAAGTGCAAAAACGTGGAAGAACGGGTCCAGAACGTGAAGAAACGCTAACCGAGTGAGTAATTAATTAATTTATTAGTTAATTAATTAATTGAGGGTTAACATAAAAATTAGGCCGGGCTTGAGTACAATAGGTTTTTAGGAATAGCCTAAAAATAATACAGAAAATATTTTGGCAGTGGGTTACGCAAGAAATGCGGAAGAAGACACCCGGACGTGATAACGTGACAACACGCGGCAACACACGGGGATGACACGTGCCACTTTTGGACACATGTCAATGCATGGTGGGAGGTGACCATGTGGTGACACCTAAAATAATATCAAGACACCTAAGTAGCCTAGATTGATGACACCTAAACCTACATAAAACCTACACCTAATCTAACTTAAAATAACTAATATAATAAAAACAAAGTGAAGAAAACTCATCTTCTTAACGTAGATAATAGATCAGCGCCTGAAAAAATAAAAATAGGAGGAGACCACCATCGTTGAACCTTTGGAAGCTTGGTTGGAGTTACTTCGGTCACCGAAATTTTAAACCGATTGCGTATTCGAATTTGTAGCTTCGACATCTTTGCACTTCTACCTTTGCATGTGAGTATCGTCAAGGTAAGTCGGTATCTACATTGTCGACATTTACCTTCTTTTAGTCATTCAATTCCATTTCTTCCTCATTCTTAATCCCGACATCGTTTCCGTGCGTTATAGGTTTCTACGGGTGTTTTTGCCCGATCAATCGTTCGAGGAGTTGTGTGAGGAGGACGCGACGGATCTTCCTTGGTGAGGGACAGCCGCTGTTCTTGGTAAATTACCTCTCTCTTTTCCTGGTTAAATCCGTGATTCCCTTGATTCATTGTTGTGCTATCATTTATCATTGTTTTCGTGATCGTTTCTGAGTTTTTGGTTGTTTTTGGACCCCGTGCATGTACTTGGGGTGATTGTTGGCCCAACATGCATGCCGGGGGTATCTTTGTCAGTGTGAGGATTTGTGTGGTGTGTTCGTTGAAAAGCGTGTTAAAGTGTCGGTTGCGGAGCTATGTTCAGAAGCTTGTACCGAAAAGCGCGCGTGTAGCACTTCGTAGCAATTTCAGGTGGGGGAAAAAATCACACTCATCGGGGAGGCAAGAGTAGAGTAGAATACATTGATATGCGTAGGGGATCCTGTGACAACCCTCCTACTCGGGTGTCACTTTTGTAACCCCAAACACATAACGTAAAATTTGCTGCTTCATTTTGGAAAAGATTCTTTCTTGTAGCATTAAAGAAAACATACTCACGATAACATTAGCATAACTTACATATATATATATATATATATATATAGAGGTAAACATCATTTATTAAATCCATCAGTCTGCCCCACGACCATCAGGAGCCGATACAGATTAATCCAAAAGTAATTATTGCAAAATAAACCAAAGGTGGTCGGACAAAAGAAACCTAGACATGACAAAGTGTACTACCCCCACACCAGTCATTCCACAAGGACAAGGTCTCGTTGTCCAATCCACACCTTTTCGTCGTCAATCTCCAGTACTTGAGCTATAGGGTCCCAGAACGATCCAGAGGACTGTTAACAACCATTTGTACGTGTATCCAAAAACACAACAGGGTTTCCAACACGTACAGGCAAGGGTGAGACACCAATAAATGAGCTCAAAATACAACAACTGAATGCTTAAAGCACAAACAGCAGATGCTTATAGATATATCAAACACAGTGATTAAACATGATAGACATAGCACAGAGTATCATAACAACACAATTAAATACAGAGTCTCATACCCAACAATCATCGTTACTTTTGAAAAACAATCATCTAGAAGTCGAGTCTTAATTTTCGGAAATCCCATTACCAAAAGAATGAGTTGATCAAGCTCGGGATACAATGGCCATCAAGTAGCAATGTCTAGCACCAGCGTGCCAAGCAGCAATGTCTAGCACCAGCGTGCCAAGCAGCAATGTCTAGCCCCAGTATGCCAAGCAGCAATGTCTAGCCCCAGCGTGCCAAGCAGCAATATCTAGCACCAGTATGCCAAGCAGCAATTTATAGCACCAGCGTGCCATAACAACTAGCACCAACGTGCCATAATAACTAGCACCAACATGACATCACTAGCACCAACGTGCCATCACTAGCACCAGCGTGCCATAATAACTAGCACCAACGTGCCATAACTAGCACCAACGTGCCATCACATCATTATCCAACTCAGGGTAAAATACGAACACACTGCACGTGTGGCATCATTGTCCATCATTTGAGAACTCAAAACCAATACCCAAATCTCCGAAGCTTACAATCGGTTTTTCAAAACAAAACGTCACATGGTTAAAACCACCTTTTCACATGAATATCATTCAAATCCAAATTTTTGACATTTTTCTCTTATCATACTTTCATCATAAATATTTCCCAACATTTTCCCAAGCAAGGCTTTTAAAAGCTTCTATCTTTATTCATCGACTTTCAATGCAGCAACCAACAACCTTACAGTCATCAGATCACAATATTCATCGACTTTCAATGTAGCAATCAACAACCTTACAGTCATCAGATCACAATAGTATAACTTTACACATATTCCATACTACACATTTTTACATCAACATAGCCAATCATATCCATGGCAATATAGCAATTCATATCAACATATTCAACCACATCAACGTTAACATCACAACAACATAACAATATCAATACACCATCAAAACACTTCATTCAAGAAATTCATCAACAACATATCAAGAATCTCTCAGGTAAAGTCCCCTTACCTCTCGTAGTCTATTCATGTCTTCCGATCTCCAAGTTTCGAGTCTCACGTTTAGTGGCCCGTTTGTCCTTCCCGACTCGTCAATCCTTCATCACAAGTCATAAAATAAGTTTATCTTGTTGAATAACCCTATACTACCCATATATGGTTCCGGTTATGGCTAGCCAATGTGGCTAGGATTTTCAAAATTTCACATACTCTTGGATTTATGATCATAGAGTATTCTAGTATTAAGGGAAATTGTCATAAATTGAAAATTGAAACCACATCATCCTCTTCATCTAGGGTATGAATTCGGTTCTCTCTAGTATCATAGGCTAGGGATTTTAATTTTCTTTATGCTCTTGAATTCAAGACATATAGACAAGAGAAAGATGAAATCTATGGTTCTTTTCTACCAATTGAAACAAAATCCCAACTATCCATACCCTTAAGGTTCCGGACCTATGGAACAAAAATAGGGAAACCATGTTCTCTTACTCTATGCTCTTAAATGATGAATATAGAGATCTTAATGACTCATAGAAATTGATTTCATGAGCATAGGATTTTTCTACAATTAATTATGGATTTTTGAAACTATAACCTCATATCATGAAAATCCATGGAGAATCCAAAGTCTCTAGATGGGGATGAGTGAAGCTTACCTCTTGAGTGATGAAGATTGACAAAGGTTTAAGCTTCTCCTTCCAACTTGATCCAAGTTCTAACTTGATTTAGAGAAAAAGTGAAGAAGTTTGTGAAGAGAAGGTGAAGAGAAAGTGAAAGAAATGGAGAGTGAGGATGAACAGGGAGGGCTGCGTGAAGGAGAGGGAAAAATGGATCAAAAATGAAGTTTTTAATCTCAGTAAATATGGAAGGATAGAAAGGTAATTTACTAGAGGGGCAAAATGGTAATTTTGTTAAGTTTTAAGGACATAAAGGTCATTTGCTCTACTAAATAATGATGGCTTTGGTGAGTCACCTAGTGACTCACCTAGATGAGGTGTCCTTGAAAGGGACATGAGGTTTATCCTTTAGCAGTCCCGATAAATCCGTATTCAGCTCCGTTTTCAACCGATTTCGGTATAACAATTTATTTGTTTTGAAAATTTTCAAAATAACCAATATCATTGGAAATAAAATATAAAACCTAACCGTTTCGTTCACGGGTCAAAATTAGGTCGTTTGAGCAGTAAAATCATATTGTCTGTGTAAAACGCAGACCAGGCTCCGTCTGAGTTTTTGAGCCAAAATTTAACCATAGCTTCCTACGATAGCGTAGAGCATGACTATGCTCTCGGATTATTTTATTTCACTCTCTAGACCCTCCAAAAAATACAAACGCTTAAATACTGAATAATGATAACACTTGAAAATCGGGGCATTACAGATCCTAAACCCTACTAGTGGATTAGTAACCGACAACACCTAAGTCCATATTGGCGATTAGCATAAAGTGGTACCAATGTAGGTTGAGGCATTGTAGGTTTATCGCCGTAGGTTCATATTATGTTGATTGAGGTAGTATGTTTGACATGCTTATATGCTTGCTATGATGTGATTATGGATATCTGTTTTACAATGATTGTGATAAGGTGCTTTATTGTCTTAATGGGTGATATTATGATAATATGTTTTACTGCCTCATCTGATGATATGATGATAACCTGTTGGGTGATAACATGATATTCCATATGTGATTGTTAGTTTGCTTAGAGCTAAGAGATGATTTTGTGAATTGGGAGATTATGACATAAGATCATTTGGTGGTGATAAGCTACTGTACTCAACCTGATGAAATGATTGAGGACTATGGTTAGTCGTGAACACTCTGCTTGGTAGGGAGTTGTTGGGAACCGGGGATCCTGTTTATACTGCACATGTCTCCACACCATGGTATGATATTATCCACTTTGGGCTTATACCCTCGTGGATTTGCTTTTGGACACAACCCAATAGGCTTCATACCAATGGAGACATTTCCTGTGCTTATAAACCCAAGTACCTTCTCTTCTTTGAACGACGTGGGACTTGTTGTACCGCAACAGGAGCGTTAGTGTATAGTGTGTCAAGTGACAAGGTTGAGTTACTAAGCTATTGATCAGAATGAGTCATGAGGTATTATGCTAGATTGCATCGTGTGGTGATGTCACAGCCGTGTAGATCTGGGATTACGCGAGGTCAAACCGGAACTACAGATAGATGCTTGGTAGGTCTACTGTGAGCTTCTGAGATCTCCGATTCGCATACCGACACCGGGACAACTATTCCTATCGGGAATGGGGAATAATGTGACCCTGCTTGGTAGGGGGAGAGCATCCTGCTTGGTAGGGGATGTAATGTACTCGTGAGTGTAACGGACTCTGCTGCTCGGATGACGTTTGACTTTCATCCTGCTTGGTAGGGGATGAGTATCCTTCTTGCTAGGGGATACGTTGTGACGTAGGAATGTGGACGCATCTTCATGTAAGGTCATGGTGCATGAGAGTGTGAGACTAGTAGTTAAGTTCAATAAACCTCGAGGATGGTTGTCGTGATGATTGTGTGTGGTTGTGCTATCAATGTTATCTGCTTTACCTTTATCCTTGTTTATGATGAGATGTAGTTCTTATCCCCTATTTTTCTCTATATTATTTGTTCTCTTATATGGTGAGAAGATCTAGAAGTGAAGCCAGCCGACGAAGAGATGGACGGCACTCCGTACTAGCCTGATGCCGGTGGATAAGCCACAAACCCCAATGTTGGGAGGTTCTGAGTGGCTGTACAACAAGTACCAGCGGGGAGTTTCCGTCATACAGATAGAAGAGAAGGGTGTCAGCGTACTGTGTATGTATGGCCAATGAGTCTGTCTTTTGATGTATTTGGGCAAGGAGAGGAAGTCGTCTGTATTTCATTATACCATGCTTTCATATGTTAGTTTGTGAACTTTGATAATTATGTGTTATATGTACAGTATGTATAAAGTAAGTATGTTTAAAATTTTAAATACCCTCATATATTTATTAAGCACGCTAACGGTTATAACGTAATCAGGATTAGTTAACTAGGTTCTTTAATGAGTCAAGGGGACGTCTCACCTTACGTCCACAAAGATCATACTTTTTCCATCAGAACCTTAATGTTATCAACCCGACTCGCTCAACAGCATCTCACAAACCACTTAACCAACCAACAGTCACGCAGAACATCAAGCGACATATGCAACACAATAGGCATGCCAATATAACAGTTAAGCATGTACTCGGGTAATTCAGCCAATCAAATCAATCAACATAGCATGCATAGAAACTCATCCTCAACAACAATCGTCTAACCTAGGGTATCAACATAGCGGTGATAATGTAAAATCCCAAAATCTGGACCTCCTCTTATCCCAAATTCTACATATATTAGAATTTTCCAAGTCAAAAAGATATCATTTAGACTTGATGTCTTCATATTAATTGTAGCTCTATCTCTTAGATTTCCATAGACATCAAATTCGTCCAAATTGGATTCTTATATCTCAAGTTATGGCCAATTTCGTAAACGCTGTTTAGGTTCCAGCGCTAGCACCGTTTTTTAACTCTTGTCCCATTTTTGACTTTATAAACGTCCGATTAAGATTTTTTGGTCTTCATTAAAGTGGTATATCTTTATTTTATCTTCCCAACGATATATAGATCATAATTTTTGAATGTTTATGAAACAAGATATGTGCGAATTACCGAGATGGATGCTGGGCAAGCGGACCTAAACGCGTTTTTACGCGTGTTGGGCTTTTGGATATCTATAAATAGAACTTTAACACCATTAAGGTGTGGTGTTGAACCCTAATTACACCTAGAAACTCATAAGGCTAAGAAGAGAAGAAATACAAGGATTTAGGGAGAAGAAGAGACCTTAGGTTTGAGGTAGGGAGATCAAAGGAGTAATCCTAGAAGTTCTTGGGGCGTATCTTTGGAGCGCCTTCAAGAGGTATGTAAAATGTTGGTTGTGTCTTCTCACTCAAGAATGGGGGTTGAATTGAGTGTGTAAACTTTTTGTGACTTTTTTCAAAAACTGAAAAAGTTTCCTTTTAAAATTTTTTGTCAACCAACACAACAAAGTTGTTTTTGCAAATCTTTAGAGAATCAAAAACTTGTTTTTAAGAACAATGATTTTACGAAATCAAGTTAACAAACTTTCCCTAACATACATCTAACAAGAATAATATTGAATAGCAAGTATAAAAAATATAAGGTAAAGACAAACACACAAACCAATTTTATCCTGGTTCAGCTACCTCCACTGGTAACCTACATCCAGTCCTCACACCACTGTGAGTTTTGTCGACTATCAAATCAAATGTTTTACAAGATTCTTTACAAAGCTTCACTTCTAGGTTCCTTCTACTCTTGTGACAAATTTTCAGCAATCTTTCTCAACATAAGAGTCCATTCTACTCTTGCACAGTCCACAAGAGACAACCTCTCTTGTTTCAGAAATAAGAAAACAAAAATTGAATACAGATTTTATGAAATCAACCTTTATAACTTAAAGCACTATAGGTGTTTCTCACTTTTTCTCAATACAAATCTCTTTAGGAATTTTGAGTGATCAATTTCGAAAATGTGAATTCTCTTCTTCAAAATGTGTTTGATCATGTCCTTAAATAGTAGGATTACAAAATAGATCCATTGGACATGCATAACTAATCAATTAAAATCATAACAGAATTGAATTTATGAAATGCTGTAACAGGTCAATCGATTAGTACACAGATGTATCAATCAAGTTTTTCAGTTTATAAACATGTGTACATTGATTGATCTGTTCTATAAATCGATTGACTTCTTTGTTTGTTCATGAGTACATTGATTGTGTTCTTTAGTATATCGATGTATGTCTTTCAGACTTGTGTATTCTTAGTCCATAATTTTAATACATCAATTATGCTAATCGATTTATTTTAGTCACTTAAGAATTTCAGCTTCTGTTCTGAGTATATACAGATGTACTAATAGATGTACCGATGTTTTAAAACATTCTGAGTTCATGTAACCCATGAACTAATCGATTTATAAATCTTATACATTGATGTACACACAGTTTATCACACAAAGTTATAATTAATGGAAAGTACACAGATTTATACACATATGTACAATTCCTTTAATTAACCTTTTCAATTCTAAGTTTACTGTAAAAAATTCTTTATTTTTGAAAATCAATTGCCTTGTTTCCTTAAGAGCTTTCTAAGATTGAAAAGTGAGTGACCCTTTACATTTGCATCTAACACTTGTCTTCTTTTTTGCTTTTCTCATGATGCTTCCTATTTTAGTCTTTCTTCATGATCCCTGTGATTCTCCATGTGCTCCACTTTGAATTTCATTGCTCTTTACTTGTTGTAATACTTAATCAAATACTAAAACTTTTCCACAAGTAATTAGGGTGTCATATTGGAGAGAAACTAAGTTTAGTCGTTAATCAAAACATCAATAGATTCATTTTTCCACAAACTCCCCCTTTCTGATTGATCACAAACTTACCATAAATAAACATATATCAGAGTTAGATGTGCAGCTTATATTAATTTTACTCCCCCTGTCACATAGAAAGATCTTAAGCATTTTTATGAAATTTAAAATAGGATCAGATTAGTTAAGTATTTGAGCAGTATGGTACCTTTCTCCCCCTTTGTCATTATCGAAAAGAATATATGGGATATTCAAGTAAAGTAACAAGACATAAGCTTTGATCATTCATCATAAGGAGTATAGCATAACATAGATCAAATACATGAGAATTACATAGTTCAAATATGATCACAGCAAAAGGATAACAACAAATAAAAAAGAAGGGTAAATCAGCAAACAAACCCCCTAGAGGACCTAACACAAGACTAGACAGACTCATTAGTGACTAGTCTAGGAGAGGCAGGGAATTGGGAAAGGGATTTTGCATTTTCTTCATTTGCTTCTTCTTTTGCAGCAGCCTCCTTTGCCATGTTGACTACATCCTCAGAAGTGGGAACCTCCACTTGAGGTGTAGCAATAGATATTCCCAAACTTTGGTGTAGAGTGGCCATTTGACCCTCTAAGGTATGGAGTCTAATACTCACATAATCTACTGATTGCCTTAGCACCAAAAATTGCTTAGTTTTCTTTCCTCCAAAGTTGTGAAACAGTTGGATCAACTTATCCAATTTGTCATTCATCTCAGCTTGCTCACAACAGGTGTAGTTCTTTGATCCTAACCTTCAGCAATAGACAAAGGAAGTCTTATCCATTCACCATTCACTGTAGCAAGTTTCATATTGCTTATGGTGCTTTCACCAAACTTCTTTGTCACATGTTTGGCTTGAAAGCCTTGTTCTCCTTCAAAAGAAAAACCAAAGTGTTCAAGCAGTTTTACTACCAATCCAACATATGGCAGGATTCTTCTACTCAGCTTGTAATCATGCATGTGCCTGGCCACAATATAGCTCCAGCTTAGCTGTTTTTTCACCAGCATGGCCCAAAGCAGCATAATGTCATTGTTTTGTAGGATGGCATGGTTTCCAGAGCAAGGAACCACAATCCTGCTCAACACATACTGCAAAAGTCTATGTTGAACGTGCATAGAGATGATATTAATTAATCTTCCCTCTTGTGCATTTTCTACTAACAAGCTTTTCTTAGCTTCCTCCTTATCATAGGACTTAATCCAAGCGCTATCAAGTCCAATTCCAGCCAAGTTATTTTCTTTATAACTCAGCCTAAGAAACTAAGCAAACTCCTCAAATGTCATACACTAGTGCACGAAGCACTTTTAACGTCTGTTAAAAGTGACTTTTAACGTCTGTTTCATTCCAGACGTTAATACAGCAGACGTTAAAAGTGTGATATTTAACGTCCGTTCTCAACCGACGTTAAATATATTAGTTTAACGTCCGTTGCCTTAACTTTTAACGTCGGTTCACATAAAAAAACAGACATTAAAATTTAACCTTTAACCGCGCTTATCTATACAATGGACGTTAAAAGTATATATTTTTTTTAAAAATATATACTTTTAACGTCGGTTTCAAATAAAACCGACGTTAAAAGTTATATATTTTTTTAATGTTGGTCATATTTAGTTCCCAGCTCCCTGCAGAATTCTACAAATTCATTACACTCATACAACCAGAATTCTAACAAGCCCAGAATACAGAATTTTGCATAATTTACTCAATACTGTTCCAGAATACAGATTTTGCAATATTATTTACTCAACATTAGGCCAACTACAATTCAGAATTCTCTATAAGCTAGTCAGTACAATTCAGAATTCTATACACAATTCATACATACATACATACATATATATATATATATATATATATATATATATATATATATATATATATATATATATATATATATAAACTAATCATTCTCTTCTAAGTATGCAGGATCGATATTTTTTACTCTTTTCTCTGCAACATACTTAAAAAAGAAAGTTGCAAAAAACACTCTCAAGTCTTTGAATTCTTGTTTAGTGAGAGGAGACTAATCACTGAAAGCCTGAACAAGTTCAAATAAACTCAACATTAAATTAAGTTATCAACAAAAACAAAATATAATTAATTAACCTAAAAATTAATTACCTGCGTCCATTCGTCAGTAATAGACGCGAGACAATGTTCAACATATGAATTATCATATAGTAAGCACACTCCCTACTATTTAATTGTCTACGAGACTACAAATGAATATGAAGTTGGATATCAAGCTAATGTATATATAGTAATGATGATGAGTGAGGACAAAGCACGCTGAAGAGACTCGTGTTGGTTTGTGGGGACAGTCGGCAATCCTTAAAGCAGTTTGGGCTGTTACAAATGGTATCAGAGCGGACCTCTCCCAGTACGGTGTGGTTCGGGGACGAATCAAGCGGAAGCTGGTGGGCATGTAACACCCGGGGCTGACGAGGGCGGGGAGTGATCACCGGTGCATGAGGCACGGACAAGGAGCGGCTCCTGGCAGGCTTCTAGGTGGAGGGATACATGAATGAACTGAATTCACATCGGAATAAGAGGGATCCTGAGGCTGTGCAGGTAAGAGACTGTACAGTTGAAGGAAAGCTTATAAGAATTGATTGGTACTACCTATACCAACAAGATGCATCTTCTTTTCGGTAGCCCATCACTTAAGAACTCCAAAGTTAAGCGTGCTTGACTTGGAGTAATTCTGGGATGGGTGACCTCTTGGGAAGTTTTCCTAGGAAGCGTGTGAGTGAGGACAAAGCATGCTGAAGAGACTCGTGTTGGTTTGTGGGGAAAGTCGACAATCCTTAAAGCAGTCCGAGCCGTTACAATGAACAGTAAAAATCGTGATATTACACCTTTCTTGTTAGTTTGAGGTCTTCGTCCATGCATAATGTTTTTCTTTCTATGTATGCAATTGGATGTGTTATGACCAGTCTTACCACATATATTGCAATAGATATGAGATGCATGTGGTTGGGTTTCTTTCGACGTTGTATCCAAACCGCTAAAGATGATTCCAGATCGTAGTCTGGATTTGTGTTTTGCTAAATGGTGGCACTGTGGGCTTAAAAAGGTTTCAAGCGTAAGACAACTGCTTATTTTATGACAGTGGTCTGTTGGAACCAAAGTGGTTATGGCCCAAGTAATTCCTTAGTTTTGATGTTAATAAAGGACAAATTTAAGAAGAACAAAGATTTCTTATGGACTAACGTTTTATATTAAGTGTGCAGGATAAAACTTATTTGAGTCCAAAGACTATCCAAAGTCCAAAGACTTTATCTCGTCCAACCTTTCAACGTGGTTTACGTATTACTCAGACTGGATGGTAATAAGTAGAACCATGAGTCCAAAGACTCTTCCGATACTCATGTAATAGCTATAGTCCAATATTGCTTTATATGTTTAAGCGCGAATACCTTGTAAAGAATTTAAATTTATTATTCCCTGTATCTTTGTAATATTCGTTCAAACGTAAAAGCATAAGCCAAAATGTCTCTGACACTTAAAGAAGTTGACCTTCTTCTTTTGGAAAAACAAAAGGCAACTTTCATTCCACACAGAGGATATGTCAGCACCACTTTTAGCTATCATCCTAATAGTCTATCCTACTGATCAGAAGCTTCAGAAGGTATCAGACCCAATGGATCAAATGCATTCAATGCTCATCAGAACGGATCCTTTTCCATCCGTTGAAGACTGAAGTCTGTTCAAAGGCAAAAGGCTATATATACCTCCATCCCTTGAGGATGCAAGTTTACCGAACTTGAGCAAAAATACAAGTGAAACAATACTCAGTGATTCAAAATCTTTCAAGAGAAACAAGAAAACATCTGCTCAAGCAATCAAAGAGAAAATCTCAAGCTTGGAAAGCTACTCTGATCCTCATTTTCATATCAATCTCTATGTAGAGTTTTTTAATAGTCTAAGCTTTAGTTTCGAATTCTCACATTTAGTGAGTTAGTAGAACAAACTCTTTTCAAAACCTTAGTTTGGTTGAGCCTGAAGAGGCTTGTCTGTAAAAGAATACTTAAAGAACCTGAAGAGGTTGAGAATACTGCCTGAAGAGGTGTTGAATACTTTGTAACAAAGGGTTTTTGTTATAGTGGATAAAGCTCTCAAGTAGAGAGGACTGGACGTAGCTCTTTGGTGAAGAGTGAACCAGGATAATATCTCTGTTTTCTTTTCTCTCCCTTACCCTTACTTTGGTTTATTATCTAACTAACTAACTAACTAACTAACTAACTAACTGGGATTGAATTGCATTTTCCTACGCTATTTTCTTATCTTAATCAAACTAAGTTAGCGTCCAACTTGGTGTTTGGAAGAACTCTCTTTGCTTTTAATCGTTTTAGCATCCAACCTTGCGAAAATTATTATCTGCTTACGAAAAGATTTTAAAATCTTCAGAAACACAATTCAACCCCCCTTCTTGTGTTTCAAACAGGTTCCTTCAATTAGTATCAGAGCTCAGCCTCTGGGTTATGAACTTAGCCGTGTAGAGGAAAAGATCCTACAGCAGATATGGCAGAACAAGGCCTGCCAAGCGGGAGTCAACCAGTTATGGAAGGCACTTCCATGACCAGACCGCCATTTTTCAACGATACTCACTACCTGTACTGAAAGGAGAGATTCAAAGGCTTCATCCTAAGTACTAACTTAGCTCTTTGGGCCAGAATCACAAATGGTCCTAATGTTTGTCTCAACTCTGACGGGACAGACAAAGCAGAGGACGCCGGGACTACTGTTGAACAGGCTAGAATGGAACAGAATCATAAAGCAAGATATGCTTTCATGTGTGCTCTCAGCCCTGACGAATTCCAGAAGATTCACGCATTTGAATCAGCCAAACAAATATGGGACACCTTATCTAATCTCCATGAGGGGGCAACCAAGGTGAAGGACTCTAAGATCATCATACGGGCTAGCCAGTATGAACTATTCACCATGGCTGACGGAGAGTCCATCCTGGACATGATGGGTCGCTTTCAGACGATCATCAACAATCTGAAGTCCCTTGGTAAGGTCTACACTACCAAGGAGAATGTCACCAAGATTCTTAGGAGCCTGCCTAAGAAGTGGAGACCTCTTGTCACTACAATCACCCAGGCCAAAGATCTTTCTACTTTGACTCTGGATGATCTTGTTAGGAAGCTTCAAGTTCATGAGTAGGAGCTTGATCTTGACAATCCTGAAAAGAAAAACAAAGGGATTGCCTTGAAAGCTCATAAGTCCAACAACTCAAAAGCTCTAAAAGCTGATGAGTTCAGTGATGAAGCTAATCAGTCTGATGATGTTGTATCAGACGATGACGTGCTATCCTTTATCTCCAGAAAGATTCAGAATATGTGGAGAAAGAAAAATGGAATGAAAAGGAGGCCATTCCAAAAGAAAAGCTTCAAGGATCATGCTGAACCCAAAGATAAAAGTCAGCTGGTCTGTTTTGAATGGAACAAACCTGGTCATTTCAAAGCCGATTGCCCTACAGTAAATGACAAGAAGAAGTTTTTCAAAAAGAAGAAAAATAACTTCATGGCAACTTGGGAGAACTTAAACTCTTCTTAAGAAGAAGAAGAAGAAACAAATGAAGAGGCTAACTTATGCCTTTGGTCCAATGAACAAGATGAAGACTCTTCGGACGATGAACAACTTATTGTTCCCGGAGAAAGAAGTCAGGAGTCTACCTCTAAAGGAGGATAGAATGTTCCACCCATCTTCAAGGGAACAGACTATCCTCATTGGAAATCAATTTTCCAAATATACATCCAAGCTCAAAACTATGAGTTGTGGAATGTCTTCACTAACGGAGACTATCGTCGAACGATTACCCTTAAGGACGGATCAACATCGTCCAAACATGAAGCAGACTGGACGAGTGAGGATATCAGACAGTGTTCTCAAAATGCTCATGCAAACTGGTGTCTTGTCAATGCGCTTGATCGTCCAAGACTGGACATGGTCTCGCGGTTCCAAACATCTAAGGAGAAGCTGGACGCTTTGGAACATCGGTTTAGACCAAGGAGCCCCTCTACCTCAAATCTCTGTCTGATGGTCAAAAGCCCTTCGCAAGCTGAATCAGAAGATGACGAGGTATCTGTTTCTGACTCTCTTCAGGAAGCATACGATAAACTGTTAAATGATTCTTCTCTACTGCATCATCAATACATTATGCTTAAAAGAAAATTTTCAAAAGTTAATAAAGAGCTGGAAGAGTCCAACAAACAAAATGAGCAGCTTGTTGAAGAAAACAATAAGCTGAAAGCTGAGAATGTCAGTCTAACTGACAAACTCACCTTTGAGTCCAGTGAGCTTCACGAGCTAACTAGACTTAAACAAGAGGTATCTGACCTAAACAAAAGTGTATCAAAGCTTGTTAGAGGTTCAGAGAAGCTAGAGCTGATATTGAGGTATTCAAGATCACCTCATGATAAGTCTGGCCTAGGCTATGACTCTGAGAAACAAAGTGCATCTCAGAAAATATCAGGGTCCAACAAACATCACAAGGCTTTTCATTCCTATGGAAAGCAAAAAGAAAATAAATTGCATGCATCCAGAACTTACTGTAAGATTTGTGGAAAGAGTGGTCACAACTCTTCAAAATGCATTTACAAAAAGAAAAACAAAATGCATGGACGAAGACCACCAACTAACCAAAAAGGACCCACGTCTATCTGGGTACCTAAGAATATGATAACACCTGTTGCAGATCTGCTTAGCAACACAAAAAAGACCCCAGTCCTGGTACTTGGACAGTGGTTGCTCACGTCACATGACGGGAGAAAGGTGTATGTTCCAAGAAATCCGTGAGAAGACTGGTGGTTGGGTCACCTTTGGAGGCAACCAGAAGGGAAAGATAGTAGGAACAGGTAGATTGGTAAGCATCCTCTTCCCTCTATTGATAATGTTCTTCTGGTTGAAGGATTAAAACACAACTTGCTTAGCATAAGTCAATTATGTGACAGTGGGTCCGATGTTTCCTTCAATAAAGGTGAATGTATGGTCAAGAACCCTGATGGGTCCATCTTATTCACTGCCAAAAGGCAAAATAATCTGTATAAGATTAACCTGGGGGAACTCTCAACTCAAAGTGTATCATGTCTAATGTCTATTGAAGATGAGCGATGGATCTGGCACAAAAGACTTGGTCATGCAAGTCTGAGATTAATCTCAAGACTAAACAAGCATAACCTCGTAAGAGGTCTACCAAAGATTGTGTTTAGATCAGACGCTCTCTGTGACGCATGTCAAAAAGGAAAACAAGTTAAGAACTCTTTTGAGTCCAAGAACATTGTTAGTACTTCTAGACCACTAGAATTGTTGCATCTTGATTTGTTTGGTCCAACAAGGACTGCTTCTATCAGTGGTAAGAAATATGGACTTGTCATAGTAGATGACTATACTAGATGGACATGGGTTAAGTTCCTTGCTCACAAGAATGAGTCTATCAAGGTCTTTTCTATATTCTATAAGCGAGTTCAGAATGAAAAATGCATATTCATCAGCTCGATCAGAAGTGATCAAGGAGGCGAATTTGAAAGTGAGCTTTTATGAAGGTTCTGTGATGAAAGTGGTATTCATCATAATTTCTCTGCCCCTAGAACACCACGACAGAAAGGTGTTGTTGAGAGAAAGAACCGATCTATTCAAGAGATGGCTAGGGCGATGCTCAGTGATAATTCTATCCCTAAGCACTTTTGGGTTGAAGCTGTAAATACTGCCTGCTACATTCAAAACAGAATGTACATAAGACCAATCTTGAATAAGACTCCTTATGAATTGTGGAAAGGACGCAAACCCAACATTTCTTATTTCCACCCTTTCGGATGTCAATGTTTTATTTTAAATACTAAGGATCAACTTGGTAAGTTTGATGCCAAAGTAGATAATGGAATGTTGTTAGGATACTCTGAAACGTCCAAAGCTTTTAGAGTTTATAACTCTAGGACATTGATTGTTGAAGAATCCATCCATGTTAAGTTTGATGACAAATAGCCTGATAAGAGATTATCAGAGCTAGATGACTCTTTTGCAGATATGAATCTGAATGATTTCGATGCTCGTCCAACGACCAACAAAGACGAGGCATCAGACGCAACGCAGGACGCATCATCATCTCAGCAAGCTGTAAACACCCCTCAGTCATGGCAATTCAGGACTTATCATCCTGAGGATCAAATCATTGGAAAACCAAATGATAGAGTTCGGACAAGGTCAACCTTCAAAGAGCAAGCTGACTCAGCCTTCATCTCTGAGATGGAACCAAAGTCTGTGGATGAAGCCTTACTGGACGAGTGCTGGATCGTCGCTATGCAAGAGGAGCTCAACCAATTTCAACGTAGTGACGTTTGGACGCTGGTCTCCTTGCCTAAGGATAAGTCTGTCATTGGAACCAAGTGGGTCTATCGCAACAAGCTGGACGAAGATGGCAAAGTTGTAAGGAATAAAGCAAGGTTAGTTGCTCAAGGCTACTCACAAGAGGAAGGCATTGATTACACTAAAACCTTTGCTCTAGTAGCTAGATTAGAAGCTATCCACATCTTACTCTCATATGTTACACATCATAACATCATGCTTTGTCAAATGGATGTAAAAAGTGCATTCTTAAATGGTTTAATTAATGAAGAAGTATATGTTATTCAACCACCTGGTTTTGAAGATCAAAACCGTCCTGAGCATGTATATAAGCTTAAGAAAGCTTTATATGGACTCAAACAAGCTCCTAGAGCTTGGTATGAGAGACTCAGCACTTTTCTAATGGAGAATGGTTTCTCAAGAGGAAAAGTGGACACAACCTAGTTTAGAAAAATAAATAATAAGGATTTTATTGTTGCTCAAATTTATGTTGATAATATAATATTTGATGCAACTGATGAATCTCTTTGTCAAGAGTTTTCTGACTTAATGCAAAGAGAATTTGAAATGAGTATGATGAGAGAATTAAAATTCTTCCTCGGACTTCAAGTAAAGAAAACATCAGACGTAGTATACATTCATCAGACGAAGTACACAAAGGAGCTTCTGAAACGCTTCAAGTTGGACGATTGTAAACCTATGAATACACCAATGCATCCAACGTCCATGCTAAACAAAGATGATAAAGATAAAAAGGTAGACCAAAAGGTATATAAAGGTATGATTGGTTCCCTCTTATATCTAACTGCGTCCAGACCTTATATCATGTTTAGTGTTTGCTTATGTGCTCGTTTTCAATCCGATCCAAGAGAGTCTGATCTCTCAGCAGTAAAAAGAATCTTTAGATGTCTAAAAGGTTCTACTAATCTGGGTCTTTTGTATAAGAAATTTGATGAATACAAATTAGTTGGATTTTGTGATGCTGACTATGCTGGAGACAGGATAGAAAGAAAAAGCACAAGTGGAGGGTGTCAATTCATTGGTGCTAATCTTGTCTCATGGTCAAGCAAAAGGCAAAGCACAATTGCTCTATCAACTACTGAAGCTGAGTATATTGTTGCTGCCAGTTGCTGTTCACAACTGCTTTGGATCAAACATCAATTGGAAGACTACGTGTTTGTAAGTAACATCCCTATCATGTATGATAACACTGCTGCAATTAACTTGTCAAAGAACCCCATACTGCATTCTAGAGCAAAACATATAGAAATAAAGCACCATTTTATTAGAGACTATGTGCAAAAAGGGACAATAGATATTCAATTTGTTGATACTGACCATCAATGGACAGATATCTTCACTAAACCATTAGCTGAAGATAGGTTCACATTTATAAGAAAATATCTGAACATGCATTTCATTGATTGACAAAGAGTCCAATGCATGCATCCAATATTTGCATTACGTCCAATATGTGTTCGTCCATTGTACATTCTGCTTGCTCGTCTAATGCATTAATGGAACTCAATCTTTGTCGAATGAATTATTATCTCTCATTCCCTTAACTGAGTCAGTTTTTGTTTTCATTGTTTGCCAAAAATGCTTTTTTACGGTTTCAAAGTCTGAACGTGTGTCAGGCATTTAATGCACGTCGTTTCGCTCTCTCTCTTTGAAAATACGAAAGGTTTTCGTTCTCTCTTCTCGTCTCTTTAAAACCTAAGTCTTGTTAAAAATCAAACCTTTACAAAAGCTTTCATCTTTCTTCTTTCATCTTCGAAAAAGGAAAACTCTTTCTGCAAACACTTCTTCTCAAAAACCTCTTTTCTAAAAACTATGGCAACCTCTTCTGCTGCTGCTTCTAAGAGTAAAGGAAAAACCTTTAATGCTCAGACTGCTGATGTCTTGGTCGAGTTCAAATTTAATCTACAATTCCTAGCTGATAATGGGATTGATATTTTCTCAAACATTCATGCTGCTGGTTGGTCAAGCTTCTTCGAAGGTTCTCCAGTAATCTACCCTGTGCTCGTTAGGGAGTTCTGGACTAACCCTATTATCTCTGCGAGGGAGATTTGCAACAAGGTGCTTGACATTGAAGTAATAGTGTCAGAAGCAACGATTTCTAATGCGATTGGGTGCACTAAATCAGGAATCACGGTTGAAGATAAATGGGAAGAAGAAATCGGTGATGCTACCATCATCAGAGACTGACTCTTGAAGAACTCAGATGACAAACTCATAGCCTCAAAGATGACTGACAAGGCTAGGGTTCTTCACTAAATACTGAAGAAATCAATCCTTCACAAGGCTGGGTCGAAGTATAATGTATCAAAGGCTCACCATTTCTGCCTGGTTCATTTGATACTGGAGAAGCAGATAAACTTTCCCCACCTTCTCTTTTCCTTCTTCAAGTATGCCATTGAAGGCTCTGGGAAGCATACTTCAATCATCTATGCTGCTTTTCTCTCAAAAAATCTTCGAGAAGCACATGGTCTACGATGACTTCAAGAACTTGGCTCCGAAAAGAAAAGTCATATACTACGGTGTTCATGGTATTGAACGATCACATCAGCCTGAGTTTAGTAGAAAGAGCTTGGTGATGATGCAGTTGGACTGCCTCAAAAAGTCCAAGTCTGAAGGGAAACAAAAAGGAGCTCGCAAGGTTCAGAAGAAGCGTCTGAACAACAAGTCACTGCCGGAAACTCAACTGAGCTAGGTCGTTCAACAGCTAGGACTCTTCCTTCTCGTCCAAAGCTCACCATCCAACTATCCGGAAAAAGGAAGCTGATTCTAGCTCCCATGGATGAGGATGAAGAGGACGATTTGCCCATCTCCAGGGTAGTCAAAGGTCCAAGATTGGAGACCTCGTCTGTTGCACCTCTGCCCAAACCAGTCTCGACAAGGACAAAGACTGCACAAGAAAAGGGAAAAAGTAATACTGGACCCGTCTCTAGTTCAGTTATTACTTCTTATATTCCAATCTTCTGAGATTGAGGACTTGATCATTCAACCTTCCTTACCACCCTCACCCACTGCCCTACCACAAACACAAACCCTTACCTCACCAAATGAACCTCAAGACTGGTTCCACCATGGGGAGATCACCCCTTCCAACCTTATGGTGCTCCCTACCTGATATGATCCAAATATGAATTATTGTTTGTTTGGATCTTTCCTTGAGCTTAATCACTTGAAGTTTATGACCAATGGATGAGAAGAAAGGGGGAAAGAGAAAGGTGAGATGTCACCGAGATGATGATGATGAAAATAACAAGAAATGGAAGAAATATGGCAAATTAAAGACAAGAATTAAACTAAGATAGCAAATTAAAATAAAAGTGCCGAATTGAAACTAGACAAGAAGGGGAAAACGAAAATTAAATGAACAAATGGAAAAGGTAAGAGATGAAAGAAGGCGCCACAATTGCTTCCAAGAAATTGGAAGATTGATAAGCCAAAAGAGGATTCGCCACAAGGAGTAGCACTCCTTGATAAGAATCAAACAAGTTCTATGCAAGAACTTGAGAGAAGAGAATAACACTCTCCAAGAATTCCAATAGGAAAACTCTAATTTTATTCAAAGGTTCCAAAAAAGATAGGTATTACATCCTAATTTATAGAATTTTATTCTAAGGAGGTGACGGCTAACCCTAATCCTCTCCTAAGTAATTTTTCTTCAGCATAAGGAGTCTAAAAACATAAGCCCAATACAAAGGAAGCCCAAAATACAGGAAAAATCCCGTCTAGAATTTTGTCCTAATCTTGTAGCCTGGTTTTCACCATCATAGAAGCCGAATTCCGTCTTGACACTAGAAATACGAATTTTAGATAATCCTCGTAGCTTTCTAACGCCACCAAGAACGTCTCAATCAGATAACCATAGCTCACGTTACATTGGAAACAAAGATGAAAGGTCATCACCAACGAAAATGAGTGTTTCAACAATTTTCAAATTGGTTCTTCTTGTTCCATAATTGGCTTGGTTCTTCTTGTCAAAGGTGGCCATCCTAGGTTTGCATCACGCCTCTTCTAGGTCAATAATGAGGAGTTGACTTTCATTTGGGCCTTCTTCCAATTTGGGCTTTGTATTAATCAAATATGCCACTTCCTTCTCTAATGCTTCTTGCATCCTTTTAGCCCTTGTTCTAGTCATAGGTCCTTCCATTTCTATCAAGCTTCCTTCAAGTTGACTTTGAACTTCTTGAACTTGGACTCCATCACTACCCCAGAAGGATTTTTAACAAAAGAAAATATAGACGCATTCCAAGAAAAAACTTCCAAAATGAAAGCTCAAATTGGGCTGACGTCCACCGTAGATTCCCTGTCCCATTTCTTAGACACACAACCCCCTCTACATCACCTCACCCCAAAATCCCTTTACCACCACCTGAATACGAATATGAACAACCTTCCACTCCACCTACCTCTGGACCACCCCCAGAACATGGATACTACCTCATCCCTCACACTTCCACTGAACGTATGGCCACTGAAATGTACACAGCTCTTGAACCCTTGGTTGTCTGCCTTGAGAAGAAGACGTTTCCTCCAAGGAAAGTCTATCCCAACCTCATCAAATATAAGGCATTCCAATGGCGCCACTACAATGTGAAAAGGCACATAGTCCTTCGTAATGAAGACAAGAAAGGCTGCAAAACTGAGTACGAAAGGAGAGCAAGGATGTTTGGTCTGACCAACTACATCCTTGATTCTGATCTGACGTTTTTTCCAAGCTATCCAAAAGCATGGAAGGAGTACTCTGATGTTCGTGACTTTCTTCCTTATTATGTTGTGCGCAAGGAGTGTGACATGTCTCGGGAAGCTAAGATTCATCACAACCTTCCCATGAAGTTTTGGTCAAGGACTTCAAATACTAGAGTAGGAGTTGTTCTTCCTCGAGCTTGTCCAAGGATTCCTATTCTGGATCTCAACAAGAATAAGGACCTTTGCAAAAAGCTTGAGACGTGGACGCTGCCTTATAGAAATTTCTTTAATCCTTTGTTTTGGAAGAAACCTCGAGATGACTCTGTGGCTCTAGCAATCATTTGGAAGAGGACCACAGATTCAGATATGACCCAGATGCAAAGCTCTACTGGAAAAACCACATCTGGAGATGCTCTCACGAAGCATCATCATCTGGACTATCAATTGAGGAGAAAGAAAAGATTCGTGTCTACCCAAGACAGTATCGAATCTATGAGGCTGACATCATGTTCATAGACAATATCTTTGGGATACCTCTATATCCTAGAAATGTGTTGCCTCCACGTGCTCCCAGATGGAGAGAAAACAAGTATGATGATGCTGAGATCATACTTGAAGTGCTGCCACCTCCACCCAAACCTGTCATTGATCCTAATGCTACTCCTCCTGCCCCTCCTAAGCCGGTTATTCCTGAAGAAACTGGGGACACCGAAATCGTTTATGAGGACCCGTCTTCTGAAACTCATGCTGAGGAAATGGAACAAGTTGCAGACTCAGCCCTGTCTAAGTCTCAACCTATCCCTTTAGGCTCTCAGTGTAGTTCCTGATCAAAGAGACATGGACGCAACTAGGGCCACAGCTGAGAGTTCCGCCTCGGTTATTCCTCCTGAGTTTCAAGAGTTCATCCAACGATCCATATAAGCTAACAACTCGATGCTTCTTCAGCAAATTGTGGCAATGTTTAAAGATTACATTCCCAAACCTCCTCCTCCTCCTTCTTAAAATTGTCTTCTTCTTTTTTTTTTTCAAATATACTGACTATGATGTGATTCTCACTCTTTTGTCTGATGACAAAAAGGGGGAGAAAATGGGTTAATTGAATATACCTTGACTGCTTTTATAACATGTCTGACTATCCTTGCTTAAATGCTTATATATGCCTATATTTGTCTTACATGCATTTAATTGTTTTGAATAGTTGTCTTGGGGGGAGCTTTTCAGCTCTCCAGAACTCTTTATTCAATCAAATTAGTATGTTTTGTCATCATCAAAAAGGGGGAGATTGTTGGAACCAAAGTTGTTATGGTCCAAGTAATCACTTAGTTTAATGTTAACAAAGGACTAATATAAGAAGAACAAAGATTTCTTATGGACTAACATTTTATATTAAGTGTGCAGGATAAAACTTATTTGAGTCCAAAGACCATCCAAAGTCCAAAGACTTTTATCTCGTCCAACCTTTGAACGTGGTTTACGTCTTACTCAGACTGGACGGTAATAAGTAGAACCATGAGTCCAAAGACTCTTCCGATACTCATGTAATAGCTATAGTCCAATATTGCTTTATATGTTTAAGCGCGAATACCTTGTAAAGAATTTAAATTTATTATTCCCTGTAAAAGGCTTATATCCTTGGGACAAACATTCTTTGTAATATTCGTTCAAACATAAAAGCATAAGCCAAAATGTCTCTGACACTTAAAGAAGTTGAGCTTCTTCTTTTGGAAAAACAAAAGGCAACTTTCGTTCTACATAGAGGATATGTCAGCACCACTTTTAGCTATAATCCTAATAGACAATCCTACTGATTAGAAGCTTCAGAAGCTATCAGACCCAACGGATCAAATGCATTCAATGCTCATCAGAACGGATCCTTTTCCATCCGTTGAAGACTGAAGTTTGTTCAAAGGCAAAAGGCTATATATACCTCCATCCCTTGAGGATGCAAGGTTACCGAACTTGAGCAAAAATACAAGTGAAGCAATACTCAGCGAATCAAAATCTTTCAGGAGAAACAAGCAAACATCTGCTCAAGCAATCAAAGAGAAAATCTCAAGCTTGCAAAACTACTCTGATCCTCATTTTCATATCACTCTCTATGTAGAGTTTTTTAAGAGTCTAAGATTTAGTTTCAAATTCTCACATTTAGTGAGTTAGTAGAACAAACTCTTTTCCAAACCTTAGTTTGGTTGAGCCTGGAGAGGCTTATCTGGAAAAGAATACTTAGATAACCTGAAGAGGTTGAGAATACGTCCTGAAGAGGTGTTGAATACTTTGTAACAAATGGTTTTTGTTATAGTGGATAAAGCTCTCAAGTAGAGAGGACTGGACGTAGCTCTTTGGTGAAGAGTGAACCAGGATAATATCTCTGTGTTCTTTTCTCTCCCTTACCCTTACTTTGGTTTATTATCTAACTAACTAACTGGGATTGAATTGCTTTTTCCTACGCTGTTTTCTTATTTTAATCAAACTAAGTTAGCGTCCAACTTGGTGTTTGGAAGAGCTCTCTCTGCTTTTAATCGTTTTAGCGTCCAACCTTGCAAAAATTATTATCTGCTTACGAAAAGATTTTAAAATCTTCAGAAACACAATTCAACCCCCCTTCTTGTGTTTCAAAAAGGTTCCTTTTGGGACTAGTATATAGTTGCTTCAAATGCAGATTTTGAGGCTGTTTGGATCGGGAAGTTCATTTATGAACAAAGCATAGTTCCTAACTTTGCGAACTCCATTGATCTCGTTGCGATGATGATGGAGTAATCGCGTAAGCAAAGGAAACTTGATCTCACTGGCGATTCAAACATATACTTAGGAGCTTCCTTCTCATTCAATAGATGATCGATAGAGGAGATGTGAAGATGTATAGAATGACAACACTGAACAATCTGCTAATGGAGTATCATGCTCAATAGTAGCGTGACACTCACACTTGATCAATGGGTGTTAGATTGATGCCTGATTGGCTCTAGTGCTAATGGGAGATTGTTGGTGTAAGCCCTAGTGGCCAATCTATTTTGAATAGATCATCATTTGCATCATGACTTTGATCATATATTTGATATATGAATAAGGCATTAATTTATTACGTTATTAGTATTTAACATAATAAAGTCCTTTGAATAAGCAGTTCGTTTAATGGAACATCGAAGGTGACTTGATCGTGAGATCACATTAAACTATAGAACGCTATTCTTAAAATGTCTGTAGTCGAGTATTATTATTAATTAGGACAACAATAATACATAGAGACTATTGTGTGTGAGTAGACTGATTACCACATCTCACGGGTCATGGATATGTGATATCAAGTCAACACACAGGTGCAAATATTAGGAGTAATATTTGCACTGGATTGACCCACAATGAGAACGCTGCATAATAGTTATGTAAGTGTTATAAGCGTTTCTCATGGCGACCATAGTGAAGTAGTCATTCGACTTGAAGTCACTACGATTCCTACATGTAGAGTTGTAGGCTTTAATGCTACCAAACGTCATCCGTAACAGGATGATCATAAAGGTAGTTATTGGGCCTACAATGAAACATGTTGAAGGATGTGAGTGATGTAGATAGGATTCTTCCCTCCTATATAACAGGGGTAATGTCATGGGCCTCTCGATAAAGTAAGAGGTGAAATAGGCGTGGCCATGCGGAAATGGGCCAATATGTGATATTGGGCCCGTTTGTGATTACACTTTTACTCGGAGATCGAGGAATATGTAATTGGACTTAACAAGCGTGACACATTTATGCCTTGTGTTCAATTATGACATATGGACGAAGAGATATTTACTACACGGTTATCTGGTCGCAATAAGGTTATGTCAAATCACTGGCATTCTCATTACTTGGGAAACAGTGATGTGTTGCTAGATACTGCTCACTGCTTATAATATTAAATAGGATTTAATATTACTGCAAACATTATGGGAACCTACAGGGTCACACACATACGAGTAGATTAAAAGGAGCATTGAAAAGAGAGTTGGACTCTTATTTTTCTATTGGGTCTAGCACATGGTGCATAGGGCTTAGTTCAAATGCAGCTCACTAACTCACTTAAGGAGGTACTACTATAAGTAGACCGCTTACGGATTTGTGCCGTCATGCGTGACAGCACCCTAGCCGCACATTAGAGTGAATAGTGAGTTGCAGGTCTCGTTTTTTCGTAGCTAGCACTGTGAGACGGAGGCCGCTTCTTGTTCATGACGTTGGATGCTCACGAAGTCTGCTCGTGTGGATACCATAGAGGCATCGTTCGTGCGGTGCTCGTGATAGACAAAGCTTTTATCAACAGTCTGCGCTACAAGAGGTAAACACTACAATCATGAGTCATGACCATTCGCTTGGATCTTTTGGTGGGAATTTTTCCGCTGTGTTTTTTGGTTTTGAAATACGCAAATTCCCAATAGGTGATCACGTGGATTCGAATGTCAACTATTCAGGTGGGGAGAAAGAGTACTGCTGCCATCGGGATGGCAAGAGTGGTGTAGGATGTTTTTTTGCTATGTGTAGGGAAGCCCTAACCCTACTAGTGGTTGAGTCCCTATAAAGTACCTAAACTCTAAGTTTAGCTTACTTTGGGCTATCGCCGTTAAGTTTGGAAACCCTAGGCTAGTAAACTGTGATTAAGGATGTTTGACTTCGTATGATTGTATGCTACTGATTTTCGTTGTTACTATCTGTCTAAGTGCCTATATGCTACTTGGTATGTGATATGCTGCTATGTGTTGTTGTTAGTATTATTGTTGTTGTTATTATGTTGTATGTTTTGATGTTGAACGTTGTGGCGGAATGCCGTAGAGTTAAGTTTGGCTGTGTGCCGTGTTGTTGTCGAATTGATAATGTGGATGGTGCCGTTGCCGTTATGCTGACTTTTCGAGGTTGTGGCCGTAACTGTTGGAGTTGTGGCTTGTAGATGCGTGACGTCAAGGCTGTGGCCGTGTGGATGCAGTGGCATCGTGTTGTTGTTTCCAACTGAGAGCTTAGGCGTGAGATCCGGTATCAAGTCCGTTGAGGATGTTTGCTGCATATCATCATCAGCTGCCAAGTGGCGAGGCCGTGTGACAGGTAGTATGGGCTGCCAGCGTCATACGAGGTTAGTTGTACCTGAGTGCGGGTACGGAGAGTAGATGGAGCCGTCAAGTGAGTGACCTTGGGGATGTTGCCAATCTCAGGAATAGTGTACAGTGACGGATAAGGTAGCCCCTATCCTGTCGTGACGCCCGATTCAGTCCGGTTTGCCCAACTAATCCCAGAGCTTTCAATTTGTTCCAAGATAATGTTCCGAGGCGATCGAGATATCCCGGTTCCGGTGTGGAAGGGGGATGCACTCTTATTGGTCACGGTGAACGGTTCGGTTTCTTGGACAAGCTAACTCCGTTCCGACACAGAACTTGTTCCGGTGTGGACTTGTTCAAGTGTGGAACCGTTCCAGTGGGAACCAGTCTTGTGAGTTATTCGGCCGACATGCTACATGGGATTAGTATCCCGGTCTAGAGGATTGATCTGAGTGTGAGACTCATGGAGATGGCTGCTTGTTGCACGTGATGTCTTGAGAGACGTTTGTCGGAGTGCAGTAACTGTTATATCTGCGATATCTGCTATATGTTATATGTGTTTATTGCATTACTGTTGTTTTCCAATATTGTTATGCACGGTATTTCTTATCTCCCTACTGTTGTTTTTGTTGTTCTGTATTGGGTTCGCATGAAGACGACGTGCTATAACGGGACGACCCCACTTATGCAGGATAATCCCAATAGGCTTAGAACCCACTTATAACATTAACTATAACTTAACGATATTATTACGCGCTTATTAAAAACAGACGAGGTAAAACAACAACATACAACATAAGCACGTAAATGAAATAGTTATTAGAGTAACGCAACAGGTAAGGAAAATACACATATATATACATAATACTGGCATACATATGGTGGCCCCATCAGTAGGGCACTCTGTAATACATACATAAACTATACACTGCGAACTGAAAATAAAAACATATACATCAGGACTCCAAAAGAAAGGCTCCCTAACCTCCTCACCAGCACTCCCCAGCCCCACACTCAAAAATACATCAGCCTCTCCACACAGTCCTAGAGTCGCACTGGCTAGCCCCTACCATCAGTGGTAGGGATGACATGAGCTACCCCTCCCCTCTCCGTGGGTACGCCTATAACCCGTGTAGGCTCGTACTCGGAGGAGGAACTCGACACTACTATACGGCACCTCAGGGCCTCCCTCAGGTACCAGTCTGAACGTCTCCTCTGGCCTTTGTACACGAAGCCCCTCCTGCTGGATACTGCTGAAGTCTGTGGTGCCACCTATTTGTAATCCTGCTCTCTCTGGCTCGGTGGTCGCCACATCCGTAGGAAAGGAAGAAATTGGTAAACACGGTAGGGTCTGATGATGTCTGCATACGGTGGAGTACCTCTCCTGAAGATCAAGCAAACTGGTCCTATGTATGCTACCAAAAAGGTCGAGGGGTCCACCCGCCATCCCCTCTCGTCATGGTACACGATCTCAATATCCCCCAGCACCGGCATCCCCGCCTCGGGTCCATCATGTGGCTCTGCTGGCTCATCGTCTGCCCGTAGCACGAACATATATATACAAAGAGAAGACATGGAGATAAGTTATGCAGCACATCAAATATAGGGATGAAGCAATGCAGCATATATAGCAAACACAACCATCTCTCAGTGTCTCGACACCATGGTCGTTCCCTAGCTAGATATGACACGTACTCTTTCTATGCATGCCGTCCGATACTAAACACCCTACTAAGGACAACATCTCGTCCGCTCAATGGACCACAAGTTGGTTTGTTCCGGTAATTCGTTCCGCTCGCCATGACGCATAAGAGTGCATCACCGCTCAACTGTCCCAGACAAAGAGGGCTATCTGGGCCTCCTCGGAAGATCCACTAGCAACTGGAAAGACTCAGGGTCCAGTTGGGATAGTAGGAGGTTCCCAGGACCGCCACGACACGATAGAAGCTACCTCATTGGTCTCTTATGGGTACACCTGTGTCCAATATATCCCCGAGGCCACACAGACCTTCCCTTCCGTTTTTTGCACCTGCACTCGGTGCACCAACCTCGTATGCCTCACGGCATACGACTCGCCACTTGGCATCATATGCATAT
Source organism: Ammopiptanthus mongolicus (assembly GCA_039655645.1). Classification (NCBI taxonomy): domain Eukaryota; kingdom Viridiplantae; phylum Streptophyta; class Magnoliopsida; order Fabales; family Fabaceae; genus Ammopiptanthus; species Ammopiptanthus mongolicus. The sequence goes on from CM077345.1 coordinate 76,679,832, forward strand.
GCTATGCATGTCATCCATCTTCCTTGAGCTAATATAACGACACATCCAACTTTGCTCTCCGCAACACGAGCTCCAAGCTCCCACTGTACCATATGATCTCCAAGCGCCAACTGTAACCATACAAGCTCCAAGCTCCGACTGTACCATATGAGCTCCAAGCTCCCATCATAACTTACGAGCTTCCAACTCCACTATAACCTCAATCTCAACAACCAGCTCAAACGTCCACCACGGGGTCAAAGCCCTAGGTCTGATGAACTCTTTGCCTAGCATCTCATCCAACTGTTTCTTCAGCTCTGTTAGCTCAACTGGAGACATCCGATACGGCGCTACTGATATAGGCCCTGTTCCCGGTACAAGATCTATGGTGAACTCAATCTCCCACTCCGGTGGCAACCCTAGAACGTCATCTGGAATCACTTCCGAAAATTCCCGCACAATAGGCAGTGCTCCCGCACTCGGAGTTTCCTTTGCTTCTAAGGAGAACAGCACCACGTACTCTTTAGATCGTACACCCTTCGGAATACCTTCATTAGCATGTGTCAATTCAAATAGCTCAAAAAAACAAAAGGTTTTCTTGGCGCAATCAAGCACGACATGGTTGGCCGAAAGTCAATCCATGCCGAGGGTAACATTGATCTGCTGCATAGGAAAACAGACCAGGTCCACAAAGAACTGTCGATTTTCTATGGTAATAGGGCATCTCAAACATATAAACAGGGTAGTCAAAGAATCACCCGTAGGCGTGGATACGGTAACATCATATGGTAAAGACGAAACCGGTAACCCTAAGTGAACTATGCATTCCATAGAAATAAACGAGTGGGTAGCCCCTGAATCAAATAAAACAGATAAGAGCTTGCCTGAAACTAAACACTTACCTTGAATCAGATCTGAGCATTGAGTGGATTCAGTTCCCCTCACGGCAAATACTCTCCCTATAGCTTGTGGTCTCGCAGCCTGCCCCGTCACTCCTGTTGGCCTGGCATTCCCATGCCTGCAATCCCTTGCCATGTGTCCCGGCTTTCCACAGGCATAACAGGTCATCGTTCCCCTTGGCGCTTGGCTCCTGCAATCTCGAGCCATGTGTGGTCCTCCACACTTAAAACATCCTTGCAACCTTTGAGTCGCACCCGGCCTTTGTCCTCCGGCTTCTCCTGTTCTCTGGTTGGGCCTCTGATACGGTCCTCGACCTGACTGAAACTTTTCACCTCTACCTCTTTGGTTACTGTGGATGGGTCCTCCGCTCCTCGAGGTCAGCTATCTCCTCCTTTCGATGTTCTTGATCGCCGAACACCAATCCATCATATCAGGGAATCTAGAAATCCCCAAAGGTATGATAGCTTTTTGGACTTCGTACTTCAGGCCGTCCTCAAATCTGCGGCACATCCACTCTTCATCTGGATACCGTTGGTAGAACTAAGAAAACTTAAGCAGTGCCTCGAACCTTGCTGCATACTCCCCTACTGACATATTACCCTGCTTCAAGCTCTGGAATTACTTGTCCTTCTCCCTTCTGGTCATCCGAGGAAAATATTTCTCAAGGAAATATTCCTTAAACAACTCCCAGGTTACTGCTTTTCCTTCCATCTCAAACAATCTCTGCTTTCCCTTCCACCACATCTCTGCTCCTCCCACACATAAAAGAAGCATAGGAAACCTTCTGAACTTCATCACAACGTGTTGCTACAAAGATCTTTTCCAGCTTCTGAACCCAAAGTTCTGCCCCCTTGGGATTGTAGTCCCCATTGAGCTGATGTGGTTGTCACCTCATGAAGGCATCCAAACTAGCATCATCATTCCGAGCATTCCGCTGTTGTTGCTGTTGATTCTCCCGAGTCAACTGAATGAGCTGAGCATTCTGCTGGGTTTGCCGTAACATCACAGCAGCCATGTCCCTCATAGTCCTGAGGGTCTCCAGGGATTCAACTCCGTTGCCCGTATGCAAGGCAGCAGCCTCTGGACCTCCATCCGGACCTGTTCTACTACAGCCTCTACCTCTACCTTTTCCTCGAGCCATTGGTTCCTGATTCAAGTAACCGTTAGCCCAGAGTTCAAACATGATAAACAACATAAATACATATATCTACTTATCATTCATACATCATGACGAATATTGAATATTGTGCCTTGAGTTGGACAATATCGTATGGCCATTTATGATTTATCAAGTACTGCTGAATGTAATTCCATGTAGTCGCGTAATGTCATGGTGTTCATGTACTTCCGAATAAGCACTTAGGTGCTGGTCATTGTTGCCTGGGGCCAATGTACCTTGAGCCTGATCAGCTCAGTTTTTACACAACGGTGTTGGAATTCTCCAGAGATTAAGTAAAGAATTAGATGATGAACATTGAAGTGTTATGCATCTATTTTGAAAATAATGATGACTGTCGGGTATGAGACTCATGATATACTACTTGTTTATCTAGTAGAACTTTATGCATAATGATTATTTATGCTTATATGCTACTGATGTGTAATACATGTTGTTATCGTGTGTGAATCCATATATTGGTATCTCACCCTTACATCTTTAGATGAGTTCCAAGATGCCGCTAGAACATTCGGGGACCCATTCCCTGACGCTCGAGGGCATGGAAGGAGGGTGACATACGAGAAGTCACCGTGTTTTAGTAGTATGACCAGTTATAGGATATGTCCTACTTTATTTTGAACAACAGTTAGTTAGTTGCTCTAGCTACGGAAAGCCAAGACTGTTTTGAATGGCCGTATGTATAAGGCCTATGTAGTATATTATGGTACCTTATTGTGTATACTCTGCTTGACGTTATTTACATGCCTGTTTATGTAACGTTGATGTATGGTAAGCTAAGCTAGAAGAAAAAATTTATCACGGATTTTCGAAATAAATTAAACAATTAAAAAATCTTATTTTCTGAAAGTAACCAGCATAAAATTAATTAAAGTTTATTTTCCGCAATGGGTAACCATGTGGTGCCCCAGAAGACGGTTTCACACTATGACCTCATTTTGAGGGTCAACTATTTTTAATGGTGTGAAATCCATGATTGGTTGCTGGTATAAAAAACCTTTACACGATGAGGATGCATCAAAAATAAATCTTTATTTTGTAATAATATATACAATTAAAAATTGCTAACTATATATATTTATAAACGAGAAAAATAATGAACTTGGAAAATCGCTCTCAAAAGATGATGTTGAATTTGATTAGTTTTTCATCCTTTCTAAAGATTATCGAACATTTTCACCACTGTACAAATCATGAAGACTCCATATACACTATATATATAATTACCTTATATCAATCTGTGAGCTTCATCCATATTACGAATAAGTTATTACCCTTTAGGTGTCAATAAATTAGTTTTTCTTCTTTACTTTCCATTCTTGCTAAATCTTTGTTGCAAGTCATGGGTAAAACAACCTCTTCTATGAATAAAACTATATTATCGATGTTATGTAACCATATGATGATTAACGATATAGCATGTCATTTCTATTTGCCTAACGCATCTCGAATTTCAAACGAAACTTCTTTCACATAAATTTACTGTGGTGTTTGCTTGATGAAAAAAAAGTAGCCTATGGTCATAATGTTAAACTATGGGGAAGATTCTCTCTGAGAAAAAATATTGATTTGCTCTTAGGCGTGGCATGCCATACTAATATGAAAATTTACGTTGCTTCGAGTGTGAGATGTTTCATTAAATTTTGTAACATTATTTACCTGGTAGTAATTATGAATTATTTCCTTCATGAACCTGATTCAAATAATTCATTTATCTTCACTATCACATGCAACTACTTAAAAAGAAGAAAGAAATAAGAGAATGAACGAATTTATCCAAAATATTAAAGCAAAGATACATTATGCATTAAGCTTCATTTATTGGAGATCAAAAAAAATCCTTATTTCCATAATTACATTTTCCCAAAACATTTCGTCTCACTAAGCTGAGAGATTGATTACTGGTTCTTGCAACCCTTCAAGCATGAACCCACAAAGGCATCCACTCCACGTTTACCTGACACATCAAGTCAATTGTTATAAACATATAGAACAATCAACTAGCACAATTAAATCATAGTTATTTCGCTCAAAACCAAAACAAAATAAAATAGGCAAAGATAAAAGCATTGATACCAATGTTGACGCTAATGGACTTGGACAAGGCACAACCATCAATACAGTCGTAGACAACATTGGAGGAAGTCTTATGACATTGTTTATGACAGGCAGCTATACACAATGGAGTTTGAATTGGATTTGGACTCAGCAAGCATTGTCCAATGCAATTTGCATAACAAAGAGCTGGACCTAAAGAGAAGTTCGGTTTATAGCTTGTGCTGAGACTATCATAATCATGGCTATCATCAGCACACATTTTTTCTTTGCACTCAATGCCATCGTCATTCCCTGTGTTAGCTTCTCCTCTATACCGCTCCGTCCTCCGGCTCTGGCCTCGGTAGACGTAGCCTCTCCTGCTTGACACAACAAAGGACTGGGGTGCCACCCACATGTAGTCTCGCTCCCTCTGCCTCGGCGGTCGCCACATCCTGGGAAAAGGAAGAAACTAGTACACGCGGTAGGGGCCAATGATGTCCACGTACGGCGGCGTGCCACTTCGAAAGATCAGACTAACTGGTCTCGTGTAAACCACCAAAAAGGCCGAGGGGTCCACCCGCCATCCCCTCTCATCATGATATACAATCTCAATGTCGCCCAGCACCGGCATCCGCGGTGCCCCTGTGATAAATGGGTGAAGTCTGGGGTCCATCCTGCTCCTCGGCTGGCTCGTGTAACATCCCTGTTTTCTGTAACCCTAATTAAGGTAGATGACCTTGATCGGGTGTTTGCATGATTGTGTGATTGCTTGTGTGTTAGTTTGGCACCTAGTTGGAAGTTTAGGAATAGGCTTGAACAAGGTTGGAAGTGCCCAAGGTGTAACACGAGAAACTGGGAAGTCAGAAGGCTGGAAGTTCTTCTCTCGCTGAGCTTGACGCTCCAGCGTGGGAGGAATCCACGCTCAAGCGTTGCGACGCTGAAGCGTGGAAGCAGCGGACGTTTCAGTGTGCTGAGTCCGCTGTGCATGATGTGCTGAATTTAGACGCGTGTGGGACACGTGTCAGACCGGGGAATAGGCGGAGTGGACGAGGTTCCACGCTTGAGCGTGGAGAGATCCCACGCTAGATTGTGGCAACGCTCAAGCGTGCAAAGTGAACCACGCTTAAGCATGGATATCAGGAACCATAAGTGGAGCTTCCACTTTCATCTTCTCACTTGCACGAAATTGGGGAGAGTTCTGCAACTAGAGAGAGAAGCTCTGAGATTCTAGAGAGAGAAAGCTTGAGGTTAGAGGTGATCAAGCCGATGGAACGCGATTCCGACTACACGGTTGTGATCGCGGTGAAGTTTTCTACAACTCTAGCGGATTAGTTTCTCGATTCGCCACAGGTAAACTCGAATCCCTAAAACGTGTTCTTGGCGTTCTTCGAGTCTTTACCTTTGTCTTTGATCTGTTAAGCTTGCCCTAGGGCTAACACTATTGTGTATGTGTTGCGCTCGTGATTAGGGCAAAGTTCATGCTCGTTGGTGTGCGAGGACCGGAGGCAGAAGCCGTGGCTGTTCTTGGGCTTTTCGTGGGAGAGAGGGTCGCGAGCTTGAGGAGGGAGAAGTGGGATCGTCGCGCTTCTAATTCGCGTGGAAGTTTGTGCTACCGTTGTTCAAGTGGGGAGAAAGAGTCACACACGTCGGGGAGGCAAGCGTAGACTATATAGCTCTGTCATATGTTTCGTGTGTGTGTAGGGGAACCCTAAACCCTATGTGAGGTTGAGCCCTAATGAAGTACCTAAACCCTAGGTTTAGTCTACTTCAAGCTAGCACCACTATGTTGATACCCTAGGTTAGCAGATTTATGTTTACTGGCATGATGTATGTATAGCTGCTTTGTGAGTATCTGCTTATCTGCTGACTGTGGTATGTAGTATATCTGCATGATATGATGGCATGTTGTATGAGATATTTACTGCTGCATTGAACATGCCGATATTGATGAATTACTGTATGTATCTCAAAATGCGTGTATGCATGAGAATCAGAGGTTTAGTCTGATTAGGGCTTTGACCACGTAGTGGACGTTTGAGCTGATAGTTGAGATTGAGGTTATAGTGGAGCTGGAAGCTCGTAAGTTATGACGGGAGCTTGGAGCTCATATGGTACAGTTGGAGCTTGGAGCTCATACGGCACAGTGGGAGCTTGGGACTCGTATGGTTACAGTTGGAGCTTGGAGCTCATATGGTACAGTGGGCGCTTGGAGCTCGTGTTGCTGAGAGCAAAGTGGCATGTGTCGTTATACCAGCTTAAGGAAGATGGATGACATGCATAGCATATGCATATGATGCCAAGTGGCGAGCCGTATGCTGTGAGGTATACCAGGTTGGTGCACCGAATGCGGGTGCGAAAAACGGAAAGGAAGGTCTGTGTGACTTCGGGGATATACTGGACACAGGTGTACCCATAAGAGACCGATGAGGTAGCTCATATCGTGTCGTGGCGGTCCTGGGCACGTCCTACTACCCCGACTGGACCCTAAGTCTTTCCAGTTGCTGGTGGATCTTCCGAGGAGGCCCAGATAGCCCTCTTTGTCTGGGAGAGTTGAGCGGTGATGCACTCTTATGGGTCACGGCGAGCGGAACGGATTACCGGAACAAACCAACATGTGGTCCATTGAGCGGACGAGATGTTGCCCTTCGTAGGGTTTTTAGTACCGGTCGGCATGCATATAAAGAGTACATGTCACATCTAGCTAGGGAACGACCGTGGTGTCGAGACACTGAGAGATGATTGTGTTTGCTATATATGCTGTATTGCATCACCCCTATATTTAATATATAACTTATCTCCCTGTCTTTTCTTTGTATATATATGTTCGTGCTACGGGCAAACGATGAGCCAGTAGAGCCACATGATCGACCCGAGGCGTCACCTGTTTCTCACCGGAGCACCGCGGATGCCGATGCTGGGGGATATTGAGATCGTGTACCACGACAGGAGGGGATGGAGGGTGGCCCCTCGACCTTTTTGGTAGCATACACAGGACCAGTTAGCTTGATCTTCAGGAAAGGTACTCCACCGTATGCAGACATCATCAGACCCTACCGTTTTTATGAGTTTCTTTCTTTCCCACGGATGTGGCGACCACCGAGCCAGAGAGACCAGGATTACAGATGGGTGGCATCACAAACTTCAGCAGTATCCAGCAGGAGGGGCTTCGTGTACAGAGGCCAGAGGAGACGTTTAGACCGGTACTTGAGGGCGGCCCTGAGACGCCGTATAGTAGCATCGAGTTCCTCCTCCGAGTACGAGCCTACACGGGTTTATAGGCATACCCACGGAAAGGGGCAGGGTAGCTAACGTCACCCCTACCACTGATGGTAGGGGCTAGCCAGTGCGACTCTAGGACTGTGTGGAGAGGCTGATGTATTTTTGAGAGTGGGGTTGGGGAGCGCTGGTGAGGAGGTTAGGGAGCCTTTCTTTTGGAGTCCTGATGTATATGTTTTTATTTTCCGTTCGTAGTGTACAATTTATGTATGTATTATGGAGTGCCCTACTAATGGGGCCACCATGTGTATGCCAGTATTATGTATATATATGTGTGTTGTCCTTACCTGTTGCGTTACTCTGATAACTGTTTCATTTACGTGCTTATGTTGTATGTTCGTTGTTTTACTTCGTCTGTTTTTAATAAGCGCGTAATAATATCGTGAAATTATAGTTAATGTTATAAATGGGTTCTAAGCCTAATGGGATTATCTTGCGTAAGTGGGGTCGCCCCATTACATTATGGTATCAGAGCAGTTTGATTCTAAATCGGACTGCGGGTGTTAGGAAGTTGAACTAGATAAGTTGGTCGTCTCTGCAAGGGAAGTACGACTGTCTCTAGAAGGGTAGGAGGAGTGCGATCGATTATAATGCTGTATGAATGATAAGTAGACATATGTATTTATGTTGCTTATCATGTTTGAACTCTAGGCTAACGGTTACTTGACTCAGGAACCAATGGCTCGAGGAAGAGGTAGAGGTAGAGGTAGAGGTAGATGTAGAGGTAGAGGTAGAGGCGGTGGTAGAACAGGTTCAGATGGAGGTCCAGAGGCTGTTGCCTCGCATACGGGCAACGGAGTTGAATCCCTGGAGACCCTTAAGACTATGAGGGACATGGCTACTGCGATGTTACAGCAAATCCAGCAGAATCCGCAACTCATTCAGTTGACTCGGGAGAATCAACGGCCACAACAGCGGAATGCTCGGAATGATGATGCTAGTTTGGATGCCTTCATGAGGTGACAACCACCTCAGTTCAATGGGGACTACAATCCCGAGGGGGCAGAACTGTGGGTTCAGGAACTGGAAAAGATCTTTGTAGCAACACGTTGTGACGAAGTTCAGAAGGTTTCGTATGCTTTTTTCATGCTGGTGGGAGGAGCAGAGATGTGGTAGAAGGGAAAGCAGAGATTGTTTGAGACGGAAGGAAGAGCAGTAACCTGGGAGCCGTTTAAGGAATATTTCCTTGACAAATATTTTCCTCAGATGACCAGGAGGGAGAAGGACAAGGAATTCCAGAGCTTGAAGCAAGGTAATATGTCAGTAGGGGAGTACGCAGCAAGGTTCGAGGCACTGCTTAAGTTTTCTGAGTTCTACCAACGGTATCCAGATGAAGAGTGGATGTGCCGCAGATTTGAGGACGGCCTGAAGTACGAAGTCCAGAAAGCTATCGTACTTTTGGGGATTTCTAGATTCCCTGATATGTTGGATCGGTGGTCGGCAATCAAGAACATTGAAAGGAGGAGAGAGCTGACCTCGAGGAGCGGAGGACCCATCCGCAGTAACCAGAGAGGTAGAGGTGAAAAGTTTCAGTCAGGTCGAGGACCGTATCAGAGGCCCAACCAGAGAACAGGAGAAGCCGTAGGACAAAGGCCGGGTGCAACTCAAGGGTTGTAAGGATGTTTTAAGTGTGGAGGACCACACATGGCTCGAGATTGCAGGAGCCAAGCGCCAAGGGGAACGATGACCTGTTATGCGTGTGGAAAGCCGGGACACATGGCAAGGGATTGCAGGAATGGGAATGCCAGGCCAACCGGAGTTACGGGGCAGACTGCGAGACCACAAGCTATAGGGAGAGTATTTGCCGTGAGGGAAGCTGAATCCAATTGATGCTCAGATCTGATTCAAGATAGGTGTTTAGTTTCAGGCAATCTCTTATCTGTTTTATTTGATTCGGGGGCTACCCACTCGTTTATTTCTATGGAATGCATGGATCACTTAGGGTTACCGATTTCGTCTTTACCATATGATCTTACCGTATCCACGCCTACGGGTGATTCTTTGACTACCCTGTTTATATGTTTGAGATGCCCTATTACCATAGAAAACCGACAATTCTTTGTGGACCTGGTCTGTTTGCCTATGCAGCAGATCAATGTTATCCTCGGCATGGATTGACTTTCGGCCAACCATGTGGTGCTTGATTGCGCCAAGAAAACCCTTTGTTTTTTTGAGCTATTTGGATTGACACCTGCTAACGAAAATATTCCGAAGGGTGTACGATCTGAAGAGTACGTGGTGCTGTTCTCCTTAGAAGCAAAGGAAACTCTGAGTGCGGGAGCACTGCCTGTTGTGCGAGAATTTTCGGAAGTGATTCCAGATGACGTTCCAGGGTTGCCACCAGAGAGGGAGATCGAGTTTGCCATAGATATTGTACCGAGGACAGGCCCTATATCAGTAGCACCATATCAGATGTCTCCAGTTTAGCTAACGGAGTTGAAGAAACCGTTGGATGAGATGCTAGGCAAGGAGTTCATCAGACCTAGGGCTTTGGCCCCGTGGTGGACATTTGAGCTGGTTGTTGAGATTGAGTTTATAGTGGAGCTGGAAGCTCGTAAGTTATGACGGGAGCTTGGAGCTCATATGGTACAGTGGAAGCTTGGAGCTCGTATGGTTACAGTTGGAGCTTGGAGCTCATATGGTATAGTGGGAGCTTGGAGCTCATGTCGCTGAGAGCAAGTTTGCATGTGTTGCGATATCAGCTCAAGAGAGATGGATGACATGCATAGCATATGTATTTGATGCCAAGTGCCAAGCCGTATGCGGTGAGGCATACGAGGTTGGTGCACCAAGTGCGGGTGAGGAAAACGGAAGGGAAGGTTTGTGTGACCTCGAGGATATATTGGACATAGGTGTGCCCACAAGAGACCGATGAGGTAGCTCCTATCGTGTCATGACAGTCCTGGGCACCTCCTACTATCCCGACTGGACCCTGAGTCTTTCCAGTTGCCGGTGGATCTTCCGAGGAGGCCCAGTTAACCCTCTTTGTCCGGGACAGTTGAGCGGTGATGCACTCTTATAGGTCACGACAAGCGGAACGGATTACCGGAACAAACCAAATTGTGTCCGATATGCGTATGAGATGTTGCCCTTAGTAGGGTGTTTAGTACCGGTCGGCATGCATGGAAAGAGTATGTGTACATCGATCTAGGGAACGATCGTGGCATCGTGATATTGAGAGATGATTGTGGTTGCTATATGTTCTGCATTGCATCATCCCTGTTATAGATGTGTTGTATATCTTATCTCCCTGTATTTCTTGTATGTATATGTTCGTTATACGAGTAGGCGACGAGACAGTAGAGCCATAGGATGGACCCGAGACGTCACCCGTTTATCACGAGGGCACTGCGGATGCCGATGTTGGGAGACCTTGAGATCGTGTACCACGAGGAGAAGGGATGGCGGGTGGACCCCTCGACCTTTTTGGCCATGTACACCGGACCTGTCAGCTTGATATTCCAGAGCGGTATTCTGCCATATGCAGACATCATCGGACCTTATCGAGTGTACCAGTTTCTTCCCTTCTCTCGGATGTGGCACCCTCCGAGGCAGAGAGAGCGAGACTACTTGTGCGCAGCACCCCAGTCTTCCGTAGTATCTAGCAGGAGAGGCTTTGAGCACCGAGGACAGTGCAGGTGCTCGGAGCGGTACTTGCGAACAGCCCAGAGGGGCAGGATTGTAGTGTCAAGTTCCTCGTCCGAGTATGAGCCTATGCAGGTTTATAGGCGCACTCATGGAGAGGGACAGGGTAGTTCAGGGCATCCTCACCATTGAGGATGAGAGCCAGCTAGTGCATCCCTAGGATTGTGTGGAGAGGTTTTTGATGTACTTGAGAGTGGCTGGGAAGTGTGCTAGTAAGCCTGAGTGCTTTCTTTTTGGAGGTCCTGAAATGTACTTTGTTTATGCTTTCAGTTACTTTTTATGTATTTTCGTCTGTGTTGTTACTTAGTCCTACTGATGGGGCCATCATGTATATATATATATATATATGTCGGTGCTGCATGTGTTTCTTATAACCTGTTGTGCTTACTCCGATATTTTGCGCTTTTAAAATTGATTACACGTCATCGTTGTTTTTTTTATATAGGCACGTAATCATTAAGTTATAATTAATAGTATATTGGGTTCTAAATAATGGGACTTCCTCGAGTGGGACTTGGGGACGTCACATATGTTTAGAGAACAACATTGATTGTGGGGTACGAAACCCCTGTGTTTTTACTGTTATAACATGGATATATACGTTGTACTATATGATGCATGATAATGTTTCGTGAGATATACTGTATGAATCTGCTGTTTGTGTTTAGGCATGTAGTTGTCATTTTTGGATTCATATATTGGTTTCTCACCCTTGCATTTTGTTGGACTGGTTTGTCCTTTTGGTATATATATTATATCCTATTTATAGATGGAGCCGATACTAGAGCAGCTAGCCCATTCGGGGTTACGCTCCCGAGTTTTTTATCAGAGGGAAGACCCGGCTGCGTGGGTCATCCATCCTGGAGCACAGAGTGCAGCATACACTGGACCGATCTGCACGCTGAGAGGGACGGTGGAAGTGGGACCTCAGGAGAGGACCCATACCGTGGAGACGATCCAGATACCTCTGCCGCCCATCTGGATGTTGCTGCAGGATCTTATGCATCAGGGGCTGTTTGAGCATCATGTCCTCGCTGCACAGCTTCTGCAGCAACAGCCACCGCAGACACCTCCCCCGCCTTTTGTGTTGGTGGCGGGCGAGCAGGTAGTGGATGATGAGGAGGAGGAGGTGGAGGAAGACCCTGAGGAGCATCATCAGGAGGTTCCGGAGTACCATCCGTTGGACACTCCTGAGCCCTAACCCAAGGAGAACGAACACGTAGGTTCCTCTCCTGATTCTAGTATTGGACCTTCCTTTGGAGGATTGTCCAATGGGTTTCACTAGGCTCTGACCAACTTAGGGTGTAGACTCTCTTTTGAGGTAGCGATTTTTGGGTAGTCTGTTAACGGCTGCTAATGGCATGGGTTTTAGTGAAATGGTTCCTAACTATCGCTACCATTTTTAGAGTTTTAGCATTTTCTGTTCTAGTTTCTTTTGTAAAGGGACATGTTGTCCATAGTTCATCTGTATATGACTAGTTACTGATGCATATATATATATATATATATATGAGTGTTGTTATTATTTCTGAGTTGTTGTTATTTATGGTTATTAAAAAAGAAAAAATTTTATCCCGATTTTCAGGACTTAATAATTTATATTAAATAATCTGTTTCCGAAAGTAAAACCAACAAGTTTTATTTAAACGTTTGGTAGGTGTTTTGGGTTACAAATGTGATAACGGATTGAGGGTGTCACATTCGTGGTATCAGAACTGGTTGAGTCTTTTGGGAATCTTTGGGGAATAGGTCTGTTGTGTTGATGTTATGTGATCTCTGGATCGCGAGGCGAGAGAAGTTTTCGCGTCGCGAGGCCTCTAGGCTGTGCTTTGCCTCTCAGGCGAACCTTCTGGCTCCGGTTGCGAGAATGTGTTTCGCGTCGCAAGGTTCGAAAGTTGGGATGTTACTGTTCAAGATGGCCCTCTATCTCGCGTCGCGAGCATAAGGTTGTAAAACCCCAATTTTTACTACTTTCGGAATCTCAATGGCAAAATTGTAATTCTATGGCCTTTCCTTTATAAATATCAAGATATTTTTGGACAAGTAATCATGACTACTTTAGAAAAGTAATCATGACATGGATGACTCATGGTGGTGAGTCATGATGGAGTCATTATGACTAGTGATGAGTCATCACCATGACTCATCCACTGACTCATCACACTTAGGACCCGCGTCTCCCGTCCGGTGTCCGATTTTGTCTCTACGTGTTCACTTTTTGAATACACACAGATATATTCTTACTCTACATTACTGGTAGAGAATTATGGTGAAGGTTGGAGTTGACGATTCAAACAAGACCCGGCCGGCGTACGGGATCATCGCAACCGATAACGGATAAGCCTCACGTCGCTTTCAAGGGACACCTCTAAATATCTATCCACTAAGTAACCATTACATGAGTGACTCACCTAGGTAAGTCACCATAGTATGCTCTATGTGAATTAATTGTGAACATATGTGAATATGTGTTCTATGTGATTTATGCTCTATGTGAATTATATGATTATCTATCTAAGTGCTCATTATTGTGATACTTTGTTATTGTGATTGGTTGGATGTTGTTTGATGAGCATATGATGAGATTGATGAATATATAATGAGATTATGATGTTGTGCGGGTTGATACCGTTATGGATCTAATGGATCTGTGGGCTCGTGGACGCATGGCATCGTGATATTGATTTTTATGTTGATGCAAGGCATCGTGATTATGGCTGAGTGCCTAGGTGTGAGGTTCTGGTATCAACTTGTAATGGATAATTGTACATGCATATCATGCTGCATAAGAAACCCCTTCGGACGGCGGCCCAAATGGGGGCGTTATTAAGAAACCCCTAATGCCGGGTCAGGGCGGTCCAAATGGGGACGTTATTAAGAAATCCTCGATTACGAGGCGACCCAAATGGGGGTGTTACTGTCGAGAAACCCTCGATTCCGGGTCGAGGCGGTTCAAATGGGGACGTTATTGACACCCCTCCGAAGGGCGGTCCAAGTGGGGACGTGAATTATTGATCCCGACGGGGATGTCCAATTGGGGACGTTATGAAATCGGCCGACATGCATACATGCATATAAGGATTATTAGTATCCTTCCTTAGAGGAGGTTTGATCGGAGAGAAATATCTTTGAGATGGATGTGATGTTTGATTCTGAAGATGGTTGTTTAGTGTGTTGTATGTTTCTATATGTTGTGTGCTACATGTATATATGCCGTATTACAGCCCCTTTCCCCTATATGATGATGCATATTTCTTACTCCTTGTCTTTTCTCTTTATGTTTCTTTTCTATATATGAAAAGACTTTGTAGAAGATCCATCTGTGGAGGAGTTGGGTGATACTCCATACGAGGCTGATGCTGGTGGATGAGCTTGAAGAGTGTTGAGTTGTACTATGAAAGTTTTCTTAATTTTTAATGTATTTTGCACTGAGACACTCTACATGTATATATTAATATTGTAGCCCTACTGATAGGGCAACTGATGTAGATGATATATATATATATATATATATATATATATATATACTCTGATAAGATACGTGCCTAAAGTTGGTTTTGCTTCCGCGCAAAATTTTCCACTTCGCTTCATAATAATAAGGTGCGCTAACGATTATAATGCGAATAAAGGTAGTTAATATCTTAAGTTCTTTCATGGGACGACGGGTCGTCTCAAAGGTCGCCAGGAGAGTAACTTGTTTCCTTGTTTTCTCATCTTCATTTACTTCTTGGAAGTAAGGATTTGCATAACTGCTTATCTGCTTTAGTTTCTGGTTGCTATTTGACTGATTTGGATCTTGTAGGTTAGATATGGAACTAGAAATTGGAGCTGGAGCAGGACGTGGACGCGGACGTGGGCTTTGACGCGGTCGCGGACGAGGAGCTGGAGCAAACGGAAGCTTTGGCTTAGCCGCTGGATCAAACGGAATGAAATTTTGGCTGCTTAGGCAACATGAAAGGGCCGTTGAAATTTTGGGTGCCTTATGAATATGAAATATGCCCTATTTTTATATAATATATATATATATATATATATATATATATATATATTGATTATCAAATGCATATAGCTTTCAAAATAAAAGAGGTGCAAAAAAAACTAGTCATTAATTATTTTAATATAACCTCAAGTGAAACAAAATGTCATAGAAGAAAAGTTAAAGATTATATCAACATTGAAAAGCTCAAACCAAACCAAAACTACAATAGAATTATTGCAAAAGTAGAGTTATACATATATCTATTAACCCGAACATGTAGCAATATGAGTAGCATCCCAAACCAACAACATCATCCACCGATAGCACATGAAACACAAGGGATAAAGAAAGAAAGTGGTGTCCTCCTAATCTTTGAATATCATTCTCCTTGCATTTTTTGCTGTAAAATCATTAATAATCTGTTCATAATCAAGATTCTTTAAATAATCATTTTCAATAGAAATCAAGGCAAAGCTATTTAATCTACTTTGCGACATTATAGATCGCAAATATGATTTTAGCAATTTCAATTTTGAAAAACTCCTCTTAGCAGATGCAACAGTAACGGGAATAGTTAATATTATTCTATAAGCTATGCATGAATTAAGAAAACAATTAAATGTCTGTTAATTATATAATTTTTTATTATATATATATATATATATATATACACACACACACACACATACGAAGTAAAAAAAATGGTGCCCCCTAAAACATGGGGCCCTGTGCGATCGCACATCCCGCACACCCTCAGGGCCACCCCTGGCAAACATGGCTGCAGCAATTGCTGTGCAGACCGGAACCATGAATGCCCACAATGCTCAAGAGCAACTACGTCCTGACCAGGCCGCTGAAGGCCGATGGTTGACTACATTTAGGCGTCAAAATCCGCCGCAGTTTCATAGCGACGTGGATCCGGAGAAAGCTGATCTGTGGATCCATGAGATCGAGAAAATCTTCGAGCTGATACGTAGCCCGAAAGAAGTAAAGGTACCTTATGCCACATTCCTACTGATGGGAGATGCGGAATATTGGTGGAAAGGAACCAAACAACTGCTGGAAGCAAATCATGAAGTGATTTCTTGGGAACTATTCAAGGACTGTTTCTTGGGAAAATATACTCCCCAGAGTGCAAGAGCTGAGAAAGAGCAGGAATTCTTACGACTGCAACAGCGAGACATGTCAGTCGGAGAATACGCGGCCAAATTCAAGTCGTTGGCCAAGTACGTTCGATTCTTTTAGACTAACCCCGAGGAAGATCAGAAGTGTGAAGCTTTCGAGAGAGAGCTGAGGTTCGAGATTAAAGAGTCAGTGCTGCCGCAGGGAATTAGAAATTTCCAAGCACTTGTTGAGAAGAGTAGGAAGATTGAGCTGATGAAACGTGGGAGAGACAACAGAGGAAGCGTCGGAGGACCTTCCCGATTCAAGGGGCAATATCATGATCAGAAGGGAAAGCAAGGTCAAAAGAAACCTTATTCCCGACCCCCGGGAAATTTTCAGAAACAACCCTACCGTCCTGTTGCTCGTGCATTGGGCAGTGGAGGCCAGGGAAGTCAAGGCCAAGAGAAAAAGTGTTTTAAGTGTGGAGATCCATCACATTTGGCGAACAACTGTCCAGCGAAGAAAGATAACTATTTCCGTTGTGGAGAGCCAGGACATGTGACTAGATATTGCAGAGCACCAAACCCAGTCCCATTTGCGGACAAAAATGGTGGTGCCAAAAGACCGACGGCAAAGGGAAGAGTTTATACCCTAAGTGGTGCTGAGGCTTCGAACTCCGAAGATCTGATACAGGGTGTGTGCGACATAGACGGTAACCTCTTATCAATTTTTTTCGATTCGGGTGCACCCATTCATTCATTTCCATGGATTGTGTGAAACTTTTAGAGCTATCTATTTCTTCCTTGTCTTTTGACTTAATTGTTTCTACACCAACTGCTAAACCTATTGTTGTGAATTCTTTATGCCTGAACTGTCCTATTGTTATTCAGGATAGACATTTTCTTGTTGATCTAATATGCTTGCCTTTAATACAATTAGATGTAATTTTGGGCATGGATTGGTTATCTTCCAACCATATCCTATTAGATTGTGCATATAAAACTTTAGTTTTTCCTGATACCGAGATTTCTGGATTTTTAACCACCAACCGCATTAGAACTTCTTCGAAAGAGGGAGATCCGAAATACGTGCTTTTATCCAACTTAGAAGTCGAGGGGAAGATCGAGCTGAGTAAGATGCCAGTTGCGAGAGATTTTCCTGAGGTGTTTCCGAACGATGTTCCAGGTTTGCCACCTATGAGGGACATAGAATTCTCCATCGACCTGATTCCAGGAGCTGAACCGATATCGATGGCTCCATATCGGATGTCACCTGCTAAGCTTGCTGAGCTGAAAGCTCAAGTGGAGGACCTGTTGTCGAAGCAGTTCATTAGACCGAGTGTTTCACCATGGGGAGCGCCAGTTCTTTTGGTAAGAAAGAAAGACAGAGGTTCGAGACTTTGCGTGGACTTTCATCAAATGAACAAAGTAACGATCAAGGACAAGTATCCGTTACCGAGAATCGACGACCTGAAGGATCAACTGCAAGGAGCTGCTATTTTCTCGAAGATCGACTAAAGGACGGGATACCATCATATTCGAGTAAAGACAGAAGATATACCGAAGACCGCTTTTAGAACTCGTTACGGACATTACGAATATCTCGTGATGCCTTTTGGAGGAACGAACGCACCTGATATTTTCATGGACTACATGAATCGGATTTTTTGTCCGTTTCTTGATAAGTTTGTTGTAGTGTTCATCGACGATATCCTCATTTATTCTAAGAATCGTGAGGAACACTAAGAGCATTTACGATAAGTTCTTCAAGCTTTGCGGGAGAAAACGTTGTATGCGAAACTCTCTCAGTGCGAGTTTTGGCTGGAGGAAGTCAGGTTTTTGGGTCATGTCATCACAAGGGAAGGAATTGCTGTGGACCCTGTTGAAGTGGAAGCCGTGCTTTCTTGGGTTCTTGGGAAAAGCCAAAGACAGTAACAGAAATAAGGAGTTTTGTTGGTTTAGCCGGTTATTATCGGAGATTCATTGAAGGATTTTCCAAAATTGTGTCACCGTTGACTCAACTGACGAGGAAAGATCAACCTTTTGTTTGGACTGACCAGTGTGAAGAAAGTTTTCAAAAGATTAAGGAACTTTTGACGACTTCACCGGTGTTGATACTTCCAGAACCTAGTGAACCTTACGAAGTATACTGTGATGCTTCGTATCAAGGTTTAGGTTGTGTGCTGATGCAACACCGCAAAGTGGTAGCGTATGCATCAAGGCAATTAAAGACTCATGAGAAGAACTATCCCACACACGACCTAGAGTTAGCTATAGTGGTTTTTGCACTAAAGATATGGAGACATCATCTGTATGGTGCCAAGTTCGACGTCTTTATTGACCACAAGAGCTTAAAGTATCTGTTCGATCAGAAGGAGCTTAACATGAGGCAGAGGCGATGGATGGAATTTTTAAAAGATTACAACTTCACGTTGCAATACCATCCAGGAAAGGCGAACGTCGTAGCAGATGCCTTGAGTCGGAAAGCCATTTATATTTCAACTATGATGGTGAGGGAATTAAAACTGATTGAAGAGTTCTGTGATCTCCATTTGGGAATGGAGATAAGTCCGAAGAAGCTAAGTTTTGGAATGGTCAAGATCTCCAATGGATTAATGGAAGAGATACATGAACAACAAGCTGCTGATGAACATCTTCAAGAGAAGAAGAAGTTAATGGAACAAGGGAAAGCCGATGGGTTCAGTTTGGGAACCAACGAAATTTTAAAGTGCAATGGACAAGTCTGTGCACCCAACCACCCTGCGATGAGAAAGATGATCATAGAGGAATCCCACAAGAGTGGATTAAGCATTCATCCTGGTGCAACCAAGATGTATCAGGACATGAAACAAAGATTCTGGTGGCCAGGCATAAAGAAGCAAGTTGCAGAATACGTTGCATCCTGTCTAACTTGCCAGAAAGCAAAAGTAGAACATCAGAGACCTGGAGGGATGCTATAATCCCTGGATATACTGGAATGGAAATGGGAGAGTATCTCAATCGATTTTGTGGTAAGTTTACCCCGAACACCAACGAACTTTGATTCGTTTTGGGTAATCGTCGATAGGTTAACGAAATCAGCACATTTCTTACCTGTCAAGACGAACTACACGGTAGCGAAGTTGACCAAGGTGTACATTAGAGAAGTGATTAGACTACATGGAATACCCTCAAGTATTGTTTCGGATAGAGATCCGAAGTTTACTTCACACTTTTGGGAAAGCTTACACCAAGCTTTAGGAACCAAGTTACGCCTAAGTTCTGCATATCATCCTCAAACGGATGGACAAACTGAGAGGACAATCCAATCATTAAGGAATTTATTAAGAGCGTGTGTCTTGGATAATCGAGGAAATTGGGATGAACTGTTGTTGTTGATTGAATTCACGTATAACAACAGTTATCACTCGAGCATAGAGATGGCACCCTATGAGGCACTATATGGGAGGAAATGTCAAAATCCTCTTTGTTGGTATCATGATGGAGAGAGTACAATTCTAGGCCCCGAGGTTGTGCAACAGACGACCGATAAAGTCCAACAGATTCGTGAAAGGATGAGGACATCTCAGAGCAGGCAGAAGAGTTACTCGGATCGGCGGAGATGACCTCTCGAATTTTAAGAAGGTGAACATGTATTTCTGAGAGTCAATCCAACGACTAGGGTAGGTAGGGTAATGAAATCCAGAAAACTCATTCGTAAATTCATTGGACCATACCAAATTCTTTGACGTATTAGTCCAGTAACGTACCAAATTGCTTTACCTCCTTTCCTTTCAACCCTACACGATGTTTTTCATGTTTCACAATTGAGGAAGTGTATTCCTGATCCATCTCATGTAATCGAACCTAATCAAGTACCCTTGAAAGAGAACTGTCTTATGAGACTGCACCTATAAGGATTGAGGACAAGAGAATCAGACAACTCAGGGGAAAACAATTCTCTTTGGTCAAGGTTATTTGGGATGATACAACTAGAGAAGCAACTTGGGAAACTGAGGATAAGATCAGAGAGCAATATCCTTATCTGTTCACAGGTACGTAATTGCGAGGACAAAATTATTTTAAGGGGGTAGTAATGTAACACCCCGATTTTTCGTGCTTTTTAAGAACAATAAGCTCAATTAATGAGTTTATATTTTTATCTGCACTTTAGAAAATGATTTTGGGAAAGCTAAAATCATATTCATGCTTGGTATAATCGTAGGAGCCTACGGTTAAAGTTTGGGCAGTTTGGGCCGAAAACTCAAACGGAGCCCTATCTATGTTTCACGGATGATAGTGTTTTACTACTATCAAGACCTAATCTTGACTAACGGACGAGACCATTAATCTTAGAATTCAATCCTCTATCTTTTTGCTAAAATGCGTCCTGACGTTCAAAAATAAAAATAATATATTATATTCAGGCCGATAATCGAACTGGAAGACGTTTGGAGCCGTGTAAGGGTTTTATGAGGCCCAAGAACGGATAACCTTCATGTCGAGCCAGTGTCAAGTCATCTGAGGACTCGTGCCAGTGTCGTGATGATTTCAAAATATCGGGACACGAATTGACCAAATTGCCCTTGGTTTTTTTTTACTAATTACCTTTTTACCTTACTTAACTATTAAGTAAGCTTAAGGAATATCTAACACTCTCACACTAATCCTCAACCACACATCACTCGGCCATCCTCACCAAAAACCTCTCCTCACCAATTTCTCTTTTTCTCTCTTTTCTCTTCACACAAAACTCTGTTGTTGGAGACTAAGAACTTGATTTTTTTGTGAAGCAACTTCTTTGATCTTTGAAGGATAATCTCTAAGGAGGTAGATATCCTTCTCAATCTCTCCTTTCTCTCCTCTAGAAATCCATTTTCATGGAGTTTAGGATTTTTGCCCCTAAACTTCAAAAATCCATGAAAAATTATAGAAAAATCCTTTTAATACCAAACCAATTTCTGTGGCCTAGGTTCATGACATACTTCCGTGATCCAACATCTTAGAGCCAAGAAATATCTCTAGCCTATTTTATTTAAGAGAGGCGGAGACCCCCTTGTGAGTGAAGGGTAGGTTTTGGTTGGTTTTTGATGTTTTGAGTTGGTATCTAGGGTTATCTCACTTAGTTAGGGTGGCATCCAAGAGATGAGAATTTTTGGAGCTCCCTAGCTATTTTTCATACCATAGGGCCGAACCCTAGGGGTAGAGAAATAGGATAAATCTTTGTATTTTTGAGTTAATACCTTGATTGATTGTGTGTGTGTAGTGATCGGCAGATAGTCGAGCGAGGTTTCAGATAAATCGGGCGTTTGCTGCTTACCCTTGGAACTTCAAGAGGTATGGGGATAAACCTGAGGAATTCCAATTCCGACAGGTATATGCTGCTTTGGTGTGTTTGTGTTGTAAATAAATATCAGTATCTAATTATTGGTGTAGTGATTTATTTATTGCTGTTGATTTTCCTATGCATGATATACCTGCTGATATATGTGGATACATGGTATAACTTTTAAATAAATGTATGGATGTATCATGTGCCCTGCTGTGGGATTTGAGGCGTAAAAGGACCTAATATCGATTAGGATCTGATATCGTGTAACATAAAAGCTATAAAAGCTTGAGATGGGGAATGGAGAAAAATAATAATGTTTTATTGTTTTTCAATATAATTTAAGAGAAAATAACTAATTATCTCTTCTGGAATAAAATAATAATAAATAGCTGCTTTTAAGGAAAAGTTAACTTAAAAGACAAAGTTGTGAAAATGGGGTTTATATAACGAAAAACGAAGTTTTAAGATAAATAGTGTTTTAGAAAACTTTATTAGTTTTTAAATTAATAAAGTTAACCGTTTGAACAAAAGCGTTTTGAGAAACGAGATTTTCAAGTTATTTGGTTTTATCCAAGAAAAAGGCTTTTTTACAAGCTGTATTTCAAGGTTTGTGTTTTACCGAAAAACGACGAAAGGAAAATAAATGGTCTTTCGACCAAGTTTTGTTTTATGGAAAACGGATCCCGAGACTTTGTGTAAGTGTCGGAGATTTGAGTTTTAGTTTTTGAGTTTTCGAGGAAAAGTGGTTTTTAACATAGAAACTAGAAACCGAGACGTCGAGGTTCTAGGGTTCTGCAGAAACACGTGGATTAAGGATCCGTATTAGTTGTGATCCTGTCGGCTTAGGGACAATCTTTGTGGTCCTGCAAGCTTGAGGATGCTTTTATGCTCTTGAATCCAAAATTCTAAACTAGTGCATCGGTTAGGGATGTTTGGGTTTGAGCTATTTTGGACTAGATGTCCTGTTTTAAGAAAAATGTTTTTGAGGCTTAAAGAGTCCAAGACATTATGGTGGTTGTTAGCGTTGCTACAACGAGGAAATATTGATGCAACAAAGATCAATTATCGAAAAATAAATAGTTTTCTCATGCATTTTATGTGGTGCAGACGTGCCGTGAAAACGGGGGACCTTGATGGCAAGGAGAACATGAGATGACTTATTGTCATGACATTGTGCCTTGATGGACAATGGTATCATACGTGTTCTGGGAACGTATTGTGCCTTGAGTTGGACAATATAGTATGATCTGATTCTGTTGAGTACTTCTGATTGTGCCCCCATGTGAGAATCGTGTAATATCATGGGTTCAAAATACTTATTTTTGGGCCAATTATTGGTGATAATCATTACGGCCTGCGGGTCAATGATTTTGGAGCCTGATCAGCTCATTGCGAATGTTGATGGGATTTTCGGAAATCTAGAATTGAATATTAGTTGAGATATAGGGAAGTGTTCATTCATATGTTTAGAGAGCAACGTTGATTGTCGGGTACGAAACCCTTGTGTTTTTACTGTTAGTACATGGATATATATGCTGTACTATGTGATGCATGATAATGTTTGGTGAGATATACTGTATGAATCTGCTGTTTGTGTTTGGGCATGCAGTTGTCATTTTTGGATTCATATATTGGTTTCTCACCCTTGCATTTTCTTGGACTAGTCTGTCCTTTTGGTATATATTTTAAATCCTGTTTACAGAAGTAGCCGATACCAGAGCAGCTAGCCCATTCAGGGTTACGCTCCCAAGTTTTTGATGAGAGGG
Source organism: Ammopiptanthus mongolicus (assembly GCA_039655645.1). NCBI lineage: Eukaryota > Viridiplantae > Streptophyta > Magnoliopsida > Fabales > Fabaceae > Ammopiptanthus > Ammopiptanthus mongolicus. The sequence goes on from CM077345.1 coordinate 76,703,005, forward strand.
AAGACCCGGCTGCATGGGTCATCCATCTTGGAGCACAGAGCATAGCATACACTGGACCGGTCTGTACGCTGAGAGGGACAGTGGAAGTGGGACCTCGGGAGAGGACCCATACCGTGGAGATGATCCAGATACCTCTACCGCCCATCTGGATGTTGCTGCAGGCTCTTATGCATCAGGGGCTGTTTGAGCATCCTATCCCCGCTGCACAGCCTCTGCAGCAGCAGCCACTGCAGACACCTCCCCCGCCTTTTGTGTTGGGGGCGGGCGAGCAGGTATGGTTGATGAGGAGGAGGAAGACCCGGAGGAGGATCCTCAGGAGTTTCCGGAGTACCATCCGTTGGACACTCCTGAGCCCCAACCCAAGGCGAACGGACACGTAGGTTCCTCTCTTGATTCTAGTATTGGACCTTTCTTTGGAGGACTGTCCAATGGGCTTCACTAGGCACTGACCAGCTTAGGGTGTAGACTCTCTTTTGAGGCAGCGATTTTTGGATAGTCTGTTAGCGGCTACTGATGGCCATGGGTTTTAGTGATATGGTTCCAGACTATCGCTACCTTGTTTTTAGAGTTTTAGCATTTTCTGTTGTAGTTTCTTTTGTAAAGGGACATGTCCATAGTTCGTCTGTATATGACTAGTTACTAACGCATATATATATATATATATATATATATATATATATATATATATATATATATATATATATATATATATATATATATATATATATGAGTATTGTTATTATTTCTGAGTTGTTGGTATTTATGGTTATTAAATAAGAAAAAATTTTATCACAATTTTCAGAACTTAATAAGTTATATTAAATAATCGGTTTCTGAAAGTAAAACCAGCAAGTTTTATTTAAGCGTTTGGTAGGTGTTTTGGGTTACAAATGTGGTACCGGATTGAGGGTGTCACATGCCTTGTCAAAGTCCATTAGCGTCAACATTGGTACCAATGCTTTTATCTTTGCCTATTTTATTTTGTTTTGGTTTTGAGCGAAATAACTATGATTTAATTGTGCTAGTTGATTGTTCTATATGTTCTTAACAATTGACTTGATGTGTCAGATAAACGTGGAGTGGATTCCTTTGTGGGTTCGTGCTTGAAGGATTGCAAGAACCAGTAATCAATCTCTCAGCTTAGTGAGACGAAATGCCTTGGGAAAATGTAATTATGGAAATAAGGATTTTGTTGATCTCCAATAAATGAAGCTTAATGCATAATGTATCTTTGCTTTAATATTTTGGAAAAATTCGTTCATTTTCTTCTTTCTTTCTTCTTTTTACCGTAGTTGCATGTGATAGTGAAGATAAATGAATTAATTGAATCAGGTTCATGATGGAAATAATTCATAATTACTACCAGATAAATAATGTTACAAAATTTAATGAAACATCTCACACTCGAAGCAACGTAAATTTTCATATTAGTATGGTATGCCACGCCGAAGAGCAAATCAATATTTTTTCTCAGAGAGAATCTTCCCCATAATTTAACATTACTACCATAGGCTACTTTTTTTTTTTTCATCAAGCAAACACCAAAGTAAATTTATGTGAAAGAAGTTTCGTTTGAAATTTGAGGCCAATACAAATGACATGCTATATCGTTAATCATCATATGGTTACATAGCATCGATAATATAATTTTATTCATAGAAGAGGTTCTTTTGTGCATGACTAGCCACAAAGATTTAGCTAGAATGGAAAGTAAAGAAGAAAAACTAATTTATTGACACCTTAAGGGTAATAACTTATTCGTAATCTGGATGAAGCTCACAGATTGATATAAGGTAATTTTATATATAGTTTATATGGAGTCTTCATGATTTGTACGGTGGTTCAAATGTTCTATAATCTTTAGAAAGGATGAAAAACTAATCAGATTCAACATCATCCTTTGAGAGCGATTTTCCAAGTTCATTATTTTTCTCTTTATAAATATATACGGTTAGCAATTGTTAATTGTATATATTATTACAAAATAAAGATTTATTTGTGACACACCCTGAGGGTGTAAAGGTTTTTTATGTTAGCAACCAATCGTGGATTGCCACACCATTAAAAGTAGTTGACCCTCAAAATAAGGTCATAGTGATGTATGATTGATTGATAGTATTAAAAAAGTTACGCTGATAGTGCGTTAAAAGTAAAGTCAACAAATAAGCTAAAAGTTGACTATTTAAATATCAAATTTTATGTTGATTATTCTCAACTTAATTTCAGTTTAGATACTCTTTAGGTAACTTGTTTTATTAAAAGGGTTCGTTGTAGGAAAAGTATATGATTGATTCCATTTTGTTTGCTTTCCAAAAAACCAGTAGAGAAATTCTTAACATTTCAATAAAAAAATAACAAAAATTAATTGAACCTAAATGTTTGACATTTTTACACGGTTTTAGTACTTCAATTGATAATTGGAAACTTAATTAAGTCATTAAAGTAATAGACAACTTTTTATGTCAAATATGCTAAACATCACGAGGGAAAATATGACGGCGTTAACTTCTTGACATATCAACTGTCTCCAAGCAAGATTTATCAACTGACTTCAATGTCATGTCATTTTCTCACCCAACCAAGAAACAATGTAGATTCACATTTGCTTTGTTATACTGTGAACTAAGACAAAAATAATTACTCTATTATATGACCAAGTTAAGAGAATATTAGTTTCGACGCATGTTACTATATATTTTCTTCAAAAGTACACCAAATTCGAATAAATAATTTTTTTAAATAGATTAACACTAATTTAAATTCGAAATATAATGAATTTAACCGAATAGTAGATATTCAGCTTGATTACTCGTTGTTTCTGTATTTTAAAATCATAGAAGATTGTTTATTCGGATCATCATAAATTAATTAATATGTTAGGCTATTTGATTTCCTATCTTGCTTGGTCATGTATTTGAAAGATTGTATTTCACATTTAATCAAATACATTTTTTTAATATCGTAACGGCTTGTCTCAACTAAATTCTAAAAAATAAATGCCAGAGAATAATATAGTCCACTTATGTACAAGTCAAGAAATCAGTAACCGTATTTTCCAAGTTTAATCAGTATTAAAATAGCGAGGACATATGGGGTTCATATTTTAAATTGGTATTCGTACTTAATTAAATCATCAAAATAATTAATTGCATGTAACAAATAAGCACATATATTTCATTACATTAGTAAGTTACATTATATTTTTCCCTTAATTTCTCATAGCGAGAGGTATTACACTCTTGATTTAGTTATTTCCTTTACCTGTATCAATCGTTCTTAAAATGTTTCATTCCTAAATTATTAGGAAATTAATACCAAGATTTTGCTAGATTACTTCATTCACTTTTTAAACATCCAATTAATCACTATTACTATTAGATTTGTCAAAAAATTAGCAGAATTTGATTCTTTATTATGTGAAGTTACACGTTTCTATTTTTTCTCAATGGTTTTATGTTTTTTCTCCCCTTTGATTTCTTCTGTTGTATATAATAAATACATGAATTAAAAAGTATAGTGTTAAAGACATGATAAGTAGCTTAAAACTAACAAAGCTGACATGTTGGATATGCTCAAATCCATACTTTCTTTGGGGACACTAAGAATGGCTGCGATTTTACATGCATTCTTCTATGCCTATAAATTGACATTGTTTCTTGAACTTGAAACATCAAAACCTCAAATTTACATAGATATATAACATAAAAATAGAGGAGATGCTGACACAAGGAATGACGATGGCATTGAGTGCAAAGAAAAAAAGTGTGCTGATGATAGCCATGATTATGATAGTCTCAGCACAGGCTATTGCCAATGCTCCACCTCCACGAGTTAAGCCGAACTTCTCTTTTGGACCAGTTCTATGTTATGCAAAGTGCATTGGACAATGCTTGCTGATTCCAAATCCAATTCAAACTCCTTTGTGTGTAGCTGCCTGTCATAAACAATGTCATAAGACTTCCTCTAATGTTGTCTACGACTGTATTGCTGGTTGTGCCTTGTCAAAGTCCATTAGCGTCAACATTGGTATTAATGCTTTTATCTTTGCCTATTTTGTTTTGTTTTGGTTTTTAGCGAAATAACTATGATTTAATTGTGCTAGTTGATTGTTCTACATGTTTTTAACAATTGACTTGATGTGTCAGATAAACGTGGAGTGGATGCCTTTGTGGGTTCGTGCTTGAAGGGTTGCAAGAACCAGTAATCAATCTCTCAGCTTAGTGAGACGAAATGTTTTGGGAAAATGTAATTATGGAAATAAGGATTTTGTTGATCTCCAAAAAATGAAGCTTAATGCATAATGTATCTTTGCTTTAATATTTTGGAAAAATTCATTCATAGTCTTCTTTCTTTCTTCTATTTACAGTAGTTGCATGTGATAGTGAAGATACATGAATTATTTGAATCAGGTTCATGAAGCAAATAATTCATAATTACTACCAGATGAATAATGTTACAAAATTTAACGAAACATCTCACACTCGAAGCAACGTAAATTTTCAAATTAGTATGGCATGCCACGCCTAAGAGTAAAACAATAGATTTTCTCAGAGAGAATCTTCCCCATAATTTAACATTATGACCATAGGCTACTTCTTTTTCATCAAGCAAACACCACAATAAATTTATGTGAAAGAATTTTCGTTTGAAATTCGGGATGCGTTGCGCAAATACAAATGACATGCTATATCGTTAATCATCATATGGTTACATAGCATCGATAATATAGTTTTATTCATAGAAGAGGTTGTTTTACGCATGACTTTGAATAATGATTAAGCTAGAATGGAAAGTAAAAAAGAAAAACTAATTTATTTGCACCTAAAGGGTAATAACTTATTCGTAATCTGGATGAACCTCACATATTGATATAAGGTAATTTTATATATAGTTTATATGGAGTCTTCATGAATTGTACCGTGGTTCAAATGTTCTTTAATCTTTAGAAAGGATGAAAAACTAATCAGATTCAACATCTTCCTTTGAGAGCGATTTTCCAAGTTCATTATTTTTCTCTTTATAAATATATACGGTTAGATTATGTTAATTGTATATATTATTACAAAATAAAGATTTATTGGTGACGCACCCTGATCATGTAAAGGTATTTTATGATAGCAACCAATCGTGGATTGCCACACCTTTAAAAGTAGTTGACCCTCAAAATAAGGTCATAGTGATGTATGATTGATTGATAGTATTAAAAAAGTTACGCTGATGGTGCGTTAAAAGTAAAGTCAACAAATAAGCTAAAAGTTGACTATTCAAATATCAAATTTTATGTTGATTATTCTCAACTTAATTTCAGTTTATGTAACACCCCGATTTTTCAAGCTTTCGAGCTTTCTGTTTTAATTAAACTGTATTTATTCGTTTGTATTTTATTGGAGGGTCTAGAGACGGAAATAAAATAATCTGAGACCATAGTCGTGCTCTACGCTATCGTAGGAAGCTATGGTTAAATTTTGGATCGAAAACTCAGACGGAGCCCGGTCTGCGTTTTATACTGACAGTATGATTTTACTGCTCAAACGACTTAATTTTGACCCGTGAACGAAACAGTTAGGTTTGTAATTAAATTTCGAACGACTTTGGCTATTTTAAAAATTTTCACAAAAAAATGAAATAAAATATGTTTTTTTAGGTGAAATCTTTAATCGGGTAAATAACGGAACTGATTACGGATTTATCGGGACCCGCTACAAGATAAACCCTATGTCCAATCAAGGACAACTCATCTAGTGAGTCACCTAGTGAGTCATCTAGTGAGTCACCTAATGAGTCACTAGTGTCATGATGATCAAGTGGTAATGACCATTTTGCCCTCCTAAAGAATTACCTTCTTACCCCTCAAGTTATATCCAAGTGAGACCACTCTTCTCACCTCTCTTTCACGCCAGAATTCTGCTCCCCAAGTGCAGCAACCTTTTCTTTCATTTCTCCCAAAGTTTCTTCATTTTCTTGCTATTTCCAGGAAGGCCAAAGATCAACAAAGAATTAAATTGTAAAGGAGAAGTTTGAACTCAAGCAAGTCTTCATTTTTCAAGAGGGTAATTTCTATCTTGATCCATACTCATGATCAATATTCTATGATTTCAATTTTAGTACCTTACCTTCAAAAATTCCTAGAAAATGTTAGAAAAATTCAATGGCCAGGAAACCAATTTTTATGAACTTACCTTGATGCATGCTATGACTATCTAGAAGCTTGTCCCAAAAAAATAAATTTCCTTTCTTCTTACCCTAGGCTTGGCCGAATTACCCAAGGGGTTTAAGAGGGGGTTTTGGTTCATTTTTGTATAAAGGAAGCTTGATTATGTTCTAAAGGACCCTAGGTTCTAGTTGGTGAAATTTGGAACACCCTATCCTAGTTTTTTTTGAAGAGGGCCGAACCTATCCTTAAGCAACTAAGAAGATGTTTTAAAAGTTTGACTTATTTTATGATTGTGTGGTGAAGGATTGATAGAGTAAGCGTAGCTCGTTGATTTTTGGAGTGCGTTCGGACCACGTGAGTCGGGGATTCACTGAGTAGTGGGACACTCGAAGAAATTGGAGGGCCCAAATCCTTTTTAGACTACAAAAGGTAAGAGGAGATTGCCTGAGGGATTGTCGATAACTATATGTTATCTGTGTATGTTGTGGTTTGTATAAGTTTCAATTGAACTGCGTGGTGGATGTTTAATTTAATTTTCGCTATGATGTTATTTGTCAATAATTACCTGTATGTTTGATTGTTGGTAATTATGTGCTATATGTTGATATATGCTATAACTGTACTATCTGTTGTGATGAGACTGTATTGACTGTATGGATGTTGATTGTTGATTGAGAAGCCTGACAGTGGTCAGTGCTCCATTAATGACTAAAGTAAAAGCTTTTAAAAGTCTTCTCAAGAATGTTCATGTTACTAAAGGAAATTGGAAAGGAAAAGTTAGTAGATGAAAAGAGATATGTTCGAAAAATAATTAATTTTTGGGATGGAGAAAATTACTTGGAAGGAAAAACTAATTTTTTTGACTTGGAACGTTTTTAAACATTAAGATGACGGCAAAAATCATAATTTTATTGGAACGACGATTCCGCCACAAAATGACCCTATTTTGAGAACTACGACGTTAGGAAATTGATTTTCAAGAGAGAAGTAAGTTTTTGGATTTTAAAGAAAAAGGATTTTTCATAAACAAGTTTTACTCAATAATATCAAAACCGACGACTTGGATAAGTTGCGGGGATTTTGTTTTAATTTGTGTTTCACTGACCGAAAACGACGATAAACATTGAAACGTGAACCTAGTAAACGAGACGTCGGGTTACTAGTGTTTTTTGATGATGACACGTGGATTTAAGATCCATGTTGTGGTATTGTGGACTTTGTGTCCTGTGGACTTCGCGTCCTGTATACTTTATGATGAACGTTGTTAAAGGTAAACATTGGTTTCTACTACCACGAATCTAGGACTGGTGCATCGGTCTAAGATTTCGTGACTGAACACTCGGACGTTGTGTCTTGTGTTGATTATGAAAAGTGTTAAAATATGGTAAATCATGACTGGTCGGTAGCCTTTGAGCTTCGACAAGGAAAGAACGAGCAAAAAGAACAGTGACAAGAAACAAAATGTTTTTACATGCATTAATTGGCAGACGTGCCTATAATTAATTATGATATCTTGGTGGTCAGGATATTCATGTTACTTTGCGTCATTGTGCCATGGTGGACAATGAAAGCCATATTGATGATCACTGTGCCTTGCGTAGGGCAGTGTTGCTATGGTATTACGGCGTGTCCAATGTTGGACAGCTGAGCTTGATCAGCTTGATGAAAAAGAAGTTGGGATCTCCGGAGATTAAGTAATAAACTAGACGTTGATTTTGAAGTGTTCATGCATTCTTACAAAGGATAATGTTTGACAGGTATGAATCCCTTTTGGCAAGTTATTTAATCAGAAAAACGTATGGATTGCCATGATGATATATGTGTATATGTGTTTATGTGTTTTACATGTAGTTATCGTCTTTAAATCCATATATTGGTATCTCACTCTTGCATATTCCTGGGTGGGCTTTTCTTGTTGGTATATATTGGTTTCTGTTTATAGATGGATCCGGAGGTGCCCCTCCAGCACTCCAGGGTTCGATCCCTGACCTTTGAGCATGTCGACCATGCTGGCGCCTGGGCAATAAACCCCGGGGCACAAAGCGCCATTTATACAGGACCAGTCCGGGAGGTGGTCGGTACGTTCGGAGGAGGACCACACAGACGTATGCATACAGTAGAGTCCATCGAGGTGCCTTTACCTCCAATGTGGCTCCTACTACAGTTTTTGGCAGACCAGGGAGAGTTGGGGGTGCTTCAGGATTTAGCACAGCCCTTACCAGCAGCGGCACCAGCACCCCCCAGCCCCAGATGCTGTGGATCCAGCGGTCGATGAGGTCGAGGAGGATCCAGAGGAGCTTGTGGAGATAGAGCCGAAGGACTATCCCGTGGATGCTGAGGACGATGCTCCGGACGAGGGAGTGACTTCTATGACATCTACATCTGCTGTATCTCTGGAGACTGGGGATGATCGACGGGATCTCCCCAACGGGTACCATTAGAGGTTGGCCAGCTGTAGTGAGAGGCTAGAGTTAGAGTAGTGCGTCAGTTGGTTATTCTGGCTACTGAGGGCCAGGAGATTTTGAGTAGTGGTTCCGTTCGAGCGTCACGGGTATTATGCAGTTTATTTCTTTGTGTTGTATCTTGTGAATGGCCTATTTATATAAAGGCCCTGTGTATAACTGATAAGGAACTAGTATGTATACGATATTAGATGCATATAGTACTGGATAATGTGTTATGCTATGGGATGGTAGAGTTTTAAAAAGAAAAATTTTATTTATCACTAAAATTGGAGCAGGGCCGGCCCAAGCATAAAGCGGCCCAAGCCCTTGCTTTAGGCCTCTCAAAAAAATAATTTTTTCTTTAGAAAAAAAGTTCACTTTATATTTTTTTATATTATCTTTTTGATATGTTTCATATATTAACAAACATAAGTTAGCCCATTTGGTATAAAAGCTTACTATTAACTGCAAGGTCCAAGGATCAACTCCTTGTTGTGTACAAAATAATTAATACTTTAATTTTTTAAAAAGGCCTCATCACAGAGTTTGCTTTAGGCCTCAATAGGTGTTGGGCCGGCCCTGAATTGGAGAGGCGTTCACCAATTAGAAAACTTTATTTTCCGAAAGTAACTAGAAAAAGATTAATAGAGTTTATTTCCTAGAACAGATGGGGTAACCATGTGGCATCCCAGAAGGGGGTGTCACAGTTTAGATACTCTTCAGGTAACTTGTTTTATTAAAAAAAGTTCGTTGTAGGAAAAGTATATGATTGATTCCGTTTTTTTTGCTTTCCAAATAACCAGTAGAGAATTTCTTAACATTTCAATAACAAAATAACAAAAATTAATTGAACCTAAATGTTTGACATTTTTACACGGTTTTAGTACTTCAATTGATAATTGGTAACTTAATTAAGTCATTAAAGTAATAGACAACTTTTTATGTCAAATATGCTAAACATCATGAGGGAAAAAATTACGGCGTTAACTTTTTGAGATATCAACTATCACCAAGCAAGATTTATCAACTGACTTCAGTGTCATGCCATTTTCTCACCCAACCAAGAAACAATGTAGATTCACATTTGCTTTGTTATACTGTGAACTAAGACAAAAATAATTACTCTATTATATGACCAAGTTAAGAGAATATTAGTTTCGACGCATGTTACTATATATTTTCTTCAAAAGTAAACCAAATTCGAATAAATAATTTTTTTAAATAGATTAACACTAATTTAAATTCGAAATATAATGAATTTAACCGAATAGTAGATATTCAGCTTGATTACTCGTTGTTTCTGTTTTTTAAAATCATAGAAGATTGTTTATTCGGATCATCATAAATTAATTAATATGTTAGGCTATTTGATTTCCTATCTTGCTAGGTCATGTATTTGAAAGATTGTATTTCACATTTAATCAAATACATTTTTTTAATATCCTAATGGTTTGTCACAACTAAATTCTTAAAAATAAATGCTAGAAAATAATATAGACCACTTATGTACAAGCCAAGAAATCAGTAACCGTATTTCCCAAGTTTAATCAGTATTAAAATAACAGGGACATATGGGGTTCATATTTTAAATTGGTATTCGTACTTAATTAAATCATCAAAATAATTAATTGCATGTAACAAATAAGCACATATATTTCGTTACATTAGTAAGTTACATTATATTTTTCACTTAATTTCTTGATTTAGTTATTTCCTTTACCTGTATCAATCGTTCTTAAAATGTTTCATTCCTAAATTATTAGGAAATTAATCCCAAGATTTCGCTAGATTACTTCCATTCACCTTTTAAACATCCAATTAATCACTATTACTATTAGATTTGCCAAAAAATTAGCAGAATTTGATTCTTTATTATGTGAATTTACACATTTCTGTTTTTCCTAATGGTTTTATGTTTTTTCTCCCCTTTGATTTCTTCTGTTGTATATAATAAATACATGAATTAAAAAGTATAGTGTTAAAGACATGATAAGTAGCTTAAAACTAATAAAGCTGACATGTTGGATATGCTCAAATCCATACTTTCTTTGGGGACACTAAGAATGGCAGCCATTTTACATGCATTCTTCTATGCCTATAAATTGACATTGTTTCTTGAACTTGAAACATCAAAACCTCAAATTTGCATAGATATATAACATAAAAATAGAGGAGATGCTGCCACAAGGAATGACGATGGCATTGAGTGCAAAGAAAAAAAGTGTGCTGATGATAGCCATGATTATGATAGTCTCAGTACAAGCTATTGCCAATGCTCCACCTCCACGAGTTAAGCCGAACTTCTCTTTTGGACCAGTTCTTTGTTATGCAAAGTGCATTGGACAATGCTTGCAGATTCCAAATCCAATTCAAACTCCATTGTGTGTAGCTGCCTGTCATAAACAATGTCATAAGACATCCTCTAATGTTGTCTACGACTGTATTGCCGGTTGTGCCTTGTCAAAGTCCATTAGCGTCAACATTGGTATCAATGCTTTTATCTTTGCCTAATTTTTTTTTTTTGTTTTGGTTTTGAGCGAAATAACTATGATTTAATTGTGCTAGTTGATTGTTCTATATTTTTTAACAATTGACTTGATGTGTCAGATAAATGTGGAGTGGATGCCTTTGTGGGTTCGTGCTTGAAGGGTTGCAAGAACCAGTAATCAATCTCTCAGCTTAGTGAAACGAAATGTTTTGGGAAAATGTAATTATGGAAATAAGGATTTTGTTGATCTCCAATAAATGAAGTTTAATGCATAATGTATCTTTGCTTTAATATTTTGCAAAAATTTGTTCATTCTCTTCTTTCTTTCTTCTTTTTACAGTAGTTGCATGTGATAGTGAAGATACACGAATTATTTGAATCAGGTTCATGAAGGAAATAATTCATAATTACTACCAGATAAATAATGTTACAAAATTTAACGAAACATCTCACACTCGAAGCAACGTAAATTTTCATATTAGTATGGCATGCCATGCCTAAGAGCTAGCAAAACGATATTTTTTCTCAGAGAGAATCTTCCCCATAATTTAACATTTTGACCATAGGCTATTTTTTTTTCATCAAGCAAACACCACAATAAATTTATGTGAAAGAAATTTCGTTTGAAAGTCGAGATGCGTTGGGCAAATACAAATGACATGCTATATCGTTAATCATCATATGGTTGCATAGCATCGATAGTATAGTTTTATTCATAGGAGAGGTTGTTTTACGCATGACTTTGAACAAAGATTTAGCTAGAATGGAAAGTAAAGAAGAAAAACTAATTTATTGACACCTAAAGGGTAATAACTTATTCGTAATCTGGATGAAGCTCACAGATTGATATAAGGTAATTTTATATATAGTTTATATGGAGTCTTCATGATTTGTACGGTGGTTCAAATGTTCTATAAACTTTAGAAAGGACGAAAAACTAATCAGATTCAACATCATCCTTAGAGAGCGATTTTCCAAGTTCATTATTTTTCTCTTTATAAATATATACGGTTAGCAATAGTTAATTGTATATATTATTACAAAATAAAGATTTATTTGTGACGCACCCTGATCGTGTAAAGGATTTTTATGCTAGCAACCAATCGTGGATTGCCACACCATTAAAAGTAGTTGACCCTCAAAATAAGGTCATAGTGATGTATGATTGATTGATAGTATTAAAAAAGTTACGCTGATAGTGCATTAAAAGTAAAGTCAACAAATAAGCTAAAAATTGACTATTTAAATATCAAATTTTATGTTGATTATTCTCAACTTAATTTCAGTTTAGATACTCTTTAGGTAACTTGTTTTATTAAAAAAGCTCGTTGTAAGAAAAGTATATGATTGATTCCGTTTTGTTTGCTTTCCAAAAAACCAGTAGAGAAATTGTAACGCCCCGATTTTTCATGCTTTTGATCTTTCTGTTTTATTTAAACACTATTTTCTATTTGTATTTTATTGGAGAGTTTAGAGAGTTAAAAAAAATAATCCGAGACCATAGTCATGCTCTACGCTATTGTAGGAAGCTATGGTTAAATTTTGGTCGGAAACCCAGACAGAGCCCGGTCTGTGTTTTACACTGACAGTATGATTTTATTGCTCAAAAAACCTAATTTTGACTTGTGAACGAGACAGTTAGGTTTTAAATTAAATTTTCTACGATATTGGATAATTCAAAAATTTTCACTGAAAAAGTGAAAAATATGATTTTACGGAACCGAATACAGATTTACCGGGACCCGTTAACGGATAATTACTAAGTCACTATCCATCCACCTTACTAAGGTGAGTCACTAGTCATCATGACTTTGGAGGGGCAAATGACCTTAATGTCCCTAAAACTTGCCAAAATGACCATTTTACCCTTTTAGCAAATTACCCTTCTACCCTTCTATATTTACTAAGCTTAAAACATCACCTTTTCACTCATTTCTTCTCCTCATCTCACGCAGCCCCCTCCCCCATTTTCACTCTTCTTCTCTTTTCACTTTCTCTCCATAAACTCACCATAAACCATTTCAAGCTTTCTAATTCAAGTAGAAACTTCAATCAAGGTGATTCGGAGAAGCTTCAATCCTTGCAAACCCTTACTAATCAAGAGGTGAGCTTCACTCTTCTTCTCTCTAGATGATCATGGATTTTTATGATGTAGGTGAAGGTTATGGTTTTAGCTTCAAAAATCCATAACTAATTGTAGAAAATTACTATGCTCATGAAATTACTTTCTATGAACTCATTAAGACCTCTAGATTTATCATCCAAGGACATCACAAGGCTGCCCTGTTTTTTTACCCTAGGACCGAAATTCTAATGTTATGACTAGATGATATTTTATTTCAATCATGAGAAAATAACCATAGATTTCATCTTTCTATTGCTTAGATGTCTTGAATCCAAGAGCTTGAAGCCAAATAAAATCCCTAGCCTATTGCCCTAGAGGGAACCGAATCCATGTTCAAAGGGAGGAGTATGATGTCGTTTCAAATTTTAATTTATGACAATTTCCCTTAATTCTAGAATACTCTTTGATCATAAATCCAAGAGTATGTGAAAATTTGGAAATCCTAGCCACCTTAGCTAGTCATAACCGAAATCATATAGGGGTAGTGTTAGGTTATTCAACAAGTTAAACTTATTTTGTGTCTTGTGATGAAGGAACAAGAGAATCACTATCGCTGGACGAATTGGGAAAGACAATTGGACCGTTGAACGGGAGACTTAGAGACCGGAAAGCTTAAACTTGAGTAGGCTACGAGAGGTAAGGGGAGTTTACCTGAGGGATTTATGATAACTACATGTTGTGTTGTTGATGAATTTATTGAATGAAGTGCTTTGATGATGAGTTGATGTTGTTATATGTTGTTATGTGAACGTTGATGTGGTTGAGTGTATTGATGGAATTTATTATATTGACAATAATGTGATTGGCTATGTTTATGGGAATAGGTGTGGAATTCATTATGTTGTGATATGATAATTGTATTGTTGTGGTTTGTTGCATTGAAATCCATAAATAAAGATAAAAGCTTTTAAAAGCCTTGCAGAAAAATCATAGATTAGTTTGGGGAAAACTTTGGGAAATATTTACGATGCAAACTTTCTCAAGTATACATTACGTTATGATAAGAGGAAAAACATCAAAAGTTTGGATTTGATTAATTTTCAGGTGAAAAAGGTGAATTTTCCAAGAAATTTATGAAAAACTGTTTCATCGTTTTGAAAACAGTGTTTTTATGCTGAGATGGTATTTTTGATCTTAGCCATCCTGGTAGAAATGAATTTTTGGGGAAGGGATTTATTTAATAAAGGTAAAGTTTCCTTATAACTATGTTTGTTTCGTTTTAACATGTATTTAAACAGAAAACGTTTTATCTGTAACACTATTTTCCAAACAATGTAAAAATCCGACAACTCAAAAGAGTTTATGGAGATTTGATTTGATTTCTGTATTTCACAGAACGAAAACGATGGTAACGCTGAAACGTGAGCCTAGTAAACGAGACGTCGGGTTACTATTGTTCTGTGATAAAGACACGTAGATTTTAAACCGGGTGACGGTATTATGGACTGTGTGTCCTACGAATTATGTCTCTTTTTCATGTCATGATGGGTATGACTAAAGGTAAATACTGTTTTCTATTACCACGGACCTTGGGCTGGTGCATCGGTCTAGGGCTCCGCGATTGAGCACTCGAACGTTTCGTCCTGTGTTAGAAGTTTTAAAACGATGTAAATTGTGAATAGTCGGGAGCTTTGAGCTACGACAATGAAAGAATGAACACAAAGAAAAGTGGCAAGACTTGGAACGTTTTTCTCATGCATTTGTTTTTAGACAGACGTGCCATTTGGATTGGGGGGGACCTTGATGGCAGGGAACCCTGTGATGACTTTAAGTCATTGTGTAACATTGTGCCTTGATGGACAATGGTGTCATACAACTGACGAATATTGTGCCTTGAGTTGGACAATATCGTATGACCATTTACAGTTTATTAAGTACCGCTGAATGTAATTCCATGTAATTGCGTAATGTCATGGTGTTCATGTACTTCCGAATAAGCACTTAGGTGCTGGTCATTGTTCCTAGAGCCAATGTACCTTGAGCCTGATCAGCTCAGTTTTTACACAATAGTGTCCGGAGATTAAGGAAAGAATTAGATGATGAACATTGAAGTGTCATGCATCTCTTTTGAAAATAACAATGGCTGTCGAGTATAAGACCCTATGATATACTACTTGTTTATCAGTAGGACCGTATACATGATGATTATTTATGCTTATGTGTTATTGATGTGATATACATGTTGTTATCATGTGTGAATCCATATATTGGTATCTCACCCTTACATTTTCAGATGAATTCTAAGATGTCGCTGGAAAATTCGGGGATCCATTCCATGATGTTTGAGTATGCAGAGGAGCGTGACGCATGAGAAGTCATAGTGTTTAGTAGTATGACCAGCTATAGGATATGTCCTATTCTATTTTGAACAACAGTTAGTTAATTACTCTGGCTACTGACGGCCACGACTGTTTTGAATGACCGTATGTATAAGGCTCTATTGTGATATATTATTATGTATACTCTGTTTGATGTTTCTTTACCTGCGTGTTTAACTGATGTATAGTAAGCTAAGTTAGAAGAAAAATTGTATCACGGATTTTCACAATAAGTTCAATACTTAGAAAAATTTATTTTCCGAAAGCAACAAGCAAAAATTAATTGAAGTTGATTTTCCGCAACGGGTAACTATGTGGTGCCCCAGGGGGTGTCACATTAGTGGTATCAGAGCTGGACGAGTCTGTCGGGAATCTTTGGGAAGTAGGTCTATTGTGTTGCTATTGTGTGTTCTCTGATTGAGAATTTTTGATTTGAATTACTTCTTAGAAGTAATGCGGATTAACTAGTGATCATACATTCCGTGTTTCTGGTTGCCATTTAACTGAGTTTGCCTTGCAGGTCAGTTATGGAACCAGAAGGTGAACGTGGACGCGGACGAGGACGTGGACGCGGACGTGGCCGTGGACGCGGTCGTGGTAGGGGTCGTCGAGGTGGTCCTATCGAAGGCCCTGATCATGCTGATGAGTACTATGAGGGTGCAATGGACTACACTGCACGAGCAATGGAGAATGTTGCCGCTGCTATTGCTTTACAAACAGCTGCTATGGCTGCTCAGAACCAACAAGCTGTTGAAGGTAGAGGTCTGACTGCATTTCGACGTCAGAATCCTCCACAGTTTCGCGGGGATGCTGAACCTGAGAAAGATGACCTATGGATACAGGAACTGGAGAAGATTTTTGAGCTTATACTGAGTCCAGAAGGTGTTAAAGTTCAATATGCTACATTCCTGCTGATGGGAGATGCAGAGTATTGGTGGAAAGGCACCAGACAACTGTTAGAAGCTGACAACCAGGAGATTACTTGGGAAATGTTCCGAAGTGCATTCTTGGACAAGTACTTTCCTGAAAATGCTAGAGTCGAGAAGGAACGAGAATTTCTCTGTCTGCTGCAAAGGCATCTTTCTGTCGAGGAGTATGCAGCGAAGTTTGAATCGCTTGCTAAATACTTCCGTTTCTTTCAGACTCAACCTAACGAAAGCTAGAAATGTGAGAGATTCGAAGCAGGATTAAGGTTCGAGATCAAAGAATCTGTGCTGCCCTTGCAGATTAGGAATTTGCAAGCTCTAGTCGAGATGTGCCGCAAGGTGGAGCAGATGAGGAAAGGAAGAGATAATAGAGGGAATGTTGGAGGACCCTCTCGGTTTAAGGGCCCATTTCAAGTTCAAAGTCAAAGGGGGAAGCAGCTACAGAGGAAACCATATTTCCGACCCCAGGGGAGTAACCCAAGTCAACAATCATTTCGTCCAAATGTTGCTGCATCAAGGGGTGTAGGCCAAAGCCAAGGCCAAGTTAGGAAATGCTTCAAATGTGGAGATCAGAATCATATGGTTGATACCTGTCCATTGAGAAAGATTAGATGTTTCAACTGTAATCAAATGGGACACTTATCAAAGGACTGTAATGCTCCAAAACGTGGACCTGTTGTTAACCATGCAAAGACCAATAAACCGACGACAACGGGAAGAGTTTACACGATGAGCGGTGCTGAAGCTTCGAACTCCGACGATCTCGTATAGGGGAATTGCGACATAGACAATAATCTCTTGACTGTACTTTTCGATTCGGGTGCAACCCATTCCTTTATTTCGATGGATTGTGTGAAACAGCTGAAATTGCCCGTCTCTTCGTTATCTTATAATCTGGTTGTTTCAACCCCAACTGCTAAGCTAGTTATTGCCAATTCTATATGCTTGAGCTGTCCTATACTTATTTAGGATAGACATTTCCTTGTTGATTTGATCTGTTTGCCTTTAATACAATTAGATGTAATTTTAGGCATGGATTTTCCAACCATATTCTCATTGATTGTGCTCGTAAAATTTTGGTCTTTCCTAAGGATGAGATTTCTGGATTATTATCTGCTAACCAAGTAAGGGCTTCTATTAAAGAAGGAGCACAAGGATACATATTACTATTTTCCTTAGACGTAGAGAGTGAGTTAGATCTACAGTCCATACCAATCGTCAATGAGTTTCCGGAGGTGTTTCCTGAAGATGTACCGGGGCTACCGCCAGTGCGGGACATTGAGTTCGCGATTGATCTGGTACCGAGCATTGGACCAATATCCATGGCACCATATCGTATGTCGCCATCAGAGCTGGAGGACTTGAAACAACAATTGGTGGAACTGATGGAAAAGGAATTTATTAGACCGAGCGTATCACTGTGGGGAGCTCCAGTTTTATTGGTGAAGAAGAAAGATGGGACTTCTCGCTTATGTGTAGATTATCTTCAGTTAAATAAAGTGACAATTAAGAATAAGTATCCTCTTCCAAGGATCGACGATTTGATGGACCAATTATGTGGAGCGGCCGTTTTCTCGAAGATAGATCTACGGTCGGGTTACCATCAGATTCGTGTAAAGGCGGAGGATGTTCCGAAAACAGCGTTTCGAACACGCTACGGGCATTATGAATATCTCGTGATGCCATTTGGAATGACGAATGCTCCTGCTATATTCATGGATCACATGAATAGGATTTTTCGTCCTTATCTAGATAAGTTTGTCGTTGTCTTCATAGATGACATTCTAATCTATTCTCCTAATGAGGAAAAACATGTTGAACATCTCAATATGGTTCTTCAAATCTTAAAGGAGAAACAATTATACGCGAAACCTGAAAAGTGTGAATTTTGGCTAGACCAAGTTCAATTTTTGGGACACGTTATTTCGAGTGAAGGAATCGCAGTGGATCCGTCGAAGGTAGAAGCTGTTTTGCAATGGGAGAGGCCCAAGACGGTAACGGAAATCCGTGGTTTCATGGGTTTAACTGGATACTATAGGAGATTCATTGAGGGATTCTCCAAGATAGTAGGACCTCTTACCCAACTAACTCAGAAGGATCAAGCGTTTATCTGGACTGAAACCTGCTAGAAAAGTTTCCAGGAATTGAAACAAAGGCTGACTACTTCACCGATGTTGGTATTACCTGATCCCAAGGAACCTTTTAAGGTATACTGTGATGCTTCACATCAAGGGTTAGGTTGTGTGTTAATGCAGAACCGGAACGTAGTAGCTTATGCTTCCAGACAATTGAAGACTCATGAGAGGAATTATCCTACGCATGACCTGGAACTAGCAATAGTGGTTTTTGCATTAAAGATCTAGAGACACTATCTGTATGGAGCAACATTCAATGTCTTCAGCGACCACAAAAGCCAGAAGTATTTGCTTGACCAGAAAGAGCTCAACATGCGACAAAGACGGTGGTTGGAATTTCTGAAGGATTACGATTTCCAATTACAGTATCACCCAGGAAAGGCGAACATGGTAGCGGATGCCTTGAGTAGAAAGTCAATACATGCATCTGCAATGATGGTCAAAGAGCAAGAATTGATAGAACAATTCCGAGATATGCGGTTAACAATCACGACATCGCCGGGAAGACTTTGCTTAAGTGAGATTACTGTTTCCAATGGATTGTTGGAACAAATAAAGGAGAAACAAGAAAGTAATCAGTACCTACAAGAAGAAAGAGAATTAGTGCGACGAGGAGCAGTATCGGAATTCAGAGAGGGAACAGATGGAATCTTAAGATTCGGTGAAAGGATTTATGTATCAGACGATTCAGAGCTTAAGAAATTAATTTTGGAAGAAGCTCATAAGATTAAACTGAGTTTACACCCAGGAGCAACAAAGATGTACCAAGATTTAAAGAAGTTATACTGGTGGTATGGGATGAAGAGAGATGTAATGGAATACGTCACCTCATGTTTAATTTGTCAAAAGGCTAAGATAGAACATCAAAGACCGGCAGGAATGTTACATTCTTTGGATATTTCGGAATGGAAATGGGATGGTATCACGATGGACTTTGTGACGAGTTTACCAAAGACTCGGAAGGGACATGACGCAATAAGGGTAATCATTGATAGACTGACCAAGTCAGCTCACTTTTTGCCCATCAACATAAAGTATTCAATGGAGAAATTGACTCAGTTATACATTGGAGAAATTGTCAGATTACATGGAGTACCTGCAAGTATTATTTTGGATCGGGATCCGAGGTTTACATCAAGATTCTGGCAAAGTTTACATGAGTCACTAGGAACGAAACTCAGATTGAGTTCAGCATATCATCCACAAACGGATGGACAGTCCGAAAGGACGATCCAGTCTCTTAAAGATCTGCTGAGAGCTTGTGTGCTAGAACATCTTGGTAGTTGGGATGAATTTCTACCATTGATAGAATTCACCTACAACAACAATTTTCACTCGAGCATAGGAATGGCACCTTATGAAGCCTTGTATGGTCAACGGTGTAGAACACCTCTATGTTGGTACCAGGATGATGGGAGCCTGCTGTTGGGACCAGATATCGTACAACAGACAACCGAAAAGGTGACGATGATTCGGGAAAAGATGCGGACAACTCAGAGTCGACAGAAGAGTTATGCGGACAAGAGAATATGACCTCTCGAGTTTGAGGAAGGCGATCATGTATTTTTGAGAGTCACGCCTACGACTGGGGTTGGTCGGGTAATCAAATCTAGAAAACTCACTCCGAAATTCATTGGACCTTACCAAATTCTTCGTCGTGTAGGTCCAGTAGCCTATCAAATTGCTTTACCACCCTTTCTTTCCAATATTCATGACGTTTTCCATGTTTCACAACTAAGGAAGATAGTCCTGATCCATCGCATGTAATCAAACCCGATGTAGTACAGTTGAAAGAGAACTTGTCTTATGAGACTTCACCCGTGCGAATCTTGGATAAGACGACTAAGCAGCTCAGGGGTAAACAGATTTCCTTAGTCAAGGTTATTTGGGACGATACAACGGCAGAAGCAACTTGGGAAGCTGAGGACAAAATGAGGGTGCAATACCCCTATCTTTTCACCGGTACATAATTTCGAGGACGAAATTTTTTTTAGTGGGGTAGTAATATAACGTCCCGATTTTTCAAGCTTTTGAGCTTTCCGTTTTATTTAAACACTAGTTATCTATTTGTATTTTATTGGAGAGTTTAGAGAGTGAAAAAAAATAATCCGAGACCATAGTCATGCTCTACGCTATCGTAGGAAGCTATGGTTAAATTTTGGTCGAAAACCCAGGCGGAGCCCGGTCTGTGTTTTACACTGACAGTATGATTTTACTGCTCAGAAAACCTAATTTTGACTCGTGAACGAGACAGTTAGGTTTTAAATTAAATTTTATACGATATTGAAAAATTTAAAAATTTTCACCAAGAAAGTGAAAAATATGATTTTACTGAACCGAATACAGATTTACCGGGACCCGTTAACTGATAATTACTAAGTCACTATCCATCCACCTCACTAGGGTGAGTCACCTAGTGACTCACCAAAGTCATCATGACTTTGGAGGGGCAAATGACCTTAATGTCCCTAAAACTTGCTAAAATGACCATTTT
The DNA here is from genome assembly GCA_039655645.1 of Ammopiptanthus mongolicus. Lineage (NCBI taxonomy): Eukaryota > Viridiplantae > Streptophyta > Magnoliopsida > Fabales > Fabaceae > Ammopiptanthus > Ammopiptanthus mongolicus. The sequence continues at coordinate 76,724,089 of CM077345.1, forward strand.
ACCCTTTTAGCAAATTACCCTTCTACCCTTCTATATTTACTAAGCTTAAAACATCACCTTTTCACTCATTTCTTTGAAGGAACCTGCTTGAAACACAAGAAACGGGGTTGAATTGTGTTTTAAACGATTTTAAATTCTTTTCATAAGCAGATAATGATTTTCGCAAGATTGGACGCTTAAAATGATTAAAAGCAAAGAGAACTCTTCCAAACTCCAAGTTGGACGCTCACTTAGTTTTGACTAAGACGGAAAACAGGGTAATAAAAAGCAATTCAATCCCAGTTAGTTTGTTAGACAGAAACTAAAGTAAGAGAAGGGAGAGAAAGGAACACAACGATATTATCCTGGTTCACTCTTCACCAAAGAGCTACGTCCAGTCCTCTCTACTTGAGAGCTTTATCCACTATAACAAAAACCTTTTGTTACAAAGTATTCAACACCTCTTCAGGCAGTATTCTCAACCTCTTCAGGTTCTCTAAGTATTCTTTTACAGACAAGCCTCTTCAGGCTCAACCAAACTAAGGTTTTGAAAAAGATTGTTCTACTAACTCACTAAATGTGAGAATTCGAAACTAAAGCTTAGACTCTTGAAAATAGCTCTACACAGAGAGTAATATGAAGGTTAGAATCAGAGTAGCTTTTCTAGCTTTGCAAGCTTGAGATTTTCTCTTTTATCTCTTGAGCTAATATTTTCTTGTATCTCTTGAAGGATTTTGAAATGCTATGTGTTGCTTCACTTGTATTTTTGCTCAAGTTCGGTTTCGTTCTCTGTATCTTTGCACTTTCAAAAGATGAAGGTATATATAGCCTCTTTTCTTTGAGCAGTCTTCAGTCTTCAACGGATGGAAAAGGATCCGTTCTGATGAGCATTGAATGCATTTGATCCGTTGAGTCTGATAGCTTCTGAAGTTTCTGATCAGCAGAATAGACTATCAGGGTGATAGCTAAAAGTGGTGCTGACATATCCTCTGAGTAGAACGAAAGTTGCCTTTTGTTTATCCAAAACAAGAAGGTCAACTTCTTTAGGTGATAGAGACATTCTGGCTTATGCTTTACTTTTGTACGAATCTTACAAAGAATGTTTTGTCCCACGGGTATAAGCCTTTTACAGGGAATAATAAATTCAAATGCTTTTACATGATATTCATGCTTTAAATTTAAAAGACATTTATTGGACTAGCTATTACAGAAGGTAAACAAAAGAGTCTTTGGACTCAATGGTTCTATAAATTACCGTCCAGTCGTAAACCAAGAATAGGTGTTGGACGAGATAAAGTCTTTGGACTATGTTGGACGAGATAACGTCTTTGGACTATGTTGGACGAGACAAAGTCTTTGGACTATGGATAGTCTTTGGACTCAATTTAGATTTGTCCTGCACACTTAATATAAAACGTTAGTCCATAACAAATCTTTGTTCATCTTAAATTAGCTCTTTGTTAACATCAAAACTTAAGGGATTATCTGGACCATGACCACTTTGGTTCCAACAATCTCCCCCTTTTTGATGATGACAAAACATGCTGATTTTGATTGAACAAAGAGTCCTAGAGAGCTGAAGGGCTCCCCCTAAGACAAACATTCTAATCATTTAAAGCATTTAATCATTTAAAGCATATAAAACAGATATGAGCACATGTATCATTTAAAGATTCAATCAACCCATTTAACTTTAAATAATAAATCAAATAATCAATCAATCCATCTTCTCCCCCTTTTTGTCATCAGACAAAAGAGTGAGAAACACATCATAGTCAGTTGATTTGAAAACAAAGAGAAAGAAAAAAAAAATTTAAGAAGAGGGAGGAGGTTTGGGAATGAAATCTTTGAACATGGCCGCAATTTGCTGAAGGAGCACCGCATTGTTGGCTTCTATGGTCCGTTGGACGAACTCTTGAAACTCAGGAGGAATAACCGAGGCAGAGCTCTCAACAGTGGCCCGGGTTGCGTCCACACCTCTTTGATCAGGAACTACACTCAGAGCCTGAAAAGGAGATGGAGCATTAGGATGGACCATTGAGAGAGGGACCGGTTGAGACTTGGACTGAGCTGAGTCTGCAACTTGTTCCACTTCGTTATCATGAGTTTCAGAGGAGGGTTCCACATAGATGATTTCGGTGTCCCCAGTCTCTTCAGGAATGACCGGCTTAGGAGGAAGAGTAGGAGGAACAAGAGGAACAACGATAGGTTCGGGTGGACGCAGCACTTCAAGTATGATATCAGCATCATCATACTTGTTTTCACTCCATCTGATAGGAGGCATAGGCAGAACATCTCTAGGATAAAGAGGTATCCCAAAGATATCGTCTATGATCATGAAGTTTGCTTCACGGATTCGATATTGTCTCGGGTAGACGCGAATCTCTGCTTTCTCCTCGACTGATAATCCAGATGATGATGCTTCTTGGGAGCATCTCCAGATGTGATTTTCCCAATAGATCCTAGCATCTGGGTCAAATCTGAATCGAGGATCTTTCTTCCAAATACTTTCGAGAGCCCTAGAGTCATCTCGATGTTTTGTCCAAAACAGGGGATCAAAAGCATTTTTGTAAGGCAGCGTCCATGACTCAAGACTTTTGCGAAGGTCCTTATCCTTGTTGGGATCTGGGATAGGGAGCCTTGGGCAAGCTCGAGGAGGAACAACTCCTACGCTAGTGCGAGAAGACTTTGACCAAAATCTCTTTGGAAGGTTGTGATGGATCTTAGCTTCTCGAGTCATGTCACACTCCCTCCGCACAGCATAGTAAGGAAGAAAGTCCCGGACATCAGAATACTCCTTCCAAGTTGATGGATAGCTTGGAATGAAAGAGAGGTCGGGATCAAGGATGAAGTTACTTAAGCCAAACGTCCTTGCCCTTCTTTCATACTCCGTCTTGTAACCTCTCTTGTCTTCATGACGAAGAACAACGTGCCTCTTTATATTGTAGTGGCACCATTGGAATGCCTTGTCCTTGATAAGGTTAGGATAGACTTTCCTTGAGGAAACGTCTTCTTCTCAAGGCAAGTAACCAAGGGTCCAAGGGCAGTGTATGTTTCAGAGGGCAAAGGTTTAGTTGAAGTGTATGGGATGGGGTGATAGCCAAGTTTAGGTGGTGAGGTGGATGATGTGGAGGGTTGTTCAAATTCATACTCGGGTAATGGAAGAGGGCTTTTGGGGTGAGGTTCAGTAGTGGGGGGGTGTGTGTTTAAGGAATAGAACAGGAAATTTGCGTTTGACCTCAGCCCAAATTGAGCATTTGTTGTTGTAGTCTACTCCAGGGAGGCGTCTATATTTGCTTATGGGAAAGATCCGTCTGGGGTAGGGAGCACCATAGGGTTGGAAGGGGTGATCTCCCCAAGGTGTGAACCAGTCTTCGGGTTCATTTGGTGAGGCTAGAGTTTGAGTTTGTGGTAGGTTAGTGGGTGAGAGTGGTAGGGAAGGTTCAAAGGTTAAGTCTTCTATCTCAGACGATTGGACAACAGGAGAAATAATAACTGAACTGGAGATAGGTTCAGTATTACCTTTCGTCTTTGCTCGAGATGACCTTGCCCTTGTTGACGAAGGTTTAGGCAAAGGTGCAGCAGATGAGGTTTCCAATCTTGGCCCTTTAACTACCCTGGAGATGGGTAGATTGTCCTCTTCATCCTCATCAGTGGGAGCTAGAACCAGCTTCCTTTTTCTTGAAGGTTGGACGATGAGCTTTGGACAAGACGCAGAAGTCTTAGCTATTGGACGAGCTCATTCAGCAGAGCGTCCAGCAGTGACACATTGTTCAGACGCTTCTTCTGAGCCTTGCGTCTGAGCTCCTTTTTGTTTTCCTCCAAGTTTGGACTTTTTAAAGCAGTCCAACTGCATCATTACCAAACTTTGCCTGCTAAACTCAGGCTGATGCACACGTTCAATGCCATGAACTTCGTAGTATTTGAACTTTCTTTCTGGAGCCAAGTTCTTTAGGTCGTCGTAGACCATATGCTTCTCAAATATTTTGGAGAGAAGAGCGCCATAGATGAGTGCAGTGTTCTTCCCAGAGCCTTCAATGGCATATTTGAAGAAGGAAAAGAGTAGGTGGGGAAGGTTTATTTGCCTTTCAAGAATCAAATGAACCAGACAAAATTGATGAGCCTTTGAAACATTATCCTTTGACCCAACCTTATGAAGGATAGCCTTGTTCAAGATTTGGTGAAGAACCCTAGCCTTGTCAGTCATTTTTGAGGCTATGAGTTTGTCACCTGAGTTCTTCAACAGACAATCTCTGATGGTGGAAGCATCACCAATCTCTTCTTCCCAGTCATCTTCAACAGTTATGCCTGATTGAGCGCACCCAGTTGCATTAGAGATAGTTGCTTCAGATACTATTACTTCAGTGTCAAGCACTTTGTTGCGAATCTCCCTTGCAGAGACAATGGGGTTAGTCCAGAACTCCCTAACTAGAGCAGGATAGATTACCGGAGAACATTCAAAGTAGCTTGACCATCCAGCAGCATGGATGTTAGAGAAGATGTCAATCCCATTATCAGCCAGGAATTGTAGGTTAAACTTGTACTCGACCATGCCATCAGCAGTCTGAGCATTAAAGGTTTTTCCTTTACCCTTAGAGCCAGCAGCAGAAGAGGTTGCCATAGTTTCAGAGAGGATGTTTAAATAAAAAGGTTTTTCAGAAAGGGTTTTCCTTTTCGAAGATGCAAGAAGAAAGGTTAAAGCTTTTTGTAAAGGTTTGATTTTTATCAAAACTTAGGTTTTAAAAGGAAGAAGAAGAGAGAGCGAAAACCTTTCGTATTTTCAAAGAGAGAGAGATAGAGCGAAACGACATGCATTAAATGTCTGACACACGTTCAGACCTTGAAACTGTAAAAAGCATTTTTGGCAAATAAAGAAGACAAAGAACTGACTTAGTTAAGGGAATGAAGGATAATATTTCATTCGACAAAGATTGAGTTTCATTAATGCATTAGACGAGCATTCAGAAAGTACACTGGACGAGCATGTATTGGACGTCATGCAAATATTGGACGCATGCATTGGACTTTCAGTCAATCAATGAAATGCATGTTCAGATATTTTCTTATAAATATAAACCTATCCTCGGCTAATGGTTTAGTGAAGATATCTGCCCATTGATGGTCAGTATCAACAAATTGAATATCTATTGTTCCTTTTTGCACATAGTCCCTAATAAAATGATGTTTTATTTCTATATGCTTTGCTCTAGAATGCAGTATGGGGTTCTTTGACAAATTAATAGCAGCAGTGTTATCACACATGATAGGGATGTTGCTTACAAACACGTTGTAGTCTTCCAACTGATGCTTGATCCAAAGCAGTTGTGAACAGCAACTGGCTGCAGCAATGTACTCAGCTTCAGCAGTTGATAGAGCAATTGTGCTTTGCCTTTTGCTTGACCATGAGACAAGATTAGCACCAATGAAGTGACACCCTCCACTTGTGCTTTTCCTTTCTATTCTGTCTCCAGCATAGTCAGCATCACAGAATCCAACTAATCTGTATTCATCAATTTTCTTATACAAAAGACCCAGATTAGTAGAACCTTTTAGGTATCTAAAGATTCTTTTTACTGCTGAGAGATGAGACTCTCTTGGATCAGATTGAAAACGAGCACATAAGCAAACACTAAACATGATATCAGGTCTGGACGCAGTTAGATATAAGAGGGAACCAATCATACCTCTATATACCTTTTGGTCTACCTTTTTATCTTTATCATCTTTGTTTAGCACGGACGTTGGATGCATTGGTGTATTCATAGGTTTACAATCGTCCAACTTGAAACGTTTTAGAAGTTCCTTTGTGTACTTCGTCTGATGAATGTACACTCCATCTGATGTTTGCTTTACTTGAAGTCCGAGGAAGAATTTTAGTTCTCCCATCATGCTCATTTCAAACTCCCTTTGCATTAATTCAGAGAACTCTTGGCAAAGAGATTCATCAGTTGCACCAAATATTATATCATCAACGTAAATTTGAGCAACAATAAATTCCTTTTTATTTACTTTTCTAAAAAGAGTTGTGTCCACTTTTCCTCTCGAGAAGCCATTCTCCATTAGGAAAGAGCTGAGTCTCTCATACCAAGCTCTAGGAGCTTGCTTGAGTCCATATAAAGCTTTCTTAAGCTTATATACATGCTTAGGACGGTTCTGATCTTCAAAACCGGGTGGTTGGAGAACATATACTTCATCATTAATTACACCATTTAGGAATGCACTTTTTACATCCATTTGGTAAAGCATGATGTTATGATGTGCAGCATATGAAAGTAAGATGCGTATAGCTTCTAATCTAGCTACTGGAGCAAAGGTTTCAGTATAATCAATACCTTCCTCTTGTGAGTAGCCTTGGGCAACTAGCCTTGCTTTATTCCTTACCACCTTGCCATCCTCGTCCAGCTTGTTGCGATAGACCCACTTGGTTCCAATTACAGACTTATCCTTAGGCAGGGAGACCAGCGTCCAAACGTCACTACGTTGAAACTGGTTGAGCTCTTCTTGCATAGCGAGGATCCAGCAATCGTCCAATAAGGCTTCATCCACAGACCTTGGTTCCATCTCAGAGATGAAGGCTGAGTCAGCTTGCTCTCTGAAAGTTGACCTTGTCCGGACGCTATCATTAGGTTTGCAAATGATTTGATCCTCGGGATGATAAGTTCTGAATTGCCACGAACGAGGGGTATTTACAGCTTGCTGAGACGATGATGCGTCCTTCGTAGCGTCTGATGCCTCGTCTTTGTTGGTTGTTGGACGAGCATCTGAATCATTCAGATTCATATCTGCAAAAGAATCATCTAGCTCTGATAATCTCTTATCAGGCTGTTTGTCATCAAATTTAACATGAATGGATTCTTCAACAATCAAAGTTCTAGAGTTATAGACTCTAAAAGCTTTAGACGTTTCAGAGTATCCTAACAATATTCCATTATCTACTTTGGCATCAAACTTTCCTAGTTGATCCTTAGTATTTAAAATAAAACATTGACATCCAAAGGGGTGGAAATAAGAAATGTTGGGTTTACGTCCTTTCCACAATTCATAAGGATTCTTATTCAAGATTGGTCTTATGTATATTCTGTTTTGAATATAGCAGGCAGTGTTTACAGCTTCAGCCCAGAAGTGCTTAGGGACAGAATTATCACTGAGCATTGCCCTAGCCATCTCTTGAAGAGATCGGTTCTTCCTCTCAACAACACCGTTTTGTTATGGAGTTCTAGGGGCAGAGAAATTGTGATGAATACCACTTTCATCACAGAACCTTTGAAAGAGCTCATTTTCAAATTCGCCTCCATGATCACTTCTGATCGAGCTGATGAATACGCCTTTTTCATTCTGAACTCGCTTACAGAATATAGAAAAGACCTTGATAGACTCATCCTTGTGAGCAAGGAACTTAACCCATGTCCATCTAGTATAGTCATCTACTATGACAAGTCCATATTTCTTACCACTGACAGAGGCCGTCCTTGTTGGACCAAACAAATCAATATGCAACAATTCCAGTGGTCTAGAAGTACTAACAATGTTTTTGGACTCAAACGAGTTCTTAACTTGTTTTCCTTTTTGACATGCGTCACAGAGAGCGTCTGATCTAAACACAATCTTTGGTAAGCCTCTTACAAGGTTATGGTTGTTTAGTTTAGAGATTAATCTCATACTAGCATGACCAAGTCTTTTGTGCCAGATCCACCGCTCATCTTCCACGGACACTAGACAAGATACACTTTGAGTTGAAAGTTCCCCCAAATTAATCTTGTACAGATTATTTTGCCTTTTGGCAGTGAATAAGATGGACCCATCAGGGTTCTTGACCATACATTCACCTTTATTGAAGGAAACAACAGACCCACTGTCACATAATTGACTTATGCTAAGCAAGTTGTGTTTTAATCCTTCAACCAGAAGAACATTATCAATAGAGGGAAGAGGATGCTTACCAATCTTACCTATTCCTACTATATTACCCTTCTGGTTGCCTCCAAAGGTGACCCATCCACTAGACTTCTCACGGATTTCTTGGAACATACACCTTTCTCCCGTCATGTGACGTGAGCAACCACTGTCCAAGTACCAGGACTGGGGTCTTTTTTGTGTTGCTAAGCAGATCTGCAACAGGTATTATCATACTCTTAGGTACCCAGATAGACTTGGGTCCTTTTGGGTTAGTTGGTGGTCTTCGACCATGCATTTTGTTTTTGTTTTTGTAAGTGCATTTTGAAGAGGTGTGACCACTCGTCCCACAAATCTTGCAGTAAGTTCTGGATGCATGCAATTTATTTTCTTTTTGCTTTCCATAGGAATGAAAAGCCTTGTGATTTTTGTTGGACCCTGATATTTTCTGAGACGCAGTTTGTTTCTCAGAGTCATAGCCTAGGCCAGACTTATCATGAGGTGATCTAGTGTACCTCAATATTAGGTCTAGCTTCTCTGATCCTCCAACAAGCTTAGTTACGCTTTTGGTGAGATCAAATACCTCTTGTTTTAGTCTAGTTACCTCATGAGGTTCACTGGACTCAGAGGTGAGTTTGTCAGTTAGACTGACATTCTCAGCTTTAAGCTTATTATTCTCTTCAACAAGCTGCTTATTTAGTTTATTGGATTCTTCCAACTCCTTATTTACTTTTGACAATTTTCTCTTAAGCACGATGTATTGATGATGCAATATAGAAGAATCATTTAGCAGTTCATCATATGCTTCTTGAAGAGAGTCAGAAACGGATACCTCGTCATCTTCTGATTCAGCGTCCGAAGAGCTTTTGGCCATTAGGCAGAGATTTGAGGTAGATGAGCTCCTTGGTCTGAACAGATGTTCCAGAGCGTCCAGCTTCTCCTTAGCTGTTTGGAGTTGCGAGACCATGTCCAGTCTTGGACGATCAAGGGCGTTGACAAGACACTAGTTAGCATAGGCATTCTGAGAACATCGTCTGATATCATCACTCGTCCAGTCTGTTTCATGTTTGGACGATGTTGAACCGTCCTCAAGGGTAATCGTTGGACGATAATCTTCGTTTGTGAAGATGTCCCACAGCTCATAATTTTGAGCTTGGACGTATAATTGGAACATTGATTTCCAATAAGTATAGTCTGTTCCCTTGAAGATGGGTGGAACATTCACATTCCATCCTCTTCCAGAGGTAGACTCCTGACTTCTTTCTCCGGGAACAACAAATTGTTCATCGTCCGAAGAGTCTTCATCTTGCTTGTTGGACCATAGGCATAGATTAGCCTCTTCATTTGTTTCTTCTTCTTCTTCTTCAGAAGAGTTCAAGTCCTCCCAAGTTGCCATGAAGTTCTTTTTCTTCTTTTTGAAGAACTTCTTCTTGTCCTTTAGCGTAGGGCAATCAGCTTTGAAGTGTCCTGGTTTGTTACATTCAAAACAGACCAGCTGACTTTTATCCTTGGGTTCAGCATGATCCTTGAAGCTTTTCTTTTGGAATGGCCTTCTCTTCATTCCATTTTTCTTTCTCCACATATTCTGAATCTTTCTGGAGATAAAGGATAGCTCGTCATCGTCTGATACATCATCATCAAACTGATCAGCTTCATCACTGGACTCATCAGCTTTTAAGGCTTTTGAGTTGTTGGACCTATGAGCTTTCAGGGCAATTCCCTTGTTCTTCTTTCCGGGATTGTCAAGATCAAGCTCCTGCTCATGAACTTGAAGCATTCCTACAAGATCATCCAGAGTCAAAGTGGAGAGATCTTTGGCCTGGGTGATTGCAGTGACCAGAGGTCTCCATTTCTTAGGCAGACTCCTAAGAATCTTGGTGACATTCTCCTTGGTAGTGTAGACCTTTCCAAGGGATTTCAGATTGTTGATGATCGTCTGAAAGCGACCCATCATGTCAAGGATGGACTCTCCTTCAGCCATGGTGAACATTTCATACTGGCCAACCAGCATGATGATTTTAGAGTCCTTCACCTTGGTTGTTCCTTCATGGAGATTAGACAAGGTGTCCCATATTTGTTTGGCTGATTCACATGCATGAATCTTCTGAAATTCGTCAGGACTGAGAGCACACATTAAAGCATATCTTGCTTTATGATTCTGTTCCATTTTAGCCCGTTCAGCATCTGTCCAGTCGTCCTCTGCTTTGTCTGTCCCGTCAGAGTTGAGACAAACGTTAGGACCGTTTGTGATTCTAGCCCAGAGAGCTGAGTTTGTACTGAGGATGAAACCTTTGAATCTCTCCTTCCAGTACAGGTAATGAGTACCGTTGAAGAACGGCGGTCTGGTCATGGAAGTGCCTTCCATAACTGGTTGACTCCCGCTTGGCATACCTGGTCCAGACATATCTACAGTAGGATCTTTTCCTCTACACGGAAAAGTGCTCAACCCAGAGGCTGAGCTCTGATACCAATTGAAGGAACCTACTTGAAACATAAGAAGGGGGTTGAATTGTGTTTTAAACGATTTTAAATTCTTTTCGTAAGCAGATAATGATTTTCGCAAGATTGGACGCTTAAAATGATTAAAAGAAAAGAGAGCTCTTCCAAACTCCAAGTTGGACGCTCACTTAGTTTTGACTAAGACGGAAGACAGCGTAATGAAAGGCAATTCAATCCCAGTTAGTTTGTTAGACAGAAACTAAAGTAAGAGAAGGGAGAGAAAGGAACACAACGATATTATCCTGGTTCACTCTTCACCAAAGAGCTACGTCCAGTCCTCTCTACTTGAGAGCTTTATCCACTATAACAAAAACCTTTTGTTACAAAGTATTCAACACCTCTTCAGGCAGTATTCTCAACCTCTTCAGGTTCTCTAAGTATTCTTTTACAGACAAGCCTCTTCAGGCTCAACCAAACTAAGGTTTTGAAAAAGATTGTTCTGCTAACTCACTAAATGTGAGAATTCGAAACTAAAGCTTAGACTCTTGAAAATAGCTCTACACAGAGAGTAATATGAAGGTTAGAATCAGAGTAGCTTTTCTAGCTTTGCAAGCTTGAGATTTTCTCTTTTATCTCTTGAGCTAATATTTTCTTGTATCTCTTGAAGGATTTTGAAATGCTATGTGTTGCTTCACTTGTATTTTTGCTCAAGTTCGGTTTCGTTCTCTGTATCTTTGCACTTTCAAAAGATGAAGGTATATATAGCCTCTTTTCTTTGAGCAGTCTTCAGTCTTCAACGGATGGAAAAGGATCCGTTCTGATGAGCATTGAATGCATTTGATCCGTTGAGTCTGATAGCTTCTGAAGTTTCTGATCAGCAGAATAGACTATCAAGGTGATAGCTAAAAGTGGTGCTGACATATCCTCTGAGTAGAACGAAAGTTGCCTTTTGTTTATCCAAAACAAGAAGGTCAACTTCTTTAGGTGATAGAGACATTCTGGCTTATGCTTTACTTTTGTACGAATCTTACAAAGAATGTTTTGTCCCACGGGTATAAGCCTTTTACAGGGAATAATAAATTCAAATGCTTTTACATGATATTCACGCTTGAAATTTAAAAGACATTTATTGGACTAGCTATTACAGAAGGTAACCATAAGAGTCTTTGGACTCAATGGTTCTATAAATTACCGTCCAGTCGTAAACCAAGAATAGGTGTTGGACGAGATAAAGTCTTTGGACTATGTTGGACGAGATAACGTCTTTGGACTATGTTGGACGAGACAAAGTCTTTGGACTATGGATAGTCTTTGGACTCAATTTAGATTTGTCCTGCACACTTAATATAAAAAGTTAGTCCATAACAAATCTTTGTTCATCTTAAATTAGCTCTTTGTTAACATCAAAACTTAAGGGATTATCTGGACCATGACCACTTTGATTCCAACATTCTTCTCCTCATTTCACGCAGCGCCCTCCCCCATTTTCACTCTTCTTCTCTTTTCACTTTCTCTCCATAAACTCACCATAAACCATTTCAAGCTTTATAATTCAAGTAGAAACTTCAATCAAGGTGATTAGGAGAAGCTTCAATCCTTGCAAACCCTTACTAATCAAGAAGTGAGCTTCACTCTTCTTCTCTCTAGATGATCATGGATGTTTATGATGTAGGTGAAGGTTATGGTTTTAGCTTCAAAAATCCATAACTAATTGTAGAAAATTACTATGCTCATGAAATTACTTTCTATGAACTCATTAAGACCTCTAGATTTATCATCCAAGGACATCACAAGGCTGCCCTGTTTTTTTTTACCCTAGGACCGAAATTCTAATGTTATGACTAGATGAGATTTTGTTTCAATCATGAGAAAATAACCATAGATTTCATCTTTCTATTGCTTAGATGTCTTGAATCCAAGAGCTTGAAGCCAAATAAAATCCCTAGCCTATTGACCTAGAGGGAACCGAATCCATGTTCAAAGGGAGGAGTATGATGTTGTTTCAAATTTTAATTTATGACAATTTCCCTTAATTCTAGAATACTCTTTGATCATAAATCCAAGAGTATGTGAAAATTTGGAAATCCTAGCCACCTTAGCTAGTCATAGCCGAAATCATATAGGGCTAGTGTTAGGTTATTCAACAAGTTAAACTTATTTTGTGTCTTGTGATGAAGGGACAAGAGAATCACTATCGCTAGACGAATTGGGGAAGACAATTGGACCGTTGAACGAGAGACTTAGAGACCGGAAAGCTTAAACTTGAGTAGGCTACGAGAGGTAAGGGGAGTTTACCTGAGGGATTTATGATAACTACATGTTGTGTTGTTGATGAATTTATTGAATGAAGTGCTTTGATGATGAGTTGATGTTGTTATATGTTGTTATGTGAACGTTGATGTGGTTGAGTGTATTGATGGAATTTATTATATTGACAATAATGTGATTGGATATGTTTATGGGAATAGGTGCGGAATTGATTATGTTGTGATATGATAATTGTATGGTTGTGGTTTGTTGCTTTGAAATCCATAAATAAAGATAAAAGCTTTCAAAAGCCTTGCAGAAAAATCATACATTGGTTTGGGGAAAACTTTGGGAAATATTTATGATGCAAACTTTCTCAAGTATACATTACGTTATGATAAGAGGAAAAACGTCAAAAGTTTGGATTTGATTAATTTTCATGTGAAAAAGGTGAATTTTCCAAGAAATTTATGAAAAACTATTTCATCGTTTTGAAAACAGTGTTTTTATGCTGAGATGGTATTTTTGATCTCAACCATCCTGGTAGAAATGAATTTTTGGGGAAGGGGTTTATTTAATAAAGGTAAAGTTTCCTTATAACTACGTTTGTTTCGTTTTAACATGTATTTAAACAGAAAACGTTTTATCTGTAACAGAATTTTCCAAACAATGTAAAAATCCGACAACTTAGAAGAGTTTGTGGAGATTTGATTTGATTTCTGTATTTCACAGAACGAAAACGATGGTAATGCTGAAACGTGAGCCTAGTAAACGAGACGTCGGGTTACTAGTGTTCTGTGATAAAGACACGTAGATTTTAAACTGGGTGACGGTGTTGTGGACTGTGTGTCCTACGAATTATGTGTCTTTTTCATGTCATGATGGGTATGACTAAAGGTAAATACTGTTTTCTATTACCACGGACCTTTGGCTGGTGCATCGGTCTTGGGCTCCGCGATTGAGCACTCGTACGTTTCGTCCTGTGTTAGAAGTTTTAAAACGATGTAAATTGTGAATAGTCGGGAGCTTTGAGCTACGACAATGAAAGAATGAACACAAAGAAAAGTGGCAAGACTTGAAACGTTTTTCTCATGCATTTGTTTTTAGGCAGACGTGCCATCTGGATTGGGGGGACCTTGATGGCAGGGAACCCTGTGATGACTTTAAGTCATTGTGTAACATTGTGCCTTGATGGACAATGGTGTCATATAACTGACCAATATTGTGCCTTGAGTTGGACAATATCGTATGACCATTTACAGTTTATTAAGTATCGCTGAATCTAATTCCATATAATTGCGTAATGTCATGGTGTTCATGTACTTCCGAATAAGCACTTAGGTGCTGGTCATTGTGCCTAGAGCCAATGTACCTTGAGCCTGATCAGCTCAGTTTTTACACAATGGTGTCCGGAGATTAAGGAAAGAATTAGATGATGAACATTGAAGTGTCATGCATCTCTTTGGAAAATAACAATGGCTGTCGGGTATAAGACCCTATGATATACTACATGTTTATCAGTAGGACCGTACACATGATGATTTTTTATGCTTATGTGTTATTGATGTGATATACATGTTGTTATCATGTGTGAATCCATATATTGGTATCTCACCCTTACATTTTCAGATGAATTCCAAGATGTCGTTGAAAAATTCAGGGATCCATTCCCTGATGTTTGAGTATGCAGAGGAGCGTGACGCACGAGAAGTCATCGTGTTTTAGTAGTATGACCAGCTATAGGATATGTCCTATTCTATTTTGAACAACAGTTAGTTAATTACTCTGGCTACTGACGGCCACGACTGTTTTGAATGGCCGTATGTATAAGGCCTATGTATTCTATTGTGATATATTATTATGTATACTCAGTTTGATGTTTCTTTACCTGCATGTTTAACTGATGTATAATAAGCTAAGTTACAAGAAAAATTGTATCACGGATTTTCACAATAAGTTCAATAGTTAGAAAAACTTATTTTCCGAAAGAAACAAACAAAAATTAATTGAAGTTGATTTTCCGCAACGGGTAACCATGTGGTGTCCAAGGGGGTGCCACAGAAATTCTAAACATTTCAATAAAAAAATAACAAAAATTAATTGAACCTAAATGTTTGTCATTTTTACACCGTTTTAGTACTTCAATTGATGATTGGTAACTTAATTAAGTCATTAAAGTAATAGACAACTTTTTCTGTCAAATATGCTATACATCACGAGGGAAAAAATTACGGCGTTAACTTTTTGAGATATCAACTGTCACCAAGCAAGATTTATCAACTGACTTCAATGTCATGTCATTTTCTCACCCAACCAAGAAACTATGTAGATTCACATTTGCTTTGTTAGACTGGGAACAAAGACAAAAATAATTACTCTATTATATGACCAAGTTAAGAGAATATTAGTTTCGACGCATGTTACTATATATTTTCTTCAAAAGTAAACCAAATTCGAATAAATAATTTTTTTAAATAGATTAACACTAATTTAAATTCGAAATATAATGAATTTAACCGAATAGTAGATATTCAGCTTGATTACTCGTTGTTTCTGTTTTTTAAAATCATAGAAGATTGTTTATTCTGATCATCATAAATTAATTAATATGTTAGGCTATTTGATTTCCTATCTTGCTTGGTCATGTATTTGAAAGATTGTATTTCACATTTAATCAAATACATTTTTTTAATATCGTAATGGCTTATCTCAGCTAAATTCTCAAAAATAAATGCCAGAGAATAATATAGACCACTTATGTACAAGCCAAGAAATCAATAACCGTATTTCCCAAGTTTAATTGTGCTAGTTGATTGTTCTATATGTTTTTAACAATTGACTTGATGTGTTAGATAAACGTAGAGTGGATGCCTTTGTAGGTTCGTGCTTGAAGGGTTGCAAGAACCAGTAATCAATCTCTCAGCATAGTGAGACGAAATGTTTTGGGAAAATGTAATTATGGAAATAAGGATTTTGTTGATCTCCAATAAATGAAACTTAATGCATAATGTATCTTTGCTTTAATATTTTGGAAAAATTCGTTCATTCTCTTCTTTCTTTCTTCTTTTTACAGTAGTTGCATGTTGTAACACCCCTCTCCTCCGGGTGTCACTTTTGTAACCCAAAATATCCATTTACCCTTATTAACAAAAGACTTTTTTCGAAAATAACTCTATAATAATTGCGAAAATCGAATACAGAGTATTTAAATACAATACAAACACCGATGCAGCACATAGCTGTCGGAAATGGAGGTCCTCAGGTTTATCCCCTTACCTTAAATGAAGTCTCTTTGATGAGCAGCTCCAAGCATCAGATCCAAGAGGTGGCTAAAGGTGGCATTGACGTCCCAACTCCACAACAACTCCAAGAATGCATATCCAGCTTCCCTAAGTAAGTACAGCCACAACCAAAAATCAAGAGATAACATCCAAGCCCATTCGGCATCCAACCAACATATCAATTAACTAATCATCATTTAAAAACATAATATAATGGATTTAAATATTTTACTTAGTCCGACAGAATTACTTTTCCAATAAAATCAATTTGCGAAAAACCAATTGGGTCACGGAAATATAAAATTAGCTTAGGGAATCATTAATTAACTACCCTAATTGCACTAAAACAGAATTAATTTCATGATTAGAGTAAGATAAAGATTTAGGGATTTAGTGAAATTGGGGAAATCCAAATTCAAAGGGGGATTTGAACAATTGACATAGGGAACTTGAAATTAATATACCCAATTGCATAAAAACATAATCAATTTCTCATTTAAAGCATGAATTAAAATGCTAGGGTTTTGAATTGGGGATTTAGGGTTAGGGTTCCTCATGAAATCAAAAACCAAGATAAATGAATGGAGGATTTTATCCAGGAGGAAGAAAGAGCAGCTCCGGCGGTCGCGGCGGCGGCGCACGGTGGCTCCGGCGGTGGCTGTGGCGGTGCTGGGTCCAAAACGTGGAGGAAGATGCCGCCTTCCACGTGGTTGGTTCATTTGTGGAAAGGGAGGCCAAACGGTGGCCGGAAAATCCCATAACAGTGGCGGTTCTATGGCGGCTCCGCCGTCAACGTTGTCCGTTTGCAAAAATGTTTAGCTAGAAATGTAGAGGAAGATGAGGAGAGTAAAGTTACAAGGTTGGTTTGGTGAAAAGTGGCCGGACGGTGGCCGAAAAATGCTCAAACAGTGACGGTGGCCCCGTCGTCAACTTTCTCCGTTTGGAAAAATGTTTGGTTAGAATTGTAGAGGAGAAGGTAAGGAACATTTCTATGATTTTGGTTTTGTGAGGGGTGGCCGGAGTTGGCCGGAAATGAAGAGAGAAGGAGAGAAAATTTAGAGAGAGAGAGAAACGCGTTCAGAGGAAGAAGAAAGAAAAGAAAGGGAAGAAAGAGAAAAAAGAGAAAAAGAAAGAGAGGGAGAGAGGCGGTGGGGGTGGGGTGCCGTGGGGTTTGGGTTTTTTTTTTTTTTTTTTTGTAGCTATAGGTAAAAATTGAGTAGTTGAGATTAAGTCAAAAAAAGAAATGAATCTTGAACCTTTAATCTAAAAGTAAAGAGAAACAAATCTAAATTTTCAAAATTCGAAATAAGATAGAGATTGATGATTAAATTTATCAACCTAGGAAATCAATAATCCAAAATAAATTTTTGATTAAATCCAAACCATTTTATTTTCAAATCTAAAATCAAATAGATTAAATGTAGAAAATAATTTCCTTCAATCATATTATTTAAATGACTTAAATAATATTTTTCTAAACAAATAATAATAATAACAATAGACGAATATTTTTGTTTTGCAAGAGTGTATAAACTATGATAACGCACCCAATAAAATAAATAAACTAATTTAAATAAATAAAATTGATTATTCATGGACACAGGATTTTCGGGGTGTTACAATACTACCCCACTAAAAAAAATTTCGTCCCCGAAATTTCGTGACTCAACTAGGCAAGATCTCTTCATCCTCAGGTTTCCCAATGTACTTCCCGTACGTACTTCTTCCTTAGATAACACTTGTAACTTAATAACAAACTTCACGCCTATTATCCGTTCAATTTATCGTTAAAATCAAATCACTTCTCCTCAATCCATACTCCTTCTTCTCAATGTATTACCTTAATCTCTCACACGTGAGAGACATAATTAAACTTAACAACTTCTCTTTCACTTTTAATTCATTTAGGAAGTCTTCCTTCCACATACTTATTTTAAATTACAGTACACCTTCCTATCACAACACATCCATCAGTCCCTATCCAAGATATCGAATCCTAGTCTTAGTTTTCTTTTTGAACGTAGTCCATCTCTTCAATTTACATCACGATCATGCATCTCAACCTTACAAAACATGGTTGCACCTATTAATGCAACTACAACTACAACCAAAAGAATTCACATAGGGTACATAAATTTTAAACTTCGCTAACCACTCAGTTTCACTCAAGAATTCCCCTTTTCTATAAATCTTCAGCTTAGGTAAAACTACCAAGAACACTTTCCTACAATTTTCCAAACTCATACAATCAATCTTAACCACAGACATCGATAATTACCCTTGTCTCCTAACTACTATTCTGTCCCAATCAATACTTGACTTATGATAATTGTCTCACTTACTGAGATTGATCTTAAAGGTTCACATCTTATCAGTCATAACTATACTTTAACCAACTCTCATCACTTCTTATTTATCCTATAAAAGGAATTGTCGCAGTAGATACTACACTTACTCTTAGCTAAGCTTCCAAAGATCGAATCGTTTTCCTTGCTCGTCCACTCGAGTTGAAAGTGATCCGTTGAACTCGATCTCTACTCGATCCATGAGGATTAAGGAAGGAAATTTCCAACAAGGAAATTTTCTTGGTCTCACTCTCATAAGAAAGTATATAGAAGAACTTTACCACTATGAAAAGAATGCAGGAATATCCAGTATGTAAAAAGATTCTTCAGTAGGTTCATGAGTGTAAAAATGCATAGCTAATACATATTTACAACCATGACTCTAATAAAGTTCCTTCTTTCACAAGAATCTCCCAACGGATTAGGGAATCAATACATGAATAGTCTGGCCAAGAATCAGACTAGATCACATTTACCAAAGGTAAAGGTGATTAGACATCAAGAAACTTCCAATATCAAGAAATCGTTTGTGTTACAACCCAAGGAATAGTCATAACAAAACTTTCAATGAAATGATATGAAAATATCCAGACCCACGGATACTATTAAACCAACTCACTCAAATGTCTAATACACTGAGGATTATGTAGGAGTGTGAGTACAAATACTCGTTTGGGATCGCATGCTTTAACAATTTTCACTACCATCGAGTCAAAACTCGCGCTTAAGCAACTTCACGACAGCTTTTCTCACGTAGGGTCCACAATACGTGCCACAGGGTTTCCTCATGCTCATCGTGGCTCCTAGAGTAAACGAGAACTTCTCCGACGATAACCATTTTATTAAGAAATGGACGAACACTCTATTTCATGTAGTCTAACCTGGTTAGATTTGTAGGCAACATTCTACACAAAGCGATGGAGGTCTGACTGAATCTAGAAACTAGATCAATCGAAAACTCCACATCCTTCGCAACACAAACTTGGAACATTTTCAGAAAATTCTCCCGAAAGTCTTACACGATAGGCACCTCATTCAGATGTCCGACATAACATCAAAAGGGTAAACAAGGTGTTACATGTATACAATTACCATTTACTGATCATGAGTTCTTACAAGGCCTCAACCCGATTAGAACCCAACAAAACATGCATACACGTGTGTCACCTATTGTTTAGACAAGGAAACAATTCAACAAGGTCATACTCTCTAGGAGAAATAAAACTAACTTCAGAAACTTGTCATCAGCTTTTTCACATGCTAGTCAATTACTTTCTACTACAAATCCGTCACTAAAGACTTGCTTCCATTCTTTCTTCCACTCAGTCTCTGATCAATCGTAACCTCTGAAAAAGTATACTTAGGTATTGTACATACCCCTTACCATCATCAGCATGGATCACAAATCTACCCACAACGCATAACCCTCAATCTGTCCTAATGGAGACAAAAGTCTTATCCATCAAATCCATAAACAGTGGAGGTTCTAATCATTTCTTAAAATACTAACAGAAGAAACTTCACGCGATACCATACTTCGAGGGACATCATCCCTGAACTATTATCGGGCTCCTAAGTTCCTCTCTTTCAACATTATAGGGTCGCCTATCCTTTAACACAAGAACTCTCATCAGGGGTATCGGCTAACTTAAAACAATATGATTAATTCTACATCGAATCATCATAACACAGCTATACAAATTTTCATTTTGTTCAAACCATCAAGCCTTAGTCCTTACTACACTTCCATTGTTCCACCTGGATTCCATTCCAGTCTCTCAACTCTATTTGTAAACATGTCGTTATCTTGCCGTCCTTTTGGTCGCTTACTAACCACCTATGCATCTACTTCAGAAAACTTTTGGTATTCCTCTACTTGTCTAAGGTACACTCGTTTTCCTTGGCAACTTTCCCAACAATTTAATTTCCTTCACATATAAAGGAGTTTTCCCTCACTTGCTGGCTAAGAGTCTACTATTCTTGACGCATAACGTAACGGTCATATTCAAGCTTATTTGCTAGAACTGACTAAGGAACTGTCTCAAAGCCAACCTTACTTAGTAACTCAGATAACTTATACACATACATTATTTCCAAGAAGGAAATAAAAAGAAGAGTAGTAACATCCCAACCCTCGGTTTCGCTACGCTAGACAGATTCGCTACGCGAACCAGAGAGTCTGCTTGAAAGACAAGGAACAGCTCCTCGGACTCGCGACGCGAACGCTCCTTCGCCTCGCGATCCAGGAAGCCTGCCAGAGAAACAAAACACAACTCTCGGCCTCGCGACGCGAAAGTTCATTCGCCCCGCGATACGAAAACATGCCCTCTGCTTCGCGACGCGAAATCCAGTTCGCTACGCGATTCAGGGGACCTGCCCGAGAGGAAAACACTACTCCTCTGCCTCGCGACGCGAATCCCATTCGCCACGCGATGCAGAGAACATATCTGGGAAGCTTCTCTGCCTCGCGACGCGAAATACATTTCGCTTCGCGAATCAGAGAACATGCAACTCCACTCCTCTGCCTCGCGACGCGAAATACATTTCGCCACGCGGCGCAGAGGACATACCTGAGAAACAGAGCACCATTTCTCTGCGTCGCGACGCGAAATCCTGTTCGCCTCGCGATACAGAGAACTTGCCTGAACACATCTGGATCATCGGATCCAATCAATCCAATTGGTCGGATTTCAAAAGGAGCAGGTCATCATAGACTGTTCTTACACCTACTGACCTCTATCCAATCAAAACACAGAGTAAACACAGCAAAAACACAATGAATCCATAACCTAGATCTCGAAAGAAATCGACCAGCTCTGATACCACTTTGTAACACCCCTCTCCTCCGGGTGTCACTTTTGTAACCCAAAATATCCATTTACCCTTATTAACAAAAGACTTTTTTCGAAAATAGCTCTATAGTAATTGCGAAAATCTGATACAGAGTATTTAAATACAATACAAACACCGATGCAGCACATAGCTGTCGGAAATGGAGTTCCTCAGGTTTATCCCCTTACCTTAAATGAAGTCTCTTTGATGAGCAACTCCAAGCATCAGATCCAAGAGGTGGCTGAAGGTGGCATTGACGTCCCAACTCCACAACAACACCAAGAATGCATATCCAGCTTCCCCAAGTAAGTACAGCCACAACCAAAAATCAAGAGATAACATCCAAGCCCATTCAGCATCCAACCAACATATCAATTAACTAATCATCATTTAAAAACATAATATAATGGATTTAAATATTTTACTTAGTCCGACAGAATTACTTTTTCAATAAAATCAATTTGGAAAAAATCAATTGGGTCACGGAAATATAAAATTAGCTTAGGGAATCATTAATTAACTACCCTAATTGCACTAAAACAGAATTAATTTCATGATTAGAGTAAGATAAAGATTTAGGGATTTAGTGAAATTGGAGAAATCCAAATTCAAAGGGGGATTTGAACAATTGACATAGGGAACTTGAAATTAATATACCCAATTGCATAAAAACATAATCAATTTCTCATTTAAAGCATGAAATTAAAATGCTAGGGTTTTGAATTGGGGATTTAGGGTTAGGGTTCCTCATGAAATCAAAAACCAAGATAAATGAATGGAGGATTTTTACCCAGGAGGAAGAAAGAGCAGCTCCGGCGGTCTCGGCGGCGGCGCACGGTGGCTCCGGCGGTGGCAGTGGCGGTGCTGGGTCCAAAACGTGGAGGAAGATGCCGCCTTCCACGTGTTTGGTTCATTTGTGGAAAGGGAGGCCAAACGGTGGCCGGAAAACCCCATAACAATGGCGGTTCTATGGCAGCTCCGCCGTCAACGTTGTCCGTTTGCAAAAATGTTGAGCTAGAAATGTAGAGGAAGATGAGGAGAGTAAAGTTACAAGGTTGGTTTGGTGAAAAGTGGCCGGATGGTGGCCGGAAAATGCTCAAACAGTGACGGTGGCCCCGTCGTCAACTTTCTCCGTTTGGAAAAATGTTTGGTTAGAATTGTAGAGGAGAAGGTAAGGAACATTTCTATGATTTTGGTTTTGTGAGGGGTGGCCGGAGTTGGCCGGAAATGAAGAGAGAAGGAGAGAAAATTTAGAGAGAGAGAAACGCGTTCAGCGGAAGAAGAAAGAAAAGAAAGGGAAGAAAGAGAAAAAAGAGAAAAAGAAAGAGAGGGAGAGAGGCGGTGGGGGTGGGGTGCCGTGGGGTTTGGGTTTCTTTTTTTTTTTTTTTTTGTAGTTATAGGTAAAAATTGAATAGTTGAGATTAAGTCAAAAAAAGAAATGAATCTTGAACCTTTAATCTAAAAGTAAAGAGCAACAAATCTAAATTTTCAAAATTCGAAATAAGATAGAGATTGATGATTAAATTTATCAACCTAGGAAATCAATAATCCAAAATAAATTTTTGATTAAATCCAAACCATTTTATTTTCAAATCTAAAATCAAATAGATTAAATGTAGAAAATAATTTCCTTCAATCATATTATTTAAATGACTTAAATAATATTTTTCTAAACAAATAATAATAATAACAATAGACGAGTATTTTTGTTTTGCAAGAGTGTATAAACTATGATAACGCACCCAATAAAATAAATAAACTAATTTAAGCAAATAAAATTGATTATTCATGGACACAGGATTTTCGGGGTGTTACACATGTGATAGTGAAGATACATGAATTATTTGAATCAGGTTCATGAAGGAAATAATTCATTATTACTACCAGATAAATAATGTTACCAAATTTAACGAAACATCTCACACTCGAAGCAACGTAAATTTTCATATTAGTATGGCATGCCACGCCTAAGAGCTAGCAAAACAATAGTTTTTTCTCGAAGAGAATCTTCCCCATAATTTAACATTTTGACCATGGGCTACTTTTTTTTCATCAAGCAAACACCACAATAAATTTATGTGAAAGAAGTTTCGTTTGAAAGTCGAGATGCGTTGGGCAAATACAAATGACATGCTATATCGTTAATCATCATATGGTTACATAACATCGATAATATAGTTTTATTCATAGGAGAGGTTGTTTTACGCATGACATGGAACAAAGATTTAGCTAGAATGGAAAGTAAAGAAGAAAAACTAATTTATTGACACCTAAAGGGTAATAACTTATTCATAATCTGGATGAAGCTCACAGATTGATATAAGGTAATTTTATATATAGTTTATATGGAGTCTTCATGATTTGTAGGGTGGTTCAAATGTTCTATAATCTTTAGAAAGGACGAAAAACTAATCAGATTCAACATCATCCTTAGAGAGCGATTTTCCAAGTTCATTATTTTTCTCTTTATAAATATATACGGTTAGCAATTGTTAATTGTATATATTATTACAAAATAAAGATTTTTTTGTGACGCACCCTAATCGTGTAAAGGTTTTTTATGCTAGCAACCAATCGTGGATTGCCACACCATTAAAAGTAGTTGACCCTCAAAATAAGGTCATAGTGATATATGATTGATTGATAGTATTAAAAAAGTTACGCTGATAGTGCGTTAAAAGTAAAGTCAACAAATAAGCTAAAAATTGACTATTTAAATATCAAATTTTATGTTGATTATTCTCAACTTAATTTCAGTTTAGATACTCTTTAGGCAACTTGTTTTATTAAAAAAGTTCGTTGTAGGAAAAGTATATGATTGATTCCGTTTTGTTTGCTTTCCAAAACACCAGTAGAGAAATTCTAAACATTTCAATAAAAAAATAACAAAAATTAATTGAACCTAAATGTTTGTCATTTTTACACGGTTTTAGTACTTCAATTGATAATTGGTAACTTAATTAAGTCATTAAAGTAATAGACAACTTTTTATGTCACGAAGGAAAAAATTACGGCGTTAACTTTTTGAGATATCAACTGTCACCAAGCAAGATTTATCAACTGACTTCAATGTCATGTCATTTTCTCACCCAACCAAGAAACAATGTAGATTCACATTTGCTTTGTTATACTGTGAACTAAGACAAAAATAATTACTCTATTATATGACCAAGTTAAGAGAATATTAGTTTCGACGCATGTTACTATATATTTTCTTCAAAAGTAAACCAAATTCGAATAAATAATTTTTTTAAATAGATTAACAATAATTTAAATTCGAAATATAATGAATTTAACCGAATAGTAGATATTCAGCTTGATTACTCGTTGTTTCTATTTTTTAAAATCATAGAAGATTGTTTATTCTGATCATCATAAATTAATTAATATGTTAGGCTATTTGATTTCCTATCTTGCTTGATCATGTATTTGAAAGATTGTATTTCACATTTAATCAAATACATTTTTTTAATATCGTAATGGCTTATCTCAGCTAAATTCTCAAAAATAAATGCCAGAGAATAATAGAGACCACTTATGTATAAGCCAAGAAATCAGTAACCGTATTTCCCAAGTTTAATCAGTATTAAAATAACGGGGACATATGGGGTTCATATTTTAAATTGGTATTCGTACTTAATTAAATCATCAAAATAATTAATTGCATGTAATAAATAAGCACATATATTTCATTACATTAGTAAGTTACATTACATTTTTCACTTAATTTCTTGATTTAGTTATTTCCTTTACCTGTATCAGTCGTTCTTAAAATGTTTCGTTCCTAAATTATTAGGAAATTAATCCCAAGATTTTGCTAGATTACTTCCATTCACTTTTTAAACATCCAATTAATCACTATTACTATTAGATTTGTCAAAAAATTAGCAGAATTTGATTCTTTATATTATGTGAAATTACACATTTCTATTTTTCCTCAATGGTTTTATGTTTTTTCTCCCCTTTGATTTCCTCTGTTGTATATAATAAATACATGAATTAAAAAGTATAGTGTTAAAGACATGATAAGTAGCTTAAAACTAATAAAGCTGACATGTTGGATATGCTCAAATCCATACTTTCTTTGGGGACACTAAGAACGGCTGCCATTTTACATGCATTCTTCTATGCCTATAAAATGACATTGTTTCTTGAACTTGAAACATCAAAATCTCAAATTTACATAGATATATAACATAAAAATAGAGGAGATGCTGACACAAGGAATGACGATGGCATTGAGTGCAAAGAAAAAAAGTGTGCTGATGATAGCCATGATTATGATAGTCTCAGCACAGGCTATTGCCAATGCTCCACCTCCACGAGTTAAGCCGAACTTCTCTTTTGGACCAGTTCTTTGTTATGCAAAGTGCATTGGACAATGCTTGCTGATTCCAAATCCAATTCAAACTCCATTGTGTGTAGCTGCCTGTCATAAACAATGTCATAAGACTTCCTCTAATGTTGTCTACGACTGTATTGCCGGTTGTGCCTTGTCAAAGTCCATTAGCGTCAACACAGGTATCAATGCTTTTATCTTTGCCTATTTTGTTTTGTTTTGGTTTTGACCGAAATAACTATGATTTAATTGTGCTAGTTGATTGTTCTATATGTTTTTAACAATTGACTTGATGTGTCAGATAAACGTGGAGTTGATGCCTTTGTGGGTTCGTGCTTGAAGGGTTGCAAGAACCAGTAATCAATCTCTCAGCTTAGTGAGACGAAATGTTTTGGGAAAATGTAATTATGGAAATAAGGATTTTGTTGATCTCCAATAAATGAAGCTTAATGCATAATGTATCTTTGCTTTAATATTTTGGAAAAATTGGTTCATTCTCTTCTTTCTTTCTTCTTTTTACAGTAGTTGCATGTGATAGTGAAGATACATGAATTATTTGAATCAGGTTCATGAAGGAAATAATTCATAATTACTACCAGATAAATAATGTTACAAAATTTAACGAAACATCTCACACTCGAAGCAACGTAAATTTTCATATTAGTATGGCATGCCACGCCTAAGAGCTAGCAAAACAATATTTTTTTCTCGGAGAGAATCTTCCTGTAACACCCCGATTTTTCGTGCTTTCTAAGGACGATAAACTCAATTAATGAGTTTATATTTTTATCTGTGTTTTAGAAAATGATTTTGGGAAAACTAAAAATATAGTCTTGTTTCATAAAATCGTAGGAGCCTTCGGTTAAGTTTTGGGTCAAAAACTCAAACAAAAACCGATCTACGTTTTTCAGATGATAGTGTTTTCTACTATTACGACCTAATCTGGACTAACGGACGAAACCATTAGTCTTAGAATGTATTCCTCTATCTTTTTCCTAAAATGTGTCCTGACGCCCAAAATATAAATAATATTTTATATTCGGGCCGATAATCGATCGAGGAGACGATTCGAGCTGTCTTAGGGTTTTTCGAGATCCACGATCAGATGTTTTTCATGCCAAGATTGTATCAAGTTATTTGAGGAAGTCATATCAGTGTCGGGACGATTTCAAATATCGGGATGTGAATTGACCAAAGTGCCCTTGGTTAATTTTATTACCAATTTACCTTTCCTATTATTAAACTAATAAAACCCTAAATATCTACCCTTTTCGCTCTTATCCTCTCATTTTTCTCCCTCTCCTTCGGCACCTCTCTTTCTCCCTCACACCCACTTTCTCTTCTTTCTCTTTTCTTCTCCAAGACTCCATTTTTGAAGGCCTAAAGCTTGAGTTTTTGTGGAGCAACCTTCATCAAACTTGGAGTGGATCATCATAGGAGGTAGTAGTTCAACTCTATCTCTCTAATCTCTCCTTTCTCTCCTCATATTTTCATGATCAAGGATGTTAGGGTTTTGTCCCTAAAATCTTTGAAAATCCATGAAAAATTGTAGGAAAATCGTATCTGTACCAAACCAATTTCTATGGCCTAGGTTCATGACATACTTGTATGATCCAAGAGCTTAGAGCCAAGAAATCCCTCTAGCTATATTTTCTAGGTAGGGGCCGAAACCCCCTATGTGTGTAGGGTAGGGTTTTGGTTGGTTTTTGATGATCTGATCTGATATGTAGGGCTGTCACACTTAGTTAGGGTGTTATCCAGAAAATGAGAAATTTTGGAGCTCCCTAGCTATTTTTAGTGTAATAGGGCCGAACCCTAGGGGTGGTGCATTAGGAGAAATCTTCGTTTTGTAAGTTAATGCCGATATGTTTTACGTGTATGTAGTGATCGGCAGCGTGCTGGGGCGATAAACAAGTTGATCGGGTGTTCAAAGTTTAGCTGGAAGCTACAAGAGGTAAGGGGATAAACCTGAGGAATTCCATTCCCGACAGCTATGTGCTGCATCGGTGTCTGTACTGTATTTAACTAGTTTATATCTGATGTTAGTTGATTTTTTGATTGACTGCTGTTGATTGGAATATGCATTGATGTACTGATGTATTGATGTAACTGCTGATAAAATTGAATGCATATTATACTTGTTGAATGGTTATATGGATGTATCGTGTGCCCTGCTGTGGGATTTAGGCATTAGAGGACCTAATTTTGATTAGGATCTGACATCGTGTAACTGAAAAGCTTTAGAAGTCTGAAATGTGTTTTAATAATGAGAAGTGGAGGTTAAAAGCAACTAGGGCATTAGAAACCTTCAATTGCCCGAATTCGATGAGTTAACCCTTTGAGCAAAGGCATTTTGAGAAATGTGGTTTCCAAAGTTATATTGAGTTTATTCAAGAAAAATGAGTTTCGCAAGCTTTGTTTTAAGTTCGTATTTTACCGAAAAACAACGAAAGAAAAAGAAATGGTCTCTGGACCAAGTTTTATTTTGGAAAACCGATCCCGATGACTTTGTGTCAGTATCGGAGATTTGGGGTTTTTGGTTTTCGAGTTTTCATGGAAAGTGGTTTTAAAGCTTAGAAACTAGAAACCGAGACGTCGGGGTTCTAGGGTTCTGCAGAACACGTGGATCAAGGATCCGTGTTAGTTGTGATCCTGTCGGCTTAGGGACGATCTTTGTGGTCCTGTAAGCTTGAGGATGTTTTTATGATCTTGAATCCGGCGTCCTTGACTGGTGCATCGGTTAGGGATGTTGGGATTTGAGTTGTTTTGGACTAAGTGTCCTCTTTTGAGAAAATGTGTTTTGAGGCTTAAAGAGTCTAAGACATTATGGTGGTTGTTAGCGCTGATGCTACAACGAGGAAATATTGATGCGATAAAGATCAATTATCGGAAACTAGATAGGTTTCTCATGCATTAAATGCGGGGCAGACGTGCCGTGATACGGGGGACCTTGATAAGCAAGGAGAACCTGAGATGACTTATTTGTCATGACATTGTGCCTTGATGGACAATGGTGTCATACGTGTTCTGGGAACGTATTGTGCCTTGAGTTGGACAATATAGTATGACCGTATTCTTGTGGAGTACTTCTGATTGCGCCCCCATGTGAGAATCGCGTAGTGTCATGGGATTCAAAGTACTCGTTTTTGGGCCAAATATTGGTGTAAATCTTTAGAGCCTGATCAGCTCATTGCGAATGGTGATGGGATTTCCGGAAATCTAGTAATCTAGTTTGAATATTAGTTGAGATATATGGAAGTGCCATGCATACGTTTAGGAGATAACGTTGAATTGTGGGGTACGAAGCCCTTGTGCATTTACTGCTATTTGTACTTGATGATATATGCTATGCTATATGATGTATGATGATTTGAGTGAGTTACAGTATATGAATCTGTTGTGTGGATTGGGCATATAGTTGTTATTTATGGATTCATATATTGGTTTCTCACCCTTGCATGTTTTTGGACGGGTTGTCCATTGGTATATATATTGTATCGTGTTTACAGATGGAGCCGACGTCAGATCACCTAGCGCACTCCGGGATGCGCGTCCTAGCATTTGATCGGAGGACGGACCCAGTCGCGTGGGTTATCCACCCAGGGGTGGAAAGTGCGGCGTACACCGGACCGGTTTGCATCGTAAGCGGGACGACTGAGACGGGACCGCGGAAGAGTACTAGGACAGTGGAGACCGTCTAGGTGCCTCTCCCTCCCATCGGGTTGATGCTGCAGGCCCTTATGGAGCAGGGTGTGATCGAGTCGGTCGCCCCCGCTGCACAGTCCCCGCAGCAACAGCCGCCCCAGACGCCTCCCCCGCCTTTTGTCTTGGTAGCGGGCGAGCACGTCGTGGAGGATGTGGAGGAAGAGGAGGAGGAGGAAGACCCTGAGGAGGATCCTCAGGAGGACCCGGAGGATCATCTTTCGGATGCTTCCAATCCCCATCCACAGGGGAACGGGAACGTAGGTTCCCAGAGTTCTTCCCCTGGTTCCAGCATTGGACCTCCCTCCGGGGGATTGTCCAATGGCTTCCATTAGTCAGACCAGCTTAGGGTGTAGACCTTATTTTTGAGGCAGCGGTTTTTGGGTAGTCTGTTAACGGCTACTGATGGCCATAGGTTTTAGAGATATGGTTCCAAACTGTCGCTGCCTAGTTTTATAGCTTTTTAGAAGTTTAGTAATCATTCGTTCTTTTGTAAAGGGACTTGTTGTCCATATATATATATATATATATATATATATATATATATATATATATATATATATATATATATATATATATACCTTGTTATTATGTATGTGAGCAGTTCTGTTCTGTCTGGAGTGGTGTTTATAAGTATTAATAATGAGAAAAATTTTATCACGATTTCCAGAATCTGCTTCTACAAAAGATGTATTTTCCGAAAGTAAAACCAGCGAAATTTTATCGTTTCTTTGAGTGTGTTGAGTTACGAAAATGGCACGGGTTTTGAGGGTGTCACATTAGTGGTATCAGAGCTGGTCGAGTCTTTCGGGAATCCTTGGGGAATAGGTCTGTTGTGTTTGCTGTTGTGTGATCTCTGTATCACGAGGCGAAAGTGATTTCGCGTCGCGAGCCCGAGAAGTTTCTTAGGGCATGTTCTCTGTCTCGCGTAGCGAATCAGAAGTCGCGTCGCGAGGCAGGGAAATGATGCTCTGTTTCTCGGGTATGTTCTTTGCGTCGCGTGGCGAAACGGATTTCGCGTCGCGAGGCAGAGGAGGGGAGTTGCATGTTCTCTGGATCGCGTAGCGAACCAAAATTCGCGTCGCGAGCCAGAGAAATGGTGCTCTGTTTCTCAGGTATGTCCTCTGCGTCGCATGGCGAATTGAGTTCGCGTCGCGAGACAGAGGAGTGGAGTTGCATGGTCTCTGATTCGCGAAGCGAAATGTATCTCGCGTCGCGAGGCAGAGAGCTTCCTAGATGTGTTCTCTGCATCGCGTGGCGAACGGGATTCGCGTCGCGAGGCAGAGGAGTAGTGTTTCCTCTCGGACAGGACCCCTGCATCGCGTAGCGAACTGGATTTCGCGTCGCGAAGCAGAGGGCATGTTTTCGTATCGCGAGGCGAATGAACTTTCACGTCGCGAGGCCGAGAGTTATGTAGGCTTCCTGGATCGCGAGGCGAAGGAGCGTTCGCGTCGCGAGTCCGAGGAGCTGTTCCTTGTCTCTCAAGCAGAATCTCTGGTTCGCGTAGCGAGATGCGTCTCGCGTAGCGAAACCAAGGGTTGGGATGTTACTACTCTTCTTTTTATTTCCTTCTTGGAAATGTTGTATGTCTATAACTGCTTATTTGCTTTATTTTCTGGTTGCCATTTGACTGAATTTGAGCCTTGTAGGTCAGATATGGAACTAGAATTTGGAGCAGAAGCAGGACGTGGACGTGGACGTGGACGTGGACGTGGCCGTGGACGTGGTCGCGGTCGGGGAACTAGTGTCCAAGCTGAGGATGTTGCTGGAGCAACTGGAATGGATTTTGCTGCTCAGGCAATGGCTAACATGGCTGCGGCTATTGCTGTCCAAACTGCAACCATGAACGCCCACAATGCTCAGGAGCAACTCCGTGCTGACCAGGCCGCTGAGGGTCGAAGCTTGACTACTTTCAGGCGTCAGAATCCGCCACAATTTTCTGGTGAGGTGGATCCTGAGAAAGCTAATCTTTGGATTCATGAAATTGAGAAAATTTTTGAGTTGATACGTAGTTCCGAAGAAGTGAAGGTGCCATATGCCACATTCCTACTGATAGGAGATGCGGAATATTGGTGGAAAGGAACGAAACAACTACTGGAGGCAAATCACGAGGTGATTTCGTGGACGCTGTTTAAGGATCGCTTTTTGGGAAAGTATTTCCCTCAGAGTGCAAGAGCAGAGAAGGAGCAGGAATTCTTGCGACTACAACAGAGAGATATGTCAGTCGGAGAATATGAGGCTAAGTTTGAATCGCTGGCCAAGTACTTCCGTTTCTTTCAGAATAATCCTGAGGAAGAATGGAAATGTGAAGCTTTTGAGAGAGGACTACGATATGGGATAAAAGAGTCAGTCCTACCACAAGGAATCAGATATTTTCAAGCGCTCGTTGAGAAAAGCAGACAAATAGAACTAATGAAGCGTGGAAGAGACAATAGAGGAAACGTCGGAGGACCTTTCCGATTCAAGAGTCAATCTCAGGACCAGAGAGGGAAACAGATTCAAAAGAAACCATATTCTCGACCACCTGGGAACTTCCAGAAACAGCCTTATCGACCTGTTGCTCGTGCATCAGGTAGTGGAGGTCGAGGAGGTCAGAATCAAGATAGGAAGTGTTTTAAGTTCGGAGATTCATCACATCTGGCAAACAACTGTACCGT
Organism: Ammopiptanthus mongolicus; assembly: GCA_039655645.1. Lineage (NCBI taxonomy): Eukaryota > Viridiplantae > Streptophyta > Magnoliopsida > Fabales > Fabaceae > Ammopiptanthus > Ammopiptanthus mongolicus. The sequence goes on from CM077345.1 coordinate 76,755,803, forward strand.
GAGAAATGACCATTGCTACCGTTGTGGACAACCAGGTCATTTTGCCAGGGATTGTAGAGTATAGAATCCAGTCCAAACTGCGGACAGAAGTGGTGGAGCCAAACGACCGACGGCTAGGGGAAGAGTTTATACCCTGAGTGGTGCTGAGGCTTCGAACTCCGAAGATCTAATACAGGGTGTGTGTGACATAGACGGTAATCTCTTATTAGTGCTCTTTGATTCAGGTGCAACCCATTCATTCATTTCTATGGATTGTGTGAAACGCTTAGAGTTATCTGTTTCTTCCTTGTCATTTGATTTAATTGTTTCTACACCAACTGCTGAACCTGTTATTGTGAATTCTATATGTCTAAACTGTCCTATTGTTATCCAGGATAGGCACTTTCTTGTTGACTTAATATGTTTGCCTTTAATACAATTAGATGTAATTTTGGGCATGGATTGGTTATCTTCCAACCAGATCCTATTAGATTGTGCACATAAAACCCTCGTTTTTCTTAGTGCTGAGATTTCTGGATTTTTAACCGCCAACCATGTTAGAACTTCTTCGAAAGAAGGAGATCCGAAATACGTGCTTTTGACCAACTTAGAAGTCGAGGGGAAGATCGAGCTGAGTCAGATGCCTGTTGTGAGAGATTTTCCCGAGCTGTTTCAAGAGGATGTTCCAGGTTTGCCACCTGTGAGGGACATAGAATTCTCCATCGATCTGATCCTAGGAACTGGACCGATATCGATAGCTGCATATCGAATATCACCTACTGAGCTTGTTGAGCTGAAAACACAAGTCGAGGACTTGTTATCAAAGCAGTTCATCAGACCAAGTGTTTCGCCATGGGGAGCGCCGGTTATCTTAGTGAGAAAGAAAGACGGAGGTTCGAGACTTTTTGTGGACTATCGTCAGCTGAACAAGGTTACGATCAAGAACAAGTATCCGTTGCTTAGGATTGATGACTTGATGGATCAACTGCGGGGAGCCACTGTTTTCTCAAAGATCGACTTAAGGTCGGGATACCACTAGATTCGAGTGAAAACGGAGGATATACCAAAGACCGCTTTTAGAACTCGTTATGGACATTACGAGTATCTCGTGATGCCTTTTGGAGTGACGGACGCGCCTGCTGTTTTCATGGACTACATGAATCGGATTTTTCGTCCGTTTCTTGATAAGTTTGTAGTGGTGTTCATCGACGATATTCTGGTTTATTCCAAGAATCGTGGAGAACATGAGGAGCATTTACGGCAAGTTCTTCATGTTTTGCGGGAAAAGATGTTGTATGCGAAACTCTCTAAGTGTGAGTTTTGGCTCGAAGAAGTCGGATTTTTGGGTCATGTTATCACAAAACAAGGAATTTCTGTGGACCCTGCTAAAGTAGAAGCCGTACTTTCTTGGGAAAAACCAAAGACTGTAACCGAGATAAGAAGTTTTGCTGGATTGGCCGGTTACTACCGAAGGTTTATTGAAGGATTCTCTAAGATTGTGTCACCATTGACTCAATTGACGAGGAAAGATCAACCTTTTGTTTGGACTGATCAGTGTGAAGAAAGTTTCCAAAAGATTAAGGAACTTCTGACTACTTCACCAGTGTTGATACTTCCAGAACCGAGTGAACCCTATGAAGTATATTGTGATCCTTCACATCAAGGTCTAGGTTGTGTGCTGATGCAACACCGCAAGGTGGTGGCTTATACATCACGGCAGTTAAAGATTCATGAAAAGAATTATCCCACTCATGACCTAGAATTAGCTGTAAAAATATGGAGACACCATCTGTATGGTGCAAAGTTCGATGTCTTCAGTGATCACAAGAGTTTGAAATATCTGTTCGACCAGAAGGAGCTCAATATGAGACAAAGACGATGGATGGAGTTTTTAAAGGATTATGACTTCACGTTGCAATACCATCCAGGGAAGGCGAACGTCGTGGCAGATGCTTTGAGCCGGAAAACCGTCCATATTTCAACTATGATGGTGAGAGAATTGAAACTGATTGAAGAGTTTCGTGATCTGAACTTGGGGTTAGAGATAAGTCCTAAGAAACTAAGCTTTGGAATGCTTAAGATCTCTAAAGGGTTGATGGAAGAAATACGTGAGCAACAAGCTACTGATGAATCTCTTCAAGAGAAAAAGGTGTTGGTGGAACAAGGGAGAGCTAGTGAGTTTAGTTTGGGAGCAGATGGAGTCTTAAAGTGTAATGGACGAGTTTGTGTACCCAACAACCCGGAGATGAGAAAGATGATTCTCGAAGAATCCCACAAGAGTGGATTGAGTATTCATCCTGGTGCAACCAAGATGTATCAGGACATGAAACAAAGATTTTGGTGGCCAGGTATGAAGAAACAAGGTGCAGAATACGTTGCATCGTGTCTAACTTGTCAGAAAGCAAAAGTAGAACATCAGAGACCTGGAGGATGCTACAATCCCTAGATGTACCGGAATGGAAATGGGAGAGTATCTCTATGGATTTCGTAGTGAGTTTACCCCGAACATCAAGGAATTTTGATTCGATTTGGGTAATCGTGGATAGGTTGACGAAATCGGCACATTTCTTACCTGTCAAGACAAACTACATAGTCGCGAAACTGACTGAGGTGTATATACAAGAAGTAATTAGATTGCACGGAATACCCTCAAGTATTGTTTCGGACCGAGATCTGAAGTTTACATCGCGTTTTTGGGAAAGCTTGCACCAAGCTTTGGGAACCAAGTTACGTCTAAGTTCAGCATACCATCCTCAGACGGATGGACAAACAGAACGAACGATTCAATCGTTAGAAGATTTGCTAAGAGCTTGCGTGTTGGATAATCGAGGAAGTTGGGATGAACTGTTACCTCTGATTGAATTCACATATAATAACAGTTATCACTCAAGCATAGGGATGGCACCCTATGAGGTTCTATATGGAAGGAAGTGTCAAACTCCTCTTTGTTGGTATCATGATGGAGAGAGTACAATTCTAGGACCCGAGGTTGTGCAAGAGACGACTGATAAAGTCAAACAGATTCGGGAAAGAATGAAGACATCTCAGAGCAGGCAGAAGAGTTATTCGGATAAGCGAAGACGACCTCTCGAATTTCAAGAAGGCGATCATGTGTTTCTGAGAGTCAATCCAACGACTGGGGTAGGTCGGGTAATGAAATCCAGAAAACTCACTTCTAAATTCATTGGACCATACCAAATTCTTCGGCGTATTGGTTCAGTAGCGTACCAAATTGCTTTACCTCCTTTTCTTTCAAATTTACATAATGTCTTTCATGTTTCACATTTGAGGAAGTATATTCCTGATCCATCTCATGTAATTGAACCTGATCGAGTATCCTTGAAAGAGAATCTGTCTTATGAGACCGAACCTGTAAGGATTGAGGACAAGAGAGTCAGACAACTGAGGGGGAAACAAATCTCTTTAGTCAAGGTTATTTGGGATGATACAACTGGAGAAGCAACTTGGGAGACCGAGGACAAAATCAGAGAGCAATATCCTTATCTGTTCACAGGTATGTAATTTCGAGGACGAAATTATTTTAAGGGGGATAGTAATGTAACACCCCGATTTTTCGTGCTTTCTAAGGACGATAAACTCAATTAATGAGTTTATATTTTTATCTGTGTTTTAGAAAATGATTTTGGGAAACCAAAAAAATAGTCTTGTTTCATAAAATCGTAGGAGCCTTCGGTTAAGTTTTGGGTCAAAAACTCAAACAAAAACCGATCTACGTTTTTCAGATGATAGTGTTTTCTACTATCACGACCTAATCTGGACTAACGGACGAAACCATTAGTCTTAGAATGTATTTCTCTATCTTTTTCCTAAAATGTGTCCTGACGCCCAAAATATAAATAATATTTTATATTCGGGCCGATAATCGATCGAGGAGACGATTCGAGCTGTCTTAGGGTTTTTCGAGACCCACGATCAGATGTTTTTCATGCCAAGATTGTATCAAGTTATTTGAGGAAGTCATATCAGTGTCGGGACGATTTCAAATATCGGGATGTGAATTGACCAAAGTGCCCTTGGTTAATTTTATTACCAATTTACCTTTCCTATTATTAAACTAATAAAACCCTAAATATCTACCCTTTTCACTCTTATCCTCTCATTTTTCTCCCTCTCCTTCGGCACCTCTCTTTCTCCCTCACACCCACTTTCTCTTCTTTCTCTTTTCTTCTCCAAGACTCCATTTTTGAAGGCCTAAAGCTTGAGTTTTTGTGGAGCAACCTTCATCAAACTTGGAGTGGATCATCATAGGAGGTAGCAGTTCAACTCTATCTCTCTCAATCTCTCCTTTCTCTCCTCATATTTTCATGATCAAGGATGTTAGGGTTTTGTCCCTAAAATCTTTGAAAATCCATGAAAAATTGTAGGAAAATCGTATCTGTACCAAACCAATTTCTATGGCCTAGGTTCATGACATACTTGTATGATCCAAGAGCTTAGAGCCAAGAAATCCCTCTAGCTATATTTTCTAGGTAGGGGCCGAAACCCCCCTATGTGTGTAGGGTAGAGTTTTGGTTGGTTTTTGATGATCTGATCTGATATCTAGGGCTGTCACACTTAGTTAGGGTGTTATCCAGAAAATGAGAAATTTTGGAGCTCCCTAGCTATTTTTAGTGTAATAGGGCCGAACTCTAGGGGTGGTGCATTAGGAGAAATCTTCGTTTTGTAAGTTAATGCCGATATGTTTTACGTGTATGTAGTGATCGGCAGCGTGCTGGGGCGATAAACAAGTTGATCGGGTGTTCAAAGTTTTAGCTGGAAGCTACAAGAGGTAAGGGAATAAACCTGAGGAATTCCATTCCCGACAGCTATGTGCTGCATCGGTGTCTGTACTGTATTTAACTAGTTTATATCTGATGTTAGTTGATTTTTTGATTGACTGCTGTTGATTGGAATATGCATTGATGTACTGATGTATTGATGTAACTGCTGATATAATTGAATGCATGTTATACTTGTTGAATGGTTATATGGATGTATCGTGTGCCCTGCTGTGGGATTTAGGCATTAGAGGACCTAATTTTGATTAGGATCCGACATCGTGTAACTGAAAAGCTTTAAAAGTCTGAAATGTGTTTTAATAATGAGAAGTGGAGGTTAAAAGCAACTAGGGCATTAGAAACCTTCAATTGTCCAAATTCGATGAGTTAACCCTTTGAGCAAAGGCATTTTGAGAAATGTGGTTTCCAAAGTTATATTGAGTTTATTCAGGAAAAATGAGTTTCGCAAGCTTTGTTTTAAGTTCATATTTTACCGAAAAAGAACGAAAGAAAAAGAAATGGTCTCTGGACCAAGTTTTATTTTGGAAAACCGATCCCGATGACTTTGTGTAAGTATCGGAGATTTGGGGTTTTTGGTTTTTCGAGTTTTCAAGGAAAGTGGTTTTAAAGCTTAGAAACTAGAAACCGAGACGTCGGGGTTCTAGGGTTCTGCAGAACACGTGGATCAAGGATCCGTGTTAGTTGTGATCCTGTCGGCTTAGGGACGATCTTTGTGGTCCTGTAAGCTTGAGGATGTTTTTATGATCTTGAATCCGGCGTCCTTGACTGGTGCATCGGTTAGGGATGTTGGGATTTGAGTTGTTTTGGACTAAGTGTCCTCTTTTGAGAAAATGTGTTTTGAGGCTTAAAGAGTCTAAGACATTATGGTGGTTGTTAGCGCTGATGCTACAACGAGGAAATATTGATGCGACAAAGATCAATTATCGGAAACTAGATAGGTTTCTCATGCATTAAATGCGGGGCAGACGTGCCGTGATACGGGGGACCTTGATAAGCAAGGAGAACCTGAGATGACTTATTTGTCATGACATTGTGCCTTGATGGACAATGGTGTCATACGTGTTCTGGGAACGTATTGTGCCTTGAGTTGGACAATATAGTATGACCGTATTCTTGTGGAGTACTTCTGATTGCGCCCCCATGTGAGAATCGCGTAGTGTCATGGGATTCAAAGTACTCGTTTTTGGGCCAAATATTGGTGTAAATCTTTAGAGCCTGATCAGCTCATTGCGAATGGTGATGGGATTTCCGGAAATCTAGTAATCTAGTTTGAATATTAGTTGAGATATATGGAAGTGCCATGCATACGTTTAGGAGATAACGTTGAATTGTGGGGTACGAAGCCCTTGTGCATTTACTGCTATTTGTACTTGATGATATATGCTATGCTATATGATGTATGATGATTTGAGTGAGTTACAGTATATGAGTCTGTTGTGTGGATTGGGCATATAGTTGTTGTTTATGGATTCATATATTGGTTTCTCACCCTTGCACGTTTTTTGACGGGTTGTCCATTGGTATATATATTGTATCGTGTTTACAGATGGAGCCGACGTCAGATCACCTAGCGCACTCCGGGATGCGCGTCCTAGCATTTGATCGGAGGACGGACCCAGTCGCGTGGGTTATCCACCCAGGGATGGAAAGTGCGGCGTACACCGGACCGGTTTGCATCGTAAGCGGGACGACTGAGACGGGACCGCGGAAGAGTACTAGGACAGTGGAGACCGTCTAGGTGCCTCTCCCTCCCATCGGGTTGATGCTGCAGGCCCTTATGGAGCAGGGTGTGATCGAGTCGGTCGCCCCCGCTGCACAGTCCCCGCAGCAGCAGCCGCCCCAGACGCCTCCCCCGCCTTTTGTCTTGGTAGCGGGCGAGCACGTCGTGGAGGATGTGGAGGAAGAGGAGGAGGAGGAAGACCCTGAGGAGGATCCTCAGGAGGACCCGGAGGATCATCTTTCGGATGCTTCCGATCCCCATCCACAGGGGAACGGGAACGTAGGTTCCCAGAGTTCTTCCCCTGGTTCCAGCATTGGAACTCCCTCCGAGGGATTGTCCAATGGCTTCCATTAGTCGGACCAGCTTAGGGTGTAGACCTTATTTTTGAGGCAGCGGTTTTTGGGTAGTCTGTTAACGGCTACTGATGGCCATAGGTTTTAGAGATATGGTTCCAGACTGTCGCTGCCTAGTTTTATAGCTTTTTAGAAGTTTAGTAATCATTCGTTCTTTTGTAAAGGGACTTGTTGTCCATTATATATATATATATATATATATATATATATATATATATATATATATATATATATATATATATATATATATATACCTTGTTATTATGTATGTGAGCAGTTCTGTTCTGTCTGGAGTGGTGTTTATAAGTATTAATAATGAGAAAAATTTTATCACGATTTCCAGAATCTGCTTCTACAAAAGATGTATTTTCCGAAAGTAAAACCAGCGAAATTTTATCGTTTCTTTGAGTGTGTTGAGTTACGAAAATGGCACGGGTTTTGAGGGTGTCACATTAGTGGTATCAGAGCTGGTCGAGTCTTTCGGGAATCCTTGGGGAATAGATTTGTTGTGTTTGCTGTTGTGTGATCTCTGTATCGCGAGGCGAAAGTGATTTCGCGTCGCGAGCCCAAGAAGTTTCTTAGGGCATGTTCTCTGTCTCACGTAGCGAATCAGAAGTCGCGTCGCGAGGCAGGGAAATGATGCTCTGTTTCTCGGGTATGTTCTCTGCGTCGCGTGGCGAAACGGATTTCGCGTCGCGAGGCAGAGGAGGGGAGTTGCATGTTCTCTGGATCGCGTAGCGAACCAAAATTCGCGTCGCGAGCCAGAGAAATGGTGCTCTGTTTCTCTGGTATGTCCTCTGCGTCGCGTGGCGAATTGAGTTCGCGTCGCGAGACAGAGGAGTGGAGTTGCATGGTCTCTGATTCGCGAAGCGAAATGTATCTCGCGTCGCGAGGTAGAGAGCTTCCTAGATGTGTTCTCTGCATCGCGTGGCGAACGGGATTCGCGTCGCGAGGCAGAGGAGTAGTGTTTCCTCTCGGACAGGACCCCTGCATTGCGTAGTGTAACACCCCGATTTTTCATGCTTTCTAAGGACGATAAACTCAATTAATGAGCTTATATTTTTATCTGTGTTTTAAAAAATGATTTTGGGAAAACTAAGATCACAGTCTTGTTTTATAAAATCGTAGGATCTTTCGGTTAGGTTTTGGGCCGAAAACTCGAACGAAAACCGATCTACGTTTTTCAGATGATAGTGTTTTCTACTATCACGACTTAATCTGGACTAACGAACGAAACCATTAGGCTTAGAATACATTCCTCTATCTTTTTCCTAAAATGTGTCCTGACGTCCAAAATATAAATAATATTTTATATTCGGGCCGATAATCGATCGAGGAGACGATTCGAGCTGTCTTAGGGTTTTTCGAGACCCACGATCAGATGTTTTTCATACCAAAATTGTATCAAGTAATTTGAGGAATTTATACGAGTGTCGGGACGATTCCAAATATCGGGATGTGAATTGACCAAATTGCCCTTGGTTAATTTTATTACCAATTTACCTTTCCTATTATTAAACTAATAAACCCTAAATATCTAACAACTTTTACCCTCATCCTCTCATTTTCTTTCCCTCATTTTCGGCAGCCCCCTCCCCCAAAGTCACCTCATCTTCTTCTTTTCTCTTCCTTTCTCTTCTTTCTCTTTTCTTCTCAAAAACCACCATTGTTGAAGGCCAAAAGCTTGAGTTTTTGTGGAGTAATCTTCACCAATCTTGGAGGAAAGCTTCATAGGAGGTAGTAGTTCAACTCTATCTCTCTCAATCTCTCTTTTCTCTCCTTATATTTTCATGATCAAGGATGTTAGGGTTTTGTCCCTAAAATCTTTGAAAATCCATGAAAAATTGTAGGAAAATCGTATCCGTACCAAACCAGTTTCTATGGCCTAGGTTCATGACATACTTGTATGATCTAAGAGCTTAGAGCCAAGAAATCCCTCTAGCTATGTTTTCTAGGTAGGGGCCGAAACCCCCTATGGGTGTAGGGTAGGGTTTTGGTTGGTTTTTGATGATCTGATCTGATATCTAGGGCTGTCACACTTAGTTAGGGTGTTATCCAGAAAATGAGAAATTTTGGAGCTCCCTAGCTATTTTTAGTGTAGTAGAGCCGAACCCTAGGGGTGGTGCATTAGGAGAAATCTTCGTTTTGTAAGTTAATGCCGATATGTTTTACGTGTATGTAGTGATCGGCAGCGTGTTGAGAAGAGGAACAAGTTGATCGGGTGTTCTGAGTTGAGCTGGAAGCTACAAGAGGTAAGGGGATAAACCTGAGGAATTCCATTTCCGACAGCTATGTGCTGCATCGGTGTTTGTATTGTATTTGTATTGTATTTAAATAGTTATATCATGATGTTAGTTGATTTCTTGATTGACTGTTACTGATTGGAATATGCATTGATGTGCTGATGTATTGATGTAACTGTTGATATAGTTGAATGCATGTTATACTTGCTGAATGGTTATATGGATGTATAGTGTGCCCTACTGTGGGATTTAGGCATTAGAGGACCTAATTTTGATTAGGATCCGACATCGTGTAACTTAAAAGCTTTAAAAAGTCTGAAATGTGTTTTGATAAGGAAAAGTGAAGTTTAAAAGCAAATAGGGCATTAGAAACCTTCACTATGTCTTAATTTGATAAGAAAATCCTTTTGAGTAATGTGGTTTCCGAAGTCATACTGAGTTTATTCAAGAAAAATGAGTTTGTGCAAGTTTTGTTTTAAGTTCGTATTTTACCGAAAAACAACGAAAGAAAAAGAAATGGTCTCTGGACCAAGTTTTGTTTTATGGAAAACCGATCCCGATGACTTTGTGTAAGTATCGGAGATTTTGGGTTTTTGGTTTTCGAGTTTTCAAGGAAAGTGGTTTTAAAGCTTAAAGCTTAGAAACTAGAAACCGAGACGTCGGGGTTCTAGGGTTCTGCAGAACACGTGGATCAAGGATCCGTGTTAGTTATGGTCCTGTCGGCTTAGGGACAATTTTTGTGGTCCTGTAAGCTTGAGGATGTTTTTATGATCTTGAATCCAACGTCCTTGACTGGTGCATCGGTTAGGGGTGTTGGGATTTAAGTTGTTTTTGGGCTAAGTGTCCTGTTTTGAGAAAATGTGTTCTTGAGGCTTAAAGAGTCTAAGACATTATGGTGGTTGTTAGCGTTGATGCTACAACGAGGAAATATTGATGCGACAAAGATCCATTATCGGAAACTAGATAGGTTTCTCATGCATTAAATGCGGGGCAGACGTGCCGTGATACGGGGGACCTTGATAAACAGGGAGAACCTGAGATGACTTACTTGTCATAACATTGTGCCTTGATGGACAATGGTGTCATACGTGTTCTGGGAACGTATTGTGCCTTGAGTTGGACAATGCAGTATGACCGTTTTCTTGTGGAGTACTTCTGATTGCGCCCCCATGTGAGAATCGCGTAGTGTCATGGGATTCAAAGTACTCGTTTTTGGGCCAAATATTGGAGCCTGATCAGCTCATTTCGAATGGTGATGGGATTTCCGGAAATCTAGTAATCTAGTGTGATCTAGTGTGAATATTGAGATATATGGAAGTGCCATGCATACGTTTAGGAGATAACGTTGATTGTGGGGTACGAAACCCTTGTGCATTTATTGCCTTTTGTATTTAATGATATATGCCATGTTATATGATGATTTGGGTCTGTTGTGTGGATTGGGCATATAGTTGTTGTTTATGGATTCATATATTGGTTTCTCACCCTTGCATGTTTTTGGACGGGTTGCCCTTGGATATATATTGTATCGTGTTTACAGATGGAGCCGGAGCCGGATCACCTAGCGCACTCCGGGATGCGCGTCCTAGCGTTTGATCGAAGGACAGACCCAGCCGCGTGGGTTATCCACCCAGGGGTGGGAAGTGCGGCGTATACTGGACCAGTTTGCACTGTAAGCGGAACGACGGAGACGGGACCGCGGAAGAGTACTCGGACAGTGGAGACCATCCAGGTGCCTCTCCCTCCCATCGGGCTGATGCTGCAGGCCCTTATGGAGCAGGGTGTGATCGAGTCGGTCGCCCCCGCTGCACAGTCCCCGCAGCAACAGCTACCCCAGACGCCTCCCCCGCCTTTTGTCTTGGTAGCGGGCGAGCACGTCGTGGAGGATGTGGAGGAGGAGGAGGAGGAAGACCCTGAGGAGGATCCTCAGGAAGACCCGGAGGATCATTCTTCGGATGCTTCCGATCCCCATCCACAGGGGAACGGGAATGTAGGTTCCCAGAGTTCTTCCTCTGGTTCCAGCATTGGACTTCCCTCCGGGGGATTGTCCAATGGTTTCCATTAGTCGGACCAGCTTAGGGTGTAGACCCTATTTGAGGCAGTGGTTTTTGGGTAGTCTGTTAACGGCTACTGATGGCCATAGGTTTTAGAGATATGGTTCCAGACTGCCGCTGCCTAGGTTTATAGCTTTTTAGAAAGTTTAGTAATCATTCGTTCTTTTGTAAAGGGGCTTGTTGTCCATTATATAGATGTATATATATATATATCTTGTTCTAATTATTGTATATGAGTAATCCTGTGTTATCTGGAGTGGTGTTCATACGTATAATTAATGAGAAAATTTTTGGTCACGATTTCCAGAATCTGCTTACACAAAAGATATATTTTTTCCGAAAGTAAAACCAGCGAAATTTTATTTATCGTTTCATTAAGGGTTTTGAGTTACAAAAGTGGCACTGGGTTTGAGGGTGTCACACGTAGCGAACTGGATTTCGCGTCGCGAAGCAGAGGGCATGTTTTCGTATCGCGAGGCGAATGAACTTTCGCGTCGCGAGGCCGAGAGTTATGTAGGCTTCCTGGATCGCGAGGCGAAGGAGCGTTCGCGTCGCGAGTCCGAGGAGCTGTTCCTTGTCTCTCAAGCAGAATCTCTGGTTCGCGTAGCGAGATGCGTCTCGCGTAGCGAAACCAAGGGTTGGGATGTTACTACTCTTCTTTTTATTTCCTTCTTGGAAATGTTGTATGTCTATAACTGCTTATTTGCTTTATTTTCTGGTTGCCATTTGACTGAATTTGGGCCTTGTAGGTCAGATATGGAACTAGAATTTGGAGTAGAAGCAGGACGTGGACGTGGACGTGGACGTGGACGTGGCCGTGGACGTGGTCGCGGTCGGGGAACTGGTGTCCAAGCTGAGGATGTTGCTGGAGCAACTGGAATGGATTTTGCTGCTCAGGCAATGGCTAACATGGCTGCGGCTATTGCTGTCCAAACTGCAACCATGAACGCCCACAATGCTCAGGAGCAACTCCGTGCTGACCAGGCCGCTGAGGGTCGAAGCTTGACTACTGATGGCCATAGGTTTTAGAGATATGGTTCCAGACTGTCGCTACCTAGTTTTATAGCTTTTTAGAAGTTTAGTAATCATTCGTTCTTTTGTAAAGGGACTTGTTGTCCATTATATATATATATATACCTTGTTATTTCTTATGTGAGCAGTTCTGTTCTGTCTGGAGTGGTGTTTATAAGTATTAATAATGAGAAAAATTTTATCACGATTTCCAGAATCTGCTTCTACAAAAGATGTATTTTCCGAAAGTAAAACCAGCGAAATTTTATCGTTTCTTTGAGTGTGTTGAGTTACGAAAGTGGCACGGGTTTTGAGGGTGTCACACTTCCCCATAATTTAACATTTTGACCATAGGCTACTTTTTTTCCATCAAGCAAACACCACAATAAATTTATGTGAAAGAAGTTTCGTTTGAAAGTCGAGATGCGTTGGGCAAATACAAATGACATGCTATATCGTTAATCATCATATGGTTACATAGCATCGATAATATAGTTTTATTCATAGGAGAGGTTGTTTTACGCATGACATGGAGCAAAGATTTAGCTAGAATGGAAAGTAAAGAAGAAAAACTAATTTATTGACACCTAAAGGGTAATAACTTATTCGTAATCTGGATTAAGCTCACAGATTGATATAAGGTAATTTTATATATAGTTTATATGGAGTCTTCATGATTTGTACGGTGGTTCAAATGTTCTATAATCTTTAGAAAGGACGAAAAACTAATCAGATTCAACATCATCCTTAGAGAGCAATTTTCCAAGTTCATTATTTTTCTCTTTATAAATATATACGATTAGCAATTGTTAATTGTATATATTATTACAAAATAAAGATTTTTTTGTGACGCACCCTAATCGTGTAAAGGTTTTTTATGCTAGCAACCAATCGTGGATTGCCACACCATTAAAAGTAGTTGATCCTCAAAATAAGGTCATCGTGATGTATGATTGATTGATAGTATTAAAAAAGTTACGCTGATAGTGCGTTAAAAGTAAAGTCAACAAATAAGCTAAAAATTGACTATTTAAATATCAAATTTTATGTTGATTATTCTCAACTTAATTTCAGTTTAGATACTCTTTAGACAACTTGTTTTATTAAAAAAGTTCGTTGTAGGAAAAGTATATGATTGATTCCGTTTTGTTTGCTTTCCAAAACACCAGTAGAGAAATTCTAAACATTTCAATAAAAAAATAACAAAAATTAATTGAACCTAAATGTTTGTCATTTTTACACGGTTTTAGTACTTCAATTGATAATTGGTAACTTAATTAAGTCATTAAAGTAATAGACAACTTTTTATGTCACGAAGGAAAAAATTACGGCGTTAACTTTTTGAGATATCAACTGTCACCAAGCAAGATTTATCAACTGACTTCAATGTCATGTCATTTTCTCACCCAACCAAGAAACAATGTAGATTCACATTTGATTTGTTATACTGTGAACTAAGACAAAAATAATTACTCTATTATATGACCAAGTTAAGAGAATATTAGTTTCGACGCATGTTACTATATATTTTCTTCAAAAGTAAACCAAATTCGAATAAATAATTTTTTTAAATAGATTAACACTAATTTAAATTCGAAATATAATGAATTTAACCGAATAGTAGATATTCAGCTTGATTACTCGTTGTTTCTATTTTTTAAAATCATAGAAGATTGTTTATTCTGATCATCATAAATTAATTAATATGTTAGGCTATTTGATTTCCTATCTTGCTTGGTCATGTATTTGAAAGATTGTATTTCACATTTAATCAAATACATTTTTTTAATATCGTAATGGCTTGTCTCAGCTAAATTCTCAAAAATAAATGCCAGAGAATAATAGAGACCACTTATGTACAAGCCAAGAAATCCGTAACCGTATTTCCCAAGTTTAATCAGTATTAAAATAACGGGGACATATGGGATTCATATTTTAAATTGGTATTCGTACTTAATTAAATCATCAAAATAATTAATTGCATGTAACAAATAAGCACATATATTTCATTACATTAGTAAGTTACATTACATTTTTCACTTAATTTCTTGATTTAGTTATTTCCTTTACCTGTATCAATCGTTCTTAAAATGTTTCGTTCCTAAATTATTAGGAAATTAATCCCAAGATTTTGCTAGATTACTTCCATTCACTTTTTAAACATCCAATTAATCACTATTACTATTAGATTTGTCAAAAAATTAGCAGAATTTGATTCTTTATATTATGTGAAATTACACATTTCTATTTTTCCTCAATGGTTTTATGTTTTTTCTCCCCTTTGATTTCTTCTGTTGTATATAATAAATACATGAATTAAAAAGTATAGTGTTAAAGACATGATAAGTAGCTTAAAACTAATAAAGCTGACATGTTGGATATGCTCAAATCCATACTTTCTTTGGGGACACTAAGAACGGCTGCCATTTTACATGCATTCTTCTATGCCTATAAAATGACATTGTTTCTTGAACTTGAAACATCAAAATCTCAAATTTACATAGATATATAACATCAAAATAGAGGAGATGCTGACACAAGGAATGACGATGGCATTGAGTGCAAAGAAAAAAAGTGTGCTGATGATAGCCATGATTATGATAGTCTCAGCACAGGCTATTGCCAATGCTCCACCTCCACGAGTTAAGCCGAACTTCTCTTTTGGACCAGTTCTTTGTTATGCAAAGTGCATTGGACAATGCTTGCTGATTCCAAATCCAATTCAAACTCCATTGTGTGTAGCTGCCTGTCATAAACAATGTCATAAGACTTCCTCTAATGTTGTCTACGATTGTATTGCCGGTTGTGCCTTGTCAAAGTCCATTAGCGTCAACACTGGTATCAATGCTTTTATCTTTGCCTATTTTGTTTTGTTTTGGTTTTGACCGAAATAACTATGATTTAATTGTGCGAGTTGATTGTTCTATATGTTTTTAACAATTGACTTGATGTGTCAGATAAACGTGGAGTGGATGCCTTTGTGGTTTCGTGCTTGAAGGGTTGCAAGAACCAGTAATCAATCTCTCAGCTTAGCGAGACGAAATGTTTTGGGAAAATGTAATTATGGAAATAAGGATTTTGTTGATCTCCAATAAATGAAGCTTAATGCATAATGTATCTTTGCTTTAATATTTTGGAAAAATTCGTTCATTCTCTTCTTTCTTTCTTCTTTTTACAGTAGTTGCATGTGATAGTGAAGATACATGAATTATTTGAATCAGGTTCATGAAGGAAATAATTCATAATTACTACCAGATAAATAATGTTACAAAATTTAACGAAACATCTCACACTCGAAGCAACGTAAATTTTCATATTAGTATGGCATGCCACGCCTAAGAGCTAGCAAAACAATATTTTTTTCTCGGAGAGAATCTTCCCCATAATTTAACATTTTGACCATTGGCTACTTTTTTTTCATCAAGCAAACACCACAATAAATTTATGTGAAAGAAGTTTCGTTTGAAAGTCGAGATGCATTGGGCAAATACAAATGACATGCTATATCGTTAATCATCATATGGTTACATAGCATCGATAATATAGTTTTATTCATAGGAGAGGTTGTTTTACGCATGACATGGAACAAAGATTTAGCTAGAATGGAAAGTAAAGAAGAAAAACTAATTTATTGACACCTAAAGGGTAATAACTTATTCGTAATCAGGATGAAGCTCACAGATTGATATAAGGTAATTTTATATATAGTTTATATGGAGTCTTCATGATTTGTACGGTGGTTCAAATGTTCTATAATCTTTAGAAAGGACGAAAAACTAATCAGATTCAACATCATCCTTAGATAGCGATTTTCCAAGTTCATTATTTTTCTCTTTATAAATATATACGGTTAGCAATTGTTAATTGTATATATTATTACAAAATAAAGATTTTTTTGTGACGCACCCTAATCGTGTAAAGGTTTTTTATGCTAGCAACCAATCGTGGATTGCCACACCATTAAAAGTAGTGACCCTCAAAATAAGGTCATAGTGATGTATGATTGATTGATAGTATTAAAAAAGTTACGCTGATAGTGCGTTAAAAGTAAAGTCAACAAATAAGCTAAAAATTGACTATTTAAATATCTAATTTTATGTTGATTATTCTCAACTTAATTTCTGTGTAGATACTCTTTAGGCAACTTGTTTTAGTAAAAAAGTTCGTTGTAGGAAAAGTATATGATTGATTCCGTTTTGTTTGGTTTCCAAAACACCAGTAGAGAAATTCTAAACATTTCAATAAAAAAATAACAAAAACTAATTGAACCTAAATGTTTGTCATTTTTACACGGTTTTAGTACTTCAATTGATAATTGGTAACTTAATTAAGTCATTAAAGTAATAGACAACTTTTTATGTCACGAAGGAAAAAATTACGGCGTTAACTTTTGAGATATCAACTGTCACCCAGCAAGATTTATCAACTGACTTCAATGTCATGTCATTTTCTCACCCAACCAAGAAACAATGTAGATTCACATTTGCTTTGTTATACTGTGAACTAAGACAAAAATAATTACTCTATTATATGACCAAGTTAAGAGAATATTAGTTTCGACGCATGTTACTATATATTTTCTTCAAAAGTAAACCAAATTCGAATAAATAATTTTTTTAAATAGATTAACACTAATTTAAATTCGAAATATAATGAATTTAACCGAATAGTAGATATTCAGCTTGATTACTCGTTGTTTCTGTTTTTTAAAATCATAGAAGATTGTTTATTCTGATCATCATAAATTAATTAATATGTTAGGCTATTTGATTTCCTATCTTGCTTGGTCATGTATTTGAAAGATTGTATTTCACATTTAATCAAATACATTTTTTTAATATCGTAATGGCTTGTCTCAGCTAAATTCTCAAAAATAAATGCTAGAAAATAATATAGACCACTTATGTACAAGCCAAGAAATCAGTAACCGTATTTCCCAAGTTTAATCAGTATTAAAATAACGGGGATATATGGGGTTCATATTTTAAATTGGTATTCGTACTTAATTAAATCATCAAAATAATTAATTGCATGTAACAAATAAGCACATATATTTCATTACATTAGTAAGTTATATTATATTTTTCACTTAATTTCTCATAGCGCGAGGTATTACACTCTTGATTTAGTTATTTCCTTTACCTATATCAATCATTCTTAAAATGTTTCATTCCTAAATTATTCAGAAATTAATCCCAAGATTTTGCTAGATTAGTTCCATTCACTTTTTAAACATCCAATTAATCACTATTACTATTAGATTTGTCAAAAAATTAGTAGAATTTGATTCTTTATTATGTGAAGTTACACATTTCTATTTTTCCTCAATGGTTTTATGTTTTTCTCCCCTTTGATTTCTTCTGTTGTATATAACAAATACATGAATTAAAAAGTATAGTGTTAAAGACATGATAAGTATCTTAAAACTAATAAAGCTGACATGTTGGATATGCTCAAATCAATGCTTTCTTTGGGGACACTGAGAATGGCTGCCATTTTACATGCATACTTTTATGCCTATAAATTGACATTGTTTCTTGAACTTGAAACATCAAAACCTCAAATTTATATTGATATATGTAATATCCCCTCCTCAAATTAGTATTTTCGATTAATTAATTGACTGTTCATTACTACTGTCAGTGTTAACTAATTGTTGATGCGCTGTAAATTTTATTTGCATATTATCTTTGGGTTGTACAGGAAGAGGGTGTGAGTAGAAACTTTATTTAAGTTATAACTCCTTTAGGAGGTAACACTTTTTATTTCATCACACACACTCCCGTACAATTAAACAAATAAAACACACTCATATACATCACTATGATACACCACCCACACTTGCATCCTCACCATACTCCCTTTTTTTATCACCCAATAGAAATACATGCAAAAAACTGAATTGGGCTCCGCCATACCTTCCCACCATCGACTAGCAGAAGCAAAGGGGGGAGAAAAGAAATTCTCACACTCACACTCTTAATCTCTTTAGAACCATGAGAAGAACCACCACCAATCTTTCACTCCACCACACTAGCACTTGATAACCTTCAATTTCCCTACCATAAATCCTAACTACAGCACCTAAGGGGGTAGAAGAAAAGGGGAAAATCAAATTTTAGGGGAGAAGAAAGGGGCTGGTCAGATTTGGTGTTTTGGGTCCTTGAAAGCAAGTGAGTCAAGGACAGAGTTGAAGATTAAACCTTGGAAAAAAAAAAAGGAAGAAAAGGGGCTTTAGCATTTTATCCCTATTGTCTTGAGAGGAGAGTTTCCTTAGTCTTAGAGCTTGGTAACCATAAACCCAAGCATAGGTTCTACCTTTAAAGATGTTGCGATGTTCTTTGTGTTGAATGCATATTGTTATGATGGTCTTTAGTTGGTATATTGGAGTTAATTTCTGGAAATGCATATGTAATTGTAAATTGGTTTTGATTTTGGGGTGGTTTTTATATGCTAACATGTGAGAATAGAAATGTTAAAAAATCTTGCTTGATAGGTGTTTGTTATATTGCTTATTAGAGAATGCTATGGTTTCTGTTTTCAAACCCGTATTGACATAGGTTCAGTGTTTTGCTTATAACTATTGCTGTAACACCCCGATTTTTCGTGCTTTCTAAGGACGATAAACTCAATTAATGAGTTTATATTTTTATCTGTGTCTTAGAAAATGATTTTGGGAAAACTAAGATCATAGTCTTGTTTTATAAAATCGTAGGATCTTTCGGTTAAGTTTTGGGTCGAAAACTCAAACGAAAACCGATCTACGTTTTTCAGATGATAGTGTTTTCTACTATCACGACCTAATCTGGACTAACGAACGAAACCATTAGTCTTAGAATATATTCCTCTATCTTTTTCCTAAAATGTGTCCTGACGTCCAAAAATATAAATAATATTTTATATTCGGGCCGATAATCGATCGAGGAGGCGATTCGAGCTGTCTTAGGGTTTTTCGAGACCCACGATCAGATGTTTTTCATACCAAAATTGTATCAAGTTATTTGAGGAATTCATACGAGTGTCGGGACGATTCCAAATATCGGGATGTGAATTGACCAAATTGCCCTTGGTTAATTTTATTACCAATTTACCTTTCCTATTATTAAACTAATAAACTCACAAATATCTAATAAATCCCACCCTTATCTCTTCCCATTTTTCGGTAATCTCTCTCTCTCCTCAACTCACTTCATCTTCTTCTTTTCTCTTCCTTTCTCTTCTTTCTCTTTTCTCCTCAAAATCTCCATTTTTGGAGGTGGAAAGCTTGAGTTTTTGTGGAGCAAACTTCACCAAACTTGGAGTGGATCATCATAAGAGGTAGTAGTTCAACTCTATCTCTCTCAATCTCTCCTTTCTCTCCTCATATTTTCATGATCAAGGATGTTAGGGTTTTGTCCCTAAAATCTTTGAAAATCCATGAAAAATTGTAGGAAAATCGTATCTGTACCAAACCAGTTTCTATGGCCTAGGTTCATGACATACTTGTATGATCGAAGAGCTTAGAGCCAAGAAATCCCTCTAGCTATGTTTTCTAGGTAGGGGCCGAAACCCCCCTATGTGTGTAGGGTGGGGTTTTGGTTGGTTTTTGATGATCTGATCTGATATCTAGGGCTGTCACACTTAGTTAGGGTGTTATCCGGAAAATGAGAAATTTTGGAGCTCCCTAGCTATTTTTAGTGTAATAGGGCCGAACCCTAGGGGTGGTGCATTAGGAGAAATCTTCGTTTTGTAAGTTAATGCCGATATGTTTTACGTGTATGTAGTGATCGGCAGCGTGTTGGGACGAGAAACAAGTTGATCGGGTGTTCTGAATTGAACTGGGAGCTACAAGAGGTAAGGGGATAAACCTGAGTAATTCCATTTCCGACAGCTATGTGCTGCATCGGTGTTTGTATTGTATTTGTATTGTATGTTAGTTGATTTCTTGATTGACTGCTGTTGATTGGAATATGCATTGATGTGCTGATGTATTGATGTAACTGTTGATATAGTTGAATGCATGTTATACTTGCTGAATGGTTATATGGATGTAATGTGTGCCCTGCTGTGGGATTTAGGCATTAGAGGACCTAATTTTGATTAGGATCCGACATCGTGTAACTTAAAAGCTTTAAAAGTCTGAAATGTGTTTTGATAAGGAAAAGTGAAGTTTAAAAGCAAATAGGGCATTAGAAACCTTCACTATGTCTTAATTTGATAAGAAAACCTTTTTGAGTAATGTGGTTTCCGAAGTCATACTGAGTTTATTCAAGAAAAATGAGTTTGTGCAAGTTTTGTTTTAAGTTCGTATTTTACCGAAAAACAACGAAAGAAAAAGAAATGGTCTCTGGACCAAGTTTTGTTTTATGAAAAACCGATCCCGATGACTTTGTGTAAGTATCGGAGATTTTGGGTTTTTGGTTTTCAAGTTTTCAAGGAAAGTGGTTTTAAAGCTTAAAGCTTAGAAACTAGAAACCGAGACGTCGGGGTTCTAGGGTTCTGCAGGACACGTGGATCAAGGATCCGTGTTAGTTGTGGTCCTGTCGGCTTAGGGACAATCTTTGTGGTCCTGTAAGCTTGAGGATGTTTTTATGATCTTGAATCCGGCGTCCTTGACTGGTGCATCGGTTAGGGATGTTGGGATTTGAGTTGTTTTGGACTAAGTGTCCTCTTTTGAGAAAATGTGTTTTGAGGCTTAAAGAGTCTAAGACATTATGGTGGTTGTTAGCGTTGATGCTACAACGAGGAAACATTGATGCGACAAAGATCAATTATCGGAAACTAGATAGGTTTCTCATGCATTAAATGCGGGGCAGACGTGCCATGAAACGGGGGACCTTGATAAACAGGGAGAACCTGAGATGACTTATTTGTCATGACATTGTGCCTTGATGGACAATGGTGTCATATGTGTTATTGTGCCTTAAGTTGGGCAATATAATATGACCATATTATTCTGGAGTACTTTTGATTGCGCCCCCATGTGAGAATCGCGTAGTGTCATGGGATTCAAAGTACTCGTCCTTGGGCCAAATATTGGTGAAAAATCTTTGGAGCCTGATCAGCTCGTTTCGAATGGTGATGGGATTTCCGGAAATCTAGTAATCTAGAGTGGATATTAGTTGAGATATATGGAAGTGCCATGCATACGTTTAGGAGATAACGTGGATTGTGGGGTACGAAGCCCTTGTGCATTTACCGTTATTTGTATCTAATGATATATGCCATGTTATATGATGATTTGCGTGAGTTATAGTATATGAGTCTGTTGTGTGGATTGGGCATATAGTTGTTGTTTATGGATTCATATATTGGTTTCTCACCCTTGCATGTTTTTGGACGGGTTGTCCTTGGATATATATTGTATCATGTTTACAGATGGAGCCAGAGCCGGATCACCTAGCGCACTCCGGGATGCGCGTCCTAGCGTTTGATCGAAGGACAGACCCAGCCGCGTGGGTTATCCACCCAGGGGTGGAAAGTGCGGCGTATACTGGACCAGTTTGCACTGTAAGCGGAACGACGGAGACGGGACCGCGGAAGAGTACTCGGACAGTGGAGACCATCCAGGTGCCTCTCCCTCCCATCGGGCTGATGCTGCAGGCCCTTATGGAGCAGGGTGTGATCGAGTCGGTCGCCCCCGCTGCACAGTCCCCGCAGCAACAGCTACCCCAGACGCCTCCCCCGCCTTTTGTCTTGGTAGCGGGCGAGCACGTCGTGGAAGATGTGGGGGAAGAGGAGGAGGAGGAGGAAGACCCTGAGGAGGATCCTCAGGAAGACCCGGAGGATCATTCTTCGGATGCTTCCGATCCCCATCCACAGGGGAACGGGAATGTAGGTTCCCAGAGTTCTTCCTCTGGTTCCAGCATTGGACTTCCCTCCGGGGGATTGTCCAATGGTTTCCATTAGTCAGACCAGCTTAGGGAGTAGACCCTTGTTTTTTTGAGGCAGTGGTTTTTGGGTAGTCTGTTAACGGCTACTGATGGCCATAGGTTTTAGAGATATGGTTCCAGACTGTCGCTGCCTAGTTTTATAGCTTTTGAGAAGTTTAGAAATCATTCGTTCTTTTGTAAAGGGACTTGTTGTCCATCATATATATATATATATGTATATATACCTTGTTCTAATTATTGCATATGAGTAGTTCTGTATTATCCGGAATGGTGAGTTTATGTAATAGTAATAAGAAAATTTTTGTCACGATTTCCAGAATCTGCTTATACAAAAGATATATTTTCCGAGAGTAAAACCATCGAAATTTTATTCACCGTTTCACTATGGGTTTTGAGTTACGAAGGTGGCACTGGGTTTGAGGGTGTCACAATTTCGGTAGGACTCCTTTTTAAATGATTCTTGTTTTGTTGGAAACTAGACTCGATTTGCTACAGTTTAGGCACTCGATTTGCCGTTGAAATGAGGGGACCTTGATGGCAAGGAAACCTGGGGATGACTTATGTCATTGTGTAACATTGTGCCTTGATGGACAATGATGTCATACGTGTTATGAGAACGTATTGTGTCTTGAGTTGGACAATATAGTGTGGCAAGATTACATTGTCAGTACCTCTGATTTGCGCGCTCATGTGAGATCTCATGGGATTCATGTACTTATGTTTAGCAAGTTGGTGCTAGTCATTGTTGCCTGAGGGCCAATGAATTTTGCGCCTGATCAGCTCGTTGAAAGATGATAGGATTTCCGGAAATTAAGAACTGAACGTTAGATGATATATGTGGAAGTGCTCATGCATACGTTCTAAAAATAACGATGACTGTTGGGCACGAGGCCCTTGTGTTTTACTTTTAGTAACATGATATTCTGTGTTGTGTTGATCATTTTGATGATTATATGAGACATGCTTATATGAATCTGCTGTTTGTGTTTGGAGTATATAGTTATCGTTTTTGGATTCATATATTGGTTTCTCACCCTTGCTGTATTTTATGGACTGTGCTGCCTTTCTTTCGGCATATATATTATATCTTATTTACAGATGGACCCAGTATCAGAGACGTTAGCCCACTCGGGGGTACGTTCACTCATTTTTGATTCGCGGGAAAACCCCGCTGCATGGGTCATTCACCCCGGTGCTAGTAGTGCAGCTTACACTGGACCTATCTGCACTCTGAGAGGGACAGTCGTGGTGGGGAGCCAGGAGAGGACCCACACGGTGGAGACTATACAGATCCCCCTACCGCCCATCTGGATGATTTTGTAATCACTGGTGGATTAGGGGCTAATTCATCATTATATTCCAGCTGCACAACCCCTGTAGCAACAGTCACCTTCGACTTCTCCCATGCCGTTTGTTCTGGTAGCGGAGGGGCAGGGAGAGGACCTAGAAGAGAACCCTGAGGAGGATCCTCAGGAGAACCCTGAGTACCATCCTTTAGAAGCACCTGAGCCTCAGCCTTAGGAGAACGGGAATGTAGATTCCCTTGATTCCTCTTCTAACGTTGGTGTTGGACCCTCTTTCGGGGGATTGTCCAACGGGTTTCACTAGGCGCTGACCAGCTTAGAGTGTATACTTTTTTTGGGTAGCGATTTTTGGGTAGTTTGTTGTCGGCTACTGATGGCTATGAGTTTTAGTGATTTGGTTTCCAGACTATCGCTACCCAGTTTTTAGAGTTGTTAGTAGTTTATTTTATAGCTAGTTCTTTTGAAAGGGACATGTTGTCCACTGTTCTTCTGTATATACCTAACTGTTGATGCATATGTGTGTGTGTGTGTGTGTGTGTGTATATATATATATATATATATATATATATATATATATATATATATATGAGTTATACTGATATACTCTGAAGTTGTTGTTATTTATAGTTATAAGAAGAAAAATTTTATCACGATTTTCAGGACTTAATGAGATATAGTTAAAGAAAACTATTTTTCTGAAAGTAAACCAGCAAGATTTTATTTCGCGTTTTGTATTTTTCGGTAACAAATGTGACGCCGGAATGAGGGTGTTACATTAGTGATATCAGAGCTGGTCAAGTCTTTCGGGGATCTTTGGGAATAGGTTTATTGTGTCGATGTTGTATGACCTTTGATTGAAGTTTGATTGAATTACTTCTTAGAAGTAATGTGTGTAGATAATTGCTACCTGTTTTGGTTTTTGGTTGTAGTTTGATTGATTTAAGTCTTGTAGGTCAGATATGGAACCAGGAACCGAACTATGAATGCTCATAATGCCCAGGAGCAAGTTCGTGCTGACCAGGCCGCTGAGGGCTGAAGTCTGACTACCTTCAGACATCAGAATCTGCCGCAATTTCATGGCAATGTGCATCCAGAGAAAGCTGATTTATGGATCCAGGAGATCGAGAAGATATTCGAGCTGATTCACAGCTCGGAAGAGGTGAAAGTACATTATGCCACTTTCCTACTGATGGGAGACGCAGAATACTGGTGGAGAGGAACAAGACAACTGCTGTAGGCAAATCACCAAGCAATCACTTGGGATCTATTCAAGCATCGATTCTTGGGGAAATATTTTCCACAGAGTGCAAGAGCTGAGAAGGAGCAAGAATTCTTATGGCTGTAACAGAGGGAGATGACAATTGGGGAATATGCGGCTAAATTTGAAACATTGGCCAAATATTTCCGATTCTTCTAGAACAACCCAGACGAAGATTGGAAGTGTGAAGCTTTTGAGAGAGGATTGAGGTACGAGATAAAGGAATCAGTACTGCCACAAGGAATTCGAAATTTCCAGGCGCTGGTGGAGAAGAGCAGACAAGTTGAACTGATGAAACATGGGAAAGACAATAAAGGAAGCGTTGGAGGACCTTCTCGATTCAAGGGCCAGTATCATGATCAGATGGGGGAAGCAGAGTCAGAAGAAACCGTATTCCTGACCCCCAAGGAATCATCAAAAACATCAATATCGTCTTGTTGCTCACACATCAAGAGGTGGAGGCCAAGGAAATCAAAGTCAAGGCCAAGAGAGGAAGTGTTTCAAGTGCAGAGATCCGTCACGTCTGGCCAACAACTGCTCGGTGCGGAATGATGGGTGTTTCCGTTTTGGGCAAACGGGGCATATTGCCAAGTACTGCAAAGCACAGAAACCAGTCCCAGCTGCTAACAATAATGGTGGAGCCAAAAAGCTGACGACAAAGGGGAGAGTTTTCACCATGAATGGTGCTGAGGCTTCAAACTCCGATGATCTCATACAGGGTGATTACGACATAGATGGTAATCTCTTATCAATACTTTTTGATTCGGGTGCAACCCATTCGTTCATTTCTATTGATTGTGTGAAACGTTTGATATTATTTGTTTCTTCCTTGTCATTTGACGTGATTGTTTCCACCCCAACTGCTGAGCCTATTACTGTCAATTATGTATGCTTAAACAGTCCTATTATTATTCAGGATAGACATTTTCTAGTTAATTTGATATGCCTGCCTTTAATACAGTTAGATGTAATTTTAGGCATGGATTGGTTATCTTCCAATCATATTCTCATAGATTGTGCTCACAAAACCTTAGTCTTTCCTAAGGATGAGATTTTTGGATTTTTATCTGCTAATCAAATAAGGGCTTCTTTTAGAGAGGGAGCACAAGGATACATGTTATTGTTTTCCTTGGACGTAGAGAGTAAGTTAGATCTTTAGTCCATACCGTCAACGAGTTTTCGGAAGTGTCCCCTGAGGAGGTACCGGGACTACCGTCGATTCGAGACATTGAGTTCGCGATTGATCTGGTACCGGGCATTGGACCAATATCAATGGCACCATATCGTATGTCGCTGTCAGAGTTAGAGGATTTGAAGAAGCAATTGGTGGAACTGTTGGAGAAGGAATTCATTAGACCGAGTGTATCATCGTGGGGAGCTCCAGTTTTACTGGTAAAGAAGAAAGACAGGACTTCTCACTCGTGTGTGGATTTCCGTCAGTTAAGTAAAGTGACGATCAAGAACAAGTATCCGCTACCAAGGATCGATGACTTGATGGATCAGTTAAGTGGAGCGGCCATTTTCTTGAAGATAGATCTACGATCGGGTTATCATCAGATTCCCGTGAAGGTGGAGGATATCCCGAAAATAGCGTTACGAACATGCTACGAGCATTATGAGTATCTTGTGATGCCATTCGGAGTGACAAATGCTCTTGAAATATTCATGAACTACATGAATAGGATTTTTCGTCCTTATCTAGATAAATTTGTCTTTGTCTTTATAGACGACATTCTAATCTATTCTCCTGATGAAGAGAAACATGCTGAACATCTCAGTATGGTCCTTCAAATCTTAAAGGAGAAACAGTTATACGCGAAACCCAAAAAGTGTGAATTTTGGTTAGACCAAGTTCAGTTTTTAGGACACGTCATCTCGAATGAAGGGATCATAGTGGATCTGTCAAAAGTTGAAGCTGTTTTGCTATGGGAGCGACCAAAGACGTTAACTGAGATTTGTAGTTTTGTGGGTTTAGCTGGATACTATAAGAGATTCCTTGAGAGATTCTCCAAGATAGTAGGAACTCTTACCCAACTAACTCGGAAGGACCAAGCGTTTATCTGGACCTAGGCATGAGAGAAAAGTTTTCAAGAATTAAAGAGGAGGTTGACTACTTTGCCTGTGTTAGTATTGCCTGATCCCAAAGAGCCTTTTGAGGTATACTGTGATGCTTCACATCAAGGGTTGGGGTGCATATTAATGCAAAATCGGAAAGTAGTAGCTTATGCCTCCAAGCAGTTGAAGATTCATGAGAGGAATTATCCTACACATGACT
Source organism: Ammopiptanthus mongolicus (assembly GCA_039655645.1). Taxonomy (NCBI): domain Eukaryota; kingdom Viridiplantae; phylum Streptophyta; class Magnoliopsida; order Fabales; family Fabaceae; genus Ammopiptanthus; species Ammopiptanthus mongolicus. Next base: position 76,782,671 of record CM077345.1, read on the forward strand.
TAGAGTTAGCGGCAGTAGTCTTTGCTTTGAAGATCTGGAGACATTATTTGTATGGAGCAACATTCAATGTTTTCAGTGATCATAAGAGTTTGAAATACCTATTTCAACAAAAGAAGCTCAACATACGGCAAAGACGCTAGTTGGAATTTTTAAAGGACTACAACTTCCAATTACAATATCACCCTGGAAAAGCAAATGTGGTAGCAGATGCCCTGAGTAGAAAATCAATGCATGCATCTACAATGATGGTCAAGGAGCAAGAGTTGATAGAGCAATTCTGAGACATGCGGTTGACAATCAAGGTGTCACCGGGAAAACTTTGTTTAGGTATGATTACAGTTTCCAATGGATTAATGGAAGAAATACGAGAGAAACAAGAAAATGATCAGTACCTACAAGGAGAAAGAGGATCAGTGCGATAAGGAGCAATATCAGAATTCAAAGAAAGAACAGATGGAATCTTACGGTTCGGTGAAAGAATTTGTGTACCAGAGGATTCCAAGCTTAGAAAGCTAATTCTGGAAGAATCTCACAAGAGTAAACTGAGTTTACATCCAGGAGCCATGAAGATGTATCAAGACCTTAAACAGTTGTATTGGTGGTATGGGATGAAGAGAGACGTAATGGAATATGTCGCTTCATGTTTAGCCTGTCAAAAGGCTAAGATTGAACATCAAAGACCAGCAGGAATGCTACACTCTTTGGACATCCCGGAATGAAAATGGGATGGTATTGCTATGGATTTTGTGACAAGTTTACCGAGGACCAGAAAGGGACATGATGCTATATGGGTAATAGTTGATGGACTAACCAAGTCGGCTCACTTTTTGCCCATCAACATAAATTATTCCATCGAGAGATTGACTCAGTTATACATCGGGGAAATTTTCAGATTACATGGTGTACCTTCGAGTATTATTTCGAATCGTGATCCGAGGTTTACGTCAAGGTTCTGGCAAAGTTTACACGAGTCACTAGGAATGAAACTCAGATTGAGTTCGGCATACCATCCACAAACGGATAGACAATCAGAGAGGACAATCCAATCATTTGAAGACTTGTTGAGAGCTTGCATATTAGAGCATCTTGGTACTTGGGATGAATTTCTACCATTGATAGAATTCACCTGCAACAACAATTTCCACTCAAGCATAGGAATGGCACCCTATGAAGCTTTATATGGCAGACGGTGCAGAACACATTTATGTTGGTACCAGGATGGTGGAAGCCTGCTGTTGGGACCAGATATCGTGCAACAGACAACCGAAAAGGTGAAGATGATTCAGGAAAAGATGAGGACGACTCAGAGTCGACAGAAAAGTTATGTGGACAAGAGGAGACGACCTCTTGAGTTTAAGGAAAGCGATCATGTATTTTTCAGAGTCATGCCTACGACTGGGGCTGGTCGGGTAATTAAATCAGGAAAACTCACTCCTAAATTCATTGGACCTTACCAAATCCTTCGTCGTGTAGGTCCAGTAGCTTATCAAATTGCCTTACCCCCTTTTCTTTCAAATCTTCATAATGTCTTTCACGTTTCACAATTAAGGAAGTACATTCCTGATCCATCTCATGTAATCGAACCTGATCAAGTACCGCTGAAAGAGATCCCGTCTTATGAGACTTCACTTGCACGAATCGAGGATAAAATGATCAGACAGCTCAGGGAAAAGCAAATCTCCTTAGTCAAGGTTATATGGAATGATACAACTGGAGAAGCAACTTGGGAAGCGGAAGACAATATGAGAGTGCAATACCCTTATCTTTTTTAAGGTACGTAATTTCGAGGACGAATTTTTTTTTTTTTTAGTGGGGTAGTAATGTAACACCCCGATTTTTCAAGCTTTCTAATATTAATTAAACAGTATTTATGTGTTTGTATTTTATTGGAGGGTCCAGACAGTGAAATAAAATAATCTGAGACAATAGTCACGCTCTACGCTATCGTAGCGAGTTATGGTTAAATTTTGGGTCGAAAACTCAGCCGGAGCCCGGTCTACGATTTTCACTGACAGTAGTGTTTTAGTACTATAAAGACCTAAATTTGACTCGTGAACGAGACAGTTAGTCTTAGAATTTAATTCGCTACAATTTTGCTAAAATTGGTTCTTGCCGTTAAAAAGTGAAAATAATATAAACTATTCGGGCAAAAGCTGTAGATGGATTTAACGGGACCCGCTAACGGATAATCTTGAAGTCACATCAGGTCAAGTCACCTAGGAATGCGTGCCAGTGTCACGATGGTTTTCAGAAAATATCTGGACGTGAAATGACCAAAACGCCCTTGAGTTTCCAAGGAATCGCCATAAAACCTATGGTGAAATGACATAATTATCCTTAAGTGAAAATTTTAAACCTCCTTAGCTCTTCTTCTCTCTTCCTCACACCTCACTCTCATCACCGTCACTCTTCATTTTCCTTCTCCTTCTTCAACTTTTCTCCTCCATTTTCTCTCCATTTCTCTTAAGATCCTTCAAAGAAGTTGTGAAGCAAAGTTGATCATTTGTTCATCCTTGTCATCTAGGAGATATAGACTCCATTCTTGAGCTCTCAATCTCTCTCTTTCTCCATTGATTTTCATGGTTTATGTTAGAGTAAGGTTTTGAAGCATAAACTTCAAAAATCCATGAAAAATTGCAGAAAATTCCTTTTAATGTAAAACCACTTTCTTTGAACTAGATTCATGATCTTCTATCACAATCCAAGAGGTTGAAACCAAATGAGCTCTCTAGATCCAATGGGTATAATGGCTGAACCTACCCCCTTTTGGGTGAGCAGAGTTTTGGTTGGAATTTTGATATTCTAAGCCTTAATCTAGTTTTGTCACACCTAGTTAGTATAGAATCCAAGAGATGGGAATTTTTGGAGCTCCCTAGCCATATTTTCTAGCATATGGCTGAACCTAGGAGGAAGAGAGTAGGAGAAAATTTTGTGATTTAATGTTGATGTATTAATGGATTGTATGTGTGTAGTGATCGTCGGGTTATTGGGCGAGAGATCGGATGATTTTCGGATCAATCGGAAGATTTACCACTATTTGGGGAACTCCGAGAGGTAATGGGAAAAACCTGAGGAATTCCAATTCCAACAACTGTATGCTGTATCTGTGTATATGGATTGTAATTATTTATTTGTGGTTGATTGTTGTGGAGTGATTTAAATTTATCTACTCATAATTGCTTATGCTTGCAATTACCTAATTATGCTTGATTTTATTGTATGGCATTTGATCATGATGTATAAATGTGTATTATGCCTGTCGCGATGATTATTGTGTTAAAGGACCTAAAATCGGTTAGGATCCAAAATCGTGAAATGTTAAAAGCTTCAAAAAGCTTGGAATGTTGGATAAGAAAATAAAAGGAATAAAGTTTTAAGGGTTTTTGGAAGTAAAAAGGAAACTAATGTCTTTTTAGAAATAAAGAAGAATAAGTTCTACTTTACTAAAGGTGAGTTGACATAAAGGGTAAAATGGAGAAAAATGACTTTAATTGAGAAAAGTAAGGTTTTGCAGTAAAAAGTACGTTTTGGAGACATCGATCGTTTCTAAGATAATAAAGTGAGCCAATTCAAGCAAAAGTGTTTTTGGAAACGTGGTTTCAAGATAAATTGTTTTATCCAAGGAAAAGGGCTTCTACGAACCGTATTTCAAAATATTGTGTTTCACCGAAATTCTACGAAAGAGAAAAAGGTGGTTTTTAACCATGAGTTGTTTTTATGAAAACCGATCCCAAAGGCTTTGCATAAGCTTCGGAGATATGGGTTTTGGTTTTTGGGTTTCAAAAAAAAAGTAAATATGGTTTTTGATAGGAACCAAGAAACCGAGACGTCGGGGTTCTAGGGTTCTGCAGAACACATGGATCAAGGATCTGTGTTAGTGAGTTGGTTCTGTAAGCTTGTGGACAATCTGTGGTCCTATAGGCTTGTGGAGGTTTTGTGTGCTCTGTGTAACACCCCGATTTTTCACACTCTCTACACTCGAATACGAGTTAAACAGTATTTATAAAATTGTATTTTTGGGGGGTCTAGAGAGTGAAATAAAATAAACCGAGACCATAGACATGTTCTACGCCATTGTAAGAAGCTATGGTTAAATTTAGGTCAAAAACGCAGACGGAACCCGATCTGCATTTTACACTGACAGTATGATTTTACTGCTCAGAAAACCTAATTTTGACTAGTGAACAAAACAGTTAGGCTTTAAATTAAATTTTCAACGATATTGGGAAGTTTAAAAATTTTCACTGAAAAAGTGAAAAGTATGATTTTACGGAGCCGAATATGGATTTACCAGGACCCGCTAAAGGATAAATATGACATCTTGTCATAGACACCTCACTAGGGTGAGTCACTAGGTGACTCACCAAAGTCATCATGACTTAGAGGTGTGAAGGACCATTATACCCTCAAAACTTAACAAAATTACCCTTTTGCCCCTCTAACAAATTACCTTCATATCCCTCAAAATTTACCAAGATTAAAACACTCTTTTCCACTCATTCTCACCTCTCTCACACTGCCTAGCCTCATCAACCTCACTCCCCTTTTCTTTCACTTCATCTCATCAAGTTGGAAAGGAGAAGCTTGAATCTTTGTAAATCTTCATCAATCAAGAGGTAAACTTCACTCATCTTCATCTAGAGACTTTGAATTCTTCATGGATTTTCATGATGTAAGGCTAAGAGTAGGGTTTTAGATTCAAAAATCCATAGTTAATTATAGAAAAATCCTATGACCATGAGACCAATTTCTATGAACTCATCAAGATCTCTATGTTCATCATTCAAGAGCACAAATCAAAATAAAATTTCTGCCCTATTTTTCTTCTTAAGGCCGAAACCCTAGCTAGTGAAAGTGGATGAATTTTGTTTCAATTGTTAGCACCCGGCAATGGATTTCATCTTTCTATTACCTACATGTATTGAATTCAAGAGCTTGAAGCAAAATAAAATCCCTAGCATATATTTCTATAGATGGCCGAATTTGTGCTCTAGAGAAGTTGGATGAATGTGTTTCAATTTCTCAACTTATGACAATTTTCCTTAACACTAGACTACCATATGATTATAAATCTAAGAGTATGTGAAATTTTGAGAACCCTAGCCAATTTTGCTAGTCATTGCCGAACCTATACCTAGTTAATTACTAGATTATTTCAAAAAGCTAAAAATAGTTTATGACTTGTGATGACGGATCAAGAGAATAGTCGTAGCTTGACGATCCGGGGAGGACACTTGGACCACTTGAGCAGGAGAATTGAACACTTAGAAATCGAAAGACGCAAATCTGAGTGGACTCCGAGAGGTAAGGGGGTTTGCCTGAGGGATTTTACGATAACTACGTGTTATTGGTGTGTTGTCTGAATCTATTGATTTGACTGTATGTTGGTTGTTTAAGTCATGTTCAGATATTATTTGATATGTTGATGACGATCTGCGGTTATGTGTTCTAGCATTTTAATGCATGTGACAGACTGTATTATCTGCTATATGTTGACTTGTTCATTGTATTGATGTGGATTACTGATTGGAAAGCCTGACAGTGGTCAGTGCTCAATTAATTAACAAAGATAAAAGCTTTAAAAAGCTTTGTAGTAAATACCAAAGATTTATTTGGGAAAAACGTTGGGGATTTTCAAAGAAGCTAGTTTTGTAAAGAAAAAAGAGGAATCCTAAAGTAATTTATGAAGTTAGTAGGAAAAGTTAGTTTTTAAGAATAAATTGATTTTTATGTGGAAAAAGTAAGTCAAGTTTTGCAACTTAAAACGTTTTAACGCTTAACGATGTTTTAATTCCTAAAAGATTTACGAAAAACGTTTTCGAAAAAAAAGTAATGCTGTTCTGGGACGATGTTTTTAGTCTCAGCTATTTCCTTTCAAAAATAGTTTTGGGAAGGGACTTTGCACCAAAAGATAAGTTTTATCATAAATTCAAAGGTCTCCAAAATAGTTTTCAAACAGAAAAGTTTTTCTGTAAAACGAATTTTTTTCAACGGTGTAAAATGCGACAACTTGGGTGAGTTGCGGAGTTTTCGTTTTGGATTTGTGTTTCACAGAACGAAAAATGGTGAAAAATGAAGAAAACGTGAACCTAGTATAGAAGACGTCGGGATACTAGTGTTCTGTAAAAATAGCACGAGAAGCCGTGCAACGATGTTATGGACTATGTGTCCTCCCCTTATTATGAGGAAACGTGATTAAAGGTGAATGATGTTTTCTACTACCATGGAATTTGGGGCTGGTGCAGCAGTCTAGAGTCCTGCGATTGAGCACTTGGACGTTTTGTCCTGTGCTAACAGTGAAAAGTTTTAAAACGGTGTAAATCATAAATAGTTAGGAACCTTTGAGTTACGACAACGAAAGAACGAACACAAAGACAAGTGACAAGACCTGAAATGTTTTCTCATGCATTAAAATTCGGCAGACGTGCCAACGGTGTTTTAATCTGGATATCTTGGTGGTCAGGATATTCAGGACGGTGTATATCATTGTGCCTTGATGGACAATGAGAAACCATTAAACGGTGATCACCTGTGCCTTGTGTTGGACATTGTGCAATGGTTTCACAACGGTGTGCCTTTTTTGGCAATTGAGCCTGATCAGCTCAGTTTTTATAAAAACGGTGTTGGGATCTCCGGAGATTAGGTAAAGAACTAGACATTGAATATTGAAGTGTCATGCATATTGTTTTCCAAAAACGACGATGATTGTCGGGTATGAAACCCTTTGATTTATACATGACTATATGCCATGTGATATATTTCGCATGTAGTTATTGTGTTTAAATCCATATATTGGTATCTCACCCTTGCCTGTACATGTTGGACACCCTATTATGTTTTGAACACATGTACAGATGCATTTCAACGAATCTCTAGGTCATCTCGGGACCTCGAAGTTGAAGTCTCTTTACGTCGACGGCAAAGATGTGTGGACTGGCGACGACAAGGCGTAGTCTCATGGGTTTGAAGTATACCAGGTGGTATATTTTATCATCTTTAGATTTCCTTTATTAGACTAGCTCTTAGGATTTTTGATGTACGTATTGCATACTAAAAGATTGGGAAACTGATGTACGCATTATGGCGAAGTTGAGTATTATTACAAAGGATGAATGGAAATTTGTTTTATATGATTGTTCTGCTTTGCTTTTGGTATCAGATTTTAAAACAAAAATTTTTTAGGTTTCTGCAATGGGTTATCATGTGATGTCCCAGAAGGGTGCGACACACTCTGGAATCCAAAGTCCGAGACTGGTGCATCGGTTAGGGATTTTTGGGTTCGAGCTATTTTGGATTGAGTGTCCTGTTTTTGAGAAAATGTTGTAAAGACCTAAAGGAATCTAAAACATATGGTGGTTGATAGCGTTGATGCTTCAACGAGAAAATAATGATACGACAAAGACAAAATGGCAAAAAACAGGTTTTTCTCATGCATATGTTTTTGGGAGACGTGCCGTTGAAATGAGGGGACCTTGATGGCAAAGAAACCTGGGGATGACTTATGTCATTATATAACATTGTGCCTTGATGGACAATGATGTCATACGTGTTATGAGAACATATTGTGCCTTGAGTTGGACAATATAGTATGGCAAGATTGCATTGTAAGTATCTCTGATTTGCGCGCTCATGTGAGATCTCATGGGATTCATGTACTTATGTTTAGCAAGTTAGCGCTAGTCATTGTTGCCTGAGGGCCAATGAATTTTGAGCCTGATCAACTCATTGAAAGATGATGGGATTTCCGGAAATTAAGAACTTAACGGTAGATGATATATGTGGAAGTGCTCATGCATACGTTCTAAAAATAACGATGATTGTTGGGCATGAGGCCCTTGTATTTTACTTTTAGTATCATGATATTCTGTGATGTGTTGATCATTTTGATGATTGTGTGAGACATGCCTATATGAATCTGTTGTTTGTGTTTGGAGTATATAGTTGTCGTTTTTGGATTCATATATTGGTTTCTCACCCTTCTTGTATTTTCTGGACTGTGCTATCTTTTTTTCGGCATATATATTATATCTTTTTTACAGATGGACCCAGTACCGGAGACATTCGCCCACTCGTGGGTACGTTCATTCATTTTTTTATTCTGTGGAAGACCCCGCTGCATGGGTCATTCACCCCGGTGCTAGTAGTGCAGCGTACACTGGACCCATCTGCACTCTGAGAGGGACAGTGTAATGCCCCTCTTACGGGTACTACATCATTTCAAATACCTATATATAGTAAATCCTTCTGCGTAAAATAATATAAGTTTCTAGAAAGTAATCCAGTGATTTCAAACCTGTTATATACATATCATATGTCATAGAAATACAAAATATACATTATACGCATCAACTATCATTATCATTACCATTTATCCACAACTAACTGAACAACAACAGTAACCTTCAAATCTAACTTGATATACAGCTGGTCAAACTATGGATGGAACCCATTTGGAATGTTCTGATGAACATCACCAAAACCATGATGAGTCTCTGATGAGGGTATCTCAACAAGAACATCACTATCGCCTTCTTCCGAGTCTAATTCTAACAATCCCTCCGGATCTTCTTCAATTTCCTCCTCCACAGGTGCCGGAGGAGGGGCTGGAGCTACCAGTGCCGGTTGAAATACTGGGACCTCCAACTCGCCTGCATCTACCAGCTGATGTAGTAAAAGCCAAATGGGAGGTAATGGTACCTCTATAGTCTCTATAGTATGTACACTACGCTGGGGCCCGTCGTGTTCTCGAAAAACTCGTTACGAAATCCATTGCAATGCTATCCCATTTCCATTCTGGGATGTCTAAAGATTGTAGCATTCCTGCTGGTTTTTGATGTTCCACTTTCACTTTTTGACATACCAGACATGAAGCAACATATTCCATTACATCTATTTTCATTCCATGCCACCAATACAATTGCTTCAAATCCTGATATATTTTTGTGGCTCCTGGATGTATAATTAATTTACTTTTGTGAGCTTCATCTAAAATTAACTTCCTCAGCTCAGCATCATTTGGAACACAAATTCTTTCACCAAATCGTAGAATTCCATATGTTCCTTCTTGAAATTCAGTTACTGCTCCCTGTCATACTAATTCTCTTTCTTCTTGTAGATGTGGATCACCTTCTTGTTTCTGTTGTATTTGTTCCATTAAATCATTGGAAATAGTAATCATATTCAAACAAACCTTTCCCGGTAACGTCTTAACTGTTAACCGCATATCCCGGAATTGTTCGATTAATTCTTGCTCTTTATGGATATGAAGTGTGATAACTACATATAGAAAAACACACCATAACAACGTAAAATAATCATTTCAACACAAAATCACCATACATACAAAATCACTGTTATCACTGTTATAATCAAAATCATCACCGTAAAATATGCCACTTCAATATCCAACATCTAGTATGTTTCCTAATCTCTGGAGATCCCAACAACATTAACATCGTTATTATAAAAACAGAGCCGATCAAGCTCGATTGCCTAAAAAGGCACAACGTAATGAAACCATGGAAACCTGTCCAACACAAGGCACAGGAAAACACCGTGTAATGGTTTCTCATTGTCCACTAAGGCATAATGATATATACACCGACTTGAATATTCTGGCCACCAAGATATCAAGATTCTCGAAAACATCGTTGGCACGTCTGCCATTTTATATGCATGTAAAACATTTTATATTTTTGTCACTTTTCTCTGTGTACTTTCTTTCCTTGTCGTAGCACAAAGGCTTACGACCCGTCTAAGTCTTTCATCATTTTAAAACATCAACCATCAACACAGGACGAACGTCCGAGTGCTCAGTCACGAATTCTCACACCGGTGCACCAATGTGAGGTTCGTGGTAATAGAAAACAATATTCGCCTTTATTCTCATATCCATCGTTGATATGAAAAAGACACATAGATCATAGAACACACAGTCCACCACGTATCATAGGACACAGTCCACATCACATCGTAGGACACACAGTCCACAACACCGTTTTTCTACGTGTCTTTATCACAGAACACTAGTAACCCAACGCCTCGTTTACTAGGTTCATGTTTCAACATTTCCATCATTTCGTTCTGTGAAATACAAAAATCAAATCAAATCTCCGCAACTCTTCTAAGTTGTCGGTTTATCAGCATTGTTGTAAAATCACTTACAGACAAAACATTTTCTGTTTAAATACGTTTTAGAATAAAACCAACGTAATTATAATAAAATTTCACCTTCTTTAAATAAATTCCTTCCCAAAAATTCATTTCTATAAGGATGGTTGAAATCAAAATTTCCACCTCAGCATAAAACACCGTTTTTAAAATGGTGAAACGAGTTTTCGTAAATTTCTTGTAAAATGCACCTTTTTCACATGAAAAGCATTTAAAATCTAAAAATTTGACATTTTCCTCTCATCATAACATAATGTACACTTAAAAAAAAATATTTCATCATAAATACTTCCCAATGTTTTTCCCCAAATCAATCTGTGATTTTTCTGCAAGGCTTTTAAAAACTTTTATCTTATTTATGGGTTTCAATGCAGTAAACCACAACCATACAGTCATCATATCACAACGTCATAATATTCCACATAATCAATATCACATTTATTCACATCAACATAACCAATCACATCATTGTCACATAATAAATTCCATCATCACATTCAACTACATTCAACATTCAACCACATTCAACGTTCACATAAATTCATCAAATCACTTCATTCAATAAATTTATCAACCACACCACATGTAGTTATCATGAATCCCACAGGTAAACTCCCTTACCTCTTGTCGGGTCTTCACATCTCTCGGCCTCCTGTTTGCCGAATCTCCCATTCAATCGCCCGTTTATCCTTTCTGATGCTTTAATCCTTCACCACAAGACACAATCATAAGTTTAGCTTGTCGAATAATCTAACACTACCCCTATATGGTTTCGGTTATGGATAGCTAAGGTGGCTAGGATTTCCAAATTTTTACATACTCTTGGATTTATGATCAAAGAGTATTCTAGAATTAAGGGAAATTGTCATAAATTAAAATTTGAAACAACATCATACTCCTCCCTTTGAACATGGATTCGGTTCCCTCTAGGTTAATAGGCTAGAGATTTTATTTTGCTTCAAGCTCTTGAATTTAAGACATTTAAACAATAGAAAGGTAAAATCCATGGTTATTTTCCAATACTTGAACCAAAATCTCATCCAACTACTACCACCTTTGGGTTTCGGCCCTATGAGACAAAAATAGGGCAGCCATGTGATGCTCTTAGAAAATGAATCTAGAGGTCATATTGAAATCATAGAGATTAATTTCATGAACATAAGATTTTTCTATAATTAGTTACGAATTTTTGAAGGTAAAACCCTAACCTCGACACCTTCATCATAAACTCTCTTGATTTCTAGTGAAAAAGAGTGAAGCTTACCTCTTGTCTAGTGGAGATTTGTAAAGATTGAAGCTTCTCCTAATCACTTTGATTGAGTTTCTTTCTTGAGAATTAGGAACTTGTTGATTTCTATGGAGGAGTTTAGAAGGAAAATGAAAAGAGAAGGAGGACAAGAAAGAGAGAAAGAGCTGCGTGAGAAAGAAGGAAAAAAAAATGGGTGAAATGAGTGTTTTTAACTTTGGTAATTAATGAAGGATAAAATGGTAATTTAGTAAAAGGGCAAAATGGTCATTATTGAATGTTTTAGGGGCATTTAGGTCATTTGCCCTCCAAAGTCATGATGGCTTTGGTGAGTCACTAGGTGACTAACTAGGGTGAGGTGTCTTGATGGCGACATTGGATTTATCCGTTAACGAGTCCCTGTAAATCCGTATTCGGTTCCATAAAATCACAATTTTCACTTTTTCAGTGAACATTTTTAAATTTTCCAATATTGTGGAAAATTTAATTTAAAACTTAAATGTTTCTTTTCCAAGGTAAAATTACGTTTTCTGAGCAGTATAATTATACTGTCAGTGTAAAACACAGTCCGGGCTCCGTCTGTGTTTTTGACCAAATTTTAACCATTGCTTCCTACAAGAGTGTAGAACATGTCTATGGGCTCTGTTTATTTTATTTCCCTCTCTAAGTCCTTCAAAAATATATTTTTCCTAATTACTGTCGTAATTAACAAAAACGGGGTGTTACAGACAGTCGAGGTGGGGCCCCAGAAGAGGACCCACATGGTGGAGACTATACAGATCCCCGTATCACCCATCTGGATGATTTTGCAGTCACTGGTGGATCAGGGGCTGATTCATCATTATATTCCAACTGCATAGCCCCTGTAGCAGCAGGCACCTTCGGCTCCTCCCACGCCGTTTATTCTGTTAGCGGAGGGGCAGGGAGAGGACCTAGAAGAGAACCTTGAGGAGGATCCTTAGGAGAACCCTCAGTACCATCCTTTAGAAGCACCTGAGCCTCAGCCTCAAGAGAATGGGAATGTAGATTCCCTTGATTCCTCTTCTGACGTTGGTGTTGGACCCTCCTTCGGGGGATTGTCCAACGGGTTCCACTAGGCGCTGACCATCTTAGAGTGTAGACTTTTTTGAGGTGGCGATTTTTGGATAGTCTGTTGTTGGCTACTGATGGCCATGAGTTTTAGTGATTTGGTTTCCAGACTATCGCTACCCAGTTTTTAGAATTGTTAGTAGTTTATTTTACTGCTAATTCTTTTGAAAGGGACATGTTGTCCACCGTTCTTCTGTACATACCTAACTGTTGATGCATATATATATATATATATATATATATATATATATATATATATATATATATATATATATATATATATATATAGAGTTATACTGATATACTTTGAAGTTGTTGTTATTTATAGTTATAAAAAGAAAAAATTTTATCACGATTTTCAGGACTTAATGAGATATAGTTAAAGAAAACTGTTTTTCCGAAAGTAAACCAGCAAGATTTTATTTCACGTTTTGTATGTTTTGGGTAACAAATGTGACACCAGAATGAGGGTGTTACAATATGATTGATTCCTTTTTATTTGCTTTCCAAAAAACCAGTAGAGAAATTCTTAACATTTCAATAAAAAAATAGCAAAAATTAATTGAAACTAAATGTTTGACATTTTTACACGGTTTTAATACTTCAATTAATAATCGGTAACTTAATTAAGTCTTTAAAGTAATAGACAACTTTTTATGTCAAATATGTTAAACATCACGAGTGAAAAAATTACGGTGTTAACTTTTTGACATGCCGTCAATCTGCTTGATAAGAAGTCTTTTGGAGGCCAATTGGCAATGAAAGTTGATATAAAGAAGGCCTTTGATGCAATAGATTAGAAGTTTTTAATTCATGTTCTGCAGTCTTTTGGTTTTAATACAAGTTTTGCTCCTGGATCAATGCCATTCTACATTCAGCAATGTTATCATCTCTGTTAATGGAAATGTGGTGGGTTTCTTTAGCTGCAAGAGGGGTGTTAGGCAAGGATATCACTTGTCTCCTTTCCTTTTCTGTTTGGCTGAGGAAGTGCTAAGTAGGGGAATCACAAAATTGGTGGATGATGGGAGGCTGCACCTTATGGTTGGTCCTAGAAATTTCAGGATGCCTAGCCATATTCTCTATGCAGATGACATAATGATCATCTGCAGAGCTTCTAAATCTGGATTGCAAAATCTTTTATCTTTGTTCAAGGCTTATGAGCAGGTCTCTGGATAGGTTATTATTTGTGAAAAGTCTAGGTTTTCTGTTGGTTCCATTTCTGCTTCTCGGGTGGCTATTATTACTGATTTGCTTGGTTTTGGTGTTAGTTCTTTGCCTTTCAATTACCTCGGAGTTCCTTTATTCATAGGTAAACCAAGAAGGTCCCATCTTATGCCTATAGCTGATAAAATAAAGCATAAACTTGCTTCCTGGAAGGGATCAATGCTCTCTATAATGGGGAGGATTCAATTGGTCAAGTCTATTGTGTTAGGCATGCTGATTTACAGTTTTCATATTTATTCTTGGCCCATAAATCTGTTGAATTCTGTTGCCAAGTGGCTAAGGAATTTTATTTGGTCTGGTGACATTAATTCAAGGAAAATTGTAACAATTTCATGGAAAACAACTTGTAAACCTTATGAGGAAGGCGGTTTAGGTGTGAGATCAATCAAATCTGTGAATAAAGCTGGTCTGCTTAAGCTTGGTTGGGAATTTTTATCTTCTTCATGTCAGTGGTCTTCTCTACAGAGAGCTAGAGCTATTAGAAATGCCTATCTCTCATCATATTTCTTCTTCCATTTGGCCAGGTATCAAGAGTTTTATGAGTATAGTTTTAGAAAATTCCTTTTGGCATATTGGTAGTGGCCTAAATGTCAGCTTTTGGCATGATCGTCGGCTTTCTAAAGCTGTTATGGATTTACTAGATATTCCTGTCTCTTTGCATTCTGGTTTAAAGGCTAAAGTTTGTGATTTTATTCATAATGGCAATTGGAGTATTCCAACATCTTTGATTGCTAGATTTCCTGCTCTAAAAATTGAGATTGATTCAGTAATCATCCCAAAGTTGCCTTTTGCTGATCAGCTGGTGTGGACAAAGACAGACTCAGTTTTGCTTTCTTTTAAAAATGCTTTCCAGTTTCTTAACCCAGTTGGAGATTGTGTTTCCTGGGCAAAGCAAATCTGGAAGATAAGTATAGCTCCTTCAAAGTCCTTTGTGTTGTGGAGAGTTTTATATAATAAGCTGCCAACTGATGATAACCTCTACTCTAGAGGCTGTATTGTTGTCTCCATGTGTAATCTTTGTGGCAAAGCTTATGAAACAACCTCCCACATCTTCCTCGATTGTTTTTTTTTCTAAATATATTTGGAACTGGTTGAGTAGCATTCTTAATATTTCCATTGATTGCTCTAGCTTTGTGTCAATTCTTTCTATTTGAAATAGAGGGTGCAGTCCTCAGGTTCAAGATATCAAAATAGCTGCTGTGATTTTTGTCATTTGTTCAATATGGCATTGTAGAAACAAGGCTAGGTTCGATAACAAGATTATTCCAATGAGATCTACTATCAACATGATCATTACTTTAGTTTCTATGTCTGGAAAAATAAGCAAAAGCTCTATGTTCTCTTCTGTTTCTGAGCTGCTAATTCTAAAGGCTTTCCATATTGATTGTCGGCCAAGTCCTGCTCCTTGCATCAAAGAAGTTCTTCGGCATCCTCCCTTCTGCAACATGATCAACTGCAACACTGATGGTAGTGCTCATGGAAGCCCTGGGCCAGTTGGTTGTAGTGGGATTTTTAGAGGTTAGCTATTTGATTTCATATTTTGCTTGGTCATGTATTTGAAAGATTGTATTTCACATTTAATCAAATACATTTTTTTAATATCATAATGGCTTGTCTCAACTAAATTCTCAAAAATAAATGCCAAAGAATAATATAGACCACTTATGTACAAGCCAAGAAATCAATAACAATATTTCCCAATTTTAATCAGAATTAAAATAACGGGGACATACGGGGTTCATATTTTAAATTGGCATTCTTAGATAATTAAATCATCAAAAGAATTAATCGCATGTAACAAATAAGCACATATATTTGTGATACCCCCTTCGGGGTCATCACATGGTAACACGTTGCGGAAAATAAAGCTTTAGTGAACCTGCTGGTTACTTTCGGAAAATAAAATTTTCTAAGTATTTAACCTATTTCAAAATTCAGTGATAAAAACTTTCTCTTAATTTCACCATATAATCAACAAGTTGACTTATATATATATATATATATATCAAATATCCATACATACTAAGTCATTATCAGTTTATACATCCTTTATACAGACCGGCCATTCTCAAAAGTCATGGCTCTAACTAGCCAGAGCAGACTGACGAAGTCATTACCCAAAATAAAAGGACTCATCTTACAGTTGGTCCCACCTCTAACATGTCTGTGACTTCTCATGTGCCATCATTCTCCATGCGTTCAGAGGTTAGGGAACGGATCCCAGAATGTCCCATTGGCATCTTAGAACTCATCTACACTCAGATATAACATTTGCCACAAAAGAAAAACCAACCAGAAAATATGCAAGGATGAGATACCAATATATGGATTCAAGAACGATAACTACATGTGCGACACACCAACAACATATAAGCATATATGATCATTATGCATGAGGTTCTACTAAATAACCAAGTAGTTCATCATAGTGTTTCATACCTGACAGTCGTTGTCATTTATAAAAATGCATGACACTTCAACGTTCAACGTCTAGTTCTTTACTTAATCGCCGGAGATCCCAACACAGTATAAATGAGTTGATCAAACTCGATTGCCAAAAGGGCACACCGTTGTTAAAACCATTGCACACTGTCCAACACAAGGCACAGGTGATCACCGTTTATGGTTTTCATTGTCCATCAAGGCACAATGATATACACCGTCTTGAATATCCTGACCACCAAGATATCCAGATTAATACCATAGGCACGTCTGCCAATTTATGCATATAAAAACATTTCATGTCTTGTCAATTTTCATTTTGTTCTTTCTTTCCTTGTCGTAGCTCAAAGGCTCCCGACCATTTGTGATTTACAACGTTTTAAGATTTTTCATCGTCAACACAGGACAAAACGTCCGAGTGCTCAATCGCGGAGCCCTAGACCGATGCACTAGTCCAAGGTCCGTGGTGGTAGAAAACAATATTCACCTTTAATCAAGTTTCCTCACAACGTAAAGAGGATACACAGTCCACCACACCGTAACACGGATCTGAGATCTACGTGCTATTCTCACAGAATACTAGCATCCCGACGTCTCGTTGACTAGGTTCACGTTTCAACGTTTTCACCATTTTTCGTTTTGTGAAACGCAAATCCAAAACAAAATTTCCGCAACTCATCCAGGTTGTCGAATTTTACACCGTTGGGAAAACTCGTTTACAGAAAACCCTTTCCATTTGAAATTCATTTATAAACCGTCAAATTACCAATGAAACTTATTTTCCGTCGAAAATCTTTTCCAAAACCTCTGTTCTTGGAAGAAAGCATTTGAGACTAAATTGCCGTTTCAAAATGAATGTTGCTGTTTTTAAAATACCTTCCGAAAATATTTTCTGAATTAGCCATCGTTTAGCGTTTAAAAATGTCCTAAGTTAAAATTTGACTTTTTCCTCTTGAATTAATTTTCTCCACATAATAATTAACTTATTTTTGAAATCTAACTTTTTCTACTAACTTTATACTTTACTTCAAGATCCCTTTTTGTAAAACTCGCATCATTGAAAATTCTCAAACGTTTCTTAAATCAAATATTTGGCGTTCTTTATGAAGTTTTTGAAGGATTTTATCTCAATTAATTTAGTGAGCACTAATCACTGTCAGGCTTCTCTATCAACAATCAATATCATTAATATTGACATATCAATGTTATAGCAGATAATACAGTTTATCACATGCATTAAAATACCATAACACATAACAGTAGATAATCAACCAAAAACAGATAATTATCAATAGATAAAATAACAGCTGAAAACAAAGTAAACAACCACCACATAGTTCAAACCAACTGTATACAGACCAAATACGGATCACATATAGTTATCGAGAGATCCCTCAGGCAATCTCCCCTTACCTCTTGCAGATAAATCTCTGGATACGTGCCGCCCGATCGATCCACAAATCCTCCGATTACGCGTTCGAACAAATCAACAATCACGACCTTCACACAATCAATTCAAATATCAATACTAACAACACAAATTTCCCTATTTTTCTTGCTCTAGGGTTTGTCCATGTTGCCTTAAAATTGGGTTGAGATGTCTAAAATTTTTTATCTTTTGGATGAATGATCCTTAGGTATACCTAATATTAAAACAAGTCTCTTTACTCAAAGATTGAAACAAAACTCATGTTTTCCCCAACAGATAGGGTTCGGCCACTCCATACCCAAATGGGTTAGGAAGCTCTTTTTATTACATGCTCTTGGAAAATGAAAGAGAATGATGAAACTAGCTCATAGAAATTGGTTTTACATTAAAAGGATTTTTCTACAATTTTCTATGCATTTATGCAGTTTGAACTCATAAATGGATCATACATGATCATGGATAGAAAAACAAGATTTTGGGGAAGAATATGAATCCAAGGAATCAAAGTAAGTATTCTTACCTTCTTGATGATGAAAATGAACAAGAATCTACACTTTTTTTCACAAATGCTCTTGAAAGTTTCTTGAGAAAATGAGAGAAAGTAAGGTGAAATGATGAAGATGTGAGAAAATGAATGGTTGGAGGTTTCATGAAGGGGTGGGGGGCGTGAGACATGGAGGGTAGTGGTGTCCAAATTTTTTCACTTAAGGGCAAAATAGACTTTTCACACAAGGTTAAATGGTAAATAAGAAAAAGGTTAGGGCTATTTTGGTCTTTTCGCATTCAAATACTTTCTAAAAGCCATCATGACATAGGCACGCATTCCTAGGTGATATGACCTGATGTGACTTCATGTTTATCTGTTAGCGGGTCCCGGTAAATCCCTATTCGGCTCCGTTCTTCACCCGATTTGAGATTTCGCCCGAATAACTTTTATTATTTCGCTTTTTTGGGCAAAAAACCAATTTTATCAAAAATGCAGGAAATTCGATTCTAAACCTAATTGTCTCGTTCACGAGTCAAGATTAGGTCTTCTGAGCAGTAAAATCTTACTGTCAGTGAAAACATAGGCCGGGCTCCGTCTGAGTTTTCGACCCAAAATTAGCCGTAGCTTTCTACGATACTGTAGAGCATGAATATGATTTTGGTTTTCCCAAAATCATTTTCTAAAACTCAGATAAAAATATAAACTCATTCATACAGCTTATTGATCCTAGGATGCTTGAAAAATCGGGTTGTTACATTACTACCCCACAAAAAAAAAAAAAAAATTTAACCTCGTAATTACGTACCTTGAAAAAGATCAGGATATTACACTCTCATTTTGTCCTCTGTTTCTCATGTTGCCTCTCCGTTTGTATCATCCCAAATAACCTTGACTAAGGAAATTTTTTTACCTCTGAGTTGCTTAATCATCTTATCCTCGATTCGTACGGGTGAAGTCTCATAAGACAAGTTCTCTTTCAATTGTACTACATCGGGTTCAATCACATGAGATGGATCAGGAATATACTTCCTCAATTGTGAAACAAGGAAAACATCATGGATATTTTAAAGAAAAGGTGGTAAAACAATTTGATAGGCTACTGGGCCTACACGATGAAGAATTTGGTAAGGCCCATTGAATTTAGGAGTGAGTTTCCTAGATTTAATTACCCGGCCAACCCCAGTCGTAGGTGTGACTCTCAAAAACACATGATCACCTTCCTCAAAATCAAGAGGTCGTCTCCTTTTATCCGTATAACTTTTCGCACTAATTCTCTTTCTCCTTGTAGGTACTAATCACTTTCTTGTTTTTCTCGTATTGTTCCATTAATCCATCGGAAACAGTAATCACACCTAAGCAAAGATTTCCCGGCAACATTCTGATTGTCAATCGCATATCTCGGAATTATTCTATCAACTCTTGCTCCTTGACCATCATTATAGATGTATGCATTGATACTATAATTGGAAATCGTAGTCCTTTAAAAATTCCAACCCGCGTCTCTGCCGCATGTTGAGTTCCTGTTGATCAAACAGGTATTTCAAACTTTTGTGATCACTGAAAACATTGAATGTTGCTCCATACAAGTAATGTCTCTAGATCTTCAATGCAAAGACCACTGCCGCTAACTCCAAGTGATGCGTAGGGTAATTCCTCTCATGAATCTTCAATTGCCTGGAAGCATAAGCTACGACTTTCCGATTTTGCATTAATACGCAACCCAACCCTTGATGTGAAGCATCACAGTATACTTCAAAAGGCTCTTTGGGATCAGGCAATACTAACATCGGCGAAGTAGTCAACCTCCTCTTTGATTCTTGAAAACTTTCCTCTCATGCTTCGGTCCAGGTAAACGCTTGATCCTTCC
Source organism: Ammopiptanthus mongolicus (assembly GCA_039655645.1). NCBI lineage: Eukaryota > Viridiplantae > Streptophyta > Magnoliopsida > Fabales > Fabaceae > Ammopiptanthus > Ammopiptanthus mongolicus. The sequence goes on from CM077345.1 coordinate 76,802,625, forward strand.
AAGTTAGTTGGGTAAGAGGTCCTACTATTTTGGAGAATCCCTCAATAAATCTCCTATAGTATCCGTCTAAACGCACGAAACTACATATCTCTGTTACCATCTTAGGTCTCTCCCATTGCAAGACAGCTTCAACATTCGACGGGTCCACTGCGATCCATTCCTTCGAGATGACGTGTCCTAAAAACTGAACTTGATCTAACCAAAACTCGCACTTTTCGGGTTTCGCGTATAACTATTTCTCCTTTAAGATTCGAAGAACCTTACTGAGATGTTGAGCATGCTTCTCTTCATTAGGAGAATAGATTAGAATGTCGTCTATAAAAACAATGACAAACTGATCTAGGTAAGAACGAAAAATCCTATTCATGTAATCCATGAATATAGCAGGAGCATTCATCACTCCGAATGGCATCACAAGATACTCGTAATGCCCATAACATGTTCTAAACGCTGTTTTCGGGATATCCTCTGCCTTCACACGAATCTGATGATAACCCGATCGTAGATCTATCTTCGAGAAAACGACCGCTCCACGAAACTGGTCCATTAAGTCATCAATCCTTGGTAGCGGATACTTGTTCTTGATCGTCACTTTCTTTAACTGACGGAAATCTACACATAAGCGAAAGTCTCGTTTTTCTTCTTCACCAGTAAAACTGGAGCTCCCCACGGCGACACACTAGGTCTAATGAATTCTTTTTCCATCAGTTCCACCAATTGCTTTTTCAAGTCCTCTAGCTCTGATGGCAACATATGATATGGTGCCATTGATATCGGTCTAGCGCCCGATACCAGATCAATCGCAAACTCAATAACTCGAACAGGCGGTAGCCCCGGTACATCTTCAGGAAACACTTCTAGAAACTCATTGTCGATAGGTATGGACTGTAGATCTAACTTACTCTCTACGTCCAAGGAAAACAATAACATGTATCCTTGTGCTCCCTCTTTTAAAGAAGCTCTTATTTGGTTAGCAGACAAAAATCCAGAAATCTCATCCTCAGGAAAGACTAAGGTTTTGTGAGCACAGTTTATGAGAATATGGTTGGAAGTTAACCAATCCATGCCTAAAATTACTTCTAACTGTATTAAAGGCAAACATATCAGATTAACGAGAAAATGTCTATCCTGAATAACAATAGGATATTTCAAGCATATAGAATTGACAGTAACAAGTTTAGCAGTTGGGGTTGAAACAATTAGATCATATGATAACGAAAAGACAAGCAATTTCAGAAGTTTCACACAATCCATCGAAGTGAAGGAATGAGTCGCACCCGAATCGAAAAGTACAGTCAAGAGATTACCCGCTATATCGTAACTACCCTGTATGAGATCGTCGGAGGTCGAAGCTTCGACACCGCTCATGGTGTAAACTCTTCCCGTAGTCGTTGGTTTATTGGTTCTTGTGTTGTTGATAGCAGATCCACGCTTTGGTGCATTGTAGTCCTTTGATAAGCGTCCTAATTGATTACAGTTGAAACATTTAACTCCGCTTATTGGACAAGTGTCAACCCTATGGTTTGGGTCTCCACACCTCTAGCATTTCCAAACTTGGCCTTGGCTCTGGTTATTTTGGCCTCCACATTCCGATGCAGAAACATTTGAACGGTAAGGTTGTTGATTCGGATTATTTCCCTGAGGTCGGAAATATGGTTTCCTCTGATTCTGTTTCCCCTTTTGGTTCTGAGTTTGGAATTGCTTCTTGAATTGAGAGGGTCCTCCAGCATTCCCTCTATTATCTCTTCCGCTCCTCATCTGCTCCACCTTGCGACACATCTTGACTAGAGCTTGAAAGTTTCGAATTTGCAAAGGCAGCACAGATTCTTTGATCTCGAACCTTAATCCTGCTTCAAATCTCTAACATTTCCAGCTTTCATTAGGTTGAATTTGAAAGAAACGGAAGTACTTAGCCAGCGATTCAAACTTCGCGGCATACTCCCCAACAGAAAGATCTCTTTGTAGTAGACAGAGAAGTTCTCGTTCCTTCTCGACTCTAGCACTTTGGGGAAAATACTTATCCATAAATGCATTTCGAAACACATCCCAGGTAATTTCCTGATGATCAGCTTCTAGAAGTTGTGTAGTCCCTTTCCACCAATACTCTGCATCTCCTAACAGTAGGAAAGTAGCATATAGAACCTTGACTCCTTCCAGACTAAGAATGAGCTCAAAGATTTTCTCCAGTTCTTGGATCAACAAATCAGCTTTCTCAGGTTCAACATTCCCGTGAAAATATGGAGGATTCTGACGTCGAAATGCAGTCCGACCTCTACCTTCTGCAGCTTGCTGGTTCTGGGCAGCCTAACAGCTGTCTATAGAGCAATAGCGACTGCAAAATTTTCCATTGCTTGTGCAATATAATCCACTGCACCCTCATAGTTATCCTCAGCATTATCATGGTCACCAACTGGACCACCTCGACGACCCCTTCCACGTCCACGTCCACCCTCTGGTTCCATAACTGACTTGCAAGACAAATTCAGTTAAATGACAACCAGAAAATGGAACATGAACTCACTTGTTAACACACATCACTTCTAAGAAGTAATTCAAACAAGTCTTAGTCAAAGAATACACAACGTCAACACAACAGACCTATTTCCCACAGAGTCCCGAAACACTCGACCAGCTCTGATACCACAAATGTGACTCCCCTTCTGGGTCATCACATGGTAACCCGTTGCGAAAAATAAAGCTTTAGTAAACCTGCTGGTTACGTTCGGAAAATAAAATTTTCTAAGTATTTAACCGATTTCAAAATTTAGTGATAAAAATTTCTCTTAATTTCACCATACAATCAACATAGTTGAACAAACGTTAATATATATATATATATATATATATATATATATATATATATATCAGATATGAATACGTACTAAGTCATTATCAGTTTATACATAAGGCCTTTATATAGACCGGCCATTCTCAAAAGTCATGGCTCTCAGTAGCCAGAGCGAACTGACAAAGTCACTACCCAAAATAAGAGGACTCATCCTACAGCAGGTCCCACCTTTAACGTGTCCATGACTTCCCATGTGCCATCACTCTCCATGCGTTCAGACGTTAGGGAATGGATCCCCGAATGTTCTAGGGGCATCTTGGAACTCATCTACATACAGATATAACATTTGCCACAAAAGAAGAACCAACCAGAAAATATGAAAGGGTGCGATATCAATATATGGATTCAAGCATGATAACTACACGTGCGACACACCAACAACATATAAGCGTATATAATCATTATGCATAAGGCTCTACTAAATAACCAAGTAGTTCATCATAGGGTTTCATACCCGATAGTCGTTGGAATTTACAAAAATGCATGACACTTCAACATCCAACATCTAGTTCTTTACTTAATCTCCAAAGATTCCAACACCGTATAAATGAGTTAATCAAACTCGATTGCCAAAAAGGCACATCGTTGTTAAAACCATTGCACACTGTCCAACACAAGGCACAGGTCAACACCGTTTATGGTTTTCATTGTCCATCAAGGCACAATGATATACACCGTCTTGAATATCATGACCACCAAGATATCCAGATTAACACCGTAGGCACGTCTACCAATTTATCCATATCAAAACGTTTCATGTCTTGTCACTTTTCTTTTTGTTCTTTCTTTCCTTGTCGAAGCTCAAAGGCTCCCGACCATTCGTGATTTACAACGTTTTAAGATTTTTCATTATCAACACAGGACAAAACGTTCGATTGCTCGATCGCGAAGCCTTAGACCGATGCACCAGTCCAAGGTCCGTGGTGGTAGAAAACAATATTCACCTTTATTCACGTTTCCTCACAACGTGAAGAGGACACAGTCCACCACACCGTAACACGGATCTCAGATCTACATGCTATTCTCACAGAACACTAGTACCCCGACGTCTCGTTTACTAGGTTCACATTTCAACGTTTTCACCGTTTTTCATTCTGTGAAACACAAACGCAAAACAAAATCTCCGTAACTCATCCAGATTGTCGGAATTTACACCGTTGGGAAAACTCGTTTACAGAAAACCCTTTCCATTTGAAATTCATTTATAAACCGTCAAATTACCAATGAAACTTATTTTCCGTCGAAAATCTTTTCCAAAACCTCTGTTCTTGGAAGAAAGCATTTGAGACTAAATTGCCGTTTCAAAATGAATGTTGCAATTTCTAAAATACCATCGGAAAATCTTTTCTGAATTAACCGTCGTTTAGCGTTTAAAAACGTCCTAAGTTAAAATTTGACTTTTTCCTCTTGAATTAATTTTCTCCACATAATAATTAACTTATTTTTTAAAACTAAATTTTTCTAATAACTTTATACTTTACTTCAAGATCCCTTTTTGTAAAACTTGCATCATTGAAAATTCTGAAATGTTTCTCAAATCAAATATTTGGCGTTCCTTACGAAGCTTTAGAAGGCTTTTATCTAAATTAATTTAGTGAGCACAGACCACTGTCAGGCTTCTCAATCAACAATCAATATCAATAATATTGACATATCAACGTTATAGCAGATAATACAGTTTATCACATGCAAAAATACTATAACACATAACAGCAGATAATCTACCAAAAATGGATAATTATCAGCAGATAAAATAATAGCTAAAAACAAAGTAAACAACCACCACACAATTCAAACCAACTTTATACAGATCACATATAGTTATCGAGAGATCCGTCAGGAAATCTCCCCTTACCTCTTGAAGATAAATCTCTGGATACGCGTCGTCCGATCGATCCGCAAATCCTCCGATTACGCGTCTGAACAAATCAACAATCATGACCTTCACACAATCAATTCAAACATCAATACTAACAACACAAATTTCCCTATTTTTCTTGCTCTAGGGTTTGGCCATGTTGCTTTAAAATTGGCTAGAGATATCTAAAATTTATTATCTCTTGAATGAATGATCCTTAGGCATACCTAACACTAAAACAAGTCACTTTACTCAAAGATTGAAACAAAACTCATGTTTTACCCAATATATAGGGTTTGGCCATTCCATCCCCAAATGGGTTAGGAAGCGCTTTTCATTACATGCTCTTGGACAATGAAAGAGAATGATGAAACTAGCTCATAGAAATTGGTTTTACATTGAAAAGATTTTTCATCAATTTTCTATGGATTTATGAAGTTTGAACTCATAAATGGATCATACATGATCATCGATAAAAAAAAAAAAAAAGATTTTTGGGGAAGAATATGAACTCAAGGAATCAAAGGAAGTATTCTTACCTTCTTGAGTGATGAAAATGAACAAGAATCCACACTTTTCTTTACATAAGCTCTTGAAGGTTTCTTGAGAAGATGAGAGAAAGTAAGGTGAAATGATGAAGATGTGGGAAAATGAATGGTTGGAGGTTTCATGAAGGGGTGGGGGGCGTGAGACATGGAGGGTAGTGGTGTCCAAATTTTTTTCCACTTAAGGGCAAAATAGACTTTTCACACAAGGTTAAATGGTAAATAAGAAAAAGGTTAGGGGTATTTTTGTCTTTTTGTGTCCAGATATTTTCTAAAAGCCATCATGAGACAGACACACATTCCTAGGTGATGTGACCTGATGTGACTTCCTGGTTATCCGTTAGCGGGTCCCGATAAATCCCTATTTGGCTCCGTTCTTCACCCGATTTGAGATTTCGCCCGAATAACTTATATTATTTCGCATTTTATTGCGAAAAACTAATTTTATAAAAAATGTAGGAAATTCGATTCTAAACCTAATAGTCTCGTTCACGAGTCAAAAATAGATCTTCTGAGCAGTAAAATCTGACTGTCAATGAAAACGCAGACCGGGCTCCGTCTAAGTTTTCAACCCAAAATCTAACCGCAGCTTTCTACGATACCGTAGAGCATGAATATGATTTTGGTTTTCTCAAATCATTTTCTAAAACTCGGATAAAAATATAAACTTATTCATACAGCTTATTGATCCTAGGAAGCTTGAAAAATCGGGGTGTTACAATATTTCTTTACATTAGTAAGTTACATTATATTTTTCACTTAATTTCTCATAGCGCGAGGTATTACACTCTTGCTTTAGTTATTTCCTTTACTTGTATCAGTCGTTCTTAAAATATTTCATCCCTAAATTATTAGGAAATTAATTCCAAGATTTTGCTGGATTACTTCCATTCACTTTTTAAACATCCAATTAATCACTTTTACTTTAGATTCGTAAAAAAATTAGCATAATTTGATTCTTTATTATGTGAAGTTACACATTTCTATTTTTTCTCAATTGTTTTTATGTTTTTTCTCCCCTTTGATTTCTTCTTTTGTATATGATAAATACATGAATTAAAAAGTATAGTGTTAAAGACATCATAAGTAGCTTAAAACTAATAAAGCTGACATGTTAGATATGCTCAAATCCATACTTTCTTTGAGGACACTAAGAATGGTTGCTGTAACACCCCGATTTTTCACTGCTTTCTAAGATTGGTAATTTATATAAATAAGTTTATATTTTATCCGAGATTTAGAAAATGATTTTGAATAAATCAAGATCATATTGATACTCTACTTTATTGTAGAGAGTTATGGTTAAATATTAGGTTGAAAAATCAGACGAAAACCGGTCTGTGTCTTCACTGATAGTAGAATTTTACTGATCAGAAAGCCTAATTTTTTACTAGTGTTTTATATCGAATTTCCAACAACTTTGGTTAGTTTGAATTTTTTCACTTAAAAGTGAAATATTTTATATTATTTGGGTGAAATATTAAAGCAGGTGAACAACAGAGCTGAATACCGGATTGTCGGGACCTGCTAATGGATAAATCACAAGTCATTCAAGATGACTTATCTAGGTGAGTCATGTAGGTGATTCACCATTGTCATGATGACTTTAGAGGTTGTACGAACTTTATGTCTTTAGCCTTTTGTAAAATGTCAATTTGGTCCCTAAGTGATTTTACTCTTTTGTCCCTAAATGAACAAGTTTTGGCCCTCCTTTGTCCCTTGAGGTTCACGGCCAAAACCCCCCACACATAGGCCATTTCATTCTGTGACACCCTAAACCTGGCATCACATGGTGACCCAAAACAACATAAAACATGAAATAAAAATTTGCTGGTTTACTTTCGGAAATAGATTTTCTTTACTTAGATCTTATTATAGGTACTAAAATCATGATAAATTTTTTTTTTCTTAAAACGATAGATTACATCTACTCAAGACATATCAATACTACTCACATATATATATGCATCGCTAGTGAATCATATACATAAAGAACCTTTGGACAACATGTCCATTTCAAACGAAATTAACCAAAAGTAAAGCACTATCAGTCCTAAAACCTAGGTAGCGACAGTCTGGAGAACCATATCTCTAAAACTCATGGCCATCTATAGCAGATAACAAACTACCCAAAAACCGCTACCTCAAAATCTAACACTCTAAGTTGGTCCCTCTCTAGTGAAACCTGTTGGACAGTCCCCCGAAGGAGGGTCCAACATCTACATCTGAGGAAGGATCAAGGGAATCTACGTTCCCATTCTCCTGAGGCTGAGGCTCAGGGGCCTCCAGAGGATGGCACTCAGGGGTCTCCTGAGGGTCCCCCTCAGGGTCCTTCTTTGGGTCCTCCTCCTGCCCTTCCGTTAACAAAACGAACGGCGGGGGAGAAGTCGAGGGTGGCTGCTACTGCAAGGGCTGTGCAGCTAGAATGCAGTGCTATATCAGCCCCTGATCCACCAAAGACTGCAGAATCATTCAGATAGGCGGTAGTGGGATCTGGATGGTCTCCACGGTGTGGGACCTCTCCTAGGGCCCTACTTCAACGTTCCCTCTAAGAGTACAGACAGGTCCAATATAAGCTGCACTTCTGGCACCTGGGTGAAGGACCCATGCAGTTGGGTCCTCCCGCTGATAAAAAACGAGTAAGCGTACCCCCGAGTGGGCTAAGCTCTCGGGTACTGGGTCCATCTGTAAACAAATAATAATATATGCCAAAAGAAAGACAGCATGGCCAAAGATACAGCAAGGGTGAGAAACCAATATATGAATTCAAAGTACGACAACTACATGCCCAAACACTAACTGAGACAACCCCTTCCTCGGAGGTCCCATTGGTAACCCGAACTCAAATTCTAAACATCGCAGCGCAGCGTGGGAATATAAAAATGCGAAAATATTTAAAACAAACAACGCATACTGATACCATAATGATTATTACAAACATAAGAGTACTAGCTCCATCAGTAGAGCCTACAACAACTGATACCAACTATAAAAGACTTCAGAGTATGCAACAAATAAAAACTGAAAGCATAGCAGCAGAAATAGAAGTACCTACGACTTCCACTCCTGGCCCCAAGAATACATGTCACTCAACCCCATATACTGGCCATAACAACTACAACTACTAACCCCCAATATCTAAAGTCCTCCAGCACCGGGATCCAGGGCTCTCTCGCCAGCATCTGGTTCTACGGGTATGCCATCAATTTCCACTGGCATTTCCTCAACAGGATCTTCTCGTACAGTTGAGAATAATAAAATACGACATAGAAAATATAGGGGATAAGAAACAGCAATTCATCATAAATGGGAAAACAGCTATAAAATAATTTATATAGATAGCAACACTCGACAACACAACAGTGGCAACCAAGCAACTCCCGGAAAATTTTTACTTAACTACTGTCTCTCACACTCCTGCAACTAACGACTATATGGACGCGATCACGACGCGACATCCCCAACAGATCAAGATGCCTCGTTCATCTCTGTGCCACCCCCTGTAATGCAAGGTTCGGCCAATAGCTCGCAGGCTCAACTCGTCTCATGGGTAAGACATATTCCCCCGCCCACAGGCCAGGTCAGAATATTCCCCCGCCCACAGGCCAGGTCAGAATATTCTCCTGTCAACAACGCAAGTTATGGTAACGACATATCCCCCCACCTGCAGGCCAGGTCCGGACATTCGTCCGTTCGTTAACAACTAATAGGTACGATCATCTCCCCGCAGGCAAGATCGGAATCGCCCATATTCCAACACAGTGATGAACAACAACTATGCAAAATGAATCTCACCGACCTATCTCGGATCAACACTTAGTGCCTCAACCACGACCTATAAACAACCACGACCAACTTTCCTCTGGCTTAATCGGGCATCGACTTTATATCACAGCATCAACAGATCAACTATATCTCTAGGTTGAGCACTACGACATATATATATATATCCTCGACTTTTTCACCCCACATTCATCTCCCAACTCATCAGAATTTACTACCTATCTCTACTCAGGCATCAGCAGTCACAATAGCACATCAATAACAACAAGAAACAGATTCGACAATAATATCAACTCACAGATCATACAACCTCGATACACAGTAAAATCAACCTAACGGTCAAACGACCTCCAGTACGGTTTGGGTCGCCCTACGCATATTAATATATATTATTTTAAATCTTGCCTCCCCGACGATATTATGGTTCTTTCCCCGACCTTAGTGATGCTCACGTGCAGCTCTGGCTGCGGCTCGGCAACTGTCAATCGTGTGTGCTGTCGAACGTTCGAATCCTGTCCGATCCTTTACAACAAAACACAACCAAAAATTAATACAGTTAAATCAAAAACCTTTAGTCCAAATGACCAAGGTTCTGCCCCTATTTAATTAAATAGGCTAGGGATGTTGAAATTCTACCAACTCTTGGATAAATGATCCTTAAGCTTACCTAACACATAATCAATGATCAATTATCAAAGATTTGAACCAAAACCCCTTAAACCAAAAACAAGGGTTTCGGCCATCACCTCTAAAAATAGGAGAGTTTTATTTGGCTTCCTAATCGCTTGGATTGCCTGATTAAGGAATGAAATAGGTGAAATCAAGAATCTTTTCACAAAAATTGAAACAAAACCCATTTCCCCCAAATAGTCATAGGTTCGGCCTCTCTAAGATAAATAGGCAAGAAATATTATTTGATTTCATGCTCTTGGATTATGATATTAGAGGATGAAACTATATTATAGAAATTGGTTTGGCATTAAAAGGATTTTTCTACCATTTTTTAGAGATTTTTGAAGTTTGAAAGCTTAAACTTGAAACTCGTGAAATTTAATGGAGAAAATGAAGATGGAGAGCTCAAGGATGAAGTCTATACCTCTTACATGATAGAGGACGATGAGGTGATCAACTTTTCTTCACAAAGTTTCTTGAAAATCCTTGTGGAAGCTTGAGAAAAATGGAGGTAAAGTGTTGAGGAGAAATGGAGAATGGAGGAAGAGGAGAAAAGAAAGGAAGAAGAAGAAGAAGACGGAGGGGAGAGAGAGAGTGAGGCTACCAGAGTTTTAAGAGAGAAAGAGAGAGAAAGAGAGCGAGTGATGTAACTTTTTAGATATTATAGGGACACAAATGTCCTTTAGGAAAAAGACCAGGGGCATTTTGGTCTTTTAGCGTACAGATATTTTCGTTTGTCAATATGACAGTGGCAACTCATGGCACGTTTCCCGAGGTGATGTGACTTGATGCGACATCAAGTTTATATGTTAGCGGGTCCCAGTAAATCCCTATTCGGTTCCGTTTGGCTCCCGGCTCGAGTTTTCGCCCGAATAGTTTATATTATTTTCATTTTTGAAGGTCAGGACCCATTTTAGCAAAAATGTAGGAAACGTGATTCTAAGACTAACGGTCTCGTTCACGAGTCCAAATTAGGTCTTGATAGTAGTAAAACACTACTGTCAGTGAAAAACGCAGACTGGGCTTCGTCTGAGTTTTCGACCTAAAATTTAACCATAGCTTCCTACGATATCATAGTGTTTGATTATGGTCTTAGTTTATTTTATTTCGCTTTCTAGACCCTCCAATAAAATACAAATACGTAATTACTGTTAAATTAACAAAAACTTGAAAATCTGGTTGTTACATTACTACCCCTGTTAAAAAGAATTTCGTCTTCGAAATTCGACGTACCTTTTTAAAATAGGCTCGGATATTGTTGCCGCATGTCTTCTTCGCGTTCCCAGGTAGCATCTCCCGTAGCTTCGTCCCATACGAATTTGACCAACGAAATGTGTTTACCTCTGAGTTCCTTTATCCTTCTATCCGCGATCCTTACAGATAAAGCCTCATACTCAAGGTTATCTCCCAATTGTATTGACTCTGGTTCTAAGATGTGTGATGGATCAGGGTAGTATTTTCTCAACTGAGAAACATGAAAGACATCATGAAGATTGGATAGGTTTGGTGGTAAAGCAATATGATAGGCTACAGGACCAATTCGGTGAAGAATTTGAAATGGTCCAATGAATCTGGGAGTAAGCTTTCTAGATTTTATTGCTCTGCCGATTCCAGTTCTCGGAGTCACTCTCAGAAAAACATGGTCTCCTTCCTGGAATTCTAAAGGTCTTCTCATCTTATCGCTGTAACTCTTTTGTCTATTCTGTGCGATTTTCAACTTTTCTCTTATCCTCTTGATTTGTTCTGTCATCTATTGTACTACCTTCGGTCCTAGCACTTGACTTTTCCATGCCTCATACCAACACAATGGTGTTCTACACTTTCTGTCGTACAATGCTTTGTAAGGTGCCATACCTATACTTGAATGAAAATTGTTCTTATAGGTTCCAAGACACAAGCTCTTAAGAGATCTTCCAATGATTGAATCGTTCGTTTTGATTGACCATCTGTCTGAGGATGCTAAACAGAACTCAACCTTAACTTAGTTTCCAAAGCCTTATGTAACTGCTTCCAGAATCTAGATGTAAATCTAGGATCTCTGTCGGAAACAATACAAGAAGGCACTCTGTGCAGCTTTACTACTTCCTTGATGTAGATTTGGGTTAACTTCTCCAACGTATAACTTTCACCAATAGGTAGGAGTGAGCATACTTCATCAACCTATCGACGATTACCCAAATTACATCATGCCTCTTGTTAGTTCTTGGCAAACCAACCACGAAATCCATAGATATATCATCCCATTTCCATTCTGGGATATCTAAAGATTGTAGCAGTCCCGCTGACTTTTGGTGTTCTATCTTTGCCTTCTGACACACCGAGCAAGCCAACACATACTCAGCTACCTCCTTCTTCATTCCGAGCCACCGAAACATTTTCTTTAAGTCTTGGTACATCTTGGTAGCTCCTAGATGAAAACTCAACCTACTCTTGTGCGCTTCTTCCAAGATCATTCTTCTTAACTCTATATCCATTGGCACACAAATTCTATCTCCTTACCTCAAGACTCCATCTTGGTTCATCCTAAACTCAGATGTTCTGCCTTCCACTACTTGTTCCTTCACTTTCTGAAGATACTGATCAACCTCCTGCTTCTCCTTGATCGTCTTCAAAAATTCATTCGTTACCGTGACCACTCCTAGGTGTATCTTATCCCTAGATAATTCCATACCTAGATTCAAATCTCTGAACTATTCCATCAGTTCCAATTCTTTTACCATCATAGTAGATACGTGCAAGGATTTCCTACTTAACGCATCCGCTACTACATTCGCCTTTCCTGGATGGTATTGTAGATCAAATTCATAATCTTTGATGAATTCCATCCACCTCATTTGCCTCATATTTAACTCTTTCTGATCAAATAGGTACCTTAAACTCTTACGGTCACTAAACACCGTAAACTTAGCTCTATATAAATAGTGTCGCCAAATCTTTAAAGCAAAAACTATAGCTGCTAGCTCCAAATCATGAGTCGGATAATTCCTCTCATGAACTCTTAACTGCCGCGAAGCATACGCTACAACCCTCCTTTCCTGCATCAGGACGCAGCCTAATCCTTGGTATGACGCATCACAGTGCACGTCAAACTGTCCGAAAGAATCTGGTAACGTCAGTATTGGTGATGTAGTCAACCTCCTTTTCAGCTCTTGAAATTTTTTTTCACATTCATCCGTCCATTCAAAGGATACTCCCTTCCTAGTTAGCAGCGTCATCGGCAAGGCGATCTTCGAGAATCCTTCGATGAACCTTCGGTAATATCCAGCTAAGCCCAGAAAAATCTGTATCTCACTTACTGACTTAGGGCTTTCCCATTGCACTACAGCTTCAACCTTTGCTGGATCTATTGTTATCCCATCACGATTAATCACATGACCTAAGAATTGCACTTCTTCTAACCAAAATTCACACTTGGACAACTTCGCATAAAGCTGTCAGTCCCTTAACACTTGAAGCACAATCCTAAGATATTCCTGATGTTCTTCCCGATTAAGGTAATAAAGAAGAATGTCGTCGATAAATACAACAACAAACTTATCTAAGAACGGTCAAATAATCCGGTACATGTAATCCATGAACACCACTGGAGCATTAGTTACACCAAAGGGCATGACCAGATACTCGTAGTGTCCATACCGGCTCCTAAATGCCGTCTTCGGTATATCCTCCCTCTTGACTCGAATCTGGTGATAACCAGATCTTAAGTCAATCTTTGAAAATACTACTACTCCTTTCAACTGGTCCATCAAATCGTCAATCCTAGGTAACAGATACTTATTCTTGATTGTCGCCTTGTTCAGCTGTCGATAATCCACGCACAGCCTTGAACTTCCGTCCTTTTTCTTAATGAACAGCACTGGCACTCCCCAAGGTGAAGCACTCGGTCTTATAAACTCCTTATCCAACTGCTTTTTCAGCTCTGCTAACTTCACTGAAGCCATTCGATAAAGTGCTGTTGAAATCGGTCCAGTTCCAGGTACAAGATCTATAGCGAATTCTATCTCTCTTTCCAGTGGTAAACCCGAAACGTCATCAGGGAAAACTTTTGAAAACTCTCGCACTATAGGCAACGAATCCAACATAGGAGATTCCTTAGCTTCCATAGAGAATAACAACACATGTTTATGAGATTTACTACCTAGCTTACTATCATTGGCAGGCATCAATCTAGATTGCTCAGGGAATGATAAGGTCTTTTTAGAACAGTCTAATACTAAATGGTTAGCCGAAAGCCAATCCATGCCCAAAATTATATCAAGTTGTTGCATAGGCAAACAAACGAGATCAATAGAAAAAGTTCGGTTCTCAACGATAATAGGACAATTTAAACAAACAGTTATGGTTGTCAAAGAATTACTGGTAGGAGTAGAAACAGTTAAGTCGTGGGAAAGTAAAGAAACAGGCAATTTTAAATGATCCACACACTCTTGGGATATGAAAGAATTAGTAGCTCCCGAGCCAAACAATACAGATAAGAGTTTACCTAATACTAGGCACATACCTTGTATAAGATCGATGGATTGAGAGGATTCAGCTCCTCTGATGGTAAACACCCTTCCGGCTGCTTGCGGTCTCGCTGTTTGTTGTTCAGTTCCATAGCTCCTAGTCACTGGGCCCTACCCGCCTATGTTGTACCTCGCTCCTTGTGTACATTCTGGCGCTATGTGACCCACTTGGCCACATCTAAAACACTGATGAGTCTCCCTTATCAGACAATCCCAAATTAGGTGTGATCCTCCACACCTAAAGCAACCACTTGGTTGGAGTTGTCCTTCAGCTAGTCTTGTTGTTTGACGGTCATAAGGCCTTTGTCCCGTCTGGAATCTTCCCTTTCCTCCTCGACCTCTCTGGTCGAATCTCTGGGTAGGTCCTCCAGTTCTGCCTTGCTTCAGCTCTCGCTTCTTGTCGATGTTCTCAATGACTGAACATCTCTCCAGCATCTCGGGCAGTCGGGTGATATTCAATGGTGCGATCACCCTCTGCAAATCATAGTTCAGGCCATCCTCAAAACGCCTGCAAACCCACTCTTCGTCAGGGAACCTCTGGTAATATTCATAAAATTTGACCAGCGCCTCGAATCTTGCAGCGTACTCCCCAATGGACATGGTCCCTTGCTTCAGACCCATAAACTCTTTCTCTTTTTCCCTTCTCATCATCCTGGAAAAGTACTTCTCCAGGAAGCATTCCCGAAACAGTCCCCAATTGATAATTCTGTCTTCTGCTTCAAGCATCCTCTGCTTGCCTTTCCACCATAGTTTTGCAGCTCCCATCAGCACGAAGGATGCATAAGTCACTTTTCTGCCCTCACGGCAATGCATTGCCGCAAAGATTTTCTCCAGCTCTTGTATCCAGAGTTCAGCTCCTTCTGGGTCAAAGTCGCTATTGAACTGCGGTGGCTTCTCTTTCAGAAAAGTATTCAGTCCGGTGTCTTCCATTACGACTTCACCTCGCTGATTCTGTCTCTGTACGGGTATGCCATCAATTTCGTCCGGCAGTTCCTCAACAGGATTTTCTCGTACAGTCGAGAATAATAAAATACGACATAGAAAATGTAGGGGATAAGAAACAGCAATTCAACATAAATGGGAAAACAACTACAAAATAATTTATATAGATAGCAACACTCAACAACACAGCAGTGACAACCAAGCAACTCCCGGAAAATTTTCTCTTAACTATTGTCTCTCACACTCATGCAACTAACGACTATATGGACACGATCAGGATGCGGCATCCCCAACAGATGAAGATGTCTCGTTCATCTCTGTGCCACCCCCCGTAATGCAAGGTTCGGCCAACAGCCCGCAGGCTCAACTCATCTCATGGGTACGACATATTCCCTCGCCCACAGGCCAAGTCGGAATATTCGTCCATCAACAACGCAACTTACGGTAACGACATATCCCCCCGCCCAAAAGCCAGGTCGGGACTTCGCCCGTCCATTAACAAGAGGAGAAAAGAAAGGAAGAACAAGAAGAAGAAGATGGATGGGAGAGAGTGTGAGGCTGCCGAAGTTTGAAGAGAGAGAGATAGTGAGTGATGCAACTTTTTATATATTTTAAGGCACAAATGTCCTTTAGGAAAAAGATCAGGGGCATTTTCGTCTTTTCGCGTCCAGATATTTGCGTTTGTCATTATGACAGTGGCGAGTAATGGCACGCTTTCTGAGGTGATGTGACTTGATGTGACATCAAGTTTATCCGTTAGCGGGTCCCGGTAAATCCATATTCGGCTCCGTTTGGCTCCCGGTTCGAGTTTTCGTTCGAATAGTTTATATTATTTTCATTTTTGAAGGTCAAGACCCATTTTAGCAAAAATGTAGGAAACATAATTTTAAGACTAACTGTCTCGTTCTCGAGTCCAAATTAGGTCTTGATAGTATTAAAACACTACTGTCAGTGAACAATGTAGACTGGGCTCCGTCTGAGTTTTCGACCCAAAATTTAACCATAGCTTCCTACGATATCGTAGAGCTTGACTATGGTCTTAGTTTGTTTTATTTCGCTTTCTAGACCCTGCAATAAAATACAAATACGTAATTACTGTTTAATTAACAAAAACTTGAAAATCGGGGTGTTACACAAACAACAGATTTGTAATATCCTCACCTTTAATCTTTTGGTTACTATTAATTTAATTAATTAATGGTTGATTATGCATACTTAATGATTAATTTCTTGATATGCTCTATTTTACAATTGTTAGTGTTGTTGGGTATAATTAAGTGGGGGTGTGACAAGTAATTGACCAAACCAAGAGAAGTTTGATATAGGGACCAAAAACACAAACATAACCATACAAGCCATCACTTGGGCCACTTAGACAAGATTTTTGTCCAAGCCCAAACCACACCTCTCACTTCCAAACAAAGTCTCATAAAACCACACCCACACTCACTACTCTATTAAGTCACAAAAATCTCCCTCCCTTTAACACACTCCACACCACATACACAACTACTCTAGCTTCTCTACATGCAAAACCAATAGAGAAAGAGAAAGTTTCCATGGAGGAATTTGAGGGAGAGGGTAGAGACCGAAAGGGAGAAGGAAAGGGGAAGTAGAAAGGAATTCCACCAAATGCCCAAAGCTTGCATGTGAGTAGAGAGGAAGAAAGAGACCAAGGTGAAGCTTAGGATCATCAGCCCACTCCATTCCTTGTGTTCCTACACTCCTAATCTTGGTTGAGGCGAGTTCTTGCTTGTTTGTAACATTGGGTAACCATAAATCCCAAATAATTGCTAAATGATTTATTGATTCTGTAAATTGTTAATTTTTGACTCTGTTTGTGGTATGAATCATTGGGTTTAATTGCATGTGTGAATAAGGGGCTGGTTTGGGTGAAATTGACAAAGGGGGAGGAATTAATCTCCAAACCCGTATTGACATCCTATCAGTATTTTGTCGATAATTTAGTCCACGGAGGTTGTTCTGAAATGATTTTTGAACCATTGGAAACTAGACAAAATATTCCACGAAATAGACATTGGAATGGCTAAATTTCATTAAGTATAGAAGAATCAAACCGACTTGTAAGTTTCTATCAAAAATAGAGAATTTGTTTTTATGTTGTTGTGGTGTTCTGGCCCTAACTCCCTGTACAGCCACTGGATTGGGACCATTATTGTACCATTAGAAAATAGACATGTTTGGATACATTTTAGGCTCTGGAAATTCTAATTTTGATAGATTTTTGGTGGAGAAAACCCAGTTCCAAGCTGTTGCAAATTCTGTTTATATAACTGTGAGCATAATGGTACTTGATTTGTGTGGAATAGATTCCTATGTGTTTTAATTCTGTACAAACATGAATAATAGGTATATTTGCAATTGGAATGGTGATCTTTGTGACTGTATTTTTCTCCTTAGTTTTAGAGCTTGGTATCTATAAACCAAAGCATAAGTTCTACTCTTTAAAGATGTTGTGATGTTCTTTGTGTTGCATGGATATTGTTATGATATGGTCATTAGTTGGTATGTTGTAGTTAATTTCTGGAAATGCATGTGTAATTGTAAATTGATTTTGATATTGGGGTGGTTTTGATATGCCAACATGTGAGAATTGACATGTTAAAAATCCTGCTTGATAGGTGTTTGTTATAATATTGCTTATTAGGAAATGTTATGGTTGCTGTCATCAAACCCGTATTGACACAGGTTCAGTGTTTTGCTTATACCTGTTTCTATAGGACTCCTTTCTAAATGATTATTGTTTTTTTGGAAACTAGACTTTATTTGCTATAGTTTAAGAACTGATTTTGCTGTTTTTCATTGAGTATTGCTAAAGAAAAACCTGTTACAATTCAGAGGATAGTTGCTGTCTTGTTTTTCGAATGTAGTAGTTTGTTGGTTAAAACTGTACATTTTGGGCAGCTTTTTCTCAAAAGTAAAATTTTATTTATAAACTAGACTTGTTAAGCTTTCTATAAAGGGGTATTTTGCCTAAATCCGACTTCAATCCTTTTTCCAAAACATCAATTTTTGAAAGAAAGCGGTTGAGGCTAAATTGCCGTTTCAAATAAATACTACTGTTTTTAAAAATACCTTCTGTAAATCCTTTCTAAATTAACCATCATTTAGCGTTTAAAAACGTTCTAAGTTAAAATTTGCCTTTTTCCTCTAAAATTAATTTTTTGCACATAATAATTAAATTATTTTTGAAATTTAAATTTTTCTACTAACTTTATACATTACTTTAGGATTCCTCTTGTGAGACTAACATCGTTTGAAAATTTTACAACGTTTCCCAAATAAATATTTGGTGTTCCTTATCAAGCTTTTCAAGGCTTTTATCTCCGCTAATTAATTGAGCACTGACCACTGTCAAGCTTCTCAATCAATACTCAACATCAATAATATTGATACAACATTGTTATAGCAGATAGTACAATTAGAACACGTATTAAAACACTATAACACATAACAATAGATAATTATCAACAGATAAAACAACAGCTGAAAGCAAATCAACCAAGCACCACACAACTCAAATAAATTTATATAGACCAAATATTGATAACACATAGTCATCGAGAGATCCCTCAAGCAATCTCGCCTTACCTCTTGAAGTTTCCCTCCGAGCAAAGGTCGTCCGATTGGCCTGCAAATTCTCCTGATTCCTCGTCCGATTAATCAACCGCAACTACATACATAGAATCAATCCAAACATCAATACTACACAACACAAATTTCCCTATTCCCCTTCACCTAGGGTTCAGCCATAGGGTCCAAAAACTAGCTAGGGATGTCTAAAAATTCATATCTCTTGATTGAAGGATCTATATGTACTCCTAACAGTAAAACAAGTCTCTATACACAAACTTGAATTAAAATTTCTTGTTTTCCCCAAATGGTTAGGTTTTGGTCACCTTTTAATAAACTAGGCTAGGGAAGTTTTTTGATCACATACTCCTGGATTCAAGACCCTCTAGGTGTGATAGAACCTAATCACTAGTTCTTGGACAAAAATTTGAATAAAATCTCATGGATCCAAAGGAAGGGGGATTCGGCCCTTTATACCCATTTGGGTTAGAAAACTCTTTTGGTTATAAGCTCTTGGATTGTGAGAGAAAGCAATGAAACTAACTCATAGAAATTTGTTTGACATTAAAAGGATTTTTCTACAATTTCTTACGAATTTATGAAGATCAAAGCTCAACTTGAATAAAGCTTGAAAACCTAGAATTTTAATGGAGAAAGATAAGAATGAAGTCCATACCTCCTAGATGATGAAGATGAGCAAGGTTCTCAACTTTGCTTACCAAATTTCTTGAAGAATTTTCTTAGAAAATTAGAGAAAGTAATGGAGAAAGATGAAGTGAAGGAGAAAGAAGTGAAAGGGTGAGTTATGATGAAGGGGCCGAGTGAGGGGGTGAAGGAGGGTGAGAATTGTCCAACAAAATTTCATTAAGGGTAGAATAGACTTTTCACCTTAGGTTTAATGGTAAATATGAAAAAAGTTAGGGGTATTTTGGTCATTTCGTGTCTAGATATTTTCTAAAAACCATCATGACGCTGGCACGAATCCCTAGGTGACTTGACCTGACGTGACTTCAAGATTATCCGTTAACGGGTCCTGGTAAAACCCTATCCAGCTCCATTCGTCACCCGGTTTGAGAATACGCCCGAGTAACTTATATTATTCTGCTTTTTAGGGGGCGAAACCAATTTTAGCAAAAAGGTAGAAAATTCGATTCTAAGACTAATTATCTTTTCAAGAGTCAAAATTATGTCGTTTGGGTAGTAAAATCACACTGTCAGTGAAAAACGCAGACCGGGCTCCGTCTGAGTTTTTGTTGTTGGTAAAAATGATATGTGCAAGTGTACACAACCGTAACAAGTAATAAAGAGTGAGTAAAGATCGTTCCCACGAGGATTTAAATGTTTTGAATACAAATTCTAATTTGAATTTTTCTCTTAAGCTTAATAAAATAAAGATTGATTGAAAACATGTAAATAAATGGAGTGATCAGGTATCAAAACAGTAAGTAATAAATGCAAGGAAGTAATAAAAACAACAATTGGATGTTTTAAAACAGAGATAAAAACAGCTAGGATTCTAATCCTTTGTAATCTTAACTTCAGGGTAATTTATGCTTCAGGATGCTACAGCATTTAATCCAGGAATTACGGTTTGCTTTCCAGCAGTAGAACTGATTTCATTAAAAGCTTCTTATTCCTAAGTTCAAATTAATTTCCCTCAACTATCAATTAAGTACATCCAGCTACTTAAAGATATGAAGGCTATTCCTAGCTCATTCAATACAATTAATTTTCCAATTAATTGCCCTATCTTTATCTTCTAATCAAGTCCACTAACTTGGTTTTTCCAAACTTAGTTAGCTAGTAAATCAGGTCAGTTGATCAGGCTAATCTGACATTAAACATAAAATCAGAATAGAAGAAAATGAATAACAACCATAACATTGAATTACTCTTTAGTATTAATTACAAATTCATAGAATTCTAACTAAAGGAAAATAGCTCATAATGAGCTTAAAGACAAAACAAACTAAAGGAAGGGAAAAGAAAGGCATAAAGCGTAAAATGAAATTACATAGTAGACAATGGAGTTGACGGCTGCTGCAATAGTACAGTCCTCCTCTAAAAGGATGCTGACCTCTCACTATTTATAGTAGTGCTCCCCAAATAGGTTTTCCTCCTTTCTCTCTCATGCACTTGTGGGCTTTTACAAAATTGAATAATAATAAAATAGTCCTTGGCCCAATTCCCAAGTACATCCAGCTGAGGTATGCATTTCTCTTTCCTCGTTTGGGATAGCGCTACAAGTTCTTTGTCCTATAGTGAAGGTGTGTTGAGTTGGCAAATCTTTAGTCTTGTAGTGATTCTGGTCTCAGAAGCTGCAGCATTCCATAGCAATTCCAGATCAGCACTTTTCAACTCACATACCTAATTTCCTGCTCAACACTTCAACATCTTCTTGGTTATCAAATTACGAAATTAATAACCTTTTCAGCATTTGAACAATTCTTTCAACTATGATTTCATCCAATCAAAACTTAAATTAAATTCTCAAAATTACTTAAAACAAGAACACTGATTTAGTTAAAAAGGATAGTAATAACTCTTATTTCTAAGAGTTATCACACCCCCAAACTCGGACCATTGCTTGCCCTCAAGTAATGACATTTAGCAAGCCAGAACAAAATTTGAACAATGTAAGCACATTCCGTGGCAGTCCTCAGATGCATTCAGAAACATGTTCAACACAAGATACCCTTAAATGTGTGTGTGTGCTCCCTAAGCTGCAAACTCAGTTTCAGCAAGGGGCTCCAACCAAATCACCCTTCAACCAAGTCTTAGGTGCATTTTCCAAATATCCTTTAGATTAAGGGCAATGACTTACCAGATTATCTTCCTAAGAACAGGGGTTCATCATAACCTTGGATTTGTCATAGCACTCAACTCACTCTTCTTTATGTTTTGTTTTGGTGTTTCACTCAATCTTCATTCACATGCAACTCTATCATAGGCTTGACAAATTTCTAACAATCAAAAACACAAATACCATGTGCACACAGCCAGATGACTTACTGGGTTGTAATGGGGCTTTGGTTCAGGTTTGGTACATTTCGGACAAAAGCTTAATGAGGTGGAGTTCAAGGTCTTTTGTCCACATCACCCCCCCCCACACACACACACACAAATTTGGGCATTTGTCTATTACTGCCCCCATTTCTGATGGCAAGGAGGGATATTCTCTTGAGTTGCTTTCTTGCCGCATGTAGAGGAAGGAAAAATCACTTGATTTGATTTGATTTTTTTTTTTTTTTTTGAATAGGTTAACAACTCAGATTTCCACTGTTCCTTTGATGTGCTTAATCCTTCCTCCTTTTGTTGCATATGTACCCCCCAAACTTGGATCACTGGTTGTCCTCAACCATGTAGGGAAATGACCATAATCATAGATTAGCTGGACAACAGTCCCCAAACTCCACCTAAAAAGGGATTACTTTGTTTTTCAGGGAATTTGGGCTCGTTATGTAGTGGAAGTCAACAAAAAGGGCTCGGGCTCAACGGGGTTCACAAAGGGTAATATTTCAGGGTTAGCCGTTTAAGTCTGAGTAGTTAAAGCAACAAAAGTGCCTCAAGCCAATGTGTGTGCAGCAGTGATATAGGCAATCAATTACAGAAATAAGGCAAGTTCTGTAGAGGAAACACATGAATAGAATATATAATGAATGAATCTTCTGAAGCCCAAAACCTCACAGGATTGATGTTGTAGAATGCTACAACATCACATTTAATTGTACTCACCCCCCAATCTTAGGTCGAAATCTAATGCAGCTCTCACCCTCTATTTCATGGATAAGGATTCTTGCCACCCAGTGCCCCAATTGATTGAGGGCATTGATTGAAGTCCTGCTCGTGGATAGCGACATTGTGGTTGCAAAATATTGATTCAGGGTATCACAGTATTGGACATGTAGTGTAAACACACAAAAACAACTTATCGTCATCAGATGCACATGGACAGGCAAACATCATTCATTCATTCAACAACCATTTCTTTCAAAAAGGGCCCCCACTTTCCATTAATCATAAAACCTATGGAAAAATGGGGGCAGAGAAGTGTTTTACCCACTACGCAGGCAAACAAACAAACAAAAACGAAAACACTAAATTAAAGATAGAAAATTAAAAAGAAGGGTCATGTTCAACAAATGCTGCAGCATGTCGCAACACTTAGGGTGGAACTGCAGCTCAAGGCTGAGCCAGTCTGGCACTGCTCCTCATCTTGCCTCCTTTTTTCAACTTCTGCATTGTTGGCCAGCCAGTTGTTGGAATGGCTTTTGTGATCTCCACCTCATCAGGAAGTTCTTGAGTTGCAGGCTCAGCATCCCCTCCTCTCTTTGCTTGAGCTGTGGCCTTTAAACCTTCCATTTTTCTGCTCAGAGGGACATCATCCTCTGAGCTCTCACTGGTGTTCGCCGCAGCTCTCTCTGCTTCCCTCTCATCTCTAGTTTTTCTCTTTCGAGGGGGGCAGTGTGCTTGATCATCCCTCTCTTGAGTGGGGGAGGAGCAATAGGCTCAGCTTCAGCCAACTTTATTTTGCCCTTGTCAATGGGTGACGATTGTGCTGGTGCTGGGTCTCTGGGAGGCGCGGGAGGTGTCCACTCAGAACTGATTTCATTGTTATTCATCGAATGCTCACTAATTCGGTTGCATAGGGGGTTGGTCAGGCTCAGGGGCAGGTACATTAGTGTTGGTAGTGGGGATGGCAGAGTCCATCTCTGGTACAGGGGAAGTAGCAGGCGGATGCTCCCTTGTAGGCTTAGTGGGCATTTGGTCAGAGAGAGAGTACTTAAATGGTTCAACTAGGGCTTCAGGAAATTGGGGAGGAAGGTTTCCTTGTCTGAGCTTGTTAATGCCAAGGGACCGTTGGATCCACAAATGCTGCTCTTTGGAAAACTCCCAGAAGAGTTGTTGTTGCTTCAAATTATGCTGCAGTATTTGATAGCAAAGATCCAATTTTGGGTTCACTTCAGCTGGGTGATCCTGCTGCCCAGAAGGAGGAACCAAACCATGTACCTTGGATGTGGATGCGCCCAATCGCTTGATAGCCAGCCAATCTATGGCCCCTTTGTTGTCCTTGATTTCATCCTCCGGTAAGGCCTTCACTCCACATTTTTCGCACAAGGAGGTAATGAGGGAAGAGAAAAACAGCATAGCCTTCTTTTTAAGGGCACAGGAAATGATTTCCCTCTCGACCAACTGGCCCACATCCACCCTCTTCTTTTTCAAAATACAGTATAAGAGGACTAACCTGTCCTTATTCACTGTTTCCATGTGAGTAGTGGGTAGAATTTTGGTCCTGATAACATGGTACCAGACCTTGGCCAAGGGAGTAAGATCGGGTCTTTCTATTTTCCAGTTCTCATCATTTTGAATCCACTCCGCTCCCTCCACAATTACCTCCCTCATCATATCATTCAGCTCGGCTTCTTCCGCATTCTTTAACAAGTCGAGGTATTCATCATGAACATCCTGTAAACCCCACCTTCTGTTCAAGTTAGGTGCAGAGAAGAAGACTTTACAATTTCTCACTATCACATACTTCTGTTGGGATGAAGTGAGATTCGCATAAAATTCTTTAACAAAAGAGAGGATGGGGTCGCTTGGATGAGCAGCGAACTTTTTCCAGTTGTGGTAGTCGATAAGCTCAGCGACCTCCTCAATTAATCCATAGTGTGGGGAGTCTAGGAGGAAGAAACCCTTTTCCAGATGAACATTTCGTCGCTTCACCTCTTTTTCATATATCAGCCTGCCTTCCTCATTCACGAACCGTGTATCAGCCTCCTCACAAGAAGAGGAGGAGAGGGGGTAAACGGTTGCTTGGACGATTCCGCTCGGGTTTTGCCCATGGTAGTGGATGTGAGAGAAATAGGGTTGAGTTGATGGTGACAGACAGAGATGGGTGAGACAGACAGGGAGCATTGGGTTATCAAGTGGGATTAGGGTATATGACAGTACTTTAATAGGCTTAGCAAAGAAATGAAGGATGGATGGGAGTGGTGGAGAGAGTGGTGGCATTAGGTGTGTGGCTGCGGACCGTTTACATTCCCCACGATTTTTATACCTCTGCCCCACCCAAAACTCTTCAGTTGTTTGAATGTGGACCTCACAATTCTTGAATTTGAACCATGGGCTGGACTTGACATGACCCAACTCCCAGCACAACCTTTAGAACTCAGCGTATGCTATAGCCTGCTAGAACAGAGGTTAATAACATATATTTATTTAAACTAAAGCAAGAAGGAAGAAGATGAAATAAAAAAAATGCAAAAAATTAAAATGAACTAAACAAGCAAAAGGATATAAATTTGGGCTGCCTCCCAATAGCGCTTGGTTTACGGTCCTTCAGCCTGACTCCACACTAGTGGTTAAGGGTCTGTGAGATGAATGGTGGCTTTGTTCCTTGCATAAGGTTCACCCCAGTATTGTTTCACCCTTTGGCCATTCACCTTGAACTCCCTTCCAAACCCTTCATCCAGCAAATCCACAGCTCCGTGAGGGTATACCTTGATCAACTTGAAAGGTCCAGACCACCTCAATTTTAACTTCCCAGGGAATAGTTTTAATCTAGAATTCAACATGAGCACTTTCATGCCTTCAATCAGTTCCCTGAGCTGGATTTTCTGATCATGCCAGGCCTTTACTTTGCTCTTGTATGCTTTTGCATTTTCATAAGCAGACAGCCGGAACTCTTCAAGCTCATTTAGCTACAACAGTCTTGCTTCCCCAGCCGCTTGTGCATCAAAATTCAACTTCTTCATGGCCCAGAATGCCTTATGTTTCAGCTCGATTGGCAGATGACAAGCCTTGCCATAAACCAATCTGTAGGGTGACATGCTAATAGGGGTCTTGAAAGCCGTTCTGTAGGCCCAGAGAGCATCATCTAAGTGTAAAGACCAGTCCTTTCTTGAAGGATTCACCATTTTTTCAAGTATTCTTTTGAGCTCTCTGTTGGATACTTCAGCTTGACCGCTTGTCTGAGGGTGATACGCAGTAGCCACCTTGTGTTTCACTCCATATTTGGCTAGCAAATTCGCAAACAGCTTGTTGCAGAAGTGGGAGCCTTCATCACTGATTATAGCTCGAGGAGTGCCAAACCTAGTAAAGATATTCGTGTGCAGAAATTTGGTGACTACTCGGGCATCATTGGATGGCAAGGCTGTTGCTTCCACCCATTTGGAGACATAATCAACTACTACTAGGATGTAGACATTTCCATATGAAACCGGGAATGGCCCCATGAAGTCTATCCCCCACATATCGAATAATTCAATCTCCAAAATAGTGTTGAGTGGCAATTCTTGTTTATTGGAAATATTCCCCACCCTCTGACATATATCACAGCTCTTGGCAAAGTCTTGGGCATCTAGAAACAGAGTGGGCCAGAAGTACCCAGATTATAGGACTTTAGCAGCAGTTCTTTTTCCACCAAAGTGGCCCCCATATGGAGCCTTATGACAATCATTGAGAATATTATGCATTTCTTCATCAGCAACACATCTCCTCATAATCTGGTCTTAGCATTTTTTGTACAAAAAAGGTTCATCCGAGTTAAAATGTTTGACTTGTTAGAGAAACCTTCTTTTCTGTTGGGAATTCATTTCCACAGGGATGACCTTATTGACCAGGAAATTTACAATGTCAGCATACCAGGGTGCTGCAGCATTTTCAATCAGTAAAAGGTGTTCATTAGGAAAATTGTCTTTGATTTCTCCTTGAAGCTTGGTTTCGCCTTCTTCAACAATTCTGGAAAGATGATCAGCCACCTGATTTTCAATTCCTTTCTTGTCTTTGATCTCCAAATCAAACTCTTGAAGTAAAAGCACCCATCTGATAAGCCTTGGTTTTGCATCCTTCTTGTCAATGAGATACTTGATAGCTGCATGATCTGTGTATACCACCACCTTGGTGCCCACCAAGTAGGGTCTGAATTTGGCAAAAGCAGATACAACTGCTAGCAACTCTTTTTCTGTAGTGGTGTAGTGGATCTGGGCATCAATGAGGGTTTTACTAGCATAATTAATTTTATGGAAAACTTTGTTATGCCTTTGGCCTAGCACAGCTCCCACTACAAAATCACTTGCATCACACATCAACTCAAACGGTTGTCCCCAGTCCGGAGCTACTATTACAGGGGCAGTGATCAAAGCTCTCTTCAGAATTTTAAAAGCTGCTAAGCATTCATCTGTGAAGTCAAACACGCTATCATGTTCCAGCAGCTTGCACAGTGGTTTGGATATTTTAGAGTAGTCCTTGATGAATCTCCTATAGAAGCCAGCATGTCCTAAGAAACTTCTGATGCCCTTAACTGAATTGGGTGGAGGGAGTTTGTCAATCACCTCAATTTTAGCTTTGTCCACCTCTAAGCCTTTCTTTGACACTTTGTGGCCTAACACAATGCCCTCCTTGACCATGAAATGACACTTCTCCCAATTTAAAACTAAATTGGTCTCTTCACATCTGTCCAACACCTACTCTAAATTGTCCAAGCATCCCATGAATGAGTCTCCAAACACTGAGAAATCATCCATGAAAATCTCCATAGTCTTCTCAATAAAATCAGAAAAAATGGCCATCATGCACCTTTGAAAGGTTGCTGGAGCATTGCAGAGCCCAAAAGGCATCCTTCTGAAAGCAAATATACCATATGGGCAAGTGAATGTGGTCTTCTGCTGATCTTCGGGTGCCACTGCTATCTGATTGTAGCCTGAATAGCCATCTAGGAAACAATAAAATTCTTTCCCAAACAACCTATCCAGCATCTGATCTAGGAATGGTAAAGGAAAATGGTCCTTTCTTGTTGCCTTGTTCAGTTTTCTGTAGTCCATACACATCCTCCACCCTGTGACTGTCCCTGTAGGAATCAGCTCATTCTTCTCATTTTTTACCACGGTGACTCCTCCTTTCTTTGGAACAAATTGCACAGGACTTACCCACACGCTATCTGAAATACGATAAACAAT
The DNA here is from genome assembly GCA_039655645.1 of Ammopiptanthus mongolicus. Lineage (NCBI taxonomy): Eukaryota > Viridiplantae > Streptophyta > Magnoliopsida > Fabales > Fabaceae > Ammopiptanthus > Ammopiptanthus mongolicus. The sequence goes on from CM077345.1 coordinate 76,830,329, forward strand.
TCCTGCATCTAGCCATTTGATGATCTCTTTCTTCACCACTTCTTTCATTATCGGGTTCAGTCTTCTCTGGCCTTCAATACTGTTTCTAGCATCCTCCTCTAATAAAATTCTGTGCATGTAAAAGCCAGGACTGATTCCTCTAATATCTGCCATTTGCCATCGTATAGCTTTCTTGTGGCTTTTTAAAACTGATATGAGATGACCTTCTTGTTCAGAACTTAAGAAAGAAGAGATGATGATAGGAAGAGTTTCCTGTTCTCCAAGATAGGCATACTTCATATGAGAAGGTAGTGGCTTCAATTCAAGGGTGGGTGGTCTTTCAATAGAGGGAACATTCTCTTTGAAGGTGTCGGCCGATACATCTAAAGATTCATATTTTCTATTCCAAAATCTGTGTGGCAAATTCCCATCTACTAGAAGCTTCAACTCTTCATTTTCCAAATCAGTTTCCTTATTCAATTCCAATTCCTGCCCTGATACTATCATTTGCTCTTGCACTAGAGATTCAATATTGGTGAGAACGGAACAGCTTTCCATTTCCTCATCAGGGTAGTGTAATACATTAAAAACATTGAAAGTCACTTGTTGATCATTCACCCTCATAGTGAGTTCTCCTTTTTGCACATCTATCATGTTCTCCCGGTTGCAAGGAAAGGTCTCGCAAGGATAATTGGGACTTCCTTGTCAGCCTCAAAGCCAAGGATAATGAAATCAACTGGAAATACAAATCTGTCCACCTTGATTAGAACATCCTCTATTTTTCCTTCTGGGTAAGCAATAGACTTGTCTGCAAGCTGCAAGGTAACAGTGGTAGGTCTGGCTTCACCAATCTTCAGTTGCTTGAAAATGGACATAGGCATCAGATTAATGCTAGCCCCAAGATCACACAGAGCTTTTCCACAATAAGTATTCCCTATAGAACAAGGGATCGTGAAACTACCCAGATCTTTCATTTTCTGAGGAACCTTGTTCTGCAATAGCTGGCTGCATTCCTTTGTCATTGCTACTGTCTCAAATTTTCCCAATCTCTTTCTTTTTGTGAGGATATCCTTCATGAATTTGGTGTAATTGGGCATCTGCTGCAGGGCTTCAACCAAAGGTATATTTATATGCAACTGCTTCAGGATTTCCAGAAACTTACTAAATTGCTTTTCTTGGGCTGCCTTTCTCAACCTTTGTGGAAATGGAGAAGGTGGTATCTCTGGAGTCAATTTGTTCTCTTTCTGTTTAGGGATAGTCTGCATTTCATCTCCAGCTATTGGGATTACCTCAGAAATTTTCTTTCCTGTCTCAGCTGTTTCTTCTTTGTTGTTGGCTGCTTACATGCTACAGCATCTGGCAGCTCTTTACCACTTCTCAGATTTATGACCTTAATATGCTCTTGGCCTACTTCAGTGGATGAAGATGGAGTCTCTGTAGTTGCAGGAAGGGTACCGGCTAGCCTATTAGTGAGTGCAGTGGCTAACTGACCTACTTGATTTTCCAGGTTCCTCATAGCTACCCCTTGGTTCTGAATTTGCGCCTTAGTTTCAGTCATAAAGGCCTTCAAAATGGCTTCGAGGGAAGGTTCTTTAGTAGGGACTTGAGTGTGCTGCTGAGTGCCCTGCCCTTGGTATTGATTCTGCTGTGGAACATGGCCAGAAGGTGGATTCAGAATGTTATTATGATTGTTGTAACTGAAATTTGGGTGAAGATGCCTATATCCGGAGGTAAAATTGTTGGAATATTGATTTCCCCTATTTCCCACATAATTTACTAAAACTGGGTTGTTGGGACATTCTTCAAATAAATGCTTTTCAACGTAGAAAACACATGACACTATCTCTGCTGCGGCCACTGGTTCAGTCATGCCAGGTTCTTGACTTGCATTTGCAGTAGTCAGGTTCTTCAACATATTTGTAATTGTAACTAACTGAGCAGACATCACAGTTATTTCCTTAACTTCATGCATACCAGCTGCAGTTTTGGAAGAATTAGTTCTCACCGTAGGCCACTGATAGCTATTAGCAGCTATGCTTTCAATCAGCTCAAATGCTTCATTGTAAGATTTAGTCAACAGGACACCTCCTGATGAAGCGTCTAAAATTAGTTTTGAAGGAGGTGCCAACCCATTGTAAAATGTATCCAACTAAATGCAAGCTGGTATTCCATGGTGTGGGCATTTTCTCAGCAGACCTTTGAGCCTCTCCCAAGTGTCATATAAAGTTTCATCGTCAGTTTGCCTGTATGCAGTGATATCCCCCCGCATCTTTGCATTCTTGATGGGAGGAAAGTACTTAATCAAAAACTTCTCAGCTAGGGCATTCCACAAAGTAATGGAATTGGGTTCCAACGAGTCCAACCAAGTCTTAGCTCTGTCCCTAAGAGAGTAAGGGAAGAGCCTCAACTTGAATGAATCCTCTGTCACTCCACGGGTCTTGAAATTGCTAGCCACTTCCAGAAATTGCCTCAGATGTAAATGAGGGTCTTCAGTAGGTGCTCCACTGAACTGCCCAACATTTTGGAGCATTTGAAACATCATGGGTTTGAATTCAAACTGTTGAGTGGTGATTTCTGGCCTCACTATGCCAGTGTTCATGGTCTGAGGATCAAACAAAGCATAGCCCCTGATGGGCCTATCCCTGTCATTAGCCATTTCAATCATTCCAGGTTTCTCATCCTCATTTACTAGAATATAAGCCATGAAGCCTAAGTCAGAGTGTTGATCTCGAGCTCTTTGTTCTTTAGTTCTCTTCCTTAGCCTCTTAGCTATTTTCTCTATCTCAAGGTCAATTTGGAACTCAGGTGTACCTTTGCTAAACATACAGATTTAGTACCTGTTATTGAGAAAAGCACACAACACCTTTCAGCACTAGCTAAATAGAAAAAGTAAACTCAAAATTTAAATATTCAACACCATTGTCAATCCCCGGCAACGGCGCCAAAAACTTGTTGGTAAAAATGATATGTGCATGTGTACACAACCGTAACAAGTAATAAAGAGTGAGTAAAGATCGTTCCCACGAGGATTTAACTGTTTTGAATACAAATTCTAATTTGACTTTTTCTCTTTAGCTTAATAAAATAAAGATTGATTGAAAACATGTAAATAAATGGAGTGATTAGGTATCAGAACAGTAAGTAATAAATGCAAGGAAGTAATAAAAACAACAGCTGGATGTTTTAAAACAGAGATAAAAATAGCTAGGATTCTAATCCTTTGTAATCTTAACTTCAGGGTAATTTAAGCTTTAGGATGCTAAAGCATTTAATCCAGGAATTACGGTTTGCTTTCCAACGGTAGAACTGATTTCATTAAAAGCTTCTTATTCCTAAGTTCAAATTAATTTCCCTCAGCTATCAATTAAGTACGTCCAGCTACTTAAAGATATGAAGGCTATTCCTAGCTCATTCAACACAATTAATTTTCCAATTAATTGCTCTATCTTTATCTTCTAATCAAGTCCACTAACTTGGTTTTTCCAAACTTAGTTAGCTAGTAAGTCAGGTCAGTTGATCACGCTAATCTGACATTAAACATAAAATCAGAATAGAAGAAAATGAATAACAACCATAACATTGAATTACCCTTCATTATTAATTACAAATTCATAGAACCCTAACTAAAGGAAATTAGCTCATAATGAGCTTAAAGACAAAACAAACTAAAGGAAGGGAAAAGAAAGGCATAAAGCGTAAAATGAAATTACAGAGTAGACAATAGAGTTGACGGTTGCTGCAATAGTACAATCCTCCTCTAAAAGGACGCTGACCTCTCACTATTTATAGTAGTGCTCCCCAAATAGGTTTTCCTCCTTTCTCTCTCATGCACTTGTGGGCTTTTACAAAATTGAATAATAATAAAATAATCCTTGGCCCAATTCCCAAGTACATCCAGCTGAGGTAAGCATTTCTCTTTCCTCGTTTGGGACAGCACTGCAGGTTCTTTGTCATGTAATGAAGGTGTGCTGAGCTAGCAAATCTTTAGTCTTGTAGTGATTCTGGTCTCAGAAGCTGCAACATTCCATAGCAATTCCAGATCAGCTCTTTTCAACTTCACATACCTGATTTCCTGCTCAACACTTCAACATCTTCTTAGTTATCAAATTACGAAATTAATAACCTTTGCTACATTTGAACAATTCTTTAACTATGATTTCATCCAATCAAAACTTAACTTAAATTCTCAAAATTACTTAAAACAAGAACACTGATTTAGTTAAAAAGGATAGTAATAACTCTTATTTATAAGACTTATCAGTTTTTGTCCCAAAATTTAACCGTAACTCCCGACGATAGCGTAGAGCGTGACTATGGTCTCAGTTTATTATAATTCACTCTCTAGACCCTCCGATAAAATACAAACTCATATACACAGTTAATTGACCTTAGAAAGCTTGAAAAATCAGGGTGTTACAAATTTTATATATATATATATATATATATATATATATATATATATATATATATATATATATATATATATATATATATATATATATATAAACATGTGAAATCCAATTTTATAATATAACAAATAAAAAAATGAATCTATATAACATCAGTTGTTTTTTCATGATATAAATTTTATAATGTACATTAATATGTTACCAAAAGTTTTATCAATTGTGATGTATCAAAAAAATATTAAGTAATTTAAAAATGAAGAGGTGGGTGGTCTACTTTCTTCAACTACCGGTTGTACTCAGTTCAATTGTAACACCCCGATTTTTCATGTTTTCTAAGATCAGTAGGCTATCAAAAATGAGTTTATATTTTATCTGAGTTTTAGAAAATGATTTTGGATAAACCAAAGTAATGAGTTCAATTGTAACATCAATTTTGATCATTTGTGGTGTTGTAATGAGTTGTTAGACCATTGAGGTTTGTAATTCATAGCATCTAAAAGATGATTCGTAGCTCAAGTTACTTCCTTTCCTCATATTTCATGTTTTAGATTTTTGAATTTTTTTGAATTTTTCATCTTGTTCTTTGAGTTTGAGCCACTTTGATCTTGATGAATTTCATGAAATGGTGTTAGAGTAATAATCTACACCTTGATTGAAAGGTCTCTATAAGTGGAATCAAGTATATCAATCAATTTTAAGTTTAAAGCACGAACTAGACATCAATTTAGGGGAATTTAATTTCTGGGCACACTTCCCAAGAACAACCCCTTGTTCATCATGTTCATGCTTCAAAAGGCTATTTGATCTTTGTGCTTCACTCAAAACTTGTTTGGGGCGTTTCTGTAATTTTCAAAAACTTTGTGGCCAAAGTATTATTTTGCAAAAGTAAGGATCCCAAAAAGTAAAAAAAAAAAATCGGATTTAGAAAAATACAAAGGGACCAATCTGCAATTATAAAAAGTACAAAAAAAAATTGGCAAAATTCAAATTAGGCCACAAAACCCCTATTCTAAGTGTTTCTAGCCTAAAAATTGGTATTACTTGATGTTTTGGACATATCTTTAGCTCAAATTCTATTCCTAAACACTAGTTCTTGAGTCTTTCTCTTCTTACTTCTCCATTAGAGTGTGCTTTCTTTTCTTTTTAGTTTTTCTTGCTTGTCTTTAAATTTCTAAGTTTTGTCGTAGTAGTTTCTTTTCTTGAACTTCTTAATTGATTGCTAATTTGGATTTTTTACAAAGATTTGGTACTTGTTTACATTCTTAAATTAGTATAGTTCTTTTCCAAGGATATTGAAAGAGGACTTTGAGTGGTAAAAGGCAAGAGTGAACATTACATAAAAGCCTTGTTTTAAGTAAAACAGTAGTGCAAATCTAAGAGTGTAAACACTTAGGTGTGTGGGAGGTCCTTAACACTATTTATTTTTGTTCTAACTTGTTTACTTTGCAACATGATTACATTTGGTTCTAAAGATTTGGACTATGAGCGTAGATGTGTTACAAAATCACTTGAGAAGTATAAGGTTGGTAATTGGACACAAAAGATGCATGAGAGGTATGAAAAGAAGTTGAGAGAAAAAGATAGAATAAGTCATGAAGAATAGAGGAGTAGAGACAAGGAGAGAAGATATAGAGTTCATGAGAGGGAGGATAAGACGTTTGAAAAAGAAAAAAGACATAGAAGCTATGAAAAGGAGGATAAGGAGTATGGAAGAAAGGTGAGAAAAGAGGAGAGATTGAAAAGAAAGATTGATAATTTTGAAGCATATTGGAAGAGAGTAAAAATACATCTTGAGTAGAAAAAGCCTATTTTGAGTGAAACAAACACTTTGTGAGGATGGTGAGATAAATTGGACAAGAGGATACTCCTCCTCCCTCACCTAGAACCGTTAATCTTCAAGCAAGAATGGATAATCAATTTCAAGCCATAACAAGGCAATTAGAGAGGATGAACGAGAGGTTCAATAACATGGAGCGAGAGAGACCCTTTGTCACTCAAAATGATTCTCATCACGGAAGTGGGTATAAGAGTAATATGGAGAGGCCAAGAGGAGGAGGTAGGACTAGACATAGAGAGAGACAAAATGATAGAGAAGATAGGATTGAGGGAGTAAAAATCAAAATACCAACCTTTCAGGGAAAGAATGATCCCGAAGCCTACTTAGAATGGGAGATGAAGATAGAGCAAGTCTTTGCATGCCATAATTATAGTGAGGCAAAGAAGGTTAAGATAGCCTCCTTAAAATTTATAGACTATGCCTTGAATTGGTGGGATCAATTACAAAAGGATAGGAGAAGGTATGATGAAGATCCTATTGATACTTGGAGGGAGATGAAGGCCATCATGAGAAAGAGGTTCATTTCCTCACATTACCATAGAGATCTTCACAATAAATTGCAAAAGATGTCTCAAGGTTCTAAAACTGTGGATGAGTACTTTAAGGAGATGGAGGTAGCTTTAATTAGAGCTAACATCAATGAGGGGAGAGAGGCAACTATGGCACGGTTTTTGAGTGGTCTCAATCAAGACATTCAAGACATTGTTGAGCTCCAAAGCTATGTTGAAATGGACGACTTAGTCCATCAAGCAATTAAAGTGGAGCAACAACTCAAAAGAAAGAAGTACAAAGCTCCTTCCTCCAACTACCAAAGCACAACTTGGAAAGACAAACAAAAGAGGGCCTCCCAAAGGTACAATGAGGCTTCGGCTTCACAAATTTTTTTTGAAAAAAAGGACGTTACTACCCCTTCCTCTTCAACTAATACAAGGAGTAGGAACATTAAATGCTTTAAATGTTTGGGAAATGGCCATATTGCCTCCCAATGCCCAAACAAAAGAACTATGGTTTAAAAAGATGGCTACTTATCTAGTGAAGCGTCTTCTCAAGAGGATGATAGTGATCTTGAAATCACTCCTCAAGAAGGTGATTTACTAATGGTAAGGAGACTATTGGGAGTACATTGGAAAGAAAACAATACTCAAAGAGAAAACATTTTTCACACAAGATGTTTAATACAAAATAAAGTTTGCTCTTTGATTATTGATGGAGGAAGTTGCACCAATGTGGCTAGTGAAAGATTAGTCAACAAACTTGCTTTAAAAACTATTCCTCATCCGAGGCCTTACAAGCTTCAATAGTTGAGTGAAGACGGTGACTTGTTGGTTAATCAACAAGTTTTGATCAACTTCTCCATTGGAAAATACAAAGATGATGTGCTATGTGATGTTGTCCCTACGAAGGCCAGACATATCCTTTTAGAAAGGCTTTGGCAATATGATAGGAATGTGACTCACAATGGCCTGACAAACAAGTATGTTTTGAAACATAACAATCTAAATATCACCCTTGTCCCTCTTTCCCCAAAGGAAGTGTGTGAGGATCAAGTTAAATTGAGAATGAAAAGAGAACAAGAAGGAAAAGATAGTATGCAAAACAATTTTGAGAACAAGAGTGAAAATAAGAGAAAATAACCAAAAGCAGAGAAGAAAGAAAAGGAGGCAAAAATTGAGAGAAAAGTCGAGAGTCTATTCATGAGAGTGAGTGAAGTGAGGAAGGCTTTCTAGGAAAAGAAGCCTATGTACTTGATGTTTTATAATGATGCTTGCTTAAATGTTCACAACTCTTTTTCTACCCCTACTTGTGCTACATCTCTTTTAAAAGAATTTAGTGATGTTCTTCCCAATGACATACCCCACGACCTCCCTCCTTTGAGAGGAATTGAGCACCAAATGGGTCTCATTCCAAGTGCTTCAATACCTAATAGGCCGACCTATAAAGCCAATCCTCAAGAAACAAAAGAAATTCAAGAACAAGTTGAGGAATTAATGGCTAAAGTTAGCTGCGGGAAAGTTTAAGCCCTTGTGCAATGCCCTTGATTTTAGTACCCAAAAAGGATGGTACTTGGAGGATGTGCACCGATTGTAGAGCCATAAACAATGTCACGATAAAGTATAGAAACCCCATTCCTAGACTCGATGATATGCTTGATGAGTTGCATAGTGCCACATTCTTTTCCAAAATTGATTTAAAGAGTGGCTACCATCAAATTAGAATCAAGGAAGGGGATGAATGGAAAATAGGTTTCAAAACAAAATTTGGTTTATATGAATGGATGGTTATGCCATTTGGGCTGACTAATGCCCCAAGTACTTTTATGAGATTAATGAACCATGTTTTGAGAAAATTCCTTGGAAAATTTGTTGTTGTTTATTTTGATGATATCCTTATCTATAACATGAATCTTGAGGAACATCTCGAACATCTCAGATTTGTTTTGGAGGTTTTAAGGCAAGAGCAATTGTATGCCAATTTGGAAAAATGCTCATTTTGCACCAATGAAGTGGTGTTCCTTGGATTTGTTGTTAGTGCTAAGGGTGCTCAGGTAGATAAAGACAAGATTAGGCAATTAGTGAGTGGCCAACTCCTAAATCTGTGAGTGATGTAAGAAGTTTTCATGGATTGGCCTAATTTTATAGGAGGTTTGTAAAGGATTTTAGCACCATAGCCGTCCCTCTCAATGAACTTGTGAAAAAGAATGTTGTTTTCAAATGGGGAGAGGCTCAAGAAAATGCTTTCCAAACCCTTAAAGAAAAACTCACTCATGCTCCAATACTTGCTTTGGCAAACTTCTCTACATCTTTTGAAATTGAGTGTGATGCTTCAAATGTGGGAATTTGGGCCGTTTTGTTGCAAAATGGCCATCCAATTGTTTATTTTAGTGAAAAGCTCAATGGGGCAATTTTGAATTACTCCACTTATCACAAAGAGTTATATGCACTTGTTAGAGCTTTACACACTTGGCAACACTATCTTTTACCAAAGGATTTTGTAATTCACAGTGATCACGAATCCTTAAATCATTTGAAAGGCCAAGGAAAACTTAACAAAAGGCATGCTAAGTGGGTAGAGTTTATTGAGCAATTTCCATATGTGATCAAACATAAGCAAGGGAAGTCCAATATTGTGGCGGATGCTTTGTCAAGGAGACACACTTTGTTGTCTACTCTTGAAACCAAACTTCTTGGTTTTGAGCACATAAGGGAATTGTATGAAACAAATGCGGATTTCTCTCAAATCTTTGTTTATTGCGAGAAAACTTCTCAAAACGGATACTATAGGCATAATGGATACTTGTTTAAAGAAAAAAGACTGTGTGCCTAGAGGATCCATGAGGGAATTACTTTGAAAGAAGCTCATATGGGAGGTTTGATGGACCATTTCGGAGTGCAAAAGACCTTGGAAATTTTGCATGAGCACTTCTTTTGGCCAAAAATGAAACATGATGTGCATAAGCCTTGTACAAATTGCATTGTTTGTAAAAAGGCTAAATCAAAGGTTATGCCTCATGGACTCTACACTCCTTTGCCTATTCCTTCTTCTCCTTGGGTTGATTTAACCATGGATTTCATTGTTGGTTTACCTAGGACCAAGAAGGGAAAGGACTCCATCTTTGTGGTTGTGGATCGTTTTTCAAAAATGGCACATTTTATTCCTTGCCACAAAGTGGATGATGCATATGTTGTGGCTGAATTATTCTTTAAAGAAATTGAGATACTCCATGGTCTTCCCAAGAGCATTATCTCGAATAGAGACACTAAATTTTTGAGCCACTTTTGGAGGACTCTTTGGAATAGGCTTGGAACAAAACTTCTTCTTTCTACTACTTGTCATCCTCAAACGGATGGACAAACTGGGGTAGTAAATAGAACTCTTGGAACCCTCCTAAGGACTACCATTAAAAAGAATATCAAGTCTTGGGAGGAATGTTTGCCGTTTGTGGAGTTTGCATACAATAGAGTCCCTCATTCTACTACCAACTCTTCTCCTTTTGAGGTTGTTTATGGGTTTAACCTGTTAACTCCTCTAGACTTACTTCCATTGCCTAACAACTCTTCTTTAATCCATAAAGATGGAGATTCTAAGGCTGAATTTGTTAAGAAAATGCATACCAAAGTGAAATCACAAATTGAAAATAAAATGGATCAATATGCTAGGCAAGCCAACAAGCATACAAAACAAGTGGTTTTTGAACCGGGAGATTGGGTTTGGATCCATTTAAGAAAAGAAAGATTTCCACTACAAAGAAAATCCAAACTTCAACCTAGGGGTGATGGACCTTTCCAAGTGGTGGAAAGAATCAATGATAATGCTTACAAAATTGACTTGCCAGGTGAGTATGGAGTAAGTGTTACCTTTAATGTTGCTAACTTATGTCCTTTTGAAGGGATGATGAATTTATAAATTCGAAGTCGAATTCTCTTGAAGAGGGAGGGGATGATGAAGTCCAAGTTCAAGAAGTTCAAAGTCAACTTGAAGGAAGCTTGATAGAAATGAAAGGACCTATGACTAGAACAAGGGCTAAAAGGATGCAAGAAGCATTAGAGAAGGAAGTGGCATATTTGATTAATACAAAGCCCAACTTGGAAGAAGGCCCAAATGAAAGTCAACTCCTCATCATTGACCTAGAAGAGGTGTGATGTGTAACACCCCAATTTTTTTTTTGCTTTCTACGATCGATATATGATACGAATCTTATCTGAGTCACAGTGTCAAAGTTGTAATTTCATAGACTTTGCTTTAGAAATTATCAAGATATTTGAGAAAGGTAATCATGACATGGGTGACTCATGGTGGTGAGTCATGGTGCAGTAATCATGATAGTGATGAGTCATGGCGATGACTCATCCACTGACTCATCACACTCATCACCCTCAGGAACCGCGTCTCTCGTCTAATGTTTGATTTTGTCTCTACTTGTCCACTTCTGACTCCAACCCAGATCTTGTTTTACACTACATTACTGGTAGAGAATTATGGTTAGGGTTTGGGTTGACGATTCAAACGAAACCCGGTCTGCATACGGGATCATAGGAACCGATAACGAATAAGCATAAAGTCGCTTTCAAGGGGACATCTCACCATATCTTATCCTTATGCAATTATTACATAGTGACTCACCTAGGTGAGTCACCATGATATGATGGCCAAGGGTAAGTCACATAGGTGACTCACCATAGTAATGATGATGGTGTAGAAAATGACAATTTTGCCCCTAAAGGAAATGACAATTTTGCCCTTAAGTAACTTTTATACAATCCTTACCCTTCCTTCATATATCTTACACGCCATTCATGTATACATATCCTATGTCATATTCCTTTCTCCTTTACTTTATTCTTTAAGTTCAAGTGTTGAAGTTTCTAGAACAACTTTTGATGAAAGTCCAATTTGGTTCTTAAGTGACTGACCATTCTAACCTTGAGTAAATTTTATCCTTATCCTATCCTTATCTTTTTCCCCCTATAAATATAGATCTCACGCCACTTTTCTTCCATTTCTTTCTCTCATTTTCGTTCTCCTTCTTCACCTCAAGCATTCATAACATATTCAAGGCTTCTACCTCCATTTTCTCATCATTCTTCAAGGTTTCTTCAATACCTTTGAGAATCAAAGTTGCTTAGAATCATCTTCTCCATCATCCAAGAGGTAGAGATCTCATCTTTGAGCTCTTAATCTTCAATTTCATCCATTGAAATTCTATGTGTTCATGGTTACTCTTAAACTTCCAAAATTCATGAAAAATTGTAGAAAAATCATTTTGATGTCAAACCAATTTTCATGATCTAGATTCAATGTCTTCTTTCATAATCTAAAAGCTTGTGATCATAAGATCTCTCTAACCCATTTGGGGTGAGATGGCCGAAACCCTAGGTTAGTGAATCCATGAAGTTTTGTTCAATGTTTTGCTTAAAGAAGTGTTGAATTGAGTTCTATTACACTTAGATTTCCTTGAATTCAATTAATCATGATCAAAAACCTTTCTTACCCTAATTTTCTAAGTCATGGCCGAAACCCTATACTTGGTGTATCTTGAGTTTTGTTTCAAATTCTTGAGAAAAATGACTTGCAGGAGTATTCTCTATGCTTAAGGATCATAGATCCAAGAGTTTGTGAAATTTAACACTTCTATGATTTTCCTACATAGGTGCCGAAACCTAGCTCATAATAACTAGGGGAGATTTGTTTGATTTTACTAATTTTGATGATTATTTGTTGTGAAGGATAAGAACGTGTTCAACTGCTCTAAACAGTGTCCAATTACCAGTTGGAGGAGCGAGGCTGTGACAGTGAGAACGTGCTCGTGAGTACGTGAACGTTGCTATCATACTCTTACTATTAGGTGAGGAGGAAGAAATTACATATATCTGGGAATGGTAGACGTAGTATATAATTGTTAATATATGTAGGGATCCTCAAACCCTACTAATGGCTGAGCCCCGATAAAGTACCTAACCCTAGGTTTAGTTTACTTTGGGCTATCACTGTAGGTTCGATCTATGATATATGTTGATTAAGGATGTGTGTTTACTTGTGGTATTTGTGATGATTGATAATGTGACTATTTGCGGTAATTGAAAACATGCTGGATGAGATGTTTGTTGTGATTACATGTTTACTTACTATCCTAACATGCTTGCAATAATGATTTGTTACGACACTATGACATATGATGTGTTGTGATTGATATGATCATGGGTGACTTTGGAGATGATTGATATGTTGTTAGGGATTAGAGGATGATGATTGGTATGCTGATCGGATTATAGGATAATGAGTATTGATGGAACTAAGAATGTGAATCTGTGTTGTAAGTGGCACTCATAGTATGTGGGCTTTTGCTGAAATGATGGATGCATAATCATAACATTTGCATTATTGTGGTGGAAAGCCGCGGGATTTACTGCAACAGCTGTCTAAACAGTTATCACACGAGGTGGATTACTTGTGACAATTGCAACAGCAGTTTGAGTGGTTGTCACAAGGGAGCTATATGACTAACTGCAATCATATATGCTGGTACACAACTGCAACAGCAGTTTGAGTGGTTGTGTATAGGGTTACGTGTGTGTACTTGCCACAGAAGCTTGCCAGCAGTGATCACGCGAGGTCAGGACTTGTGACAATTGCAACAGCAGTTTGAGTGGTTGTCACAAGGAGTTGTATGAATAGCTGCGACAGCAGTTTGAGTGGCTATCATATGAGCTGGTACCTGTATACAGCTGCAACAGCAGTTTGAGTGGTTGTGTACAGGGAGCCGTGTGTACAGTTGCAACAGTAGTGTGAGTGACTGTCACATGAGGTCGAGGTGGATGTTCTGGGAGACGTCCTGGGAACCAGTAACCTGGACTACCGACTCTATGCCCTTATAGTTGGAGGGTGACTTCCTACCTTGGAAAAGGACTAGTTCACAGTTGAGTTGGAGGACAGTATTTCCAAGGGCCAGGAACTTAGTGGTGCATGTAGAAGAGGCGATGATCCCTAGTTGTGATACTTTGAGGTTGACTGTTGTAGAATAGGCGATGATCCCTAGTTATGATAATTTGAGGTTGATTGTTGTGCTAAACTCGAGAGATGGATGTGGTTGCTGATCGTATGTTACTGTACATGTTGGTATGTTATATGCTACGTGATTTCCCTTTGGCATGATATTGTAGCGTTTCTTACCTCCTATGTATGTTTTCCCATATTTCCATGTATATGGTTGTTCGGGTCGTGATCCGAAGGCGGAGGTGCTGATTAGTTGTCAGAAGCACTACAGCGGGTGAAGCTGACTAAGGGTGGACTCTATTGTGAGTAACACGTTTGGCGTCAACACTTCTCGAATAGAAAGAGACCTCAGAGGTATCTTTGAGTCTCTTGTGAGTTGTACCACGGCCAGTGGAACGTCTATGTTTATTGTTGTTATGTTTTTACGCCATGACTTCCAGGCGAACTCTGAGGTAAAATCTTGATATAATATGTTACTAGCTGCTTAACTTGTAAAATGAATATGAAATTTTCGGCTGTGTTTTATGGTATCAGAGTATTATGATCTGAAACTAATGGGATTATCCTACGCAAGTGGGGTCGTCTCATGATGCAAACCTAGGATAGCCACCTTTGACAAGAATAACCAAGCCAATTATGGAACAAGAAGAACCAATTTGGAAATTGGTGAAACACTTATTTTCGTTGGTGATGACCTTTCTTCTTTGTTTCCGATGTAACTTGAGTTCTGGTTATCTGATTGAGGCATTCTTGGTGGCATTGGAAAGCTTAGAGGATTATCTAAAAGTTGTATATTAGTGTCAAGACCGAATTCGGCTTCTATGATGGTGAAAACCGGGATACAAGATTTGGATGAAATTTTGGACGGGATTTTTCCTGTATTTTGGGCTTCCTTTATATTGAGCTTGTGTTTTTTGTTAAAGATAGACTCCTTATACTGAAGTAGGCATTACTTAGGAGAGGATTAGGGTTAGCCCTCACCTCCTTGGAATAAAAGTCTATAAATAGGGATGTAACACCTATCTTTTTCCAACCTTTGAATAAAATTAGAGTTTTCCTATTGGAATTCTTGGAGAGTGTTATTCTCTTCTCTCAAGTTCTTGAATAGAACTTGTTTGATTCTTATCAAGGAGTGCTACTCCTTGTGGCAAATCCTTTTTTGGCTTATCAATATTCCAATTTCTTCAAAGCAATTATGGCGCCTTCTTTCATCTCTTATCTTTTCCATTTGTTCATTTAATTTTCGTTTTTCCCTTCTTGTCTAGTTTCAATTCTACACATTTATTTTAATTTGCTATCTTAGTTTAATTCTTGTCTTTATTTTGTCATATTGCTTCCATTTCTTGTTATTTTCATCATCATCATCATCTCGAGTGACATCTCACCTTTCTCTTTCCCCTTTCTTCTCATCCATTTGTCATAAACTTCAATTGATTAAGCTCAAGGAAAGATCCAAACAAACAATGATTCATATTTGGATCATATCACTTAATTATGCTTGATTATTCTAAATTATGCTTAAGTATGTTTGATTATACTTAACATGGTATGTTGACCAAAATGATGATTGGTATTATGCTAAGGACCTAACATTGGTTAGTGTTCAAACTAAGTAAAGGTAAAAGCTACAAAAAGCTAAGCTTGAGACATAAAGTTAAGAGGAGGAAAAGTTATGATTTTTGGAAAAGATTTGAAAACAACGCGTCTCGACGTTTGATTTTGGGAATAAGAAAAATGAAATATATTTATGAATGGAATAAAAAGATATATGGAAAGAAATTTGAAAAAAAGTTTGGTTTTAGGAAAAGTGAGTTTTAAAATGACAAGTTTCTTTAGAAAATCATCAATAGAGTTAGAAGGATAAGATAAGGTATTTCAAGTAAAAGTACTTTCAATAAATCAGTTTTAGAAGCAAAATTGCTTTATCTAAGAAAAAGAGTTTTCATGAACTATGTTGCAAAGTGTTGATGTTTTACTAAAGTTTGTTTTCAAAAGAAAAGTGGTGATGATAAAGAGTTCTGCTTTATGGAACACCGATCCTGATGACTTGTGTGTAAGCTTCGGAGATGTGGGTTTTGTTTTTGTATTTCAAAAAGATAAAAGTTAACTTGGATGTGAACCTAGAAACCGAGTCGTTGGGGTTCTAGTGTTCTGCAAAACACGTGGATCGAGGATCCGTGTTAGTGAAGTGCTCTTGTAAACTTGTGGACGTTTTGTGTGCTCTAGAATCCAAAATCCGAGACCAGTGCATCGGTTGAGGGTTTGTAGGTTTGGGTTGTTGGACTGTGTGTCCTTTTTGGTTAATAGGACTATGTGTCCCTTTTGATTAATGTTGAAAAGACCTAAGAGTCTAAAAGCTGTGGTGGTTGATAGCTTAAAGCGTCAACAAGGAAATAATCAGACGAAATAGAAAAACATACGAAAACAAAGGTTTTCTCATGCATTTGTTTTTTGGCAGACGTGCCATCAGAATGGGGGACCGTGAAATTAGGGAACCTTGTGATGACTTTAAGTCATTGTATATCATTATGTCTTGATGGACAATGAACAAAATCCATATAATGTGAAGCACCGTGCCTTGTGTTGGGCAACGTCATATGGTAACAAAATCCATATAATGTGAAGCACTGTGCCCTATGTTGGACAACGTGATATGGTGAATACTGTGTGCCGTATTTGGCAATCGAGTTTGATCAACTCATTTATAAGGTGATGGGATTTCTAGAAATTAAAAACCAAGTATTAGATGCTATATATGGAAGTGTCATGCATACGTTTTAAAAATAACGATGACCTATTGGGTATAAGATCCTTGAATTATTTTGTTGTCACAATTTTCTGCTTTATACTTATGGTGCGTCTGAGTTATATTGAATATATATATATATATATATATATATATATATATATATATATATATATATATGAACCTGTTGCTTTTGTGTGTTGTGTATGTAGTTGTTGCATTTTGAGTTCATATATTGGTTTCTCACCCTTGCTGTATTCTTAGCTATGTTGTTTTCTCTTGGCATATATTATTATCTGCATACAAATGGGACCAGAGCAAGAGAGCCTAGCTCATTCAGGGATTCGCTCCCTTGTTTTTGAGCAGCGTGAGGACCCTACTGCGTGGGTCATTCATCCGGGAGCCAGTAGCGCAACATACATTGGGCCCGTCTGCACCCTACACGGCAACGTTGAGGCAGGACTTCAGGAGAGAACACATACCGTGGAGACGATCCAGATCCCAATGCCGTCGATCTGGATGATTCTGCAGTACCTAGTGGATCAAGGGTCTCTACAGCATGAGATCCCAGCTGCCCAGCCTTTGCAGCAGCAACCGCTCTTGACTCCTCCCCCTCCGTTCGTCTTAGTAGCAGAGGGGCAGGAGGAGGATCCTTAGGAGGCTCCTAAGTAGCAGCCTCAGGAGGACGAGGGTGCTCCAGCTACGGGAGCCGGGGAAGTAGAGATGGTCAATGGGAATGTAGACTCCCCTAACCTCTCTTCAGATGTAGACTTTGGAACCTCCTTTGGAAACTATCCAACGGGTTTCATTAGATATGGACTAGCCTAGGGTTTCTTTTGAGGTAGTGATTTTTGGGTAGTCTGTTATCGGCTACTGATGGCCATGATTTTAGAGATATGGTTTCCAAACTGTCGCTACCTAGTTTTTAGGATTGATAGTATTTTACTTTTCTGTTAGTTTATCTTTTGAAAATGGACTTGTTGTCCAAAGTTTCTTTATGTAAATGATTAACTGATGATGAATATATGTATACGAGTAGTATTGATAATCTTCCTTGAGTACTTATTATTTAACGTTGCAAGAAGAAAAAAAATTATCACAATTTTCGAAGTAGATAAGATCTAAGTAATGAAAGTCTGTTTTCCGAAAGTAAACCAGCAAACTGTTATTTCGTGTTTTATGTTGTTTTTGGGTCACCATGTGATGCCAGATTAGGTTGTCACATCAATCAATGCTTATAGTATATATGAGAAACGCAATATATATAATAAATGAAATTTCACTTTAAAAAACAACTCTTAAATAAAGGAGTTCAAAATTCTTTTTTACAAATATTATGACATGTATTAGTTCCTATTGTCTTTGAATCCAAGTGATGGAAAACCAAATCAATTTCTAACCCCTTTTGCCCAAAATGGCCGAGACCTTCATGAGGAAAAACCTTGAGTTTTGTTTCACATTTTTTAGTCATAGGACTTGTATTAGTGTTAACAAAGCTTATGAACCAACCATCCAAAAGTTAAATGTTATCCCTAACCCTTTTTACCAAAAGTGGCCGAACCTTATACCGTTTAGGGGAAGGAAAAATTGTGTTTTGATGTTGTCATTTGATGTTGATTGTTGTTTGAATTGAATTGTATTTAATTGTTTGGTGACGCGGACGAAACTGGAGCCGGAGCCGAGAATCGTTCGAGTTTGGACTAAGCATCTTAGTGAGGTAAAGGGAGGTAGTTCATTTAAGGTTGGTGACTTCATAGTGCTTGTTTGATATATGTAATGTGATGGCTTTGATTGATGATTTGGAGATAAGCTTGAATGATATTTGAGGTTGTTTTACTTAATGAAACATAATTGTATACCTGTTGATGATTTATGGCATTGATGCCTTGGTTGATATGATGATTATGATTATGGACTGTTGATACATATATATATATATATATATATATATATATATATATATATATATATATATATATATGTCCTGGATGAGCATAGAACTGGCTATGTCTCGATAATTAATTAAAATACTCGAAAACCGAAATCAAAGTTTTGAAAAACGAGTTTTGAAATCAAAAAGTGATTTTGGGGAAGGATCGAGTAGGTTGCTTACAAGGAAGGGGTCGTGGTAGAAGCAATGGCAAGCATTGCATTTTCTGCAACAAAGATAATCACACAATAGATACTTGTTACTTTAAACATGGGTTTCCTCCTAGCTATTGGACCAAGAATGCAAGCACCACCAATAATGTTCAAACTGCAGATTCTTTCAACACTGATAATCCTCTTTCTCAGAATGCTTTTGCCCCACCCTCACTCCAATTGAGTCATGAGGATTATCAGCATCTCACGTCCTTACTACAATCCTCCAAGAATGAGGCATCTACCTCCAAGAATCAAGTGAGTTCCACCAATAAGGGTGATTCTAACCCTCCGTATGATTGCCCATATCAGTGAATCAGGTACTGTTTTTCTACATTCACACACTTCGATCTTGGACACTGGTTCCACAGATCATGTGTGTCCTCATATATCTCTTTTTCATACAATTACTAATATTTCTCCTATTCATATCAAACTTTCTGATGGTAGCAACATTCTTGCCACTCAATCGGGCACTGTTAACATCAATGACTCTTTTCAATTGTTTAATGTTTTATAAATTCCTACTTTTAAGTATAATTTCATATCTGTTAAAAACTAGCATCTACTTCTAATTACAAACTCACCTTTTTGCCTAATTCCTGCATTATACAAGAACTCTTTTCATAGAGGATGATTGGACAAGCAGAGGTCCACAATAGCTTATACATTCTTCAACATACTGTCTTTCCTGCAGCATCACCTTTCATCAAGCATTCTAATTTCAATTCAATTTCTCTAAATAATGAATCTCCTGTGAATTTTGATATATGACACTATAGGTGAGACCATCCTTCTTTTCCTTGTTTGTGATTGTTATAATATGGCCAAACAATCCAGATTACCTTTTCTTACCAGTAACACTCCATCTTCTCATCCCTTTGAATTGGTTCATATAGACATATGGGGGCCACTTAAAGTTGCTTCTTTTCAAGGTTATGGATATTTTCTTAACATAGTTAATGATTATAGTAGATACACATGGATTTACCTAATGACAGCTAAATCCGAAACTAGATCACACATTTTTACATTCATTAATTATGTTACTACTCATTTTAACATCAAAATCAAGTTCATAAGGACTGATAATGGATCCGAATTTTAACATGCCAACCTTTTATGCTACTCATGGTATTATACATCAAACATCTTATGTGGAAACCCCACAACAAAATTCCAAGGTAGAGAGGAAGCATAGGAACATTCTGGATGTTACTCATGCCTTGTTGTTTCATTCTCATCTACCGCCTATTTTTTTTTTTTGTCTTATGCAGTATGTCATGCCATTTTTCTTATTAATGGACTCCATTCTGCTACTCTTGCTAATGACAGCCCCTATGCCTTACTGCATAATGCTCCCCCCACATTTCTTGACTTAAACGTTTTTGAGTGTTGAGCCTTTGCATCCACTTTGACACAACATAAGACTAAGCTTGATAGTCGTGCCAGGAAATGTGTATTCCTTGACTATCAACTTGGTACAAAAGGATATGTTTTATATGATTTACAATCAAAATCTATTTTTCTTTCAAGAAATGTCCTCTTTTATGAAACTCATTTTCCCTATTCTGTTCCCATTACTGATATACAACATGATAATACTTCTCCTGATTGTGATAATGACAATTTTCTATTTGATTATCCTATTCCAAAACTGTCCGCCCCTGCTGTTTCTAACATGGATTTACAGCAGCCTGCCAATCCTGAACTTGATGTCCAACTAAGAAGATCTTCTCGCCCAAGGAAACCCCCACATTATTTGACTGATTCCCATTGCACAAATAGTTCCTCATCTGCCTCAACTCAGTCTTCTAGGCCTCTCTACCCCCTCTCTTCTTATTTGAATTACTCACAACTATCTTCATCTCACAGGCATTATACTTTGACTATTTCTTCTATTGATGAACCTAAAACATATAAGCAGGCCATTAAATCAAAACATTGGATAGATGCAATGAATTCTGAATTGGATGCTTTTCATCAAAATGAGAGTTGGGACTTAACATCTCTTCCATCTTGCAAGATCCCAATAGGATGCAAATGGGTTCATAAAGTCAAATTTCAAGCTGATGGCCATATTGAAAGATATAAAGCAAGGCTAATGGCAAAAGGATTTACTGGATCATGAGCTCTTGGGTTTAGGTAGAGGATGATGAAGTGAGTTCAAAGAAATTGGTTTCCCATTAAAAGGATTTTTCTATAATTTCCTAGGAATTTTCAAAGTTTTGGATCATAAAATGGATTTTCAAGAAAAAAGATTTTGATCTTGAGATTGAGAGAGATTCAAGAAGCTAGGAGATCATAGAAGTAATCTTACCTAAGAGTGGATGAAGATCAATCAAAGATTCAAGGTTTTCTCACAAGGTTTCAAGGATTTCTCATGAATCAATGGAGGATTTTTCTCTAAGGAAGATGAAGTGTTCTTGGCTCTTCAAGGGGGCTGAGCTGCGCGAAATGGGGGTTGGAGAAGGGCTGTTCAGCCTTCTAAGTAACTCATTAAGGTTAAAAATGTCATTTGGTTCAAAGGTAAAATGGTAAAAGGTGAAAAAAGTAAAGTTAGGGGTATTTTGGTAATTTCGCATTCAGATTGTTTTAAGAACGTCATGACAACTCTAGCATGCTCTCCCAAGTGATCTGGCATGATGTGATATCAAGATTATCCATTGTCGGATCCCGATAAGTCCATACGTGGCTCCGTTCGTCACCCGATTAAGGATTTCGCTCGAAAAAAGGTCAGGAAGTGATTTTTTTGAAATTTAACCAAAACGTAGAGAATCGACTTCTAAGACTTACTGTCTCATTCACGGGTCCATCTGAGGTCTCCTGAGCAGTAAAATCATACGGTCAGTGTAAAAACGCAGACCGGGCTCCGTTTGAGTTTTTGACTCAAAACTTAATCGTAGCTTCCTACGATATCGTTGAGCATGACTTTGGTCTCGGAATATTTTATTTTCATTTCTAAGACCTTGAATAAAATATAAGTTCATAAGTACTGTTTTCTTATGAAAAACTTGAAAAATCGGAGTGTTACATTACTACCCCTCTAAAAAAAAAAAAATTCGTCCTCGAAATTACATTCCTTGAAAAATATCGGGATACTGTAATTTCATCGTGTCCTCGAGCTCCCACGTTATGTCTCCAGTTGCTTCGTTCCAAACGACTTTGACTAAGTGAACTTGTTTTCCCCTGAGTTGCTTGATCCTCTTATCAGCGATTTGCACAGGCGATGTCTCATAAGACAAGTTTTCTCGTAAATGTACTATATCAGGTTCAATTACATGGGATGAATCAGGAATATATTTTCGAAGTTGTGAGACATGGAAAACATTATGAATGTTGGACAGAAAAGGTGGTAAGGCAATCTGGTAAGCAACTGGACCAATACGACGGAGAATCTGGTAAGGCCCAATGAATTTGGGAGTGAGTTTTCTGGACTTTATACATCTACCTACCCCAATCGTAGGCATGACTCTCAGGAACACTTGTTCACCTTCTTGAAACTTGAGGGGTTGACTTCATTTATCTGAGTAGCTCTTTTGTCTGCTCTGTGCCGTCATCATCGTCTCCCGGATTTGCTTAATCTTTTCCATTGTTTGTTGTACAAGTTCGGGGCCTATAATCATATTCTCTCCATCCTGGTACCAACACAACGGTGTCTGGCACTTTCGCCCATACAAAACTTCATAGGGTGCCATCCCTATGCTAGAATGATAGATGTTGTTGTAGGTGAATTCGATAAGAGGTAATAGATCATCCCAACTTCCACCATGGCCTAGAACACAAGCTCTCAGTAAATCTTCCAAAGATTGTATCGTTCTCTTTGTTTGTCCATCAGTCTGAGGGTGATAGGCTGAACTTAGCCTCAACTTTGTTCCTAAAGCTTGATGTAGACTTTGCCAAAAACGTGACGTAAACTTTGGGTCTCTATCAGAGACTATGCCTAACGGCACTGCATATAGTCTGATTACTTCTCTGATATACAGTTCAGTTAGCTTCTCCACTGAGTAGTTGATCTTAATAGGCAAGAAGTGTGCTGACTTCGTTAACCTATCAACGATCACCCATATCGAATCGAAACTCTTAGAAGTCCTCGGTAAACCTACCACGAAATCCATTGAGATGCTCTCTCATTTACATTCGGGTACATCCAAGGATTGAAGCATCCCTCTAGGTCGTTGATGTTCTACCTTCGCTTTCTGACAGCTCAAACATGATGCTACATATTCAGCCACTTGCTTCTTCATTCCTGGCCACCAAAACTTCTGTTTTAGATCTTGGTACATTTTGGTTGATTCAGGGTGAATGCTCAGCTTGCTCTTGTGTCCTTCCTCCAGAATCATTTTCCTCATCTCTGGGTTGCTCGGTACACAAACTCGTCCATTGCATCTCAAGATGCCATCAGTTCCCAAGCTGAACTCTGCAGCTTTTTCTTGTCCCAGCAACTCCTTTTTCTCTTGGAGATACTCATCAGTTGCTTGCTGTTCACGGATCATTTCCATCAGTCCACTAGTACCTTGATCATTCCCAAACTAATCTTCTCGTTGTTCACTTCCACAGCTAGATTGAGATCATGAAACATGTCTATCAGCTCTAACTCCTTAACCATCATTGCAGAGATGTGCAGGGTCTTCCGACTCAGAGCGTCTGCAACGACATTTGCTTTCCCAGGGTGGTATAGCAAAGTGAAGTCGTAGTCTTTAAGAAACTCCATCCAACATCTTTGTCTCATATTCAGTTCCTTCTGATCGAACAGGTACTTCAAAATTTTATGGTCACTGAAGACATCAAACTTAGATCCATACAAGTAGTGTCTCCAGATCTTCAGTGCAAAAACCACAGCAGCTAACTCTAGGTCATGCATCGGGTAATTCCTCTCATGAGTCTTCAACTGGCGCGAAGCATACGCTACAACCTTTCGATGTTGCATAAGCACACATCCTAAACCCTGATGTGAGGCATCACAGTACACTTCGTTCGGTTCATCTGGTTTGCGTAACACTAACACTGATGAGGTTGTCAAACGTTCCTTCATCGTCTGAAAACTTTCCTCACATTTGTCAGTCCATGTAAACGGTTGGTCCTTCCTCGTAAGTTGAGTCAACGGCACAACAATCTTCGAAAATCCTTCGATGAACCTTCTGTAGTAACCAGCCAGTCCAAAAAAATTGCGAATTTCCGTCCCAGTCTTGGGTCTCTCCCACAGAAGTACTGCTTCTACTTTTGTAGGATCGACGGCAATTCCTTCCTTCGTAATCACGTGTCCCAAGAATTTGACTTCATCCAGCCAAAACTCGCACTTGGGTAGCTTTGCGTACAGCTTCTTCTTGTGAAGGATTTGTAAAACTTGTCGTAGATGTTCCTCATGCTCCTTGGTATTCTTCGCGTAGATAAGAATATCGTCGATAAATACGACAATGAACTGATCCAGAAAAGTACGGAAAATCCTATTCATGCAGTCCATGAAGATAGCAGGCGCGTTCGTCACTCCAAAAGCATCACGAGGTACTCATAGTGACCATAACGAGTTCTGAATGCAGTCTTAGGTACGTCCTCGTTCTTTACTCTGATCTGGTGATAACCGGATCTCAGATCAATCTTTAAAAAGATAGCGGCTCCCTGATGTTGATCCATCAAATCATCTATGCGGGGTAGAGGATACTTGTTCTTGATCGTTATCTTGTTGAGTTAACGGTAATCCACGCAGAGTCTTGAACTCCCATCCTTCTTCTTCACCAATAACACCGGTGCTCCCCACGGGGACATACTTGGTCTCACAAACCGCTTAAACATCAAATCCTCTCGTTGGGTCTTTAGCTCGGCTAACTCCGTAGGTGACATCCTATATGGAGCTATAGAGATCGGACCGGATCTTGGAACTAGATCAATCGAAAACTCGATGTCCCTCACAGGTGGCAAACCTGGAACGTTCTCTGGAAAAACCTCCGAAAAATCTTTCACAACCGGCACATCGCTCAAGACAACCTTCCTCTCGATTTCTAAACAGGATAGAAGCATGTATCCCTGAGCTCCTTCTTTCAAAGAAGCTCTTACTTGGTTGGCAGTCAAAAATCCAGAAATCTTAGGGTCGGGAAAAACTAAGGTTCTATGTGCACAGTCTAAAAGGATATGGTTGGAAGATAACCAATCCATGCCTAGGATCACATCCAATTGAGTCAAAGGCAAGCATATTAAATCAACAAGAAAGTTCCTATCATGAACAATAACAGGACAGTTCAAACATACTGTATTTACAGTAACAGGTTTAGCAGTTGGAGTTGTGACAATCAAATCAAAAGATAACGAAGAAACAGGCAAGTCTAATTGTTTCACACAATCCAAAGAGATGAACGAATGTGTCGCACCCGAATCAAATAGTACAGTTAGGAGATTACCAGCTATGATGCAACTACCTTGTATGAGATCATCAGATTTGGAAGCATCAACGCCACTCATGGTATAAACCCTTCCCCTCGTTGTTGGTCTAGCAGTTCGAACATTGTTAATAGTCGGCTCGAGTTTTGGTGTAGGGCACTCCATCGCGAAATGTCCTATCTTCCCGCATCGGAAACATAGAACTCCCTTCAGATCGCAGTTGTCAGCTTGATGTCCGTGTTTCCCACAATTGAAACATATCCGGATTTGACCTTGGTTCTGGTCGTTTCCACTCTCTCCACCGTAAGTAGAAGCGACAGGGCGATAAGATTGTTGCTTCTGACTATTCCCTTGAGGTTGAGAATACGGGTTCTTCTAGGACTGCTTCCCTTTTCTGGTTTTGGTACTGGTTGGGGTTCCTGGACCTAGACAGCTCCTGTAGTACTCTTGTTCTCCTTTCTTTGTCTCATCTTCTCGACTTTTCTACACTTCTCCACCAGAGCTTGAAAGGTACGGATCTCCAGTTGTAGCACAGACTCGTTATCTTGAAGCGCAGACCGCCTTCAAACCTCTCGCATTTCCAGTGCTCGTCAGGTTGGGCTTGGAAAAAGCGGAAATACTAGGCGAGTGATTCAAACTTCGCCGCATATTCCCCTACAGTCATGTCCCTCTGCTGCAGTTTCAGAAACTTCTGCTCTTTCTCCGTCCTAGCACTCTAGGGAAAGTACTTGTCCAGAAACTTGGTGCGAAATACTCCCCAAGTGATCTCTTGATTGTTGGCTTCCAGCAGCTGTCTGGTTCCTCCCCACCAATACTTTGCATCACCCAGAAACAGGAATGTGGCATAATCCACCTTCACTCCCTCGGGGCAGTGCAGAACAGCAAAAATCTTCTCTATTTCTTGCAGCCACAAGTCAGCCTTTTCCGGGTCACAGTCCCCGTGAAACTGCGGAGGATCATGACGCCGAAAGTCGACTGACCCTCTAGCATCAGCAGCAAGATCAGCTCTTTGTTGATTATGTTGATTCTGTTGAGCCATCGTAGCTGTCTATTGAGCAACAGCAGCCGCCATATCAGCCATGGCCTGGATAGCCCGATTGATGTTGTTGTCATAAGCATTGTTGTCAGCAGTGTCGCGACCGCCACCACATCCACCTCGAAGATTCTTGTTTTCCTACAAGGCAAACCAATCATACCTTAATAAAGAAACATAAACTCGTGTGTCCAGCAATAGTGCGTCAAGTGCTAGTGTGTCAAATACTAGTGTGTCAACACACATTGCTTCAATAGGGAAACAATTCAAACAAAGTTCATACAGAGATCACACAACACAAACACAATAGACTCACTTCCCAAGGATTCCCGAAAGACTCGACCAGCTCTGATACCACTGATGTAACACCCCCTCGGGTGCTACGTACTCGAACTCAAATGCGGAAAACATCAAGAAAATAAATCGCAGGTTGTTTTCGAAAAATACTTTAATTAAGTAGCTACGTTTGAAAACGCGGTTCTAAAATTTTTCTACATACATAGGCAATACGACTCAAGATAAAGAAATAAACTCCATAACATGCATTAATAATTAACATGCATACTAATAAAATCATAACATAAAACCTGGTCTAATAGATAACATATTACAGACTTAAGAACATAAGTTCAAGCGTGTGCAGTAAGTAATATAAGACTGCTACAAAAAGAAAGACTCCTAAGCTGGTCGACTAAGAGTAGCCATTGGGATACAACCCAAAGTCGGCTCCTTCAAAAGTTTCCGTCGTCCGAGTCCTCACGTGTTCGCGGGGACCTACGATCAACATCTGTACATGTGTTCCAAAAACATAATAGGGTTTCCAACATGCACAGGCAAAGGTGCGATACTCATATAAAAGTTTATCACGATAGCCACACAAGAGACAAACAGCGATATAAACATCCACATATAAATACAGTTATAGAAACAGTTATTCATATAACACAGTATCTCAAACAAAATCATGAGTTATATGATGCATGAAACTTCAATATCATCATTCTAATTCATGTACTCCGGAGATTCTAACTTCCCAACATCGAGCGATAAGCTGTAGTAACACCCATAATACAATTGTCCTCATGAGTCGGCCTCTCAATTTAGGTCCGAACTCCAATTATTCCAGGGTACCACGTCTCACCATATCATGAATAGTCTAGTCCCTGATCGAGTTCATTCGTGCTGGATAGTCGACTTACCACAGCACGGGGTCGCGAGGTCATCGGCCACTTGTGGAGTCTCGACACACAGAATGCCCCTATAGACCTAATGGTCTTAACCGGTTCCATTCTCAACTACGTAAGTTGTAGCTCGGTTTCAAATGGCACGTCTGCCGGTTCATGCATGTACACAGAAAGTTTTCTATTTTCTTTTTCGTTCAATCTTTCAATTGTCGAGGCATAAAGCCCACGACTCGTTCCAAACGGCATTAAGCCCATTCAAATCAAAAACACAAGACACGAAGTCCGAGTGCTCAATCCACAAAACACTAGCTCGATGTCTCGGTCACTAGATTTGGGTTCATCTCAAAAGATCCATCATTTTTCTTTTTGGTTTTATTTTCCCAAAACAACTTTGGGAAACAAAACACTTTTATTGTTCTTGAAATAAAATATTTCTTGATCAAAGAGAACATTTTCCAGGGAAAAACACTTTCTTGGAAACAAAACCGTTTTCTAAGGTTCCACGTCTTTTTAAAACGTTTTTCTGAAACAAAACACATTTTGCACAACTTTCCACAAAAATCACTTTTCCTTTTCAAAGAACATGACTTTTTCAAAAAGGGAACATACTTTTCTTGAAAAAGCAACACGTTTTCCCAAAAATCACTTTTTGATTTCAAAACTCGTTTTTCAAAACTTTGATTTCGGTTTTCGAGTATTTTAATTAATTATCGAGACATAGTCAGTCCTATGCTCATCCAGGATATATATATATATATATATATATATATATATATATATATATAGGTATCAACAGTCCATAATCATAATCATCATATCAACCAAGGCGTCAATGCCACAAATCATCAACAAGTATACAATTATGTTTCATTAAATAAAACAACCTCAAATTTCATTCAAGCTTATCTCCAAATCATCAATCAAAGCCATCACATTACATATATCAAAAAATCACTATGAAGTCACCAAACTTAAATGAACTACCTCCCTTTACCTCACTAAGATGCTTAGTCCAAACTCGAACGATTCTCGGCTCCGGCTCCGGTTTCGTCCGCATCACCTAAAACAATTAAATACAATTCAATTCAAACAACAATCAACATCAAATTACAACATCAAAACACAATTTTTCCTTCCCCTAAAAGGTATAAGGTTCTGCCACTTTTGGTAAAAAGTGTTAGGGATCACATTTGGTTCCAAACTTTTGGATGGTTGATTCATAAGCTTTGTTAACACTAATACAAGTCCTATGACTCAAAAGTGTGAAACAAAACTCAAGGTTTTTCCTCATGAAGGTCTCGGCCATTTTGGGTAAAAGGGGTTAGAAATTGATTTGGTTTTCCATCACTTGGATTCAAAGACAATAGGAAAGCAAATGATGGAATCAAGAGTTAGAAATCAAAAATTTATTCAAAAACATTATTCACTCAAGAACATAGGGTTCGGCCATTTTGGGGATTAAGAGCTAGGATGGGAATTAGATCATGAGCTCTTGGGTTTAGGTAGAGGATGATGAAGTGAGTTCAAAGAAATTGGTTTCCCATTAAAAGGATTTTTCTACAATTTCCTATGAATTTTCAAAGTTTTGGATCATAAAATGGATTTTCAAGAAACAAGATTTTGATCTTGAGATTAAGAGAGATTCAAGAAGCTAGGAGATCATAGAAGTGATCTTACCTAAGAATGGATGAATATTGATCAAAGATTCAAGGTTTTCTCACAAGGTTTCAAGGATTTCTCAAGAATCAATGGAGGTTTTTTCTCTAAGGAAGATGAAGTGTTCTTGGCTCTTCAAGGGGACTGAGCTGCGTGGAATGGGGGCTGGAGAAGGGCTGTTCATCCTTCTAAATAACTCATTAAGGGTAAAAAGGTCATTTGATTCAAAGATAAAATCGTAAAAGGTGAAAAAAGTAAAGTTAGGGGAATTTTGGTAATTTCGTGTCCAGATTTTTTTCCGAACGTCATGACGACTCTGGCATGCTCTCCCAAGTGATCTGGCATGATGTGATATCAATATTATCCGTTGTCGGGTCCTGGTAAGTCCATACGTGGCTCCCTTCGTCACCCGATTGAGGATTCCGCTCGAAAAAAGGTCAGGAAGTGATTTTTTTGAATTTTTTTTTGAAATTTAACCAAAACATAAAGAATCGAATTCTAAGACTTACTATCTCGTTCACGAGTCCGTCTGAGGTCTTCTGAGAAGTAAAATCATACTGTCAGTGTAAAAACACAGATCGGGCTCCTTTTGAGTTTTCGACTCAAAACTTAATCGTAGCTTCCTAATATGTCGTTAAGCATGACTATGGTCTCGGAATATTTTATTTCCATTTCTAAGACCTTGAATAAAATATAAGTTCATAAATAATGTTTTATTAGGAAAAACTTGAAAAATCAGGGTGTTACATAATTCATAAGACACAAACACAAACATGAAACGTTTTGGGTTTTGAAACAATAGTTCGATAACGGACCGGTGGTCCGGATCCAAGAAAATTCGTTCAATTGTATCAGTCTTGTGATGACTCAATCCCAGAGGGATCACAAGATTTATCCGGTGGATAAAAGTTTTATAATACAAAGACGCGTATAGTTCCTTAGGAATAGAACCTTAGTGAACCTTGAGGTTTATCCGGTGGATAGACATTACTTTATCGCATCTGCTTTGTGTAAGCATTGGAATTTCATTGCATGAGTTTGTAAGTCCTTGAGCCTAGGAGATTGAGCTTACACCTAGATGCGGCTGCGAATCCTACGGTGACGTCTTAAATGGTCTTGGAGGTATCAGGGTTGGAAAGGATGACATTGACCAGTTGGTAGCTCTTCTGGTCGTGGAGAATCTGAGCAATACATTAATATCCTTGACTAGATGCCGTACTTTTCATGTTTGGTTGCAGAGTGTTTCCGTAAAGCCATATATGTGCACGTTACGAATGTTGTAACATCTTGCCCATGGCTGACATACACGGAACATGTCCTCCCATTCACTCTCTCCGAAGTTTTGTTAGCTCCATGGAGTAGGGGTCAGAGTTTTACCCTTATAGCATATGGCATTGAGTCATGTATATCGCATTGCATTACATGGCTGTTGATGATTACCTTTGCTTATTGTACATCATTATTCTGCTTTCTAAGATGTATTATGCTGCTAATTAATTAACATGATATGTTGCGATTTTTGGTATGTATGTTGGGCATGTTGTTACCTAATGTGTCATCTCATGATACTTCTACTACTGTGTTGTATTGATACTACATATGTTCATATGTTGTTTTGTGTGTCGTGCATGTAGTTATCGTGTTTAGATCCATATATTGATACTCACCCTTGCCTGTACATGTTGGACACCCTGTTGTGTTTTTAGATACGTGTACAGATGCTTCCCAATAGCCATCTGGGTCACTTCGGGACCCTGTAGCTTGAGTTTCTTGATGTCGAAGACGAAGATGTGTGGACTGTTGACGACGAGGTCCAGTCTCATTTGTACGATGTATGCTAGGTAGTATGCTCTATTGTCCTTAGAGTTCTGTTATCAAACCAGCTCTTAGGATTTTTAATGTTTAAGTTGAAAAAGTCGATATATGTGGTTTTGAAAACCTTTGTATGATTTGGAACTTCAGAATGAAAAACAATTTCAGGAAAGCTTATATGTGATGGTGAATTGATTTATGAATAAAACCAGTTTATGTGAGTTGTCAAGTATAATGTGATTTTATTATTGTGATGTGTGTATCACTTTTCCGAAGTATTATGTAGAAAATTTTTACACCCGATTTTTTTGCAACCAGCAATTCTCCTTTAAATTTAATTCCGCATGTGTTCAATATGTAATGCCCAAGGGGGGTGTTATAGCCAACATCTCACACTCGTGAGATTTTTGTTTATTCTCACTAAGGAGTTTTACATACTCTCTTTTGAGGGATTTGAAGGCCTTCGATAAGCATTTGGATTCCTACATTAACTCTTCATAGGCATCATGCAATTCCTCAAATTCAGAATGTACCTCAGTTTCATATTCTGAATCTGTGTTGGCTATCAGATAGAGATTGGATTCCTCCTCTGTCTCTTCATCTTTAAAAGATGTAGATTCAAGATCTTCCTATGTGGCCATCATCCCTTTCTTTTTCTTTCTGAAGAACTTCTTTTGGGGGGCTTTCTTCAGTCGAGGGCACTCAGCTTTGATGTGACCAAGTTTCTTGCATTCATAGCAGACAACAGGACTCTTGTTTGTTGATGTGGATTCCTTAAAGCTCTTTTCCTTGTTGAACTTTCTGAAAGGCTTCTCCTTTCTGAACTTTTTCTTTCTCCAAAGCTTTCTCATCTTTTTGGTCATGAGAGACATCTCTTCATCACTTTCAAAATCCTCATCTTCAAGCTCGTCTGTGTCACTAGTAGACTCGTCTGCCTTCGAAGCTTGTAAGGCTTTGGATGCTTTCTGATAAGCCTTTAGAGCAATGGACTTGCCTTTTTTTTTTTATTAACACATCATCATTAAGCTCTTGTTCATGAACAGTGAGGGTGCCAAGAAGTTCATCCATAGTCAAAGTAGTGAGGTCCTTGGCTTGAGATATAGCAATGACAAGAGATCTTCACTGCCTAGGAAGACTTATGATAATCTTAGCAACCTTCTCAGCATTTGTGGACATTTTTCCAAGAGACTTCAAACCATTTGTGATAGTTTGGAATCTCCCAATCATCTGAGCAACAGATTCACCTTCATTCATGGTGAATAGTTCATATTTTCTAACAAGTATGGAGATCTTTGATTCTTTTACTTTTGCAGTTCCTTCATGTGTGACAAACAGAGGTCCCACATTTCCTCTGCAGAATCACAAGCACAGACTTTTTCAAATTCTTCTGCACTGATAGCATAGATTATAGCATATCTGGCTTTTTGGTTTTAAGCCCACCTTGTCTTCTCTGCAAGTGTCCACTGAGCTTTTGGCTTGTCTGAGTTATCATCATTCTTTGGAGTGTAAGGATCATCAGTGATGACATCCTGAAAGTCAGAGTTTGTTGACAGAATGAACCATTGAAATCCCGCTTTCCAATAGTTGTAGTTTTCACCATTGAAGAAAGGAGGTCTGGTCATGGAACCTCCTTCAAGTTGAAGGCTTCCACTTGAGCTTGCTCCAACAGTCATTGTCTATTCTTTAGGATCTTTCCTCTACACTGTTAGGTGCTCAACCCAGAGGTTGTGACTTGATACCAATTGAAATAGACAGGTGTAAACACTAGAAGGTGATTGAATTGTGTTTACCAGATTTAAGAGAAATTTAAAATCTTTTTCACAAACACTAGCAGGGAGCAGATGAATGTTTAAAAACAAAGCAGTCTTTCCCTTTGCATGTAACTCTTAGTTGTAGTTTGGGAATAAAGCTCTTTTGTTTTACTTTTATTCTTAGTTACGAGGTTACTTTATTAGTTGGGCTTCTGATTTCTTGATCTTCGTGAGAAAGATCTTCAGCATATTCTGACTTGAGTGGAAAGCTCACAAAGATCTTCAATCTTGAAGAGTTTCTTCACTGAAAGTCAACAGACATGTGAAGATCTTCTTTAGACAAGTTGACCTTCGATCAGTAAGTCAACCACTTCATGTAAGCTTCAGACGGGTGAACTTTGTTGAATAGACAAGTCATGTTTCTTCATCAGACGGGTGATCTTCAAATTAGACCAGGCTTGACTTAGTACAGACAAGTAACTAAAAATCATTATATTAATTTGCACACTAAGTAGATAAGTCAACAGCCACTATAGAGTTCAATTAAATCATTGAACAAATGTTTAGTTTTCATCAAAGCTTAGGTAAATGCACATCCGACATTTTGGAGACTCAACAATAAGCTAATAAGATAATATTGTTTACCAAACACAACTTTGGTTAAACAAGCTTATAAGCTAGTCAAATAAGCAATAAGCTAGCTTATTTGACTTGCTAAACAGAGCCTAATTGGGGAGCAATCCCTGCACATGGTGGAGCAAACCCATTGATTGGAGCAACATGAATGAAAAGTAGCAACACTGGAAAAGTAGACGTCTGCTCACAGGGAAAATGATGATGAATTTTGCAAACCACTAAAATCTCGAAACAACGAGGAATCTCATCGAAGTCCCTCACCACTAGACTTTCGATGGGAGCCTCAGAACATGGTCCTAGATGATGCTGGAGGAAGACGAGAGCGCAACCGTCGAGAACAAACCCCACCCTAGGTTGGAGCGCCATCACGACTGGCCCAACCCCATTACCCATTCATGGATGATATCATGGTGGTGCCCCTCCCAAAGTGTTTCAAACAGCTTACCAACATCGAATTGTATGATGGAACAATGTATCTACAGGAGCATATAGATGCTTTCCAAGCTGCAGTGATATTTCAAGGAAGAATGAATCAAATCTAATGCCGGGCCTTCTCCCCCACCCTCAAGAAAGCTCACTTCGGTGATTCTCTTCCCTACCACGGACATCATTCAGATGTTGGGCCGACTTGGTTAAACGCTTCTTTCTTGACTTAACCACAAGCAAGGCACAACCGAAGTCGTCCCACACCTCTTTTCAGGATACGATAAGAGCCTTATGATTCCCTCTGAGATTATTTGATGAGATTCAATAGCAAGTCATTGATGGTTAAGGACTTAGACCAAAAGGTCGTTTTACACTTGTTGGTGGACGACCTCAAACACAAAAGTAATTCGCCAACTCTATAGAAAAAAGACAAGCTACCTCGATAGACGATTACCAAGAGAGTCAATAAGTACATAAACTTGGAAGATTTCGAAAGGGCCAAGAAGAAGACTATAGAAGCCACTAACGGACAAAAGAAGCATATTCCCACTCAAAAGGAGAATGCAAGAAGAAAAAAAAAAATCATAAACCACCCTCGCGGGGAAAACATGATGAATACACCTCTCTTAACATGTCATGAGCTTGGATCTTGCAAGAAGTAATGTATACAGAGTTCAAAGACATGCAACGACCTCGACCTTTGAAAAAACATGCAAAAAAGATAATACCAAATATTGTAAGTTCCATGGGGGTGATGGGCGTGATAGAGAGAACTGTGTTTACCTCTGAGATGCTATTGAGAAGCTCATTAAAGAAGGACAATTGAGCCAATATGTCCGCCAGATCAATAATGGGGAACCTCACTCAAACCCCTGATGGTTGAGGAGGAATCGTAGTCCGAGGTCCAATTCGCCAACACCTTGGAGGCAACGAACTTCACCAAGCCAAGGCTCCAAAGACAATGAATCCCAAAATATCTCAAGGCCTTGATGGGGATTTCATCTCGTTCTCAATACAAGCAAGTCCGGTAGCCGAAAGACAAGACACACACTATTAGTTTTACTAATCAGGATTATGGAGTTATTATCCCAGGCCATGATAACCCCCTTGTCATCGCCGGCATGTTGGCCAACCATGAAGTTAGGAGGATTTTTTTTGTTCAAAGGAGCTCGGACGACATCCTATTCATGGTCTCCTTCAGGAAGTTGGGGTTGTCCGAGGCTGATGTCATCCCTCACACCGAAGTAGGGGTATTTGCGGATCGGTTTGAACCATTTTTGAGGCAAAAGTCATCCGATCCAAAAATTAAAATAACATGCAGTTCGGTTCGATTTCGATTGCTTCCTGAAAAATCTGATCCGATTAAATGCGATTTGGAGTGGATCGGTTGATTCAATTTTTATCGACATATCATTACATATTTATATTACATCAAAGAATCAATATTACCAGCTAAATTGAACAAAATCTTAAACATGTTTATACTTGTTAATACATTCATGAATAACATTTCATAAACTATGTCCAAAATAAATATGTATCATCATCATCTAGTGAGAAATATTTTTAATATGTTTGGAACAATAAAAAGTAGAAAATGACATCCAATCAAACTAGTAAGTATTATTAGGGAAAAAAATCAATAAATAAAAAATCAATAATTCAAAAATTAGAATAAACATATATTAGATTTTATGTATGTGGTTTGGTTTGGTTTGGTTTTAAAAAAATCCAAAATCAGATCCGATCCGATCCGATCAGTTATCACTAAACAAAGTCCAAAAATATCCAATTGACATCGATTTTGTTCGGTTTTCGGTTTTTTGGATTGGTTTGTGATTTTATTTGGGTCGGTTTAGATATGAACATCCCTACATTGAAGAACTAATTGGTTTCACTAGGGAAAGAGAAGTAAACACAGTAAAAGGTGATAAGCTAGTAGCTCAAAAAGGGAATTTTGAAAGCCTTAACATATCTCGAGGAAAAGACAAAATTCACTAGCCCAACTCGGCCACTACGAGCTCTCCAACGTCCTCTTGACCAAATTGGACGTGCGCGAAGAACTACGGGACACTCACCCTAACCCCAAGGAGATCTAGAAAGTCTACAGATGGGGCCCACCTTGGAGCATTGTACCAAAGTTGGGGCAAACATTTTTGCTGACCTATAGGATAGGCTAATCGCGTTCCTCAAGATAAGGACCTATTCGCCTAGACCTTAGCTGACATGACAGGAATTGACCCTATATTCATCTCTGACCAACTCTCAGTGGACCCTAGGGCCAAACAGGTTTCATAAAAGAGGAATAAAGTTGGAGCGGAAAGGCAAGCCACAATACAAACCCAAGTAAAAGAACTACTAAAAGATGGTTTCATACGAGGTGAAATACATGACGTGTCTTTCGAACTTCATCTTGGTAAAGAAGTCCAATGGAAAATGGAGGATGTGTGTTCATTACACGGAAATCAACAAAGTGTGTCCTAAAGACCCTTACCCATTTCCATACATTGATAAACTAATGGACAACTCATACATATTCCACCTTTTGTCCGTTGTGGACTCTTATTCCAGGTACAATCAGATTCCCATGCACCCAGATAATGAGGAAAAAAACTACACTCATCATTGCGAATGCCATCTATTGTTACAAGATGATGCCATTTGGGCTTAAAAATGTTGGGGCCACTTAACAAAGGATGATGAACTAGGTTTTGAAGGATCAGATTGGAAGGATGTTGAACCATGAGGGTGGTTATTTCAACTAGCATGATTGGTTCTTCATTTGAATGATATTTTTCCTCATTCTTGTCCAACAAAATTTCAAGAATGTGTTCCTTTGGATTTAGCTGCTTATCTTGTTCAGATTGAATGTCATGCACATTAAGGGACATTAATGAGTTCCATTCAACACTTTGACCTTCTTCTTGAGGACATTTTTCTCGGCAAACTTCCATCGACAACTTTTTCTCTTCCTGCTTTATATGTACACTTTTATCCACCAACTTATTGTTAGCAAGATATATAGTTTTAATAACATCTCATATATCTTTAACATAGGAGCAATCTTTAATTCTAACATAAGTTTTATTATTCAAAGAACTTTTCAAAATTTGTATTGCTATAATATTCAATGAAAAACATTTTAATCATAAGCATTCCAAGATTGTTTTGGTTTGGAAGGAAAACCATCAATCACAATATCCCACAAATCAACATCAATAGATGGCATATAAATTTCCATTCTAGTTTTCCAATAAGCAAAATGCATACCATCGAAAAACGGAAGTTTATCGAATTCAATATCTTCCACCATATCTTAATTTTTTTTAAAAAATACTTTCAATGGTTGCCAACAGACAAGGATCTTTAACTCTAGCTGGTTAACCTTTTTAATAGATCATGAAGCTCTGATACCACTTGTTAGACTTGACAACTATCATCCAAGAGGGGGTGAATTGGGTGATTCCAAAAATTAAAACAACTTTGAGAAATTATGCTTTTTGATGCACTCAATCAACAAATGCATCCGAATAAATCGGACAAATTACAAATATTAAAGATTAAACAAATATAAATAACAGATATAATAATAAAAGAGTGTAGGGAAGATGGAATCAAACACAACGATTTATCCTGGTTTAGCCACCAATCACTTGTGACCTACCTCCAATCCCCAAGCCAAGTTTGGAATTTTTCCACTATCAAAACAAGCTTGTTAGGTGCTTGCGAACATTTATACCACAAATCACTCTTTCACACCTCATGGGATACCACACCCGGGTGTCTGAGCCTCAAAGACTTTAACACTCCCTTTTATGCCTCCTGGGATAACACACTCACGCTTCGAAACCTAAACACTATAAGAAAACAACTCATTATCAACGGCCAAAAGCAGTTGGTAATCACCAAAAACCATTGGTAACAGTAACTTTCTTATGGCTTTCCAACGGCCAAGTATCCATCGGAAAGAGAGTCCTCGGTAAGTATTATCGACGATTTTTTGCATTGGCCATCGGTAATGACCCATCCACATTATCGATGGCTTAGTCGTCAGTAATAATCTAACTACTTTATCGGCGGCCAAGCCGTTGGTAATGTGGATGGGTCATTATAGACGGCCAGACCGTCAGTATATATAATTTATTTATTTTTTAATTTATATTATAATTGATTAATTAATTATTATTTAATTATATTTTATATTTATTAAATAATTTTATTTTTTATTAATTATTTACAAATATTAATTAAATAAATAGTGCAAAATAAAATTAAAAATAACATTTAAAAATTTAAAATTATATCTAAATGATAAATAACATATGTTCTTACAATACATAGAAATATAAATAAAAAAACTAATATGAAAATCAAATAATCTCTATCATAATGATGAGGAGACTGGACAAGATCATCGAAAGAGTCTTCATCATCGTCGGCCCTGGTGCGATCGGTCGGCTGACCTGGATGGGGGAGCTGTTGCTAGGGGGTTGTTGCTACATTTGTTGTATGGTCTGTAGCATCCGCTCCATCCGACGCTCACGCTCCTTGGCACGCTGCTCGGACTCAGCCAATCTCCGCCTCGGCTCAGCAATCTCCTGATTAGCGTGGCGACTGGCTCCGGTGGATGCCGTGGCGCTCATTTCACAGCTCGAAGACCCTTTCCGATAGTTACCGGAAAGGTCTCCTGCACCGTAAAGGCAACCCTTCTTCTTGCCGCCAACAACTTCTGCCCAAACACGTAGAGAACAGAGAGTTATTGTTGAGATAATTTTACCTATTGTACTTGAAAGTCAAGTTCATAGGGTAAATGCAATTGTTCAAATCCCCCACACTTTAGCAACATAAAGTGCATAGGGACGGATGAAAGTTGCAAATAAACCAACAAGTAACTATTCTAAAAAAAATTATTCATCTAAAAAAAATGTCACACTTGAATCAAGCCTTATTAAATTTTTAAATTTTATTCATTATTTTGTTTTTTTTTTTTTTAAGTCTTATGAACCTTAACACCTATTTTAAGTGCTAAGAAAAATTGGTATTATATTCCTTATTGCGGACTTATTTATTTTATTAACCTATTTTGTTATTTAATTATTTTTGTAATTTAATTTCAAATATTTAACCTCTTTATTCAATTATTTAAATATTATTTATTGTTTCTAAATTATTTAAATATTTACATTTTAAATTTTATTCATTAATTAGTCCCGCTACATCGCACTATAGTCCCGCCGCATCGCACTATCCGCTGCCCAATCATCTGCAATCTGCCATGACTCAGCCACCACTAGCCGAGCATTTTTTTCAGGTCCAGGTTTCTAACTTAAGCTAATTATATCGATAATTTATTTTTTAATTATAAGTCTTATGAGGTTTAACACAAATACAAGTGTTAAGATATTTTGATATTCTATTCATTAGTATTTTATTTTAATATTTTTTATTTATTAATTATCCAATTATTTTGAAATTTAAGTCTTATGGATAAGTTTATTATAATTATTTAATCAAATTATTAAAATTAGTTCTAATTATTTTTAAAGTAAATTCTTATGCACTAGTTCAAGAAAGCAGGTTTGTAGTTTTAATATCAAAATTCAAATCCGATACACCCTAAACTAGAATAAAACCGAGTACCAACAGGTTGGCACAAGTGGTGGTGGACTTGTGTCCCTTAACTAAGTGGTTGGGATTCGAATTTCAACTCTTGTGTATGGAGCAAATTTTCTTTAGGAGGGGGTTTCCCGCCATCAGGTGCCATTCACTCCCCCGTAGGAGATTAGTCCCCGCTTTCGGTGGGGGATGCTCCTGGTCGAGGACCAAAAAAAGAATAAAACCGAGCATAATTTTTCAGATGCAATCCAAGTCGAATGCAAGCACAGTGGCAACGAAAATACCAGTTAAACAAGTTCAATGAATATGCAACCAAACATAATTTCCAACATAATGACAATACCAGGTTCAACATAATCAAAGAGAGGTATATAGCAGAAAGCAAACCCACTTTCAGTTTCACAATTTACATATTTCCATATAATATTAAAAGGGATGATATCCCTAAATCCCTAATTTCAGTTTCACAATAGCAATGGAAGAAGGTTTACTTGGAACTGGAAGAGCATGGGTGGTCACTGTGCTGTCTGAGGGAAGGGAAGCCGAAGAGCAGCGGTCGTGCGCCGCTTGTCTCACCGGAAAAGTGCCACTGATTAGAGAGTGAGACACTGAGACAGCAGAGAATAGAGAGTTACTGTTGAGAGAGAGAGAGAGAGAGAGAGAGAGAGAGAGAGAGAAAGAGAAGAAATGAGAGAGGGAGAGCAGTGAAGAAATAAGAGAGCGAGAGCAGAGAGTTACCTCGCGGTGGGGAGCCTCTCGGTGGTCGAACGGAGCTCCGGTGGCCGGTGGATGCAGAGAAATGGTGGCCTCAGGATGGCAGTGGCAAAGAGAAGAAGAGGGAGGAGGGACTTGCTTGCCGAGAGAGGGAGGAGGGGCTTGTAGAGAGAGGAAGGGGGAGAGGGTCGCAGAGAGAAATTGGAGGGAAACGTACTGACCAAGGTATTAGTGACCTATACCGACGGTCCAGCTGTCGATAATAATGAATTACCCTTACCGATGACCTACACCGTCGGAAACAAGAAAAGTAACCGTTGTTAAAATTACCCTTACTGACGGCGCAAACCGTCAAAAACAAGAATGGTGACCGTTGCCTCAGAGAAAATGAAACGACAGTAAGTAAAAAATACCTTTACTGACGGCCAGACCGTCGGAAACGGAGCGGGAATATTTATGCATTTATTTGAGCCAAAATTAGTGAAGGACGTACCGACGGTGTTTCCCTAAGGTTGTCAGATATTTGTTTGCTTGTTACCGACGGCCCAGACCGTCAAAAATGAGGAAATTACCGACGATCTGTTGAGCTTCGGTAAAAGGCCGTCGGCATAAGCGGGTTTTCTTGTAGTGAAAGTCTCACATAAAAGGATACCCCAACCTTTTACAATCAGAAGGATACCTAACCTTCCGCTCATAAGGGATACCTAACCTCGTTTACAGAATGATTTAGATAACCACAAAGTTAAACACTCAAAAGTGCAGAATATACAACTTGAAGCGCTATATAGTGGTACAAGAGATGATTAAGAGAAAGCTCAAAGCACAAAGTTGATAGAGAATAAATATATGAACAATGAAGAATGAGGGAATTTAGATAGTTTTGAAAACGTTTCTCCTATTTGAATATTTCTCTTTTTGTTCTTATTTTTCCTTCTTAATTTCGTGGTAAGAATCCCCATTTTTATAAGTTTAAAGTCGTGTGCAACAGATAGGGAAACAAAAGGGAAATTTAATGCTCATAAAAATCTAACCTTTTTTAGACAACCTACCAGTGGTACTCGAGTACTGCTTTTAAAATTCGAAAATATATGATTGTTGTACTCTTTAACAGCAGATTCTTTCCATTTTTGGTCATGGTACTTGAGTACTGCCTTATGGTACTGGGATAATGCCTCTCTAGAGGAAGTACTAAGCTTCCAAAATTCGTAGTACTCGAGTGTGGCCTCTCTAAAGGAAGTACTGGACTTGAAAAGCTCATAACTTCTTCATTTCTTGTCTGTTTTAGGCAAATGACCACTCCTTTGAAAGATATTTGATTTTAGTTTCATCGGAAATCGGTTTCATGTCACTCAAAGTATTTTAAAATCTATGAGCAAAGTAGTGGCCAAAGGTCAATTTTTCAAAACTCAAAAACAAATATTTTCATGATTTTGAAATACCACTACGATTATAACTTCTCATAACATATTCATTGTGCACTCTAGCATATTGAAAAACACTTTCAGAGCTTATTTCAAATGATAAAAATCATTTTTGAGACATTGTATATATTTCAAGCATTTTAAACAATTTTAAAACCAATTTTGACCGAAAATAATTTTTAGAAAATTATCCCCATTGATCAATATCATGGATAAGCTTATCTATCAAAGATTTAATTGTGATCTTAAATGACCAAGCCTTGTACTATGTACCTTACATGTCATGGTCCTGAGGTCTTGATTCTCATTCTTGGTCATCGACCTACTACAAGGTGTTTGTTTCCTAATAGCATCTGCACGCACATGTTTATCATCAAGATTTCTTTATGCTTGATCTTGGACTTGCAAATTATGTCTTCAGGCTTCTTGATGCAATCCAAGCTTTCAATAATTTTCTCACTCTCCATGTGCTTAAGTTGATCATAATTTGGATTTTTCTCGATCTCGATCTCATGCTCACTCTTGATATTTGGACTATCCTACAAAGCATAACTTACATTTGGAAATCATAGTTAGTCCAATATCATAATTAATTTAGCATCCATTATGCATGATTTCTAATATAATACAACACTTAGAATGTACATCATGGATATATATTCACTAAAACAAAACAAATCCAATAGTAATCCATTAAGCACATATAAAGAATGTTTGGATATATTCTATAAAGAATGCTACACATATCTCATCGCACGATTCTAAAGTGAAATATTACAAGATAAAGTATATATTCATGCATGATATATTATATTCCATCAAGCATATTTATGTA
Source organism: Ammopiptanthus mongolicus (assembly GCA_039655645.1). Taxonomy (NCBI): domain Eukaryota; kingdom Viridiplantae; phylum Streptophyta; class Magnoliopsida; order Fabales; family Fabaceae; genus Ammopiptanthus; species Ammopiptanthus mongolicus. The sequence continues at coordinate 76,872,392 of CM077345.1, forward strand.
GCACATTTCTTATCCTTTTGTTTTATATTTGTCATTACATCAAGCACATTTATTTAGCATATTTCTTACACTTTTATTTGATAGAACAATTCCGAGATATGCGGTTAACAATCACGACGTCGCCGGGAAGACTTTGCTTAAGTATGATTACTGTTTCCAATGGATTGATGGAACAAATAAAGGAGAAACAAGAAAGTGATCAGTACCTACAAGGAGTAAGAGAATTAGTGCAACGAGGAGCAGTATCGGATAACGGCCCAGACTGCTTTAAGGATTGCCGACTGTCCCCACAAACCAACATGAGTCTCTTCAGCGTGCTTTGTCCTCACTTACACGCTTCCTAGGAAAACTTCCTAGGAGGTCACCCATCCCAGAATTACTCCAAGTCAAGCACGCTTAACTTTGGAGTTCTTAAGTGATGGGCTACCGAAAAGAAGATGCATCTTGTTGGTATAGGTAATACCAGTCAATTCTTATAAGCCTTCCATCAACTGTACAGTCCCATACCTGCACAGCCTGAGGATCCCTCTCATTCCGGTGTGAATTCGGTTCATTCATGTATCCCTCAGCCTAGAAGCCTGCCAGGAGCCGCTCCTTGTCCGTGCCTCATGCACCGGCGATCACTCCCCGCCCTCGTCAGCCCAGGGTATTACATGCCCACCAACTTCCGCTTGGTTCATCCCCGAACCACACCGTACTGGGAGAGGTCCGCTCTGATACCACTAATGTGACACCCCCTTCGGGGGCACCACATGGTTACCCGTCGTGGAAAATAAACTTTAATTAATTGTGCTGGTTTACTTTCGGAAAATAAGATTTTCCAAGTATTTAACTTCTTATGAAAATCCGTGATAAAATTTTTCTTCTAACTTAGCTTACCATACCTCAACGTTACGTAAGCACGCATGTAAATAATCATCAAACAAAGTACATAATAAGGTATCTTAATGTATTGCGTAGGCCTTAAACATACGGCCATTCAAAACAGTCATAGCTTTCAGTAGCCAGAGCAATTAACTAGTTGTTATTCAAAATAAAATAGGACATATCTTATAGCTGGTCGTACTACTACAATATGGTGACTTCTCGTACGTCACACTCCTTCCGTGCCCTCAAGCATCAGGGAAAGGATCCTCAAATGTTCCGATGGCATCTTGGAACTCATCTAAAGATGTAAGGGTGAGATACCAATATATGGATTCACACACGATAACCACATATATTACACATCAACAGCACATAAGCATGTATAAAGTTCTACTAGATAAACAAGTAGTATATCATAGGGTCTCATGTCCGGCAGTCATCGTCATTTTCCAAAAGAAATGAATGAAACTTCGATATTCATCATCTAATTCCTTACCTAATCTCCAGAGATACCAACACCGTTTTATAGAAATTGAGTTGATCAAGCTCGATTGCCAAAAAGGCACATCATTGTTAAAACCATTGCGCACTGTCCAACACAAGGCATAGGCGATCACCGTTTATGGTTTTTCATTGTCCATCAAGGCACAATAATATATACACCGTTTGAATATCCTGACCACCAAGATATCCAGAATAACACCGTTGGCACGTCTGCCGAATTTTAATGCATGGAAAAACGTTTCAAGTTTTGTCACTTTTCTTTGTGTTCGTTCTTTCGTTGCCGTAGCTCAAGGCTTTTGACTATTCATCGTTTACACTGTTTTAAAACCTTTCACCGTTAACACAGGACGAAACGTCCGAGTGCTCAATCGTGGATCCCTAGACCGATGCACCAGTCCAAGGTCCGTGGTAATAGAAAACATCATTCGCCTTTAATCACGTTTCCTCATAATAAGAGGAGGACACATAGTCCATAACACCATTGCACGGCTTCTCGTGCTGTTTTTAAAGAACACTAACATCCCAACGTCTCGTATGCTAGGTTCACGTTTTCATCGTTTTTCACCGTTTTTCGTTCTGTGAAACACAAATCCAAAACGAAAACTCCGCAACTCATCCAAGTTATCGGTTTTTTACACCGTTGGGAAAACTCGTTTTACAGAAAAACTTTTCTGTTTGAAAACGGTTTGAAAACCATCGAATTATGGTAAAACTTAACTTTTATCGAAAGTCCCTTTCCCAAAAAAGAAATTTTTGAAAGGAAACAGCTGAGATCAAAACGTCGTCCCAGAACAGCATTTTTGTTTTCGAAAACGTTTTTCGTAAATCTTTTCGGAAATAAAACTTCGTTTAAAAACGTCCTCAGTTGAAAAACTTGACTTTTTCCTCTTAATGTTATTTTTTTCTCATAAAGATTAATTTATTCATAAAAACTAACTTTTCCTACTAACTTCATAAATTACTTTTGTATCCACTTTTTCTTTAGAAAAACAGCGTTGTTGAAAATACCCAACGTCTTCTCAAATAAATCTTTATTATTTAATTATTTAATACAAAGCTTTTTATAGCTTTTATCCCCATTAATTAATTAAGCGCTGACCACTGTCAGGCTTCCCAATCAACAATCAACATCATAATATGTTTATAGCAGATAATACAGTTAAAACACATATTCAACTACTATAACACATATTAATCAACAATTATCAACAAATCAAATAATTGCCGAAAGTAAATAAATTAATCATGACACAACTTAATTACATATATATACAGATCAAATATGATGACATGCAGTCATCTGGAGAATCCCTCAGGCATTTCCCCCTTTACCTCTTGAAGTTCCCGGTAAGCACAAAGTTGTCCGATCGGTCCACGAACTCTCCCGATTCCTTGTCCGATTACTCATCAGCAACTACACACAATCAATCAATCAATACAACAACTGTAAAACACAAAAATTCTCTCCTAATCCCCCTCCTAGCTTCGGCCATGGGTAAGAAAATATGGCTAGGAAGTTCCAAAAATTCTCATCTTTTGGATTCCTTCCTTATTAAATGTGGTAAGACTAGATCAAAGTCTATTACACCAAAACTTGAACCAAAACTCCCTCCACTCATCAATGGAGGTTTCGGCCCCTTTTTTCCAATTGAGCTAGAGAGCTCTTTTGGTTTCCAACTCTTGGATCATGGTAGACAATCATGAACTAGGATCAAAGAAATTGATTTCACATAAACATGAGTTTTCTATGATTTTCTAAAGATTTTTGAATTTAGAACTTTAGAAGTTTTAAACAAGAACTAAGTGAAGAACAATGAAACTTATGGATCAAAGAGAGTAAGTATTAGAGATTTTACCTCTTGAAGCTTGAAGAAAAGTGAAGAAGAAAGCTTGCACTTGAAGACAACAATGGAGGTTTGAAGAAAATGATTAAGGTGAAGAAGAGAAATGTGTAGGAAAACAAAGAAAGGGAGGGTGTATTTATAGGAGGAGTAACCGCCCCTCCTTGGTGGGCTTTTTGGCCCATGGCCCAATTTGTAGATATTTTATGGCAAAAGAGTAATTTCTCCTAGGGACAAAATTGTCCTTTCAACAAAAGATCTCATAAATATCTAGATATTTCCAGAAAATATCTAGATATTTTCTGGAACGTAATGATGACAGTAATGAGTCACCGGCACGCCATCCTAGGCGATGTGATTTCATGTTCATCCATTTTTAGTCCCGTTACTTTCACGATTTAGTATTTCGCCCTAAGAAAGTCGTGAAAACTTATTTATTTTAAAAAAAAATTTAAATCGCCAATAACGTTCGTAATTTTATTTAAAGCCTAATCGTTTCGTTCACAAGTCAAAATTAGGTCGTCTGAGCGGTAAAATAATACTGTCGATGTAAAACGCAGACCGGGCTCCGTCTGAATTTTTGACTAAAATCTAACCATAGCTTTCTACGATAACGTAGAGCATGACTATGGTCTCAGATTATTTTATTTCACTTTCTAGACCCTCAAATAAAATACAAACGGATAAATACTATTTAATTAAAACAGAAGGCTCAAAAGCTTGAAAAAAAATCGGAGTGTTACATTACTACCCCACTAAAAATAATTTCGTCCTTGAAATTACGTACCTGTGAAAAGATAGGGGTATTGCACCCTCACTTTGTCTTCTGCTTCCCACGTTTCTTCTCCCGTTGTATCGTCCCAAATAACCTTGACTAGGGAAATCTGCTTACCCCTGAGCTGCTTAATCGTCTTATCCGAGATTCGCACAGGTGAAGTCTCATAAGACAAGTTCTCTTTCAACTGTACTACATCGGGTTCGATTACATGAGATGGATCAGAAATATACTTCCTTAGTTGTGAAACATGAAAAACGTCGTGAATATTGGAAAGAAAGGGTGGTAAAGCAATTTGATAGGCTACTGGACCTACCCGACGAAGAATTTGGTAAGGTCAAATGAATTTCGGAGTGAGTTTTCTGGATTTAATTACCCGACCAACCCCAGTCGTAGGCATGACTCTCAAAAACACATGATCGCCTTCCTCAAACTCGAGAATTCGTCTTCTCTTGTCCGCATAACTCTTCTGTCGACTTTGAGTCGTCCGCATCTTTTCCTGAATCGTCTCCACCTTTTCAGTTGTCTGTTTCATGATATCTGGCCCTAACAGAAGGCTTCCACCATCCTGGTACCAACATAAAGGCGTTCTGCACCGTCGACCATACAAGGCTTCATAGGGTGCCATTCCTATACCCGAGTGGAAACTGTTGTTGTATGTGAATTCTATCAACGGTAGAAATCCATCCCAACCACCGAGGTTTTCTAGCACACAAGCTCTCAGCAAGTCTTCAAGAGACTGAATCGTCCTTTCGGACTGTCCATCTGTTTGTGGATGATATGTTGAACTCAATTTGAGTTTCGTTCCTAGTGACTCATGTAAACTCTGCCAGAATCTCGATGTAAACCTCGGATCATGATCCGAAATAATACTTTAAGGTACTCCATGTAATCTGACAATTTCTCCGATGTATAACTGAGTCAATCTTTCCATTGAGTACTTTATGTTGATGGGCAAAAAATGAGTCGACTTGGTCAGTCGATCAATTATTACCCATATGGCATCATGTCTCTTACAAGTTTTTGGAAAACTCGTCACGAAATCCATCGCGATACCATCCCATTTCCATTCTGGGATATCTAAAGAATGTAACATTCCTGCCGGTCTTTGATGTTCAATCTTGGCCTTTTGACAGACTAAGCACGAGGCAACGTATTCCATTACGTCTCTCTTCATCCCATACCACCAGTATAACTTCTTTAAATCTTGATACATCTTTGTGGCTCCTGGATGTAAACTCAATTTACTCTTGTGAGCTTCTTCCAACATCAATTTCTTAAGCTCTGAATCGTTCGGTATACAAATCTTTTCGCCGAATCTTAAGATTCCATCTGTTCCTTCTCTGAATTCTGATACTGCTCCTCGTCGCACTAATTCTCTTTCTCCTTGTAGGTACTGATCACTTTCTTGTTTCTCCTTTATTTGTTCCATCAATCCATTGGAAACTGTAATCATACCTAAGCAAATTTTCCCCGGCGATGTCTTGATAGTCAACCGCATATCTGGGAATTGTTCTATCAATTCTTGGTCTTTGACCATCATTGCAGATGCATGTATTGACTTTCTACTCAAGGCATCCGCTACCACATTTGCCTTTCCAGGGTGATACTGTAATTGGAAATCATAATCCTTCAGAAATTCCAACCAACGTCTTTGTCGAATGTTGAGTTCTTTCTGGTCAAACAAGTATTTCAGGCTTTTTGTGGTCGCTGAAGACATTGAAGATTGCTCCATACAAATAATGTCTCCAGATCTTTAATGCAAAAACTACTGCCGCTAGTTCCAGGTCATGCGTAGGATAATTCCTCTCATGAGTCTTCAATTGTTTGGAAGCATAAGCTACTACGTTCCGGCTCTGCATCAACACGCAACCTAACCCTTGATGCGAAGCATCACAGTATACCTCAAAAGGTTCCTTGGGATCAGGTAATACCAACACCGGTGAAGTAGTCAGCCTTTGTTTCAATTCCTGGAAACTTTCCTCGCAGGTTTCAGTCCAGATAAACGCTTGATCCTTCCGAGTTAGTTGGGTAAGAGGTCCTACTATCTTGGAGAATCCCTCAATGAATCTCCTATAGTATCCAGCTAAACCCACGAAACTACGGATTTCCGTTACCGTCTTGAACAACAGTTATACCTAACGTTTGAGTATGCGGAGGAGCGTGACGTACCAGAAGTCATAGTGTTTTAGTAGTAAGACCAGTTATAGGATATGTCCTATTCTATTTTGAACAACAGTTAGTTAATTACTCTGGCTACCGACAGCCATGACTGTTTGTATGGCCGTATGTATAAGGCCTACGTACGCTATTAACGTATATTATTATGTATACTCCGTTTGATGTTTCTTTACCTGCTTGTTTAACTTACGTTGATGTATGGTAAGCTAAGTTATGAGGAGAAATTTTATCACGGATTTTCACAATAAGTTACATACTTAGAAATAAATTATTTTTCGAAAGTAACCAGCAAAATTAATTGAAGTTTATTTTCCGCAACGGATAACCATGTGGTGCCCCAGAGGGGGTGTCACAATCATCATATATTAAAATATTGGGGCAACCATATTTCACACACAAAACATGAGACTTGCAAATAATGCACTCAATGCACAAAACATAGATAATGGACCCTAATGAACACAAGAAAACACCACAACATACCCCAATGCATCCCCCAACATGGGCCCCACAACACGAAAATGAGTATTCTATTAAGGATATTGGAATTTGGGACCACATCAACAGAAAAGGATTGTGACATGCCTTTGATGGTGGATTCCACGATTGTCTCCTTCTGCATCAACGCCTTTGATTGTGTGTTTTTTTGGTAAGATATGTTTGCGTTTCCACCAAGCTCTGCTAGGGTTCTTTCTCTGGCTATTCATTCAGCCAGTCCTAGTCAAGAGGAGGAGGACCTCCTCCATCGAAGTACAAAGAAAGATTTCCCTTATAAAGATAAACTCTTGAGTCCTATTGGTGGTAATGGAGGATTTGGAGATTTTGGCTTTTTGGGTTCTAGTGAAGGTGGTGAAGGGTGTAGTACTGAAGGAAAGAAAACATCTAAGGATGATCTTATGGAGGAAACTGAAGATATTCAGAGTGGTAATGAAGGTCAGCAATCATATACTAAAGGACCTTTGATACCTGTGACTGATGAGGAGTTAACAGTTATGGTCGAATCCTTGGAGAAACACCTTGGTTGTTAAGGTGTTGGGGAAGAAAGTGAATTTTCGGATTATAGAAAATAAACTGCAACGTGAGTGGACCAAGAATGGAAGTATCCAGATTATTGATATGCATGGTGGTTTTTTCCAAGTGGTGTTTAAACATGAAGATGACTATAAACATGCACTGTTTGAAGGGCCTTGGATGGTTGCAGACCACTATCTTATTGTTCAGAGATGGCGACCATTTTTTTTTATGAGTGCAGAACGAACTCAGAAGGTTGCCGTTTGGATTAGAATTCAAAAACTCCCAATTGAGCTATCTAATGAAATATTTCTTCGAAGAATTGGATCAAGCCTTGGATCATTTCTTAAAATTGATAGACTCACGTCAATCCACTCGCGGGGAAAGTCTGCTCGTATCTGCATCGAGATAGACCTGGATAGGCCTCTATCTACTCATATTATAGTTAGAGGATATCCATTATATATTGAATATGAAGGTTTACACTCCATATGTTTTAGGTGTGGACGGTTTGGGCACAAGAAGGGTGACTGTAGAGAAATTATTGATGGAGAAGTGGTGGCTCTGAGACCTGAGGAGAAGACCGGTAAGGGTGCTACGGCGGATCATGCAGCGGCGGACCAAGGAGTGGGAAGAGCAGACGTTGTCCAAAATGTAACGGACAAGGCTGGAAAATCGTAGATGAGCATTAATGATATTAATGATAGTAGAAAAGATGAAGATCTCACTGATTTTGGGCCTTGGATGATTGCAAAAAGAAATAGGGGGAGACAATTTCCTAACAGATTGCAGCAGAAGGATTTGAGTAAAACTGAACCGAAAAGGAAGGAATTAACGCCAGGAGTTACGAAAAATAAGGAGGGGTCCAGATACCATATTCTAATCAATGATAAGCCTATTATAAATGCCGTGGAGGAAGATTTTATTTCCAAGAATAAAGAGGAATCTTCAAAGCAGAGAGAGAATGCTAACAATGTGGAGAATCATGATGTTGAATTTGTTGCAGAAACACAATTAATGAATAAGGACCCACCATAATATAAGCATGTGCAAATTCAAACGATGTCAAATCCTAGCCAATCTTTGGCTCATGTGCGAAATTCTAATGGGGGGAAAAACAAACAAAAAGATGGAAGAACCATGCAAAAGGCTGCACGTGAGAAAGAGGTAAAGCAAGTTTCAAAAAAAAGCTTTAAACAAGCAATAACATCTGCTTCAAAAAACATTGGAAAATTAGAATGGGTCCTAAATAGGGAGGCTCAAAAAGAGATGCTAAAGAGTAAAAGAGATGAGGAGGCTTTTATACTTGGTCGCATGAAAGAACTCCAATTCCAGCAAATGGATACTGTACAGGCGTGTGAAGGTTGGAGTACTATGACTCTAAATGTGAATGCTCAAGTGGACAAAGAGGCAGTGTTATTTGCACAGTCTTTGAGACATCAGTTTGAGGAGCATAAAGATAGTACTACGAACAAGGAACGGTTGAACACAGGTAATAAAGAAGATGTTCAATTTGTTGATATGCAAGTGGAAGGTCTTGGTAGTGGGGTGCCTATATCAAAAATTATTGATCAATGAATATCATTAGTTGGAATTGTAGAGGTATAGCAAAAAAAGGTTTTGGTTCTTTAATGAGAGATCTGAAAAATTTTAGTTATACTAATTTTTTTATTCTCATGGAAACTCATACTAGTGGTACTAGAGCTCGAGGGATTGTCAGAAAGTTTGGTCCTGATGGTTGTTTTATTCAGGAGGCTCAGGGTCATTCTGGAGGGATTTGGTGCTTAATTATAGGATCAAACTAGTTGGAAGGTGGATGTGCTTAGACATTCTCCTCAGTTTGTTCACATGAAGGTTCAATGGAAAAATGATAGTCCTTGGTTTCTTACAGCTATATATGGAGCTCCTCAGGTAGGTCGCCGTCAACGGTTGTGGGATGATCTCTCTAATATTGCGTTGTCAGTGTCTAATGCTTGGGCGGTGATAGGTGATTTCAATTGCACCTTATCAACGCACGAGAGAAAAGGCACTATTCATGGCCATAGAGATGTTGAGAGGTTTAGACAGGTTTTGCAGGATTGTGAACTTATTGATGCTGGGTTCCAAGGATATCCATTTACTTGGAGAAAAGGGAACACTGAAGTTAGACTTGATCGTTGTCTTGTTAATATTTCCTGGAGGCTACGGTTCAAGGAAGCCTTTATTGAACATCTCCCTCCTTTGAAATCTGATCATAGACCTCTTTTGTTATGTACAAAGCGGTCTGGTAGGCAGAATCTTAGAAGAAGACCTTTCCGGTTTGAGGCAGCATGGCTTACTCACTCTCTTTTTCCTGATTTTATTCGAAGACATTGGGGCATGAATAATCAGTCTTGGAATGGAAATTTGCGAAGCTTACAAAATGATCTTAGAAGGTGGAATAGAGAGGTTTTTGGATGTATTTTCACAAAGAAAAAGGAGCTTCTGTGCAAGCTGGAAAGTTTGGATCAGCAGCGCATGGTTTGGAATAACTCTTGGTTGGACCAGGAGTATGATTCAGCTTGGAAGGAGTATGAAGAAGTCTTGATGCAGGAAGAAATTCTTTGGTACCAGAAATCCAAAACTCGCTGGCTAAAACATGGAGATAGAAATACAAAATATTTTCATGGTGTAGCAACTATTCGAAGACAAAAGAATACCTATGATATGTTGCAAGATGATCATGGAAATTGGGTTAGAGACACTGCTCAGCTGGAACACATGGTCACTAATTATTATAGGTCGATTTTCCATGATGATGATGTAGCCCAACCGTTTGTTTTGACAGGTGCATTTCCAGCACTAGATGAGGATGATCAACGTCATCTTGATAGTATGGTTACAAGGGAGGAAATTTTTCAAACTGTTAAAAGAATGGGAAATTATAAAGATCCTGGTCCAAACGATTTCCAAGCTATTTTCTTCAAGAATCAATGGCACGTTATTGGTAATGATTTCTGCGCCTTGGTTACAAATATTTTTGATGATCCAACCAAGGTTCAAGATATCAATAAAACTCTGGTTTCCTTGATACCAAAAAAAATGTGGTGGTTAGTATGCGTGATTTTATACCAATCAGTCTTTGCAATGTGTCCTACAAAACTGTAACAAAAATCATTACTCAGCGCTTGAGAGAAATTATGGGGAAATTGACTGGGCCTTGTCAGAGTAGTTTTATCCCTAACCGTCAAAGTGAGGATAATATTATTTTGGCTCAAGAAATTTTTCATTCCATGAGGAAGAAATCAGGATGTAAAGGTTGGATGGCTATCAAGGTTGATCTGGAGAAGGCATATGATAGGCTGAAGTGGAATTTCATAAGGGATACTTTATTTGATATAGGTATTCCGGAGAGAATTATAAATGTGATTTGGCATTGTATCACTACATCTACCATGCGTGTTCTTTGGAATGGAGAGGCATTGGAGGATTTTAGTCCATCATGGGGAATTAGACAAGGTGACCCACTATCACCTTATCTTTTTGTCTTGTGCATTGAGCGGTTATTTCAAGCAATTTCCTTGGCGGTTGATCAAAAAATTTGGAAGCCAATTAAATTGTGTAGGAATGGAATGGCTATATCCCATTTGGCTTTTGTGGATGATGTGCTATTTTTTGCAGAGGCTTCTTTTGAGCAGGTCGAATATATTCAATCTATTTTAGATATTTTTTGTGCCAGCTCTGGGCAACAAATTAGCAAGGAAAAATCAAGAGTGTATTTTTAAAAAAATGTGGGGTGGCACGCTAGACAGTAGCTTAGTGAGGCTTTGGGAATTCAATGGACTGATGATTTAGGTAAGTATCTTGGTGTGCCTATTTTACATAAGAAAGTAAATATGGATACATATCAATTCATCTTGGAGAAGGTTAATCAAAGGTTTAGCACGTGGAAAGCTAAACAGCTTTCTTTCGCTGGTAGAGTAACTTTAACAAAGTCAGTGTTACAAGCTCTTCCAACTTATGTGATGCAAACAGTGAGTCTACCAAAAGACATTTGTGATAAGATTGATAAACTTTGCAGAGGGTTTGTTTGGGGTGATGTGGAGCATGAAAGGAAGCCTCACCTTATAACTTGAGATACAATTTGTAGACCAAAGAGATTAGGAGGATTGGGTTTAAGGAAAATGAGAGATGTTAATTCAGCTTATATGATGAGGGCCGCTTGGAGACTTTGTACACATGGTGATTTGATGTGGACTTCGGTGATCAGGAAAAAATATGGATATGGTACAAGTAGCTGTCCTATAGTCAACACTAATAAACCAGGTAGCAACTTTTGGCGTGGGATTTGTAATGTGTGGGATATTTTTAAACAAAACATTTCTTGGAGGGTTGGGAATGGTGCGTTGACCAACTTCTGGAAGGATAATTGGGTTACTAGTGTCGGACCTTTGTGGGATCATTGCATAATTGATCATGGTCTTATTGATGTCACGGCTACTGTCCAAAAATTTGTTTTAGGGACCACTTGGAATACGGCGCTGTTGGGTTCTTTGCTGCCTCCAACAGTTTGCAATAGAGTGTATGCCATGGTTGCTCCAAGTAGAGATAATATTGAGGATTGTTTGGCATGGAAACACTCAAATGATGGTATTTTCACCCTCTCCTCTGCTTATGTTGCGCTCCATAATTGGGATCCTCATCCGCAGAAAAAAGTTTTCATGGTTTTATGGAAGTGGAGGGGTCCAGAGAGGCTGCACATGTTAATTTGGAAAGCTGCTCACCAAGCTTTAACGACCAATATGAAGAGATTTAGGTGTGGAATGAGTTCTTCGAGCCTTTGCCCAATTTGCTTGGATTGCATGGAGGACCATTTCCATGTTTTCAGGGACTGTGTGTTTGCAAAAGAAGTTTGGAGGGGCTTCCAAAATTTTTTAAACGCAAACTTCTTTGATGATTACAATTGGATAGATTGGTTATATAATAATTTAATTGATCATGGCTCACAGGGTGGTGTCGAGTGGGGACTTTTGTTTGGGGTTATTCTGGACAAATTATGGTGGAGGAGAAATGAGTGGGTTTTCAATAATAACCAGGTGCAAAGTTTTGAAGTCCAGCAACAAGCCAAGAGAAGTGTGGAGTCCATTAAAGCAACGTTGGAAATTAAACACACACTGGATGATAATAGAGAATCTCAGCTGAATTCTCTCCAAATTCGTTGGATTCCTCCTAGTCCAAGTGAGATTGCTTTTAATTGTGATGGATCAGTTTCTGATGATGGGTCTCTTGCTTCTTGTGGTGGTGTAATTAGAGATGATATGGGAAATTTTATTGTGGGTTATGCGGTGAAGTTGGGGGTTTGTTCAATTTTAGTTGTGGAGCTTTGGGGAATTTATCATGGTTTAAAACTTTCTTAGAGCAGAGGTTTTAGACGCTTAAAAATTTGTTCGGACTCGAAGTCTACTATTGGGTTGCTTCAAGATGTTTGCTGCAGATCACACTCTTGTCATCCTATGGTAGCTGCCATTCATGACATTCATAGAAATGATGGTGATGTTTCTTGGAATCATATTTTCAGGGAAGCAAACCAAGTTGTTGATGCTTTAGCTAAAGTTGGCCATACATTACATTGCCAGGTGAAGATTTATGATGTTCCTCCTTTTTTTTATTTTTAATGCCTTAAGAGTGGATGCTACTTGTACTTGGTTTCCAAGAGGATTTTAGTTTGTTGTTTGTGGGGTCTTAACCCTTATTATTCATAAAAAAAAAAAAAAAAAACGCCTTTGATTGCGATTTGGGGAAAATTGCTTTAGGGCTTTTAGCGTTTCTCTATTTTTCTCACAAAAAGTTAATGTTTATATGATTGATGTTTCCAACTTTGTATTGTTTAATTAGTGTTGTGGTCAATTGGGGGGAGATTTGGGATTAAGGTTGGTAGATTTTGAAGGAAAATTTGGGGGATCAAAACGCAACATTTTACCCCTCCAATTATTGATGTCACTTTACCATCCAAAACGCATCGTTTTGCTCACTTGGATACTCTCACACGTGTAAGCCAACAAAATGTCACCTCATTGGGTTAACATGTCACATAGACACAATCGTTTAGTCAAACGGAGCTTAGTTGACATAAGAATTAACGTATCCCACAAATGTAATCTTGAGAGATTAATTGGTTGTTGTTTTACCAAATCGGGTTGAGTGATTTGTTTCGGAGACCAAATTAGATTTTTATTCTTTCTCAAGAAAACACAAGAGCAAATGCTATGACACTCAACCATAGTTTATACTTGGTTTTGGGTAAGAAAATGGACCCATATTTCCCAAACAAATTCTCATGCACTTCTATAATATTGTACTTAGTCTACTACAATTAATTAAATTATAACATGCAGACTATATAACTTTTTTTCTATTTGAGTGGACAACTATAATTATACATACTGCTAGATTAAATTTAAAATATTAAATACTAAAATCAAGATTAAATTTCAATAATTGAGTCATTTGGGTGCAGTGCTAGGAAAGTATATATATATATATATATATATATATATATATATATATATATATATATATATATATATATATATATTTCCAATTTAACGCGGGCATGTTGAATGGGTCGGTCCAATCAGGTTCAAGTTTTAAGTCAAGTTGCCCGAAGTCTTCGTCAACCAATAATGATATGATAAAAATGAACATCTCCGCGTTGAGCAACTTGACATCAAACCTTCCCCTTTTAGATACACCAACCAACGAGCAAGAAGCAGAGAAGAAATTAGAGAGGAACTCAAAGACATGGCTGGTGAAAGCATAGAAATGAGCGGAGAGCAGATTGAGAAGGCATTTGCAGTGGCCTGGAAGGTTCACAAGACACCAGACAAACATTACCTTCTTGAAAAGATTAGAAAAAACAACCCTTCAGAAGTCATAATCAGCTTTCCTGGATCAGGTACTATCAAGGATTGGTATTCTGGAAAACCCTTTGGGGAAATCGAAATAAATCTCAATCTATTTCCCTCACTTAAAAGCATAGGTGTCAGTGAAGCTGCTCTAGTGAATGAAGCATTTCAGCATAGATTTGAAGCTATTTTAGCCAAGTCATCACTTGTAGCTGAGGTATTAACTCAAACCTCTCTTACAGCTAATGATTTAGTTATGCACACATGGATTTTTGCTTACTTTCCTTTTCTATCCAAACCCAACTTTTCCATCAATTACTCTTTGATAGATCATCTCCTAGATTTGGCAGATAAATAGCTGATATTGTCACTGTCAAATCTTAGTAGTAAAGTTGCCTAGAGGTTGTTAAAAATAATTATGATAACTTTGGTTTTTAAGGAAAGTATATATGCTGTGAGGCCATATTATGATATGACCAGAGTGAGTTGGGCTTCTATGTGATATGTGCTTAGAGTTGTTACTTTGTCCAAAATGTTTAAAACAATTTGGACTTGTACACTCCAAGCATTATACTCACTTTATTTATCTCATTTCTAATTCATGCGACACTTATTTATTTTTCAACATTATTCACTTTTGTTGTACAAATAACAAGACTGGTGTTTGAATGAATTTGCAGGTGGAGAAAGCAATGACAAAACAGAAGCAAATAGTGTTTACAGGACACTCCTCTGGTGCTCCAGTGGCCATTCTGGCAACCCTTTGGACCTTGGAGAAGTACCTAACCCCAAAATCCCACGGGGGCATCCCTCCTCTCTGTGTAACTTTTGGATCTCCCTTAGTTGGTAATCATGTATTTTCTCATGCCACAAGGCGAGAAAATTGGTGTCGCTACTTCAATCATATTGTGATGAGATATGACATAGTGCCACGAATCTTCTTTTCTCCTCTCTCTTCTTTTGATCAAAGATTTGAAGCAATTTCACAATTCTTCAATCCCAAATCTAAGTCTTTCATGAACGAATCAATTGGAAGAGGTACTGCAACTTCAGATTTCTACTTTGATGTAATGTCAAATGCTGCAACTGTCACAAGCCATGATGCTTGTAAGCTGATGGGAAGCACAGAAGCCACATTGGAAACAGCAACAAACTTTATTCGATTAAGCCCTTACAGACCATTTGGAACTTACATTTTCTGCACTGGAAATGGAAAGGAAGGAAAACAAATTGTCATAAGAAACCCAGATGCAGTTCTGCAACTCTTGTTTTTCTCTGCTCAATTAAGCACTGAAGCAGAAGCTGCTCAAGTTGCCTATAGAAGCTTTCGAGAACATATCATCAATGGCACCGAACTTCAACAAACCTTAGGAATGCAGAATGTTGTGTACTTGGATCAACTCCTGAAGGTTCCTTTGTCTGATGATGGTTCAAGTGACAATATTAGCATCGCCATAAATGACCTTGGCCTGGTAAGTAACGATTCTTCAGCATGTTATTACTGGTATAATTAAGCACTTCCAGGGGCTTAACCAATGGCAAGAAATTGCTTACTATTTTAATAAGATCAAGTGATAAAATTTTAGCTGTATGTTTCATAATCATTAACCTAAAAATGGATTTTGTTGAAATATGATACTTAGAATCTAGATAATAATTTGCATAATATGTGATCAATCAGGTGGCGGGTAATGGTTGGACGATATAGCTATCGGTCTTTGATTACCCCATAATTCTTAAGAATGAAGATTTGTTGTCTCACATTGGTGTCACATACCTTGTCCTCTAATATCATCTTGCCGCATTAAATTATTTTTTAACATTACATGAAATTTTTAACTGATATGACAAGATAGTATTGGAGGACAACACATATGATACCAAAGTTTTTCAGTTTCAAATGTAATATTTTCGAAGAAAAAAAAATATAAAAATTCTTTAACTTGGTCCTCCTAAATTAAAAATTCTTCTTCTTTGGTCTCCTCAAAGAAAATCTTCTAACTCGATGTGGTGATTCCTCGTTTTGAAATTTAGAGCACAAGAGCAAGACTGTGCCTTAGGGCAGCAGCAGGGTTAGATGAGCGTAGACGGAAAAACGAGGAGAAAATGAAAAGGAGGATAGATTTTGTTGAGGAAAAGATGAAGGAACTTGAAAAATACAGAGAAACATGGGAGCATCAAAAATTGGTTTACTATGATGCCTTCAAGATGCAAGAGAACCCTGATGAGGACTTTCCAGCAAATGTGAAGAGGCTAGAGCTGGCATCTGTGTGGGATGAGATTGTTGAAATGTTAAGAAGGTATGATCTCCCAGATGTGTTTGAAGGAAATCCAGAATGGGTGAAGCATGGAACAAGGTTTCGAAGACTAGTGGAGCCTCTAGATATTGCCAATTATTATCGCCATTTTAGGCCTGGTCCTTACATGATTAAGGGAAGGCCAAAACGATATAGATACACCCAAAAGTGGCTCGAGCATTCCCTGAGAAAGCAAGAAGAAGCAATCTCGGAATCTTGCTTCTGGGCTGAGGTGGAGGATCTTTTGTACATTATCAGTAAGAACAACAGCTCTTTTGGAGATGTTAAGGAAAGGGTTGTGAAACTAGAGGTTCAAATAAAAACATGTATTGAAAATGAGGAACTAGCTAAGGATGTTTTCCTGAAGAGTCCTACCTTGGTGAAGTGGTGGAAAGCTCTACCTCCACAACACAAGCAAGAATCATGCATTAGAAGTCTTATTGAAGTGTAGCACGTGACAAAAATGCATCAGAAATCCATTTTGCTGAGTGCAATGGTAGAGTGATATTTATTTTTCACCTCGCGTGTTCGGTTGTGTAATAAACATGACTCTCTTTTCTATTTTCTGACCATGAATAAATTGTGATAGATATAAAGATACATGAATAATTTCTTTTCATTTCCTCAAATCTTATTTTTATTATATAAACTAGTATTTGTAGGGTTAGCTAAAATTAAAGAGAATTTCTCCGTTACCCTGGCAAAGGGTTAGTACATGTTGTTGAAATGGACAGACATGAAAACATGTACAAAATACTTGAAGACGTATGTGTTTCTAATCAAATGGTGGAGAAAAGATGCAAGTTATTACCGGTGCAAGTTTTATATACAGTTGAAATTTAAAAGGTGCAATTTTAATATAATCGAAAGAATAATCAAATTTTCAAATAGAACTTACTTTTGGATTGAAAATATTGATACCAACGTGATTTTGAAATAATGTTTATGTAAATTAATATAAATTTATATTAATTGAAAGTTTAGGTAACTTGAAATATTTGGTGCTAACCGTAACTATTTAATTTAATTTAATTTAATATAAATTAAATACCTTGAAACATATTTGAGTAAGCAAAGAAAATGTGATGTAATTATACGTGATAGAACACTTATTTGGCGATTTGGATTCTATAATCAAATGTGTAATTACTATTTGATCATAGACTTGTGTGTGATTTGATGTGAATACTATAAAAAATAATAAGTAATTTAAATATTTTGAATTATAATAAGTACGATTATTATATATGTAATATATGTATTGAATTAAATTTATATTTATTCGATTATAGACCTGAAGCTCACTCAAAATCATAAATAACTTATGTGTTTTGCGCAATAATTATTATGATCATTATATATCTTTATATATAAAAAAGCAAGGTAGTCTAGGATTAACTCGGGATAATTTTGTATATTGTCTTAGGGGCAATTTGGTAAATTCAATAATTATTATTATTATTATTATTTTAAAATCTTAAAGTAAGTAAATAAAACAAATATAAAATTAAGGTATCATTATATATAAAAGTAAGGCAGTCTAGGATTAACTAGGGATAATTTTGTAAATTGTCTTAGGGGCAATTATTAATCTTTTTTTAAAAATCTTAAAGTAGGTAAATAAAATCAATATAAAAGTAAGATCTTTATATATAAAAGTAACGTAGTCCTTGAACTCATACTATTAGTATTACTAATTCTTCTATTAAATTCCAGTATAGATACAAAAATAATGTAATAATTTTATACCACTTTATATATTTAAATTTATGTGAGTTTAGTATTTTCCTAAAATAATTGAGTTGGTTGAGGCAAGAAAATATTTGGTAAAAAACTAAGAAATTCATTTTAATATATTTAATTAAGTACGAGTTTAAGGACTAATTGAGACAAAAAAAAGTAGTTGAAGGATTAATTTCACTAATAGTAGAAGTTTAAGGACCAATTGGGAAAAAATAGTTGAAAGTGCATATTTACAAATGGGCTAAAGTTTAAGGTATGTATGCACTATCTTTTTTTAAAAATCTTAAAATAGGAAAATAAAACCTCTATAGAGTAAAACATCTTTTTTTAGGAATTCATGGGAGTTTTTCAAAATTAAACTTATTGATGTTTTAATTTAAATTTTGAAATGTTTCTTTATGTCATAGGAATAGATAATTTTCTTAACACTTTTTATTATAATAAAATATTAAATTGTGTGTAGTTTTTTGTTTTGTTATTGTTTTAAATTTACAAAAGAAAATTTGGCTAAACAAACAATACATAATTATATTCTTCAAACATTATTTATCTATGCATCGCACGGGTCTATCCTCTTGTATATATATATATAATTTGAAAATTATTTACAATACATGAATGAATTGTAAGTAAATTACGTATAATTTGTATCAATAATTTGATTGCCATGATATCCAAAAATAATAATAAGAATAATCGAATTTGAAGATAAAAACTACTTTATGAGGGGGAAAATAAATGTTGTGACGTTATATGACATGCATCCCCCTTGAAAAAACCTAACATAACGTAGAATTGAGTGGAGAAAAAAACATGTGTGAAATGTTCTATATTTTTTGTTTGTTGGTCTTTATTAATCCTCGATCGGGGTGGTGTCTAGATAAAGCTCTTCTAAAGTGTCGACTTCAAGATTCGAACCCTTGACATTGCAGGTGAATGTCATCCGGGATCGCAATCCACTGTCATTGCAACCAATCACTGTTGGGTTAATTTTTGTTTTAAAAACTAAAAAACAAATGCTGCTCTTAGAACCAATATTTTCAAGATAGTATTTCCAAACAAAGCCTTTTTTTTTTAAACAAAAAAAATTGTTTCGGAGACTAAATTTTTGAAGATGAAATCTAAATTTGCATGGCTGTGAAAATAAGAGAATGAGAAGTTTTAAATTCAAGAAAGAGAAGTCAAACGCAAATGTGAAGTAAAAGGCAACAAGGATTGCACTATGTTAGGCCCAAACTCATGAAAAGGCCAAGGATTAATAAGCTTTTGTTGAACTTATGGAGGCTGGCCCACTTTAAAAACAAATGTGAAGCAAATTATTTACTAGTGATTAGGGATCTTCATAGGTCCAGGTCAACCTGATGAACTCGATAATCCAATCCAAACCGATATAATTGGTTGGGGTGTTTTGTTATTCGGGTTCGACCCGACCCAATGGAACCCGATCTGATTTGGTTCAGGTAACGGGTTTACTGATTTCAAACCCGTTACCCGACCACCCGACTTGATGAAGCATCTCTTTATTTTTTTAGTTATTTTTTAAAGAAAACTAATAGGAAAAAGGAAGAAAATAGGGCACCGTTGTAATATCTCTGTTTTCTGAAACCCTAATTGAGATAGACGGCATTAATCGGGTATTTATACGTTTGTTTGATAATTACTATCATGGCTTGAAAGTGTGCTTAGAAGATATCTTAAATGTAGGAATGAATTGGATAAGAGAAGAATGAGGAACAAGTGATCGGGAGCAGAACACTCAAGCGTGGGCCGGGAGAACGCTCAAGCCTGATAACGCTCTAGCGTGGAGCGTTTGGATGCTCAAGCGTTGACCTTCTGACCAGTTGACTTTCAGTGATGGGACATAAAGTGACATGTGTCATTTACACGTCGCAGCTGGCACGTGATGGGCGATGCCTTGACGGTGAGGAAACGTCAACGCTCGAGCGTTGAGGAAGCCAACGCTCAAGCGTTGGAGCGCTAAAGCGTGGAGATCCAGAACACTTAAGCGTTGTCAGCAGAGTTTTACCTCTATATTTAGCTCTTCACTTTCACTAGGACAGAGTTTACCATTTTCACCAGACCAGAGAGCTCATGGAGAAGAGGCCCAGAGGAGTTTAAGAGTTGTGATCTCAGTTTGTGATTCGTTCGTTAGTCTGATCCCAGTTCCGATCGTGTTTTCGTGATCAGCGCGACTTCTACTCCAATTCTACTGGTTTGCTTTTGTGATTCAACGAGGATAAGCCGAGGTTCCGTATCTACCTACATTGTACCTATACAATGTTCTCTTTTAGTTTAAACTTCTTTTCATGATTTCCGTGATTAGGGCAAGTTTGGAAGCTGCGTTCGTGAACACGTTGGAAAAAGGGCCCCGTGGCTGTGAGGCTTAGAGAGGAGCAAGGAGTGCTCATTGTGTTCGTGATTATCGCTACATTTGCTATCAGGTGGGGAGAAAGAGTTACACACGTCGGGGAGGCAAGAGTAGTCTATATAGCTTTGTTGTATGTTTTGCATGTGTAGGGGAACCCTAAACCCTATGTGAGGTTGAGCCCTGACAAAGTACCTAAACCCTAGGTTTAGTCTACTTTGGGCTATCATCGCTATGTTTGATACCCTAGGTTAGTAGATTTGTGATGCTTTGTGATATGTGCTATATGGTGCTATGTGCGTACCTGCTAGCTGTGATATTTGCAATATATGAGATATATGCATGATCTGGTAGCATTTTGATATGTTGGGATGTTTACTAATTTATTGAACATGATGATAACTGCTCCATTTGGCTCGAAATGCATGTATGCATGAGACTTGGAGGTTTAGTATGATTAGGGCTTTAACCCTGTTGTGGACGTTTGAGCTGATAGTCGACAACTGAGGTTATAGTGGAGCTTGGAGCTCATAAGGTTATGATGGGAGCTTGGAGCTCATATGGTTATAAGTGGAGCTTGGAGCTCATGATGGTTACTTTTGGAGCTTGGAGCTCGTGTTGCTGAGAGCAAGTTTGCATGTGTTGCGGTATCAACTCAAGAGAGATGGATGACATGCATAGCATATGCATATGATGCCAAGTGGCGAGCCGTGTGCCGAGAGGCATAAGAGGTTGGTGCACCGACTGCGGGTGCGAAAAACGGAAGGCTAGGTCTGCGTGATCTTGGGGATATACTGGACACAGGTGTACCCACATGAGACTGATATGGTAGCTCTTATCATGTCGTGGCGGTCCTGAGCACGTCCTACTATCCCAACTGGACCCTGAGTCTTTCCAATTGCTGGTGGCTCTTCGGAGGAGGCTCGATTAACCCTATTTGTCTGGGACAGTTGAGCGGTGATGCACTCTTATAGGTCACAGCGAGCGGAATGGATTACCGGAACGAACCAACTTGTTGTCCGATGTGCAGACCTGATGTTGCCCTTAGGAGGGTGTTTAGTATCGGGTAGCATGCATAGAAAGAGTATGTGTACATCTAGTTAGGGAACGACCGTGATGTCGAGACATTGAGAGATGGTTGTATTTGCTATATATTCTGCATTGCATCATCCCTATCATAGATATATATATCTTATCTCCCTATATTTCCTTGTATGTTATGCTTTCGATCTGCGAGCAGACGACGAGTTAGCAGAAGGCGACTATGGACCCGAGGATGCATCCCTTCCTCCAGACAGCATCGAGGATCCAGATGCTGGGAGAGCTTGAGATCGACTATCATGACGAGCAGGGGTGGCAGGTGGACCCCTCTACGTTTTTTACTGTGTACACCGAACCAGTGAGCTTGCTGTTTCGAGGCGGTACTCCACCACGAGCAGACATCATGGGACCGTACAGAGTGATCCAGTTTCTTCCCTTTCCACAGATATGGCACCCACCCAAGCCGCGTGAGCGGGACTTTATGTGGGCTGCCCCACCATCATCTCACCTGACCAGTCGCAGAGGTTTTGTGCTGAGAGGATAGCGCAGGAGCTCAGAGCGGTATTTGAGGGCCGTCAGGCGTAGGCAGATTGTTATGTCTAGTTCTTCCTCGGATTATGTGCCCTTTCAGGTTTATAGATGCACGTATGAGGAAGGACAAGGTAGCTCTTGACTTTCACTTCACTGAGGACATGATGTCGCCAGTGCGTCTGTCATAGGATGTGAGGTGAGCATTAGAGTCCCTTTTGATGTATATGTTTTGCTTTCAGTTTTTCAAGGTACTTTCGTTTGTATCTCTGTAGCCCTACTGACAGGCCACCATGTATACTTTAGTACTGCTTATATATGTGCATGTTTTGGTTTATCCTGCTATGTTTACGCTGATGTTATACGCGTTTATAGTTGGATGCATATTATCGTTGGTTTTAATAAGCGAGTGATCGTTAAGTCATGATTAATACTATGAAAGAATTCTAAGGCTAATGGGATTTCCTCGAGTGGAACTTGGGGACGTCACAACCGTTTCATCTCTCTCAAGACAATCACTACACCAAGCTTTGTTTTTAGTGGCAATTATATAATGGCAATAAGCTAATTGCCAGCATTTCGTTACCTGAATTAAAAAATTTGTGACAAAAAATATTAGCCACTAAAAAAATTAATAATGACAATTTCACTATTTGGGGCTGAGACAATTTGATCACCTCTTTGTTTGTCCAATTTCTACCTCACTTCTCCAAACACCGTTTCTTCACTAGCATTTCGATTCTTCTCCTATTTCCTCACATTCTTTGTGTTCCTCTAGTCCCGATTTCGAACTCAACCTACTTCCGATTTCGAACCCTAAATCACCTCACTAGCATTTCGAACCTAATTTTCCTCTTCTTCGCGTTCTTCAACATTTTCTGCAAAAAGGTCGCTCATCTCCTCTCCCTCTCTCTTTCTCTCTTTACTTCCGTCAACCTCAACATTTCTCTCTCTCTCTCTCTCTCTCTCTCGCTTTGTGATTTCTTTGCAGAGCTGTTGAAGGATTGCTCAACATAGGAACTCAGATCTCACTATCACAATATTGGTTAGTGAGTCTATTTCTTTATTGTCGTAATTTTTTTTTTTGCAGATATAAATCATTTCGAGCTCTTGAAGTTATCGTAATTAATTTTGGGTTTAGATTTAGCTCTGATGTATGTGCCTTTTAGTTTTTATTCGTTCTTTCCAATTCAACTTTGATTGAATGAGGTTTTGGACCTTTTGGTGTTTTGGTTTTTCCCCCTGTGATTTCAGTGATAGACCTTTGTTTTATGTCATTCAATGTGTTATGGTGTACTTTGTGATTGGTTGAACTTCAATATATATACGATAAACCACAGGGTGAAATTTATGAGATGTGACATAGGATAATAGTGGTACCTGACTATTCATTTGTATTGTATGTTTGAGAATTTGGATTGATCTCTGAAAATGCATTTAGGACTTATTTTTGGATTCCTTTTTTGAGTTTTTATCAATAGTTTAATTTTTCCAGGATGATTTTATATAATTGAATTAGGCTCTCAAGTGTAGTTTAATAACTAGAGGAATCAACAACCATTTCTCAAGCAGCATGCTGAGTGTGGTTATGCATTCCCATTTTGTAGTTATCTGGAACAGTTTCTCTCTGTGCACGTGGTGTTTGCGACTTCACCACTAAAGCTTCATTTGCTACGAGAGAGAGCTTAAAATTTATTCATCTGCAATAAGTAGTTTTTTTTTTTTTTCAAATTACCAATTTGTCTTTATTATTCATTCATTGTACTTTGATACCAAATGATGGGAAACATTTCTGACGACCTTCTTGATTACTCCTTCTCTTTTTCCTTTTTGGTCAATCAACATTTATTCAACATCAGTATTTTCAACATACCAAATTATGCTGGTTATTTGCATAAGTGTAAATGAATGATATGAAAAGAATGATGTAATGTGAAGAACCATGATAATATGTTTATTGTTGTGTATACGTGATGATAAGAATGTCATGTTTGATAAAAGAGTAACACCGAGGAGCCTTAGCTCATAAGGTGAAAGTGTAACACCCCCTCTCGGTGTCACTTTCGTAACTCAAACAACAATAACGCATGAAATAAAGATTTGCTGATTTCTTTCGGAAAACAGATTTTATTTACTCCGTTCTTTCTTTATTTTGAAAATCGTGGTAAAAGTTTTTCTCCTCACAGCAGTAAATGATAAATACTCAAGATCAACATCAATATATATATATATATTATCAGTTAACAACGTACATAATGGAACCCTGGACAGAACTCGTCCATTTCCAAAAGGTACACTAACAGAAGTAAACCCTACAAGTCTACGAACTTGTCGCGACAGTCTGGAAACTGTATTTCCAAAACCCTGGCCATCAGTAGCCGATAACAGACTACCTAAAATTACTACCTCAGAAGAAAACCCTAAGCTGGTCCGACTCTAACAAAAAGACGTACTACCTAACATACGCCGTACCAATGAGATTGGGTCTCGTCTTCAACCATCCATACATCATCGTCGTCAACATCGAGCAGTTCATGCTACAGGGTCCCGAAGTGACCCAGAGGACTGTTGATAAACATCTGTATATGTATTCAAAAATATAACAGGATGTCCAACATGTATAGGCAAGGGTGAGAAACTAATATATGAACTCAAAATACAACAACTACATACACAACAAACATAACAGCAGTTCGTAGATATATATTTCAGACATAGCTTTTCAACATGACAAGTATGTCACAAAATATTGTACCAATACAGATAAGGCAAAGGTCTCATACCCAACAGTTATTGTTATTTTTAAAACATATGCAAGGCACTTCCAAATATACCATCTAACATTTGATTCTTAATTTCCGGAAATCCCATCACCAAACGAATGAGTTGATCAAGCTCGATTGCCAATTAAGGCCCACAATGTTCACCATATCACGCTGTCCAACATAGGGAGCAACGCTTCCCATTATATGGATTTCATTACCATGTCACACCGATCAACATAGGGTACAGTGCTTCACATTACATGGATTTCGTCACCATATCACACAGACCAACACAGGATACCATGCTTTACACTATATGGATTTCATTACCATATCACACCGTACAAATGCTTCACATTATATGGATTTTATTGCCATATCACACCGACCAACACAGGGTACAATGCTTCACATTATATGGATTTCTCATTGCCCATCAAGGTACAATGACACACAACGACTTCAAGTCATCACAGGGTTCCCTATCATCAAGGTCACGTCTGCCAAAAACAAATGCATGAGAAAACCTTTTGTTTTCGTATGTTTTTCTGTGTCGTACAGTTATTTCCTCGTTGAAGCTTCAAAGCTATCAACCACCACAACTTTTAGACTCTTAAGTCTTTTCAACATTTTCAAAAAACACACAGTCCAAAACCAAAAAGGACACACAGTCCAATTACAAAAAGGACACATAGTCCGACAGCCCAAACCCAAAAATCCCCAACCGATACATCAATCTCGGATTTTGGATTCTAGAGCATACAACATGTCCACAAGCCTATAAGACCACAAAGATTGTCCACAAGCTTACAGAACCACTTTACTAACACGGATCCTTGATCCACGTGTTCCGCAGAACACTAGAACCTCGACGTCTCGGTTCGGTTTTGAGGTTCGCTTTCAAAATAACTTTTCCTTTTGAAATACAAAACAAAACCCGCATCACCGAAGCTTACACACAAAGCCTTCGGGATCAGTTTTCCATAAAACAGAACTCTTGGTTGGTCAACACCACTTTTTCTTTTTGCAAACTAAACTTTAGTGAAACATCAACACTTTGAAAACATAACTCATGAAAAACCCTTTTTCTTGGATAAAACAAACTTGATTCCAAAACTATGTCCTTGAAAATACTTTTGTTCGAAATGATTCGTTTTAGCCGCTTTAAAACTAATGATGATTCCTAAAAGCACTTTTTCCTCTTGAAAGCTTACTTTTCTTAAACTATAATTGTTTTCACTTTTCTTTCCTTATGCCTTTCTATTTTTTTATTAATCAAATCTATTTTATTTTCTTATTTTCTAATTCCTTCAAAAACTCTTATCCTTTTATTTATTTGTTTACATCCCAAGCTTTTTGAAGCTTTTAACTTGACTCGATTTTGAACTCTAACCAATATTAGATTTCTCAGCACAACACCAATTATCATTTTAAAGTCAACACATCATGCTAAGCATACACATCATAATTTAGCATACTTAAGCATTAATAACATCATTCACCATAATCAATCACAACAACACAAAATCATGCATAATTCGGCATAACCAAATATGAGCAAGCATAAAATAAATCACTCAACATCAACACAGCACATTTAAAATATTACAAACCATATACACAACCACAACACGCAGTTGTCGGAAATTGAATTCCTTAGGTTTATCCCCTTACCTCTTGAAGTAATCCTTCCAACGAAAAGTCGTCTGATCGGTCCGCCAATCTCCCGATTACTCGTCCGAATACCCAACAACAACTACATACACACAATCATATCAAACATCAACATTAAACAACATAAATTTTCCCTAAATCCCTTGATCTAGCTCCAAAAATTAGCTAGAGATGTCTAAAAATTCCTAACTCTTGGATGAATGACCCATAAGTATACCTAACACTAGAATAAGTCTCATTACTCAAAAATTGAATCAAAAACTCAAGCTTTTTCAATATATATGTTTCGGCCATACCATACCCATATGGGTTAGGGAATTCTTTTGGTTACATGCTCTTGGATAATGAAAGAGAATGATGAAACTAGCTCATAGAAAATGGTTTTACATTAAAAGGATTTTTCTACACTTTTCTATGAATTTATGAAGTTCAAAGCTTCAACTTGAACAAAGCTTGAAAATGGAGTTTCAATGGAAGAATATGAAGGTTGAGAGATCAAACGAGGATTTCATACCTCCTAGATGATGAAGACGAATGAGCTTCTCAACTTTTCTTCACAAAAGATCTTGAAATTTCTTTGAGAAAAAGAGAAAAAGTGAAGGAGAAAAGTGCTTAAGAAGAAAATGAAATAGATGATGAGTTGATTAAGGTGGGGGAAGTGGGACTTGATGAGGAGGGATAAGGATGTCCAAAATTTCTCACTTAAGGGCAATTTGGTCTTTTCACCCAAGGTTAAATGGTAATTATGAAAAAGGTCAGGGGCATTGTGGTCTTTTCGTGTCCAGATATTTTCAAACGTCATCATGACACCAACACACCTTCCTAGGTGATGTGACCTGATGTGACTTCATGTTTATCCGTTAGAGGGTCCCGATAAATCCGAATTCGACTCCGTTCGTCACCTGATTCAAGATTTCGCTCGAATAACTTATATTATTTCGCTTTTTAGTGCGAAAAACCAATTTTAGCAAAATTGTCAGGAATTCGATTCTAAGCCTAACTGTTTCGTTCACGAGTCAAAATTAGATCTTCTGAGCAGTAAAATCTTACTGTCAGTGAAAATGCAGACCGGACTCCGTCTGAGTTTTCAACCCAAAATTTAACCATAGCTCTCTACAATAACGTAGAGTATGAATATGACTTCGATTTATCTAAAATCATTTTCTAAAACTCAGATAAAATATAAACGTATTTATATTCATTTCCGATCTTAGAAAGCAGCGAAAATCGAGGTGTTATAGAAAGTGCCTCCCTCAAAGCTGTATAAATTCCTCACCTTCCTCTCACATCAAATCATCCTGCACATTCACTTCCTCTCTTAATTTCACTTCATTACTTTTTCTCTCCATCTCTATCTCACTCGTTGGGTTCTTGTCTACTCCTTCTTCCTTCAATTTTTTTCTTTTCTCTCATTACCCCTCTAGCTCTCAGGCCAAGGTAATCACAGGAAAAGAAAAAAACATTTTCTCCTCTGCAAAAAGCTCGTGAAAAACAATGAAGGTAAGGGGGAGGAGAAGCTTTATCATGGAGGGAAAAATAGTGGATACAATTCTTGTTTTGCTAGGGACTTCCCTTGCCCCTAACATTTTCCATTCATATATATTATCAGAGAAAGAAATCTGCTGATACATGTGAGGGATTGTTGGGGTTGATGTTAATGAACCTTTGTAAGATAGGATTATATGAATATGCTCCTTGTACAGATACTGCCTGTGTCTCTCTCGGTTTGTTTTTTTAATTTTGTTGTTCTGCCCCCGTGATCTTCTTTTACTATCACGACATGGAGACTTTGGAGCTGCAGTGCCCTGTGTTGTTGTTGTCCTCTAATCCTGGTTTGTTAAAACTGCACATGTAAAAATGGATGTGAGTTTAATAGGATATGGGTTGAAGTAATTGGGCTTGGGTTAGCTATTCCACATAGGCAGTATCTAGAAGCTTTGTATATATTTCCATTCAGTTATTACCTCACATGTAGAAAATGCTTTTCTGTTATTTTCAATTGCTAGGATGCACACATCTGGCATAGGATCCCTAAAGATAGGCAACAGATTCAATTATATATTGTAGGTTAAAATATTATTTTGATCCCTTAATTTATTTTTTAATTTTAATTTGATCCTTTAATTTTTAAAAGTTTCAATTTGATCTCGTAATTTATCTCTGTTAACACAAATTAGTCCTCTCTGTCAATGACATAAATAAATAAATTTCAAATTGATCCTTTAAATTGTTAACAAGTTTCAAATTGATCCTTTAACTTTTAAATGAGTTTCAAATTGATCCCTTAACTTTTAAATGAATTTTAAATTGATCCCTTAAATTTTAAATGAGTTTCAAATTGATCCTTTAAATTATTAATATGTATGATATTTTCATCACTTTTGTTTATATAATTAAGTAAGGAGATTAATTTGGATTCACAAAGATAAGTTAAGGGACTAAATTAAAACTTTTAAAAATTAAGGAACCAAATTAAAACTAAAAAATAAGTTAAGGAAGTAAAATAATATTTTAGCCTCGTAATGAATTGCCAGGGAGGAAGAAAAGAACTATCCAGTCTCTTACTCTCTTATTTTCTTAGGAGCCCCCTTGTGCTCGAATTCAAGAAACAAACCAACCCTCACACTTCCCAACCCTCACAAGCCAGATTCAGGATCAACACTTCCCCCCTTCGCCAGTAACCGGATCCACCATCGCAGATGTGCCTAACTTCGTCGTCCTGGACAGTTTCTCGGCCGCGGAAACCAACGAGAGATCGCAGTAGCTCGTCGTCGAAATGGATAACGACAGCGCCAGACTCAATCAGCGCCCTCACCCTCTCCGTCTCGCCCTTCTTGGCAATGCAGCTTCGGATTCACCTATGCGTGTGACTGAGAGTTGTGGCTCTGGCAACTCCTTGTTTTGCCACCATCCCCCTATCCGCACCACCACCGCACTACATGAAATCTGTCCTTCCTCTTGGCGATGCTACCACCTCCGTCGATCCCCAGCCGCTACCTGAAACATTTGACTCAACACCGCCGCAAGAGCGGAACCAAAATGCGCCGGTGACCAAGCAACGGGGTTGCGACCTTCCTGTCGCGCTAAACCCGGCAGAGAACCCCCCCGCTGAAACCGCCGGACCCTCGTCCCTGTTTGACGGCAGACTCTGCTATGGCGGCGTCTACTGGACCGATCAAGTTCCTGCCAACTGAGTCGCCGGAACCACCAGACCCACGCCGTCCGTTACAACGAGCTTCACTGCACTGGGTGGCTGAGCTGCACAAATGGGCGATACGGGTACTTGCTGGGATCAGAAACGTAAATGGGGAAAAACAAGGAGAAAGGGGAGAAATGGTATTCCAAAAAATAGGACAGCTTTTTGCCTTAATGGGCCAAGCCCAATGTTCCCATATTAATTCTGATTATGTAAAAGGGGGGTCAAGGTCACACTTGAAACAACATTATGGGCCTATTCAAAAAACTGAAAAAAGGGCTCAATTTACTCAAAAAAGGATAGTGCTTCAAGTAGGAAGGAAAATGAAGTTAAAAGTGTGTGGGCCACAACCTACTCTTCTAATTGAATCAGAGTTTTCAACCATCTGTTATGATGTTATGCGAGTGATTGTTGGAGTAGTTACTATTGGTTCCATTTATCAGCAATCGTTCACTATTGGGTCACAATTGCAAAGCTTGGGACATATTGAGGGACCTATTGGCGATATCAAGACTGCATCGCGTCAAAAGGTGCCGTAGCACCATATGTTGATTTATTCAGTGAGGATTGGACCAGAGCAACAATGGGATTCTGGTGGATATTTGGATTAATCTACGGCAGCTAGGTGGTCACCATTCAAACAATGGGATCCAGGGAAATTTGTCCCAAGAGCATTTTTTTCACAACCTTGAGAATAAGGTTGGTCTTGATGGGACATGGAATGATATGGTATGGGTCGAAGTAATTGGGCTTGGGTTAGCTATTCCACATAGGCAGTATCTAGAAGCTTTGTATATATTTCCATTCAGTTATTACCTCACATGTAGAAAATGCTTTTCTGTTATTTTCAATTGCTAGGATGCACACATGTGGCACCGGATCCCTAAAGATATGCAACAGATTCACTTATATATTGTAATGAATTGACAATGAATGGAGGAAGAAAAGAATTATCCAATCTCTTACTCTCTTATTTTCTTAGGAGCCCCCTTGTGCTCGAATTCAAGGAACAACCCAACCCTATCAATTGTTCGACCTGCCACCACATCAGCACCACCTTCACCTCCGCCATTCCGCTCCTAACAGAGTTGCACATAAATAAAATATGTTATTGACCAAAACAGGTGTAGGTGTTGAAGCCTTAAAGTTTAGGTGAATTTTAAGTGACTTAACATCAACAATTTTGGGTATTGTGATACCTCCCTGTCACCTTCAGATTTGGAAATGTTTGGCTTTTTTATCTATGAAATTGCTTTCCTATATTTTCTTTTATTCAGTGTGTAATCGTGATGACAATTGTATTTTTTTTTTTTCTGGAGACTATTATATTGTGGTACTATTCATCTCTCTCTTTTTTTTTTGTTATAATGGTACTATTCATCTATATTCTTTAATGATGGTGTTGGGAAATTGTTTGCGGACCCACTGTTTTGTTGCAATACTATAGTTTTGGTTTCATAGTTTCAATATTAAGTTTTCCTTAGTAGTGATTATATAGAGAAAAAAAATGGTTTACCATAATTGCAATTGATTGTTGACCTATGAGTGATTAAAGTAGCAAAACGTGCTACTGGGAAATATTTAAGGATGAAATGACTATATATATATAAATATACTGTTGTTGTCTTTTATTTTTGTCTTTAGTATATTATTCTTTGACTCTGTTCAATGTATATTATTAATATTAAGAAATGAGATTGAAGTATTGGTTGGTTGTTGTTATTTTTGGACGTGAACAGCAAGAGGAAGCAATTTTTCCAAATTCTGATTTCTGCAGTTATTGCTATTTATTTGATGATTGTTGTTGTTGGTACTGTTTCTTGCTATCTGCTACTGCTTAATGTTAATAAATTCCGGTTATAAACTAATAAAGGTTTAATATTTAGTTTGATAGCTGCTACTGCTGTTTCACGTGGAACAAAAAAAACATTCTTCTTTTGTAATTGAACCTCACGAATATTTATACTCTATGTTAACAAGGAAAGAAAAAAATATTACTTTGATAGTTTTAATAAAGAAAGGTTTAGAATGTTTTTGTGACTAACGTATAGCATTCTTCTGGAATGAGAGTATGGTAGATTTTGTGACAAAAGGAATAAGGTTTACCAAACACTTGATTAAAAAAAAAAAAAAAAAAAAAAAAAAGAATTGATGGTACCACTGAATCATTCTTATCTTAAAGGAATCTAAAGAATTTTAATTTAATAAATGTGTAAAAACCAAAAAAGACACTCAGTGTATAGAAATTTCTTAGCTGGAATCCCACTATTCATTGAGAAATAATTCTCCAAGATTTTAAAATACAGAAAACCAAGTGTTATTATGGCATATGCATTTCATTTTCATAACAAATAATTTTTTTTGTAAAAGTGGATGCAACGTCGTAGTGCATGTAAGAATTGAGATAGTGAAGGTCTAAAGTACTAGATCTTAGGGGAGTCTATATGCGGAATTCCACAAGTGGCCAGGTGGTAGCTCCCCTGTGTCGTGGCCTCGAAACCCAGCATGGTTATCCCGAGTAGTCACTAAATCTATTCATGATCAGTGGTAGAGTGTTCCAGTAGGTCGGGTGTTGCGCAAAAATTGTTATGATGTTGCACTTAATTCTGGGCCAATAGATATGGAACATGTCCTCCCGATCGCACCTCGAATGAAAAGGAATCTCTCCATGGGATAGAATTGTTTTTGGATCTCATGCATAATTGCCATAGCATATACATTTCACTATTTTCATGTCATATGCATACCATTACTAATCAACAAGATGGTTCAATTAAATAAAAAGATTATATAACCTCATGATATAGTTATATAGCTTGGTTTAAATGGGTTGCTTGAATTCTTTAAACTAATGAAAATTATGAATAATACTTATTCGACTTTTAATAATCGTTGTTGTATTTTGATTGTTTTTACCATTCTTCCATTCCTTTTTATGATAAATGTATTCTCACTCCTTTTGTTTTGAAATTTGTATGTAAATAATAAACCTTATTTAAAGATGGCAACTCCGAGGTCGATTCCTTATCTGGAAACCATTCTTTGTGACTTCAAAGAAGGAGATCGGAGCGTGGATCACGACAGATGGTCATATTCAGCAAATTCACCACCTACCATATCTATCATGATTTATATGTCCGTGTTTCGCCTATTCGGATACAAGGACTCGTAGTCACGACTTTTCGTTTACCTTTTGAGATGATGTGGACTCCGCCATTGCTTTTTTTTTGTCTTCCCTCAAATCCTTTACCAAGAGTCACATTCGTAGATGTTTAGATGATTTGATTTTAGGCTTTGATTAGTCGATGGCCATAATCAAATTATGTATGATGATGTAAATAAGTAATGACTATATTTAATTATTTTGCATATTTATTAAGTTAGAAAAAAAATATGCCCCTTTTATTCTAAGGAAAGGTAAATAAGTAAATTAATTGCACGAAAATGAATCAAGTTTTACTTAATCATAGGATAATTTAAGAGTGTCACACTAGGTGGCGGTGGTGCATCGGCTAAAGCGATTGAGAGAGGGTCATAGAGAGGGAGAGAGCGAGAGTGAGAGTTTAAGAGCGAGAAAGGGTCATAGAGAGGGAGAGTTCGAGTTTGAAGGCATGCATAGGTTTGAAAGAGTGAGGAAGAATAATAGTGGACACAAACCTTTAATAGTTATTTTAGGTGGACCATTCCTTTAACAGTGCTTTTTGTAGAAAACGCTATTAAAAAACATATATTTAACAGCACATCTCTGGAGAAACGCTATTATATCTTGATAGCACAATATTTAGTGGGAATGATACCAAGTGACAGAGCACAACTGCATGTGATCTCTTCGCCTTCTCTATCAACATTGTAACTTCTATTTATGGTTTCTCTTTAAAAACGCACGACTGCACGTCTTCTCCACTAACTGCACCGTTCGCTCGTATGTATAGATTGAACCATTCCATACAACGAAACTATTCCACACTCAAAAACCTTTCACTTTCTGAAACCTACCTTTCATTCTCCGAATAACCTTTCACTCTCCAAAACCCAAATGGTTGCCAAATTTCATCTCATTACAATGAGGAGAAGTCTTGAAGAGCTTTAACAAGATGGATATGACACAACTATAGAGATTGCTTTTTAAGGATGGATTGATTACTTCAATCTCCAAAGACTCATCTCTATTTTAGAAATCAAGGAGTTCTGGTCCAATGCTGATATCAACGCTGACGGGTCCAACTGGGCACATAAGTGGTGGTGTACTAATGACCATTACACAGGCTCTTGTTGTTGAAATAACTGGAGCTCCAAACAAGGGTTTGGAGAGTTTCAGAAGTCTGGACTGGGTATTGGAAAACCCAAGCCTTTCTCTGGAGAAGGTTTATTAGGAACTCTTTGGGGATAATACTAGTCTAAATAAGAATGAGACCTCTCGGCTGACCAATAAGGGTAGATTCTTGTTGGAGTCTTGCCGCCATTTTATCCTTCCCCTCACAGAGAGTGAAAGCTTGTACTCCCTCATTCTATCAACGTCTGAAATGACGGTGGTCTATCACATCCTCACCTACTCCAAAATCAACCTTCCATTCCTTATCATGTAACATCTAAAATATCATATTTGCAGGAATGTTGGAAGCATCCCCTATGGAATGCTCTTTGTTAAGATCTTCGGATCTCATGAAGCCTATTGGCATCAAGCATCGTCAATATGGTTTAAATCACTCAACATTGCCTTCCTCAGAGGCAGGGGTATTAAACCGGTTCCTCGCATGATAGATTCTTCTTCAGAATCTACGTATCTAGAGTCTGCCTCACCATTGTCTCCATCTGATTCTGACCTCGAGGACATTCAGTAAAAAATAAAAAGGTAAGTACAGAGAGGCCTAACCCACGCTCGATCTAACTACTCAGGCCATGGAAAGGTTGGAATATCATCTAGCAAAGAGGAGAATATGAGAGTGACGACTATTTGTAAAAACAACTTTTAATTATTATCAATGAAGTACTATATTATCTATGCATTTTCTGTTGTTCTATATATGCTCTCTTCAATATCTACAAGTAATGAAACATTGAATACATTGACAAACTTAGAAGTTATGAATGTATACGACTAACTTAGAAATTTTAAGTTAGAAGTTAAAACTAAACTAAATATAAATTTTATGAATGTATACGACTAACCAGATATAAGCAACAATAATTGTATGACTAATATAAAAGTTTTAAGGCCTAATATACGCTAGTCTAAATATAGCGTTGTCAAAAGTATAACCTTTAATAGTGTTTCCTTTTATATGCGCTATTAAAGATTAGCATTTTCACCTTTAATAGCGTTTCTTAGTGGAAATGCTATTAAATGTAGAATCATCACTTTTTTTGTTATGAAGATTATTTTTCAACTAATCATTAATTAAACAATCCTATAACAAAACGTGGAGTTAAATAAACTTCTATTTCGTCATAACTTTGAAATATTAGCAAATATTAGGCCTCTATAAATATTTGCTCAAACTAACATTTGCTAACCAAATAAATACGAAGCAGAAACAAATATAAAACAGAAACAAATAAATATGAATCAAAGATTCTTTCATCATTGACTACAAGAGTTGCAATTTGCTACAATATACATTGATCAACATTTGGAGCACACACTTCAAGATATTACATTGATAATTGAAGGAGCAGTCTGTAGTTACTGTCATGATTTCTTTACTATGGCTTTGCTTTAGTTTGTGCCTTATAATAAATTTCTGATCATTTTTACATTGATCAACGTTTGCAGTATTATCAAATTTATTATAGGCTACTGACTCTGTGAAAATTTGTGACTTTGGGTGGAAATCATTCTTCTGTCCTCCCTTCAGCATCGAAGAAGATTTCAGAAACTGCTTTGCAACTGGCTGAGCTATTTTATTGGTAGACTCATAAACTTGATTATCAACAGAAGGGTTTGCTGCTAGAAAGGGTTAATGCTCCTTCAGTGGAGACTCTGGGAGCCTTCCCCTTGAGTAGAGACCCTACTAGGAGGGCTTCTTCCTCTCATTATTTTAGCCTTTTACCCTTTTCTGGGCGGAGAATGACCAAGGCGTCATATTCTCATATCTTTTTTTCGTCTATTATGATATTTTAGGAAAACCCTTTTCCGAGCATTCCCAACATGGAAGGTGGTGAATGACGAGGTTAAGGCTAAAAACAATAAAGACTTCCGCTTTCATTGAAATTTTAGGAAAAGTATCAAAAAATGAAGAATTCAAAAAAGACGGTGAATTTATAAAATTTGTAGTGTGAAAGATAATAACACAGAGGAAGGACATTTATAGGAGGGTTTGGATCAATAGAGTTAAGGTAGAAATGATTATGGACAGTTAAGGTATAATTGATTACGGCATCAACCAACTACAATATCACGTTTTTTTTTAAAGAGGCTCATTAACGTTCGTGAACTATGTCAACTAACATGCAGAGAGTTGGTCACCTAGATTGTTTTGTTTTGAATATGATGTAAAGAAGCGTTTCATCACGCATGCGTTATTATATTTAAATATTTAATAGCACCTGTCCAGGTAATCACTATTAAACTATATTTACATAGCACTTCTCCGTAAACACGTTAAAGTATGAACAAATTTAAAAAAAAAAAAATAGGATTTGGGTAATGATAGCATTTCGTTCGTAAAACGCTATTGAATTTGTACATGTTAATAACGTTTCCTTGTACAAACGTTATTAAAACCTCCGCACATATTTTTAAAGTATTTCCTCTAGAAACCTCTATAAAGTTACGTTATTAAATCAAAATTTTGACATAGTTATTTTTTATACAAACAAAGTTTGCACTAAAATTTACTATAGTATACCTCAAGCACCTTAAATGTAAGAACTCTTAATATTCATTTACACTTACATCAATCTATAATATCTATACAAATATCTTATTAGTTACAATTTTACTAATTTTTAAAAAAAATCCTTATAACTTAGAAATTTTTAATTAAATCTTGATATTTTGCCGTGGGTTATGATGTGGATGTGGATGTGGGTGTGGGCGTGGGCGTGTGGCGACATAAATGTAAAACGTTGCTAGGTTTAGGTTACTTTTTATTTTTTTTAACAATATTTCTTTGCTACTTAGTTTTGCAAGGGTGAAAAAGGAAGACTGTTATTGGTTTCAAAATCTTCTAAAAGTTTTTTAAATAAGTTTCAAACAACCAACTTCTCTAAAAATCATTTTTCCTCATAAAAACAACTTTTTTGTAATTTAATAAGTTTGCCAAACATATCAGAGTAAATTATGACACCTGGGGGCCGAAAAGGACGGGGAGCAATCATCGGTACAAAAGGAAGCACAAACAAGGAGTGTCTCCGGATAAGCTTCTAGGCGGAGGGACACATGAATGAACCGATTTTACACTGAAACGAGAAGGATCCGAAGATTGTGTAGGTATGAGACTGTCCAATTGAGGGATTCCGAGATTGTGAAGGTATGAGACTGTACAAATGATGAAAGCTTAAAAGAATTGATTGGTACTCCCTATAATAACAAGAAGCATCTTTTTCGAGATCTAATCACTTAGAAATTTTAAGGTTAATCATGCTTAACTTGGAGCAATTCTGGATGGGTGACCTCTCAGAAATTCCAAGGTTAAGCGATATGGTAACGCGGCGGCCAGGTGGTGCTACATGTGGTGGTCGGATTTGCGGTAGTCTAAAGCGGCTAGACTGTGAGTGACGGAACTAATATGATGGTCACACACGGTGGGTTGTGCAGAAGCTGGACTGTGGCGTTGCACCGCCCGGAAACCGCAAAGAAGAAGAAATCAGGCAATGTCAAAGCTAGATCTACTCCACTGCGTGCACAATCGCCGCCAAGCGCGAGTCATCGTGCAAGACCCACCTTTGCACCACGTAGCCCCAAACTGATCTGCAGCCGCTGTCCATTTTTTGTAATTGTGATTGAATGGCAATCTAGGAAACGTATTGAGGCGGTGTGTGGCATATCTATGAGTTCTTGCTTATAGATCTGATATCACTTTTTTTTCTGAAGTAAATTCTATTTATTTGGATCTCGCGTTACTTGCTAATATTACATCCTCTTGAATTTTTCAGATTTTTGTTAAAGTTTCTAGTTCTGTGTTCCATGAGATGAGTGTTTCAAGAGTTACAAGCCATAGTTTTGTTGTATTTTTTTTTTAAAATTTTTGAAAAAAATTGATTGTTCGTTATGAAGTGGAGGTAGTCGCTGGAGATAACGGTTACTGGGTTTCTATGTTTTCCATTTGAGAGTGTTTTCTGGTTGGATGATGTGGCGTGGCCGCGTGGGAAGGGGTGAGGGAGATAGGGGTAATGTTGTCACTTTAATGTTTTTTCTTACCATTTTAACCATTACCTGGCTTCAATCTGAATTGTTCAATTATTTTAATTTTATTAATATATCAGATAGCTAAAAAACACGTTGTCAACTTGATGCATCACTTTCTTGCATATGCACCTTAAGCAATTAACATATTAAAGAAAAATAGCATAAATTATCTTATAAAAAATAAAATAGTATAAAAATTCTCAGAAACCAACGAAAAAATGAAGTACTATTCCATATTAGTAAGCGAATAAGTTTATTATATTTATAATAACTTTTTTAACATGCGATTATATTATTTGAAAACAATAAAAAAATCCAATTATTTTTTTAGAAAGATTAGTATTATATTTATTATTTTTTTAGAATTTAATTTTGATGTGTTGTTAATATAATTTTTTTAAATTATTAATTAACTATATATATATATATATATATTAATATTGCATACATGTTTAATTAGATGATAATATGAAAGACCCTTGGCACAGCTGACTCAAATTTAAGTTCTTAGTTTTTTTTTTTTTTTTGAAAAAATTTTTAGTTTTAAAAGTTTAATTTTGATGTATGATTGATGTAAAGTTTTATTTACATTATCAATTGATTATAAATTATTTAATATATGATTTTTAAGTTTGTTATGTTAAAAATATGATTAATTGATAATATAATTTTTTTTATATTCCGTTATGCATATTAAATAAATCCTAATCAACTAAAGGCCTGATTAGGGTGATTTATAAAATAAAAATAATAAATAAATAAATTCTAATTATATTGCCTTACTTTGGTATATATGTATTCTCCATGAAACATCGTCACTGTTCTTCTCAAAGTATAAAAAATACGTCGCATAAACCTTGAATACGTTACTTACGCCCTTCAAAAGCAGAAGATTCTGGGCTCATCGTGTAGGCACTTCGCATTCATTGTTGTTTCTTCCTACCACTTAGTACTGGTAAGTATTTCTTTAATTCTAATCACTAATTATTTAGAATTTTAGGCACACATTATTCCCAGTTCTCTAACTTAGGGTTTTTTTCCCTTCTTTCTGAATCGATCAATTATATGCACTCTTGGCTTCGAATTGACTACAGATTTAGGTATATCTATGGCAACCGAAACAAAAGCAACCACCGAGGGCGTCAAGATTGATCTCTTTGAAGACGATGATGAGTTTGAAGAGTTTGAAATCAATGAAGGTAAATCTAAATGTTCTCGCTGATTCTATCTCTTTGTTTCTGTTTCAATTTCACGTGCATTTGTATATACAGTTTACTTAAGCGCTTATGCAATAAACTTTTTTTTAAATAAGTTAAAAATCATATGCTTATCTCGCAAGTTTATGAAAATAAATTATAAAGAGATTATGAAAAGATCATAAACTATTTTAGTAAATTATTTGCTTAGGTTTATTATCATAAGCTGTTCTTCCAAACATACTCTTTGTGGGTTTCCGTTGTTTATTTCTGCTTGTGTTTATTTTTAAATGTTTCTTATTAATCAGATTCAAATATTACTTCACTAGTAACATTCATTAAGTAGCTTCTGTGCAATATGACAGTCATTTATCGATGTAGTTTTGATGAATTGGGTTTTACAAAACGATTTTAATTAAAAGTGATTTTGTAGTAACTGATTTATATTTGGATATATGATTGTTAAAAGTAGTTTCGATAGAATGGATATTAATTGGATTGTGTCATTCCAATTGACTTTTAAATGTATAGTTACCAAACAATCCTACAACTTTTAGACGGGTATGAGAAGTGATTAATTTTTTAGGGTAGTATTGTAAGAGTAGTAGGTGAAAACTCAAACTGAGTTTTGGCAAATGCAGAAGCAATAACTTTTTGCTTCTGCCTAAGCCCCTTTTTGGCCTTAAAATCAATTCTTCCAACTGGATTCAAGTTTAAACCAAACATCACAAAAAAATGACAAAAGTAAGTTTGGGTTTCTCAACCCACGTTTCGGGTGTGCATTTGACACACTTTCATCATTGTGTAGGATTTGGTAATGGTAGGTTGGATCTGTCATAAACCCAGCAATCTTAACGGCTCGTTTGGTGGTCAGGATAGGATAGGGACGGATAGGATAAGAGAGCAGGATAGGAGTAGGATAGGATAAGAGCAGGATAAGTTGTTATCTTGTCCGACGTTTGATGCCCACCAGATAACCAACTGGATAGCATTATGTTATCCTGTCTTGTGTTTGAGGTAAATCAGATAATGACAGGATATGATATAAATTATATGTTAATGACAAAAATACCCTTATATCAGAATTACAATTTCTCTTTTTTAAAAATTAACTTGTAATTTTTTTTGACATTTTATACAAATTGTTAATTAAATCAGTAAAAAAATTAATTTTTTATTGGAG
Organism: Ammopiptanthus mongolicus; assembly: GCA_039655645.1. Taxonomy (NCBI): domain Eukaryota; kingdom Viridiplantae; phylum Streptophyta; class Magnoliopsida; order Fabales; family Fabaceae; genus Ammopiptanthus; species Ammopiptanthus mongolicus. The sequence goes on from CM077345.1 coordinate 76,912,772, forward strand.
GAAGTGACCCTTAATAATTGAAAAATCTGCAACAGGTATCATGTGCATGAATATAATAGAGGTTGTGGATTTGGTGTTCCAAATTCATGTAATGAATATGAATATTATGGGACGAGACAGCAAGATATATATTTCTAAAAGCTGTACAATAACAAAAAAGGCACTACAAAATGGCCAAAGAAAAAAATTGAATACATAAACCAGAGTAAAGCACCAAAACAACAACTGTAATTGTTAAAATTATAGTAAATCCAAACTTGACTAAACAAATAAAATAACATAACTAAAATTCTCATGTAGGTGTCATAGATAAGTTTTTTCAAACCACCTAGAAAGTTAAACAACATAAATAAAGTTCAGCATGAAATGTAACTAATATTTAGATAAACAAAGTCTTCTATAGAAACCGTTACATTAGCGACTTAACAAATGCAAGACGATCTTGCTCATCACACCCCCAAAATATGTGCAATCTATGTGGCACAGATAGAATTTTTTCTGCTGCAGCAAAACGCTCTTGTTCTGTTAAATCCATTTTTTTCAGCTCATTCATGATACTCCTAGGATCTTCAAACACATCTTTACCGACTCCAAGGCGATTTGCAGCTTCACCCAATCTTTCTGAGCTTTTATCTAGCCATTGCCCAAAGCTCTTTCCTAATTCAGATATGCTATTAGCAATCACATTTGCTCCTCTATTTCTTTTCCTTGTTTGACTTCCCTCATTATCATGCTTCCTTCTAGATTGCGATTGATTGATAGATGCTGATTGGGTCAAATCTACAACATCATTATCATCATTTTGTTCTTCCTCTTCTTTATCCAATTCCTCAACAACATCGACAGGGGTAACAGCTCCTTTACCAGTAGCACGATCTTTTCCAAAAGCAATAGCAAGCTTATCAAAAAGCGGTATGGATGTATTCCTGTAGTTTGCAGCATTTGGATGACTCTACACAAGAAACAAATAGTATTTTAATTCTTCATAAATAGAAACTGAAATAAAATAATTCACTATAGACAAAAAAACAATAAACACTAACCTTTATATACTCATTCCACACGTCATCACTGTCAACCTTAATCATTTTTCTCTCATCATCCCAACCAAACCCACTTTGATTTAACATATCATAAAACACTGAATAAATTGTCCTTAGCTTCTTCATCGCAGACTCAATGTGTGGCTTCACCTTAATTCCACATCCAGGAAACTTTTGCTCTAGTTTTGTCTCAGCCATTTTCAAAGTATGTGCTTTGAATTGGCCATTATCACATCTTTGACTCTGGTTCACAGCTTCAATCAAGATATCAAGAAATGCTTCATCCTCCTCACTAGACCATTGCCTACGATCTCTCTTTTTCTTGCTAGTTTGTTGCATAATGCTCTCAGATTCCATTCCTATCTTATTATAAAATTATAAATCACAAAACTTTTACAATGTATTCCAAAAAAAACATAAAGTAACAACATAACCACGATATAATGATGTCATTGACCAAGATATAGTTCAAATAATAAAATACAATGCAGCAAGTACTAATTACAAATACACAAATTCAACAAACCAAATAATACATAGTTATCAATAAAATTACAAACAAACGAAACAAGTAGTAAAATAGTCAATTCATGCGTCTATTCATAAGCCAATGCATTCCACATTTGTGTTGCTATGTTTTCTCTCCAAGCAGTCCACTCATCAGTAACCTCAATTGTATTAATAGGACCAACTTGTTCCACATCCTCATTGTGTAGTTGTGCTTCAAATTCTGCACCTAATTGTTCTTCCATTGGATCAGTAGGCATTTCTCTTCTAATAAAATTATGTAAAAGGCAACAAGCAATTATAATGCGATTTTGAATTTTAATTGGATAAAAAGACCGACTTCTAAGTATAGCCCAACGCATTTTTAACAATCCAAAAGTCCTTTCTATCACATTTCTTGCCATAGAGTGTCTCATGTTGAAGAGCTCTTCTTTACAGGATGGTGTGTATCCACGTCTCCATTCACTACGATGGTATCGATACCCTCTATATGGAGCAAGAAATCCTTCACAATTTGTATACCCAGCATCCACAAGATAATAATACCCTATAATAAAATATATTTGTCAAATTAAAACATAGCTATTACACACTTTTTACTATTATAATAAAATCCCATTGATTCTTGTTACCTGTTGGAACATTTAAACCATTCCTCCTAGAAATGGCATCTCTCAATACCCTTGAGTCTGATGCAGATCCTTCCTATCCGGGTAACACATATATAAATTTCATATCCCTGGAACATACTCCTAGGACATCGGTAGATATATCCCCTTTTCTATTACGATATCGAGGCTTATCAATTGCTGGTACATTAACTTCAATATGTGTTCCATCTAATGCCCCAAGACAACCAGTGTTATCAAAAATCCGCCATGGCGGCGCCATGGCGGATTGCGGTGGCGGATTTTTGGCCAACCGCTATGGCCCATTTATGAAGGATGGCGGCGCCATGGCCGCCATGGCGTTTTGAGGCGGCTTAAAATGGCGGATTTTTGGCCTTCCGCCATGGTCCGCCATCCGCAATTGATAACTTTGAAGACAACTCTATATGCATATCCAAATAGAAAGCAAATATTTTAGGGAAAAAACATAACACATTTGCAACGCATCATAAAATAGATTCAAAAACACAGTAGACTAACATCGTACCTTAAACCATTTCCATCTTTCATCCAAGCAATCTTCCGGGACAGGATCCGGTGCTCTAAGAAGTGTTTCTTGCAATCGTAAGACAACATTCAACACTAAATTAAAGTACCTACTAACTATTTCTCCGGATCATTTAAATAGAAACTTAATAACACGATTCTTAGAATGATGTGCCAATATGTGTAAGAACATAGCTACTTGTTCTTCAATACTTACTAGTCCATCTTCTTTTAGTTTACCTTCATTACGAAGGAGAACACATAATAAACGAAAGGACCTAACATTCATACGAAGTTGATCAACACTTGTAACATCATCCCGTCTTATTAACCTCTCTAAAAATTCTCCCCTTAAACCTTCTCTATCCATTGGTTGTTGCCTAAGACTATGATTTTCATAAAACCATAGTGCACAATAACTCACAGCCGTAAAAATTGCAAAACAAAGCCCAACCATCTCTAACAACATTTCCTCCAAAATTAGATATGACATAATTTCAAGCTGCTCCTCTGAATCCATATATTTACCTATAAAATACATTACAAATACTACATATCAATTACCCGTTACTGCTATGAAAATTGCTGCATTATTAACTTTCTAGCACAACCATCCAAAGCACCACCTTCAACACCATAACCAAATTCAAAACTCCCTAGACTGATGCATATCAATATTCACAGTAGATTTCTTAAACTAGCAAACAAAATATGGTAAAAAGAAATAGCAATAAGTATATTAAGAAGGCTCTATTGCAAATACACAAAAACTTTCTATATTCACAGCAGGATAAATTGCAATACAACAATGGTATAAAATTTGAACCAAGTACGATATTTCCAAACAAAAAATTTGAAATTTCTCACTCAACATTGCATCAAACAGAGAAGGAAAGTCGAAATTCGTGACTAAAAAATATGAACTCTAACAAAATCCCCAAATTTGAAACCCAAAAAAGAAACCCTAACCCCAAAGAAAAGAAGAAAGAATATTTACCTGGTGGAAGATTGATGAAGCAGTAACGCAGAACAAGATGAAGCAGTAACGCACTGAAGAACTGCCGGAGCCGGAACAGAGGCGTGGGTTGAGGAACCGAAGAATCGAAGAAGAAGAAGAAGAACAGAGGCGTGGGTGAGGAACAAGAACCGAAGAAGAAGAAGAAGAAGAACAGAGGCGTGGGTGAGGAAAGGAGAAGAAGAAGAAGAAGAAGACAAGGGCGTCGTTGAGGACGATGGACGTTGTTGAGGACGATGGAAACGTGAAGACAGAGAGGAGAGGGTTTGATTAATTACTGAGACAGGATCGGGAGGAGAGGGTTGAAGGGGAAAAAAGAAATGTTATCCTATCCTATCACTTTCTAATCCAGCCCATCTCATAGGATAAAATTTTAACTAAAGAGTAGGATAGGATAAGTTGATAGGATAGTCATATCCTATCCTATTGGCTCACCAAACTATGGATTAGAGAAGGATATGATTGCTTATCCTATCCTGTCCTTCCTATCCTGGCCACCAAACGGGCCCTAAGAGGCTTTCTTTAATCTACTATTTCCACTTTTGGTTCAAAGTTCAAACAAAATGATCCCCCTTCACATGTTGTTTCACTTTTGAGCGAGACTTAGTACATTCCAAATTAGCCATTTTGCTGAATGAGTCGCTTTTATCTCTTGATAGTGTTGATCCTGTCTCTCATTAGTCCTAAACACTTTTAGGGAGCGCATAATAGGATTCATTTAATTGCTTGTTTTTCTTATCATATTTGAAGGTTCCTTTGGGTATTAGAGAGTATAAATTAGAGACTGCTTATCCAACTTGTTTTGTTCGGGGACTTATTGGAGCTTTAGGCTTTGGCAATTCTGTCCTTTTGCTTACACTTACAGTCTAATGTTTGTTTCTATTTCTTTTGACCTGTTTTGTTATATAACTTACAGAATGGGATGACATAGAGGAAGGTAAAGAAGTGACTCAACAGTGGGAGGATGATTGGGATGATGATGATGTCAGTGATGATTTCTCTCTTCAGCTGAGGAGGGAGCTGGAGAGCAATACTGAAAAGAATTAAACCAACTGCTGGTTATCATTGCTCTATATAACATTTGCTTTATGACTTAGGTATTTGAGTTCTAGCTGTTTTCTTGCCTGCAAAAGAAATGAAAACTAAGCCTCCTTTTTAAGGGAATGTAATTCAGTAAGATCAGAACATAAGGGCATAATCTTCTGCTCTTTCATAAAGAACATCTGCATAGAAGCTATTGTGGTCATACTTGAACTGAATTCTGTCTCATTAGTTGGCACCTACCTTTAAGATTTGGCATACAACCTCAAATTATTCTGTCCTATTTTCATTTTTGGGGTTGGGCGGGTGTATTTTTCTCCAGGCAATTGTCGAGAAAAGTGCACTTGCATTGCACTTTCTCCTTGTTCTTGCTATCCAGTCTCTAGTGGTTCCGAAGGCCCAAATTGATCTTATTTTATTTTTGCATGTGATGACTGGATGAAATATTGACATGTGGGTATCCGCATCCCCACTGATTGGACGCCAATGTGTGTTTAGACTCCAGTTTTCAAATTTGATTTTGAATGAATTTGTTTTCTATCAAAAGTGAGTTTGCAGTAAATTGGTTTGTTTTTGGATACTTTTCTTTTTGGTGAAATATGTTTGGATACTTTTATCTTGAGTTTCAGGATTCATTTTTCACCATAATTGTAAGTGAGTTTCAGTATTCATTTTTGACCATAAATGTCTCCAACCAAACGTAAAAGTAACTATTTTCACTTTCACTCAAACCATGGTTTCCGTCCAAAATCCCATTAGACATACTCTAACTGAAATTTTACCAAGTTTGTTAGTTTAAGGATGAAACTCTGTTTTCGCCTTCTTTTTGCCGGATACAAAGTTGTCCCTTCAACTGGTTTGGGCTGAAGAAATTATAATCCGAACATGATATAAATTCCTAGTGTCACTAAGGAGTCAATGAGGTTATTCGGCATTCTGAAAACCCTGACGTAGCAAGTACCAAACGAGGAATATGTATGTGAAATAGTTTAGCTATGATATTGATATCAATATATAGAGAAGTATGCCATGCCTGATGCACAGAGAAGTTATTTACAGCTACATTCTGTAATTTATCAGGAGCTGAAAAGTTGGAGTTAATTTATAAGGCCATGCTTCCTATTCTTAGTTTCAAATTGGTTTCGTTTAGAGTGGTTGAGGCTGAGTGAGTCCTTGCTTTCGCTCTACTTGTACTTTTATTGGTTAACACCCTAAGCTAAAATAGGGAAGAACACTGTAGTGAAGACATAGGATCGTAGATTTGTAGGCTGATTTATATTTGAATACTTTCAACCATATTTGAAAGGATAGAATCGTTTAAAGGAGGACAAAGTAATTAATTTTTTAAGATATTAAGGTAAAAGTAATAGATGAAAATTTGAGTTTTGGTAAAAGGAGTAATAAAATTTTACTTACTCTTTCGGTTATAGCTAACTGATTTTTCAAGAATTTAAACAAGTTAAAATTTCAAATTTGAGTTTGAAACCTTCAGATTCAATTTTGACTTTTTGAGGCTTTCCAATTACATGCCAAGCAAATTCAATTTTAATAGCTGATGGCAAACATGAGAAACTATTTTTTAACATCATAATAGGGATGGTGTCTCATTGTTTTTGTAATGTATTTTGAGATGTGTGTATATAAATAAGATAAAAAATAAGTGAGAAATAAAGATAAATACATATAATATCAGATACGGTGTCCAAATTTTGTTATTTAAATAACATAGCTTGTCAAACATACACGGTATCGTTACATACATGTCAGTTGAAATTTTCTATCCAAAAGTATTTTTTTGACAAATTCTACCCAATAGTTGAAAAGAACATTTAGATATATACGTTATTTCTTTTTTTTTTTTTCTGTTAACTACCACAATGACAGGATAATGATTAATTAACGTACTAGTATCAGCATAGTAGTCACTTTGGCCCTCTTCCGGTATTATTGAATGAATCTTGTTAACCAATACAGTTAAAGGAATCTGAGAAAGTCAAGTTTCTACTAAAAAACTAATTACAGTACTGGCTAGCATTGGCATTGTTGAATTGTGCGATGGCGAGAAATCTTATATACTGTGTATGTACCGGAACCTTATCAGTCAATTCAAAGATACAACCACAAACAGGCAAAAGTACTTGTGTCCGAATAAAACATATGTCATCTTACTTTGATGTCATATATTCAGTTTTCTAATATTATTTTATCATATCAGTTAAAAATAATCCCATTCGTATAATATTAGAAAACAAATTGATGTGAGAAGATGGTACCACGAAAATAAATCTTCATTTATTGTATCATTCCATATTCAATGGTATGAAGAAAAGACAGAAACATTTACCATTTCCGTAGTGGTCGCAATCTTTCGGTTTAAAATCTGTCCAGGATACACCGCCGACCGCAATCTGGATGGATAAGCTTTGCATGGAAACCAACCAGAACAATGTTTGACCCTCGTAAAAAAGTCACCTCAAATTAAATCGATCCTCGCACCGAAATTAAAGTGTTATGTAATAGGGAAACCATTTTTGAACATTATAATAAGGATCATATGGTGTTTTTTATTTTTGTGATGTATTTTGAGATGCGTGCATATAAAAAAGATAAAAAGTAAGTAAAAAAATAGATATCTGATATCCAAAATTTGATGTTCAAGTAAGATAGTTGTGAACCCTCAGTATTACATCCATCTTGGTGGTTGATACAAAGGTAATTAAGAGCTCTTTGATTTTCTCTATGCCATTTCAATTTCTACATTGCCAGAAAAAGCACTTTGGTCCCTCAAATCTATGGGAGCGATTACTCGAGAATGAACCCATGTTCGACAAATAGGACAAATGGGTGTCTTGAGTATCCACAAGTCTATGCACTGTACATGGAAGCTGTGGCTGCAGTTGGGCAACAACCTGCACGCATCACCAACCTTGAAGTTCTCCAAACAAACAGCACAATCCACGAGGCTGCAACTTTTCTTTGGTTCCTCATAATCAAAGCAAGGAAGATTCTTCAGGTCATCAATATTATCACCATCAGACATTCTTTTTGTGGTACTACCATTCTGGATTTGAGTACCTCCACCACCATGATCACCATGATTATTATCTCTTCTGAAAGCCCTCCCCACGATGCAAACATGGATAGACAACAAAACTGCAATCCCTACAAACAAGATGATTAAAGAAATAACAATCTCCATCACCATAATTTTGGCCAAATTTCAATGAGTATATAGCCAAGCCTCCCCTTCAAACTTTTAAGTGTTTGATTCTGATCAATTTGGTTTGTTCCTCAAAGACAGCAAAAAACACAGACCCATCCACAAACTGCAGCAAGGACAAGCTGCCTGGCTGCTCTCATCATGTATTTATTTAATTTTCTTTTAGTTAAAGTAATAATATAATGACTAAATGAATAAGATGTATCACATATATAAGAATTAAATTATTATTTTAATCTTTTCTTTTTTTCCAACCAGGAAAATACACGGAAAGTTAAAGCTTGCTTTTATGATTGCAGCGTTACAAGGCATCATTGATCTTATCGAGACCCGATGCAGCAGGTGTTTGAGTTAACAAAAGTCCAAAACAACACTGCATAATATAGTAGATTATATAATAATAATGACAAATCTAGAAACAGTAATTTTTTTTTTTTTTGGATACAATAGAAACTGTAATTTAATTACAACACTACATGTGTTGGTCGAGGAGGTAGGATGAGATGGGTGGTCCGTGAACGTACAGCTACGTTTTTGTACCACGGGGCCAGTACTAGTCCTGTCTCTTTCTGTTATTAGATTCCAATTCCCGGCACTAACGCAACATTTAAGAAAGTGGATGTGTTTGGACGAAACCGTAGTACATAACTGAGCACTCCAAACACTTACTACCAAATAAAAAGTGATGTCAATTTTGGAATTAAATTACTATATGCTTAATTTAGTGTGGTGTGAATGTTTTCTATATGTGCAATCGAAGGAGACTTTTATATATGCTTCTTGTTATATTAATTCTTGAGTTATTTAATTGGTATATAGTGTAAAGATTTTTTATAATGTCAATCAAGCATAAATTATCACATCATTAATAATGTTGGACTCTTATCATAATTGTCTTAAAAGTCACACATATGATGATATGTAATTGGTTGACAGTATAAAATTTTTTATACTAACGGTGTATCAAAATTAAACTCATTCTTAATTGTTTGCATTCAATAGTTCACAGTATTATTAAATTTATTTGCACATTAGGGTTTAATTTTTTTTCTTAAAAAATTAGTCTAGACAATTTGATGTATGATAATCAGATAAAAGATATTTTGAAAAAGGTTTCCGTATTTCTCAATGACTATATACAGGAGTTTATACACCTATTTATGATAACAGGGTTGTACTGGCGTAATACAAATTAGGATGATTAGCTTTGGTGAACTTATTGGTCCGCTGGTCAAGTGTTTCAATGGAGACAAAACCAAGAGCACAATGGAGGATGCGCTGGAAAATAAGTGACTATCAATTTCAATATGTTTGGTGAGGTCATGAAAGATATCATTGTGTACAATTTGAATAGCATTGCGGTTGTCACAATAAAGAACATGAAAAGATTGTTGACAAATCGGCATTGAATCCAAAGTATCCCAAATGTGGTATCAACTACAGCTTGATAATTTACTTTTGTATTTGAATGAGTTGTAAGAATTTACTTCTTGCTACACCAATAAACGAGAAAGTCTCCAAGATAAATGCACTATCTAGTAGTGCAGCGATGCATAGTAGGATCACCACCCAAATCAGCACTAGAATAGGCTCGAAGGATCAAAGGAAAGTCAACTGAGAAATAAAGACCATAAAAAAGTATACCCTTGATGTAATAGATGATGCGAAGAACGATAGTATGGTGGAGTGAGGTGTGGTCAGTAATTGGCTGATTAGATGGACAACATATGAAATTCAAGTCTATTCATTGTAAATAAATTACACTCCCAACTAACTAACGATAGAAGGTATGGTTATCTAGTAGAGTGTCATCTAGTAGAGTAAAGTGAAAATTAGTTTCAAGTGGAGTATGTTTAGTCTTGCTATTTGTAAGACCTACCCTAAGAATGAGATCAGAAGCATACTTAACCTAAGAAAGAAATAACCAAACACTAAAAGAGAGTACCTTAACGCAGAAGATCTAACAATATAAAAAAAGAGTTGAATCCAAAATCAAATGACTCAACCAAAAGGAGAACAAAAAAAGCCAACACCTACGGACTATGCATCTGAATAGATGATGTGGCATACCTACAAGCTAGACAAGTCAAAGACGGACTTGGTCTATTATTAATTCAAAATGCTTGTCAAGTTCAAAATATTCATGGTACCATCTAAGTGATCTAACACAAAATATGGACATTACAAAGAATAAATCTCAAGATGTGCATCCATAGTATGAGAAAGGAAAAAGAGAAGAGACTTTCATACATTACACAATGGATAAGCACTTAAGTAGAAATCTCTCTGCAATAAAGCAAATTAGTTGTCAAGTTAGAAAACGGCCTTTGCATGAAACAACTTAGTCAATGACTATGTGCATTAAATGAAGGTCAGAGTGGCTATATTCAAGACAAGGTTGAATAGTCTCAGTCTTCAACGACTCCATTTCTGATGATTATAATTTGAAGAACTGAAGACAGAATAAAAAGTGTGTGGAAAGCGCACCAAGCTTCAACATTGAATCATATCACTTTTAATCACCAAATCGAGATCATCACTTCAAATCTCACTACTTAGAGTGTCTTAGATTAGTTTAGGAATTTGTATTGTTTTATCCAACTCCTTGAGTTGTAATCATGCCAGACTAAGTTAATTTGATGTAAGGTCCCTAAGCACTCGTAAGTTTGTGGAGGGTAAGCGATCCTGTAAAGCTTAGAGGCTCTTGGAAAAGGGTGTGGCTCGAGGGGAGGAGTGCACAAACAAGGTTCCCAAGCACTCGTAAGTTTGTGGAGGGTAAACGATCCTGTAAAGCTTAGAGGCTCTTGGACAAGGGTGTGGCTCGAGGGGAGGAGTGCACGAACAAGGTTCCCAACCACTCGTAAGTTTGTGGAGGGTAAACGATCCTGAAAAGCCTGAAGGCTCTTTCTCAAGGGTGTGACCTAAGGAGAGGAGTGCTCGAACAATGTTGTCAAACACTCGTAAACTTGTGGAGGGTAGGCGATCCTATAAAGCTTAGAGGCTTCTGCTCAAGGGTGAGGAGCTCAAGGAGAGAAGTCCTTGAGCAAGGGTCACTAAGCACCTGTAAAGCTCGTTAGGGGGTTTCTCAAGTACCCAAAAATATCTGAGGGTTAGGTGGAGCCTTGGGCGAGACCCTAAATTTCCAGAGGCTACTGCAATAGGATGAGGAGCCTAAGTTGCAGAGTGCTCGAAAGGTTGCCCAAGTACTCGTAAATCTTGAAGAGGTTATGAGGAGCCGTGGATGCTGTCCTGAAACTCTAGATGCTACTGCAATAAGTTGAGGAGCCTGAGTTGCAGAGCGCTCTGACAAATGTTTCTCAAGCACCTTGAAAGTTTGAGTGGAATTAATGGAAAAATCTCATGTGATTGTATGAGGACTGGACAAGTTTTATCACTCACTCTGTTTTGGTTATATTCTGCTACGTCTTTCACAACACTTCCCCACTGATTTTATAAGTTAGGTTTTATGCTGTGAAAGATGATTTAAAATGAGTGAAAATGTTTATGAAACCTTACTTGCAAAAAGAATTGCAAAAACTCACAAACACCCAACTCACCCCTCTCCTTTTGGATGAAGCTTGCCATACTGGTGAACAAGGTGGTGGTCTGATATTGGCTGATAGGAGAGGAAAGGGCCAACCATGGAGACTGGCGAAGAAATGGTGAATAACGGCAAAAGATCAACGAAACTACCACAGAAAACGACATAAAGCAATAAGGGATGAAAAATAGCAGATGGAAGGGCAAGAATCTAAGCTCTTGATATCAAATAAGAAACGTATAAACAGAAAATTTTAAAAAGATTTTTTGTATTTTTGAATGATGATATACAAAAGTTAGCACACCTATTTATAATCCTAAAGTTGTAATAGCATCGGCCAAATGTATTACAAAGTACAATAGATTCGTTAAAATAGTTACACAATCTTAAAATGATTACATACAATAGTTACAAATAATAGTTATAAATAATCAGATGACCTAACACAGTGAAGCAGCTACATAAATAACAAGTTTAATTTTAGGTTTAATGAATTTTTTTAGTCCCTACGAATTTGGAGAGTTTTGATTTTGGTCCTAATAAACTTTTTCTTAGGATTCGGTGTTTGAAAGTTCAAAAACCTTTGGTTTTGGTCCCTATCATTAGACTTCTCCTATTAAGTGTTGATGCGGCTAATGTGACACCCTTTTACCCCGCATGTTATAAAAGCATTAAATGTAAATAATAATACTAATAATAATAATAATAATAATAATATATAAAATACAGATAAGAATTAAAACATGCATTCTTTTATTAAAAAGATTCATGGGTAGAAAAGGTACCACATGAAACAGTTCTCAAACGCGGAAATAAAAATTCAACACTTGGACGATAATGAAAAACATCAACATAAATACAATAAACCCAACCCCGATGTCACAATTCAGAGCTGGTACAACCGTTCCGGAAATATCCTCGGAATACAACATAAACTAAAATAAATGAAATAAAGCAATTAAGCTAAAGGCCCTAACTATGAGTGGTGGCTCCTCAGAGTCACTCCTCTCCGGGCTGCTCGTCATCCTCTGCATGAACCATACATGCCAAACAAGAAAACACAGAAAGGGGAGTAAGGAAACATGTAATCACAACGGCATGAAAATAGATATAAGATGAACATACATCATGGCATGGCAACATTCATAAGCAAATACTTACACACATAAATATCATCTCAGCATAAACAATCAGCTAGTATGCTTATATGATGCAATGCAACTCTACTCCGCTACTCCATCAATGCATGTGGATCCAACTAACTCAGGAAGAACAACTTTGGAGTTACATATCCACATTAGCCACTAAAGGCACCAACGTCGGCAGTTCATCAAACCATGGGTGAACCCCTTAGATAGCCAACGCATCAAATCATGGATGCCTCATCACGGGGGGCCATAGTTCAACAAACCTTGGGTGAACCAACCGTGGATGGCCAGATCGTCGTACTCTAGGACGACCTCCCCTATGTTGAACTTCCTCCAACTAACATCTCCAATGCTATACATGAACACTATCAACAAACAACAACAATTACCACCTCCGCTTGGGCCACTAAAGGCACCCAAGAATAACATCCTCATCATTAGGCCACTAAAGACACCCAATTATATCAACTCAACATTGGACCACTAAAGGCATCCAATCAACTCAATTGGACCACTAAAGGCATCCAATTATATCAACGTGCGGTAACCCCGAGGGCACCGACTCAACCAACTCATCATCTTAGTTATTATAAAATTAAGTTATCTATCATTATCATTTGTTTGGTGTGTTATGCTATCATTATTGGAAGCATTGGGGTTAAAATCCCCTTAAATCGTAAGTCACTGATTCTGACAGAGGGATGGCACAGGCGTGCTGCATTATGGCACGACCGTGCTCCGTCTTGCGTGTAGCACGGGCATGCTGCACGTATGGCACAAGCGTGCTCTCTATACTGCACGGTAGTGCTCAAGGCGCGGCCATTTTCCAGCATTCAACTGGGAGCACGGGAGTGCTCCCTGTTCAGCACGGCCGTGCTGATCGCGCGACAGTGCTGTTCTGGGTAGCGAAGAACAGATTAACAAATTAATCCAGAAATCCCTAACACTCTCAAAATCATCCCTAGGTTCATGACTAATCCATTAACATAAATACTCACTTTCTATACTTCAAGTCTTATGAAATATTTTTGGGGAACAACAGTCCATTTATTATTTGACCAATTAAATCCTAATTAACCAATTTTAGGAACATAGCAGCAGGTTCCTCATCAACAACCATTCGACAACAATCATGATATAAACATACCACAAATAGCAACATACAACAATGCATATAACAGCAACAATCAATTATAGCAAAACACATATTAACAAATAGCATATAAATAACCTCGGGGTCATGGGAACCCCTCATCTTACACTACCCCCACTGCCTAGTGATTAAACTATCCTTCTCCCCATACCTGGTTTGAAGGCTGCAACAACGATAGCCCCAACAACAATCCGGTCACGTCCTCCCAAGCGGCTCAGTCCTTACTCAAGCCTTGGTCAACTAAAACATTAATCCAATCAGTTTCTAATCCAAAACATGAAAAGAAACTAATAAGAGAGAATAATGTTACCTACAGGACTGGCACAAGCATAGCAGGGCTTACCAAAGGCCTCCAAAACTCCAAGAACACACCAAGGTTGATAGAGATCAGAAGCAAGGTGCTCTGGCCGCACTAGGGTAGCAGCCGCCGTCAAATAAGGGTTAAAATCGTTAACTCTCAGTTTCTATGCGATAATATAATCTGCGCACATAGCACGACCGTGCTTTATTTCGGCACGGGCGTGCTGACCCTAGCGTCAGCGAGACGCAGTCCGCACATTCGACACGGGCGTGCTGACTAATGGCAAGTGCATGCCGAACTCAGCGTCAGCGAGACGCGGTTTGCCAAACTGCACGACCGTGCTGCCAAACGGCACGGCCGTGCTTGTGACTCGGTTGTCACAAGACATGCTAAAAACAGCATGGGTGTGCCAATGTTCCAGAAAGGGACTTTTACGCCAAAAATCTCACTTAGCCCTTAACCAACAATTATAATTTAATTAAACAAGTTAAATAAAATATTTAACGAAAATCAGGGAGTTACAGCTAACGGGATGCAACATCAGCATTGCCTAATGGACAAAATCAATATTTTTAATGTCATGCGGCATTAATTTTTTTATTTATATTATTATAATTTATTATTATTAATATTATTAATTACTTTATAATTATTTAAATTATTAAATTTTTTATTATAATTTTTATAATTTATTGTTATATATAATATTTTTTATCTATTATACGACGATTCAGATTAAAAAAGTTACATTTTACTTTTCATTATTTTAATTTCTGTTAACATAAATAAATATAAGTTAATGATAAAAATAAGTAATATTTATTTTAAATTCTCCATTTTCCTTTATTTTTTATTTGTTCAAGCAAACGGATCCAAAATATAAAATATACTTAAATAAGAATAATAATTTTATAATAAAATATAAAGTATTTCAATAATGATATATTATAATTAATAATACTGCTACTAATAATAATAAATTATAAAAATATAATAATACTTTTTAGTGTCATATTATAAAAAATAAATTATTTTAATAATTATATATAATAAATAATATTATTATTAATAAATTATAATTAATATAAATAATGTTTTCTAATGTCACATGGCATTAAAAAATATTAATTTTTTCCACGTAGCAATACTGATGTGGCTAATGCCACATCAATACTTAACGGGAGGAACTTAATGGCAAAAATCAAAATAAAAGTTTTTGAATTTGCGGACATCGAATCCTAAGAAAAAATTTATTCGGGATCAAAACCAAAACTCGCCTAATTTGTAGGGACTATACTGTTAATTAAACCTTAATTTTAATTTGCCATTAGTGTACCTAATACACCATTATCTGTTTATTGATGTGATAAGTTTTGCTGATGGATCCATATCCTCAGGGAGGCAAATTCTTGTATCAATACCTCGTGCCATTTCGACCACCATCTTAGTCCTTATGGACTATGACTATCCTGAAACTCATTTTGGTTTACTACATCTTAGCGTGTATTTGGAGTCATGGTCCTTTTTTGCAGCCAAAAAAGGTTTTGTCGACGGAAATTGCAAGTTTAATTTTTTTAATTAGTATTTCTATATAATTATTGCTTTCTTTAATCTTCATCTACCTAGACTCACAAAAATGTTAAGTAATCACCAAAAAAAAAAAAAAAAAGAAAGTATCCTTACTTGTTTTTTTTTGTAATCATGTTATAGGTATGGAGTATCCATCACTATAGCCGTGATTAATCTCCGTTGAAAACTTGTTGGGCACACAAGGTGGGTTTTCCCCTCCCAACTAGGTTTTTTCCGTACGCAAGAGTCAAGATTCGAACCCGTGAGCACTTGTTTAAGGTGCCGAGTCCCGTATCACTCGGACCAACCACATATTTCACATGTTGGTTAAGTAACCTTACTTTAAAATAATTGGTTTCTAGTATTTTTCTGAGGTATGCCAACAATTGTGTTGAATTATTATTTGGTGGAATAAGGCGGCCAAGAATAATTTGGTTGGATGAGATAGCCAACAAGCAATCAAGAGCAATAATGCAGTATATAATAGCTTCCACTTTCTAGATTAATGGTCCTTGATGAGATTATTTATTGGTTGAAAGTTTTGTACGAGAATGGCAGTATTCTGTCGAAGTGTGAAAAGATTATTGATATTCTTTCTCATAATAAAATCAGACAGCTACTGAATTACTTAGAGCATCATTGGTACTAAACTAACTGAAAAGCCATTAGTACTAATTCACGAATTGAAATTCGTATCACTATGCATTGTTGTATGTTTTAGCTTATCAATAATGAATTCAAAAAAGAAAATTTACCCTTCTTATTCTTGTCAATTCAATTCACTTGGCACTTTGCAGAGTTGGATGATCATGACACAGTGTGCGAGGTGCATGACACCCTGCCTATCACCGAGTTCACAATCAAACGGCCATGTTAACATGGCATGCTAATTCTATTCCTAGTATTGCTGTTGAAAGTTTGAAGACAACTTGATGTTTCGTGTATTATGTTCACTGTTTCACAAAATCTAGTAGGAGTTGTAAGTCAGGTGTTGAGGACTTGAGGTGTTCTATGTCTGTTTCTGTTTTGCTTTTTATACAAAGGCAACTTTGCAAGCAATTGTATCTTACTAATTTTGTGTATACTTGTTTCTTTTCTCTCTCAATCTTTTAAAGTATATTAGACATTCATTAAAGTGCAATTAAAGAAGAATGTTGTGATGCATGACTTTGATCCCATTTTTATCCCACCTGTATTCATACCAATAGACCGTTGCTACACCACCTTGTTTTGGAAAATATTTAAAGTTTTCAAGCAAACATACTGAAACAAATAGTAGAGATAAGAGAATACCTAGCAAATTGATCCAATGTAATCACATAAATCATGACTACAATAGTTTAATGAAGATCTTAAAAGGTTACAAGGCCAGTACGGTAACATTGCCAAGCTGAAAGTAGTACTCATACCCACAAAACCCAAACCATGGGGGGGAAAGAGGTAAGAATAAAAGAAAATAAGAGGCATGGCTTTACATAAGAATTGACATGTCACCACCTCCTCCTTCCTATACCCTATACTTTATATTCCAAATCCAAATTCTGTTTTCTCACCAATAGATACATATTGTGATTCTTTAAATAGTGAAAAATCACCATAGTTTAATCTTTTGCTGGACTAAGGAAATAAACATCAAGGCCCTCTGTACTTACCGAAGCAAAGACAACCCTGCTGCTGATCAACAGGGATCATACCTCCACCTTTGGATGTGTCAATGGCCTCAAGCATGGAAACTACCTCATCCATCTCAGGCCGTTTATCAGGATTGGCATCCCAGCATCTCTTCATTACATTTGCAAGAGAATTTGGGCAACATCTTGGTATTTCTGGTCTTAGATTCTAAAATTTCAACAGAAAATAATAAAATTACTATTATGGATTCATTTTGAATATGAATCCACAGTGACAAACATGCACTGCTCAAGTGAGACAGACAATCAAAACCAGAAGAAGATATACCTGGCGAACAACGGCTGAAGTAATCTCTGCGAAACTTAGATCAGGATATGGCATGTCACAACAATATATTTCCCATAAACAGATGCCAAAACTGTACACATCACATTTCCTGTTATAGGGGTTGCCATTTAAAACCTGTAAGCCACCACCCATTTTGCAAATATGTGAGTAGTCAAGTACACGAGCTTTCTCTTTGATCAAATTTAAACACTTCTACATAATCTTTTTCTTTTCTTTATTGGCACACTATTTGCTGCATTATTAAAGCCACTATTTATCCTTATTGAAGAATGCTAATTATGAATGGCACTGAAGATTGGAAACACCCATCCCCACTCAGATAGCATATGGGGACTGGATATACCCATTTCCGATCAAATGAAATATGTTTGGGACATTGCAAGCCTCTGCACTAATGCTTCCACTCTTCTACTTAAGAGATAACTTAACTTTAGAGGAGATTTGTCCAAATTTCTAATTGTAAAGGTTTCTAGGGATACTGGCTACACACCTCAGGAGCCATGTAACCAAGTGTACCAGTCTCCCCAGTCATGTCATTAGGATTTGACGCCTCAACACGAGCAACCCCAAAATCAGCAATTTTAACAGTACGTGCCTTATCCAACAGCATGTTCTCTGTCTTTACATCTCTATGAACAATCTTCTGAGAGTGAAGATAACTCAGCCTGCAAAACCAAGTAGATTCAATTTGAGGGAATATCTAAATAAATTACAAGACAGTCTGTGCTCTCAACCTGCACTATTGAGGAAAGAAAATTCAAAAAGATATATACCCTCTTGCAAGATCAAGTGCCAGCTGGATGACAACCTTAAAAGCTAATTTCCTCCTCCTATTCTTTATTAGGAAAGATTTCAGCGCACCCCCAGGAAGATACTCCACAACAACACAGCAGATATTGCTTGGCATGCTAATAAGACCATTATCAGTTTGTATCTGTAATTCTGAAGACCCCATTGTTGCCCCTACAAACTAAACATGGACAAAGAAAATTGTTAGAGAAACTTGGGAAGAAAAGAAAAACACGCAGAAAGTGCATAATACCATCTGAAAAGATGGGGCAAAATTAACTGCAAATATCACAAGATGAAAGAGGGAAAAACAAATGTCATGAAGAAAAAGAGTAGGGAGAGGCATTATGGTTAGACTTGTTCTCTATACCTACAAGCACTTATATCCAAGAAAATAACTGAACAAAGAGCAGGATATCCCGGCTGAGCATACAATTGAATGAATTTACATGAACAACTAGAGGAAATGGAGTGAGTAAAGAGGGCAGTATTTGGGAGCATTTACAGCTAGTGGGAACTAGTGAGAACATTTACACCGAGTGGGAGATAATGGGTGGAGAGAACAAAGAAGGTAAGAATCAGCATTTATCTAAGCAGGTTAAGGCAAATGATCATGCAGTTAGTGGAGAGAATAAATAGGGGCGTGGGGGATGGTTTAGGGATTTTGGATCTTTGAAAGGTTTAAGGGTGGCTTAGGCCATGACAACACTTAGCTCCTCTGTTAGGAACCCAAAATCAGAAATGGAAAAAGTAAAAGAAAAGGATGAATCTTTATTGAATGAATGAACTGAAAATGAACAATAGGAGAGTAATTCTCCTCCAAGGGTTTCCCCTTCACAAAGGGTTTCCCCTTTCACAATCAAGCCTATGCTCAATTCTCACAAAGTATAATTCTGAATCCCCTTTCCCTTCTCTCTTCCCCTATTTATAGGGTTGAAACCTCTAACTAACTCACTAACTAACTTTACAATTAATCCTAATTTTCCTAATTGGGCTGGGCCTAACAATACTGCCCTCCCCAAAAACAACCTTGTCCTCAAGGTTGGAAGCTTTTTTGATTGCCTTCTGCTGCTAGGAGAGACGTCAGTTTGCTTGAGGATCAAATAGGAATCATTTCCCATTTTCATATTGCAGCTGGTTTGCTCATAGATTTGGGCTTGGCCCATTCGTTCCAGCAATGGTTTCATTGGACAAAATTTCAAATTCAACGCTCCTTCCTAATGTGATCCATAATTGATCCCAATATGGGCCTGGCCCATTAGTTCAAACATCTGACCTAATTTTCGTAATTCCATCTCCGCCCTTGTGCCATTCTCCTCAAGAACGGTACTGCTCGCTTGGGGAATCACGACCAACATCTCTACTCCCTTCTCTGTGATGTGTATCTCGTCGGCTGCCGTGAGAATATTCAGACCTGGCGGCGGCGACTCAGGCGGTTCCGACGACAAGTCAAGCGGTTTCGTAGGCGGCGAGTCCGGTGGCCGCGGCGGGGGTCTGGCCAGACTTCTCCCAAACGTCTCTTTCTCTTCCTCCATAGCAATTGCAAAAAGTAGTTCTTTGATGCAGACCCATGGCGGCTCAACTGTGAATGAACCACTGGCTTCCGTTTGTGAGGTCGCCATCGCATCCCCACCCACCTCCATGGATGAATATGGGTCCGACATGTGAAGCTGTGATTTTCGTTGATCCTTTCCCAGCCGCATCTCAACAAGAATTGAGTTTTGTGAATCGTAGACCATTGCGACAACTCCTTGTTGATCTTCCGCCTCTGGGTCAGCCTCTGGTTCGGTCTTTTTAACTGGTTGTGGTTTCCTCTCTGGGTCTGCCAGCACCTTCTCCATCGACAAATTGGGCAATGCAATATTCGTTTCCCAAGAACTAGGTTCTTCCTTGCTGCAAGAATCGGGTTCTTCCACCTCGTTCTTCTCTTTCAAAATATCACCGCCGTTGAAATTATGCACTTCAATCTTCTTTGCCCAAGAATTGAGTTCTTCATTGCCGAACTCTAAATTCTCTCCATCAGAATTCCCCTCGCAGTGCCTGTCCAACTTGCGACAACATGGGTGCGATCTCCCTAGAGGGTTGTGCCTTGATAACTTCTTTCTCATAATCAATTCCCTGTTTTTTCATCCACAGACCAAGCACCCGTTTTACCTCTCCCATCCCTTCAAGATGATTTGCCCAAGATTGTGAATCTTTACTGCCACACTCAAAACCATTACTTTTCAAATTTTTCTCACTCCCTTGGGTCGAATGCGGTGTCACGTCTTCCTCAGTTGACTGTTGATTCACTCCTTCATCCTCAAGATCAAAACCTTGCTTCTGCATCAATCGTTCCAGAAGTTGTTTGAGCCCTTTAATCTCCTTTACACTACTCTTGATTTCCGACAATTGAACTTCATGATCGCTGGTCTCCTTCTTCAAGAATTCCACTGACTTCTCCAATGCTTTCAGCCTGGTCTCCATCTCTCCGATCAAGGATCCGACAGGTCGGACCAATTTGTTAGGAACCCAAAATCAGAAATGGAAAAAGTAAAAGAAAAGAATGAATCTTTATTGAATGAATGAACTGAAAATGAACAATAGGAGAGTAATTCTCCTCCAAGGAACCCTTCACAAAGGGTTTCCCCTTTCACAATCAAGCCTATGCTCAATTCTCACAAAGTATAATTCTGAATCCCCTTTCCCTTCTCTCTTCCCCTATTTATACAGTTGAAACCTCTAACTAACTCACTAACTAACTTTACAATTAATCCTAATTTTCCTAATTGGGCTGGGCCTAACATCCTCTGATTCTTCTTTCTTCTTCTACTATGACTTCTGTTTCTACATTTTTCTCCTACCATTGTAATTGGAGCTTGGCTCCTTGGTTTTCCTGCTGTTTTCTACTTTAATATTAGTTCTTATCACTTCTCTTGCTGTCAGAAGAAAAGGTCGAAGTTATTAACAGGAGAAAATGGTAATACATATATCAATTCTTCCAAAGAACAGGTTCACCATAAAGAATAGAAACTTGGAAATTAAATGCTTTCATGATAAGCAGATTTCAAAAAATGTTGGTAGGCTTGTTTATTTATTCACGAGACATATTCCCATTCATTTCCTTCCTCCATTACGAAAGACTCTATGAGGCTTAAAGCACTTTGAAGTTGCAATACAAAATGTATAGAGAGACAATATAGATAAACCAATTCTTTTTTAAAATGAAGTTAGCAGTATCTATTCTTACATCAACACAGTGTCACAGTATCTACACAGTGCAACATGATAGAAGTTAGAATTATCTACATTTATTAGATAGGAATAGGATGGAGTCCTCTTCAAAAACTGCTTTATCATCTAAAAACTTAAGAACTTAGCCCCTATATAAGGATTCTCTATTGTCTCATACTAACTAATTCAACATACATAGATCAACAATCTCACCCCACAAAACCCTTATCATTAAATCATTCTAACGTCCATATCCTTACTTAAAAACATTAGAGGTTAAATTATGTTTTTGGTCCCTATAGTTTAGGCTGCTTTTTAACATGGTCCCTGCACTTTTTTTCTTTGAGTTCTTATAGTTATAAACGTGTTCAAATAATTTTATTTGTTACTCCCAGCTATAACACCATCCCAATTTGTTAAAATGGCAAGCGTCTGAATGGCGTGACACTTTGCTATTCTATGTCAAATGCCAAATAGAAACCCCATTTCACAATTTCCAGCAAATTCAAGTTGAACATAGTTACATAAGTCAAGAGAATGCAGGAAAGAAAGGGGGGAGGGGGGATTGGGACAACTCATTTTAGAATGAAATCCCTGAAAAAGTACATAAATTGGCAACCATTAAAGAATTATCAAAAGACCTAGACACTGATAGCCTTGAAAGACAACATATAAAACTAAAACGTAAGGAGGCATACGCATTATACAATAGGACTGAATAGACTTTTCCTGAAATGGAACCCTCACTAATTTCTCATCTTTCGATCTCATAACATAAACCTAAAACCCACTCCTCTTTCTCCTCCACCAAAATAAAAATAAAAATCAGATGATATGCTCCATTGAAACCACAAGCTCAACTAACATAACAACAACTTGAAGCTGAAGAAATGAAATTGACCTTAGTGACATTAGGATGATCAAGTTTATGCCAAACAGCAACTTCTTGTGTAAAAGCTGACCTGAGGGCAGCAATTTCAGCTTCTGTCCGTTGCCCTTCTTCACCCCAGTCCAGCATTTTAACTGCTCATTAAAAAAACAATCACAATAATGGTCCCCAGTGAAATGCAGTAAAGCAACACTAATCCTGCTAAACCAGTAACCAACCTAACAATAACATTGTACTTAAATTATATTCACCATAAGACCAATTAAATTATATTCACCATAAGACCAAGACCACCAACTGGTATCACAAGAATTTTCAGATGCAAAACACCCCAGTCTGTGTATGTGTCACCGGACAGAATGCATAGGAATCTATGAAGCACCAGCACACCATTTTGGTGTCTGTGTGTTGGATACGCGTGTCAAATGTGTTCTGTACGTTTGTTTAAAACAATATTTTTTCGACTCAGGCATGGTGGAGACATGCTGGGGAAGCAGTGGGACACAACTAAGTTTAAAAAAAAAAACTCAATTACCATTTAAAATATAAACAACAACAACCTTTTCCACTAGATGAGTCGGCTACATGATTCAAACAACGTCATAATGTCCTATCATAAATCATGTCTATACACAAGTCATTTAAAATATACAAAAGTAAAATAAAAATACAGTGATATACCCAATTACCCATTACCCTCAACCAACCTAGATTACTCATCACTAGTACCACTTATCCTAGCTAGACCACAATGTTTTTCACATTGAGGCCACCTTCTCCCCCGTCTACCTCCATTTGCGACTAAGCCATTGCATAACCATCTGCCACCACATGTGGCGTCTACTCACTCTAGTTAAGTTTTCTAGTTGTACTTGTACATAGCTAGTTTTACTACGACAAGATAGTTTAGGACATTTACTTGAATATATATATTATTATATATTATATATGCCGTGTTCGTGTCTTATATCATTTATAAAATTTGGTGCGTCATTGTATCTAAGCTTGGTATGGACGCAAAATGACCCATCACCAAATAATTGTAAAAGTCAACTCTTTTAATGAAAATACAGAGTTTCCCCCGATGAAGAGGAGCAAAGGAATTAGCCACGCTCAACAGTGAATCGATCGAATTGAAGTAATAGTTTTGCTGAAATAAATTCGATTTTTTGGTAATTATATCGAGTTGATGTTTTTTTTATTTGAAGTTAATTCACAAATTCATTATTTAATTTGGAAGAGAAAAAGATTGAAAATTGATTTAAAAAAAAAAAAGAAACAAATATTTTTTAAATGAAACTTGTACTTTAAGGTTTGGTGGAAAGTGAAATTGAGCATCTGATGATGAAAATTGATAGTTACCAGCAACATCTTGGCCATCATAGACACCACGGTGGACAGTGCCAAAAGTGCCACGAGCTATGACACCTTTGATGATGAGGTTGGAAGGGTCAATCTCCCACTCCTGCCTTTGTTTCTTGAAGGTAGCACCACCTGCTGCCACAGTTTTGAATTTAATTGCACTAGCTATAGAACTTGTGTGAACATCACCAGCACCATCATCATCCTCTATCTGCTTCTTCTTCTCTAAAGTCGATGCCTTATTTAGGTGCCTCTCAAGCTGTTCATCTATGGTCTTAAGATCAATCTGATCAGCCCTCACAAACCCATCACTGCTTTCCTTCATCTTTGCTCTTCCTTTCTTCACCCTAGCTTCTGTTTGAGAGAGATTGTGATTAATGGCGCAGTGTAAAAAACATGGAACAATGAAAATTTATTATGGGCAAGGTAATCTAGTTTGCCAGATATGGTTGTGGGTCTTGCAGTTGTCGTTTGACGATGTTGTTGATAATATGTAGTATTTCGCATTTATTGCCCAAAATATTTTATTATCAAACAAATCAAAAAATTGATATGTTTAGATAAATTAACTAAATTGTAAAATAATTATTTTTATGAAAAAAATGTTATTTTTTAGAAAAGTTTGAACTTTATTTAAAAAGCTGTTAGATTATTTTGAAACTAATAACATTTTTTTTATTTCACTTCGACGAAACTAACTATCAAGAAAATATTATTAAATTATACATACAATCACTAATGGATCTTGACTAAAAAATTTGGGGGAGTCACTAGACATTAACTACCAAAATGTTGCAATTAAAATTCATAATTAATTATACATAATTTTATCACTCAAATATGTAAAGTGAGTAAACATCTAATATGTGAAATCATAGCTAGTGTTTGCTCATCTTGAAATGGTGTGATGCGTGCAAGAGAGATTAAGAAGGTTGAAGGAGATTTGCGGAAGAGTAAAAACATAGTTATTATGAGCCGGAACAATCTTGAGTTGGAAATAATACTCGTTTTGATGTAAATGTTTAGCTATTTGAATAAATTTAAATCATTTGGGTCTAATAATAATGTTCTACAAAATAAATTATGTGATAGTTTGTATACTTTATATGTAATATATATTGTACAAATTATTTTGAGAGTGTCTTACATAATTTTTCATATAAAATAAAATTAAAAAAAAATTGGGGAGAACCGTGGCTCACGCCGGCTCCTATTAAGCTCCGTCGGTACATATAACTTCGTATATTTTTTTAATTTACTATAGAAAAGCGATTTTTTTTACACAACCCAAATGAAATATATTATCATAAAATTATTTTTCAACAAATACATCTAAACGTAAAACCGATTCTATTATAATTGATTATAACAATAATCGATTAGACATAGAATTAATTATTGAAATAATTAATTTTTACCTCCTTATCCAAACAGACACATATAGAAAAATATTATGACTTGTTGGGACAAATGAAAGAGATTTGACTAGCTTGTGTTTCTAGATTTGATTTCTACTTTGAAAAAAATATATTATACTCCCTCCGTTACAGTTTATAAGCAAAATTCCACTTATGTATAATGAAATAAAATATAAGTAAAATTCATGTATTTAATAATTATATATCCAAAATACCCTTACTCCATTTATTAAGAGCAGTACCACCACTTCCCACTCACGTAGCCTATTTCCAATGAACACCCTCATTTATTAAGAGCAGCTTCACCACTTCACCACTTCCCACGTTTTTTTTTTCCTAGGGGATAATTTAGGTATTTTGGTTGAACTTTTAAGTGGAATCACAAAAATTAAATGTGAATGAGTAGTTATCTTAATAAGTGTGAAAATGGTTGACTTTGCTTATAAACTGTAACGGAGGGAGTAACAGTTATTGAAATATTATTCAATTTAATAAAATCGCTAACCGGTTCGTGAATTTATGAATGTTTTCTTATTTTGGTCCGTCGAGTATCATGATTGTACAATTTTAGTCCCTCAAATTCTAATTACGCCAATTAGGTCCCACAAGTATCACAATTATGTAATTTTGGTCCCGCATATTTCAATTGCGACAATTAGGTCCCCAATTATCACGATTATGCAATTTTGGTCATCCAAGTATCACGATTGTGCAATTTTTAACGTCAATGGACTACGAATCACATGAGGGACTTATTTGGCACTTAATAAGGCCAGCTTGACAGCATATATGTCATTCCTATATGACATTTAGTGATGTGCATTTGAACATTAAAGTGTGTGAGATGTCAATGAAGTCACATAAGAATGCCCCGTAAGCTGCCAAGTTGACCACACTAAATGTCAAATCAGTCCCACGTGGATCACGTATGCTACTGGCATTAAAAATTGCACTATCATGATACTTGGGGACCCAATTAATGCAATTAAAATTTGGGGACTAAAATTGCACAATTATAATACATGAGGACCGAAAGTGCAATTAAGCCTAAAAGTTATTATGAATGCTTTCTTATTAAACATTATTTTACCCTCTGTTTAACCTTATATTGTTGAGGAAAATAAATACTTTCATTTGATGAAACTCAATTCAAATCTTATATTCAGCCTTATACCTTTTTAGGGATAGCAATTGGTAATAGATTAGGAATGACAATGGATATTGGACCCGTGAGGTACCCGCAAAGTTTACCAGCTAATTGGGTATGGGTACCAGTACGGATAATTATCCACAAAAATTAATGAGGATGTGTACTCTGGTACTCATCCCGTCCCATACTCGCACTATATATTTATATAAATAAATATTTTTAATTTTTAATTCAAGAATACTTATTATGTGATAATTTCTTATAAGATACATTAACACTATAATAAAATAATATAATATACAATAAAACTTATTAGGTACTGTATAATTTATATTTAAATAAAATTATATAATATAATGTAAAATATCATACATGCATTCTTAATCCAAATTTTATATTTTAATTATGAACATACATTACAATCAAGGACATTATATTCCTAATAACTTTCATTCTACATTATATTCTTTTAATAAATTACATGAATATTATAATAAATTGATACTATAATAAAGGAATATAATATATGATAAACATTATAAGGTATAGTATAATTTTATTATTTATTTAATATATAATAATAAAATATATATTATAAATATTGACTTGCAACATTTTTAGATAAAAATTTAATTCTCAAAAATACTAACTTTTGATCAACTATTTTATTTGATAAAATACATATTTTTCTAATACCTATCATTCATTAATAGATAAATAATTAGTTTAATATATATTTTATTGTTTATTTATTTCAATAAAAATTTAAAAATATTACAAAGATAACTTAAAATAATTAATATCGATAAATTAAAATATAAATATTTATTTGATAAATACTTTATATAATTTCATTCATTGATATATTATTGTTTATTTAATAAATATTGTAGTGTTTTTTATCTCCTTATTTTTTATACATTTTTTTTATCTCTTTATTGAAATAATTATATAATGGAATAGGTGATAAACTAATGTTTTTAAGGTAAAACTATACTATATTTTACAATAAAATTATAATTTTTAATATAATGTATTGTAAAATTAATGCTTTGGTTGATTGTAATGTATGTTCATAATTAAAATATAAAATGTGGATTCATAATATATGTATGATATTTTACATTATATTATATAATTTTATTTAAATATAAAATTATACAGTACCTAATAAGTTTTAGAATTTAATCAGCGTAAATTTTTTACACCTTCAACAAATCAGAAATTATGGTATATGTGACTTTTAATGTAGTTAGGATAAATGTCAAACATTTTAGCTAATGTGACAATTTATGATTGGTTGACAGAGTAAAGAATTTATACACTGACAGTTAATATCAATTAAATCCTAAGTTTTATCGTACATTATATTATTTTATTATAGTGTTAATGTATCTTATAAGAAATTATCGCATAATAAGGAATCTTGAATTAAAAATACAAAATATTTATTTAATAAATATTATAAGTTTAATGAAAAATCAAGATATTTAGTATATGTTTTTATTAAATAAATCCTATTTTTTCTCTCCTTATTAGAGTTACTTTTAATCATTCTCTCTCTTCAATAAAAGTGATAAGCTTAAGTCGTTAGATTAAACCATAATTAAGGGACAAGATTTGGTGTCAAAGTTAAATTTGACACCTGGTGTCATTTGATCCCATCCTTATATATATATATACATAATTTGATATATTTTGAAGTTTGTTATAACATTTACTTGATGTTTTGGAGATTGATTATTGGATATTTTGTGTTAAAACCTTTACATTTCATGTTCACAAATTGATTATTAGATCCATGGATTCCATTTTTAGTTTGGAATGCAAGAGTTTACAAGCGTTTAGGCATTTTATTGTTTAATTAAAATTTCTTTTATTAAAGTGCGGGTAATGAGTGCGAGTACGGATATTTAGGTACCCAGATGGTAAGAGTACATGTGTTGAATTTACTACCCGCGAGGGTATGGGTACGGGTAAGAGTATTTTTTCAAAACGCGGGCATAGGGACGGGTACTATAATATCCTATCCATACCCTATTCATTGCCATCCTTATAATAGACCCCATGAGTATCTACAAAAATTACTAGTGCAATTAACATGTTTTAAATCGGTTAAAAATATCAATCTAAATCGGTTATGAAACCGATGTAGAAACAGATGATGTAGAATGTAAGACCTTTTAACATCGATTTTTAACCGATGTTGAAAGTTAAATTTCCACATCGGTTATAAACCAAACTTATTTTGAAAGTACTCATTCAACAGATTAATAATTATTGAAAAAGAAATTTTAATATTGGTTATAATATAGAACCGATGTTGAAATTTATAATTCAACATCGGTTTTGTCTTGTAACCGATTTTGAAAGTTTTACTTTTCACATCGGTTATAACTCAGAACCGATTGAAATTGATAGTTCAACATCGGTTCTCTATTGCAACCGATGTTGATAGTCCAATTTTTTTTTAAATACTCCGTTTTAAACCAGTGGCAATCCTTAACCCTGTTTCATATATGTACAACCAGAACAATCCCAGCCAAAATAGAATCCCAACAATAACATAATCTAAATCACTATACTAAGTAAGCCAAACTACTTTATTGATTATGCAAAAAACAGCTTCTTTTGATTCAACAAACTCAACTAATTATATAATGTAATAAATTCAAACTAATTAATTAAATACATAACAAAGAAACAACAAAGATATATAACAAATTAAACTAATTAAAGAAATAAAATGTCATCCATAAATTAATGTTCAGTAGTCATCTCAAGAAAGAAGTTTGCCCAACGCTCCTTGATGTCCTTAATGTCCTCTTCAGAGAATGCTTCCGAATTGTCGAAAATCTGCACATTATAACTAATCAACTATAACTATACATAATTAATCTATAACTATTTACAAATATTATTAGTTAATTACCTCCTTCCATCGATCTGTAATACTAGCGGAGACAATGTTGAACATCCACTTCATGACATAATATCCGCACTCCCAGCCGCCACGTTGCCTATGACACTACAAATGAATACACAATTTGAATATATAATGAGTAAAAACATAATAGTATACTATTTTACACTGCAATTGAATCTCTGGTACTAATAAATTACTTACATTAGGGTAAATCCACCTAATAGGCCTGGACCTACCACCATCCAAAAGACGACTTGCGTTCATAGATCTATCATAATTAAGAAAATATGAATTTAAAGTATGTTATAGATTTCAGAGTAATTAATAAAGCAAATGTAGTTAAGGGTCAAGGAATCCATAAAGATGGAGGTTACCCCTATCAATACACAGGCGATGCAGATATCTAAGATATTGAAATAAATATTAATTATAATAGTTAAAAACTTAATTAGTTAACTTACAAATTAATTAGTTGAAATAAAATATACTTACGTGCACCA
Source organism: Ammopiptanthus mongolicus (assembly GCA_039655645.1). Classification (NCBI taxonomy): domain Eukaryota; kingdom Viridiplantae; phylum Streptophyta; class Magnoliopsida; order Fabales; family Fabaceae; genus Ammopiptanthus; species Ammopiptanthus mongolicus. The sequence goes on from CM077345.1 coordinate 76,942,691, forward strand.
TAACGAGACAATTGTCATGCAAAGCATTTCACTATCAATGCATATCGTATCCACTCCAGCATATGACATCAAAGTTAGGCCCGTGTGCTAACCATTTTAATGTATCAGAAGCAGTATTATCCTCCGCAATTTGATCTTTAAACCAGTTTAAGAAAGTCTTATTATGCTTGTTCAACAACTATTTTTCTTTCATTCGAGGGTAATTTTACTTGACAATGGTTTTGTGATCACATAAGTAAGGATTAACCTCATCGGTGTTATTCAATATATACATATGTGCTTGAAGCACTTCCTCTCGACCCATGCTCTTAAGAGTAATACCTTGTGTACCCTTACCATCACATCTTCCCTCATGACGAGACTTAGGAAGTCCTACAGGTTCCGCTTCTGACATATAGTCTGTACAAAACTCAATAGCTTCTTCTGCAACATACCTTTCAACAATAGATGTTTCAGGATGGTGTGGATTCTTCACATACCCTTTTAGGATCTTCATGTATCGCTCAACTGGATACATCCACCTTAAATGAACGGGGCCACACAATCTAATCTCCCTCACTAGATGAACAATTAAATGAACCATGATGTTAAAAAATAAAGGAGTAAAATACATCTCCAATTGACATAAGATAATAGCAGCCTCAGTTTCCAGCTCATCCAACTTTTGAAGGTCAATGACTTTGCTACATATAGCATTGAAGAATAAGCACAACCTTTTTATGGCATGTCTCACTTTTTTAGGCAAGATGTCACGAATAGCCACTGGTAGTAGTTGTTACATCAAGACATGGCAATCATGAGACTTTAAACCAACTAATTTGAGATCTTTCATTGAGACAAGCCTCTTAACATTTGAAGAGTAACCCTGTGGCACTTTGACGCCCCGCAGACACTCACAAAAACTTTTTTTCTCTTTTTTCGATAAAGTATGACATGCTGGGGGCAAATAAGTCCGCTTAACCCCTACTGATTGTGGAGCTAACTGCTCTCGTATGCCCATCGCAACTTGATCTAAACGAGCATTCACACCATCCTTTGTCTTGCCTTGAATGTTAAGATGCGTCCCGACTACACTATCACACACATTTTTCTCCACATGCATCACATCAATACAATGTCTTACATCAAGTTTGCACCAGTATGGAAGATCAAAGAAGATCAACCTCTTCTTCCATAACCCGTTGATAAACTTGATCTCCGGTTAAGGCCGTCGGAGCAATTTCATTCTTCTGGCATCCATTAAAAGCTTTTCTCAATCTACGATACGGGTGATCAGGTGTGAGAAATTTTCGATGCCCAAGGTAAACTGTCTTCCTTCCATGTTGTAGTTGATGGTAGCATGTGCCTTCTTCACATACAGGACATGCTTTATGCCCCTTAACACTATATCCGGACAAGTTCCTGTATGCTGGAAAGTCATTGATGGTGCAAAATAACATGGCACGCATCTTGAAAGTCTCATTGCAATACCCGTCAAACACATCAACGCCTTCCACCCACAGCTTTCTCAAGTCTTCAATCAAGGGACTTAGATAAACATCTAAGTCATTTCCTGGCTGTTTTGGGCCCGAAATCATCATAGATAACATAATGTATTTGCGCTTCATGTACAACCAAGGAGGTAGGTTATAAATTACCAGGAGAACAGGTCATGAACTATGAATACTACTTAAGGTGCCATACGGATTCATTCCATCGGTAGCAAGTCCAAGCCTAAGGTTTCTTTTCTCATCGGCGAAATCCGGAAATAAACTATCAATTCTCTTCCATTACAAAGAATCAGCCGGATGGCGAAGCTGTCCATCACATTTTCTCTTGTCTGCATGCCACCTAATGTTTTTTTGCGTCATTTACATTAGCGAACAATCGCTTGAACCTTGGAATTATTGGAAGATACCATAACACCTTCGCAGGAGGACCCTTTGTGATCACGTCACAATTTGAATCACCATCGTTCACTTTATAGCGTGATACCCCACACCTTGGACACTCGTGCATCTTTTCAAAGTCATTCCTGTACAATATGCAATCATTAGGGCATACATGTATTTTCTTATACTCCATACCCATCGGACACAATATCTTCTTCGCCTCATAGTTACGGTTCGGCAATGTATTACCTTCTGGAAGCATGTCTTTCAACAGCTCAAACAATTCGGCGAAGCTTTTATCACTCCACCCATTTCTCGCCTTCACAACTACCAATCTTAACACCGCTGACAACCGTGTGAAATTAGAGCACCCAGGATACAAAGGCTTATCTGTATCGCTGCACAAAGTATCATACACATTTGCTCGTTGAAATGACTCTTGTCCAATATCGTGGATCATGTCCTCTAGTCGATCGTCCATATCTACGTCATCAACCTCCTCTCTTTGGGACACACTTGGTTTGTCTAACAATTCACCATGCCATATCCATCTTGTATAACTCTTGCATATCCCTTCACAAATAAGATGCTCTCGTATTTTCTCAGCTTCCAGTCGTCTCTCATTCAAACAATTAACACAAGGACAATAAAACCTTCCATTACTATCGGGAACATTTCTTTTAGCAAATTCTAAAAACTCTTCCACTCCATTCTCATACTCATGACTTGTGCATCTAGCATCGATCCAATTACGATCCATAACTACAACAACAACTTCACTTAGTCTAAGATCTTCAACTACTTCTTATCACAGGGTATGGCCCTATCCCATTCGAGAAGAAACTTCTTCAACACTCAGTTAACAGTTAGTCCTTAAATTTCATGCCCATACTTAACGAAATTTCGGCAGCATTTCCCATCGATCTCCGACGTACACGACTTGAACGCGGTGACATCCACCGCGACAAAGTGTGCAACCGGAGAACAAAAGGAAATGCATCAGACCGAAATTTCTTCAAGTATAACATATGAGAATTAAGGAATAAGTATTAACCAAATGAAGAATAAGTTTTTCCCCAAACTGTCCAACTTGGACAATTCAAGATTCAATTCAATGAGTAGTACCTTAATAAAGTACACATATGCTCATTAATATTGAATCTCAAACGGGAAACTAAGGTTTTGCAAATTTATTAATACTAAAAGATAATCCAACAGTCCAATCCCTAAATTAAAGCAGCAAACAAAACATTAGAATAAAATATCTTACTTGTGCTCAGAGTGAGGAGATAGAGAGTGATGAGTGAGAGGGAGCCCGAGATGGGTTGAGGCTTGCCTTCACCCTAAATCAGAAACACAAAGCAAAGAGAGGGTTTAAGAGAACTGTGAGAGGGTTTTTTAACCTAACATTCAAAAACTCATTCATGTTAAACTAATATCCTTAACTAATATGCCAAACTAATATACACCAAGTATTTATAAACCAAGCAATACAAAACATTTGGCCAACAGAATAGAACTAGGAATGAAGTAGTTATATGACGCAATGCATATCTACATTGATAGAACAGAAACAGAAAATATGAAAGCGATGAAAGAGAAGAAGCAGCAACGAGCTAAGAAGTATCAAGATTCTGATTTTAGACTTAGCTCAAACAAAGTCATGTACCAAAAAGAATAGCTTGAAAAATATTATCTACTACCAAATGAAGTTCTAACAAAGTTAACATACTTTTGACACTGCAACAATCTGATATGATAAGCAATTCCTAGGCTATATAACAGATCATCACCATACTATCAATACAAATAATACCAATTCCCAGAGGCTATTGTTCAATGTTAGAATTATATATAATCAAATTGTCTCCATGTGCTTGAAACAATTCTCTTGCAGGTGGGAGGGTATCATATGTGCGCAAAAAAGGGTTTAGCAGAGACAAAAGTTGGGTTTTAGCAGAGACAAAATAACGGGATTTACAGTGTCTCCCTCCATCCCTAAAAAATTGGGTATTACAGTTATTTTTTAGCAACAAAGTAGAGACAGAAAAGGGAAAATAAGGTTCAGCATTGCGTGGGAAACCAAGTTAGCATCTTCAAACCAAGTCACAGGTGACATAAAGCAGACAGCAAAAATGAGAGTTTAGGGTACCATACCTTATGGATCCGTTCAGAATGAGAGTTGGATACACGACGGCGGAACGAGAGCAAGGCAGAGAGGAAGGGAGGGAGAGAGCGTTGCGTTTTCTGTTCGGAGCGTTGCGTTATGGTTGGTTAATGAAAGAAAAGGGCAGCAACGATGAAAGAGAAGAAGCAGCAACGAGGGAGAGGGCAAACAGTGAGGAGGGAAATATGAAAGCACGGTGGCATAAGAAAAGGGTTTAATAAAGATTTGAAATCGGTTGGTTAATAGAACCGATTTTGAAAGTTTAATAATGAGATCGGTTGTCAAATAACCGATTTTGAAAGTTTACTAATGAGATCGGTTGTGTAATAACCGATGTAAATACTTGGCGGGAATAAATAAATAGTTTTTTATTTAAATTGTTTTCATCGGTTGAACTCTGTAACCGATCTTAAATGTTTTATACATCGGGTTCTTGGTAAACCGATGTAAATAATTTTTCACTTATTTTCAAAATTGCCACCGCCTCTTTTTTTAAATCGATTTTTTTTCAACTGATCTAGAAACATGTTGTAGAATCCATATTTTGCACTAGTACTCACAATGGATATAATAATTACCCTCTTAATGGGTATGGATATGGGTGCGGGTAATTACCCGTAAAATTGAATAGGGATGGGTGCGGGTACGTGTATTCTAGTACCCACCCCACTCCATACCTGCACTCAAGGTTATCAAAATCGAGATCTTATGTAAGATCAAAAGAGAAGAGAAAAGACTTATAATATGAAATCGTAACACGAATCGTAAGATTTTACCGATAGTTAAATTTAGGTTTAATTATTGAGTTGGTCCCTAAACTATTTGAGAATTTTCAAGTAGGTCCCTAAACTAAAAAAATTTATAATTGGGTCCCTGAACATATATAAAATTTTCAATTGGGTCCCTGGATAGCAAATCCGTTACTGAATTGTGAAATTGAACGAAATATCTGTTAGTCCGTCCAAGCTGGACACCCATATAAGCAATTTGTGCATAATTATTGGGAATTAAAACTTCTATTCAAGTAATCAACCAGAAATTGCTAGTGTATTCGAAATCATACTTGTATGTATGTATCAATTTTTTTTGTCGATTACATGATTAGATGTCCCAAATTCTCCATAATTATGGACAAATTGTTGATATAGATGTTCAGCTTGGAGGGACTCACGAATATTCCACTCAATTTCACAATTCAGTAACGGATTTGCTACCTCAGGGGCCTAATTGAAAAATTTATATATGTTCAGGGACCTAATTGAAAATTTTATATATATTCAGGGATCTAATTAAAAAAAATTTTAGTTTAGGAACCTACTTGAAAATTTTCAAATAATTCAGGGATCAACTTAATAATTAAACCTTAAATTTATATATAAACATATATATTCATGTAAAATAAAACAACTAAAAATATAAAATAAAATAAAATAACCACCCATTATAATAAAAAAACTATCTAACAGTGACTCATTAATTAATAATATAAAAAACACTATGTAACGTGGTATCATTAACAACCAACAAATGTACAGGAAGAAGGTACATCCCCCTTTTCTTTATCTTTTGCTATTAGACTCAATACTCTAATACTCTGTACCACCGCACTGTGAACTGTCGTAGCAAGGAAGCAAGACCAGAGCACTATTGCACGTCCACGGTCGCAACAAGGAAGTAGTGAAGAACTGGCGCAACAAGTGTGCGTCCGCGCGTGTTGTAGTTTTAAGTTCCCGTGTTTTTTGTTAAGCACACTAATGAGTTAATTAAGGATAATAATAATAAGATTAGTTAATTAGGATTTAATTAATGAGGCCAGCTGGCCAGGGGACGTATCAGAAAACGAAACAACGAGAAATATGAATATGAAGCTGCATACATAAACAGAAGAGTATGAAGGACAAATCTTTAATTTGATCCCTGAATTTATAAGGTCGTATTAATTTAATTTTAGATATTTTTTAAATTTTAAAAACATCACTGAAGTTGTCAAAAATTAATCAATTCAGTCCCTTCTGCAGGGATTAAGTTGATACGAACCTTATAATTTTAGGGACCAAATTGACACAAAGATCAAATTGATACGATCTTATAATTTCAGGGATCAAATTAATGATTTACTCTAAAAACAATCTCACTCAATGCTTGTGCCCATTAGGGGTGAGAATAGGATAATTCAAGTTAGGTCTTGACATAAACATGCATGACATATGTTTCAATCTCAAGGTTCGAGTCTGGCTTATTAGCCTGATATAGACAAACTTTTAAGGCCTGACCTGACATTCTTTAAAGTCGGACCTGGCCTAGAAGCCTATTTAAAATCATATTTTTCAATAAGACCTTTACATATGCCTTCACTTATAAATAGGTCATAGGCATTCACTTGTAAATAGGTTTGTAAGCCTTTAATGATAAAGAGGTCGATAAGCTTATACTGATAAATAGGCCACCCGATCATCACAAATAAATATGCAAGTAGATCTTTACATTTAAATGAGTCAATAAGTATTTATTCTCAAATATTATAAATATTATATTATAATATTATATGTTAAATTATATTATATATATATATGTGTGTGTTAAATATGTCGGTCGTATAGGCCTAATAGATTTTTTTTAAAAGCCTTAGCCAGACCTTTTTAATTTATCTGAACCTTTTAAAAAAGTATTAACCTGACTTTTTTATTAAATAGGTCAGGTCTTAAATAGATTAAATCATAGATCCCTAACAAACCTATTTTTATCCCAAATGCCCATCAAGGCCTCGGGGACGATAACCAAGAAAGCTAAATAGGAGTTGGCAGCAAAAGTTGTTAAGCATGCTCCTAAGGCTACCAAATATGCAGCTGAAAAACCTCATTCCAAGTCTTTGAAAAGGAAAAGGATGAAAGCAACTGCCTCTGCTGCTTCCTTAAAAATCAAAGACATTCCATCTTAACCTGTAACGTCCCAATTTTCACGTTTTCTAATTTTTCAGTATTTTAATATTTTTATTTTATTCGAGGTCTTAGGAATAGAAATAAAATATTCCGAGACCATAGTCATGCTCGACGATATCGTCGGAAGCTATGATTAAGTTTTGAGTCAAAAACTCAAACGGAGTCCGGTCTACGTTTTTATACTGACAATATGATTTTACTGCTCAGAAGACCTCAGATGGACCCGCGAATGAGACAGTAAGTCTTAGAATTCGATGCTCTACGTTTCGGTTAAATTTCGTAAAAATTTCAGAAAAATAACTTCCTGACCTTCGTTCGGACAGAATCCTCAATCGGGTGACGAACGGAGCCACATATGGATTTACCGGGACTCGCCAACAAATAATCTTGATATCACATCATCCCAGGACACTTGGGAGAGTATGCCAGAGTCGTCATGACGTTCGGAAATATCTGGACGCAAAATGACCAAAATGCCCCTAACCTTAGTCTTTTACACTTTTACCATTTTACTCTTTTGGGCAAATAACATTTTTACCCTTAAGTGAGCTCTTAAGAGGCTGAACTCAGCCCCTCACTCTCTCATTTTCGCACAACCCCTCCAAACATGGAGCTCCATAGTTGTTCTTGAGAGAAAACACCATTGTTGTTCTTGAAGCTCCTTGAGTTCTTGTTGGAATCACTTGATTCATTGAGCAATCTTCCTTCATTTCAAGGTAAGATCACTTCTAGGATCTCTTAACTTCTTGAATCTTTCTTTATTTCAAGATCAATCTTCTTTTTCATGAAAAGAATTTCTTAGATCCAAAACTTTGAAAATCCATAGGAAATTGTAGAAAAATCCTTTTGAGGTAAGACCAAGTTCTTTGAACTCACATCATCAATCTCTACCTAAACCCAAGAGCTTACGATTCAACTCCCATCATAGCCCAAAATCCCTTTTTGGCAGAACCCTACTTGATGATGATGAATAGTGTTTTCATCAATTTTTGATTTCTAACACTTGATTTCATCCTTAGCTTTCCTAATGCCTTTGAATCCATGAAATGGGAAACCAAGATCAATTCCTAACCTTTTTAACCTAGGGTGGCCGAAATCCTCTTTGTTAGAATTGTTGAGATTGGCTTTGATTGTTGTTTAATGTTTGATTGTTATGTTGTTGTAGTTGTTGACGGTTGCCAGGAGGTTCACAAACCGATCAACCGACTTTGATCCGGGAATCTGCTCATCAACAGTTATGGGGGGTGAACCTCATTCACACCAAGATGGTGGTAGTGAAGATGGTTGTTTAAGTTATGTGTGGGTGAAACCGTTTAGTTTGGGTTCACTTTTAATGGTTAAGTTGTGTTAAGTTCTCGTGGAGAACAATGTGTGATATTTGTAGTTATGCTTGTATGCTTTATCATGTGTTTTATGATGATGTTGTCTAGGTGAGAAAATGATTTCTTGCATGATGAAAAACCTACTTTGATTACTAGATCAAGTATGGACTTTTGTGCTTATGTGCTTAAGTATGGACTTTTGTGCTTAGGTGCTTAACTATGATACAATGTTGTGTGTTATTGTTGATCATAATTGTGTAAGTTTTGTGAGCCATAATTTGATTAGTTGGTGAAGTAAAACTTCACATTGGTTCCTATTTGGCTTTTAGCCATGACCTTGAGAAAAGGAGGGTAATGTGTAGTCCTTGAATCATTCAAGTTTTGAGGTAAGAAAAATGTTTTTAGTGGCTTATGCCTTAAACCAAAACCATAAATGATTTTTATCCAAAGATCAAACAAAGTTTCAATCTCAAAGTGTTTTCACCAAAGTGAGACATGTTTTATACCTTATCCTTAGTTCATCTAGTTAATCAAGTAACTTAAAAGTGGATTAATGAAAAGTTTCATGAGAATCAATATAGTTCCATAAGGCTTTTCTTTAACAAGGTTAATGTCTTGTTTCAAGGCAATTTTCGCTAAGCGAATCCAATTTCGCTGGGCGAAAACAGAGAAAATACAAGTTAGGCATCACTGCCTCCTTTTCGCTAAGCGAAATAATCTTCGCTAAGCGAATGAAGCGAATTTCGCTGAGCGAGCCATTTCTTGCCCAGCGATACAGGGGAGTTTTCAAAGAGGTATTACTGCCTCATTTTCGCTAAGCGAATTTAACTCCGCTAAGCGAATTTCCTGTTTTCAGAAAGTGCTAGAAATAGAGTAAGTGGTTCAAAAGTTGTTTCAAATCAAATGAGTTTTCAATTGAGACGTTGTTTTGGTTTACAAAGGAGTTTTTAACTCAACTCGTAAAGTTTTACGCATTAAAAACCTAAGTTAAGTAATTGACTTAGAGTTGAAGACAAGGGATAATTAAGTATGGTATGTGTTGAGTCTCCAAATGTCTGATGTGCATTTACCTTAGTTTTGATGAGATTAAAACAGTTATTCAATGATTTAATTGAACTCGTCTGTGGTATTTAACTCGTCTACTTAGTGTGCAGATTAAAACATTAAGCGTCTATATGAACTGTTCACTCGTCTGAACTTAGATAAGTTCACCCGTCTGAACTAACTTAAGTTCACACGTCTGAACTAACTAAAGTTCACTCGTCTGAACTAAGATAAGTTCACTCGTCTGAACTAGTTAAGGTTCACTCGTCTGAACTAAGAGAAGCTCACTCGTCTAATGAAGTCTTCAACCGTCTGATCAAAGGAAGACTCACCCGTCTAAAAGACTTTGCAACTAACGTCGTCTCTTTGTTAAAGAGTCAACCCGTCTAATGAAGCTACTCATCCGTCTAAAGACTAACGTTAAAAAATACATTGGATGAAAGCTGTCTCGACCCTGATAAAGAACTTCAACAAAGTGCTTTGCCTGAACACAACTGCATCTTACACCAAAAGGGAAAGTCTTCCCTCTGCAAACAAAAAGCACGTATACAGACCTGCTGAGACCAAAGGTATATCAGAAGTCTGCATCACTCTGATGAAAGAGAACAAGCGAAGTTCCCTATGCTTTAATGGCTGATCAGAACGACTCTATTGCATTTATTGAAGATCTGCAAGAAGCCAAAGACTTCAGACTTTGTGTCCAACAGCTTAAAAATTTTGAAGCCTATTTAATGAAGAAGACTTTGGAGATTCCACAGACACAAGAGAACGATCAAAGCAATCAAAGAGCAATTACTCTGTGCATTTATATCTTCATTCTTTCATTATTTATTCTTCAATCATTTGAAGTTAATGCGCAGTCTTTTAGAACTTCACATTTAATACACTCGTCTGAGTGCTTGTGAAAGACTTGCAAATTGTAATCTTTTTACAACTTCTCTCAAACAAACCCGTCTGAGCCTAAAGAGGCTAAGTGTGCAAACAATACTTGTCTGGAGCCTGGAGAGGCTAGGTGTGAAAACAATACTCGTCTGGAGCCTGAAGAGGCTAGGTGTGAAAATAATACTTGTCTGTCCTGTAACCTAAATCAGTTATAGTGAGAAAACTTGGTGCTGCCAAGGACTGGACGTAGCCTCATTGTTAAGGGGTGAACCAGGATAAAACCTGCTGAGTGATCTCTCTTTCCCTTAACTCTTTAGTTTGATTATTTGTCTTAACTATCATCTAACTAAAGGGGTTTATAATTGTGTTTATCAAAAACCTTCTTATCTTGCATGATTGTGTGTTTTCTGTGAAAACCTTCAGACGAGTTATCAGTCTGATTGACCTGTCTGTGTTTACTCGTCTATTACAACCCGTCTGTGCTTGCGAAAAAGTTTCTAAATTCCGCATATATTTGTCAAACACCATTCAACCCCCTTCTAGTGTTTGCATCTGTCTATTTCAGTTGGTATCAGAGCTCAGCCTCTGGGTTGAGCACCTAACAGTGTAGAGAAAAGATCCTGAAGAATAGACAATGTATTCTGGAGCAAGCTCAAGTGGGAACCCCCAACCTGAAGGAGGCTCTATGACCAGACCTCCCTTTTTCAATGGTTCAAATTATAACTACTGGAAAGAAAGGTTTCACTGGTTCATCTTGTCAACAAATTCTGATGTATGGGATGTCATTATTGATGGACCTTACACTCCTCAAAATAGTGATGGCTCAAACAAGCCTAAGGCTTAGTGGACACCTGCAGAAAAGACAAGATGGGATCTAAACCATAAAGCCAGATATGCTATAATCTGTGCTCTCAGTCCAGAAGAGTTTGAAAAGGTATGTGCTTGTGATTCTGCTAGAGAAATGTGGGACTCCTTATCTGTCATACATGAAGGTACTGCAAAGGTAAAAGAATCTAAAATTTCTATTCTTGTTAGAAAATATGAACTGTTCACCATGGATGAAGGTGTATCTGTTGCTCAAATGATTGGTAGATTCCAAACTATTACTAATGGTTTGAAATCTCTTGGTAAAACATATACAAATGCTGAGAAAGTTGCTAAGATTCTCAGAAGTCTTCCAAGGCAGTGGAGACCTCTTGTCACTGCTATTTCTCAAGCTAAGGATCTCACCTCCTTTACTATGGATGAACTTCTTGGCACACTCACTGTTCATTAGCAAGAGCTCAATGAAGATGTGTCAATCAAAAACAGCAAAGCCATTGCTCTTAAAGGTGATCTAAAGGCAGCTAAAGCCTTAAAAGCTTCAAAGACAGACGAGTCTGACTGTGACATAGACGAGTTTGATGATAAGGATTCTGATGATGATGAAGAGACTTCTCTTATGACCAGAAAGATGAAAAAGCTCTGGAGAAAGAAGAAGTTCAGAAAGGAGAAGCCCTTCAGAAAATCTCACAAAGAATCCACATCAACAGACAAGAGTCCAGTTGTCTGCTATGAGTGCAAGAAGCCTGGTCACATCAAACCTGAATGCCCTCTTTTGAAGAAAGCTTCCAAAAAGAAGTTCTTCAGAAAGAAGAAGAAAGGAATGATGGCCACATGGGAAGATCTTGAATGCTCATCTTCTGAAGGAGAAGAGACAGAAGAGGAAGCCAATCTCTGTCTGATGGCCAATACAGATTCAGAACCTGAACCTGAGGTACATTCTGAACTTGAGGAATTGCATGATGCTTATGATGAGCTGGTAGAGGAATCCAAAGGCTTATCTAAGGCCTTCAATTCCCTCAAGAGAGATTATGTTAAACTCCTCAGTGAGCATAAGCAAAAATCTCAAGAGTGTGAGATGCTGGCCAAAGAGAATAGCCAGCTGAGGACTGAAAAGTCTGATGAAGCTTCGATCTCAAGTGAAACATCACATTCTGAAGAAGTGTTCACACTTCAACAGAAAGTGAAGGAGCTCACTTCTGATCTTGCTAGATTTGTTAATGGCAGAGATAATCTGACAAAACTGCTAGGATGTCAGAGACACTCTCTTAACAAAGAAGGCATTGGATATGATCATCAAGATGATCATAAAGCATCAACAAAATCTTCAACTGTCTATGTTAAACCCATTCCAGTTAGACATAGACCCGTTTGTAACTTCTGTGGAAAAGCTGGACATGTTATGTCTAAGTGTTTTCACAAGAAAAAGAGGAAGTCTTCACAGACACCTAGAACTAACAGAAAAGGACCCAGAAAAATATGGGTACCTAAAGATAAAATAATTTTTGTTGCAGACATCCTTAATAGGACAAAGCAGACGCCTCTGCTGGTACCTGGACAGTGGCTGCTCGCAACATATCACAGGAGAAAGGTCTATGTTCCAAGACCTCCAGTCTAAGAATGGTGGATTTGTTGCCTTTGGAGGCAATCAAAAAGGAAGAGTAATTGGTGTTGGTACAATTGGTGGTAAACCCCCTCTTCCCTCTATCTCAAATGTACTTATGGTTGAAGGACTAAGACACAATTTACTTAGCATAAGTCAATTATGTGATAGTGGATTTGATGTCTCCTTCACTAAGAATGAATGCATAGTCAAAGACAAGAGTGGCAAGACCCTCTTTTCAGCTAACAGACAGCAAAATCTTTATAAGATTGAGCTAACTGAACTCTCAGATCAAAGTGTAACCTGTCTGATGTCTAAAGAGGATGAAAGATGGTTATGGCATAAGAAACTAGGCCATGCTAGTATGAAACTTATTTCAAAATTGAAAAAGGATAACCTTGTGAGAGGATTGCCTGATATCAGTTTCAAGAAAGATGTTTTATGTGATGCATGTCAGAGAGGTAAACAAGTAAAATCAAGTTTCAAATCAAAAAACATTGTATCAACCTCTAGACCTCTTCAGTTGTTACACATGGATCTGTTTGGACCAGTTAGTGTTGCCAGTCTAGCTGGAAGGAAATATGGATTTGTCATTGTTGATGATTATTCTAGATTTACTTGGGTACTTTTCTTAACCCACAAGGATGAGTCTTTTAAGGCCTTCTCTGTATTCTGTAAGAAAGTACAAAATGAGCAAGGTTTCTGTATTTCTACCCTTAGAAGTGATCATGGGGGAGAATTTGAAAATGAGCAATTCAAACTGTTCTGTGAAGAGAATGGAATCTCTCACAATTTCTCTGCACCAAGAACTCCACAGCAAAATGGAGTGGTTGAGAGAAAGAACAGATCTCTGCAAGAGATGGCTAAATCAATGCTCAATGAAAATAATCTCCCTAAGTACTTCTGGGCTGAAGCAGTAAACACTGCATGTTATGTGCAAAATAGAATACTTATAAGGTCTATCCTAAAGAAGACTCCTTATGAATTGTGGAAAGGTAGAAAACCCAACATATCTTATTTCCATGCATTTGGATGTGAATGCTTCATCTTAAATACCAAGGATCAACTTGGAAAGTTTGATTCCAAGGTAGACAAAGGCATCTTCATTGGATATTCTGAAGTGTCTAAAGCATATAGAGTTTTTAACTCTAGGACCTCTATTGTTGAGGAATCTATTCATGTAAAATTCAATGATAATCTAAAGACTGATAGGGAACTATCAGATCTAGGAGATGATCTTGCAGGACTTGATCTTACCCAGCAGACGAGTCAACAGCCAGACGTATCAAAAACTGAGTCTGCTGAGGAATCTCTCAGACAAGTGGAGCAGACGAGTCATCAGTCAGATCAACATCAAAATGATGATCTCAGAAGAGACTGGAAGTTCAAAGCTCATCATCCTGAAGATCTTATCATTGGAAGTCCCTCTGAAGGTGTTAGAACCAGATCTGTCTTAAGAGAGTTAAGCAATATGGCATTTTTATCTGAAATTGAACCAAGGCATATTGAGGAAGCTCTTGAAGATGAAAGCTGGATTCTTGCCATGCAAGAAGAACTTAATCAGTTCAAAAGGAATGATGTCTGGAAACTTGTCTCCAAACCAACAGACAAGTCTGTTATTGGAACAAGATGGGTTTTCAGAAACAAGCTAGATGAAGATGGCAAAGTTGTCAGAAACAAAGCAAGGTTAATAGCTCAAGGATACAACCAACAAGAAGGTATTGACTATACTGAGACTTTTGCACCTGTAGCTAGAATAGAAGCCATTCGCATACTCATGTCATATGCTGCACAACATCAAATTACTTTATTTCAAATGGATGTAAAAAGTGCTTTTTTAAATGGCATAATTGAAGAAGAAGTTTATGTTAAACAACCCCCTGGTTTTGAAGATAATGAAAAACCAGATTATGAATAATGGCTTTATCAGAGGAAAAGTTGATACAACTTTGTTTAAGAAATGCTCAAAAGATAACTTCATAGTAGTTCAAATATATGTTGATGATATTATTTTTGGAGCTACTAATGAAAAATTGTGCAAAGAATTCTCTAAGTTGATGCAAGCAGAATTTGAAATGAGCATGATGGGAGAATTGAAGTTCTTCCTTGGACTGCAAATCAAGCAGACGTGTGATGGAATCTACATCCATCAACAAAAGTACATCAAGGAGATTCTAAAGAAATATAAAATGGATAGTTCAAAGATCATGAAAACTCCAATGCAAACTAATGCTAATCTAAGCAAAGATGATGAAGGTAAAAAGGTAGACCAAACTGTCTACAGAGGTATGATTGGATCTCTTCTTTACTTAACATCTAGCAGACCTGATATTCAATTTAGTGTATGTATGTGTGCTAGATTCCAATCTGATCCCAAAGAATCTCATCTTAAAGCTGTTAAAAGAATATTTAGATATTTGCGTGGAACCACTAATCTTGGCTTAATGTATTTGAGAACACAAGATTACAGATTAGTTGGTTTTTGTGATGCTGACTTTGCTGGAGATAGATTTGAAAGGAAAAGCACCAGTGGATGATGTCACTTCATTGGAGCAAACTTAGTCTCCTGGTTAAGCAAAAGACAGACGACTATCGCCCTCTCAACTGCAGAAGCAGAATATGTCTCTGCTGCAAGTTGCTGCTCACAGCTACTATGGGTAAAACATCAACTAGAAGATTACTCTATATTTGAGCATAATATACCTGTCTGGTGTGATAATTCTAGTGCTATTTGCTTAACCAAGAATCCCATACAACATTCTAAGGCTAAGCACATAGAAATCAAACATCACTTCATAAGAGACTATGTTCAAAAAGGTGTATTTGATGTTAAGTTTGTTAAAACTGAAAATCAATGGGCTGATATCTTTACAAAACCATTAGCTGAGGATAGGTTTAAGTTTATAAGAGACAACTTGAATATGCATTGCCTTGCTGAATAACCTGTCTGATGAGTGTTTATGACACCCGTCTATGTTTAACCATCTGACTTTTTGAATCATACTCTTTATTTGCAATATTTTCTTTTAAATGGTTATTATCTTTAATGTCATTTCTTTATCTGAGGCAATATGTGTACATGGCTGTTTTTATTTTAAATCAATTCTGTTTAAAACTTTTTTTTTGTGTTTTCATTTAAAATTACAACTGTCTTTGGTCTTTAAAAGGGAAAACATTCTGTTATTTTAAAAGGTATTTCGTTCTTAAGTTTTTCAAATCTCTTTCTCTTTGTTTTTAAAACCATCAAAGAGGATGCATCTGCTCAGGGGGAGCAGTTGAAGAAGCCTTTAGGCAAAACCAAAGGACAAACTTGCTTTTAACTCTTTTTGATCTTTTTAACACTTATGTGTAATTTTCTTTTTTTTTTTAAAGACCCTTGTACACAGCCAATGATGGTCAAATACCTCCTTTTCTCTTTTTTGATTATGCCAAAAGGGGGAGAAAGTTAAATGAAACATGTCTTTGTATTACCACTGTCTGATATGAATGTCTTTATATTACAACTGTCTGATATGAACAAATGCTTACTTTTAATATGATGTATCTTTTCTTTTCTCTCTATATTCTATTGCTTTTGATAATGTCAAAAGGGGGAGAAAATACTAAGATAAGGCTAAGATAAAAAGTTAAATTCTTATCTGTCTGAGTATATTATAATCATGGAACAATGTTTTTAATCTGACTAATCATATACATGACTGATTTATGTGAATTTTCTTAAGTTCATTAAATCGTTAAACATGTTTTGTCATCATCAAAAAGGGGGAGATTGTTGAGTCTCCAAATGACTGATGTGCATTTACCTTAGTTTTGATGAGATTAAAACAGTTCTTCAATGATTTAATTGAACCCGTCTGTGGTATTTAACTCGTCTACTTAGTGTGCAGATTAAAACATTAAGCGTCTATATGAACTGTTCACTCATCTGAACTTAGATAAGTTCACCCGTCTGAACTAACTTAAGTTCACACGTCTGAACTAACTAAAGTTCACTCGTCTGAACTAAGATAAGTTCACTTGTCTGAACTAGCTAAGGTTCACTCGTCTGAACTAAGAGAAGCTCACTCGTCTAATGAAGTCTTCAACCGTCTGATCAAAGGAAGACTCACCCGTCTAAAATACTTTGCAACTAACGTCATCTCTTTGTTAAAGAGTCAACCCATCTAATGAAGCTGCTCATCCATCTAAAGACTAACGTTAAAAAATACATTGGATGAAAGCTGTCTCGACCCTGATAAAGAACTTCAAAAAAGTGTTTTGCCTGAACACAACTGCATCTTACACCAAAAGGGAAAGTCTTCCCTCTGCAAACAAAAAACACGTATACAGACCTGCTGAGACCAAAGGTATATCAGAAGTCTGCATCACTTTGATGAAAGAGAACAAGCGAAGTTCCCTATGCTTTAATGGCTGATCAGAACGACTCTATTGCATTTATTGAAGATCTGCAAGAAGCCAAAGACTTCAGACTTTGTGTTCAACGGCTTTAAAATTTTGAAGCCTATTTAATGAAGAAGACTTTGAAGATTCCACAGACACAAGAGAACGATCAAAGCAATCAAAGAGCAATTACTCTGTGCATTTATATCTTCATTCTTTCATTATTTATTCTTCAATCATTTGAAGTTAATAAGCAGTCTTTTAGAACTTCACATTTAATACACTCGTCTGAGTGCTTGTGAAAGACTTGCAAATTGTAATCTTTTTACAACTTCTCTCAAACAAACCCGTCTGAGCCTGAAGAGGCTAAGTGTGCAAACAATACTCGTCTGGAGCCTGAAGAGGCTAGGTGTGAAAACAATACTCGTCTGGAGCTGTAACCTAAATCAGTTATAGTGAGAAAACTTGGTGCTGCCAAGGACTGGACGTAGCCTCGTTGTTAAGGGGTAAACCAGGATAAAACCTGCTGAGTGATCTCTCTTTCCCTTAACTCTTTAGTTTGATTATTTATCTTAACTATCATCTAACTAAAGGGGTTTATAATTGTGTTTATCAAAAACCTTCTTATGTTGCATGATTGTGTGTTTTCTGTGAAAACCTTCAGACGAGTTATCAGTCTGATTGACCTGTCTGTGTTTACTCGTCTATTACAACCCGTCTGTGCTTGCGAAAAAGTTTCTAAATTCCGCATATATTTGTCAAACACCATTCAACCCCCTTCTAGTGTTTGCATCTGTCTATTTCAGTATGTGGTGGAACAAGACCATATACTATACCATTGATGACCTAGTACATCAATGACTTCATAAGACATAAACACAAACATGAAACGTTTTGGGTTTTGAAACAGTAGTTGGACGACGGACCGGTGATTCGGACCCGATCAGTCATTCAATTGTTTCAGTCTTGTGATGACTCGATCCCGGAGGGATCAAGAGATTTATCCGATGGATAAAGGTTTTGTTTTTCAAAAGACGCGTATAGTTCCTAAGGAAGAGAACCTTAGTAGACTTCGAGGTTTATCCGGGGGGATAGACATTGCTTGATCGCATCTGCTTTGTGTAAGCATTGGCATTTCATTTGCATAGTTGTAAGGCCTTGAGCCTAGGAGTTGAGCTTACACCTTGATGCGGGTGCGAATCTTACGGTGACGATCTTCAATGGTCTTTTTGGAAGTATCAGAGTTGGAAGGGCTGACATGTGACCAGTTGGTGATTCTTCTGTGTCGTGGCGGATCCGTGCAATACACTGATATCCTCTACTAGATGCTGTACTTTTCATGTTTGGTCGAGAGTGTTTCCGTAAAGCCAGATACGTGCACGTTACGAATGTTGTAGCATCTTGCTCATGGCTGGCAGAAACCGGAACATGTCCTCCCATTCACTCTCTCCGAATGTTTTGTTAGGTCCATGGAGTAGGGGTCAGAGTAGTACCCAGTGACATTGACATTGAGTCATATACATTGCATGGCTATTGATGTTTACATTTACTGTTATACATCGATGTATTGTTTAAGAATGCCTTATATTATGCTGTTAAATGTTTAGCATGATATTATGTTGTTGACTGCTTAACATGATTTATATTGAGAACCTTTGTAAGCATGTTGGGTACGTTGTTATCCGGTGAGTCGTCCCGTTTTTACTATTGCTGTTTTGTTGTGTTGATGAACGGGAATCTCACCCATATCTGTATGTTTTCTGCTGGTACTTGCTGTTGCTGCTTGAACAGATGGACGTGACGATGGTTCAGTTCAGTAGTTTCCTTGAGCCCGGAGGCGGACTCTTTTTGCTGTTTTAGTTTTGTTGTCGGCCAGACTATGTCAGTTTTGTAATACCTTTTGGGAGCTACGACTCCTAGTACTTATTGTATTTTCTTATGTCAGTTATACATTAGACTTATGTCTGTATACAGTAATATTGACGTTTCTATTTCTGTTTCTGTTCTGTGTTTATTATACAGTATGTTCTAGAAATGCATGGTGAACCTAAGTTCGTTTATTAGTATTATTTACCTTTACTAAATCTCATTCCATCTTTATGAAAAAAAAAAACCGTATTTTTCGCATTAATAAATATTTTCGTCCTTATAAACGTTCGGGAATGTGACACTTGAAAAGGGTGTTGAATAATCGACTTCTGTCGCTCTTACCAGTGTGTTTGAGAAAGTTAGAAAAAATAGATTGTATCAACAATTGATTATTTGTATAATCAATTATTGCGATAATCGATTATAATCGAAATCTGTTTTTGTTTGGATCTGTTTGGTGAAAAATGATCTTAAAATAAACATTTCGTTTGGATGTAAAAACATTACTTTTACATAGTAAATTATGAAATAAGGTATGAAATTATTTGTTTATATTAATAATATTTGATGTTTTTTTTAATGTTAAAACTTACTAAACTATTTTTTTTTCGAAAAATAGTTGTCCGCCAGTGATGAATTGTGATCAATGAAAAAAGAGTAAGAGAAAAAAAATATTAAAATAAAAGCAAAACTGAAAAACAAAGATTGAGAACTATTATCAAAGGTATACTATGGAGAGTGGGTAATGCATGTCACAGGGATAGGGGAGGGAGAAAAACAACTATTTTTTTCTATCTTGCAATCCTCCTAATCTACAGAGAATCAACTTCTTTTAAAAAAGAAAAAATTTTGAAAATTAAGCTAAAGACCCGGACATAATAATAATAATAAATTACTTACAAATACAACTTTTTTGGACAAAAAATAACTGACAGTCTAATGATCCATCTTTCCCAAACACAATTAAAAATGCTAGAACAGAATCTAGAGAAAGCCCCTACTCTCCATTTGTTGGACAATTTGGGATAATAGGAACAATGGTGCACCAGTTAACCACACTAGAAAATGTAGACTATTTTGGTTTAATTATTATATCACAGAATAAATAACAATTCGGTTCAGTTCTACTGAACCGGAATGGGATTTCCTGCAGTTATTGTATGTAACTGTGTAAAATCGTGACCGTCCGATTTGAGCTCGACGGTCGAGATCAATTTAAGTCGATTTGATATAGTTATAATCTCATCCGTTCGATCTGATCTCGACGGCTGAGATCGGCTATAGCATGAAATGGCGTGCAATTTCTACCGTAGCAAATCCGGATCCCTACGGAACCACAAATTTAACAGCCTTTTAAGTTTAAGTTTATATGTGTCAATAATAATTTGATATTTTAATTTACAAGACTGTTTTTTATTGAAGAGACAGAGATTGAGACACAAACAGGAGAAAGAGGATTTTCATCCCTAATACCCTAAACACAATAAGTCTAAAAGGGTTAAAGGGTTAGAGGGCTATGGAAGGGGTGGGTCCGGATTGCCTGATTTTGCTCACCTGTCGACTGCCGTTGTCACACCACTAAGAGTCTAGACTACATCCACTCACCTATCATAAGCTACGGATCGTGGCTTTGAGCATTTTATTGTCCATTTCTTGTGTTAACACTTTAAAGCTGCAATGTTTGCATGCTGTTTATCCTCTCACTTTTGACCGCACAATCACTTCACCCTTAACATGCGCACTTCAACCATCCCTCCCTGCTCAGCACATTCAGCCTAGCTACAATGAAGTCACTGACACACCAAATGAGACATTGCACAAGCATAATGGCACTTTGTTCCTTCTGCAACAATCAGCACCATGCATGCCACCATCCCCATCACCAGAAACCTTGAAATTCTTCTCTAATGCTACCCATCCCTTATAATGGCTTGATTGGGAAACCCATTCTTAACATTTGTGTCTCTACTGCCTACATATTCTCTTGTCCTGCACTTTATTACCTGAATGCCAGCTTCACGTCTTTTTATAAAGAAAAAAAAAAGGGGCAGGACCAAAATGAACAGAATCACTATCACACAAAGCATTTAGATTCCTTAAAGGCAAAAAGAAATTAAACCATAAAAATTAAAGTCATGCGTCATAACCATCCAAACCTATCGTAAAGGTCGCAATAGAACCTTGCAGCTGAATTATAAATAGGAATTCCAAAACTCTTAAATAATGCAATGTGGCTACACAATATTAAATCACTGATTTCTATTGATATAGATAGTATTTCTATTTAACTGTCAGTAGTCCAGGTCATGTCGTTCTGAAAAATCCAATGGCACACCTCAATTTTTCCAGGGTAAGACCCAAGTGCCAAGAAGGCTCCATGCTCTGGGGCCCACGATGACGTGTCCAGGTGACAGATTGCAACCCCATGATTGATATTCACCTTGGTGTCCACGTCAAGAATATCAGCTTCATAGACTCTCACTTTGGGGACAGAGTGACAATAATACAATAAGTGCGGGTACAAACTCTGATGACATGAAACCGATTTAGTCACTTTTCCACCGTTCACTCCTTGAACCCTTCCAATCATCACGCTCGTGCTTGAACCATTCACATTCTCAGTGGTCCTCATCACCACAGTGGGACCCAGCACCGATATAGCAAACTCAATCATCCCCTCCGCTGATCCAACGCAGCGTTTCGTCTCACCCGGGCTAGGATCTCTCTCGCACTCTCTCAACGCGTTTATGATCACGCGCTCAGTCGCGGATCCTTCCCGCGCGTGAAACATTTCCTTTATGTCACTTAGCCTGGATGACGAAAATGGTAATTTCGACGAAATAGATAAGGGTAAAAACGACCTTACAGGCATTTTATCCTTAATATCAGGCATCACCATTACATTCCCTTCCTTAAGCATATACTCTCTGAAAAATTTACCCGGCTCAACCCATTTATTCACGACTTTGCCATCGAACCCGCTGAAATTGTGGTATTCAGAAAACGACGCGCCTTGTTTGTTGTACTGTTTAAAAGCACGGCCCATCCCGTATGACCTGAACCCGAATGTGGAATGACCAGATGACCCTTTTCCATATTCGGTGAAAGTATCGTTTCCCACGTTGAAGGATTGGCCGTAATTGGAAAACGTGGCGGTGCCGGAGTTAGATTTTCCGGCGTAGCTTTGAAACGAATCTGCACCCACATTTGCGCGGTTCCGATAATTCGTGAACGTATCGGCGCCGGAGATAGAGCCGGCACCGTAGGTTTTGAACCTGCTTTGAGGGTTGTTGCCGGAGAAACTGTAAAGCTTGAAAGAATCGTTGGTTGCTCCGGTACCTGAAAGAGATAGTAAAAAAAAGACAAACACTAGTTAAGAAAACTCTCTTGAATTAAAATTCTTATCTTGTTTGAATTGTACAAATACATGATTATATATAAACACTCGTGATAACCTTAATATTTAATGTACCCTGCTAATTAAATCCATACAGGTAAATGCGGACTCAGTATATAAAATTATTATTGGAAATAACGAATATAATATTTTTGAATAATGCGAGGCACGTATTCTCTCTCTCTCTCTCTCTCTCTCTCTCTCTCTCTCTATAAATAAATATCTAAATTTTTTCGACTTAAATATAAACAAAATAAACAAAAATTAATCAAATCTATCTTATTTAATGTAAATGTTTTTAAAATATCCCTTGATTAATTTATTTTTTATTTTTTTAAGAGCATAATACACTCATAATACATAACTTTCAAGAGTATTATACACTCCTAAAAAATGATAGTTTAATAATTATAACTTATTTTTTACACAAATCAAGATAATTAAACTAATATAACTAACTTTCTAAAAACGTGTGAAGTTTGTTTTTTTTTGCTTGTATATATAGGTCCGAAGGGAGTACACCTTCTTTCCAACACATTCATTCTTATTGATTGAAATTCATGTTGATCCTACAAAATTTAAGTGGAGCCCACATAAATTAGTGGAACCCACATGAATTTTAACCGATAGGAGAGAATGTGTTAGAAATAGGGTGTTAGAGAGTGTGATACTAACACTCCTCAATAAATTTTTAATAATAATTTATGCTGATTTCTTTACTAAAGCACTTGTTTAACATTTGCGTAAATAAATACAAGAATGGTAATTAAACTAAAAATCCATCAATCATGTACTTTGCTTGAATTCAAATTATCATTTATGCTTGAATTGCACATAAATTAATAATTTTAAATTCTTTTAATCAATCTTTATTCCTTCTTATTAAATAAAAAAATATTAAATATTCTTTTTTATATTCAATATTTATGTTCTCATTTAGCAGAAGAATTAGTGATTTCAAAAGGGTATAAACCAAAATTCTTGGACAAAATACAAGACTATTTATAAAACTCGTA
Organism: Ammopiptanthus mongolicus; assembly: GCA_039655645.1. Lineage (NCBI taxonomy): Eukaryota > Viridiplantae > Streptophyta > Magnoliopsida > Fabales > Fabaceae > Ammopiptanthus > Ammopiptanthus mongolicus. Next base: position 76,966,003 of record CM077345.1, read on the forward strand.
ATAACCTTTACAATCAACCTAACCTCCAAATATTTAATACACCTCTTAAATATCTGCATACATACGACAAAAATTTTGTGCAATTTCATAGATATTATTTTTCAATAAAAATAGGACGTAAATGAAAAATAACACCTAATTTAGTTGTGAAAAATGTACTTGAGTTTTGTCATGATAGATAAATTCATGAATAATAATTAAATGGAAAATACATCAACCAAGTTTAAATTTCCAACCGTACCTAACTCGCCATAACTTGCGAACTCAGATTGGAGTATGTTGGAGCTAACCGCATAGTTAGTAAAGTCACTGGTTCCTCCGCGCACCCTTTTGCCATAGCTCGAGAATGATTGGGTTCCAGAGTTGGTTTCGTTACCGTAGCTGGAAAAAGAGAGCTTGTGGTTGTTGGCGGCGGAGTCGTAGGTTGTGAAACGGAGGTTGGGGACGTTAACAAGCTTATCGTAGTTGTTGAATTCGCCGGAGACGGCACTGGCACCGGAACCGTAGCTAGTGAAGTTAGTATTTGCTACATTGCCATTTTCTGCATAGTTATTGAACTGGTTACCGTGGCGGGTTGAGCTGGTGCTGTATCTCTTGAATGAGTCGGTGTTGGTGTTCAATCCGTTTGAGTAGTTTTTGAATGAGTCGGCTCCACTGACTCGTGAGGAACCGTAGTTTGTGAAGTGTTTGTTGGAGTAGAGAGCAAAGTTGGCGTTGTCTTTGGTGGTGGTGGTGGTGGTGGTGGGGTGGTGAAATGGGTCTTGGTCGAAGGAGCAGTACAAGTTGGGTGTGGAGCAGAGAGAATAGTGGAACTGAGGAGAGAAGGGTTTGTGATGAGTGAGGAGTTTGTTGAGGTTGGCATAGTGTTGTGGGGTTAAAGGGGAAGCTTTAGAGAGAAGGAAATCAGGGATTGGGTGTTTGTTTGAGACGTGGGTGTTCCAGTAGCGAATGAGTGAAGCTTTGGGAGTGAATGGGTTTATCTGTGCCTTGAAATGTTGTTGTGTTTCAGAGATTCCCTTGTCGGTAGTTATTGCTAGAGAAACCTGCATTTCGTTTATTATAAGCAACAAAACATTAAACGATGTGTATGAATGAAATTAATGTAACATGTAAGAAGGAAAGAAATTAACAATGTTGAGAAAGAAGCAATGCAATGCAAGAAGAATATGCATTTTATATACACTAGATTGTGCAGTTCAAGTTTGTGTTCTGCTGGTTCTTACATGGAAAGATGAGACTGAGAAGAACAAGCAGATTAAGTGATGGATACTCATTTTGAGCTGTTGGGTGTATTTTGTCTCCAACGGAGAGAGTGATATAGAAGAATTAAAAGGGCAGGGCCAATCGATCCTTTGAGGGGACAGTAAATAAATGGTCTCCTCAGACACAGTCTGCTTTCTCAGGACAAGTATTTAAATCAATGACTTGGAACGTTCCTTTTCTTTTTTCTTTATTTTTTCTTTATTTTTTCTCTTTTTGTATTTTATTGCAGCCTCTAAAGATATGTATGGGTATAGTTATATAAAATGATTTTTTATTTGCTTGTCTTTTCTCCCGTTGCTCCTCAGAGAGTGAAATATGGCCAGATCGTGGCCTCGTTTTTGAATAGGAAAAATGCATATTGGTGACTGTAGCCTTAACTAGGTTGGGCAATATTAGTTAGTGGACTACAAATGGTTTTAACAATAAAGTGAACTACATCATCATGTGGATGCTCATAACAGAATCCGAGTCTAATTTAAGATATTTAATGGGTTTGGTAGGGTTGGTTAATAGATAAAGTAGGCAATGTATCGAAAAAATAAAATAAAAAATTGTTTTTTAACAATTAGATAAAATATCCTTCTCTTTTTTTTTGTGAAAGGGGTAATAAAATATCCTGCTTAAACAGACACGATATGTTAATGCGGGTAAGTATTAAAATATTTTATATTTTAAACTAGAATAAATATATTAATATATAAATATAAGTATAAATATTATTCTAATATTGATTTTTTTTTTTATTCCAAAGTATTTTCTTATCCGACAAGCGATATATTAATCTCTCAACTAGATACTATGTATCAAACACCTAAGTCTGGATCCCTTCGGATAGCGTTTTTTCATACACACGAATGTAAGGATATAACCTAAGATCACATGCTTACAAGATTCAAACCCCTTCCACTTGAACCAAGACAAGCAAATACTGAATTTCAAAAATAAATAAATAAACTAGGCATTTCCTATGGTTAAACTCTGAACATGGACAGAGTAGGGTTATATGCTTCCTTTTTATCTTTAGCTAGCCATTAACTCGATACATGCAATTTAGTCACTAGTGATCACGAGTTCGAATCTTAATTCTGAAATGCAACAACGTTAAAACTCTTGAGGAAGAACTTTACCTCTCTTGTGGGCTTACCCAGCTTAAGGGCTTAATTTTCGCACAAAAAAAAAAAAAAAAACTAGCCCCTTGATTGGTTCCCACATGCCGTTATGAAGTTCTCTATTAATAGGCAAAAGTAATTTTTTTTAATACTAGAAACTTATATGAGTTGAATCTGGATCTAGGTGTGATTAGATAGTGGTGTATATCATATACTATATTAGAATATATACATATAAATACAAATATATATAAAAATATAATATTTAGGTACTATATTTTAAACATTTAAATAATAAAAGTCATTAATACACTTGCTGGGGTCAAAGGGAGTGTCTTGGTAACAATTAATTTTAATCCACAGAAAAGGATTAATTATATATTATATTCAGTAGGTCTAGGTAAAAGGGTAATTATAATAATGGAGCATTACATAAATATTGTTTTTGATTAAAAAAACCAAATATTAAAATGAGATTATTTTGATACATTATAGATGTAAAGTTTTTTACATGGTCAACCAATCACATATCATCTTATGTGACTTTTCAGATTGTTATTTTAATATTCAAACATTTTTTATGATATATCAATATATAATTAGTTGATAATATAAAATATCTTTATACATGTATTACAATTAAATTCTATTAAAATATAGACTGCTTTTGTAAATGACGGCAAAGTTAAAATTAATTAAGATCACTACAATCACAATCAAATACTTCTAGACCTCACTAACCTTACAAGTTTCATCAATAAATGAATGGTAGAAGATGCAGCAGGAGGAACAAAATTTTCTTCCTTGAAGAATATGGGAATTTTCCTTAATTACACACTTATATATTTTATATGACCAATTAACTATTAATTAGTTAATGTTTCAAAAGTACTATTAATTATTGATATTTAATCCACAAAATTAAGTGATTTGTACTTAGGTCAAAGAGTGTTGAAATCGAGATGGAACATATTAAGAGTCACTCTAATAACCTTTTTGTACTTTTGTCCCATTTTAACATATATGGCAAACTCTACCTTAATGTGTCGTTTGACGTACGGAATTAGGCTTGAAATTGAAATTGGAATTGGACCTCCCAATATCACTTATTTCGTTCGGTGTGCACATTAAAATTAGAACTCTAAATTTCAAGTCTAATTCAATGGAATTGAAAAATAAATATTTTATATTATTTTCAGTTATTAGTCTATAACCTAAGAATTACTAATTCTAAACATAAAAATTAAAAATACTATTGATAATTATTGTGCATTATCTTTGCCACATACTTTGGCAACCATTGTTGCCGATGCCGACGAAGTTGGTAAGAATGCCTTTTCACCATTGTTGTCAGTGGTATCCTCCAACCACCATTGTCGACAATGTTCTTTGACCACGGTTATCCATGGTGTCCTCTGACCATCAGTGATAGCAACATCTTCTAATTAAGCACTATTAGTTGGGGCGCTCTCTAAACACTCTCAGCGACGGCATTCACGAACAACTATCGCTAGTGGCACCCTCCTACCATCATCAGGGATGATGGTCTTAATTAAACCACTGTCGGCGAATCAGTGTCGTCTAACCACCGTCATTGACAACATCCAAGGACGATTGTGGCCAGCATCATCCAACCACCATTTGACATTGCCCTCTGAACACCATCGCTAGTGACGCCGTCCGACCACCATCGTTGGCGGCACTCTCTTAGCACCTTCACCAATAGTGCCCTTGGGCCACTGCTGTTAGGGGAACCCTTGGACCACCATCATCGATGTTGTTCGCCGACCTCTGCAATAGGTAAAGTCCTTTAACTACCATCATGGGCAATGTTCTTTGACCATCATTGTTGTCAACATTACTCAAACCATCATCATCCACAACATCCATCGACCACAATCATCAATAACTTGCATTGATAATTACTATCACCGGAAACACCCTCTCTCACCATTGTTGCTAGTGGCACCCATCGACTATTGTCATTAAAGACACCCTTCAACCATCATCATTTGCAGCATCACCAACCACCATCATCGTCAACGTCTTTCAATTTAAATATAATTCTATACTTAAATTCTTTATTTGCTGAAAATATAAAAAATTAAAATTCATAATCAATTTTAATTTTTGCAGAATTAAAATTGAAATTAAATTTCTATATCCTACTTTCAATTTCAACATTCAAAATGTAATGAATCGGAGATACTTCCTACAACTCGACCGTGCAAAGCATTTCTCTCACTTCAAATCCGTAAGGATAAGTTTTGTATAATGATAAAAACTATTAGAGAGATTTCTGCTAATTAAGCATGAGTCCATAAGAGAAAGACATTTTAATCATAATAATATTCATAAGATATAATTCAACTATTAATCATAATCATAACCAAAATAAAATTTCAAACCCAATTTGATTGATATTTTTGCAATACCATTTTTAATGCTCCATAAAGCATTAAATGTGCACTTGGTAACATGATAGAGAATAAAAAAATTAAGCACCTGAATCTGAAATATAATGTTATTTAAAAAATTTAGTTAGTAACTTAATGTGCATCAATATGCAATTTAGCAATTCCTTAATTGAGTCTAATGCACCATAATATTTATGGTTTGAAAACTAATCGAATGAAAATGTACTTAAACAGTGCAAAATAATCCCTTACAACATTTACATCAAAAAGTTACTTCATTATATTTATATCCAGAACTATTGAACTAGTTAGTTTTGAAATAGACAGATGCAAATACTAGAAGGGGGGTTGAATGATGTTTGACAAATTTATGCAGAATATAGAAACTTTTTCGCAAGCACAGACGGGTGGTAGTAGACGAGTAAACTTAGACAGGTCAATCAGACTAATAACTCGTCTGAAGGTTTTCATAGAAAACATACAATCATGCAAGATAAAAAAAAGGTTTGATAAACACAATTATAAACCCCTTTAGTTAGATGATAGTTAAGATAAATAATCAAACTAAAAAGTTAAGGGAAAGAGAGAGATCACTCAGCAGGTTTTATCCTAGTTTACCCCTTAACAATGAGGCTATGTCCAGTCCTTGGCAGCACCAAGTTTTCTCACTATAACTGATTTAGGTTATAGGACAGACAAATATTATTTTCATCCCAAGCCTCTTCAGGCTCCAGACGAATATTGTTTTCACACCTAGCCTCTCCAGGCTCCAGACAAGTATTGTTTGCACACCTAGCCTCTTCAGGCTCAAACGGGTTTGTTTGAAAGAAGTTGTAAAATAAATTACAATTTGCAAGTCTTTCACAAGCACTCAGACGAGTGTATTAAATGTGAAGCTCTAAAAGACTGCGTAATAACTTCAAATGATTGAAGAATAAATAATGAAAGAATGAAGATTAAATGCGCATAATAATTGCTCTTTGATTGCTTTGTTCGATTTCTTCTCTTCTTGAATCTTCAAAGTCTTCTTCATTAAATAGGCTTCAAGGTTTTAAAGCCGTTAGACACAATGTTTGAAAGCTTGGCCTTTTGCAGATCTTCAATAAATGTAATAGAGTCGTTCTGGTCAGCCATTAAAGCATAGGGAAGACTTTCCCTTTTGGTGTAAGATGCAGTTGTGTTTAGGTATGTATAGGGAAGAATTTACCTTCTGATACACCTTTGGTCTCAGCAGGTCTATATACGTGCTTTTTGTTTGCAGAGGGAAGACTTTCCCTTTTGGTGTAAGATGCAGTTGTGTTTAGGTAAAGCACTTTGTTGAAATTCTTTATTAGAGACGAGACAGCTTTCATCCAATGTATTCTTTTACGTTAGTCACCAGACGGGTGAGTAACTTCATTAGACGGGTTGACTCTTTAACAAAGAGATGATGTTAGTGAAGGAACCTGTTTGAAACACAAGAAGGGGGATTGAATTGTATTTCTGACGATTTTAAATTCTTTTCGTAAGCATATAATAGTTTTCGGAAGGTTGGACGCTAAAACGATTAAAAGCAAAGAGAGCTCTTCCAAACACCAAGTTGGACGCTAACTTAGTTTGAATAAGATAAGAAAGCAGCGTAGGAAAAGGCAATTCAATCCCAGTCAGTAGTTAGATAATAAACTAAAGCAAGGGTAAGGGAGAGAAAAGGACACAAAGATATTATCCTGGTTCACTCTTCACCAAAGAGCTACGTCCAATCTTCTCTACTTGAGAGTTTTATCCACTATAACAAAAAACCTGTTGTTACAAAGTATTCAAAACCTCTTCAGGCAGTATTCTCAACCTCTTCAGGTTTTCTAAGTATTCTTTTACAGACAAGCCTCTTCAGGCTCAATCAAACTAAGGTTTTGAAAAGAGTTTGTTCTACTAACTCACTAAATGTGAGAATTCGAAACTAAAGTTTAGACTCTTAAAAACTCTACACAGAGAGTAGTATGAAAGTGAGGATCAGAGTAGCTTTGCTAGCTTTGCAAGCTTGAGATATTCTCTTTGATTTCTTGAGCAGATGTTTGCTTGAATCTCTTGAAAGATTTTGAATCGCTAAGTACCGCTTCACTTGTACTTTTGCTCAAGTTCGGTGACCATGCATCTTCAAGAGATGGAGGTATATATAGCCTCTTGTCTTTGAGCAGACTTCAGTCTTCAACGGATGGAAAATGATCCGTTCTGATGAGCATTGAATGCATTTGATTCGTTGATTCTGATAGCTTCTGAAGTTTCTGATCAGCTGGATAGACTATCAGGATGATAGCTAAAAGTGGTGCTGACATATCCTCTGTGTAGAACGAAAGTTGCCTTTTGTTTTTCCAAAAGAAGAAGGTCAACTTCTTTAAGTGACAGAGACATTTTGGCTTACGCTTTACATTTGTACGAATATTGCAAAGAATGTTTTGTACCAAGGATATAAGCCTTTTACAGGGAATAATAAATTCAAAAACTTTTACATGATATTCGCGCTTGAAATATAAAAGCACTATTGGACTAGCTATTACAGAAGTAACTGAAAGAGTCTTTAGACTCATGGTTCTATATATTACCGTCCAGTCGTAAACCAAGATAAAATGTTGGACGAGATAAAGTCTTTGGACTATGGATAGTCTTTGGACTCAATTAAGTTTTATCCTGCACACTTAATATAAAACGTTAGTCCATAAGAGATCTTTGTTCATCTTAAATTAGCTCTTTGTTAACATCAAAACTTAAGGGATTATTTGGATCATAACCACTTTGGTCCCAACAGTCAGTTGCAAAATCTTTTAGACGGGTGAGTCTTTCTTTGATCAGACGGTTGATTTCTTCATTAGACGGGTTGAAGGGATTTCTTCAACGCTGGTCAACAGACTAGTGAAGACATCATTAGACGGGTGAACTTCTCGTAGTTCAGACGAGTGAACCTTAGCTAGTTCAGACAAGTGAACTTTATCTTAGTTCAGACGTGTGAACCTTAGTTCAGACGTGTGAACTTAAGTTAATTCAGACGGGTGAACTTATGCAAATTCAGACGAGTGAACAATTCATATAGACACTTAATGTTTTAACCTGCACACTAAGTAGACGAGTTAAATACCACAGACGGGTTCAATTAAATCATTGAATAACTGTTTTACTCTCATCAAAACTATAGTAAATGCACGTCAGACATTTGGAGACTCAACAATCTCCCCCTTTTTGATGATGACAAAACATGTTAAATGATTTAATGAACTTAAGAAAATTCACATAAAGCAGTCATGTATATGTATCAGACAATTGTAACATGATCAGACAGATTTAAATATTGTTTCATAATTACAACTTACTCAGACAGATAAGTATTGAAAGCATTGATCTTTTTATCTTAGTCTTATTTTTCTCCCCCTTTTGATATTATCAAAAGCAATAAAACATAGACAGAGAGAAAAGAAAAGATACATATTATTTATCATATTTCCATATCGGACGGATAAACAATTGTTCATATCAGACAGTTGTAACATTAAAACATTTTTCATTTAACTTTCTCCCCCTTTTGTCATAATCAAAAAAGAGAAATAGAGGAGGTAATTGTATTTAACCATCATTGGCTTTGTACAGGTAATTTAAAGAAAATTACAAATAAGTATTAAAAAGAACAAAAAGAGTTAAAAACAAGTTTGTCCTTTGGTTTTGCCTAAAGGCTTCTTCAACTGCTCCCCCTGAGCAGATGCATCCTCTTAAGGGTTTTAAAAACTAAGAGAAAGAGATTTGAAAACGTAAGAACGAAATACCTTTTAAAAGAAAAAAAAGTTTTCCCTTTTAAAGACCAAAGACAGTTTTATTTTAAATGAAAACAACAAAAAGATGGAGGTTTAAAAAAAATTGATTTAAAATAAAAACAGTCATGTACACATTTTGCCTCAGATAAAGAAATGACATTAAAGATAATAATCATTTAAAAGAAAACATTTCAAATAAAGAGTATGATTCAAAGAGACAGACGGTTAAACACAGACAGGTAACATAAACACTCATCAGACAAGTTATTCAGCAAAGCAATGTATATTCAAGTTGTCTCTTATAAACTTAAACCTATCCTCAGCTAATGGTTTTGTAAAGATATCAGCCCATTGATTTTCAGTTTTAACAAACTTAACATCAAATACACCTTTTTGAACATAATCTCTTATGAAGTGATGTTTGATTTCTATGTGCTTAGTCTTAGAATGTTGTATGAGATTCTTAGTTAGGTAAATAGCACTTGAATTATCACACCAGACAGGTATATTATGCTCAAATATAGAGTAATCTTCGAATTGATGTTTTACCCATAATAGCAGTGAGCAGCAACTTGCAGCAGAAACATATTCTGCTTCTGCAGCTGAGAGGGCGATAGTCATTTTTCTTTTGCTTGACCAGGAGACTAAGTTTGCTCCAATGAAGTGACATCCTCCATTGGTGCCTTTTCTTTCAAGTCTATCTCCATCAAAGTCAGCATCACAAAAACCAACTAATTTGTAATCTTGTGTTCTCAAATACATTAAACCAAGATTAGCGGTTCCAAGTAAATATCTAAAGATTCTTTTAACAGCCTTAAGATGAGATTCTTTGGGATCAGATTGGAATTTAGCACACATACAGACACTAAATTGAATATCAGGCCTGCTAGATGTTAAGTAAAGAAGAGATCCAATCATACCTCTGTAGACAGTTTGGTCTACCTTTTTACCTTCATCATCTTTGCTTAGATTAGCATTAGTTTGCATGGGAGTTTTCATGATCTTTGAGCTATCCATTTTGTACTTCTTTAGAATTTCCTTGATGTACTTTTGTTGATGGATGTAGATTTCATCACACGTCTGCTTGATTTGCAGTCCAAGGAAGAACTTCAATTCTCCCATCATGCTCATTTCAAATTCTGCTTGCATCAACTTAGAGAATTCTTTGCACAATTTTTCATTAGTAGCTCCAAAAATAATATCATCAACATATATTTGAACTACTATGAAGTTATCTTTTGAGCATTTCTTAAATAAAGTCGTATCAACTTTTCCTCTTATAAAGCCATTATTCATAAGAAAAGAACTAAGTCTATCATACCATGCTCTAGGTGCTTGTTTTAAACCATATAAAGCTTTTTTAAGTTTGAAAACATAATCTGGTTTTTCATTATCTTCAAAACCAGGAGGTTGTTTAACATACACAACTTCTTCAATTATTCCATTTAAAAAAGCACTTTTTACATCCATTTGAAATAAAGTAATTTGATGTTGTGCATCATATGACATAAGTATACGAATAGTTTCTATTCTAGCTGCAGGTGCAAAAGTCTCAGTATAGTCAATACCTTCTTGTTGGTTGTAGCCTTGAGCTACTAACCTTGCTTTATTTCTGACGATTTTGCCATCTTCATCTAGCTTGTTTCTGAAAACCCATCTTGTTCCAATGACAGACTTGTTTGTTGGTTTGGAGACAAGTTTCCAGACATCATTCCTTTTGAACTGATTAAGTTCCTCTTGCATGGCAAGAATCCAGCTTTCATCTTCAAGAGCTTCCTCAATATGCTTTGGTTCAATTTCAGATAAAAAAGCCATATTGCTTGACTCTCTTAAGACAGATCTGGTTCTAACACCTTCAGATGGACTTCCAATGGTAAGATCTTCGGGATGATGAGCTTTGAATTTCCAGTCTCTTATGAGATCAACATTCTGATGTTGATTTGACTGATGACTCGTCTGCTCCACTTGTTTGACAGATTCCTCAGTAGATTCAGTTTTTGATACGTCTGGCTGTTGACTCGTCTGCTGGGTAAGGTCAAGTCCTGCAAGATCATCTTTTAGATCTGATAGTTCCCTATCAGTCTTTAGATTATCATTGAATTTTACATGAATGGATTCCTCAACAACAAAGGTTCTAGAGTTAAAAACTCTATATGCCTTAGACACTTCAGAATATCCAATGAAGATACCTTTGTCTACCTTGGAATCAAACTTTCCAAGTTGATCCTTGGTATTTAGGATGAAGCATTCACATCCAAATGCATGGAAATAAGATATGTTGGGTTTTCTACTTTTCCACAATTCATAAGGAGTTTTCTTTATGATAGACCTTATAAGTATTCTATTTTGCACATAACATGCAGTGTTTACTGCTTCAACCCTGAAGTACTTAGGGAGATTATTTTCATTGAGCATTGATCTAGCCATCTCTTGCAGAGATCTGTTCTTTCTCTCAACCACTCCAATTTGCGGCGGAGTTCTAGGTGCAGAGAAGTTGTGAGAGATTCCATTCTCTTCACAGAACAGTTTGAATTGCTCATTTTCAAATTCTCCCCCATGATCACTTCTAACGGTAGAAATACAGAAACCTTGCTCATTTTTAGGGATGGCAATTTGGACCCTACCCGCTGGGTACCCGCAAAAAATACCCATGATGGGTAGGGTAAATACCCGTTTTGTGGGTACGGGTGAGGGTCTGGATAATTACCCGCAAACAAGAGAGGGTATGGGTGCGGGTACGGGTACTCTAGTACCTAACCCGCCCCACACCCGCATATATAAATATATATATTTATATATATTTTTATTTATATTAATACATATAATTATAATTATATATCAAATTTTAAAAATAAAATTAAAGTAACATACGGTTTCTTAACTATTTTTCCCTTTCGGACTTAATCACCTACTGGCCTAAGCACTAACAGCAGTTGCTGATGTTATTTGTGTTATTTTTTTTCCTTTTTCTTAGTTAAAGTGCGGGTAATGGGTGCGGGTATGGGTACTTAGGTACCCAGAGGGTACGGGTAAGGGTACTTAAGTTGCTACCCACGCGGGTACAGGTCCGAGTCCAGGTATTTTTTTCAAACGCGGGTATGGGGACGGGTACTATAGTACCCTACCCAGACCCTACCCATTGCCATCCCTACTCATTTTGTACATTCTTACAGAATACAGAGAAGGCCTTAAAGGACTCATCCTTGTGGGCTAAGAAAAGTATCCATGTAAATCTAGAATAGTCATCAACAATGACAAATCCATATTTCCTTCCAGCTAAACTGGCAACACTAACTGGTCCAAACAGATCCATGTCTAACAGCTGAAGAGGTCTAGAGGTTGATACAAGGTTTTTTGATTTGAAACTTGATTTTACTTGTTTACCTCTCTGACATGCATCACATAAAACATCTTTCTTAAAGCTAATATCAGGCAATCCTCTCACAAGGTTATCATTTTTCAATTTCGAAATAAGTTTCATATTAGCATGTCCTAGTTTCTTATGCCATAACCATCTTTCATCCTCTTCAGACATCAGATAGGTTACACTTTGATCTGAGAGTTCAGTTAGCTTAATCTTATAAAGATTTTGCTGTCTATTTGCTGAAAAGAGAGTCTTGCCACTCTTGTCTTTGACTATGCATTCATTCTTAGTGAAGGAGATATCAAATCCACTATCACATAATTGTCTTATGCTAAGTAAATTGTGTTTTAGTCCTTCAACCATAAGCACATTAGAGATTGAGGGAAGAGGGGGTTTACCACCAATTGTACCAACACCAATTACTCTTCCTTTTTTATTGCCTCCAAAGGCAACAAATCCACCATTTTTAGACTGGAGGTCTTGGAACATAGACCTTTCTCCTATCATATGTCTCGAGCAGCCACTGTCCAGGTACTAGCAGAGGCGTCTACTTTGTCCTATTAAGGATGTCTGCAACAGAAATTATTTTATCTTTAGGTACCCATATTTTTCTGGGTCTTTTTCTGTTAGTTCTAGGAGTCTGTGAAGACTTCTCTTCTTCTTGTGCAAACAGTTAGACATAACACGTCCAGCTTTTCCACAGAAGTTACAGACGGGTCTAATTCTGACTGGAGTTGGTTTAACATAGATAGTTGAAGATTTTGTTGATACTTTATGATCAGCTTGATGATCATATCCAATGCCTTCTTTGTTAAGAGAGTGTCTCTGACATCCTAGCAGTTTTGTCAGATTATCTCTACCATTAACAAATCTAGCAAGATCAGAAGTGAGCTCCTTCACTTTCTGTTGAAGTGTGACAACTTCTTCAGAATGTGATGTTTCACTTGAGATCAAAGCTTCATCAGACTTTTCAGTCCTCAGCTGGCTATTCTCTTTGGCCAGCATCTCACACTCTTGAGATTTTTGTTTATGCTCACTGAGGAGTTTAACATAATCTCTCTTGAGGGATTTGAAGGCCTTAGATAAGCCTTTGGATTCCTCTACCAGCTCATCATAAGCATCATGCAATTCCTCAAGTTCAGAATGTACCTCAGTTTCAGGTTCTGAATCTATGTTGGCCATCAGACAGAGATTGGCTTCCTCTTCTGTCTCTTCACCTTCAGAAGATAAGCATGCAAGATCTTCCTATGTGGCCATCATTCTTTTCTTCTTCTTTCTGAAGAACTTCTTTTTGGAAGCTTTCTTCAAAAGAGGGCATTCAGGTTTGATGTGACCAGGCTAATTACACTCATAGCAGACAATAGGACTTTTGTCTGTTGATGTGGATTCTTTGTGGAATTTTCTGAAAGGTTTCTCCTTTCTGAACTTCTTCTTTCTCCAGAGCTTCTTCATCTTTCTGGTCATGAGAGAAGTCTCTTCATCATCATCAGACTCATCTATGTCACAGTCAGACTTGTCTGCCTTTAAAGCTTTTAAGGCTTTAGGTACCTTTAGATCAACTTTTAGAGCAATGGCTTTGCTCTTTTTGATTGACACATCTTCATTGAGCTCTTGCTCATGTGTAACGCCCTGATTTTCACGTTTTCTAATTCTTTAGTATTTTAATGTCTTTATTTTATTCGAGGTCTTAGGAATATAAATAAAATATTTCGAGACCATAGTCATACTCGACGATATTGTAGGAAGCTACGATTAAGTTTTGAGTCGAAAACTCAAACGAAGTCCGATCTGCGTTTTTACACTGACAGTATGATTTTACTGCTCAGAAGACCTCAGATGGAGCCATGAACGAGACAGTAAGTCTTAGAATTCGATTATCTACGTTTTGGTTAAATTTCGCAAAAAATTTCAAAAAAATCACTTCCTGACCTTCGTTCGAGCGGAATCCTCAATCGGGTGACGAACGGAGCCACATATGGATTTACCGAGACTCGCTAACAGATAATCTTGATATCACATCATCCCAGGACACTTGGGAGAGTATGCCAGAGTCGTCATGACGTTCGGAAATATCTGGACGCAAAATGATCAAAATGCCCCTAACCTTTGTCTTTTACATTTTTACTATTTTACCCTTTTGGCAAATGACCTTTTTACCCTTAAGTGAGCTCTTAAGAGGCTGAACTCAGCCCCTCAGTCTCTCATTTTCGCACAGCCCTCTCCCCTCTGGAACACCATAGTTGCTCTTGAAGAAAACACCATTGTTGGTCTTGAAGCTTCTTGATTTCTTGTTGGAATCACTTAATTCCTTGAGCAATCTTCCTTTATTTCAAGGTAAGATCACTTCTATGATCTCTTAGCTTCTTGAATCTTTCTTTATTTCAAGATCAATCTTCATTTTCATGAAAAGAATTTCTTAGATCCAAAACTTTGAAAATCCATAAGAAATTGTAGAAAAATTCTTTTGAGATAAGACCAAGTTCTTTGAACTCACATCATCATTCTCTACCTAAACCCAAGAGCTTATGATTCAACTCTCATCATAGCTCAAAAATCACAATATGGCCGAACCCTTTTGATGATGATGAATAGTGTTTTTCATCAATTTTTGATTTCTAACACTTGATTTCATCCTTAGCTTTCCTAATGCCTTTGAATCCATGAAATGGGAAACCAAGATCAATTCCTAACCTTTTAACCTAGGGTGGCCGAAATCCTCTTTGTTAGAATAGTTGAGATTGGCGTTGATTGTTGTTTAATGTTTGATTGTTGTGTTGTTGCAGTTGTTGAAGATTGTCAGGAGGTTCACAAACCGATCAACCGACTTTGATCCGGGAATCTGCTCATCAACAGGTATGGGGGGATGAACCTCATCACACCAAGATGGTGGTAGTGAAGATGGTTGTTTAAGTTTATGTGTGGGTGAAACCCTTTAGTTTGGGTTCACTTTTATGTGTTAAGTTTTGTTAAGTTCTCTTAGAGAACAAGATTGCCATGATGAGTTTATGCTTTGGTATGTTGTAGTGTGCTTTAGTATATGTTGATGATGAGATGATTGAAGGAAAGTCATTTTCATGTATGTTGGAAAACCTACTTTGATCACTAGATCAAGTATGGACTTTTATGCTTGATTATGAGACCATGATGTGTGATGGACTTATATGTTTGATTATGATGTAGTAATGTGTATTGTGGTTTATCATAATTGTGTGAGCTTTGAGCTACATTTGCTTTGTTGGTGAAGCAAAGTCTCCATTTTTCATTGGAGTAGGCTTGTGGCCTTAGTAAGAGGAAAATATAAGAACACGTGTTGTTCTTGTTCTAGCAAGGTTTTGAAGTAAGAAAACATGATTTCACAACCTATGTTTTCAAAGAGAAACAAAAGTGATTTTGATCCAAAGATCAAATGAAGTTTTAACCTTTAAAGTGTGTCACCAAAGTGGGAAAAATGGCTAAAGTCTTTTTAATCAAACTAAATGTTTCAAAAGAAGAATTAATGAAGGAGTTAGGGAAAATGAAAAACAGGGCACTCGCCCAGCGAACCCCGTCTCGCCCCGCGAGACAAAGGGAAGATAAGGCATTCGCCAGGCTAACCTTGCCTCGCCTAGCAAGACAGTGGGCTAGCCCGAGCAGCAAAGATGCAGCTTCTCGGCCTCGCGTAGTGAAGTAGTTCTCGCCTCGCGAACCGCCTAAGTAGTGAAGATGCAGCTTCTTTGCCTCGCGTTGTGATACAATCCTCGCCTCGCGAAGCAGAAAGACTGTCTAAACAGTAAAGATAACTTCTCAGCCTCGCGTCACGATATATATCTTCGCCTCGCGAGCAATGATTTTGTTTATATAGAGTGTTTTTCAACTCAAACTGTAAAGTTTTACGCATTAAAAACCTAAGTTAAGTAATTGACTTAGAGTTGAAGACAAGGGATAATTAAGTATAATATGTTGTGGAACAAGACCATATACTATACCATTGATGACTTAGTACATCAATGACTTCATAAGACATAAACACAAACATGAAACGTTTTGGGTTTTGAAACAGTAGTTCGATGACGGACCGGTGATTCGGACCCCGATCAGTCGTTCAATTGTTTCAGTCTTGTGATGACTCGATCCCGGAGGGATCACGAGATTTATCCGGTGGATAAAGGTTTTGTTTTTTAAAGACACGTATAGTTCCTAAGGAAGAGAACCTTAGTGGAACTCGAGGTTTACCCGGGGGGTAGACATTGCTTAATCGCATCTGCTTTGTTTAAGCATTGGCATTTCATTTGCATTGTTGTAAGGCCTTGAGCCTAGGAGTTGAACTTACACCTTGATGCGGGTGTGAATCTTACGGTGACGATCTTCAATGGTCTTTTTGGAGGTATCAGGGTTGGAAGGGCTTACATGTGACCAGTTGGTAGCTCTTCTGTGTTGTGGCGAATCCGTGCAATACACTGATATCCTCTACTAGATTCCGTACTTTTCATGTTTGGTCGAGAGTGTTTCCGTAAAGCCAGATACGTACACGTTACGAATGTCGTAGCATCTTGCTCATGGCTGGCAGAAACCGGAACATGTCCTCCCATTCACTCTCTCTGAACGTTTTGTTAGTTCCATGGAGTAGGGGTCAGAGTAGTACCCAGTGACATTGACGTTGAGTCATATACATTGCACTGCATTGCATGACTATTGATGTTTACATTTACTGTTATACATCGCTGTATTGTTTAAGACTGTCTTATATTATGCTGTCAACTGTTTAACATGATTTATATTGAGAACCTTAGTAAGCATGTTGGGTACGCTGTTACTCGGTGAGTCGTCCCATTTTTATTATTGTTGTTTTGCTGTGTTGATGAACGAGAATCTCACTCATATCTGTATGTTTTCTGCTGGTACTTGTTGTTGCTGCTTGAACAGATGGACGTGACGATGGTTCAGTTCAGTAGTCTCCTTGAGCCCGGAGGCGGACTCTTTTTGCTGTTTTAGTTTCGTTGTCGGTCAGGCTATGTCAGTTTTTGTAGTACCTTTTGGGAGCTACGACTCCTAGTACTTATTGTATTTGTTATGTCAGTTATACATTAGACCTATGTCTGTATATAGTATTATTTCTATTTCTGTTCCGTGTTTATTATACAGTATGTTCTAGAAATGCATGGCGAACCTAAGTTCGTTTATTAGTATTATTTACCTTTACTAATCCCATTACATCTTTGTGAAAAGAAAAAAAAAAAGAAAATCGTATTTTTCGCATTAATAAATATTTTTGGCCTTATAAACATTCGGGAATGTGACACTCGAGAAAGGGTGTTGCATCATGAACAGTGAGTGTGCCAAGAAGTTCATCCATAGTAAAGGAGGTGAGATCCTTGGCTTGAGATATAGCAGTGACAAGAGGTCTCCACTGCCTTGGAAGACTTTTGAGAATCTTAGCAACTTTCTCAGCATTAGTATATGTTTTACCAAGAGATTTTAAACCATTAGTAATAGTTTGGAATCTACCAATCATTTGAGCAACAGATTCACCTTCATCCGTGGTGAACAATTCATATTTTCTAACAAGAATAGAAATTTTAGATTCTTTTACCTTTGCAGTTCCTTCATGTGTGACAGATAAGGAGTCCCACATTTCTTTAGCAGAATCATAAGCACATACCTTTTCAAACTTTCCAGTAGTTATAATTTGTACCATTAAAGAAGGGAGGTCTGGTCATGGAGCCTTCTTCAGGCTGGGGGTTCCCACTCGAGCTTGCTCTAGAATTTATTATCTATTCTTCAGGATCTTTTCTCTATACTGTTAGATGCTCAACCCAGAGGCTGAGCTCTGATACCAACTGAAATAGATAGATGCAAACACTAGAAGGGGGTTGAATGGTGTTTGACAAATTTATGCGGAATATAGAAACTTTTTTGCAAGCATAGACCGGTGGTAGTAGACGAGTAAACTTAAAAAGGTCAATCAGACTAATAACTTGTCTGAAGGTTTTCACAGAAAACACACAATCATTCAAGATATAAAAAAAAGGTTTGATAAACACAATTATAAACCCCTTTAGTTAGATGATAGTTAAGATAAATAATCAAACTAAAGAGTTAAGGGAAAGAAAGAGATCACTCAGCAGGTTTTATCCTGGTTCACCCCTTAACAATGAGGCTACGTCCAGTCCTTGGCAGCACCAAGTTTTCTCACTATAACTAATTTAGGTTACAGGACAGACAAGTATTATTTTCACACCTAGCCTCTTCAGGCTCCAGATGAGTATTGTTTTCACACCTAGCCTCTCCAGGCTCCAGACAAATATTGTTTGCACACCTAGCCTCTTCAGGTTCAGACGGGTTTGTTTGAGAGAAGTTGTAAAATAAATTATAATTTGCAAGTCTTTCACAAGCACTCAGACGAGTGTATTAAATGTGAAGTTCTAAAAGATTGCGTAATAACTTCAAATAATTGAAGAATAAATAATGAAAGAATGAAGATTAAATGCGCAGAGTAATTGCTTTTTGATTGCGTTGTTCGTTTTCTTCTCTACTTGAATCTTCAAAGTCTTCTTCATTAAATAGGCTTCAAGATTTTAAAGCCGTTAGACACAATGTTTGAAAGCTTGGCCTTTTGCAGATCTTCAATAAATGCAATAGAGTCGTTCTGGTGAGCTATTAAAGCATAGGGAACTTCGCTTGTTCTCTTTCATCAGAGTGATAAAGACTTCTGATACACTTTTGGTCTCAGCAGGTCTGTATACATGCTTTTTGTTTGCAGAGGGAAGACTTTCCCTTTTGGTGTAAGATGCAGTTGTGTTTAGGTAAAGCACTTTGCTGAAATTCCTTATCAGAGACGAGACAACTTTCATCCAATGATTCTTTTACGTTAGTCACCAGACGGGTGAGTAACTTCATTAGACGGGTTGACTCTTTAACAAAGAGATGACGTCAGATGCAAAGTCTTTTAGACGGGTGAGTCTTCCTTTGATCAGACGCTTGATTTCTTCATTACACGGGTGAACTTATCCAAATTCAGACGAGTGAACAGTTCATATAGACACTTAATGTTTTAATCTGCACACTACGTAGACGAGTTAAATACCACAGACGGGTTCAATTAAATCATTGAATAACTGTTTTACTCTCGTCAAAACTATGGTAAATGCACGTCAGACATTTGGAGACTCAACAAGTTTAATCGTAGACTACAATTTCATTTTTCATAGCACACATACGAAGAAACCACAAGAAAACGTGTCTCTTTGGGCCATTAAGTTGAGCGAGAAATATATACATATTCGGTCATCAGGTTACATCATGTGTTATTTATATAGCAAACCTATATGCAGGGCACAACCTAGGAGTCCAAAAAAATTCACCAACCATCAAGTAGGCCATAACAACCAAGAAACCGAAATAGTCAATTCAGTTGCATTACTCATTTCCAAATTAGCTTCTCAAAGCTAAAAATTCTCTCAAAATCATCCAAGGAATCAAAAACATCAAGCAACTTCCTTTTTCCAAGTGTGGATTTTATAGCGTTTCCAAGATTATCTTCTTCATCAAAGTCAAAGCTTACAACCAATTGGAAAACAAAAGCACTTGTTTGAACAACCTCACTGACATCATCCTCAGTATACAAGTTTGCTATGGGTGGAAAGGAGCAGTAAAGCATGAAATGGATCGCCAACTGTTGCAGAATTACTAGCAATCTTTCACGAACAAAGAGAGTGTGGTGGTTTGTGATCTTCCTCAATCAAATCGCCTTAGATCCTCAATAAGAACGTTGTCTCTCTTTCATATAGGGAGAAGGAAAGTTATTGTTATGATTTTTTAGCTGTTTTGGGTACCATAACTAAGTAATTATATACGAATTAACCAATTGAGGTTCCCATAAACTAAAATGGGCCAATACTGGTATCTACTCATTAAACCTATATCAGTTTGGTAGTTTTTGGATTCACCGGTCTTTGAATTCACCAGAATTAGACCACTTAAAGTTGAGTCCCTTTAATTAAATAGCTAATATAATGATTAATTAAATATGATGTCCAACCAACAAGGTCGGATATAGTTGGTAGATAGCTAAGTTCCTTAAACATGTTGTCAGAGATTGGATTCGTGTTATGTGTATGAAGAAGACTTTATTGGGAGAGATAAAACATATTTCATTAATCTCTACCTCTTTGAAAGAAATTATTCTTCAACTCTCAGGTAAGAGATACCGTTCTACACACAGAAAAATAAAAATAAATATGAATAGGATATATAAATAAGAGAGCTAAGGTAAAAATGAAAAAGTAACTAAACAAGCACACAAGTATCAACTAACTATCAACTAATCAAGATATTTAGCACGGTTAAGTTGAGCTACCTCACTGTGCTTTCTGGGTTCCTCTTTATCTCTCTGTTCTTCTTCAATGTTCCAAACCAACTCATTTCATGAAAGATCCCACTTCAATTTCGCGCTCTCACGTTCATGCATTTTCCACTGTTCCATAACCACGATCCTTACATACGACACCGCTTCAAACTAGGGTTTCCCGATATCCTTTCCCCACCACCATGGCCGTCAAAGGCGTCAATTTCAAGTGGTTAGTGTCAATTTTTCTTTCTTCGTTGTTGTATGACCAACTTTTTATCCCAATTTTATATCCAATTCGCTTCTGCTTGCAGGTACGATGGATTTTTCTTGTCCATGCTCGCCACCAGCGTGTATCCTTCAACAATTCACCTAACTATTGCGTTCTCCTAGTGATCCTATTATTCATTGATTCTACATTCTCAATTGCTATGAAACCCCAAAAATAAATAATAAATAAATAAATAAATAATAAAGAAATTGCTGCAATCCATTGTAACAATCAAGTCTGCATATAAGTAATCAGTATATGTATTCTTTGACCATTTGACTTATAGAGTTATTGTGGCAATTAATTGGAAGCGGTACCATTCTTGTACATACCCCCTGCACATATGGATTGTGGTGGGTTCCTTATATTAATGATGTTTTGTTTTTTTGGTTTTTATCTGATTGCCATTTCTCTTTATTTTTAGGTAATTTGCTATTTCAATTATCTTGATAAGATAATGTTGTCTTATAAATGGTGCTTTTTTTTGCCCCCTTTTGATGTTTCAGGTTGACTACACTACTGTGTTTACTTTCCGGCTTTTGATGTTTGTTGATAATGGGATTGCTTCGGGAATGGGTTTGTAAGGCCTTCCAATCTTTCAACTGTTGAGGTTATTGATTTCTTGAATTTCTTATTACAAATTGAATAAAGACGGTTTATATTGGCTGTATCTGTATGCATTAATGTATGAAGCCCTGATGAAATTAGAGTATGATGATAGGTGAGGTTTGGTGGTGTTTCACCATTCTCATGTGTTTCTTTTTTAATCTATCTGACTGAATAGTAGCCATATCTGAATATGTGAAAGCATTTTGTAACTAAGATCTTGTACATAGGATAATCATGGCATCGACCAATAGCATGTTGATGGAATCAATCTACATGAATCTAATTTTACCTTTTATAGTATGGATAGCACTAACTGGTTTTAACTTTCAATATTAGAGAAAAATTGTTGAGGCAATGTTGTCATTTGCTTGAATTACACAATGCACCTGGAGTGGATGGTATAGCTTAGGTTACCACTTCACTCTGGAAGAGGGTGGTAAAATTTCTTGAAAGATATTGTTCGTATGTGAAATTCTAGAATAGGAAATTTTTAGTGTTCATTTCTCATAGTTTTACTTGACTGTCAAGCACTGAAGTGCAAAATCATTGATGTCATGGCTGACTTCTTTGATTTCATTACATGAAACTTCAGCTGCATGGTTCTGGATTTTTAATATGGCATCAACTAAAGTCAAATGATGTTTTAATTTGTCAAAGCCCATTACTTATTCAGTTGCTCTTTTACTTTCCCACTTTTTTGCTATGCTTCTAGAGATTTTGGTCGGCAGCAGAGATATGCTCGTTTCTGTGGAAGAGTAGTTGTCCTTTCAATCCTTGCATTGCTTCTCTATCCATTTCTTTGGACTTGGACTATAATTGGTTCCCTGTGGTTCTGCAGTACCAAGAACTGCGTATGTGTAATTTATATTTAATCTTCAGGTGGTACCTTTATAAACAAGCTTATGATACATAATGCAAATAATTACCTGCAGTTGCCTGGAGAGGGTCAGAAATGGGGCTTCCTCATCTGGTTACTTTTTAGCTACTGTGGACTCACATGTATTGCTTGCATGTCCATGGGGAAGGTTAGTAGTGGTGCTTTGTTTTTGCTCGTTGTATGGTTCCATGACTTGTTTCCACTTTCCTTGGTCAAACACATTTTTATTCTGCTTGTCATGCTGTTCTTGTTTCTGAACAACCTATGAACTGGACATGTTTACAAAATACTATTTTCATTTATTGTTTCGTATCTCTAGTTTGGTGTTGTTCTCATTTTGGTTTGTTTAACTCTTCACAGTGGTTGGCACGAAGACAGGCACACTTGTTAGGTACCCGACAGGGTATCCCAATATCAGAATATGGGGTTAGTTTTATCTTTACTATGTATCATGTGTTAGAGTGCTAGTTAATGCCTCATGGAAACTCCATTTTTTGATGGCATGATCCTGCTATGTTTGGCATTAATTCAAACAGGGGGTATTTCTAAACCATGTCTTTAATGACATGGAAAGAAATTTCCTTCCTTTTTTTACCCTTTGAAAGGGAAAGGAAGGACAATTAAAGATTCTCTTCTTTTGTATTTCTTGAATATAGAGTTGGTGCTGTCAAATATTTGTTAATGTTCAAAATAACTGATAATCTGACATTTTGGAGCTAGCTCATCATCAAAAAAATTGGTGTAATTTTTTATTATCCTTTCTAGTAATTATACTATGATGAATCTGTTAGATATGGGCCTTAATGGGCTCTGTTATGTTAGTAGGCTTGTTCGTAGCGGTTAATTGTAATGGGTTAGTTATGTAGTAATTCAATTAGAGTTAGTTACTAGCGGTTAGAGTTAGTTACTGGCAGTTACTGACGGTTAGAGTTAGTTACTGGGTTAGGAATTTATAAATAGAAAAGGGAAAAAGGCATGGATTAGGTTGTATTTTCTGGTATTGGGAAGGGAGGTTAGGGAGATCCCAAGTCTCTCGAATACTTGGGGAATTATTGTACTATCTATTGTAATTTTCTTATATTGCATATCAGTTTCTATCAACTGGTATCAAAGCACTCAATCTTGGAGTTGTGGGGGAATTTTTGGCATGAAAATGGCTTCAGAATTGATTCCAAGATTTGATGGAAGGGAGGCCCATTGGTGGCTGATCAATGCGGAGAAATATTTTGAGACCATTAGAATGCGGGAAGAGGATAAGCTGTGGTGGGTTGTCGCTTTTGCATTTAGAGGAGAAGCTTTGGATTGGTGGGTATTGTGGAAGGAGAGCGATCCAAATGCTTGGGATGCTTCTTGGTGGGATTTTTCGAAGGCCATTCTCAAGCGATTTCAACCAGAGTATGATCCTGATGTGCCGTTTTGGATCCAAGAAGGAGAGCAAGAATCTCGGGAAGTAGATAGCAAAAGGAAAGATGAACACGATCAGGAAAATCGCCACGATTTCAGAGAAGAAGAGGAAAATGAAGGTTTGAGGATGAACCTTGGGGATGAATCAAGAAAGGAAAATGAAGAGGAAGATCTGAGGATGAATCTTGGGGATGAAAACGAAAAAGAAATAGCAAAAGAGGAAGCAAAACTAGAGTGGGTCATGACGGAGAACACGACGACGGAGGTAGTTAGATCATTAGTGGCTTCGGGTTTTGGGAGTTTGCACATGTTGGTCGAACCTCCATTGCTGGCCTTTAACCCTTGTATGATGGATAGCAAGACATTGGCAAAAGAGGTTGCGGAGACTAACTACTCCGCCATGGCCATAACAATTAGCCTCGTCATAAGTGGTCAAGTCAAGAACAAATCCCCAGACCCCGACCTATCCGTGGAGACAGATGGAGTGACGAAGGAGTCCGGCCTCCCATGGAGGTGGCTAAGCTTCCATCATAAGAGATACCCGCCTTGAGCCCACACACGGCTGCCGTTGGGAAGTTTGCAGAGGAGCCGGCAGGGGGCGCAAAAGCGGTTATGTTTTTGCGTATAACAACCATAGAGGAGAAAGGAAAACCAAGATGGGCAGAATGGGAATCTTGCAAATGGAGCCTGATCTGTGAACGAATGGGCCAAGCCCATCTCTTTACAACAGAGAGGAAGGGCACTATTAGATTAGAAAGAAAAAGAGTAAGGGCTCACTTAACAAAGGCCCAACTATTAAAATCTATCGGGTCACAACCCAAAACATTGAAGGATGCTGAGGGAATTATTGGGGACATCAAGGCAGCATTGGTTCAAAGGAAACAGAAGGAGGATATATTGGTGTTTTCCGTGGGAATTGAAGAAAAGCGACAATGGGACCCCGGTGGACAGTTGCATTGGTCGTCAGGCTTCAAACAATGGGACCCAGGAAAAAAATTATCTCAAGAGGTCACTTGTTGTTCACCTTGAGGACAAGGTGATAGTTTAGGGGGGGAGTATTGTTAGATATGGGCCTTAATGGGCTCTGTTATGTTAGTAGGCTTGTTCGTAGCGGTTAATTGTAATGGGTTAGTTATGTAGTAATTCAATTAGAGTTAGTTACTAGCGGTTAGAGTTAGTTACTGGCGGTTACTGACGGTTAGAGTTAGTTACTGGGTTAGGAATTTATAAATAGAAAAGGGAAAAAGGCATGGATTAGGTTGTATTTTTTGGTATTGGGAAGGGAGGTTAGGGAGAGTCCCAAGTCTCTCGAATACTTGGGGAATTATTGTACTATCTATTGTAATTTTCTTATATTGCATATCAGTTTCTATCAGAATCTCCCATGTTTTGATCTCATTTTGTTTTTTTCTTGCTTTTCGAACCATGTTGTAATTTTGTAATCTGGCAAAGATGAATCCATCAACCTGTCCCAATTGAGACTGCTTAGGACATGATAGATTCTTTTGTTTTATGCAAATGTCCTATATCATATAATGAATTGAATTTATTGCAGTTTAATGTTTCTGGATGCTGGGTACATTCTGCCTACTTTTGCTTTTAGATTTATGACTGGTTGTTCTGTTAGTTGTCCTTGTATAAAACTGTTCTAATGTAAACTGTTAGAGACAGTCCTGTGGTGGCATCAAAATTGAAAATTAGGTGTATCCACTTTTATCATGAATCTCATTATCGCATGCACACTAGATATCCTCTATCACTTTTGTGTGATTCTGATAGGTACCCTAATTTTACTAAGCGAAAAATGGAATCTAGCTCTTACAATAGGGATATTCTGTTAGTAAGAGACCCGCAATTAGAAAGACCTATGTTAGAAGGAGCAAAACCGGGGCAGTACCCAATGTAAATGGGCCTGCACCCGAAGCATAATGGGCTAGAACCCATCAACTGTAATAGCTTTCATAGAATGTAATAAATAGAGAATAGAGGGTGGAGGGAAGGGCATTCAGTTAGTTAGTTGGGAATTGGTTGTGGAGAGGCTAGACTCTCAAATCTCTAGCTTGGTGGTTACTTTTCTCTTCCCTCTCTTTCTTTCTCTCTCTTCTGTAACTACTTTTCTCTATTCTTTCTTCTCTGTTTGGGAACCTTTTCCCAGAGAACATCAATAAGACAAGGCATATTTATTGAATCGCTTAGCTAGTTCTGGCCAGTTCTATCAACTGGTATCAAAGCACTCGATTTCTGGGAGTGTTACATGGTGCAAACGCGAAGAATGGATGCAAGAATTGAAGCGTTGGAGCATGTGTTTGAGAACTTGAGGAAAGCACGCGAAGAGGATAGGCGGGAATGGAGGCATACGGCGGAGGAAGATAGGGCGGAGAACCGTCGCCAGTTTGCTGCAATTATGGGAAGTCTCAATCGGCATTTACAAAACCAAGAAAATCAAGATAACGAGCAGCAAACGCCGCATAACAGTGAGAATCACGAGGAAGATGATGGCCAATCGGAATTAGGCGAAGGAACCAGTAGGAGGAAGGACAAATGGCGGAAGTTAGAAATCCCGTTGTTTTCGGGGGAAGATGCTTGTGGGTCGACAAACAAGATCGAACGCTATTTCGATCTGAAGGAAGTCTCGGATGCCGTAAGGCTTCATGCGGCCATGATAGCCATGGAAGGTAAAGCTTTGAATTGGTACCAGTGGTGGGAATATTGTGCTGAAAAACCAACATGGGAGGAATTCCGTACGGCTTTGATTGAGAGGTTCCAACCTTCCATAACTCAGAATCCATATGAGTTGTTAATGAGTCTCAAGCAAAACGGAAGTGTGGAGGAATACAGGGAGCAGTTCGAGTTGTACTCAGGGCCTCTCAAAGGGGCGAATCCGGAATATCTGAAAGGTATATTCTTGAATGGATTGAATGACTTGTTTAAAGCAGAATTGAAATTACACCCATTAAAATCATTACCCGAAGTGATGAACTATTCTCAGAGGGTTGATGAGAGGAATACGTTGTTGAGTAAGGGTTTTTCTGCAAGTAATAATGGGGGTGGGGTGGATATAATCGAAACTACACTAGTACCAAACAGTTACGTGGGAATCGGGTAATAAGAGCCAGAATCAGGGTCCAACAGTGAACAAGAGTAACAATTCGGGAAGTGATTCTAATAGTCTTAAAACCACAAGAGCTTCTAGAGGAAGGGTTTTTAAGAAACTCACTGATGCTGAGATGCAAGAGAAAAAGGCCAAAGGATGGTGCTTTAGATGTGATGACAAGTTCGGGCCGGGGCATGTATGTGCGAACAAACTGTTGCAAGTCCTAATTCTAGATGAGGAGGATAAAGGGGAAGAGGCAGAAGTAGAGATGGAAGCTTCAAAAGGGGAACTTAAAAATTTGCAGTTGTCTTTGCATAGTATAACTGGGCTTACTTCAAAAAAATCCATCAAGTTGTGAGGGAATTTGGTTGGTAAGAAGGTGATCGTTTTGGTTGATTGTGGTGCTTCTCATAACTTCATATCATCGAAGGTGGTGAAAGAGAATGAACTGGGGGTAACTGCTACATCTCCATACACTGTGGAGGTAGGAGATGGGAGGAAAATTCAATGTGGAGGTGTTTGCCAAAATCTAAAGTTGCAGGTACAGGGGTTAGATATTGAGCAGGACTTTTACATTTTTGATTTGGGAGGTGTGGACATGGTTCTAGGTATGGAATGGTTGGCCAGTTTGGGTGAGATCCGAGCAAACTTCAAAGAACTCATGCTAAAGGTACCCTCTACAGAAGGAACCAGGATACTTAAGGGGGAACCATCCTTGACAAGAGCAGCTGCTTCCTTGAGATCAGTTGTAAAGGCACTACAAGATGAAGGGCAAGGGTTTATGCTGGAATATCAGTGTATTCAGAATGAGGCAGAAAATACAGAGACTGCACCTCCTTGGCTCCATAAAACACTGACAGAATGTGCAGAAGTATTCCAGGTGCCAGAAGGGTTGCCACCTTCTAGAAGACAAGATCATGCCATTGTGTTGAAGGAAGGAGCTGACATACCTAATCTAAGACCCTACAGGTATCCTCATTATCAAAAAAATGAAATAGAAAAGTTGGTGGATGATATGTTGAAATCAGGAATCATTAGACCTAGTGTTAGCCCTTACTCAAGCCCTATCATTTTAGTGAAAAAAAAAAGGATGGAGGATGGCGATTTTGTGTCGATTATAGGGCTTTAAGCAAGATTACTGTTCCCAACAAGTTTCCTATCCCAGTTATTGATGAACTGCTAGACGATATAGGGGGGCTGTTGTGTTCACAAAACTTGATCTCAAGTCCGGGTACCATCAAATACGAATGAAGGAGGAAGATATACCCAAGACGGCCTTTAGAACACATGAAGGGCATTACGAATTTGTGGTGATGCCATTTAGGCTCACCAATGCCCCTTCCACCTTCCAAGCTCTAATGAACGAAGTGCTGAAACCTTATTTGCGAAAATTTGTGTTAGTATTCTTTGATGACATCCTCATCTACAGCAAGGGCAAGGAAGAGCATGATCATCATTTGCAGGTTGTGTTGAAATTGTTGGTAGAGCATTAGTTAGTTGTAAATCGAAAGAAGTGTAGTTTTGGGCAGGAAAAACTTGAATACCTGGGCGTATTGTTAGTAAGAGACCCCCAATTAGGAAGACCTATGTTAGAAGGGCAAAACCGGGGCAGTACCCAATGTAAATGGGCCTGCACCCGAAGCATAATGGGCTAGAACCCATCAACTGTAATAGCTGTCATAGAATGTAATAAATAGAGAATAGAGGGTGGAGGGAAGGGTATTCAGTTAGTTAGTTGGGAATTGGTTGTGGAGAGGCTAGACTCTCGAATCTCTAGCTTGGTGGTTACTTTTCTCTTCCCTCTCTTTCTTTCTCTCTCTTCTGTAACTACTTTTCTCTATTCTTTCTTCTCTGTTTGGGAACCTTTCCCCAGAGAACATCAATAAGACAAGGCATATTCATTGAATCGCTTAGCTAGTTCTGGCCAGTTCTATCATATTCCCTCTTGATTAAGCTGAAAACCTAGAAATAAAAGATATAAAACACCTGCAGACTTAGGGGTCTGCTCCTCCCTAGCCAAATGGCCCCAAATCCACTTCTGAATAATTTCTCTCTCTTTCCCCCTCACTCTGTCTCTCCTTATATTCTCATTCTTACTGACCTGCCACGGTGGCAGGTTTGTTACAAATTCCATCCCCTCATCTTTCCTACGCGGTCTAGCCTAGGGATCTATCAGATTCCCTTCATGCTATGAAGGAAGTATCGTTAACGTGATCTAATGCCGGGTTTTTCTTGGGGTTTGGGGCAGTACCATTTCTCTAATGGTTTCTTTGAATTCATATATGGGGTTCACGGGTGTTCTTAGGAAATATACATTTCTGTTTGATTCTACCTGGTTTAGGATTATTTGATGGTGTTGGTAACAATTGCTATTTTCTTTTTGTTAGGTTTTAATTGAAATGATCCGAGTGCCTGATTGGGCATTTGAAGCTGCAGGTCAAGAAACAAGGGGCATGGACCAAGATGCTGCTGCATATCATCCTGGACTTTTCCTAACTCCTGCTCAGGTTACTTTAGCTTATGTTTCTAGATGTCTTGATCAAATATTGGAACTCATGTTAAGAGGCAGTTCTTGTTATTCTGTGCCAAGCAGAGTGAACTTCATCATCACATACTATATTTAATGAAATATATTGCTTGGTTCCTCTCATGAATTATTCATACCATAATCTTGTGTTTTCAAAATATGTTGGTTATGATTATTTGTGTAATATATTTATATCTCTTGTTTAAATATCCTTTTTTTATTTATTGTCAGTTTCGCTGCTGATTGTTGAGTTTCTTTTCTGAGTTGGGTGCAGAAAGAAGCAGTAGAAGCTTTAATTCATGAACTGCCAAAGTTCAAATTAAAGGCTGTTCCTACTGATTGCAGTGAATGTCTCATCTGCTTGGAAGAGTTCCATGTAGGGAATGAGGTATACTTTTTCCTAATTAAGGTTCTAAAATAGGTCAGGCCTTATGTTGTTTGCTATCTGTTACTGAAACATTCTCTTATCTAATTACTTGAGTGGCCGATGACCATTTTGTCCCATATAACTATATATGGAACCTTATTTAGCAATAGTAAAAATATTATTGTACATACTACATATTCCATCAGTCACATTGCACTAAATGATTTCTGTGGATTCTCATCTTAAAGCACTATCTATCTTCACAAATTATTGAAGCTGTATACTGTGAAGAAAGTTGAGATACAAAGTATACCATAAAGCAATTGATAATTAGTTTCTAACTTAATATGGTGCAGGTCCGTGGCCTGCCTTGCGCTCACAATTTTCATGTTGAATGTATTGACGAGTGGCTTCGGCTGAATGTGAAATGTCCCCGGTGCCGTTGCTCAGTGTTTCCAAATCTTGATCTTAGTGCTCTATCCACCATCCGCGCCGAGTCTGAACAGTCTTCTGCCAGTGTTGTGGCAACAACCAGATATGTGAGAGGTCAATCTTCTAGTCAGATTTACCTGTTGAGATTACAGGGACTTGTCCACCCAGTACATGCTGAAATTGCAGGGCCAGTTGGTGAGACAGACAATGGTTTGGACAATGCTGAAAATGGTGTTGTACCTGTTGTGACTCGAAATGCATCAACTGGAGAAGAGGTCTCTTCTGTCGAATGCATGCCTGTTAGTCTTTTCTCTGCACAAAATTAGGCTTCTTTTTTGCGATGTTTCTGAACTACTGTTATATTTCTAAGCCATTCTAGAGAGGTTGATGGGTACATATCCATATCCAGCCATTGCCTGAAGCTTTAAAAATGGTGTACATTCTAACAAGAAGTTTTCTGGATTGATCCATAAAGAAATGGATCAGCTTCCTTTTTCTGAGGGATCTTGTAGAAATAGGACTTGAAAAATGAAGATATGCCTTTTTGCTTAGCTAACTAGGTCAGAGACTCAGAGCTGCATATGCACAATTGTCTTTTGTGATTGATAAATTGTATAAAGAGTTGGAAGTGGGCATTGATATGAAAATGAAACATACATTCGTTTTTTTTTCTCCTTGTTATTATGGCGCCATATTCTGCTCTAAGGTGAGTTTCTACCATCTTTTTTACATTAGGTGCTACCCTGACTCTTTCTCTAATGTAATCGTTCCTAATTCTATCTTATCTTGTATGATCACTCATACAACGTAACATTCTCATCTCCGTTACTTTGAGTTTATTCTCTTGTTAACTTTTTATTGCCCAATACTCGGTCCTATACAACATTGCAGGTCTTGTAGCTAAGCGATAAAATTTTCCCTTTAGCTTAAGTGGTTCCTTTTTATCACATATAACACCCGAGTCCCTCCTCCATTTCATCCACCGCGCTTGAATCTTATGGTTTACATCTTTTTCTATTTCTCTGTCGTTTTGTATTATGGACCCAAGATATTTAAACCGTGTGACTTGTGGTATGATTTGGTCTCCAATTGTCACCTCTAAGGCATTAGTGACGTGCTTCTTGATGAACTTACTTTTCATATATTTCGTCTTACTTCTACTCATGCAGAAGTCGTGTGTTTCTAAAGCTTGTCTCCACATCTTTAACCTCCCATTTGTTTCCTCTCTCGACTCCAAATAGGATGATATCATTTGCACAAATTGCAGTTTTGTCGTGTGCAATGTTTTAAAAATCGGACCGATTATTGAACTGGTGAAGGTACTAATTCACGGTTTAATGGTCTGATCGTGGAAAAACCAGTTACAGTTAAATATTATATATATATATATATATATATATATATATATATATATTTGTAATTTATAAATTTATAAAATATATTAATATTCAACTAAGCTTCAAATTTTGAATTAAAACCTCTCTCTCTTTTTCTGTGTTGCAGCCACTACACTCCTAATCTCACAATGCACACTTGTACATTGTGGCGCTTCTACCTCCAATCCTAGCCTAGGTTTTTGACCTGATCCTGTTCTTTACTCCTCCCTGTATAAAGCTAAAATGTAGGCTACATGTTTTGCAACTTCTCAATTTGAGCCTTTTACGTTAGGCAATTTTTTTTATAAAAAACGTTAAGTTTTTTTTGTGACTCGCATTGAGTTTGACTCATTTATTTATATAAGTGTGTACAAATTGAGTTTGACTCATTTATTTATTTGAGCTTAAATTTAAGTCGAATCTTATTTGTTTAGATAAACAGTTTAATCGAATATTAACAAGTTAAACTTGAATAATTAATGAATACCATAACTCATCTATACTTTTAGGCGTACATGGTTTAAAATGTTAGCACCTACATGTTAGGTATATTGCACTTCAAACTCGTGGGTTTATTTTACTAAAAAAATTAACTTTTATCGAAGTTGGTTGAAGACTGAAACACAAGAAAAGGGACTGAATCATGTCCCCTCTTTCTTAAAATACCCACAACTTTATTGAGTGCTCTACGCTTAACTGTGAGAAGGTTTAGACTCTAAAACAATTGGTTAATGAGAAGATTTAGAATAAGAGAGAAAATATTAGGTGAGAAGGGTCAGAAAGCTTCAATTAGTTGAGTAACAAGAACTTTCTCACACCAATATGATTTAATAAAACTCTTATAAAATAGTATTCATAACAAAACCTTTCTTTCTCCAAAAATCACCTTCAAATAAACACAACCATCAGATTGACTCTAGTGATAAAGTAATCAGGTTTTCTTCAAAAAGTTCAACTTATATTTGTTTCAAACCTTTAACCAAATACCACTTTTCAATACTACAAAGTTAGAATCTTTTCAAAGACTAAGATTTCAAATTAAAATTGTTTATCTATTATTTAAAAATGACCTTACTTTAAGCTTAAGAATATCAATTACCAAGTGTATAGAAAAACTCAGTACTATGATCATATTAAATAAGATGAAGAGAAACAAAAGAAGGCATAAGTATTTATATTGGTTCACCCCAAAATCACGTGGGCTACATCCATTGTCAAAGTGAGCCAAAACCAACTTTGACAAATTTAACGTCGCTTACCTTGCTTTACCAAAGATTTTTCACTAAGGTAAGTATTCTTTGACATCCCATCCTTTATAAGCTAGAATATAAATGTTCTTTACCCACAAACTGTTTGGGTTAATCACATGTATAACAAAATTAGGACAATTTATAAGTTTATTTATATTATTATACCAAACCAAATATGTTATGAGTCTACATATTCGTGAAATTTAATGGGGTAATACTTGATATTAATTTTAAAAATTTAATTTTGATGTATTAACAGTGTAAAAATGTTTTATACATGCTTCAGTGATGTCTTGCCAATCAATTAATGAGTTTGACAACACATGGACCCTTTCATCTCTTTATATTTGTGTTAACGTGGCTTTTTGGTCAAGGCCAAATCCGACGATAACAAATACTAGAAATCAAGGGGAAGTGGGTTTTGACGAGTTACGTGGTAATCTTGTAGTTAAGTTGTTGTTTAGAACAAGCAAAATTGACAAAAGTCAAGTCATGTAAATGATATACAAGACCTTTGCAAACGAACACTTCTTCTGAATTGAGAAGTAAGTTGACGAACATAATATTATATATGCATTAAATGAATAAGAGAAATAAAGGTTTGCATAAGAAAACGATGCACATTAAGCAAAAAGAAATGCATAAAAAATAAGTACAGAGAAGAACATTCATTCACGAATGATGAACTCGGAACAAAGTGTTGAATGAATAAGAGAATAACATTGAAACAGAAAGGTGGAAGGAGTACTTGATCTTTGATCCGTCAATCTGCTTTGTAATCGAGATGTATAAGATGTTTTATCAAGTTTCCGACCCCTGATTACATTCTGCTTGCTACTATATATATACATACTCTAAGATAAACTACCTATCTATCTGATTGACACGTACACGGCGGTTAAGCTTCGTCGATATTATCTTTTATAAAACTTAAACGACTCTTTGACAAATGAGCACTTGACTCGCAATCTTTTTTCTTTGTCCAACATCTACCAAGTAGATGAAAAATTAGCCGTGTCGACAACTACACTAAATATTCTTTCTTCGATTTTGTTTTCGACGTCCTTTACTTTGACTCCATCTTTTGCGTCTTTGTTGACCCGTCACGGTTTCCTTGCTGTTGTTGATCCCTTTTGGAAGCTTATTTGTCGACCTGAACCTTTTATCAGCTCGAATTTTATTTCTTAAATTTCAAGACTTAGCAATTCTTTCTTATCAAGGTCAAATCAATCCTTGGTAAACTCTTTGTTTCTTCTTATTCACCTGTCGTCTTTCCTTGTTTATCGGCTCAACTTATCCCATTAAAACTTATAATTATTTCTCATTTCATAAATCTTCTCCTTTTTGTCATCCTTTTATTACTTTTTTCGGGAATCGAAAAAATTGAAGAATTACTACTAACAGATGTCCCCCCAAAACTTGTCTTTCGACAACTGTTTTTCGGGAGAAAAACAAAGTTTTGATCTTCAAACCTTCAAACTCCAAACTTTTGAACTTATGATTTTAATTTCATTTAAATCACATCAACCTCTTCTCATCCCTACATCATAGGGGTAATGAGTGCACTAGCCGTAACAGCTGTGCTTGGGAATTTGAATCAACAGTAGTCTTTATATATCACTCCCGCGTGTCAAAATCCTCTTCTCCCTTTTTCACTCTTAGCAAACCTAACTCCTTCTCCCTCAAGAAATCTTTGCGTTTGTTTTCTGAGATTTCATGGCTTCTTCCAAGAAAACTGTTGCTACTCTTGCCTCTACCACCACTTTTCAAACGATGGTTCAAGAACCAGTCCTGGATGGTTCGCTTTTATGGTAGAAATCCAAGGTACTATATCCTATTTATGATTCTTCCTTATCTTTGAACCCACCTCCCGCTGTCTTGGGTCCTCTTATTTCGCAGGAAAATTTTCCTGAAGAACTTCAGGGTTGTTTTCCTTGTAAGACTGCAAATGAGGTCATTTTGGCCTCAATGTTCTCTATTGCCATCCATGTTTTCAAGAAAAATAATAGGATCTTTAGAATGCACTTATCTTCTAGGTTTACTCTATACTTAGAATGGCTTGAAAGGGTTCAAGCCCAGAAAGAGGAAGCATGGAAGGCTACTGTGATCTTTGAGTTTATTCAACTCTCTCGCCACCTGAAGCCTGTCGAATTTTCCTTGATAGGAGCTTCTGCTTTTTTCTGGAACAAAACTACCAATAATTTTCATTTTCCCCATGGAATGATGGGCCCGACAATGTTTGATATGTCGGCTATTACTGTTCTCCATCCTGACAGCCTTACTATGCATGCAGACGTTGAGGTCGAGGGCCAGATTGATGTGTATAAATCAAAATGCTTCTTTTCAAATTTATCAATGAATTCCGTGGGAAATCGGATACTTTTGTTTCCAACAAAGAACATGTGGCATTCCTTCTTTTTTGGTTATGCGCCTATGTCTTCTGTTGCAAATCTACTATCATAACTCAAGCTTATGTCCCCCTTGCCAT
Organism: Ammopiptanthus mongolicus; assembly: GCA_039655645.1. NCBI lineage: Eukaryota > Viridiplantae > Streptophyta > Magnoliopsida > Fabales > Fabaceae > Ammopiptanthus > Ammopiptanthus mongolicus. The sequence goes on from CM077345.1 coordinate 77,000,950, forward strand.
TCTTCTTCACCAAGGGCAAAGAGTAGCTTTCGGGCAATGTATTTTGGCCAATTTGTATGATGACATGAGCATGTTGGTGGATAATATCAGAGCTCGCAAGAAGAAAACAAATATTGGTGGTCCTATTTGGCTTCTTCATCTCTGATTGAATGCCATTCTTGAAGACCAGTTGTCTTACAACCCTCCTAGTGATCTGTCTGTTGTCACCTATGGCTCATATTTATGCTAAATCTCTGCTAAAAACCTTACCAGAGATGAGAAGGCCAACTTTTCCTTCTTCTTCAAAATTTTACACTCTCTTTCTTCAACTTCCAATAGATCAACTTTGCTCCCTTTGTCGAGCAGAAATATGGGCCTGAGTGGTTTACCAGGTCGATCGACTTTTCTGATTCCGATATGGTACATACCAACTGATCCATTTGGTTAGGTTTTGATGAACGTCAATTCTGTGCATTTTATAGGGGGTATTTTGGTCAAATTTCGATGCTTTTAAAGATAAACTAGATCATGTACCTGTGCGATGCACGGGTGTATCATGTTTTTCTATTTTTTTTTTTGTTTAATTTTTTTTTTTAAATGTAAGAAGTAACACATTAAAAGATGAACGAATACATATTTGTTTCTATTTGAAGTTTTCGGACCCTTGTTAACCACCCCTAAGTTTAGGATGGATGTTGATGTCTCTCTTCGAAATATGAAAGTAAAATCATTAGGAAATGGACTTTAGTGAACAAATCTTAAGAGGACATTATGGTTTGGTGTACATGTATATTCACGGTCAATAATCATTGGAATAGTTAATGTAGAATGGATGACACTAACAACCTCTTAAATTGAATGTCTTTTCTTAAAGATGAAAAATGCAAGCAAACACTATTCGCATGTGAAAACAGAGGAGATAGTTATATCCATAACCAGTTACATGCTCCTAAAAACATGAGCAAATTGAATCTCAAATGATAGACCAAGCTTAAGTAGGTTCAACGTATTATCCCAAAAAAATGACTTATTCTAACATTTTAAAATTAAAATTAAACATAACAAAAGAACTAACAGTCAAGTTAAACATATTGCTCAAGGTAAAACGTATTGCTCAACTGATAAACGGGGTTGACATGTTTCTTGGAGACATTGCTGCAAAAGCATATCAACAATTCCATCAAATGACAATAGTAAAACCATATTTTACATTCTATGTGAAAAAGCTAATTAATCAATTAAGTTCAGCAATTACATTCATAACATTCTATAACGTCATCATACTTGAAATATAAACATCCATACACACTTCAATGTTCAATCTATACCAAAACTTATAATTTACCTCAATTTAAATTCATCATATATATATATATATATATATATATATATATATATATATAGAGAGAGAGAGAGAGAGAGAGAGAGAGAGAGAGAGGGGGGGGGAGAGAGAGAGAGAAATATACCTCCTCATCCTCCATGTTCCTCATTATAGTTGGCACATGCAGTGTATGTGACACCCCCTTCTGGGACATCACATGGTAACCCATTACGGAAATTAAAATTTTTTTTTTTGAATAACACTCACTCGAGTGGTTATAGAAATCTGATACCAAAAATAAAACAGAAAAATCATATAAAACAAATTGCCATTCATCCTTTGTACGAATAACTTAACCTCGGCTTAAGGCGTACATCATTTTCCCAATCTTTTCATACGCCATACGTACATCAAAAATCCTAAGAGCTGGTCTAATACAATAACATCTAAAGATGGTAAAGTATACTACCTAGTATACTTCAAACACTTGAGACTAAGCCTCGTTGTTGCCAGTCCACACATCCTTGCCGTCGACGTAAAGTGACTCCAGCTTCCGGGTCCCAAAGTAGCCCAGGGATCCACTGAAATGCATCTGTACATGTATCCAAGAACACAACAGGGTGTTCAACATGTACAGGCAAGGGTGAGATACCAATATATGGATTCAAACAAGATAACTATATGCATTACATGTCAACAGCACATGGACATATACAATCATTACGTATAAAATTCTACTGGATAAACAAGTAGTATATCATAGGGTCTCATACCCGACAGTCATCGTCATTTTCAAAAGAAATGCATGACACTTCGATATTCATCATTTAATTCCTTACCTAATCTCCGGAGATACCAACACCATTTTATAGAAATTGAGTTGATCAAGCTCGATTGTCAAAAAGGCACACCGTTGTTAAAACCATTGCGCACTGTCCAACACAAGGCACAAGCGATCACCGTTTATGGTTTTTCATTGTCCATCAAGGCACAATGATATATACACCGTTTGAATATCCTGACCACCAAGATATCCAGAATAACACCGTTGGCACGTCTACCGAGTTTTAATGCATGGAAAACGTTTCAAGTTTTGTCACTTTTCTTTGTGTTCGTTCTTTCGTTGTCGTAGCTCAAGGCTCTCAACTATTCATCGTTTACACCGTTTTAAAACCTTTCATCGTTTAACACAGGACGAAATGTCCGAGTGCTCAATCGCGGATCCCTAGACCGATGCACCAGCCCAAGGTCCGGGGTAATAGAAAACATCATTCACCTTTAATCACGTTTCCTCATAATAAAAGGAGGACAATTAGTCCATAGGACACGCAGTCCATAACACCGTTGCACGGCTTCTCGTGCTACTTTTACAGAACACTAGCATCCCGATGTCTCGTATGCTAGGTTCATGTTTTCATTGTTTATACATCGTTTTTCGTTCTGTGAAACACAAATCCAAAACGAAAACTCCGCAACTCATCCAAGTTGTCGGATTTTACACCGTTGGGAAAACTCGTTTTACAGAAAAACTTTTCTGTTTGAAAATGGTTTGAAAACCAACGAACTCTGATAAAAACTTAATTTTGGTTGAAAGTCCTTTCCCAAAAACCAACTTTTGAAAGGAAACAGCTGAGACCAAAATGTCGTCCCAGAACAGCATTTCTGTTTTCGAAAACATTTTTCGTAAATCTTTTCGGAATTAAAACATCGTTTTTAGCGTCAAAACGTCCTAAGTTCCAAAAACTTGAATTTTTCCTGTTAATTTTTCTTTTTCCACATAAAGATTAATTTATTCTTAAAAACTAATTTTTCCTACTAACTTCATAAAATATTTTAGGATTTCTCTTTTCCTTTAGAAAACTAGCATCGTTGAAAATCCCCAACGTTTCCCAAATCAATCTTTGTTATTACTACAAAGCTTTTTAAGGCTTTTATCTTTGTTAGTTAATTGAGCACTGACTACTGTCAGGCTTTCCAAATCAGCAATCCACACCAATACAATTAACAATTCAACATATAGCAGATAATATAGTCTATCACATGCCTTAAAGTACTCGAACACATAACTGTAGATAGTCATCAACATATCAAATACTATCTGAGCATGGCTTAAACAACCAAGATACAGTCAAACCAATAAATTCAGACAACACACCAAGAACACATAGTTATCATAAAATCCCTCAGGCAAACCCCCCTTACCTCTTGAAGTTCCCGATAAGCGTAAAGTTGTCCAATCAGTCCGGAAGTCGCCCGGTTTCTCGTCCGATTACTCGTCAGCAACTACACATAATCAATCAATCAATACAACAACTTTAAAACACAAAAATTCTCTCCTAATCCCCCCTCCTAGCTTTGGCCATGGGTAAGAAAATATGGCTAGGGAGTTCCAAAAATTGTCATCTCTTGGATTCCATCCTTATTAGGTGTGGTAAGACTAGTCAAAGTCTATTACACCAAAACTTGAACCAAAACTCCCTCCACTCATCAATGGAGGTTTCGGCCCCTATTTCCCAATTGAGCTAGAGAGCTCTTTTGGTTTTCAACTCTTGGATCATGGTAGACAATCATGAACTAGGATCAAAGAAATTGATTTGGTGGAAAAAGGATTTTTCTACAATTTCTTATGGATTTTTGAAGTTCTAAGTTCAAAACTAAACTATCATGAATCATGGAGATTAAAGAGAGATTAAGAGATGAAAGTTGAGGATAATACCTCCTAAATGATATTCCTTGAAGAAAACTAGCTTGAATCACCCAAAAATCTCTAAGTTTCCAAGCTTTAACAATGGAGGAATGAAGAAAATAAGAGAGAAAGAAGAGAAAGTGAGAATGGGGCGAGGAAGAAGAATGGCCGAATGGCCTTAGGGGTGAGAGAGTGAGTGAGATATTTTTAGACCAATGGCAAACTTGTAGTTAAGTAGAAGGGTATTTTGGTAATTTCACGTCCAGATATTTTTCGGTATATTATATTTTATTCGGGACCACAGGAAATTGACACGTGTCCTCCATAAGGATTTGACACGTGGCATGGTGATGATGTCATGATGATGTCATCTTATCCGTTAGCAGGTCCAAGAAAACATGTATTCAGCTCTGTTGTCCACCCGATTTAGGGTTTACGTCCAAATAACATATAACGACTTCTTTGTTTTGAAAATTTTCAAAAGAACCAATATTGTTGGAAATAAAATATAAAACCTAACGGTTTCGTTCACGAGTCAAAATTAGGTCGTTTGAGCAGTAAAATCATACTGTCAGTGTAAAACGCAGACCGGACTCCGTCTGAGTTTTCAACCAAAATTTAACCATAGCTTCCTACGATAGCGTAGAACATGACTATGGTCTCGGATTATTTTATTTCACTCTCTAATCCCTCCAATAAAATGCAAACGAATAAATACTGTTTAATTGAAACAGAAAGCTCGAAAGCTTGAAAAATCGGGGTGTTAGTTTACATTTTCACAAAAATAAAGATTAAAACAACACTATAGGAAGTGGCGACCCTACATAGCATGAAGTCATGACCTTTGGCTTTAAATCTTTCTTCCTCCACAAAAGACTACACAACACAGATCCCAGACCTTCAAGCCCAAATGGGTATTCACCCATTCATCAACAAAAAAAGTGTCCAACCAATCTTTCTTCCCGTGCAACAATGCTGCAAAACACAGCTCCCTGGCCTTCACGTCCAAATGGGTATTCACCCATTCATCAGCCAAAAAAATGTCCATCCAATACCAAATTAGCGCCCAGCGGATCTCCAACCTTATTTCTCATCTAATATGTTTTATCTTGTATTTCCAATACTTATGTTTGACAATACATACAAAGAGAAAAAATTCAACGCCAAAACAGTTTCATACTCAGCCCGTTCTCAAGAAAAATTAGGGTTTATAGTGAGAAGCAGAAAATTGTGAGAAGAAAAGAGGGCTTAGAGTGAGAAGCATAAAAAATGAGGGAAAAGAGGTCTCGCCCTGTAGCCTCAGTTTTCCAACAACCATAAGCTGCAAAAAAAAATCGACATAAATTTCAGATATGTGATGACAATTCTGACTGTGTTTTTCAGAGCTATTGTATGTATGTACATTTTTTCAAGAAAATACCTTATGTTGAATCAGAGATGAAATACACACTTAAACTTGTATGTTTTTTGTTTTCCACAAATGTTGAGAACTGTTATTAGATAAATAGCATTTATGTGTTAAAATAAGGGCCAAATGCAGAAAAGAAAGAAGAAAAAAGCATCCATGAGGAATTGAAAACATAAAAGATAGCATTTGCTTGCCACATGAGCAAGTGAATGAAAAGAATGAAAATGTACCATTTGCAAGTCCTTCAGCTGCAGCTTTTAATTTCTCCGAGTTAACATGTGTGGTATACTTGTCTTGATGCAATTCATTAGCTGTTGACGTTGAAACCGTGTGTTTTCCTTCAGGCAGTTGTCATCTGCAACCAATAAATTTTTAAAAAAAAAATTAAAAAAATAACTGGGCAACATATTTATAAGAACTGCATCATATATTAAGGCAGTGATTGGTGAAATAAAATTCTTCATAATTAACTTACACGCATCCAATCGAAAGTTAATTAAGAGAAATGATCCTGGGTTTAACCGAATAATATGCACCTAGTAAACCATTATGAACCTGCAATAAGTTCATAACAACCAATGACTGAGAAATGTGTTGTTCTTTAGTTTTCTAGACATTTAATAAACATGTTTGACAAATAAACCTGACAGCAGTGGACCTATTGAACCTCTTGCTTGAAATCTCCATCCGTCCTTTCCGGATTCAACCTATGGAAGTTGTCATAGCAATTCAGTTATAGAATGAATGATGATATGTCATTTTAAATCAATCACTATCTTAATTATGAATGTACATAGAACCAACGGATATTTCAAGGGACCCTAAGGTGGCTAACCTTAACAACTGGCATGACAAAATAAAAAGATAATTACCAATAATATTTTAAATAATAATCGACTAAATTAAAACAACTAAAACAATGATGACCTTTAGTTACTTGGAAGAATGAAGTGTTAATTGGCCTTTTTTTTTATTTCAAATTTTTTTGTGCTTCATTCTTTCTTTGCTTTATTTCCTCCCTTCTCAAATTCTATTTGACCCATGCTAGATGTTTATTCTAACTTCTAATTCTGTTCTTTAACATATTTCTGGATGGTGTAGGTTCATTATTATATTTGATATTTGATCTTTCTATTTTATTTCTTTAGGCCCTGACACAAAATATGTCACATTATTTACCATATTCTTTTACTATATTTGATCTTTAGTTCATATTTCCACTTCCCCTACTGGTTTTTTAGGACTTGTAATTTTATATTTAATTTAATTAAGTGAGTCAAGTGGGATGTACTACCAGTTCTAAACACAAATACCATGTTATTATATAACATCAGTCTTTTACAGCCTCTTGCTTGACTTTCTCATATAATATGTTGTATGATTTCCCCATAAGATCCATACAGGAACATTACAAAAGCATGTGAGTAACATGAAACCATGCTGCAATTGATGGACTTCCTCATCCAAAGGACCTGGATAGCTGAATAAGACAGCCTGCAAAGAGGGAAAAATAATAATAATTAACTACAAACAATATCAGCAAAGGCAACTAATTTCTTAGTATCAACAAATAAGTGAGAGTGCTTTAAGCAAAAACCTAGATGACTACCAAATATATTACATATTAAACATTTTTTGCATTAGGAGAAACCAACAGAAACAATGTATATAATAAACATCTTTAACTAATAATAGGCATAATGTTACCCACACAACCCACAATGGAATACAAATAAACAGACCCCTATGGAGGGCATTGGATCATCCTCGACGGGTCATTAATTTGACACACTGCAGAGATCTAATGGTCCCAATGCAAGGGTGTGTTCAATTGGGACTCAACCAGTTGTGTCAATAGCATCACTCCAAAATAGTAGCAGTAACACAACTGACACACCTCATGTAGTTGCAAATCAAAAAAAGAGAGGAGATCTTACCGTGTTTCTCAACTGCCTATAGTTTCAAATTTTGAAAATGGCAAAAGTCATGAACTTCTTGGGGAGTTATCAACTTCCTACCGAGAGCACAACAATATCATCATATTTTATCCAATTGCAAATAAATTAAGAAGTAACAAAATTCATGTAAGAAATAGAGAACTTCAACCATAGAAATAAGACTTTTCCTCAATCACCTCCACAATGACAGAAATAGTAGAGAGAAAGCACAACAAAACCCCAACTGAAAAATTGAAATCCAACAAATAATAGTATGAAATTGCAGCACATATGTGTATAGATCTGACTAACTTTTGGTATCATAGATCATTAGCACATCCCTTTGATTCTTTAAGATTTCTTGGAGAGGCTCATCAAACACAAAGGTCTCAGCAATCCTTTGCAGCAAACTGAGAACAATAGAAATGGGATGCAGCACCACAAACAGAGCAATGATGAAAAGGACTACGCGAACTCATAAAAACAGTTTAGTTTATACTCCGGTATCAATAAATAGCAATTTATAATACTTTTGTATAACAAATAAATAAATATAATAATATTTCAAACGCAAACAGCACCAATACCATATTGTTGCAGCAAGTCCATGCATAATAGGAGGACTCTTTATAACTTCTATAACATTAGAAAATTTTAGCAAAGAGATATCAGTTTCTCAACTTCCTAGAGCTACTGTTTCTCAAATGTGAAATTAAAGAATTGTCCCTGGTAAATGTTGAAGCCACTACATTAACACAAGTGATTTTATAAAAATACCTCAGCCACTACATTCCTTTTATATATAAAGATATGTATGTGGGAGATCAGTGTGCTCAATTTTGAAAAGTTTTGGAGTGAAGGGAATCAAGCTGAACTCAACCCATTTAGTAAGCCCCCGTACTAAATCACCTTTCTTATAATCTAGGTGTCCAGATTTCCGGACTTGAGCCACACCATATCCTGTTATTGGTTGCAATTACTCAGCAGTTAGTACCTGCATATATTTATGATGAAATGTATATTCAATACTGCAGATTTTTTTAATAATTGCAACTTTGATTAAACTGTTACACCCACTATTAGAGTTTCAAAAAACACCAATCCCTTTGAATCATGGCAATCCCATTCCTGAACTACTTTCTCAAAGGTAAAGTGAAAAAATTGATTCATTGTTATTCATTCCCTTCTTATCTTTTTTGAAAAGCACCCTAATAGTACATAACTTTTCCCTTCAAAATTAGGCCTTTGGATTTTGACTAAATTTTTCATAATAGTACCATCCAAATAGTTCAATCAGTTATATAAAAATACTAAATTTCTCATTAACCCAATTTAGTGACACATTATAAGCTTCAGCAGAATACAAACTATGCGGCAACCCTTAACACAACCTACTTTCTAATATGCAATAGTTCATTGGAATTAAAAACAAAATTCTCAGCAAACAAACAGAATGTTGGAGGTAAAAACCTAAAAGACATAAAATAAAATAAAATGGATTTCCCATAGAGAGAGCGGGACTTACAGAGCCAGGGATATAGGCACCAAATCCCTCAGGACCATCCTTGCTCATGAGGATTCGCATGTATGGATCACTTCCCGTGTTGCCTTTCAGCGAAGCTCCCAATCCAAGCAAAACTAAAGTTGTAGCTTTAACAATCCTTTCCCCCGATTAATTTCATTTTAAATTAACTCAACACTGGAACCCTCACCCTAATCGCATAACCATAAAAATAAAAGGAATCGACAAAATAGATGGTAACTAATGTATAAAGAGACGAACCTGGAAGGGTATATAAGCATGTTGTAAATGGTTTTTGAAACCATGACAAATGAAAGAGGGGCTTCGACAAACAGGGTTAATTGGAAGATTGCAAGCGGCGATGGGGTTCTAACCTTTCAACAAATTTAAAAAAAAAACAAATTAAAACAAATGTGTAATTACAAAATTGACCCCAATAAATTATGAAGCCACTACATTAACCCAAGTGATTTGACAAAAATACCCCAGTCACTACCTTCCTTTTAAATATAAAGATGTTATTGTATTTCACCCTTTTACTTAAGTTTTGACAGAATTGAAGTTCGGAGGCAGTTTAATGCACTTTTGAAGAAAAGAGAAGGTTTTAGAGCTTAAACTAACAGAATACTGAAGTTCTGAGGTTAGAACGGTTGTGCCATATGAGAGCACACCCGTGCCAACCTTCCAAATCTATTCATCCAAACAAACCCTTACAAAAATACTCAAAACTGACCTCTGGGGACTTAGCATGGCCGTGCCACATTGAAGAAAGGGTTGACTCAGAGAAGCAAGGCCTGACAGAAGCTAGCACGGTCCCAATCGCAAGAGCACGTCTGTGCCAGATGAAGAGCACGCCCGTGCTTCAGCTCGTGCTGTAGCCCGTGCCTTAGAACGTTGTTCTACGATGTTTATAAGCCCTAACACAATTGAGCACGGCCTGATATTCTGAAGAGCACGGCCGTGTTGAGTGAAGAGCATGACCGTGCCAAGTGAAGGGCACGCCCGTGCTGATGGCACAGAAGATCTAATTCAAGGCCTGGTCCGCATATTTTGTCATAAATAGAGGCCCTATGTGCCACTTAAGAGACATCTTTTACACATTCTTTCATCTCTTTATTTCTTTGAGTACTATACTCTTGCTTTAGCTTTTAGTTTTTAGTTTTGATTTCTAGAGTAGGATTTGGCACTTGGAAATTAAGTTGGAGACAAATTCTCCCTTTTCAATTATTCAGGATGCGTTTCCCTTTGTTGATTTTGTTTTTCTCTATTACTATAACTAGCTAAATTCACCACTAGAGTTGTGGTGGATCTTGTGTTAGTAGAAACCATTTTCTCTACGTCTTAGCTTTAATTCAATTCTATTTAGTTTTAAGTTGCAATTTGAATAATGTTATTCTGTTGTTCTTCATTCCATACTAGGATTGCGCACCGTTGTATGCTCTTAATCAATTAATTGATATTTTGGCTATCAAGCCCAATTAAATTGGTAGGCCTATAGGATAACCAATGTTTAATATCTAGATTTGCAAAAACGTGATTTATTCCTTTCAATCATTCAACTTCTTTATGCTTTATGCTTTCTAATCATTTAAACTCTTTGCCTGACAACCATTGGGTTTATTTGGGGAAAATAATATTAATTGCCTGACAAACAATTAATAGTTTTCGTAGAGGGATTGATATTCAAAAAGCAACTGCGAAATTGAATAGAATTAGGATTTGGGGTGTATTGAATGCACAAGTGAAACCACGACTCTAGGCTCTTTACTCTTGATTTCTAAACTCTGTCTTTATCTCTTTTGTTATCTTTGGTACTGCTCTATTATTATTTATTTTCTAAGTTCTTGATTAGTCTGAAGAGTATAAGGATTTCCTTATTCCAGTACTTGCTTTATCATTTAGTTATCTAAATTAATCTCTTGGGTATGATATCTGGACTTCCGTCCTATATTACTTCTGCGATAGGGTACACTGCCCTTAAGTGTGTTTTGAACGCAACAAGTTTTTGGCGCCATTGTCGGGGATTAATTTTTGATATTTTGTGATCTTAGTAATATTGGAAGAAAAGAAATCCTAGTTACTTTAAACATTTTTTTATTTTATTTTATCTTTCCCTGAATACTAATGTCTTCCCAACTATGTGCTTCTAGTTGATTTTATTTTGCAGTTGAGGAATCAAGAAGAACCATGGAAGAGAGGATAACTCTTGGAGATTATTTCACTATCAGTGATTATGGTCTGTGGGTGCAGAAGCTAGCAAGCAATCCTTGGACTAATTATGGGAGCAACTCCAACTGGGACCAATATGATTATGTCTACGAGCCACCTAACTTGCAAAATCAGTGGCCAAGACAAGAACAACAAGAAATAGATTGGGAGGAGTTTATGGAGCGGAGCAAAAACCAATTCGATGCTATGAACACTCATATAGAGACTCAACTCTCCAACCTATCTACGATGTTGTCTCCGTTAGCCGAAAAACCATTGGTCCCTAAAGTTGAGCTCAATCTGGAGGAAGAAGCCCACGATGACACTTTTAAAGATGCCATCAAAACAAATGAAGAACTTGAAGAGGAGCAGCTCTATCAATTGTGGAAAAATACCCCTTCTAAGGATACTATCCAAAAAAATGCAGAGCTTGGAGATGAGCAACTTCACCAATTTTGGACGGGTATCATTCCACTTGTTGGCACACAAGCATCCACAGAAGAAGTTCCTACTGAAAGGGACAACTCTGAAGCTCAGGCACAATCGTGCATAGCTGATAGTGTGCCAGAAGAGTTAGTTGATAGGACCATAGGAAAGGAAGGAGCTACTGCCGAAGAAAGCAAGTCCGATGAAGGGCACGGCTATGTACCAACTCAAGCACGACCGTGCACCACTAGTGCAAATTCCACTCCAAACTAGAGATATTGCGATATCTTGAAACTATAAAGGACAACAACTGCACTCCCAAGAAGGAGAAAAAATGCATTAACATGCATTCTCATAGCAATGTTTGTATCTATATTTGTCTAATTTTCTTTCCCTTTTTGTTGTTATTTATGAACTTTATCATTTTGATAGATTCTTTTTCTTATCATCATCTCGTTAGCAGGATAATATACAGGCGTTAAGAGTAGGTGTCGTTGCCTGAATTTCTATAGTTCCTTAATTTGTGGTGTTCTTAAGGTGTTATTTTGTTAAAGAATGTGTCAACTATATTAACTTGCTTCCTTCATGAATGAATATCAGTGTTATGGCCTGAATGTCGTTGGCACTTAGTTTCTTGCCCTAATTTAATTGCAGCTGCTGCTGTTAAAAAAGCTTATAGGAAAGCTACATTGTGTATTCATCCTGATAAAGTGCAGCAGAAGGGTGCCACTCTTCAGCAGAAATATATTGCGAAGGTGTTTGATCTACTCAAGGTATTTCCGGAACTTCTAAATGCTCTCTAATTAATGCCTTATAAAGAAAGAAAAAATTGTTTTAGTAGTCTGTGACAATGAATGGATTCCTGAATGCAAATTATGCTATTATTATTATTATTATTATTATTATTATTATTATTATTATTATTATTATTATTATTATTGTGTTAGTGAGCATCTCCTTTGGGAGTCTATTTCTGGTTGTCGGGGGCAATGCTTCAGTTACCTATTGCTGGGCTTCACTGTGCTGCAGGGGATTCCTCACAGCATTTTATGTTTTATTATTTTTAATATTTAAAAATTCTAATGTGATTTATTATGCAGGAAAAGTTTCATGAAAGACGGGATGATGCCACTAGTCAGGGACAAGAGCACTCTGCTGCATCTGATAACACCATTTTCTGGGAGGTGGTGGGTGGTAAAAACAAGAAGGGTGTTGTGTATGGGTTGGGTCGGATGGGGATGAGTACGTGACCTCATCGATGTCACATACTCAATCCGATCCTGGCCCTACCCCTGACGTACGAGAGATTATCGCCAATCTCAATGCTGAGTTGGCAGCGAAGGACAAAAGGATAAACCACTTGGAGAGGACGATGGATCAGATACACAGAGAGATGTCCGCGTTGTTCCAGCACTTGGGATATCGGCCCAACTCCTCTAGTGCCGTTCCACAAGATGATTCGCATGCTGATCCAGGTGCCGATGGCGATGACGATGATGGCTGGATTCCCCCACCCCCCAGCACATTAATATTATATTTGTTACATTTAGTTAATACCATCATTGTATTACATGTGTTGTTTCTATTGGGATATTGGATATTGTATTAGATGTTTATATATATGGTGGATTTATATTGTTGTTTGAGTTGAGTATAATTTTATGTAATTTATTTCTGTTTTGTATGATTAAGCAGAATGGTTATTTTGGTAAAAGTTTTATATTTTTGCAACAAAAAAAAAATTATATTTAGCTACCAAATAGGATTCGGTAGCTAATTTGCAAATTTAAAATTTAGCTACCGAATAGGATTCGATAGCTAAACCAAAATATATAGTTAGCTACCGAATATTATTCGTTGCCAATTCGGTCGCTAAAATGGTAACAGACACGGTTTACGTGACTATTTCAGCGACCACAATATTTACATTTAGCTACCAAAATATTCCGTAGCTATTGGCGACCGGAGTGAAAATCGGTAGCTAAATCGATTAGCTACCAGCACTTTAGTTACCAACTCCGTTCGGTAGTTAATTCGGTAGCTAAACAATTTAGCTACCGAATTTTAGATATTAGCTATCGGAAAATTCGGTAGCTAAACAACATTTTTCTTGTAGTGACTCCCGGTGAGCCAAAATCGATGAAAATCAATAAGGAGCCAGAAAAGATTCTCTTAGTCATTGGTGATGCTGAAATTGAGGTGAAAAAATGGAGGGTAACATTAAATAGTGGTATCAAAGAGGATGTTTTAAAAATATTAAATTCAAAAAATCCCTCTCAATATTTCTCTCCTATGATTTCTTCTTATTCCCTTAATGATGATGTGGTCGTTGCTAACATATTGCTGGGATGACATAGATTTAAACGTTCCGTTTTCTTGCTGGGATGACAATGAAGACAAAAATCATATCCAAGTTGAAGAGACTCTACTTTCAAGAGGTGAATTTATATTTGACTTAAACCAAACTCCTAGCCAGGAATTCCTGGACTTAGACAAAGAGGCACCTTGTGTGGAAGAGAACGGAAATGAAACAGAGGAAGCAATTCAGAATTCAGAAACAGAGCATGCTTTTGAACAGCCACTTGAGGTTCATGTTGCACATAATTCAGAAACTTTCTCTAGAAAAATAGGAATCTTTCCTTTCGTTACCAAAGTCTCGGCAATAAGGACCAGTGTTAACAGAGTTGCAGGTACTCTTGAAACAAAACCCATTACTCCAATCAACAGAGAAGTTAGTAGAGCATTCTTAATTGAGAAAGCCATTCCTGCCATAAAACAAAAGTGGCCAAGAGATGATATACATGAAACAATTTTCATTCAACAGGACAACGCAAGATGTCACATTAGTGAGAATGACAATGAATTTTGTGAAACTGCCAAAGGAGATGGGTTTGATATCCGATTGATGTGTCAACCTCCAAATTCACCGGACTTGAATGTCCTAGACCTTGGTTTCTTCTCTGCCATTCAAGCATTACAACATAAGGAAGCCCCTAAGACAATTGATGAGCTCATTGGGGCTGTGTGTGTTAAAATCATTTGAAACCTTTTCATCTATTCAGTCTAATAAGATTTTCTTAACACTACAAATATGTATGATAGAGATAATGAAGGTGAGAGGTTCAAACAAATATAACATTCCACATATAAAGAAAGCGATTATGCAAAAGGAAGGACGTCTGCCTATTGCCATGAAATGTGATCCCTCACTGGTGGAGGAAGTGATTCATCATTTGAGAAATAATTCAGGATTGGAATCTTAGTAGATGCCATATTATGTTTTTGTTGTTCTTTATAGAGGCAACTTGTTTTTCTTTATTGATGATATTGGCGCCCTTTCTTTATAGTGCTTCTATCTCTTTTTTTGTCCCTTCTGTAACTAGCAAAATGTTAGCAATTGATTCTCCAAAAGTTAACACATTTTGATACTCCATGCTAAAGCTCACTAACGGTGTATACCATGTGTCCATGTTACCATATTGAACTCACTAGCTGTGCACAAAGTTTAGCAGTGGTGGCACGAATTAGAGAATGAGAGAGACAACGACAAAACAGAATCCAACTCACAAAATTAAAATAAAGCTTGTTCTCATTTCCTTCAAAACAAAGCAGATAACAAGGATCCAACTCACAAAATAAAAGCTATCAACATACTACTCATCACCACTTTATTATTCTGCTTTCATTCAAAACAAAACAGAGAATCATTTAATTTCCCACAGCTTAATCATTTAATTTCTCAGATCTTTCTGCCTAGAAATCAGCTTGCAGATGAGCTAGTATGGTCTAGATCAGACTCGGGTGCTCTCAGTTTTAATCAGGCTTATGAATTTCTATATCCTCCTAAGCCTCAAATTTCTTGGTGCAGTTTGATTTGGAGTAACTCAATTCCTCCTTCTAGAACTTTTTTGTTGTGGAGAATTATGCATAATAGGCTTCCTACTGATGACAATCTTAGAAAGAGTGGCTGCATAACTGTCTCTTGTTGCAGCAACTGTGTTTTGGCTGCTGAAACTACTGCACATCTATTTTTGGAGTGCTCTTTTGCTAGGGATATGTGGAACTGGTTTGCTTCTATGATTGGTAGATCTATTGATACTTCTTCCTTCACTTCATTGCTTTCTATTTGTGATTCTGGTTTTAGTCCTTAAGTTAAGGAAGTTGTTCTTGCTGGTTTAACAAACATCCTTTGGCAGCTTTGGATGAAAAGAAATAAGTTGAGGTTTGACAACACTTGTATTTCTATGCTTGCTGCCATTCAAGCTGTGAAAGCTAATATTTTTATGATTGGAAACTTAACAAAGGAGCATATGTTTTCCTCTATGGATGAGTTCTCTATTTTGAAGGCATTCAATATTATTTGTCATCCAAGTAAAGCTCCTAGCATCATTGAAGTCAGATGGATACCTCCTTGTTGTGGTTGGATCAAATGCAACATTGATGGTTCTGCTAAAGGCTCTCCTGGCCCTGCTGCTGCTGGTGGCATCTTCAGAGACAGTAATTCGGCTGTGCTTGGCTGTTTTGCCTCTTTTCTTGGTGTGACAAACTCCTTGTATGCTGAACTTTGTGCTGCTTTGCTTGCTATTGAAATTGCCCATGATAGAGGATGGAAGACTATTTGGTTAGAATGTAATTCCACTTTAGTCGTTAGAGCTTTCTCTTCCTCTGTAGTGGTCCCTTGGAAGCTTAAAGCTAGATGGATGCATTGTCTAAAATTTATCCAAGATATGAGATTCATGGTTTCTCACATTTATAGAGAGGGTAATATTTGTGCTGATGGATTGGCTAATTTTGGAGTTATCTCCAACTGTTTCTCTTGGTGGGATTTAGTCCCAAATTTTATTAATGCTGATTTTTATCATGACAGATATAACCTTCCTAATTATAGATTTAGATAATCTTTTTTTGGATTGAATTCCTTTTTATTTCTTAACGGGTCAGGTTCTTGCCCCCCATTCTTTTGTATTTTTTCTTTATTTAATAATATTGTGGATACTTTTTTTCCTTTTGATGCTTTTTTCCTTAAGGAGGGTTTTGCATCTTAAGGTTTTAATGAGGCCCCTTTGATTAAAAAAAAAAAACAGAGAATCCTAGATCCAAGCCACAAAATAAAACTTATCAAGATAAATCCTCAACATACTCATCACAACTTTTCTTTTCTCTTTTTCTTGGAAACTGTCATTTTCATAGTCATCCTCCGGGAGCTTGTTCAAATCAATGAGCACACCTTGAGTAGCACAACAGAGGTAGTCTTCAGTTGTTTTGGACTGAACTTCATCTTCCTCGGCATACTTGTTCAAATCTAGCTCTTGCATTGTGACGACACCTTCATAGGAATCCTCGACTACCTCCATTGCAACACCTCCTTCTAAGGAATCCTGGACAACCTCCATTATAATTTACAAATTTTTCCTTCACTACAAATATGACCATAAAAGCAATGATACGTACACATTTTATATCGGAGAAGTCCATATGAAAAGTCATGTTGATGGAGTACTGTTGAGTCCTGCCAATCAGTTCCCAACACTAATAAGAAAGAGAAAGAGTTCTGCCATTTATTGTATTGTTTATTGAGTAAAAAAATGTAAATTAAATAAGGGAAATTTAGTAAAAATATAATTAATGCAACATAGTAACTTGAAAAGGTTCTTATAAATTGGGACTAAGAAATCTACCAAAAGGTTCCTATATTAAGGGATGGAGGGACTAGAATGCAAGTGGCGGTAGACTTTCACCGGTAAAAGAAAAAAATAAAATGGCAATGACATTTTTGGCATAGGTGGGAATCGAAGACTGATTAATGTGTAAAAGCTCCGCAAATGCTAGTTAAAAGCTCACCCTCATAACTTTTCTTAAAGCTACTTTTCTTGAATAAAAATAAGCTTCTTATTTTTTGTAGAGCTTATGGATGGAATATGTTTGCCCCAACTTCTCCCTTTAAGGAGAAGAGAAGCTAAAACAAGCTGGGTCAAACACACCCTTAGAAGCAACTCTGCTAACAAGTCGCCTATCCCTAACAGAGGGAGAATGCACTGAACACACCGGAGAAAAATCCCACCTAGCGTTCCACTTACGAACACTGCCTTAACGGCAAATGACATGAAGACAAACGGTAAAGCGGTTAAGAATCCTTCCTCTACGACCCTTATGGATGATGAGTGTGGCTCTTCCCATGCACTTTGCCAGACGCCCTTCATGGCTAGATATCCAAATGCCGGAATCACTAGGAAAATCAGCAAAGAGATGCATCCGAAGCGCCGGGTGAAGTCTCGATATCACTACCTTCTCGGGAGGCAACCAGAGAAGTACACAAGGATGCAATATAAAATAATGAGGTGAGATTCCCATTCATCAACACAACACATGGTAGAAGCAAAAATGTTACGACACATACAATATATGCATTTATATCAAGCAAACATATATTTCATATATTTCATGTTATTCCTTGCCAAAACATAAGAATGTCATCAAGCAAAGAATAACCATATTGAACACATATATGTATGCCCACCAAAAGTCATGTAATGCAATGCAATGGAATGTACACGACTCATGTCATATGCCACAAGGGTAAAAATCTGACCCCTACTCCATGGAGTTAACAATCGTCGGAGAGAGTGAATGGGAGGGCATGTTCCGTGTACGCCAACCACGGGCTAATGCTACAACATTCGTATCATGCACGTATCTAGCTTTTACAGAAACATTCTACACTAAACATGAAAAGTACTACATCTAGTCGAGGATATCAGTGTATTGCTCGGAGTCGTCATGACATAGAAGAGCTACCAACTGGTCACATGTCAGCCTTTCCAACCCTGATACCTCCAAGAATATTTTAAATGTCACCGTAAGATTCGCATCAGCATCAAGGTGTAAGCTCAACACCTAGGCTCAAGGCCTTACAGACTCATGCAACACAATGCCAATGCTTACACAAAGCAAATTCTATAAAATGTCTATCCACAGGATAAACCTCGTGATTCCACAGGAATCTTCTCATATAGGTCTTTCACCATTAAAGTGTTTTATAACATTTATCCATCGGATAACTTCAAGACTCACCAAGGTTCTCTTCCTTAGGAGCTTCACACATTTTAAGTGTTTTAAACTTTTATGCATTGGATAAATCTCGTGATCTCTCCAGGATTGAGTGATCACAAGACTATATAGTTAGACGATGTTCTTGGGTCCGACTCACTGGCCCGTCAGCGAACTACTGCTCCAAATCAAAACGTTTCATGTTTGTGTTCATGTCTTATGATATATTTCTCAAGTCCTAAATGTATTATGATGAAGGATTGAGAGTACTCTAGTTAAGTCGTAGATCCTTTATAAGTTAGAGGGTACTTGTCTTTCAAGTAATGAAATACATCTTGATTCACTTAAGTCTTATGAATCGATTGATGAATGAATCATCAATGGTATAGCATACGGTCTTGTTTCACCATGTCCTTTACTTTCTTATCTCTTTCTTTCACTCTAAGTTAATTACTCAACTTAGGGTTTTACACCTAGGAAAATCCTTAGCTTTGAGTTCAAAATTCTTTTGTAAAAAGGTGAGTACATAACACTTATTTGTTTTATACCTTAGCAAGGTGCCTTAGTACCTTTGATTCAAGTCTTATACTTTGAAAACATTATTTCAAAAAGCTTTATAGTTTCAATTAAACTTAAAGTTGGAAGTTGGAGTTTAACACTCTTTTGCATTAACTAAAAAAGAGAAATCTTATTAAGTCCAAACTCTTTTTAACTTGAAATCATTTATACTTAAACTTGAAATTAAGTATTGTATTGAAATCAAAGATTTGGTTTTACGTTAAAAACCTACATAGTAATCGAATGTTAAATAAGATTTCTCAAAGTTGTTTGTTATTGAGAATACTTGTTTCATTAGTTTTCAAAAAGTGATTTTGATTTACTTAAGCTATAACTTAAGATAAAAATACTTTTCCATTGTGTTAAGAATCCCTTGGCCTAATCTAGGGTTGTGTTTCATTTAAATATTGTATCTTTGTTTTGATTTGATTCATCATTCATGAAATCAATTTAGAGTTGTAAAATCATTTAAATTTCAAGGATTGAAGTTGAAAATCCTTTTTGTTTATGCTTTGGCCGAACCCTATACTAGGTTTAATGTGAAGATTTTGCTTCACCAACATCCATCATAAGAAAGAGTAATCATCAATGCATCAAAATCAATAACAACATAATATCCATTTCCAAAAATTAACACAAAACCCGTATATAGAATTTTCAGCATTTCAAGTATCGACTTGTGACAAACATTTGATTGACCAAATGAGCTCGGATTTGAGGAAATGAAGACTCATATGAAATCTTAGGATGTCTAAATTTTGGCTATAAAATTTATTTTCACAAAAAGTAACCAAATTAGTACAGATTCACGAAATAAGCCACTGTAGCCAGAATCCAAGATAGATATTTATGCTTAGATTGAAACAGATTTTTAAGGGTCAAGTCTCCATGAAACTAAACTAAATTTATTATCAAAATGAATCCCAAGATGTATAGTTTAAGTATCAAAAACAAGTTTTGAAATAAGATGTCTAGGTTGAGAGAAAAAAAGAAATGACTCACACAAGGTCAGATCTGAAAATCACATTTTTACCAACTCTTTTCAACAAAAAGATGAAGGAACCCTAGGTTAGGGTTTTCCCACACATAAAAGTTATTTTTAACCATTAAGACACATCAATAAACACAAATCAAGCCACAAATAAATATTACAACATTGTTCTCATAGAGAACCAAATAGGCAGAGTAGCAAAACCCTTGGTTTAAGGTTTTTTCCGAACCAAACCCATAAACCATTTTCACAACCACCAATGTGGTGTGATGTGGTTCACTCTCCCATTACCTTAATGGAGCTCCCTTAAAGAAATTTCAAAGATGATCCACCAAGAGATGAGAACCGAACCCTATACAAACAAACGTTAGGGTTTTGAAACTTTGTTTTGAAGAAGCATGAACTAGGTGTTTAATCATGATTTAAAGAAAGGAAATGAAGAGAAAATGAAGATTATGGCTTACCCAAGGAAGAACACTTTGAAGATCAAGATAGTGTTCTTGAGGCCTAAGAACAAAGTTGCTCCAAAGAGAAAACTTCCTTCATCAATGATGATTAGGAGGCTAAGACAAGAACTATGGTCTTATAATTAAAAGATGAAATTTGGATGATTGTGTTCTAGATAGAACCGAATGGAGGGAGGTTAGAGAGAGAAGAGAGTATTTGAAAAACTTAGAAGATGGTGTGTTTGATCTTTAGGAAGAGAAAAACAAAGTGGTGGAAGTGTTTTTAATAAACACTTGGCCAAATGGCCTTTAACAACATGGTAACCAAATTAGGTCAATATTAATGACATTGGTGATGGAAATTGTGTAAGAAATCCAATGGCCAAGAATTAAAGGGATGATACTTGTTGATCTCATATTAAAACTAGTAGATATTAACCATAAATAGGTTAATTAACTTTCTCCATAAAAGGTAAGGTTGATAGGCTATTAACCAAGAGTCATAGGAATTTAATCTATTGGTTAAAGGAATGAAAAGGTGATGGATGGTTGACATAAAGATGGCAACGTCTCGTGAAACGTGAAATACAATCATGAACTACTCCCGGTTTTGGGCCGGAACAACTTCCTCGGTCCCAAGGTAAAGCGATCCCAATTAAAATAATAATATTTTTATCGTTTCTGACTCAAAACAACACAATGGGTTCAAAACAACATTTTATGATTATTAAGCTCATAATTGAAATTTAAATATGAATTTTCAGTTATTAACTATTATTATGATTATGATTAATCAAATTGTGTTCTTAGTCAAGTTATTCACATAAACAATTAAAAGACAGACATAGGATTTTTGGGATGTTACATTCTCAGCTTTCAGTTGTTCTATTTGCCTAACCTTGTCACCTAATTGAGCTAAATCAATGACATGTTGGTTGACCAATTTTTTACTTATGTAATAATCTAAACCTCTTGCAGCAATCTTTACAATTTCTGCTTGACTCTTCATCTACCTAAACCTAGCCAAGTAATCATTGACTGACTCGTTATACATCCTTTTTATGTTAAACAAGTCTGTCAATCCAATTTTAAGGTCCCCTCTGAAAAATTGATCATGGAAATTCCTTTCCCATTGAATCCATGAATGATTAGGTCTTAATGTCGAGAACTAAGAAAAAGCATTTTTTGTGAAAGAACTTGGGAAGAATATCATTTTCAACCCTTCTTCTAATGCTAAATCCCCCATTTCTGTAGTATACTGTGCGATATGTTCAAAGATCGATTGTTCACTTTCTCTTGAGAATTTTGATAAATTGGGCATTTTTATTCCCCTAGATATATCCGCTTGTTGTACCCATTCAGGAAAAGCAGAAGCGAAATATGGTTGGTTTGCATAACCAATATTGAAACCAATCCTATTGAGGGCTTGTTCAACTACTTGGTTAACATTCGGATCAATTTGATTCCCTATTATATTTTAGCATAATGCACCAAAAGCTCCAGGATTTACTATTCTTTCAGCGTCCTCAGCTGGTTGGAGAACATGTAGTTGGCCATATCTAAGTGGACGTTGGCCTTGTCTTTAAATCCCATTATCTTGACCCTGACCCTCCTAGGCTGGATCATCTTGGTTTTCATATGGCGTTGCAACACCCAAAGCTTGATTTAGCCTTGCTATTTGTATTGCCGATGCATTACATGCTTGGTTAGCACTTTCCATGTGAGGCGTAATCACGTCACGAAATTGCTGAGTAAACATGTTCACTATATCATGTTTACTCCCATCAGTGTGCCGTCGGACAGTTGCCAAAGAGGCTTGTGTTAAACCGACAGGGTTTTGTTGGTGTTGTTGTCTATTAATTGTAGGAAAAAGTGGCAGTTGTACTATTGGTCGTTCTTGTCGAACATGGGCCATAACTGTTGAGCCTGCCACACCAGTTCCATGACTAATATTTTGCCCCCCAGTTACCATATTGACTTGCTTTGAATGAACAGAGTCCAAGGGCATACCAACTGAATTTGGAGTAAATCCAAAAAGTGGTGGCCATGTCACGTTAGGCCCGCGTGGCATAAAACCATATGGCATTCCCTATGGGTGGGCTGCATTATGTGTTGGATATTTCCCCTTATGCTTGAACTAGCCGAGTTATTCGGCGATGGCATAGGTCTAGACACATTCACTAGTTGTAATGCGGGTGAACTAGGAAGAGTACCTTGCACTACTTCTTCGAAATGGGATACATTTCTCGATTGTAAATTACCTCCTTCACCAGACAAGTTAGCATGACCTGCATTTTAATTAGAGCCATTTCCTCTTGTGGCAGAGGTGTTAGTATTTGAAACACTCACATTGGATGCGCTTGGGTTAGGCACATATGTATTCGTTCTCGATACACTGGCATTACTGCCAGGTGCATTGGCATTACATGCATCACTCATGTTTTCAGAATTTTGAGAAGGGTAAACAGTAACTAGCTTTCCACTTCTTAATCGCATATACACATTCTTCTTACAAGAATATGGTTAATGACACTTCAAACAAGTTACTCTAAACTCGTCCCACTGGGCATGCCAATTTGTTAATGTGACTTTTTGGTCAAGGCCAATTCCGATGAGAACAAATACTAAAAATCAAGGGAAAGTGGGTTCTGACGAGTTACATGGTAATCTTGTACTTAAGTTGCTTTCTAAAACAAGCAAAGTTGACAAAAGTCAAGTTCATGTAAATGATATGCAAGACCTTTGCACACGAACACTTCTTATGAATTGAGAAGTAAGTTGACGAACAGAGTATTATATATGCATTAAACGAATTGAAGAAATAAAGGTTTTCATAAGAAACTATGCACATTAAGCAAAAAGTAATGCAGAAAAAATAAGTAAAGAGAAGAACATTCATTCACGAATGATGAACTCAGAACAAAGTGTTGAATGAATAAGACAATAGCATTTAAACAGAAAGATGGTAGGAGTACTTGATCTTTGATCTGTCAACCTGCTTTGTGATCGAGATATGTAGGGTGTTTTATCAAGTTTCCAACCCCTGATTACATTGTGCTTGCTATTATTTATAGACATACTCTAAGATAATTGCCTATCTATCTGATTGACGGTTAAGCTTCGTCGATATTATCTTTTATAAAACTTAAACGACTCTTTGACAAATGAGCACTTGACTTGCAATCTTTTTTCTTTGTCCAACATCTACCAAGTAGATGAAAAAGTAGTTGTGTCGACAACTACGCTTAATATTCTTTCTTCAATTTTGTTTTCTTCGACCTTTACTTTGACTCCATCTTTTGTGTCTTTGTTGACCCGTCACAGTTTCTTTGCTTTTGTTGAACCCTTTTGGAAGCCGTTTTGTCGACCTGAACCTTTTGTCGGCTCGAATTTTATTTCTTAACTTTCAAGACTTAGCAATTATTTCTTATCAAGGTCAAATCAATCCTTGGTAAACTCTTTGTTGCTTCTTGTTCACCTGTCGATTTTCCTTGTCTGTTGGTTCAACTTATCCCATGAACTTGGAACTTAGAATTATTTCTCGTTTCGTAACTCTTCTCCTTTTTGTCATCCATTTATTACTTTTGTCAAGAATCAGAAAAATTGAAAAATTACTACTAACAATTTGTCATTATGATTTTTGGACAAGGATTGAGAATACTATTAAATAGAATTAAATAAAGAGAAATATGATTTAGGGAAATGCTAACCTGAGACACCACGTTCTCCTATTAAAGAAAGCCTAATCATCTAAACCTTAATCGTCTTATTAACGTTAGCGCACTTATTTAAACACAAAGGTATTTAAAACTTTTAAAATATAAACATATACATAAAAGAAGCACATATGTATATGTGTGTGTCTGTGTGTGTGTATATATATATATATATACACACTAACTGGTCTGGTATATACAGTGAGAAAAGTGGCAGAATCTATCTGCCATCCATCAAGGTCGTGATAAACCCGCTCCAAGTCCCTTAGTATTGGTATCTGAGGTGGTTGTGCCAATAGGTAATGTCTCTGGTCCATCTTCCTCTCCAACAGTCAAATCTTCTTAACGGTCCAAAAAATACAGACACATAGAAAAAGAATAGGGCGATAAGAAGCACTATAATCCATCATAAAAGGGAAAGGGATTCATAGAATAAAATATCAATGTATTCATACACCACATGTAAAAAGCATATGCCAAATCATCTCTCGAGTCACAATTATCAATCATCCCCATTCACGCTCTCTCTTGGTATCACAGCCAAACACTACATGCATTTCGACCGATTCCTCTCACAATCATTCTCAAATCAGAGAATGCGAGTTAGTTTGTCCAGGCAAACCTTCCCCTCGCTGTGGCCAATAAGAGCGCATCCCCACTCTTTCTCTCTCTCACTCTCATGAGGAGTATCATGGTCGCCTCGGAACGTCCACTTGCGACGTGGAATACTCAGGGTCTAGTCGAAATGATAACAAGGCTAAGCCGGAGTCTCACGGTAACCATAGGGGCAACCTATTGACCATTGTGACACGGTCCGAGTCCTGTTACATCCCCAAGGTCTCACAGATCGTCCCTTCCACATCTCGTACCCACACTCAGGTACACTAACCTCATATGACTCCCAATCATGTGGCTTGCCATTTGGCAACAATGCAATGGAATACATCCATCTTTAGTTGACATCGACACCGTCATACTCATTCATATTACCTACTCATTGATGCCCAAGCATCCACAATCTCAAATCTTAACTCTCAAGGTACCTCAATGGTGTCAACTTAGGCAAATCAAACATACAAGCACATCAATTACTTACTAGCAGAACATGTGTTAAATCATATAATGCCATACCAAGCATATTATCTTAACACATATAAGCATATAATCAATCAGTCAGACATCACAACATGCATAGGAGTCATTCTTACGCAATAGTCTTCTAGCCTAGGGTATCGTCCTAACGGGAATAATTCCACAATGCCTAAAGCCTCAATGTACCACAAGGTAGTCACCCATGTGGTTTATGTGTTGTCGATTACTCAACCACTAGTAGGTTTTGGGGTCCCCTACACACATATTAGTATTTTATCCTACTCTTGCCTCCCCAACGATTGTGGTTTCTTTCTCCCCACCGACAGTGTGCACGCTTTTCCTTAAAATTCCTGATCACAACTCCACGACCAGTACAACCTCGGCACACATTTCAAAAACACTTCCAAACTGCCAACAATACTCACGACATGTGCATTGGACCAAAAATTGGCCCAAGAACGCGAATAGGTTCCAAAAACAGCCAAAAAACCAAAACAACAACAACATCAACATGGTTCCAATCAATGAACCGATTTGAATCAAGGCATGAAATTGAAGGAGGAACTTACAATAACTGAAGTTTTACACTAAAAGGTTATACCTGAATCCACTCTCGCGATCAGTTTCCCGATTGACTGATAAGGCAAAAAAACCCGTAAAAGTCTACAATGCACCGAATACGATATCGGGACTAAGAATAGGAGTAGAATGAATTTAAATAGCTTAAAAAGGGTAAATGTCGACACTATAATATTACGACTTACCTCGAGGAAAATCACATTTGAAGAGACAACTACGAAGATGTTGAAGCCACGAGCACGAATACACTATCAGATTAAAATTCCAATAACCGAACCTACACCAGCCGAGATCTCAAAGCTTAACAACAATGGTTGCCTAAGATTTTATATGTTCTTCACTCTTTGTATCTTCTCTTTGCTTACGTGAAGTAGATAAGGCAATTGCCTTCCATTTGCTTTCATTCCCTTAGATTACGATAGTTTAGGTGTTAGTTGTATTAGCTTAGGTGATATTAGGTGTTAGTTTGTAGTTTAGTCAATGTTAGATGTCAACTTAATGTAGATTTGTGGAGTCCAAGTGTCCTTTGGTGGTAGCCCCCCATGCCACCTTCCCTCTTAGGGACACGTGTCCAGTTATGACACGTGTCACCCACACGTGTTGCCCCGTCAGCACTTTTGAGTGTTTTCTCCCGCATTTTTTTGCATGACCTACTGTTGGGTGTTTTTGCGTGACTCACTTTTGGCCTAATTTTAATATTCTAAATCTCAATTAATTATTAATTGCTCGATTAGCATTTTAAAAAATCGAGGATATTACAATTCTACCCCCCTTAAAATAAATTTCGCCCTCGAAATTTTAGCATACCTTAAAACAAATATGGGTACTGCTGTCACATGTCTTCTTCTCACTCCCAAGTTGTATCATCGGTAGTCTGCTCCCAAATCACTCTAACCAATGGAATGTGTTTACCGCAGAGCTCCTTCATCTTTCTATCCGTTATCGGTATAGGCAATGCCTCATATTCTAAGTTCTCATAATCGTATTGATTCAAGCTTTAACACATGTAATGGATCTTGATAATATTTTATGATTTGAGAAACATGAAAGATATCATGGAAATTGGATAGGTTTGGAGATAAGGTTACTTGGTAGGCTACTGGACCAAATGGACGAAGAATTTGAAATGTTCCGATAAATTCGAGGGTAATCTTTTTGGATTTGATTGCCCTGCCAATTCTAGTTCTTGGAGTAACTCTTAAAAACACGTGGTCTCCTTCCTGGAATTCCAAGGGTCTCCTCCTCTTGTCATTATATCTCTTTTGCCTGTCCCGTGACGTCTTCATCCTTTCCTTGATTTTCTGCACTTGCTCCGTTGTCTGTTGTACCACTTTCGGTCCCAACAGCTAACTCTCCCCGGTCTTGTACCAACACAACATTGTTATGCACTTCCTTCCATAAAATGCCTCATATGGCACTATGCCAATACTTAAATGGAAACTATTGTTGTAAGTGAACTCAATCAATGGAAGAAAATCGTCTCAACTCCCTATGTGTTCTAAGATACATGCTCGTAGCAGATCCCCCAATGATTGAATTGTTCTCTAAGGTTGACTATCCATATGTGGATGGTAAGCTGAGCTTGTTCTTAACTTAGTTCCTAACGCACTGTGTAAGCTTCTCCAAAACCTTGAGGTAAATCTTGGATCTCGGTCCGAAATTATGCTTGAAGGTACCCTATGTAGTCTCACAATTTCTTTGATGTATATCTGGGTTAAGCTTTCCAGAAAATAACTCTGGTTGCTAGGTAAGAACTTCGTTAGCTTATCTACAACTACCCAAAATGCATCACAGCTCTTCTAGGTCTTCGGCGACCCTGACACGGGGTCCATTGCAATGCTATCCCATTTCCATTATGAGACATCCAAAGATTGCAATAATCATGCCGACTTCTGGTGTTCATTCTTTGCCTTTTGACACACCAAATAGGATAGAACATACTCTGCCACTTCCTTCTTTGTTCCTGACCACCAAAACATACTTTTCAAATCCTGATACATCTTTGTGGCTTTTGGGTGTAACTCAACTTACTTTTGTGTGCTTCCTCTATGATCATTTTCTTAACTTCATTATCCTCTGGCACACAGATCCACTCTCCAAACCTTATAGTTCCATCAGTACCTCTCTCGAATTCCGAAGTCCTACCTTCCTCTGTCATTTGGTTTACTTCTCGAAGGTACCATTCCTCCCCTTGCTTCTTCCAGACTAGGTTTAAGAAATCATTATTTACAGTGATCATCCTTAAATCCATTTTATCCTTAGATAACTCCACCCCTTGGTTCAGATCTCTAAACTGCTCCAACAACTCTAGCTCATTTACCATCATCGTGGACACATGCAAAGATTTTTGACTCAGTGCGTTCGATACTACATTCGCCTTGCCTGGATGGTATTGCAGGTCGAATTCATAATCCTTTATGAACTCCATCCGCCTTCTCTGCCTTATGTTCAACTCCTTTTGATCGAACAAATACTTCAAGCTTTTGTGGTCGCTAAATACACTGAATTTAGCCCCATAGAGATAGTGTCACCATATATTTAATGCAAACACTATCGTTGCTAACTCTATATCATGAGTTGGGCAATTCTGCTCATGCACGCTTAATTGCCTGGAGGCATACGCCACCATTTTTCCTTCTTGCATGAGTACGCAACTCAAGCCGTGATATGGCGCATCACAATATACGTCGAACGGTGCCAATGGATATGACAAGACTAGTATCGAAGATGTTGTCAATATCCTTTTTAGCTCCTGAAAAATAAACTCACACTACTCAGCCCATTCAAATCTTTTCTCTTTTCTTGTCAACTGCGTCATAGGTAACACAATTTTCGAGAAGCTTTCTATAAATCGTCGATAAATCCTTCTAACGCAAGGAAACTTCTGATTTCGCTCGCTGTTTTAGGGTTTTTCCAATTAACCACTGCTTCTACCTTTGCAAGATCTACGGCTATGCCCTTCTTATTAATCACAT
The DNA here is from genome assembly GCA_039655645.1 of Ammopiptanthus mongolicus. NCBI lineage: Eukaryota > Viridiplantae > Streptophyta > Magnoliopsida > Fabales > Fabaceae > Ammopiptanthus > Ammopiptanthus mongolicus. Next base: position 77,029,841 of record CM077345.1, read on the forward strand.
GCCCCAGAAATTGTACTTGCTCCAGTAAAAATTCACACATAGACATCTTGGCATAAAGCTGTCTATCCTTAAACACTTGAAGTTCAATCCGAAGATGCTCCCAGTGTTCCTCTTTACTTGAGAGTAAATAAGGATGTGAACGGTGAAAACGACAACAAACTTATCAAGGTAGGTCGGAAAATCCTATTCATGTAATCTATGAATAAAGATGGAGCATAAGTCACACCAAATGGCATAGCTAGATACTCATAATGTCTATACCGATTCCTAAATGCAGACTTTGGTATATCTTCCTTCTTTACTCGGATCTGATGGTAACCAAATTGTAAGTCGACCTTAGAGAACACAATTGCTCCCCTCAATTGGTCCATTAGATCATCTATCTGAGGTAATAGATATTTGTTCTTTATCGTCACCTTGTTTAGCTGCTGATAATCCACACACAACCTATAAGTTTCACCCTTCTTCTTTACAAACAATATTGGCGCTCCCCACGGCGAAGCACTCGGCCTAATAAACTATTTTCCCAATAAGTCATCTAATTTGTTCTTTAACTATGTTAGCTCTACTGGAGATATCCGATATGGTGCTATCGAAATGGGTCCACTTCTTGGTACAAGATCCATAGTGAACTCGATCACATACTCTGGCGGTAATCTTGGAACATCATCCGGAAACACTTCTGGAAACTCGCTCACAATAGGTAGCAAATTCACACTAGGAATCTCCTTAGCTTCCATGGAAAACAGCACCACATATTCCCGTTATCATTCACCTTTTGGAATACTTTCAATGCTAGGCATCAATCCAGATTGCTCAGAAAACTGAAGGGTTTTGTTGGCACAATCTAAAACTACATGGTTGACTGAAACCCAACCCATGCCTAAGATAACATTTTTCTGTTGCAGAGGCAAACAAACAAGGTCTACAAGAATATGTCTATTTTCTACAATGATGGGGCATTTCATTGGCATGTGTGTTAGACCAAAAATTGCCCCAAGCACACGCACGGGTTCCAAAAACAGGGCTCTAATCAATTAACCGATTTAAATTAAGACATGAAATTGAAAGAGGAACTTACAAGAAAAACAGTTGTACACTGAGAGGTTAGACCCGCCTCCACTCCTGCAGTCGGTTTCCTCGACAGAAAATCTGTAAAAGCCTAAATCGCACCGAAGACGATATCGGGACTAAGAATAGCAGTGGAATGAATTTAAATAGCTTAAAAAGGGTAAATGTCGACACTACGACATTACGACTTACCTCGAGGAAAATCACAATCGAAAACATAACTACAAAGATGTCGAAACCACGAGCACGAATACGCGATCGGATTAAAAAGCCGATAACCAAACCTACTCCAACCGAGCTCTCAAAGCTTAACAATAATGGTTTCCTAGGCTTTTATATTTTCTTCACTCTTTATCAATTGCCTTCCATTTGCTTTCATTCCCTTAGATTAAGTTAGTTTAGGTGTTAGTTTGTAGTTTAGTCAATGTTAAGTGTCAACTTAATGTAAATTAGTGGAGTCTAAGTGTCCTTTGGTGGCAGCCCCCCACACCGCCATGATCATTAAACAAAACCATTACCATCAACAAATAAGTTCCTCTTTCTATCATTACAAAAACACAACCCAAACACATTCTTCCACCTATGTCAAATGCCTTCCATTGCCCACTCTTCAAGCTTGGGTTTTGGTTGGCTTTAGTTTGTCGTGCCATCAAACCATCAAATTACTTAGAGATTTTCAAACTTATAATATTTGGACCTACAATGAACCATAAAGAAAAGATAAATGGGAGATAAGATGCGTCAAATATAAAAGCTAAATTAGTAAGGGCAAAAGGAAAAAAAATGGCTAAAATTTATTAATGTCTATCACATTTTATGAAAATTTCGATTCGGTCAGGTGCCACATTGGGTCCACATTAGATGCTATATGGGATTCATGTTGGGTCAAACATGGTCCAGATGTTAACAAATAGACATGTAGATACCGGATCAGCACTCACCATTGGAAAAGTTGATGGCATGTACAAAAAGGAAAACATTGGAACAAATTTTTTTTTACAATAACAGTTGATTTTTTAAACTTTCTTTTATTGATTATTAAATATTCGATGATCAAAATTCAATCAAATGTAGTGGGCCAAAAGCAAAAATAGAAAACATATACGTAGTTTAATTTTAAAGCATTATCAATGTAAACGTTTTAAAACTATAATTGACTAGCACGTTATCACATAATTAAAAAAGTGACGTCGAATCCATACCATGGTAAGCATAATTTTGTACTAAGATCCCAACCCCTTTTTCAACCTAGAGTGACATATATGGCCCTCCCCGTGTGACACTCAATACCACATATATGATAAAACATGAAGAAAATCATATATACCTTTAAAATAATATCAAATTGATAAAAGTTGAACATCAAGGTAATGTCCATCACATTATATAAATAACATAACTTCATAAAAACTGAAGTAATAAAAATCTTTTAAAAGAAAAATAGAACTGCGGAAAAGAAATAAAATTCATCCCGATGTCACATGATCAGAGATGGTATCCCTAACAATACATCGAAAAATAAATAAAACAATTGAACAAATCCTAACTACTAATAGGGCGATCTCCAAGGAATCACTCCTCATCAGCAGGCTCACCTTTCTCTGCATATACAAAAATACATGCACAAGAAATAATAAAAGAGAGGGGGTAAGAAACGTAATTATGAGTACATGTAAATGGTAAGGAATAGTCATTAAGATAAACATACAACAGACAACAAGTCACAATATATTATGTCAAGAGATGCATGTCAATGCAAATGTAACAGCACTACTCCATATGTATGTGGCCAAAACTCTAACTAAAGAAAGACGATGAGGAGTACATATTCGGTTATCAATATGGATGACTCACCATACCAGATGACACTCACCGAATATTCTCACTAATCCTGATAACATATTGTGGTTGGCCAGGGTACTCAAGCTTGGTTGAGCGGACATTATGAAATAGGTAGCTAGCCCATGCCATAATGGAACCTCCACACCCGACTCTACCCTCAAGGCTAGAAATTCACCCTTCAAGGTATCCATCGTCGCGATTCATCATTTTCTTTCCACTCAATATATCATTCTCAACATATGTGGTATGCTATGCTCAACCATGTGCAAACACATGTCCAATCAACCACCACCATAGTCAATAACATTGATTATTAACTTTGAGATTTAACAATAACTTGATGTTAACCACCGTTACTGTCTTTACCAACATAAACAACGGTTATTCATTGTTATCACTAGTATTAATGTTTTCTTTTAAATTGTTTGCTTAGTCACATAAACTAAACCTCATTCTTTATCCTTCTAAACCTTTTGCAACGCAATTCAACTTAGGTTATTGCATCCTACATTAACTTTCCAATAAACTATGTCTGTTATAAAAGGCTACATTCGTTTCGCAGATCCTGGTTCGCTAGGCGAACCAGAGAGCTAAATCCTGTGCATCAAATTCGCCTCGCGGATCCTGGTTCGCTAAACGAACCAGAGAGCTTGCAAGACTGGCATTCGATTCACCTCGCGAGGGCGAATCATTCCAGTTCTTGAATCTTGAAGAATTTAAGGCAACTTTCCAATTCTACAAATCCTGTCACTTTGATCCATGACCTATGCATTCATAAACTAAACCAGGGGGTTCATCAATCTCACCTCTCCTACTTAACTCATTCATTATGCGATCTCGATTAGCCTAAAACTATGTTCTTTAGTTAAAGTTAACACTTAAAGTTAACACAATACCATAACCATAACATTTAACATATCATCTTCAACCCAATTTCATCAATACACATCATAATACATGAATTCATATTATATGAACATATCATAACATCAAATCAATCATAAAGAAAAACAAATATATTCATGCTTGCTCACACACAACATACATTAACACTCATAGGGGTTATGAGTTAACCCTTTCATCTTAATCTATCCCAAGACCCATATATTCATAACCAATTTCTTTTCCCATACCTTATATGTTGATTTATAGCCAAAGGGAAAGAAAAGAAGCCAAGACCCGTTCACGGTTCCTCCTTACGTGTTCAACGCTCGGTCATGAACACAACACTAAAAAGGGTGGATCCAATATATAACTCAATAGAAAAGGGATTAATTCTAGGATCGTTAACTTACCGTGATCACAAACTCAAAAGGTTGAACCTATCCAGCGGTATAAGGATTTGTGGATGCCGGATGTGTTCTCGATGAAAAACAGTAAAACAGGATTAATCCTTGGTGTCTACAGAAAGAGCTCAAAGAAATCTCTTAGAGATGAAAAAAGGCAGTTTTCTGAGTCTAAGTTCGTGTAAAAGTAAGTTTTAGGTTGTGGTTTAGGATTTTAAAACGGAATAGAACATAATAGACTGAAAAAGAAGCCCAAAACACGATTTCTGCTGACGCCGTTTCACTGGGCGAACCAGAGAGCGTACAAAATTGCTCAGCAAAATTCGCTAGGCGAATTCTGTAGCACGTCAGATCACGAAATTTCGCTTCTCTGTCTCATTGGGCGAACCTATATTCTCTGGACGAATCTGGACAGTCCTGATTTGACTATATTGACCCTTTTCCAAGGCTAAACCATCCCTAACATGTACATAAACATTTAGAATGCATTCAAAACATAAATCAACATACAAAACACACAACTGTGAACACCTCATTTTGACCGGATCCCTTTTATTTTTTTACTTAAATTTACCAAAAAATGGAAAAGAGTCAAGATCATAAAAAAGTCTCTTTTTAATAAAATCCAAAAAAATGATAAAAATAAAAAACCACAAAAATATTTTGAGCTTCATTTATTTATAGAAATCACAAAAAATATTTTAATTTCTTGTTAATGCAGTTTCTTTTATAGATAAAGAAATAAAATGGAACATTTTGTTATTTTTAAGTTATGTCTTGTTTATGATACTCATAAGGAAAAAATAAGAAGAAAAATGTCTTTGGGCCAATAAACCAAGTTTCAGCCCATACCCTTGCTCCAGAAACCCATTTCCCTTCTCCTTGCTCCATAACCCGTCTATCTCCTCCATAACCCGTCTATCTACACAACCCGTCTATCTCCTCCATAACCCGTCTCTCCTCCCTCTCAAGAAAAAACCCTAGCCGCAGCCCTCTCTCTCTTTCCCCCATTCTTTCCTTTTCCTTTTCACCTACCGCAGATCCCCACATCCCTTCTTCGTCCGCGCACCCTTCTCCATCCCGAAATTCACGGGATTTTATCTTCTTTAATCACCATCCTTTCGTGATCCTGAACGTGAGGGAGGATTTCCTTCCATATCCATGGCGTGTAACGCACAATCCCGCGAGGCATGTGTTGATCCATTCCTTTTTCGTTTCTAATCAAGAGATTTGATTTTGGGTTTTCATGAATGTGCAGGAAGAATAAATGAAAGAGATGAAGGAGTGACTCTATAAAAAGACCAGAAACACAGCACCAAAGGGGGGGAACCAGTGGAGAGACCCACGACCAAGAGAGATCATATGTGCGGTCATACTCATATTGAGATGTCCTTGGGCTTTGTTTGAGGATTTGAGAGGAATCCTTCTTTTTTTTTCTTTGCTGGATGGGTTCTTGAATTTTAGGAAGCACAATTTCTTTCTTTTCTGCTTATGAAGGGAGGAGTTTGAGAGATGGAGAGTGGCTCCTTTGGAAGAAATTTCTACTTCTTGTATTGAGGAATACTAAATCAAAGGATCATTGTATATACCGTTCCTGATATCCTAATTTATAGGAAGTTTGAAATGGTTTCTGTTGTTTACCACTCTCTTTGATTTAGTTTATATATTTGTTTTGCCCATTTCCTGTTTGTTGAAAGGCTTGAATTAGTATTTTATTGATTTTTGGTCTAGCTATTTGAGGGATTTGGATCCTTTTTGTTGTCTACAGATTTGCTACGAGAAAACAAAGGAATCATTTTCATTTTGCTGCATTTGCATATTACTAAACTAAATGTGTTGCCATGCTTCCTAATCTAAGTCTAGTTTGGTGTTCAGTTTTCATGTCCAAATGGGGAATGAGTTGTTGTGTCAAAAAGAATAGTCCAAGCCTTTTCTGCGTTGAACAAATAGAACAAGTTGAGGTGCTTGAGAAAGAAAGGTATTTGTTCTAATTGATTAAATATAGATTTGATTCGGTGACCAACATTTGCACGTTTTCTTGGTCATTCATTATTCTCAGCATTGTCATTTGATTTAGTGTTCTGTTGTTGTGGCCTTTGGATTAAGGTGCTGCTGGTTTGTTAGTTTGAAACAAGTTCTTGGAAGTGTTGGTTATGAATTATTAAGTGCTCCTGTGTTACCAACTAGTTTGCCATGCCCATTTGTTTTTTGACTCATGTTATTTTACATAATCAAAATCAATACTTTTGTGGGATTTGCTGGTTTGAATTTGCAGAGGTAGAGTCTACGCTATTTGCTTGAGATTGGATCACAACTTTGAGTTACCTTTAAAGCTAATGTTCAAGTGTTTGTCTTTTTTTTTACTTTTATTTTTGTAAATAATTAATTAAAATAACTGATCCTGTCTTATTTAGGGATGCTCTATGGACTTGAGTGTCATGTTCGATCCCTTGGATTTGAGGTTGCTCTATGGATTTAAGTGCTATGTTCAACCTCATTTAGGATTTATTAATGACTAAAATTAGAAATCAAATAATTTAAAAAAATTATAAAATATCATAGAACAAATCTTCTTAAATCTTTTTCCCTTTTGTGTAGGTGTTAGTTCATAATCTTTCATTGTTATAAATAGATTTTGGGGTAAAGTAACCACGTTAAGATTCATTAACTATTTGCACAATTAATTTGGTTAACCGTTTGTTTTTACGGGTGTACTAGGGGTGTCGTGGGGTTAAGTCCTCATCCTTTCCTATGCACAATCGACTCCCGAACTCAATTTGGTTCCAATGGCCGTTTTTTTAAGGGTTTTCCAATTTTTACCTGAATTAAATAAAATTGGTGGCGACTCTACATGTTTTTAATCAAATCTCTTTTTTTCGTCGTTCCTTCGCGATTTCGGTCGCGACAGATGGCGACTCCACTGGGGAAAGTTAGAGAGTCAAGCCCATTAAAATTAATTGTGCAAATTTTTAATGATTTTTAACTTATCTATTTTACCCCCATTTTTTTTTTCGGCTTGTTTTCCTTCTTTTTTTTTTTAAGATAGAAAAAGTAAGGAAAAAATTAAAAAAATGATGAAAAATATCATGTTTTTGTGTGTGAATTTATGTAGCTTTTTTTTTTTTGTTAGGGTTTTATTTAAATTTATTGTGTGCTTTATACATGGTTTTTTTACTTTCTACTTCAAACTTAGGGTAGATGACTTTTGATCCTTTTTCTTGCTATTTCAACTCTAGGGCAGATGACCTTGATTCTGTTTCCTGTATATATGGGTAGCTTTGTTTTTCAGGTGTTTTTTTTAGTTTTTAGGATTATATGTATGCTCCATCCACACACGTCATCGTCACTTACTGCACACACTTACCAAGGATTAGGAGGTGCCTCAACATTGTCATTGAAAGGCCTTGTGCCCTTCTGATATTTGCTGATTCACCACTCAGATTGTTACTGGTATCATGGACTAGTCATCCTGTAAGGGTTTATCCCTACTTGTGGCTAGGATCGTGAGCCAGCTCCTTGCCTTTCGAGACAGGGGCAATTTGGGGACCACAATCTTTAGAAGTCTAGACCCACCTTGATGTCTGCACTGATAGACCGACTTAGTGGCTATCCCACTTAGAGTCATGACCCTAAGACCCTTGTATAGGTTGTTCCTTTAGGGACAAATGGGGAGCATACTCTTTCCTCTTCTCTCTTGTTACTCTTTTTCTTTTTCTTCTTGCTTATCTTCTATTTCAGATCTTATAAAAAGAAGAAAAAGAGAAAAGGGGTAAATGGGATCCATAGTATTTCAGCGAAAAATTTCGCTTTGGGACCGAAGGATCTACTAGAATAGATCACAAGGAGGCCATTCATTAGAAGATTATCCATATTCTATGGGTTTATGACCCTATAAGGACCCCTTTCCGTGTTGCGTTGTTTTTTTGAATATGTTAGGTGATTATTTTTGTGAAGAAGAGACTCCATTATCATCCGCATAGCAAGAAATGAAAATGCATCTTTGAGAAGAGAGTTAATAATGCAAGCAACTCGAAGATGAATATTAGAATTACTTGAAGGTCAATGAGGTGGAAACTTTGGTGGAAACAAGTGATGCAAACCACTGAGGGGCAAATGCTCCCATTGATCTATCATCAACCACGCACAACCTAAGGGACACGTGCCCCTAGAGTTGGGCATGGGATGAAAATTTCTCGTTATAAAGGCGGACTTTCCTTGATAAAAAAATTTCATAAGTGTGAAGTCCTCCCTTAATTTTATTTTTTCAATTGTTATTCACTTAAAAAATAGAAAAAAGATAGGAAAAAGAGGAGTAAGTTCATCCTTTTAATGTGGATAAATTGAACCATTGCGCTCTCAAAGAAAGTTGATACCAATCAAACCTTGGATCATAACGTGAAAAATGGAAGCATGTGAGCAAAGAATGAGAAGAACCTTGATTCATGAGATGGAGGAAATGAAGGAGCAAGTGAACAAGGTAGCTTAGGGGCAAACAAAGATTTAAGACATGTTGAGGGCTTGCAGGCCCATTAGAAAAGTTTGAGTCAAAATGTTGGAAAAGCAAGAGGGGTCGTACAATCTTAACACTAGTAATGCTCGAGAGCATTATGGGGTGACACAATCTTATAGCTCTCTTATGTCATCTAGGCAGGAAAAAGCTACAAACCATATGATTGGGTAAAGTCAGAAGATGTTGATGAGCTATGATTGCCGCATAAAGATTACTTGATCATATTGTTCCTATGTTTAGCTTATTCTGAAGTTCTATGATAATGGACTTGCATGAATTGTTTTTCTATCCTCTATCTTTGAATAAAAGTTTGTGTCCTTTCATGGTTGCGATGAACATGTATAGTCATTGGAAGAAGTTCCAAATCCCCTCTTCAAAAAAAAAAAAAAAGAAAAAAAAAGGAAGAAAAAACAAAAGAAAAGAAAATAAATGGGAGCAAATAAATGAAGGTGTAATTTTTACCATGTATTAATTTTGTCTCAAGATTAATTTTTATGTGAGATGAGTAATCAGGATTTGAAATGAGGATTGGCCATCTTTCTCTACCCTTCATAAAAAAATCATTTTCCCTTGTTACCCCTATTGGGCCTTACAAATTCCTTCAAATAACTGTAGACCAGGATTACCCCTACACTAGGGGTTGGCACTAATTAAAGGTTGATTGAACCAACAACGCGTGAAGGAAAGGAGGGAAATGTGAAAGAGATGCCAAAAAAAAAAAGAGAGAAGAAAAGAAAAAGAAAAAAAAGAAAAGAAAAAAAAGGATGATAAGGATGGAGGAGATACTAAAAAGAAAATTGAAGGATGAAACAAAAAGGGAGAAGAAATGATCAAAAAATAAAAAAAAAAAAGGAAGGACTTTTTGGGTTCAAGATAAAGCAAGTAATGTCCTTGATGATGCGAAAGCAATCTTACCTTTGTAAGAAAGCCAAAGATCCTGGTTCTCATTCACCTTTAAACACTTGTTTGAGCCTCTTATAAACCCCTAACCTTGGTCACGTTACAACCTTTAAAAGTCCATTTTGATCAATGAGGGGTTACTCTTATTTTCATAAATCTTAATCTTGAGACAAAGACAAAGTAATTATACCTTTTTAAAGTTTTTTTGCTCCATGAAAAAAAGAAAAAAAAGAAAAAAGAAAAGCCTATTAGACTGAAAACCCGCAAGGGCAGTCTAAGCAAAAGTTAGGGCAAACAAAAAAAGAAGAGGAAAAAAGAGGGGTTTACGCAGGGACAACCTTCTACATAGTTCAATCCAACCCTCTACTGGGGCAGATCTTTTGATTGAATGTGGCCTTACACTGGGGCAAATTTCCGCGTTGCTAATTCTGTCCTACACTGAGGCAAGTTTCCGCGATGTTCAAGCAAGCCCTACACTGGGGCAAATTTCTGCGTTGTCTAATTCAGCCTTACATTAAGGTAAAATCCTGTGTTTTTCAATTTCACCGTACACTGGGGCAAATTTTATTTGTTGTTCAATTTGCCCAACATTGGGGGAAATTTTCGTGTTGCTCAACAGGGGCAAAATTTCAAGTTTGAGTTGGTTTTGGACTGGGGCAAATTCCCCTTTGTTCAATTTCGCCCTACACTGGGGCAATTTTGTTTTAGCCTTCAACGGGTCACGTGAGTCAGTAATTCTTGATCATTTGATTTCTTTGTTGTCCCGCCTTGTATGGCTATTCATTCATTGCACTCAAGCCTTCAAAGTCCTCAAGGAAACTCTTTTAACCAATCTCCTTCATGAGTCACTTGTCGATCCATGGATGTCCATTAGGTAATGCTTCAAGATAAGAGAAAATAGGTTCAACAATATTATTCAACAATCTAATGGCAATCTCCCCAGGAATCATTCAACCCACAAGAAGCTCAAAGATCTTAAGTGGAGATGGTAGATGATATTCTCATGAAGGAATCAAGATTATAAGGTAGCTTGATGAAGACAAGTGGTGTTTAAGATGTTACATCCCAAGGCAAAAGGAACATGGTTTCACATAGATTTAGCAAGACCCCGAGATAACTGAATAAGGGTTTGATTGGTTGACGCTTGTCAAGAAGCACCTGGTTCAATTTATCTACAAGGTTACTCTTCACACTCTTTGTTTCCATTTTGCAAGTCGGTGTCGAGTTGGCCCGCCATTGCAAATGACCAAAATCTAAGTATCCCTCTTGTAAGTCGGTGTCCAGTTGGCCCGCCAGCATATACGTTTAAGGAAAATGCAAGAAAGAAAGAAAAAAAAAAAAAAGAAAGAAAAATCGTGGGTCCAAGTCAAATTGACTCCAAGTTGTGACTTTGTTTTCAAAAATTGCGAGTCTGTGTCCAGTTGTCTTTGAAGTAATAAAAAATATATATAAGAAAAAAATAAAAAAGTGTAATTCTGATGACTTTTGTGGCGCAAGGCCTATTACTTTTTGTTTAAAGGCTCCTGACCTAATTCTCCTTTTCGGTTTACAGACACACCGTAAAAGTTGTCTTAAGGCCTACTTCAAAATGTTTTCAGCTCATGGCCCAAATCAAAATGTTTTTCTACTCAAGCCTATTTCATAAATTTCATGGCTCATAGCCTAATTCATAAGTCCTTTGGCTGAAGGCCGCTTTCATGAAAATTGTTCAGCTTGTGGCCCAAGTCATAAAGTTTTTCGGCTCAAGGTCTACCTCATAAGTTTTGGATCCACCACATCAAATTCTCGGGTAAAGGCCCAATTCTTAAATTTTTTCGGCTCAAGGCCCACCGTATAAAATTCTCGAGTTATGGCCCAACTCATAAAAAATTTTCGACTCAAGGCCAATTACATAATTCTTTTTCGAACTAGAAGGCTCCTGCATTCTCTTTCGAGCTAGGAGGCTCGTTGTGTTTAATTTTCAAGCTCAGAGGCTCATTGTAATTTAATTTTGGGATCAGAGGCCCACTGTCATTTAATTTTCGAGCTCAGAGGCTCATTGTCATTTAATTTTGGGATCAGAGGCCCACTATCATTTAATTTTTGAGCTCAGAGGCTCACTATCATTTAATTTTGGGATCAGAGGCCCACTTTCATTCAATTTTCGAGCTCTGAAGCTCACTGTCATTTAATTTTTGAGCTCAGAGGCTCATTGTCATTTTATTTTTGGGATCAGAGGCCCATTGTAATTTAATTTTCGAGTTCAGAGGCTCATTGTCAAATAATTTTGGGATCAAAGACCCATTGTCATTTAATTTTAGAGCTCAGAGGCTCATTGGCATTTATTTTTTGGATCAGAGGTCCATTGCCATTTAATTTTGGGATCAGAGGCTCATTGTCATTTAATTTTTGGGATCAGAGGCCCATTACCATTCAGTTTTCGAGTTCCGAGGCTCATTTCCATTTTTGGGATCAGAGGCCCATTGTTATCTAAATTTTGAGCTCAGAGGCTCATTGTCACTAATTTTTAGGATCAGAGGCCCATTGTCATTAAATTTTTGAGCTCAGAGGCTCATTGCCATTTAATTTTTGGGATTAGAGGCCCATCGCACTTTGTTTCTTTCATTTGTTATTATGCCTGCATCATTTGCATTAAATATCTTTGTATAATCACATGCATTCCCGGACAAAATGTGTGTTCTTTTCCCTTACTCGTTGTTTACTATGATCACATGTCTCCTAGAAAGCAACGAGTAAAGAGGGACAACTGTGAACACCTCATTTTGACCAGATCCCTTTTATTTTTTTACTTAAATTTACCAAAAAATGGAAAAGAGTCAAGATCATAAAAAAGTCTCTTTTTAATAAAATCCAAAAAAATGATAAAAAGAAAAAACCACAAAAATATTTTGAGCTTCATTTATTTATAGAAATCACAAAAAATATTTTAATTTCTTGTTAATGCAGTTTCTTTTATAGATAAAGAAATAAAATGGAACATTTTGTTATTTTTAAGTTATGTCTTGTTTATGATACTCATAAGGAAAAAATAAGAAGAAAAATGTCTTTGGGCCAATAAACCAAGTTTCAGCCCATACCCTTGCTCCAGAAACCCATTTCCCTTCTCCTTGCTCCATAACCCGTCTATCTCCTCCATAACCCGTCTATCTCCACAACCCGTCTATCTCCTCCATAACCCGTCTCTCCTCCCTCTCAAGAAAAAACCCTAGCCGCAGCCCTCTCTCTCTTTCCCCCATTCTTTCCTTTTCCTTTTCACCTACCGCAGATCCCCACATCCCTTCTTCCTCCGCGCACCCTTCTCCATCCCGAAATTCACGGGATTTTATCTTCTTTAATCACCATCCTTTCGTGATCCTGAACGTGAGGGAGGATTTCCTTCCATATCCATGGCGTGTAACGCACAATCCCGCGAGGCATGTGTTGATCCATTCCTTTTTCGTTTCTAATCAAGAGATTTGATTTTGGGTTTTCATGAATGTGCAGGAAGAATAAATGAAAGAGATGAAGGAGTGACTCTATAAAAAGACCAGAAACACAGCACCAAAGGGGGGGAACCAGTGGAGAGACCCACGACCAAGAGAGATCATATGTGCGGTCATACTCATATTGAGATGTCCTTGGGCTTTGTTTGAGGATTTGAGAGGAATCCTTCTTTTTTTTTCTTTGCTGGATGGGTTCTTGAATTTTAGGAAGCACAATTTCTTTCTTTTCTGCTTATGAAGGGAGGAGTTTGAGAGATGGAGAGTGGCTCCTTTGGAAGAAATTTCTACTTCTTGTATTGAGGAATACTAAATCAAAGGATCATTGTATATACCGTTCTTGATATCCTAATTTATAGGAAGTTTGAAATGGTTTCTGTTGTTTACCACTCTCTTTGATTTAGTTTATATATTTGTTTTGCCCATTTCCTGTTTGTTGAAAGGCTTGAATTAGTATTTTATTGATTTTTGGTCTAGCTATTTGAGGGATTTGGATCCTTTTTGTTGTCTACAGATTTGCTACGAGAAAACAAAGGAATCATTTTCATTTTGCTGCATTTGCATATTACTAAACTAAATGTGTTGCCATGCTTCCTAATCTAAGTCTAGTTTGGTGTTCAGTTTTCATGTCCAAATGGGGAATGAGTTGTTGTGTCAAAAAGAATAGTCCAAGCCTTTTCTGCGTTGAACAAATAGAACAAGTTGAGGTGCTTGAGAAAGAAAGGTATTTGTTCTAATTGATTAAATATAGATTTGATTCGGTGACCAACATTTGCACGTTTTCTTGGTCATTCATTATTCTCAGCATTGTCATTTGATTTAGTGTTCTGTTGTTGTGGCCTTTGGATTAAGGTGCTGCTGGTTTGTTAGTTTGAAACAAGTTCTTGGAAGTGTTGGTTATGAATTATTAAGTGCTCCTGTGTTACCAACTAGTTTGCCATGCCCATTTGTTTTTTGACTCATGTTATTTTACATAATCAAAATCAATACTTTTGTGGGATTTGCTGGTTTGAATTTGCAGAGGTAGAGTCTACGCTATTTGCTTGAGATTGGATCACAACTTTGAGTTACCTTTAAAGCTAATGTTCAAGTGTTTGTCTTTTTTTTTACTTTTATTTTTGTAAATAATTAATTAAAATAACTGATCCTGTCTTATTTAGGGATGCTCTATGGACTTGAGTGTCATGTTCGATCCCTTGGATTTGAGGTTGCTCTATGGATTTAAGTGCTATGTTCAACCTCATTTAGGATTTATTAATGACTAAAATTAGAAATCAAATAATTTAAAAAAATTATAAAATATCATAGAACAAATCTTCTTAAATCTTTTTCCCTTTTGTGTAGGTGTTAGTTCATAATCTTTCATTGTTATAAATAGATTTTGGGGTAAAGTAACTACGTTAAGATTCATTAACTATTTGCACAATTAATTTGGTTAACCGTTTGTTTTTACGGGTGTACTAGGGGTGTCGTGGGGTTAAGTCCTCATCCTTCCCTATGCACAATCGACTCCCGAACTCAATTTGGTTCCAATGGCCGTTTTTTTAAGGGTTTTCCAATTTTTACCTGAATTAAATAAAATTGGTGGCGACTCTACATGTTTTTAATCAAATCTCTTTTTTTCGTCGTTCCTTCGCGATTTCGGTCGCGACACACAACAACACCTCAAAACACATATAATTGAAAATCGGGGTGTTAAACCCCGCATATAGCCTTTCCTAAAGATCGAGCACACACAATTGTCTCAAGGACGCAACTTTCCTAACACCATCACTTGTGTAGCTGTCAAATTCTTTTAAGGCTTAATTAGTCTTTTGGTCCCTTATCTTGTTTTTAGGATTCAGTTTGGTCTCTCAACTTTAAAAACATTCATTTTAGTCCCTTATGTTACAAACGTTATAGAAAATGGCCATTTCTGTCACACCCTTGCCTAACGCCGTTTGCCTCTCTTCTACGTGGCAGTTAACGTTCGAGGTGGACGCCCATGTGGTCTTCTTCCCCAAATTAAAAGGGGAAATTGAGCCCCAAATTGAAGAATAGGGTTCACTCATCTCAACCCCAAAGTCATTTCCTTCCTTCATCTCATCTCAGTTCTTCTTCTTTGATTTATATGCCCAGACCATGGAATCATGCTGCTCTACGTGCAAGTGTAGGTCAAATGTTTTAAAAAACCAGATGGAGACGACGACTTGTGATACATCATTAGTGAGTGGTGGAGGCAAGTTTGTTCTTGATTGTTATTTTGGAGTTGCAGCTGTTTTACCTACTACAGACATGCTTGCTAACCTTGTGAGAAGGTTTTGGGATTGCAGGCACTATATGGTAAGCAATCTCTACTGATAATGTGTTGTTTTGAATGGTAGGGTTTTAACCTGACCTATGGCTAATTTTGCTTAATGGAGAAGGGGGGAGACATCAGTGGTTGTCGTTTTTTCAATGGTTTTCAGAGGAGTTGTTGATGATAGGGATGTGGTGATTGTGAGGCAAAGGAGGAAAAGCATGGCCTTGCAGAGCTCTCTCAGATGCACTGGAAGATAGTTATTGAAGATGTTAATGTTTTTTAGCTTTCTGTTGTTAGGGATAAACTTGTTTTTTTATGGTTGAAGATGGTACGAAAAGAAACATACCTTCACCACAGAAGAATATCCAACCGAAATGGCCGCCTGCACTCACAAAATCTCTTCTTCCTTGCAACCCCCAAGGAAACCCAATGTCACTATAGTACTTTTCTTTTGCAACTGACCCTACCCTCCAAGATGACCATTCAATTCTTTATTTCCCTCTTAAAAAGAATGCTATTTCTATTTCATAATTGTCAAATTAATTTTAAGATTCCAACTTGACACCAAAACAACATCATCATATACACATGGGCGTCCACCTCACAGCAAGGTTGTGATAGAAAGAGTCATTTTGTGTAACGTTTGTAACATAAGAGACTAAAATGAACATTTATAAAGTTGAGGGACCAAAATGAATCCTAAAAATGGGATAAGGGACCAAATGTCATTCTTTTAATGACTTAACAATACGTTAACCTTATGTTTTAATGAGTAATTTCAAAATTTAGGAGAATTTAAAATTCAAAGAAATATAATTGGATTCAAGAACCATACAACCAACCAATGATGGCTCTTTGCTACCGTTGCCATCATATGAAATGGTCTATTATCCCATTTTCTCTTTGATGAGTTCATTGGCATCAAGGCTATTGATAACGTCAGATTGCTTCTCGAGTAGTTGTCCATATATGCACGTCGCCAGAGCTCAACTCCACCAACGTGTTTCACTATAGATTTTCCAATCACTACAATTTCATTCCAAAGCGAGAGGAACATGCTCTGGATCTGCTTCTCTGATGGTTTTGTTGTGTCTTATGTGTGCCTTTGTTTCACATATTGAAAAAAGGTTCCCGGGAATATAAGGATGGGGATAGACATTCCTATATTTGGTTTAAGGAGATAAAATAATATTCCCAGGAATAAATAATACCCAGGAAATTTTTTTACTCACTTTTATCTAGTTTACATTCCCATGAAGGAGGGTGGGAATATATCATTCCCACGAGGTGGAATAGGTGTTATCATATAAAATACCAATTTATCCTTTTATATTCACCCCATTATGTTTGTCTCTCTTATGTTCTCTCTCCTACACGTTCTTTCTCCTTTTTCACTCAGTGTTCTACATTTTGACTCCTCCATTATTACTCGCAGGTGCTTTACATTGTTGATGGGTATTCATCAACTTGTTTTTCTTCTTCTTTGCTTTTTATAAAGAAATATAAATGTATAAAAAAAATGTATAAAAATCATTAAAAAAAATAAAAATTTATTGTATAACTATGATAATAATATATATTTAAATTATTTTATATTATAAGTATGATAATCACCTTAGTTTTTATATTTTTATTTCATTTATTATCAATTACATTCAAAAGTTAATATTTAAATAATATTTTGTATAATAGGGGTATTTTGATAATTATAACTTTTATTCTCAGGAATAAATATCATTGACCAAACAAGCTTTCAAATTATTCGTAGGAATTTCAACAAAGATTCTTAGGAATTTTAAGGGTTAATCAAACATGTTTTAGAAAATACCCGACAATGTCATTTCCGGTAATAACATTCCCAGGTACGTAATTTCTTGGAATATAATTCTAAAACTTGAAACAAACTCCCCTATGAAGTTAGCGATTTTGTCGATGTCGATGTTGTTAACCATCCATTGAGGTTTTGTGTTATAAGTTACATTAGGTTAATGATGGAGAAGAGTGATGAATAGTGACGAGGGATTTCAAGAATTCTATATCGAAATATCAATTTTTTAAATAAATATCCAAAAATTAAATTTTATATTTGAAGGAAATTAAATTATTTTATCAAAACAAAGAATTTGAAATACAATGAATTTGAATTGCTATATCCAAAAAGAGTATTCTCAAAATGAAATAAATTTAATTGAAGCAATTAAATTGTAAAGTAGTTAAAATTCCTTAGGATTTTAAAATATCCCATCCAAACACATACCAAAGGAATTTGAAATTTCCAATTTTAGGTCTAATAAAAAGAGATTACCTAGGTGCAATTCTATTGGTACTTAAGTGATATTTTCTAATGGGACTATAACATATGTAACGACTATTACACATGTTATATTTTTATTGATATATTGTTATACATGTCATTTTCTCATTGAAAAACAACATCTAATGCATCTACGAAATTGCACCTAAGTTTTGTCCATAATAAAATACCCTGTAAAAATGTCTTAAAATTTTAAAATGATCCTATTAATATTAAAAAAAATTATTTTACCATTAATGATAATGGAAAAACCTTTTGCAAGTAAAATTGCATGAAGATTAGATTCTCGTAAGTGTATTTGGTAGCACAACGAAATGAATGGGTTGAGTTGAAAAAATTAAGATCAAAGACCCATTTTGGTCCCTAAAAAAAAACATAAAGCATTTTTGGTCCCGAAAAATAAATTAATCATTTAGTCCCTCAAATTTACAGACGCGAGATATGTTAGTACACATATGTAAAGTTCCAATATCTATTTACTTGCCTACGTGTCTTATTAACAATCCTACTTGGCTCATTCATGATACTGCGTGGCCTATGACAAATTTTTGTCTTTGAAAATGAATGAAGAGTAAATAAAAATGCACAAACTTCATGTATTTGGATTTCAAAATTGTGCACGTTTTTTCACTTTTTGTTTGTATTTCGCCATGAAATTCATTATAGGCCATGCAGGACCACTAACGAGTCAGGTAGGATGTTTAATTGGACATATTGGCAAGTAAACGGACATTGGAACTGGAATGATGGACTAAAGTGTCATGCATTTGTAAATTTGTGAGACTAAGTGGTTAATTTATTTATTTTAGAGACAAAAAAATATTCCCGTAAATTTTTTTAGGGACCAAATTGGGTCTTTTGAAAAAAATAAAATCGAGTGCGAGTCAATCGTTTTGGAGCTAACTTGATGGACCATTAATTATTTAAGGTCCGTTTGCTTTAGATTTTGATAGAGTTAACTTTAAAGGAATTGATGTTAGAATAATTGATTTTAAAAAATTGAGGTTGACAAATTCATTTGTGTTTGGTAATCATATTTCAAAAGTGAGTTTAGAAGAATTGACCTTATTTGAATGATAAAGTAAAATCACTCATGAGATGTAAACATAAAGGTTTTATGAGTCTCACACCTACAATCAATGTTATTCAACGGAAAAGGTAAAATTTTTTATTTCTCTTAAAATCAATTCTTCCCACCCAAAATTGATTTTATTTGGCACATTTTTGAAAATAAACACCTATAGCTATGGCAATTGAACTTTGGCTCGTCAAACTGAGTTTTTGCAATGATATCCAAATAGACACTTATATGATATGTAAAGGATTTTATCATTACTTTTCTAATATCAATTAATATTTGTATAGGGAAAACAATTTTATTTTGTGCTCATTCGGATTTAAATTAAGAAAATGAGAAATATAATGATGAAGAATAAGAATAAAAGTTGTGTCATTTTAATCAGTGTCCTAAGAACAGGTTAAGAAATTAATAAAAATGAAAGATTTTATTAAAAAACTAAAAATTTTAGTTCTCCATACATTAACTATATTATTTTTTCGTAGTCATTATAATTTCTTAATGGTTAGTGTTTCCCATAAAATTTTAAGCATTAAAAATATAAGAGAAGAAAAAGATAGTTTGTACTAGTGGGCCAATCCGTCCAACTTGTCACTGGTAGAAGGGTGACACATCCACCACCTCGCTTTTTTGTCAAAATAGGTTGATTGATCCTATACGTTTATTTAATTTTTTACATCGGTCTCATAAGTTTTTTTTTTTTTTTCAAATTGGTCCTACATGTTATATTTCGTTTTCACGTTAGTCATTCCCGTCAATTTCGACCTAACGCCATTAGTTTTGAGTTAGCATGACTATGATATTAGTGCGATATGTGGCTCTTGATCTAATGCTATAAAGTCGAAATTGATGGAAAGGACTAACATGGAAACAAAACATAACTTGTAGGACCAATTTGAAAAAAATAACTTATGAAACCGATGTGAAAAATTAAATAAACGTATAAAACCAATCAACCTATTTTATCTTTTCTTTTTTATGGTTGAAAAGACAAAAACACCCCTACACATTTTCTTCTTTTTCTTCCACCATATCGGCACCCCACCCCACCCCACCCCACGCCTCTTCTTCTTTTTCCTTTTCTTCTTCTTCCTTTTCTTCACACCATGCCTCCCTCCTTTCATTTTTCTTTCTTTTAGGAAAATGTGGCATAACCAAACACCACGGAAAAACTCCCACCCAACAAAACAACCCCCTGTGCCTACTGCACACAAAAAAGCCTGCACGATCTTGCAGCAAACTCACACAAAAACCAAGCTTACCCATCCTAACCATTCAAAAGCATCAACTGAAAAAACAAATTTAATTTTTGTCACATAGAAACCAAGATGGAAATTAAACACCTGCAACAACCCTAAACCCATCACTAAAATATGTTTATATTTAACTAATGCTCCGAATGTGTTCGGACAACTAATTGCCGGAATACAAATAAAAATTATATTCCGACAATTAGTTATAGGAATATAAAAATTTGTGTTCCGACAATTAGTTATCAGAAGAAAATTAAATTATATTCAGGCAATTAGTTGTCGAAATATAAAATTTGTGTTCCAACAACTAATTGTTGGTAAGCCAAAAAACTTGAAAAAAATTGAAACACAAAAATTTTATATTCCGACAATTAATTGTCGGAACACAATTTCTTTGTTGCAAAATGGGATGGTGTAAATGGGGGTATCTTAAGAATAAAAAATATTAAAATGAAGATGTGATAATGAATGAGTACATGAGGTGGTATAGTTAACAAATAACAATTCCCCCCTGTTGAAAGGGGAGACTAGTGCAACAATTTAGGCTCCACTGGAGCCCGAATTGGCCGAAATGTTTGATACCTATGGTTTTTGAAATGTAAAAGCCTAAAAGGTAAAAAGTGATTTGTTTTGTAGATCAAATGTTTTGTTTAAAATGTTGAAAAATAATGAGTAATTTAATTTCTAAAATCTAATGAATTTTATTTCTTTTATTTAAAAATTCTATCCATGACGATAATTTTTATTTGACTTGAATTGATTTGATTTAAATAAATAAGTTATTTTATATTTAATAAATAAACTATTCTAGTCTTATTAACTTTTTTTATTTTACCTCTTCGAAAAATAAAATACAAAATAAAAAATGAAATCAAATAAATTTCATAAACAATAGGCTTAATTGCACTTTTGGTCTCTCAGATATCACGATTGTGCAATTTTGGTCTCCCGGGTTTTAATTGCATCAATTGGGTCCTCTAAATATCATGATTGTGCAATTTTGGTCCCCTAAGTTTCAATTGCGCCAATTGGGTCCCTCACGTATCATGATTGTACAATTTTGATCCACAAGTATCACGATTATGCAATTTTGGTCATCTAAGTATCACGATTGTGTAACTTTTAACATCAATAGCCTATGAAGCACATGTGCGACTGATTTGACACTAATGAGACTAGTTTGGCAGCTTACGTATCATTCTTATATGACACTTAATGACGTGCATTTGACCATTAAATTGTGTGATATGGCAATGTTGTCTTATAAGAATGTCCTGTAAACTGTCAAGTTGACTTCACTAAGTGTCAAATTAGTCCCACGTGTCCTATGGAGGCTACTGATATTAAAAATTGCATAATCGTGATAATTGGGGGACCAAAATTGCACAATCATGATACGTGGGGGACCCAATTGGCGCAATTGAAACTTGGGAGACCAAAATTGCACAATCATGATACTTGGAGGACCCAATTGGCGCAATTAAAATCCGGTGGACCAAAATTACATAATCGTGATACCTGGGGGACCAAAAGTGCAATTAAGCCTAAACAATAATTGCTTTATAAATGGATTTTTAATCAACTTTTTCTAGATTTTAATTGCTAATGCAATGTTCAATTTTTTTGTCTAACCCTAAGAAAATCTCCTCTCTTTCTCTCTTTTTTTTCACACTCCCACAGACGGCGGCAGGGATGATTTTGGCTCGTTTTTTCTCTTCTTTTCTTTCCATAAGTGGGTTTTCCACATATATCTGGTTCTTTTGTGTGGGTTTTCCACACAGATTTGGATCTTTTTGTGTTTTTTTCGTTGTTCTTCGTAGTCTTGGTGTGACTTTGTTTGATTTCCCGTCTTGGTACGGTGCTGTTTGATTCCCGTTCTGGTGCTGTGTTCGTTTGTTTCAGATTGACAGATCTGCTTCGATCCATCACAGATTTGATCAAGACTTGGATCTCAATGCTACAGGTCCGGAAGCATGGGTGTTCTGGTGACTTTGATGGTGTCACTTTTGTAGGCAAATTGACTTTGTTGTATTATGCTTTTAACCTGGGTGCCGCGAGTTTGTCCGCAGTTTCATCCTTTTTGGTTTTTAGCAATTTTGGATATGTATTATCATCGATATACTCTTTCAATTTGAATGAATGAATGTTTTTCCTTGTCAAGAAAAATTGCTAATGCAATGTTAGTGTAAATTTTCTTACACTATCAACCAATTAGTGTAAATTTTTTTACATTATCAACCAATTAAGGTAATCAAGATAAGAATCAAACATTTTAGTTTATGTGACAATTTCTAATTGATTAACAGTGTAAAAAATCTTTATACTAATAATGCATACCAATTAAATAGTTTATAATAGATTCTATCATTCTAACCATATGCTTTAATAGTTTAATTGTTATGCACTGTCAGTGTAAAGTTTTTTATACTGACAACCAATCAGAAATCATGGTGTGTGTGACTTTTAACGTAGTTAGGATAAGAGTTAAACATTTTAGCTCATGCGGCAATTTCTGAGTGGTTGTGTGTGTAAAAAATCTTTACACCGACAGTATATACCAATTAAATTCATACTTTAATTTTTAAATAAATTAAATCAAAAGAAAACAAATATATCTATAGCGTAAGAAATCCCTTTAATCCACATGGTCTAAAATTCTAAATTGCTGATCTTTCTGTCCTTATGCCAAATTTCCAACAGGAAACTTATCCCCAAAGGCCTCAGCAACAACTTGTAATTGTAAGTCTACTCCCATTCCAATTGCACCTTCCCGAAACACCAAAACATGGTGGTAGTGGCGAATACATGGGGTGTGTCCAGCACCAGTACCCAACTCAGAACCCCTTCTTTTTTCGATTTTCACTTTAAGAAGCCATCCACTTTTATTCTGGGTAGTTGGGGCTACCACCCTCTTCAAACGACCTTATCAATCTTCTCCAGAAGGAACCGCACCCATTGTTTCCGTTGCTCTGCTAATACCAACCACAGTTCTCTTAACTGGGATTGGAATAGATGGTGTCGTCATTTCTCTGAAATTGAACAGGCTGACAGCTTTGCCTCTGTTCTCAAGGTACCCCTTTTGCTCAAAACATGCTTATATATGTGCGCGTTGGAAAGTTTTCTCTATTAAAAAGTGCCGCACGAGTTTCTGGACCGATCAGAATCCATGATTTCGGATTCTTTATATTTGGGTTAGAGTAACCTTCTACTGTCTTTAATATATTTTTTGCCTATTAAAAAAAAAAAAATTAATCCGTGACACAGGTTGAAACACACTTTGTGGGACAACATAGAAACATTCGTCTGTTTGCTTTGTTTCCACGGTCTCTGTATAAATCTTTAAAAACACGAAAATTCGGGAGACTTGGAAATTAAGCAAACAGACCCCAGATGTTCTCTCTTCTTTAAAGGACAGAAAAGTTTTCATGTGGTTGAGTTATTGTTTTTCACCCAAGTTGCATACTTTCATTAAACAACTTTTGGTTGGAAAGAAACATAGAATATTGGGAAAATTAGACTGAACTTCTTGAGTTTTGACATAATTACACCAAACACTCGTCTTGGTTAAAAAATTAGACTGATACTGTGTAATTTCAATCACCCTTAAGGGAAAGGAAGTCTAATGATAACATATACCACAAATTGGTGTAATTTCTCAAAGGAGGGGTAGTGAGTGTAATCAAGTCAAACTTAGGTCAGTATAATTTTCACTAAAATATTCAATGATTCCTTTTCAATGCTAGCCTTTCTTTGTGATACAGTTACTCTTTTGGCGTCCCTTTGGTGCTCTATCCATGGGATATGTAGTGATGTCTCTTTGTTAGACATCAAGAGAGATTGGGGTGTTTTGTTTCATGGCTCTGCCACATAGGTTGTAGCTGTTTCCTTTTGTTTTTTGAGGATTCCTTATCCTCATCCTTTATCAAAAAAATAAAACTCTTGGTTTGGTGCTTGTGAGAACTGGAAAGGAGAATCCGAGAATGCAATGGAAAATTTGCTATGGGCGTGTCATATTATTTAATTTATTTCGAAGTAGGTGAGGTGATTGTAGTTTATACGTAAATAGTACATATATTTCTTGTTTTTACTTATATGTAAATGGTACATAATTATATTACTTGCCCCCCAGTTTCAACTTGAAGATGCTGTTGAAAAGGAGGATTTTCACGAAGCAGCCAAATTGAATAGGGCTATAGCAGAAGCAACATCCAAGGACAGTGTTGCTGAAATTATGTCTCAGTTGAAGGTCAGATAAGATTTTGTTTCAATTAGTTGGATATCAACTTTCCTTCTTATAGTTGGGCCAATAATCTAACATTTATTTGTGGTGCAGAGTGCCATAGATGATGAGCGCTACCATGATGCTTCAAGATTATGTAGATACACTGGAAGTGGACTGGTAACTTTCTTAGCTTCTACTTCGCACTTGCCATTATTCAAAAGCATTCCTGTAGCAGTTTTTGATTATCACATTTGCTGCTTCATGATAATTTTGTTCCTTTGGAAGATGTAGCCGCTTTCTTTTCTATATTTATAACATAACACACACAGTTCAACATGGCTAACCAAACTTGCCTGCATCCATGGGGGAAGACAATTAAGTATCCAGTGCACAAAACGGCGGTTTGTAATATTTCTTTCTGACATTGTCTTTATCAAAACAACTCACCCTATTCTGCCTTGCTCACTAATGAGTAAGGATGGAGTGGGAAGAGAGGGGGAGTAATAAATGTACAACAACAACCAAGCCTTTTCCCACTAGACGAGGTTGGCTGCATGGATCAAACGGCGTCATAATGTTTTATCGTAAATCATGTATATAGATAAACCATTGACCTTTAAATCCTTCTTAATGTTTTCGCTTATAGTTTTTCTCATTCTCCCTCTACTTCTAGCGATTGGGCTGCTCTCCATCTAATATGCTCTCCTTACTGAGGATTGTATATGTCTTATCTACACATGCCCAAACCACCTAAGATGAGATTCTACAATCTTTTCTACAATAGGTGCTACACTAACTCTCTTCTGATGCAATAATTCCTAATTTTATCTTGTTTAGTATGTCCGCTCATCCAACGCAAGATTCTCATCTCTGCTACATTGAGTTTATTTTCTTGTTGGCCTTTTACTGCCCAACATTTAGTCTCATATAATATCGCAGGTCTTATAGCTATGCCATAAAATTTCCCTTTAGCTTGAGCGGCACCTTTTTATCACATATAACATCCGAGGCACTCCTCCATTTCATCCATCCCGCTTGAATCCTATGGTTTACATCTCCCTCTATTTCTCCGCCGTTTTGTATAAACCGTGTGACTTGTGGTATGGTATGCTCTGCAACTTTCACCTCTAAGCTAGGAGTGATGTGCCTATTGCTGAACTTATATTCCATATACTCCATCATACTTCTACTTAATCAAAAGTCATGTGTTTCCGAAGTATGGGGAGTAATAAACGTGTTCGGGAAAATTTTTGGGAGTTTTGTGTGTTGGAATAATGAACACACTCAAGAGGGGATGTGAATTGAGTATTTAAACAATTATTACAAAACACTCCTTTTTGATAGATTTATGAGTAAGGATACCAAATCTTTATTGAAAAACAATTCAACAAGATTTGCTAATATCACAATATTACAAATCATACAAGACATACACTAACAAATAAGTATCAAGATATATTCATACAAAGTATAAGCATAATCATCAAAGAATCACAAGATTAATGCATAAGACAATATAACTTGCATGAAAGTAAAAGTGTAAGGTAAGAGAGATTTAGACAATCGAATTTATACTGATTCGATCACAACTTTAGTGACCTACATCCAGTCCCCAAGCAACGCTTGAGTATTTCCACCATATCAAGAGTTTTGTGCCTCACTCTACATACAAACCTCAATGTTTATGAGATACCTCACTCACAAACCTTCATGGGATGCCTCACCCACAAATCTCTTTCCCTCAAGGAATACCTCAACCTTGAAACCTTCTTTGGATGCCTCACCAGAGACTTTGATCACCTTCAAGGATTCCTCACCTTGAATGATCACCAATGTTGCTTGAAAAAGATAGTAAAATATACACTCTAAATTCTAGAGCAAAACAATATTACAAATGTAACTAGATCTCAAGTATGAAATTTGTAAAGCTCAATTGTATATTTTGGCAAAGTAACAATAGTGTAAAACTTCTTTCTTTTGTGTCGTACTTGTGCCAATTTGTAGAGAAAATGGTTTAGAGAATGAAACCCTTGAATTTAAAATTCTGTTTTTAAAAAACTTGAAGTAATCGATTAGTTTCAAGAATGTAGTCGATTACTCTTCTCAAGAAACTTCATTTTTCTTTAACAGACACAAAGTAGTCGATTACTTTAACAAGGTAGTCAATTACTTTGTTCTAACAGACAACCAAGGTTCAAGAACATCATTAGTAGTCGATTACTTTGCTAAGTAGTTGATTACTTTTTCTCAAAACAAAGTTCTTCTTTCTGGAACTCTAAAGTAGTTGATTACTTTACTGAAGTAGTCGATTACTTTGCTAAGTAGTCGATTACTTTTTCTCAAAACAAATTTCTTCTTTCTGGAACTCAAATAGTCGATTACTTTATTGAAGTAGTCGATTACTTTACTTGAAAATATATTTTTCCATTTCTGAAAAATTCCAGAAAAACCTTTTTCACTTATTGAATAACTTGTTAAGTCTTAATTTCATTCTTGATTAGATTTACACAATAAACCATCTATCAACTACACCATGTGTCTTCAAGTTCCTTCACTTGCCTTTGGTAGTTCTTCATCAAAACCATAGAGTTGTATAAGCAATTGCATTGCAACTTCATTGTGGAGGGGGCAGCTAGAAACCCTCCAAACTACTTCTTCCTCACTCAGTAATGACAACTTAACTACTTGATTTTGTGTAAAAAAATTGATCTTTTCGAAGTTTCGCCAAGGAGTAAATAAGAGATATTTTGAAGAAATCTGAAAACTGTCTTCATTCAACATATTCATAAGTCATAACTGAAAAATGATTGATAAATGTTTTTTAATAGGGGGCAAGCTTGAGCGGTAGTGCTTCTAGTTTAAGAAGCTTAAAAGAGAAGGTGCACTAGATTTGGAAACAAGCTTGTGTAACTTGTAAAATTATGATGTTGTCTGGGAAGATCACTTGTAAATGGTATGAACCTAGTTGTGGTTGTGACTTGTGATGTGAGTATTGATTATGGTACTAATGGCATCAGCATGTATGTGAATCACACTCCCTTGAGGTCCATTAACCATTTTTACCTATATGTGCAGGTGGGTTGGTGGGTAGGCTACTCAAAAGATTCAGAAGACCCCTTCGGTAGAATAATACATGTAAGTCCTGGTATGGGTAGATTTGTTGGCAGGAGTTATAGTCCAAGGTACGATCTTTCTAGTTTCTATTTCTCCTTCCAGTAATTGTGGAGCACGACTTATTTGTGTTTGGTACAGACAGTTGATCACAGCATCTACTGGGACACCTATATTTGAAATTTATGTGGTAAAAAATACTGACGACACATATCATATGCAGGTAATATTCCAATTTCCAAATATATGATACTTGTTTGTGTGTGACGTACCAATACACAAGGGGAAAACAAAGCCTTTTTAGCCCTTAGTATAAATATTGATTCATGGACCTTGGATGATTGTGAATTATTTCAATCTGAAAGAAGAAACTTGTTAATCATGACCCACATATTTATCAGAAGAAACTTAATTTTGGGTACTAATGCAAATATTCAGTAGGTAAACTGAACAAAAATGAATATGGGCTTTTGTTTTAAGCTTATGATTTTCTGTTGGCATGTTTTTACTGGAAGTCTATTGTCTTTGATTTCTGCTTTGACTATATAATTTACTTTGGTAATCTGCGTGTAATGCTTGTGATACCGTGTAATGCTTAATGCCATATCTGGTAACACTTAATAGGTAGTGTACTTACGACGAACCAAAGGAAATTCAATGGGTAACCCTCCATCAATACCTACTAAAAGCCCATCCAAACCTGAGGTTGAGAATGCATCTTCAGTTGATGTGCAGGAACATGAAGAGAAGGTTGAGAGAAATGATGAGAAAAACAGTAATATCGAGGGAACAACTGAGGAGGGCATTAAAAGTGTCATAAATTTTCTTAAAGAAAAAATTCCAGGATTGAAAGTCAAAGTTATGAATATTAATGTTGAAGAGGAAGTGGCAGAAGACAAGGATTCTATTAAGCAATTGATGGAGGAAGATGGTAATAAAACAAGCTCCAGTGAGAATCCTGAAGGGGAAGTTAATAATCTAGATGAACCTGATGGGGTCACTCTAAGAGGAGATAGTGATGCCTCGGAAGAAGAAAAGGATTTGGATATGAAGCTTTTTGTTGGTGGAATTGTACACGACAATGAAGATACTCCTGTCAAGGATGACTTTATACGTCTTCCAGCTGAAATAAAGGATATGGAAAGGGATTCTTTTGTCTTTCACATTCCTAGGAGAAATCTAGATCGTGACATAAGAGAACATAAAGTGCCTGATATCAAAGTGGCAGCTCTGGCAGCACAAGGAATCTCGGAGCTTATGCCTCCTGATGTTGCTAAGGCATTTTGGAGTTCTGACAAAGTCTCACCTAAGGTGAGATTGAGATAAGAGACATTTAATCCTTGTTAAAAAAAAATAATTATGCATGTTTTTTTTCTTTTCTTCTGTTGAGTCATATTCTATTAAGTCATAGTAAGAATTAAGAAATACCTGTTATGATTATGATGATAGTACTTAGGATTCTATGCATGTGTTGAGTAGAACTTTTTTTTATGAATTACATTGATCACCCCTCCCCCCAAAAAAACCCCATCTAGTTAAATCTGTCTTTATTTTTTTCTCCTTACACATTCCCCTTGAAAAGTCAACTAGACAGTGAGTCTTTGCATAATACGAAACTAGAGAAGTTTTTGTGTAAATTTTGTAACCTTCAGAAGAGGTTTAGTGTAATTTTTTCTTTTATGTTTTTAAATTTTTTGTCTATAATTTACAAATAGATGTGTATTACTTAATAAATAATACTTCATTTACTTTAGGAAGTGGAATTTTCCAGATAAAATGTATAATCAATGCGTATGTTTTACTTTATTTTTTCTGGAAGTTTCAGAATTGTCCAACTTTACTATGTTAATTATCAGTGCTAAATGAATGATACAGAATGATTTTCCTTTCCCTAAAAGGATGGGGATGGTAACATAATCTTGAAGCCTGGTCCTGTGCATATTCATCTTAAATTACTGGAAGAGATGAGATCATGGTTTCTGTACTTGACCCCTTGCAAAGTTCTTGAACTTTCACCGGAAATAGTATGGTTTTCTTGACAACGAACTTACTAATGCTTCACTTCACTTCACTTAGGTTTCCAAAAGCATGCGTGAAATTGTCAAACTTGCTATTATTAAAGCGCAGAAAAGAAGTAGATTATCTGAGGATACATATTTTAGTCGGATTACCAGTTCAATAGGGGATTCCGATCCTTTCGGTGGTGAGGTTGCTTATACTTTTGTGTCCATGATGTTATTTGGAATTTGAGCAAAGAATAGCTTATAGAATAAATTGTGCTTGTTGAAATGTAGGACTCTATGTTGGTGCATTTGGCCCTTATGGATTTGAGGTAGTGCAATTGAGGCGAAAATTTGGACATTGGAATGATGCAGACAATGAAAACAACCCTTCAGATATGGAATTTTTTGAATATGTAGAGGCAGTGAAGTTGACAGGGGATCTTAATGTTCCGGCTGGCCAGGTTTATTCATTTTGAATCTCTAGATCCTTATTGTCGTAATATGAACATCATCAAGTTTATGCATGAGAATGGAAGGAAAGCTAAATTTCATTTTTGGTGTGTAGGTGACTTTCCGTGCTAAAATTGGCAGAGGCAATCGCAACCCCAACCGGGGGATGTATCCCGATGAATTAGGAGTGGTAATTGCACTTTAGACTTTACAATTGGATGCTGTCGCGTGTGTGATTGTGTGTGTGCACATTCATATCATACATGCTTAGATGCAAATTTCACTCCAAACCATCATGCTGGAGCTGTTCCAAAGAGCCTTTGATGTTATAACCTCACCTCTATTTTGTGCCACAACAGTACTCTGCCTACTATTGTATTATTGTTAAATCTCCTAACCTCTTTAATATTCAAATAAACGGCATCATAAGTGTGACAGTATTGAATTTCTTATAGTTTTAAGTAAAGTTATTTCACTGGTAGTCAGCATCAACTGACATCGGCATTCACAGTATTAAAAAAAATAGTAACAGTGAGCAACTCTGCCAATCAATGAAAGCTTTTACTTCAATTTCGTTCTAGTTAATTGCAGATACTTCTATGTCCTCTCAAGTTAGCTTGGTTAAGCTGCGGGACATGATGACTGTGAGTGTGCGGGTTCCAACCCCCGCAATGTGTTCCGCCCCTTTTTCATTCCCTACTCCCCTGGCCCCCTCCTCTTATAAGGCCTACTATGAGTCTCCCCTTAGACCAAAAAAAAAAAAAAAAATTGCAGATATTTCTATATGTACTTGATGCTTTTGAGAAAATTTTCTCCGTTCCCCCATATATTTTTATTGGTTCGCATCTTTTTCTTCCCTGAGTATTCTTTTCTGACTTGTGATCAACTTGAAATTGCTCTGGAGACATGCAACCAATCTCAAATACTGCACTCATTTATGAACAGGTTGCAAGTTATAATGGCCAGGGGAGAATAGCAGACTTTGGTTTTCGAAATCCAAAATGGGTCGATGGAGAATTGCTCCAACTTAATGGCAAGGTAAATTGGTGATCAGATATGTTTTAGTTTTTTCAATGTACAAGTATGATTATTGGTCTCTACCAACAGAATTGTTTTGTTACAATTTATTTTGACCTTTTTCCGCTCTGTTGTTGTCATATTTAGGGCATGGGACCATACATGAAAGGTGCAGATCTTGGTTTCCTTTATGTTGTGCCTGAGCAAAGTTTTCTTGTGGTATTCAACCGTTTGAAACTACCGGAGTGAGCCATAATACTTACCCCTGTCTATTCTCTTTCTTCTCTGATGTGGGGCGGACATGAAGGTTTTTGACACTAACAGTGACAACTATGTTAACTTTTTATTGAGTAATAGTTTTACCCAACACGCAGGCCTTTGTAATTTTTCTAAGTTAATTTGTTGTTTCTTTACCCAATCTATGTTATATCATCATATGTGTATATAAATTTTCCTGACTAACAAAACAATGTGATAGGAGCTCTCGAAGGACCTTAAGGATCTTTTATGTGCATTATGCGCTATGAGTGTGCCTCCTTTCTATTTTTTATTTCTCGTTTGTGGAAAGTCTCAGGCAGCCATTAATAATGAAATTTGATAATAAAGAGCTGCAAACCTGTGGTAATTTATCCACAGATTTTGTTACGGTCTTTCCTCTTAAAAGAAAGGAAATGACAATAAAAGTTTTTCGCTTCTTGTGCCCCCCACCATCAATAAGAATGAATATGGTTAAGGTATTGGCAGCAACTCCGGATAAGTTGGGGAGAAAGATGCTTTTCTTGCATATTGTAGGTACATTCTTGTATAAACCTATGGTGCCTTTGGCGGTGTGGAGATCAAAGTTGTATTGTGAGAAGGCAAGATCTCCATTATCTAGCTGGTTGCTTCTCATTGATGTTTTTATATGAATAAATGACATTAAAACGCGCAGGAGGAACCTATTCACTAGACGCTGCCTTTAAAGTTTGAAGGAATTTTTGCCTTTATTATTACATTAAAGATCTGTTTGGTGGTCAGGATAAGGAAGATAGGATATGATAAGTTCTCCTATCCTGCTTTAATCTGTAGTTTGGTGAATCAGCAGGATAGGATAAGCTTATCCTGTTAGGTTATCATATCTTGTTAATTAGTTATAATTCTATCCTGAAGGTGGAGCTGGGTTAAAATAAACAGGATATGATAAAAAAATGCTTCCTCATTTATCTCTTATCCTTAATATTGTTATTATTTAATTATGATTTCAAACCTAATTAGTCAAAATTATTACTAATTAATATATGTGGTTTAATTAGCAATTTTTAGAAAAAGTGAAAAAAAGTTAATTTTTTATAATTTAAAAAATGAACTAATGTATAATTAAAAAGTCGAAAATATATATTACCAAATATTTTTTAATTTAAATGTATAAAAAAATCACATAATATTAAAATTTATTTTTGAAAAAAAATATGTAATTTTGATATAAGGGTAATTTTATCATTTGTGGATATTTTATACCATATCCTATCATTATCTGATGCTCATCAAACATCGGACATGATAAGAGCTTATCATTCTCATATCTTATCCTATCCTTATCCGGTTCTTATATCCTATCCATCTTTATCCTATCCTGACCATCAAACAAGTCCTAAAGGTCGCCCTACACTAAAGATAGCCTACTCTTGAAAGAAATTTGTTAACTTTTCAACATTAGAAAGGCTTTTTGATATTTTAACAGTTGTGTTATTTGTACAATCAAATGGGATAATTTTTGGGACAAATTTTTGTCAATAGTTAATGCAGTTCAAAATTATGGTTATTAATGTGTTGAACTTGATTAATGGGTACATATGTGGTAAATAGGTAACTCATTAATCATTCACTATAGTGCATTAACCATTAATAAGTATATCAATGGATGGTTAATGCAGTTCAGTGAATGATTAATGTAGTTTAATTGATAGTTAAGGAGATATTCATTTACTAATGTGTATCCATTAATCAAGTTTAACACATCATTAACCACAATTTTGAACTGCATTAAGAATTGATGGAAAGTTCTTCCAAAAGTTATCTCATTTGGTTTTGAGATTTTAATATGACCCACTTAATTTTCTCCATTTAATTAAATGAAGAAAATTTAATTATTATGTATTTAATTTTAATGTTTTATTATTGTATTTACCATTCTTCCATTCCTTTTAATGATAAATGATTTCTCACTCCTTTTGTTTTGCATTTTGTATGTAATTATTAAACTTTATTTAAAGATGGCAACTCTAGGGTCGATTCCTTATCCGACATTCATTCTTTGTTACTTTGGAGAAGGAGACAGAAACGTAGATCACATGACGACAGACGATCATATTTGGCGGCTTTACAACCTACCATATCCACCATGGCTTATATGTCCACTCAGATACAACGATTTGTAGTCACGACTTTTCGTCTATCTTTTGAGATGATGTGGATTATGTCACCGTGTTTTTATATCCCACTGTCGGATCTTTTATCAGGAGTCACATTCGTAGATGTTTTGATGATTTGATTGTAGTTTTTGGGCTTTGATAGTCAACGGCAACGGTTACATTATGTATGCCCTTTTATTCTAAGGAATGGTAAATAACTAAATTAATTACACGAAGCTAAATCAACTTTTAAGTAATCATTGGATAATTTAAGAGTGTCACATTTTATGAGGTGCACCAGTGGTCCCCAAATTTTTAATTGCTATAATGGGTAAAAATTGAACCGATTAATAAAAAAAACTGATTATAGGGACCTGATTGCAATAAAACTTTTAAAAGTGATTTTGTGATCTCCCTTTCTCAAACACCAGCCAGGGCTCCGATTGAAGTTCTCTGAAAACACAATCAGAACCTTGGATTCTCCCATCGAAGCTCTTGGAGATGGCATCCCGGAATTCCTTTTGGTTAACGAAATTCTTTTTTTTTTTTTTTTTTGCCTTTAATGAAAGCTAGGTAGTTTTGCTGTCAACCCATTTTCCTTTTTTTATTGTTTTTGTACCAGCTGTGTCATCCATGGCTGTCAGCGCATGCCACCGTGCCGTTGTAGTCCAGCCTCACGCTCCGATATCTTTCTCCAACCCAGCCACCAGAGATCACGCCATGTAACATCCCGATTTTCTTATTCTTATAATTAATCAGTATTTAGGTAATTGTATTTTATTAGAGGGTCTAGAAAATGAAATAAATTATTTCGAGACCATAGTTACGCTCTACGCTATCGTAAGAGGCTATGGTTAAATTTTGGTCAAAAACTCAAACGGAGCCCGGTCTGCGTTTTACACTGACAGTATTATTTTACTGCTCAGATGACCTAATTTTGACTCGTGAACGAAATGATTAGGCTTTAAATAAAATTGCGAACGTTATCGGAGATTTTGAAAATTTTTAAAATAAATAAGTTTTCACGACTTTCTTGGGGCGAAATACTAAATCGTGAAAGTAACGGGGCTAAAAACGGATGAACATGAAGTCACATCGCCTGGGAAGGAGTGCCTGTGACTCATCACTGTCATCATTACGTTTCTGAAAATATCTAGATATTTTGAGGATTTGCCGGAGGAGATTGATCGTATACCCATAGAACCAGATGCTAGCGGAAGAGCCCTGGATCCCGATGCTGGAAGACGTTAAACATTGGGGTTAGTAGTTGTAGTTGTTATGGCCAGTATATGGGTTGAGTGACATGTATTTTTGGGGCCAGGAGAGGAAGTCGTATGTACTTCTATTTTCGTTGCTGTGCTTTCAGTTTTATTTGGTGCGTACTCTGAAGTCTTTTATAATTGGTATCAGTTATTGTAGGCTTTACTGATGGAGTCCATACTTTTATATGTATGACATATATAGTTGTGGTATCAGTGTTGGTTGTTTTATTATTTCCACATTTTTATATTCCCACGCTGCGCTACAACGTTAAGAAAATGAGTTCGGGTTACCAATGGGACCTCCGAGGAACGGGTTGTCTCACGCCATCTTCACCCCACAATTCTTCTGAACCTAATCCTCCAAACTAGCCAAATACCCAAATACACATCCCAAAGATCTGCTAGAAAATAACATATTCTAATATGATACATAAATCCTCTCCTCGATATGATGGGATCATCCTAGATGAGTCCACCACAACCTACATCCCTTGATTTGGAAAGAACAAGTAGGAGAGATGATTTGGAAAATATCAGGAGGGACTAAATGACAAATACTCAATTTTTATTTCAGGGACTTTTAAATAAATTTTATACTTTATAGCTATTTCTTTAAAATTATAAAATGGATTTATTAATAAATATTAACTAATTCTATTAACCAGTTTGACAAGTTACAGGTAAATATATTATCACTATTGATTTTGTTGGGTTTCACAGCCTTGAAACAGACCTGAAACCTCACCACAGAAATCAAATTCCTAGAATCAAGATTTAAAACAATATGAAAGAATGCAGAATGATGAATATAGCAATCAAAGAAAAGAGTTTTAAAGAAAGAAGACAACCGGATTTGTTGACCCAGTTCAGCATCTAGATGATGCCTACATCTGGGGGACCTGCAACCGCATGAGTCCACTCCCATTCAACATAATTTCTGAGCAAGATTACAATGGTTGTGATCACCAATTCCCTTTGTTACAATGACACTCACTCTCCCCTTGAGCCTAGATCATACCAGAGAGTTTTTTTTAGCTTGATCCTCTCCTCTCAGCCTAGTTCTATACCTCTCAAGTCTGTGAGTGTGTGTGTGTAAAAAACCAACTCTCCTCTATTCTTCACAATCAGCTTTATATCAAATAGCTCGATTGGAAGTTACAAAAAAAAAAAAAAGAAACAGAGGAAACAGATTGCAACAACAACCAAGAAGGCAGCCCACAACAAGTGAGGCCCAACAAATAATACAAGCCCAAAATAACCCATATGCCACAGCAGCCCAACAAACTCCACCTTGGCATATGACTTTAGTAGTAACAGAGAGCAGAAAACAGAACTATGCAGGCCCAGAACACATAATAGATTAGCCAGAATCAATTCTTAGCAAATTTAAGCAATGTTTAAACTTGCTAAGAGGCACAACCTTGGTGATAAAATCAGCAGGGTTATCAGCTGTGTGTACCTTGCTGACCTTGATAAAACCAAGAGCAATAACATCCCTGATCCAAAAATGTCTTATGTCTATATGTTTAGTTCTTTCGTGATAGGTATGGTTTTTACAGAGATGAATGGCACTCTGGTTATCACAGAATACTTCAATCTTCTCTTGACCAATACCCAATTCATTCACAAATCCCTTTAACCATATAGCTTCCTTGATAGCTTCTGTCACACCAATATATTCTGCCTCTATGGTAGAAAAGGCAACTATATGCTGCAGTGAAGCTTTCCAAGTTACTGTATTACCGAACAAAGTAAAAACAAACTTGGTTAGAGACCTCCTTTTGTCTCTATCACCCGCAAAATCTGTGTCCACGAAGCCCAAAGCTCCACCTAAAAACTGATCCCCTTTCTCATACCTCAAACCAGTATTTGTAGACCCCTTAATGTACCTCAAGATGTGCTTCACAGCTGACCAGTGCTGATTTCCAGGATTGCACATGAATCTGCTGACAAGGCTAAGAGAATAAGCTAAGTCAGGCCGCGTGCAAACCATAGCATACATGAGAGACCCCACTGCACTTGCATAAGGAATTTTCCCCATGTCCTTCTTCTCTTGTTCTGTTTCAGGACAATCATCACTGCTTAACTTGAAATGAGCAGCAATTGGAACATTTGCAGATTTTGACTCGGCCATATTAAACCTCTGCAAAATTTTCTGCAAGTAGCTCTCTTGATTTATGGTGATAGTTCCAGTCTTGCTCTGTCTTGTTATTTCCATACCAAGTATCCTCCTTGCAGGCCCCAAATCCTTCATCTCAAATTCTGTTTGCAGCTTGTTCTTGAGCTTCTGAATTTCTGTCATACTTTTACTAGCTATGAGCATATCATCAACGTATAAAAGAAGATAAATGAAGTCATTGCTGTCCAGTCTTTTGTAGTACACACAGCTGTCATGGTTACTTCTTTTAAACTTGATGCTGAGAATAAAACTATCAAATCTCATGTACCATTGACGAGGAGATTGTTTTAATCCGTATAAAGACCTTTTAAGTAAACAGACCTAATCTTCCTTGCCCTATTTCTCAAATCCCTCTGGTTGTCTCATATATATCTTTTCTTCCAAATTTCCATGTAAGAAAGCCGTCTTCACATCCATTTGTTCAAGGAAAAGATCAAACCGAGCCACCAAAGCCAAAACTACTCTTATGGAACAGTGTTTCACAACCGGGGAAAAGATTTCATTGAAATCTATCCCTTCCCTTTGTGTGAATCCTTTTGCCACCAACCTAGCTTTAAACCTAGGTGGTTCCTTTTGTGAAATTCCCTCCTTTCTCCTATAGATCCATTTGCATCCTACTATCCTTGCTGCTGTAGGCCTTTTAACCAGTTTCCAAGTATCATTCTTGTACAAAGATGCCATCTCATCTTCCATTGCCTTTTTCCAATTCTGATGATCATTGTTTTTCATAGCTTCCTTGTAATTCCTTGGTTCTTCACTAGTAAAGTTCATTGCAGCATTAAGAGCATAGGCAATCACATCTTCGTATCCAAATCTCTTTGGAGGTGTGATTTTCCTCCTTGCTCTGTCCCTGCACAGCATGTAATCAGACTCAGAACCTTCATCAGAGCTACTGCTTTCTGTTTCTGCTGCTGTTTCCTGATGAACACTCGGCTCTTCATGTGCAGAATCATCACAGTTCTGTTTTTCAGGCTCCACCTCACTCTGATCTGCCCCTTTGTTTTCAGAATTTTCAATAATCTCAATTGAAGACCTGCCCTTAACCAGTTCAGCTTCATGAAATTTAACATCCCTACTCACAATACATTTCTTATCATCAATAGACCAAATCCTATAGCCTTTAACCCCTTCCGGATATCCCATAAACAGTCCTCTCTTGGCTCTAGGATCAAGTTTACCTTCCCTTACATGAAAATAAGCAGGACACCCGAATATTCTGAGGTTACTATAGTATGAAGGAGTGCCATTCCACATCTCTTGAGGGGTCTTAAAACCAATGGCAGTGGAGGGACATCGATTTATAAGATAACAGGCTGTGTGAACAGCCTCCCCCCAAAATTTCTTAGAGAGATTAGCATTGGACAGCATACATCTAACTCTCTCAAGAATTGTCCTATTCATACGTTCAACTAAACCGTTTTGTTGAGGAGTATGTCTCCCAGTTAGATTTCTGTAAATACCATTATCCTTACAAAAACTATTGAACTCTTCCCCACAAAATTCCAGCCCATTATCCGTTCTAAGTGCTTTAATTTTCTTATCACATTGGTTTTCTACTCGGATTTTCCACTGAATAAAAGTCTTAAATGCCTCATCTTTACTCTTTAACAGATATAGCCACACCTTCCTACTGAAATCATCAATAAATGTGATAAAATACCTGTTTCCTCCATGAGTAGGTGTCCTGGAAGGTCCCCATAAGTCTGAGTGTATATACTCCAACTTCTCTTTGGTCTTGTGAGTTCCTTTGCTGAATTTGACCCTTGTGTGTTTACCAAGAATACAGTGCTCACAGAAATCCAGCCCTTCAAGCTTGTCACCATTGAGTAGCCCTTGATTCTCTAACTCTTGCAAGCCTTTGCCACTTATGTGTCCGAGTCTCTGATGCCACAGATTCCCTTTGTGCATACCATCTTTCACAGCCACTGAAGCATATCCTGTGATGACAGTCCCTTGCAAAACATATAGACAGTTCTTCTTCCTTTCACATTTCATCACTACCCGAGAGCCTTTCATAATCTTCAAAGTTGAATCTTCAGCCTTGAAGTTGAATCCACACTGCTCAAGTGTTCCCAATGAGATCAAACTGCGCTTCAATTCAGGTACATGTTTGACCTTTGTAAGTGTCTTCTCGGTGCCATCACTGAGTTTCAGTTTCATAGATCCTATCCCAACAACCTTGCATGTTGCGTTGTTACCCATCACCACTTGTCCTCCCAAGTATGGCTCATATTCGAAGAACCAGTCCTTGTTTGGGCACATGTGATATGAGCAACCAGAGTCCATGATCCAATCTGAATCTTCATGACCATTTGCAGCCACCAAAACACCTGCACTGTCATACCCATCTGAAACAATCGATGCATCTCCATCGTCTTCACTGTTATGCTTCTTCTTGCCCTTTCGGTCTGGGCAATTTTTCTTGAAGTGTCCTTCTTTATGGCAAATGAAGCACTTCAATTTTGTTTTTGATTTGGACCTAGACCTGTTCTTGCCCTTTCCATCTCGCTTCTCACTTCTACCTCTAGCCGATAGGTTTTCACCCACTTCACCTTCTCGATTCTCCGATTTTCTTGACAGTTCTTTTGACAAGAGAGCCGATTGAACATCTTCAAGGGATAATGAGTCCCTCCCATAGATGAGGGTATCAGCCAGATTGTCAAATGAACTCGTCAAAGATCGAATTAGAAGAAGCGCCTGATCTTCGTCTTCAATCTTGACGTCGATGTTTTCTAGGTTGAGAATGAGACGATTGAAATCGTCCATGTGGTCTTCAATTGAGGCATTGGGTTGCATCTTCAGAGTGTACAATCTCTGTTTGAGATAGAGTCGATTCGCCAGAGTCTTGGTCATATACAGGTTCTCAAGTTTTAGCCAAATGGCCGCAGCGGATTTTTCTTTCGAAACTTCCCTGAGAACCCTGTCACCCAAACAGAGAATAATAGCGCTGTGTGCCTTGTTCATGAGGTCCTTCTTCTCTCTTTCGGATAGAGTCCCTGGAAGTTTTCTTTCCCCTTCAAGTGCTTGTTCCAGCCCTTGTTGAACCAGGAGCGCATGCATCTTCATTCTCCATAGAGCGAAGTCGTTCTTGCCGTTGAACTTCTCGATATCGAACTTCGTTATCGCCATCAATTCTGTCTTTCTTGTTCCTTGCTACTGATACCAGTTGTTAGGTTTCACAGCCTTGAAACAGACCTGAAACCTCACCACAGAAACCAAATTCCCAGAATCAAGATTTAAAACAATATGAAAGAATGCAGAATGATGAATATAGCAATCAAAGAAAAGAGTTTTAAAGAAAGAAGACAACCGGATTTGTTGACCCAGTTCAGCATCTAGATGATGCCTACATCTGGGGGACCTGCAACCGCATGAGTCCACTCCCATTCAACATAATTTCTGAGCAAGATTACAATGGTTGTGATCACCAATTCCCTTTGTTACAATGACACTCACTCTCCCCTTGAGCCTAGATCATACCCGAGAGTTTTTTTTAGCTTGATCCTCTCCTCTCAGCCTAGTTCTATACCTCTCAAGTCTGTGAGAGTGTGTGTGTGTAAAAAACCAACTCTCCTCTATTCTTCACAATCAGCTTTATATCAAATAGCTTGATTGGAAGATACAAAAAAAAAAAAAAAAAAGAAACAGAGGAAACAGATTGCAACAACAACCAAAAAGGCAGCCCACAACAAGTGAGGCCCAACAAATAATACAAGCCCAAAATAACCTATATGCCACAGCAGCCCAACAGATTTCATTTTAAAACAGATCCAATAGTGAAAACAATGCAGTGCATTGATGCATCCTAAATCTTGAAGTGCACCATAAAAGCAGTCTCTCAGACACAATATCATGGACTACGAGTCCAACAACCTAATTAAAATCAGCAAAGAAGTAAGGCATTGGCACCGTGTTTTCTTCTTTCGGTGAAGCATTGACACCATATTCCAATGAACATCAGTATGGTTATAGTCTTTGTGGTCACGAACTTTATTTTGTTATGGAACCTCAGGTGTTTATTTTTTTGCCGTCACATAGTTATGACATTATTGATTTAGTAATGATTTATCTAGTCTTTTGTTACGTCGGTAAAAAAGAATCGCGTAATCAACAAATACAGTTTCATGTCATAAGAATGCTGACATGGAGCAAAATGTAACTTCCACGGAATTGGAACTAAAATTATAATTAAATGAAAGATAAAATAGATTGATTGGTCTTATATATTTGTTTAAATTTTTACATCGATCTCATAAGTGAATTTTTTTTTCAAATTGATTCTACACGTTATCTGACGTTTCCATGTTAGTCATTTCCGTCAATTTCGACCTTACGACGTCAGATTAAAAATCACGTGTAGCACTAATATTATAGTCACGTCAGGTCAAAATTGACAGCATTGAGTCGAAATTGATGGAAATGACTAATGTGGAAACGAAGTATAACGTATAAGACTAATTTAAAGAAAAAACTTATGGGACCGATGTAAAAATTTAAATAAACGTATAGGATTACTCAACCTATTTTGCGTTAAATCTAATGTTAAATATAATTGTATTGTTTTTGGTAAATTATCATTGTATTTTTTTTATAAAGATTTAATTGATATACACTATTAGTATAAAAAAAATTTTTACATGGTTAATCAATCATAAATTATCACGTAATTAAAAATGTTTATCTCTTATCCTAACTATCTTAAAAGTATCAACATGTAGTTGGTCCGTGTGGTAACGAGCTCAGGCCCCTTACGGAAGTAGTCAAGGGTTCGTTCCCCGACTCTTTGTATAAATTTTAGTTGGGAGAGGTCAGCCCTTAAATATCGTCCAGTAATGGGATTAGTCTTCCAATTGCACGCGAATGATATCCTAAGAAAAAACTACCTTAAAAGTTACTCATTCCATGATTTCTGATTGATTAAGTTTGTAAAAAAACTTTACATCGATAAAACATAAAAATTAAAGTCATAAAGTTTTTTTTTTTTTTTTACAATAATTAAACTCATAAATTAGACCTATGTAAATTAAAAATAAATTAAGCAGTCCAATGGGTCGTACGATCTATTCCCTTCCTTATCCCTTACTCTCACTTTTTGACTAACAAAAATGTGAGATTTTGAATGACACGTGTTCTTCTCTTATCCTTTTTCCTCTTTTAAAATAATTTTCGAAAAAAAAAACTAATTAATAACTCTGAATTTAATTGTTAGCGTAAATCATTATTCATTGTGTGTCTTTTAAATGAATTACTATATGAATCAAATATTTTCAGGGTTTTTTTTTGGAGTTGGGAGGAAGAGGGTTTGAGGAGAAAGGGAATCAGAAAGGAACGAGCAATATAAGATAGTTTTTTAAAATCCTTTAAAACTCTCCTTTAATTCATTTTTTAATTACCTAAATTAAGGAATTTTGGTTCTTTTGTTAAAAAATAAACATTCCTGTAAAGTTGGAGACTATCCCCTTCCTCATCTCTTTCTTTCCTAAACCAAACATAGCCTAAAAGTCATACATATCATAATTGGTAATTGATTAATAGTATAAAAAACTTTACGCTGTCAGTACATAGCAATTAAACTCTTATAATTAATTAAGAATATATGTTAATTAAAACCACTTACAATTAGAGCTGGGTATATGGACCTGGGTCTGCGGACAGTTCGTTTAGCCCGCAGCCCGCACAAGCCTAGATTAGGCAAAATTCATGTCCATTTAAATGCGGGCTTTTTAAGTCCGCTCCATTTAATCCGTGGACTAAACAGACTTGATCCGCGGAGTCGCGGACCAGTTCGCGAACTTACACAATATAAAAAAAATCCTGAATCAGGAGGATTTACGCGCCCAAAAAATTTATGGCCCAATTTGTGA
The DNA here is from genome assembly GCA_039655645.1 of Ammopiptanthus mongolicus. NCBI lineage: Eukaryota > Viridiplantae > Streptophyta > Magnoliopsida > Fabales > Fabaceae > Ammopiptanthus > Ammopiptanthus mongolicus. Next base: position 77,072,353 of record CM077345.1, read on the forward strand.
CTCACCAGATTGCTTTGGATTGTATTTGATATACTCATGTTTGATGTATTTTAGTCAAATATTACTTGTTTTGTAGAATTTTTAGATAAAATTGCATGAAAATGGTGCAAGCTATTAAAGCAAGTCATATTCAAATTTTTCATTTATCAATTTCAATCTTTGTAGAATAAAAAGGTTTTAACTAAATAAAATAAACAAATAAATAAAATTTAGAACTGACCTACAAAATTTGTTATTTTATTTTTTTAAGTTCGTGGACCAGCCCATTTAACTCGTGGACTATATGAACGGGACGCGAACTCAATAAATTCAAATTTATTTATTTTACAGATTATTTTGATTCGATCCATTTTAATACGGATCAATACGGATCGAACCCGACTGGAAGGCACCATCCCTATACCCAGCTCTACTTACAATTCCATTACTGTTCGTTCCTTTACAAACGTAGTCCTCCTTTTTCTTTTTTAACTTTCTTCCTTTTCCCACCACCCAAACACACTTTTTCTTTTTCACTTGTCTTCTTGTTGTTTTTTATTTCTTTTATCTCTTCATTCATTCTTTTTCCTTTTAAAAATCCGAGAAATGCAGCGAATTCAAAAGGAAAACGTAGTGTCACAACTCACCTGTTCGCTGGCACCATGAACAGATCGTTGTCGAAGAACTCCGAGACGTCGACTCAGTTCGACTCGCCTATTCCCTTTCAGTCTCCCATGCGATGGGACGGAACCGACCCGCTCGAGTCACCGGAAAACTCGCCGGAAAAGCAGGTAGACAACTCCAAGGCCATCGTGGCCATCGACAAGTTCAGGCAGGGCACTCCCGATAAGTTATTCGCGGAGCAGCAGAAGCCGCCGCCGGTGACGAGGGAGGAGGCGCTGCGATCGGCGACGAAGGTGGGCCAGGCAAGCGGCGGCGGAGGAGAATGGAGATCGTCGTCGGGGTGGAAGAAGGAAGAGGTGATGAGGAAGGCGGCGTTAGGGTTTCGGTTGAGCGAGGTGATTGTGTGTCTGATTTCGTTTTCGGTGATGGCTGCGGATAAGACACAAGGTTGGAGTGGAGACTCCTTTGATCGCTACAAAGAATACAGGTATAATAATCAACTGCCTCAGTTTTTGATGGAATCACCTTTGGTTTATTGTTCATGATGATGATAATAATAGTAGAATGTGCAACTTAATTGCAAGCCATAATTGGGTCTTAAAAGCCGTGGTTTATTTTGTATTTGAGAAATTGTTGGTGTGTTTGAGAAAGATTAGGCCCCTTTGTATGCAATTTCCTGTTTTCGTTTATTGAAAACAAAACAATATTGTAGTGTTTTTACTGTTTTGTTTTTTTCTATATCTTCGAAAATAAAAAATAAAATAAAAATAATGTGTTATTTTTACAATTATTAATAAGAAATAAAAATAGAAAAATGGAAACAAAGTAAATGAGCCCTTATTTTTTTCCAGTAGAAATTGGTTTTGAGTTTAATATGATTTTGGTTAAAATATAAAAAAATGATTTTTAAAAAAGTTAGAAATTTCAAACTTATTAGAAAAAATTGTTTAATTATTTTAAAACCAATCATCTAAACATGTAATTTTAAGATTTATTTTGTAATTTACTATATAAAAATAAATTTTATATTCAATTCAATCAATTATTAAAATAATTTATTTTTTTCTGTTAATCCAATCCAAACACACTCCCGTCTTAGAGCAAAAAAAATTCGTATTGTATTATTGAATGTGTGATGTATATCATCTCAGCTGTATATTGTTTTATTTTTTTACTCAAGCTGTAGATTGTTGAGTTGGTACACATTCAAGAGAAGAGGGAAAAAATATTTTACTCCTTATTCTAATTTCTACTACTTGTTATTGGACGTGGATTTCTGTCTGTTTATTCTACCAAATTTAGTGTAAGTGGTGATGGTAAAGCTTATTGATATGTATGACAGGTATTGTTTAATTGCGAATGTTATCGCATTTGCATACTCTGGATTACAAGCGTGTGATCTAGCCACTCAACTGGTCACAGGGAAACACTTCATCAGTCACCACCTTCGCTACCACTTTGATTTCTTCATGGATCAGGCAAGTCATAGGACTCAATTTATATTAACTAGTTTTTGTTATTATTTTCTGTCTAAAACTGGGTATATTTTTTTGGCGAAGTGAGACTTATGGGTTGGTGTTGTGTCACCCCACACTATACAATGAAATATATTATGTCACTGTCACTGACGTGGGCTTCATACAAGTCTTCATTTCACTGACCGATGCTGAGTTCCTTCTTTAACAAATTCTTATTCAAATGCTTTACTATGATTTGCATTACAGTGAATTTTAATGCCTTATTCTCTGATTGTCCTGTGTTATGTGGAAATTTTGCACTGCAGCAAGAACTAAAGTCTTTATTTTTGAGAATTAACATTTTTTTGACAAATTGATGAGCAGATTTTGGCATATCTTCTGATCTCAGCATCATCATCTGCAGCCACCCGGGTTGATGACTGGCAATCGAATTGGGGGAAAGATGAGTTCACAGAGATGGCAAGTGCTTCGGTTGGAATGGCTTTCCTGGCTTTTATTGCCTTCGCTATTAGCTCACTCATCTCTGGCTACATCCTTTGTACCCGTAGCTCCTTGTGAACTTCATAATTCATACTAGTTATCTGTCTATTCGAGTTCTCTTTTGTTTCTCTTGTGTTGTGAAGGAATGCATGTTGATGCCCGTGGTTTTTCACTGTACAGACTTATGTAGTGCAGTTGTTCCGTCTTACAAATGCGAGGGAGGGTTGAGAAGGAGAATTTCCTTCTTTGGTTCACATTCAAATAAACTTTTTAACTGTGACGTTCTTTTTTTCAAAATCTTGTTGCAACTCACGGATTCTGTCCTGATTAGAAGTACTGTGGATCCAGAAATGGGGCCTTTTTTCATCTACCATACCCAACAGAATTAATGAAGACAAAAATTAACGGAATTTGGTGAAATTGTTATAGTAAACTTGTTTAAAATAAGGGTGTTACTTTTGACACCATAATTTTTTTTATCTTACATCATAAATTTTTTAAAAAAATTTTAATATCTCTAAATTACTCCCAACTATCTTAATACACTCATCTCATAACTTATATTCAGAAATACACTACTATCATCCCCTTTTCATTCTCTTTCCCTCTTCTCCACCCTCATTCTCTTGATACTATGAATCGACGATATTATTAATCTTGCTACTATTAATCGACAGTATTTAGATGAATGTCATAGGCTGAGAAACCAATTGCAGAATGAAACTCAAATGAAAATAATAAGGGGAAGAGAATAAATGAAAACAAGGCCAAGTTGGCCAAGCTGGCGGCTCCCTGAGGGAGACAACAGCATCAAATCAACGGCTAAAATTTGTAATAGTGAGATGCTTTTCCACGGTTCAGATTAATTTCCTGGCGTGATTTCGTTTTCTGTTTTCTTTTCTAGTGATAATAATCTCAGTTTTCTCAAGGGTAGAGATTCTTTGGTACTGGTAGGAATATGAAGAATTATTTAAATATAATGTTCTGATAATAATCTCAGAAGTCTCGTTATGGGGTGTATTTTTAGGTTGGGGTGAGGAGGGAGAAGAGGAAAAGAGGAAGGAGAAGGAAGGATAGTGATGTATTAAGATAGTTGGGGTTATTTTAGAGATATTTAAATATTTTTAAAAAATTTGTGGTGTATGAAAAAAAATTATGATGTAAAAAGTAACACTCTAAAATAATGATAAGAGTATTGCTGGATAGCCGAAGAAACAGTGGTCCGTTCGAGCCCGGATAACACTAACAAATGCTCCTGCAATGAAGTGCAAAAGTGGGACCCAGACAAACGGTCAACGCTGATATGTGTTCTAGAGTAGAAGTGTCAATTTTGGTTTGGTCTATTGGGCTACCTGAACAAGCCTGATTTTGGCATGGGGCTGGGTCAGATGATTGTTGGCACGAAAACAATCTGGGCCAAATTATCCCGGACCAATTGACCTGCGGACTGAATCGGCCTGACCCCGACTGGCTCTTTATTTTTCTACAATTATGTTAAATATAATAACATAATTCAATTGTTCATATTACAATTTCTAAATAATTGATCTTTCAATTTATTAAAAAAAAATGTTGCTTAAGCTAGTTAGTTAGTCTAATAGTTTACGATAAAAAATACAAGTTGAATTACTATTATAAAAAAAATGTAATTCTTTAACACTTGCTCTTATATATTTTAAATTTTTATTTATACTATACTTTAGTGTTATTTAAATCATATATATATATTAATGCATTTAAAAACACAAACCTAAAAAAGGGCTCGTAGAGTTGGGCCAGCAAATATCGGCCCAAACCAACCCGATTCTACCTTTAGGCTCGATCGACCTGACCCGACCCACTTCTACCCTTGGCTCGATCGGGGTCGGACGGCCCGATTTGACACCTCTATTCAGGAGTATCCAGGTAACCAAAAACCTAGATATATTTGAGAAGTGATTCATTTACACTAGTGTAAGTCATTTTGCACTTATACTCATCTTTAACCGTTGATTATATTTTCATCCAACGGTAATAGTAATTTTAACTTTAGTAATAATTTACACCGTTAGATGGAAATAAGATCAACGACCAAAAATGAGTGTAGCTGAAAAATGGCTAACATTGGTGTAAATCTATCCTTCCTCATAACATCTTCGATAATAATAATACTTGTTGTGTCTAAGGTTCCGGATGAAAGGGTTACCTTTCTTTGGAAAGAAGGGATGACAATGGTGGCATGGACAACTCTATAAATTTTTTGTTAAAGGAGCCAAATATCATGAATTATGTTATTAAATATATTGTAATTCGTATTTGTTTTTGGCAGAGTTACCAACCCAGCAGCCTAATAAGGCTAACTCGACACTCGAGTGGAGTCAACTTAGGACCTAATCGACCATGACAACTCAACACACACATATCACGTGAGGTTTATGATTTGCGGGATACCCTCAACATTGCACCTACTGCATAATCGTCTCACCGCTTGGAAGACTCAGGCGATGTAAGCTCCCTCGTGGGGAAGGATTCAATGTGATACTGATAATAAAGAGTCTTGCAGAGGTATATTTGAAATAAACAAAGTAAACACTAGAAGGAGGATTGAATGGTGTTTACCTAAAAAATTTCATAAAACAGAAATCTTTTCGCAAAGACAAAGGAGCAAATGCTTTAAAAGAGCTTACAGACACTTGAGATGCTTTTGAAGATTTTTTTACTACTTGTCCAAGACAAGTATTCAAAGATTAAAAACTTTTAATAAAACAAAGGCTTGTTTAGTTAAACAGATTAACCCCTGGTTAGTTAACAGTTAATCCAATAAAGCAATGGTAAAAGATAAGGGAAGAGATAGTCACACAGAGAAACTATACTGGTTCACCCTCAACCTTGGGCTTTATCCAGTCCTTGGCTAAACCAAGAATTTCAATATAACTGATCAGATTACAGACGCAAGTATTTTTTGCACATCTAGTCTCTCTAGAATCCAACAACAATAAGTATTGTTTGCACACCTATCCTCTCCAAGCTTAAACAAGTATTCTTTTGACTAGCCTCTTCAAGCTTCACAAAGTAATGAATTTGTTTTGAAGTAGCAGCTTCAAAATACACAAGGCAAGTCAACCAATTTATACTCAAAGAGTGAATATAGTATGAAGAATGGTATGATTGCATAATAACTTCTCTCAATAAATACAAATCATTGAAAAGTAAATGAAAGAATTAAAGAATGAAGAAGTTATGAACTCAGAATAGCTTCAGCAAATAAAAAATCGTTGTTAGTTGGTCTTCAAATCTTCAGGGTCTTCTTTACGTAGTCCTTACAACAATAAATCCGTTGTGAGACATTCTTTCTTCAACAATTTGCTTTTCTTCAAATGTTTTGAGATCCCGTTAATGCAATAGAGTCGTTCTGATGGAGCATTAAATGGTTGAAGAATGTTGAAGGTACTCTTATGCTGAAATTATCATCTTTATCAAAGCAGCAACATGTTCAGAGTAGTATCAGATTCTTGAGCATCACTGATTACTTGTAAACTCCTTTATCAACCTAATGTATACTCAGTTTATAAACACCTTTATTAAAATTTAACCATATAGGGAATCAATGTGTCCAAATTCATTAGCATTATAAACGAAATCACTCTATTTCATAATCCTCAAATCTTTATATATCTCAAAGTTTCTCATTACAACTCATTATTATGGTATAATTCATAAATTTTTGTATTTCCAACTTTTCATGACTCAAAACAAGCACAATCCCACATTTTCAAAAAAGTGCTTTGACGTTTGATCACTCTTTTGACCATAAATTTAAAAATACTTGTCGTTTTAACATAAAACCAATTTTATACAAAAGTAGATTAATAGAGCTTTCCAAAAAGGGGTAATTTGCATAAAATGGATAAGGAATGAAAAAGTTATGCACGTTTTACGTTTGATAGGTATGATCTCAGCTAACATTGCGCTCAACGCGTTGAAGTGGCGCTTAGCCAGATATCCTCAGTGCAGGTTGCGAATTCTGCAGCAAACAAGAAGTCCTGTTGTTGCGTTTTTACCTCATTTTCTCCATTTTTGTGCCAAACCCAGCAATCAAAGATAGTGTAACACCAAAAACAACTCAAATACGGTGAATATATCATGGATTCAACATTATAAACTTGAATCAAACATTTTCATGAGAGAACATCATCAAAACAACTCCCAAAAAATCAATATCATCCCTTCACCAAGACCCTTAACAAGACCCATGAAAATTTACTCACATAAACACACAAATCCCACAAAAACTCGGAATCTATATTCCCAATTAACAAGAAAAAGATGAATAAGGCATACATATACCATTACCAAAGCAAAATCAAGCATAAACACATAAATCTCCCACCTTAGGTTGATGTTCTTGAGCTTTACGGGCCAAAAACGAAAATGAAGGGAGAAAGGGAAGAAGAACCACCACTTGAAGCTCCTCCTCAAGCATTCTCCTCTCCAAAGCTCTTCTCCTCTTTCTATCTCTAGGTTTTTATAACATAAGCAAAAAAAATGAGGGAAGGAGATGGGTCTTTCCCTCTTATAAACACAAACCTAAGACTTTAGGACCAAAATGCCTCTATCAATAAGAGTATTATGGGAAAACGCCATAAACTAACTTTAGTTCTTTAATACACTAATATATCACTAAGTGTTTGTCAAGCTAGGCACTACCCTACCTATGTTCTAAACTTTTATTTATTTCTTATTATGAAATTATTAATGTCCATGATAAAAAAAACATAACTTATTAATTAAATCATCTTTTTAACTAAGAAATTTTTATCACATAAACCATTTATACAAAGAGACATATTAAATTATTAGGTATTACATTATTGGCTATAATGGCTACTAAAATTTATAAATAAGTTATTAATGTTAGATTTAAACTCAATAATCATCTACAAGGCATGCTATCACAAACTTTATTGCGGAAACATAATAACCATATATAGCATGCATCTTTATTATCAAGAACAACTTAAAACTTGATACCTTTAGGATCTACAACATGTTGATTTATCAAAGATATAGGTTTACCTGAATCCATTATATGTTCCTAACCTCAAACGTTTTTCAGAGGATGAACTTGATCACCAACCTTCACGAATGGAGGGTAGTAATCCTGAAACGCAGAGAGGGGGAAGAGAAAAGAGAGACGGGTAATGAACACCCATTGGCTTCTGGTTCTTCCTCAACCGGGACTCCTTATGCCTTAGTCACTCTTCAGATGGGGAGAAGAGGCGATATGCGATATTGTCCAGTGTATTGGGGACCATAGCCTATATATAGGGTGATGGCCAATTAGGGTTCCCATTATTCCGAAATGGGCCATCAATGACATCCACTCATATTTAGTCCATATCAATTAACTAATTTATTATCAAATCAGAAATTTAATTAGCCTTATCACTTAATTTGATCACATATCAATTAAGGCTCCTAATTGATAAATAGCTAATATAATTAATAAACGATATCTGTCCACATTATGACATTGGAATATAATTAAATACAAAATATTCCAACAATCTCCCACTTGGGCAATATATCGTAATAATTATATCAGAATTCTTTAGGCGCGCATCCGAATGCTATTTATCTTTAAATTTCCCCTTTACAATCTGGTCCACCTCATACATCAACAATGGGACCACCGCGGCTGTCGTCACTAACGTCTATTGTGACTAAACCCCGACGACCACCACATCAATGCACTAGATGACATAGATCGATATGGATGAGTGGCATGGAAATTTCATGCAATGTGATCTCTGAATCATGCCTATTTCCAACTGGTCCAACTTAAGTCTTTAGTGAGATCAATTTTGCAAAAATTTAATTTTGCAAACCAAAGTCCTTAATGTGTAAATAAATTTTACACACAACAAGATACAAACAAGTTCATAATGAACTCATAAACATAACTTTATTTCTGCAGAAAATCCGAAATAACAAAAGGTTTGTATCTCAAATATAAAACACAAATAGAGACTCCCACTAAACTAAGGCATCCTCAGTGACAACACCCATATGAGCAACATGCTCGTGAAAAAAAAAACTTTAGGTGTTAAGCCTTTAGTTAGTGGATCTGCTGGCATAGAATTTGTCTCTATGTGCTCCATAGAAAACTATTTTCCTGAACTCTTTCTTAACTACAAGATACTTGATGTCGATGAACTTCGACTTTGTAGAACTTATGTTGTTGTTGAAGTACAATATGACTGACTTATTTGTCACAACATGACTTGAGTGGTATTTCAATATCTTTTACTAAATGCAACCAAGTGACAAAAAATTACTCCAGTCATATCCCATAGTCGGATGCCTACTATCTTGGCATCCTGTAAAATCGGAGTCATAATTTCTCATGATCTTTAAACTGTCAGATCTCCGATATATGAGTATATGCCCTTTTGTTCTCTTTAAGTATCTCACATTCCTTATGGTTGCTTTTCCAATAATCCTTGAATTGCTCAAGTATCTGCCTAATAATCCTACTATGTACGCTATTTCCGGATGCGCACAAACTTGAGCATACATCAGACTTCCCACAGCCGAAGCATAGGGAATCTTTTGCATTTCCTGAATTTCCAGATTTTCATAGGGACATTTAAGTGAGACTAAAATGTCTCCCCTAGTGACCGGGGTATCTCCTGGTTTACTATCTTTCATGTCGAACTTATCTAAAACTATATCGATATAGCTCTTTTGTGATAACCCAAAAGATACCTCGAGAATGATCTCTAAGTATCGAAATTCCTAAGACAAAAGAAGCGTCCCCAAGATCTTTCCCCACAAAATTCTTTGTCAGAAATTTCTTGGTTTCGCGCTATAAGCCTATATCGTTCTTGGTTAGCATAATATCAACATATAATACCAGAAAAATGAACTTACTCTCACTGAACTTGTAATACCCACAGTTGTCCTCGATATTCATCTCGAAACCAAATGAGACAATCACTTGATGAGACTTGTGGTATCACTAACGAGACGTCTTTTTTTATTTTTAGCCCATAGATAGATTCCGTTAATTTTCAAAACATCTTCTCTATGTCTTTTGACACAAAGTTTCCTGGTTTGCATTATATGCATTTGTTTCATCAATGTTGCCATTGAGAAACACCGTCTTGACATCCATCTTGTGAAGCTCCAAATTATAATAACCAACGTGAGCCATGATTGTCCTTGAAAGAGTCATTCAATGGTACTGAAGGGAATGTCTCTTTACAAGCAATCCTTTCTTTTGAGTATAGCCTTTTGCCACTAGACAAACCTTATACCTCTCCATATTACCCTTTGAAACCTTCAGGTATCAGGATAAGTTTCAAACCTTAATGTCTAGCTAAAGCTTGTACTCATACCTTCAATCCACTTTTCCGAATAGAAACGTCATATGGTTTGATGGGAGTTGATTGAATCATCTTCCATAATACAACTTACCTTATGTTCCTAGAGAAATACTATATAATTATCCAAAATAGTATTCACTATATCTTTAGTGGATCATGGCAAAAGGCATCGGCTCTTGATGCTCTAGTTCTTGAGGGTGTTGAGTTTGACCTTTAGGAATAATTTCCTTATCTTGAATGGGAAGAATAACAACAATATCCTCACAAGGATCCAAATTTGCTACACTAATAGCAACTGTATGAATTGGTTCAGGGATTAGAACCAATTCTTCCTCAAAGATATTGTCTCTAATCTTATCTCCCCCCAAACTCAATATCCTCAAACAACTAGTCAGTTCCTGTCTCAAGGTTTCTTTAATTTGGGATTATCAAATTCATTTACCCCTTTGACCTTTCAGAGTATCAATAAGGTTGCCGCTCACTATTTGGGGAGCTCCAATCTCCTTCGCAAGACTCATAAGGTCTTGCCTTAGTTGGATGTTCCCATACTTGAAAGTGATTGATCGGTAACTTTAGTTGGTTGTCAAGCATTTAAGCTGCAATCTTTATTGTTACTCTCATAGTGACTCTGGTAAGGTAGAATGACTAATCATACTCCTTACCATACCTTTAAGCGTCATTACTTGGACTTAACTGCTTTCTTGATAGCCATATTCTGATATATTTAACTTTTAATGCATTTAATACAAACAATAAAATGTATAAGGCCAATGGAATCTAGGATTCCCTCATACAAGTTGCTCAACTCTATTCCTAGAGATGTGCTCTAAATGTTTGTGTCATAGTGCTCCTTAATTTTACTATCAACATTACGCTTAATGTCGTACGATTCCTCACTCAATGTTTTGCCACAAGAGGTCTCAATACCAAGCAATTATAGTTTGTCCAGCCCATAGCTTAACTGGTTCCTACAATATTTGAATTTAAAAGACAAATTGAATTCATCGTTTCTAAATGAACAAAATTATCCTGATTTGTTCAATAAGAAACCAAAACCAAATTTCATCTAAATGATGACTAAACCAAAATGTCTTTTAATTTCAAATATTAGCCAGTAACAACAATCTAAAATGTCAATAGCCTTATCCTTTACTGACTTGGGCAAATCCAATATAGATGCATCTTTCAGCATCACTTGGCCTTCATCAGTTCAGACATTCCTTCATAGGCATGCCAAACATGATATTTGGGACATTTCTTCTTTAGATACCCGATGTCCTTATAAAAGAAATAATTGTGACCCTAAATATTTCTTTTGAGACGGGCCTTTAGCAGCTTTATCCTTAGTTTTCTTTTGTTAGCCCTTATCCTTAGAGGTATTTGTCAAATGAGCATTATTTGTCGTCTCTTGCTTCATTGTTTCCTTTCTTGCACACCTTATGAAATGAATCCATTCAGATATCATTTCTCTTTATAACAGCTATAAGCTGACTTAAACTGACCGAATTGTGCATGAAGGAATACCAAATGCTAAATGCATGGGCAAGTCGTTAAACAACCCACATTTTAGCGCCTTAAGTTTATGAGCAAGATTGGACATTCCCATAATGTGCTCCTTACATTTCCTTTGTCTTTATACTTAATAAATTCAAACTCTCCAATGAGTGCTTGTTTTCATCTTTATTGCTTTCAGAAAGCACTTTTAATTTCAGCAAGGAAATCTCTGGCATTAATTATGCCATCCAAAATAATACCCCTAAATATCTCTAGATTATCGTCCTTTATGATAATAAGACCCATGCAACTGGAGTGATCTCACTTCCTATACTTGATCCTCTTTTCAGAGAAACTAGATTGTGTGAGAGAATGTGGTTTTCTCCGTCCTTATGCAAAATCAAGATCCAAAAAATAATCTTAATGTTCTCCTTTCAATCCCAAAAATAGTCAAAACTTTTGAGAATCGAAATTGAATTAAATCAGCAGATACATAAGCAATATTAACTTAAAGAGAACATAAGTACCGTAAAGATACTTACCAAAATACCCTGTACACCATTAATATTAAGTCTTTGGACAATAACATTAATTGTGAGTGGTATTTTATTGTAATGATCAAACACTGGTGATATTTTCTGTCAAACAACAACTATCTTTGGATACTTTGTTATTCACATGAAAAGGATCTTTATAATCACTATGTGTTTACCATCACAGGTATGAAAGCAACCCTGCCAAATATTAACCTTCCTTTGGGCCGATTAATATCCGCATGGATGTACACTCACATAATTTTTAATATTTCTTTTGAGTGATTTCCACTAGAGAGGTCACCTTGGCGACTTCATGCTCTAATTGACTCACTCAAAATCCAAATTGGCAAATTGAAGACCCAAACAAGATACCAAGCGCACCATCAATTCCCAATCTTCGGATTGTAAGAATTAACTGCTAGGGGTACTCTCAACGTAATGATCAAATATTGGTGATAAATCCTGTCAAATAATGGTCACCTTCGGGCATCCCATTATCCACATGGAAAATACTTTATAAACACCACACATTTACCATCACAAGTATGTAATTATTCTGCCAAGTTGTGCCTTCCTTCGGGCCGACAACAACTCGCATGAATAATTTCATACTACATCTTTTGTAAATCCAATTGAATCAAATTTACGCAACAGAGGTTACTTTGGCAACGTGTTGTTTCAACCAACTCAACCAAAATTACCAGACAATTTTATTAAAATAGGGGGTCCCGAATTTGTCATATTCACACTAAAAACATGGAAACCTTAATGTTTAGTGTGAAAAGAACCTTTAAAAAAAAAGATTTTTCTAATACATGAATTTTCCGAATAGATGGTTCTATAGTTCTAACTTTGGTCCTTAGAGTCTGGACTTATTTCGAAATATTACACACAACCATAGGTAAACTATTAGAAGTGGCAATACCCTCGAAATGAATCACTCTAAGTTAGGCCTTCGTGATAACCAAACAGGATGTACATCCAGAAGGCTACCACTACTCAACCTCTTCCCTATCTCAAGTTGCACTCAGGCCCGGGTTTAGGGTCTCGCTCATAAGTATGTGAGAAAAGTACAACAAATACATTGCTCAACACAGTGAGACCATAAAACAATATGGAAAAGCAAGTCTTTTCCCATTCATCTTTATATAATATATATACAAAATTGACATCCAATCCCAGATGATTATGATTACGTGAAACAAAAAAAAAATTTCAATTAAGAAACTTTAATCACGTAAAAAAAAAAAAAAATATCATCATCAATTCATATATTCAAAGATTGAAAAACCAAGATAGATATATTATTTTTAACCAAAAAACCATGAATGAAAGAAACCTTATGAATCAAACTTTCAAGATTCACTTTCCAAACTTTCACCAAAGATCGAAAATTGATTATAATTTATTAATACAGAATCCTGGATTCCGATTTCGAAAGAAGAAGAAAATTTGGATCACGTATTGGAGGTATATATATTTAATACCACGTGCCAATAAAAAAAAAATATTTCCTTTCAAAATTCCTAATTTTCAAAATTAGGATTCAAATCAAATAATCCCAATAAATCAAATATGAAGACCCGCTCTGATACCACTTGTTAGATTTAAACTCAATAATCATCTACAAGGCATGCTATCACAAACTTTATTGCGGAAACATAATAACCATATATAGCATGCATCTTTATTATCAAGAACAACTTAAAACTTGATACCTTTAGGATCTACAACATGTTGATTTATCAAAGATATAGGTTTACCTGAATCCATTATATGTTCCTAACCTCAAACGTTTTTTCAGAGGATGAACTTGATCACCAACCTTCACGAACGGAGGGTAGTAATCCTGAAACGCAGAGAGGGGGAAGAGAAAAGAGAGACGGGTAATGAACACCCATTGGCTTCTGGTTCTTCCTCAACCGGGACTCCTTATGCCTTAGTCACTCTTCAGATGGGGAGAAGAGGCGGTATGCGATATTGTCCGGTGTATTGGGGACCATAGCCTATATATAGGGTGATGGCCAATTAGGGTTCCCATTATTCCGAAATGGGCCATCAATGACATCCACTCATATTTAGTCCATATCAATTAACTAATTTATTATCAAATCAGAAATTTAATTAGCCTTATCACTTAATTTGATCACATATCAATTAAGGCTCCTAATTGATAAATAGCTAATATAATTAATAAACGATATCTGTCCACATTATGACATTGGAATATAATTAAATACAAAATATTCCAACAATTAAAATTAACGACTATAACAATAAAGGAAGACCAAAAATGAGAGAGAGGGAAGAGAAGGGAAAAAATAAAAATGATGCTTGAAGGATCCACTTGGATGATTGGAGGCAAAGAACACATCTTTGATCTTTTCAAATATACCAATACTTTCAGAAGGATTGACACAACAAAGCTTCCATCCCTAGTATTATGTTCCTGGCTGCAAATAAAAGTGCCAACCTTCCAAACCAACCATGGTACCAATTCTAAGTTTTTCAAATCCTGAATCCTTGTTTGGTCTCAAGAAAAATGTCAATATCTGAACTCATACAAAGTCAGAAAATGTTGAATTTTCATAAAAGGGTAATTTTCACAATAATTTTAGCGTAAAATTACTTAAGCCAAACATGGGAATAAAAAATTACCACATATATAGCATTCCTAGGAATAATTAAGAGCTATCAAACACATTTTTAACATTCTCAAGTATCATCATTTCCAAAAATTATGATTCCTGAAAAAAAAAAAAAAAAAAAAAACTCCCCCTATGTACCAAACGCCCCTAAGGTCAATGATTCAAAAAAGGATAAAGATTTTTAGGGGACACCATATGTTGTTCCTTTGTTTTTGGATGTATTTTTGGGATGCGTGTATACCTAAGAAGATAAAAATTAAATCAAAGATAGAGATAAATACATATGATATCCAAATTTTCATACTCAAATAACATAACTCTTAAAAAAATCAAAAGAACTAATTTTTACTGAAAAGTGTCCTATCCAACATATTGGACGGTGGTGTATATAGTTACCCAATAAAAACATTTTTTTTTTATTCATTTATCAATGCTCTAAAAGCTTTGGTTAACATGACCTACTTGAAATAATACAATAAATATTCATTGACATTTTAAAACTACAGTCAAAATATGATAAGACTAAATTTTCTAAATAACTGTTATTTTAAAACGAATGAAGCATTAAATAAAAAATAATAATTGTTATAAATTGTTAGTATAAATTTTTTTTTTATAGTATCAATCAATTATGAATTATCATATCATTATAAATATTTGATTCTTATAATAATTATATCAAAAGTCATACTTAAAATAATTTATGATTAAATGACAATATAAAGTTATAGTAGTATATTAAAATTAAAGTCTAAATAAATGTAAAACATTCAATCTAGTAAATTTTTTTAAAAATAATTTTTATTTAATAATTTTAATTTTTTAATATATAACCTATTTTGAATCACGGTAAGAACACCTCCCATCATAAAAATTACTAATAATAACTTCTCTAAAAATCACGATAGACATGATATTATTGTATAACCAAACATACAAATAGTAGATTTTAAATTTTGATATTAAAATTTTACATTATTCTGAATTCAAATTTTTTAACCTATCATTATTTATGATAATTGTTTCGTAACTTGTGAAGTTTACGAGGAAGGGATTCACGTGGTTATTCTGAGAACCACCTTCATGTATACTCATATTGGTACTACTAATTAATTTACAAATATTCCCTACTTCAGTCACCTTTTTCTGATGCCGTCAACTCCTTTTCAACTTTTCTCCACTGTACTACAACTGTACAAGGCATCGACCCCCCTACCCTTTTACCGTACAAACCAAATCTCAGCCATCCGATTCTGATCACCAAGGCCTCACTTCCTTCAACGTCTTAAAAGGGATCCCGAATGACTGTACACTCCATTCACTTTAATATGGATCTTTAAATTTCTTATATTTATCATCATAATTCTTGATTTATTTTATCTAAAAACAATAAATATAAAAATATAAGTGAAGATAGTGAAATCTGATTACAGGTGATTTTCATCCCTTAAAAAATGTGTTTTAATGATTGTTTAACTAACATAATTTTTCGATGAAATTAATTTTATTTTAGTAGGATTGAGTTTGAATTAAAATAAATAAAAGCTTCAAATCCTAATTTTAAATTAGAATCAATTCTAAAAACAAAATCAATTGTATTTAAAAACATTCAAACATATCAAAATTAACTTTATTTCTCAAAAATCACTTTTATCTCTTGCAAAAGTGAATTCAATCATACACTCAAATTTTCTCAATCTGTGCTTAGCATCATCATCTTGGAATCAGAATCATCTCCAATAACTAAAAAATTCTAATAAAAGAGAAATAAATTTAATGAATAAAATAATAATATTTCATAAATAATATTATTTTAATTATTAAATCTTTCTCACTCCTACGAAAATTTTCCACTGGAAATGAATTCATCATCTTCATAACTAGATTGATTCTCAATAATTGGATTTAGCACATCACACGCCAAACATTATCAAGTACGGCTATGGGATAGTCTGTACCACAAAACCATGTTCAATTTTTTTAATTTCCGCCAATCATATTCCACCACGTGGCGTTTTGTCCCATATTAGGCACTATTAGTGCATGTGATGCTATCATGATTAAGTGATTTTTGCAACAGCAGAAAGAGAACAAATCAGCAATATATCAATTACCAGTTGTCACCATATATGATTCATTCGGACAAATCAAAATAGACCCCTAAGAAAGAGCTGTCACCTAAAACACCTTTTCCCTATTATACAATACTAGTGTCGGCATCCATTGGTTGCTTTGAATATTCTAAATTAATTACATGAAATATAGAGGTTCATGTTTGCACCTTCAGCCAATATATCATCGCTTTTGTTAGGGTGAGCATGTGATATATGTCTCTTATGGTGAAAGATTAATATTGACCATTGCTTTGTCTAAATCTCACCATAATATTATATACCCCTCCACACCATATTTCTCTCCTAAACTCCCTCCACAGTCCCTCCATCCCACCATCTGTCTCTCTTCACCATGGCGCCACCACCGTGACATCACGTCGCCGATGTTGTCCTCTGTCTCCACCACGAATCGGAAGCAATTGGGGTGCTCCATCTCCACCACAAATCGGAAGCATCAGAGCAAAATGGGAGCTCGAGGACTGTACCAAAGACATGGCGATGACGGCATCGTGAGGGGATTTGCCTCTTCACCCCTTTCACCTCACCCAGATCCAACGAAACAAGCTTCAAACAAGCTTCAACCTTTCTAGAAGGGGGTTGGACAATGTGGTGAAGGGTGGCTGGAGCAAGGCGATGCTCGGCGACCGGAAGACAAGCACATTGGATCTAGCATGGTGGACCGCCTCTGTTGTTCACAGATGTTTTCTGTTTTCGATAAAGATGGGGCAGAGAGGTCGGTAGAGATGTCGGCGAGGAGGTCGGAGTGGTCTCTCTTACATGAAGCTTGCTCTACGCAGGCCTCAACGACAAGTCGGCAACGGTAAAAATCACGGTGATGGCTGATAACGATGCCGGAGAGGTTGAAGACGGTGGCAGTCAAGCAGAGCAAGGGTGAGAGAGATGAAATGCAAAAAAAAAAAAAAATCTGGTATGGATGGTACATGATAGGATCTAGTGGGACATGTTGATCTAATGGTTCTAAAACATGGCTCATGGTGAGCGACATGTTAGCGTCATCCACGCTAGAACTCGCCTTATACCATACGTCAATTAGACTCTTTGATAAAAAAAGATACAATACGTGATGGATGGTAGTTCACTGTTTTTTTTTAATCAGTGAAAAAATGCTACTTGCATATTAATCACACAAATTTATCTCGTATTTGTCTATATATAATTAAATTAGAGCTTACATAAAAATTTAAATAGACTCAGTTGAAATTAGTAAATGTATCGAGAAAGTGATTGAATTGTGTTTATCTAAATCTTTTCAAAAAACATAAGTTCTTTCAAAAGCAAAGGGAAAATTCTTTTCCTTATTACCAAAAAAAAAAGGGGAAATTGAAGGTTAAAAAGCTCAAAGATATGATGCATCTAAAGATTTTCATAACTTTGTCCAACACAAGTATTTTGAAAAACAAACAAAAAAGACTTTAGCAAAACAAATACATATTTAGGAAAGACAATTTAACCCCAAGTTAATTAGCTTCAAGATAAATAATAATAAAACAATGATTAAAAGCTTAAGTAATTAGATAAAAACACTAAGAAAAACACTCAATGTAACACCCTTTTCGGGGGCATCAAATTTATGGACATTTTTATAAAACTATAATGCTGAAAAATGGGTTAATTAAAACGGATTTGGATCCTCTCCTTTTCCCTTTCATGTTATGAGAGAGAAAGACACAAAATCAAGTTTTAATGGATCCTACACATAAAAGCAAATTTGTATTTGTGTCTTTCTCTCTCTAACATGAGAAGGAAAAGGAGAGAATAAAAGGAAAGGATCCTAATCTCATACGTATAAGGTAAACAAAAAGCATTTCATAATATAAGGTCATTAATTCATAAAGGACTTACAAAAACCCAACCTGACTATATAAAGAAAATAGAGAGATGCATAATCAACATAAGGAGTTGGAGACGCAGCTCCTAAACATAAGATACTTAGAGACGCAGCTTCAAAAAAGATAAAAGAAAGGTACAGACGCTCTAACCCTACACTAGCCAATGACAAACTATACGGAAAGACATCCTACGGATCAACCGCTGGATCCTTCCTCCAACTTCTCTTTAATGGAGAGATAAGTGAAAGGAATAGGAAGGCGTGAAAGGATCACCTCCCTCCTAATCTCCTCACTTATCGCCTTCCAACAAGGACCCATAAAACGAGGCCCAAAAGGAATCCTAGCAGGGACTACTACTGGCATTCCTATGTGGAAGACGTCGCATAAGTTGCCTCAGACGTAACTCTACTAACAAGCGGCCCATCCCTAAGAGTGGGAGAAAGCACTGGATTCATCGATGGAAAAGTCCACCTAGAATTCCACTTACGACCGCAGCCCTGACAGCAGACGGCACGAAGACAAGCGGTGAAGTGATAAAGAACTCCATCTCTGCGACCCATGCGTATGGTGAGTGTGGTTTTTCCCATGTACGTTGCTAGTTGTCCATCGTGGCTAGATGTCCAAGCGTCGGAATCATCGGGAACTCAACGAAGAAGCACTCCCGTAGCACCGGGTGAAGTCTCGGCATCACGACCCTTCTCAAAAGACAACAAGAGAAGCACACAACGATGCAATACAAAGTAATGAGGTGAGATTCTCATTCATTAACACAACATTTAGTAGATGTGAAAATAATATGTCACACATATACATTATATATCACATCAATAGTCATGCTTATCATAAAATCAACATGTAAATTATATTACATTTAAACAAGATAGCAACATCAATCACCTTAGTATAAACAACAGTGATAGTATGCATACAATAGTTAATCAAGCTATCAACATAATCGACACGATGTAACCAATGCACATGAACACAAAATCCATTTTGTCTAAATCATTTATACTTAAACTTAAGAACATAAATCTTCTAAGTCTAAATCCATTTTGTCTTGAAATCATTTATACTTAAACTTGAAATTAAGTAATGAAAACACTTAGAACAATTTCAAAAAAGATTGTCACAAATCATCCTTTTAAAACTATATTATACCTAAAGTGTAAAAGATAGATTTTCCTTCCTCTTTATCTATGAATCCTACTTAATTCAACTCTTCATTTTAATGTTCAAAATATTGAATTGAAAATCAAAGATTGATTTGATTCCAAAAACCTCGATATGGCCAAATGACATCTAACATTTTTTCAAAGGTTGTTTACTCTTGAGAACACTTGTTTCCTTTGATTGTTTTTTAAAAAAAAAACATCAATTGATCAATTCACAACATGAGTTAAGATCAAAATACATCTCCATTGTTTTCAAAGCTACTTGGCCGAATCTACATGGCCTAATATAGTTCAAACATGGTTATTTCTTTCTTTTGTTTCATTGTCCATTAAATTACTAAAGAGTTGTAGAATTTACTTAAGTTTCAAAGTTTGAAGTTCAACTCTTTATTTTCTCTAACTTTGGCCAAAACATAGGTATGGTTTTTGTGAAGATTTTTCTTACAACCAGCATTTTTCCCTTAGAAATCGCATCAATCCCGTATACATAAATTTTTCAGCATTCGAGCCTTAACTTGTGACAAGCATTTGATAGACCAAAAGAACTCCGATTTGGACAAATAAGCACTCATATGAAACCTTAGGATGTCTAACTTTTGTCTATAAAATTTGTTTTCACAAATAGTCACCATATTAATACAATTTTATGAAATAACACCCTAAGGTCATAATCCGAAACATAATTTATAACCTATTTTGAAATAGATTTTCAAGGGGTCTTCATGAAACCAAACGAAATGTGTGACCAAAATGAATCCCAAGATGTCTAATTTCAGGATCAAAAACAAGTTTTGAAATCCGAGGTCTAATTTAAGAGAAAAAACAAAATTACTCACCCAATGTCAGAATCCGAAAATCACTTTTTATGAACTCTTCACAAGAAATAATTTGAGGAACCCTAGGTCAAGGTTTTCCAACACACAAAAACCATTTTCAACCATACAAATACACCAAAGAACACAAATCAAGCCACAAATAATTATTACAACATTATTCTCATAGAGAACCAAATAGACAAAGTAGAAAACATTTGGTTTAGGGTTTTCCCAAACCAAACACATAAACCATTTTCACAACCACCAATATGGTGTGATGTGGTTCACTTCCATCTCGGTCTCCAACAAGCAAGGAAAACTGTGACCTACATGGTGAAGAACTAGACCAAAAGGTTTGATTTTTCAGCAACATGAACAAGGTAGAACAAAGATGTTCTCAAGAGTAGAAATGTAGAGAAAACAAAGTTATAAACTTACTCTTGAAAGAAGGCCTAGAATAAGTTCAAGAAGCTTAAATATGTTCCTGAAAATCCTTGAATATCTCAGTGAAAATAACTTCAAATGAAGAAATTCCAAAGATGAAAACTGTTTTGACGATGGAGAGGATTAAGGAAATGAAGTTGAAATGAAGAAATAAAATGGATGAGTAGCCTCACCTTGCTTGGTCGTGACACTTAGAGAAGAAAAGGATGAGAGAAAGTTGGAGACTTGAAGCTTTTGTGTTTTTGGAGTAAATGAATGAAATAGTGATTTTGTGTGTATTTACACTAGATGGCCAAATTGTTCATGTAATAAGGACCCAAAATAATTCAAAATTCTAGGAAATTGGGTGTAAGACATTAGAAGGTGAGGATTTAAAGTGTAGGTGTGTTGTTAAAAGGAGAAGGCATTAGTACAAGATTAACCAATATAAAAAGTATTTTATCCATTTTTGTAGAAAGTAGAAGCTTTGCTGTCCAATGGACAACAAGGTGTAGGAAAGTTGTTTCTTGTCTCCACTTGCTCCCGGCTCCCGACCCATAAGATTTCCCTCACCCTTGGGCACGCAAAACGAGGATTTTGTCGGTACCAATTAAAATAATAATATTTTTATCGATTCCGACCTGAAACAACACATCGGGCTCAAAACAAAATTTTATGATTTTTAATCTCATAATTGAAATCTTCAAACATGAATTTTCAATTATTAACTATTTTTATGATTATAATTAATCGAATTGTGTTTTCAGTCAAGTTATTCACATAAACAGTTATACTCAACTTTGGTCTACGTCTAGTCCTTGGCTTCACCAGGTTTTTCCACTATAATTGATCAGGTTACATATTGTTTTGCACACCTATCCTCTCCTGACTCAACTCAAACTAACAAGTCTTCTTTGCTCACCTAGCCTTTTCAAGCTCTAACACTTATAAAGAGTAAGAGAATAAATGTTTTGGTTTACAGATTACAAGTCAATAAAAAAACACTCAAAGAATGAATAAATATGGAGGTTGGTATGACCACTATAAGAAATTTGTCTTTCAGTGACAATCAAAATCTGTCACTATATGTTTAAAATCTCTAGGAATATATGAAGTTTACATTCACCTACGGTCGGTTCATCCGTCTATTATGAGTGACGAATACCAATGGCAATTGATTGTCATTATATGCTTTACGTACAGTCCACATACCTTTACCTACAGTTGCATTTGACTATACCTATGCTCCACCTAGCTACCTACGATTTGGCCAACACTAGTACCTATACCTACGATTTTAACGACTATCATGAAAAGTGTCCGTAGCTATATGGAAAATTTCTTGTAGTTGACTAAATAATAACTTCTCTATTTAATACAAATGATTGACATAAGAATTAAAGAAACAAAGAATGAAGAATTGAATGTGCAGAGTAATTGCTCAAGGTTTGAATGTATGTTCTATTCTCATGTGGTAGTGATTCTTCAATGTCTTTTATTTATAGTCTTCAATCAAATTTAATACGTTAGACACATTCCCTTGGACTTGGCTCTTCCAGTTCGAAACTTCTAATCTTCATTAAAAGAAATAAAGTTGTTCTGGGAAGCTATTAAATGTTTGGGGACGTTGGTTGTACTCTAACAGAGAATATTTCTATTTTACAAGACCAGTAGCAAGTTCAGGTATGTGACAGGAAAGCTTTTGTACTTGTTGCAGCGAGATTCGCTCTTTTTTTGCAACTTCCATATTTGATAGGAATAAAAGGTTTTTGTGTTACAACCAAGAAGGTGACATACAGTATCTCCGTTTAAAGTCACATGTCAGCACGTTTGACTTTGTTGAGACTTGACAGTTGTCCAGTTTATTAGATGCTTAGAGTTTTCATTAGATGCTTGATAGGAATATATTTTTTTCACATAAAGCAGCTCGATCGAGTGGACGCTTGATATATGTTGGTCTTCTGGTCAATAGTTTTCATCAGACGCTTGGTCCTTGACAGACGTTTGACTTGAACATACGCTTGCTTTATTTTGTCATATGAAATGTTTTCTAAGGGAGATTTTTGTCTTATATAAGAAAATATAACTGCACACTGAGTATATTTGTTAGAAAACTTCATAAGGTTCACAGTTCACTTATATTATTATACAAATGTTTATCAAAATTTAGGGTAAGATAAGTGTATCAGACGCTTGGAGACTCAATATCAATTATATTAGAGTAAGAAATATGAAATGCATGATAGGTAATATGAATAAAAATATGTATAAGTAATATTACTCTCACACATTGACACACATTGTGTAACAAGCTAAGGGAACAAGGTACAAAATATTTCTGTATGTTTTTTCGTGAAAGAAGGAATACTTTTTCAAAGAATCTAATAACCATAATCACACCTTGCACAGAGATAATGACCCTGTTTGGTAAAAATTAGCTGATAGCGAAAAATCTAGCGAATAGCGGATAAGCTTATAGCTTATAACGAATGAGTTAGCTGATAGTTGATAAGCTATAAGTATAATATGACATAAAAGAACATGTTTATATGTTTTTTTTATATAAATTCCTTTTATATATATGTTATTCATTTTAAATAATTATTAATTTTAATACTTGTAATTTATTTTAAATTATTTATCCTCTCAAAAATTAAAATATTATATTATATTATATTATATTATTTTTAATTATTTTTTAAATAAAATGAGATAATATAAATAAAATGTGGATAAAGGAAGAATTTAATTAGTAGTAAGGATAAATTTGGAAGAAAAATAATAAGGTATAAATTATAAGCTCAAACACTTCTTCAAGTATCGTCTGAAAAAGCACTATAAACTAGTGAAAAAATGTTATAAGTTAGTGAGAAAAAACGTTTACCTAACACCTCTACAAGCTCATCCGCTATAGCTATCCACAATAAGCTAGTGGATCGGCCTTGCCCAATAGAGCCAATATAGTTGGGGATGTTGGTGGTGCTGCATTCCAAATTTGGCCATGTAATCATCAAAGGGACGTGCCTCTGTTACCCAAACATGATAAAATCAAAATTGAGTAGAGCAGCAAAACAAATTGAAATATTTATCAATTTAAGAAAATTAAGTGTCACCATTAAATTTAGAACCCTTTAATTTTTTTTTGGCTTTAACTAGGTATTCTCACAAATATTGTTGTCAGATTAACTCTTTATCATTGTCACACTGAATAACCATTAATAGCGTTTTTATTTTATTTTAATAGCACCAAAGATAGTGTTTCTGAAGCACTATCGTAAGAGTACCTACGATAGCGCTTCTTCAAAGAAACACTATTACAGGTATTTTCTTTAATACCGTTTTCTAGAGGAAATACTATCTTTTCCCCATTTTTAAAAAAATAATAATTTCCTATATTCAGTGCTTAAACTTACATACTCAAAAGGAAATTCAAAGCAAGAAAATGATATTCAACACAGAACATAGTCAATTATTTGGTAAGATTGTGATTCGAAAACTACAAAGGAACATATTCATACTAACCTTCTGCAAATAGAGACATAGGAATGTAAAGGAATCATGACATTACCTCTTAGAAATCTCATACTTTGTGTCTCGAGTTTTGCAAACTAAAAAGGAAATTTCATCAGTATCACAATTTGGAAATGAAAATTGAAAAGATTCATACTTACCTCACTACACTAGATTCGACCTTCAGTGTTGCGCTTATTTTTTGCATTTGATAGCTCTTTTGTGCGCTATCTATCTTGGCGCTATTAAAAGGGGCAACAATTCGAAGCACTGTCATAGATGCATCTACAAAACCGCTTTCCCAAGAAACATTATATTTGTTGGAATCTAAGATAGCGCATCGCCTGGAAATGTCGTCTAAAGTTAGGACCTAAGATAACGCTATTCTAGGAAGCAATATCTATTGTTGGACCAAAGACAACGCTTCTTCTAGAAAACGTTGTCTATTACGGATCTAAGACGATGCTTTTTTTTATAGAAAACACTATCCTTTATAGTACCTACAACTACGCTTCCTAAAAGAAGCATTGTCTTAGGTCTTTTTTCTGTAGTTTGTTGCTATACACATTCCCCTATAAGCATTCAGGGGATATTGATTGATCTAAAACTGTATTTGCACAGGAAAAGCAAGCCAATTCAAAGCAAAGAACAACAATAACAACAAAAATTATAAACTAACTAACTAGCTAAATGAAGTTAGAATTGAATTGCAAAATAAAACATTAGAATAAAATGAAGTTATGATTGACCTACTTTTGAATGGTCAAATTTAAGAATTTGATAAATATAAACTAATTAGCTAGCTAAATGACATACTGTTTGTGGGGTATTAGTTTGGTCGTGCAAAATGATCTGATGAACCTCATGATTTAGTAGTCACATTCTGTATTCTTTGGTTGGCGGGGGGCATTATAAAATGAAAACAAAAAACAAAATTAATGTATTTTTCTCTAAATAATTGGTTGAATTTTTGTAAATACTTTTATCTGGGTTTGTTTGATGATGTTTGATTTAGATTTGGCCACCCTGGCCCTGCATTGTGCACGATAAATTAACAAACCGCTAATAAAATCAAATAAACTTCATTAGATTAAATGTTTTAAATCATGACACACATATTTATATGTATGCTTACTTATCAAATACATCTTTCACCTCTTTGTGATTTGTCAGCTCACCACGCACGGATTCAAGTAATAACAACTCTCTTCATTGACATTGATGATGATCAACACCATTGTAAAGGGCACTATATAAAAATTTGAAAAAAAAAAATTAGCTCCTTTTGATGGATTGATTTACAATTTTTTTCTCAACTAATGGCATAGACAATGTTAAAATAATTGCAAAAAGCAAAAGAATAACTTCAATCAGATTTCTTTTACATTTCTCCAAAATACAATATTTCTGCATGCATAGATCACCAAATATCGAAATACTCAATGAAATTGAATGAGTCAAAATGATTCAAGAAGAAATAATGACACTTGATGACAACAACAAAACCTCCATTTTAAAGAAGGCAAACTTGGGACACAACTTGATGATCCTACATAAAAAAGGTCATGGAAGAGAACTTATAGATAACAAATATTAGTGATTGTATAGGTAAAAACATTAAGAAATCTCGATCAAGATGCTTATGAAAAGGAACAACTGGTGTAAACAAACATTGAACACACTACACAAGAATTTATTTTGACAATGCACATCATACATAGGATAATAACAAATAAAGCATGATGTTGTAATACCCCAATGTACATTAGGATACTACTTACCATTAACTACATAAGATAAATATAACGCCTAAACAACCAATAGGATTTTAATTAAAATCATTTACAAAATATGGTACAAGGTTTGACTTGGAATATGTCTCATTTTACAGAAAAAAACACTAGACATTTACACTAATTGTAAAAAAAAAAAAAAAAAAAAAAAAAGACTGAGGACTCTGATCCAGCAACAACCTCGAGGACCCCAGCTAACATGGGACAGCTGCTAAAGCATTTCCGGACATACTTTACAGCCCCCAACATAGAAGCGGTCAAACTGAAACAAAAGGGTGAGGGGTGAGATATAATAATCTCAGTGAATTCCTGCAAACAGACACTCAATTCAATATATATAAGTATAAACAACATCGATACATAATCAATGAAAGTAAACTTCACACACTTGGACATCCCTTTAGTTTTATCAGTGAAAAACGTCACTGTCCCCCGCGCACCAAGGTACTTAAGAGGAACTAGTTCTATGATGTAATGCAGATCATACGTCTATGATCACAAGCGGCGTCCCACTTGCTTTGCACTTACCTTCTTGCCTTCCTAAATGAAAGGACTTCTGTGATTGCCTTCCAAACGGGAAGGACTCTATACTCGACATCTGAAATGTCTCTGACCTCCATTCTAACTCGAATCATATCGGATAGAGGATGGTCATCATTATTGGATGCCAAGCTATAGTTTACTTTTATGCATTATCGTTACAATACAAAACATTTTAAATCAGCCCAAATAACCTTCACACAAATGCTTATCAAGAATTAAAACATCAACAGCACCTGCAGAAATTTTCAGTTTTCAGCCAACTTCTATGAATTTATTAAAATACCAAACGATATCGTATTTAGGAAAACTACCCCTCTATGGAAAGCTTAACATGTCTAGTTTATAAATAAAATTTATTTTTGAGGAAAAGATGACCAAAAAGTACAGTTTTAACCAACAAGCTACTGCATTCGAAAAACAGGACTGCAACTATCCTCTGACTTGTAATAGGTTTCTCTTCATCAATACTCAATGAAAAACAGAAAAATCAGTGCCTAAACTGTAGCAAATAGAGTCTAGTTTCCAACAAAAGAAGAATCATTTAGAAATTAGTTTTATAGAAACATTTATAAGCAAAAAACTGAACCTATGTCAATACGGGTTTGAGGACAGAAACCATAACATTTCCTAATAAGCAATATAACAAACACCTATCAAGCAGGATTTTTAACATGTCTATTCTCACATGTTGGCATATCAAAATCACCCCAATATCAAAACCAATTTACAATTACGCATGCATATCCAGAAATTAACTACAACATACCAACTAATGATCATATCATAACAAAATGCATGCAACACAAGGAACATCACAACATCTTCAAATAGTATAACTTATGCTTGGGTTTATGGTTACCAAGCTCTAAAACTAAGGAGGAACATACAGTCATAAAGAGCACCATACCAATTTCACATATACGTATTATTCATGTTTGGACAGAATTAAAACACATAGGAATCTATTCTACACAAATCAAGTACCATTATGCTCACAGTTATATAAACAGAATTTGCAGCAACTTGGAACTGGGTTTTCTCCACCAAAACTCTATCAAAATTAGAATTTCCAGAGCCTAAAATGTAGCCCAACATGTCTATTTCCTAATGGTACAAGAATGGTCCCAATCCAGTGGCTGTTCAGGGAGTTAGGGCTAGAACACCACAACAACATCAAAACAAATCCTCTGTTTTTGACAGCAACTTGCAAATCCGTTTTCTTCTTCTACACTTAATGAAATTTAGTCATTCCGGTGCCTATTTCGTGGAAAATTTTGTTTAGTTTCCAATGGTTTAAAATTCATTTCATAACGACTTCTGTGGAGGAAGTTATTGACAAAATACTGACAGGGTGTCAATACGGGTTTGGAGATTAATTCCTCCCCCTATATCAATTTCACCCAAATCAGTCCCTTATTCAAACATGCAATTAAACCCAATTATTCATACCACAAATAGAGTCAAAAATTAACAATTTACAAAGTCAATAAATCATGTATCAATTATTTGGGGTTTATGGTTACCCAATGTTACAAACAAGCAAGAACTCACCTCAACCAAGATTAGGAGTGTAGGAACACAAGGAATGGAGTGGGTTGATGATCCTAAGGTTCACCTTGCTCTATTTCTTCCTCTCTACTCACATGCAAGCTTTGGGCATTTGATGGAGTTCCTCTTCTTCCCCTTCTGTTTCTCTCTTCCTTTCTTCTTCTCTTTCTTTTTTCTGTTGTTTTCTGCCCCTTCTCACGTATCCCCCTTCCTCTTATCCCATTCTATTTACTTTTTTTTTTTGTTTTCTTTTTAATAATAAAACCTAACTTACTCTTTACACCCCCTTCAACTATTTAATACACCCATGACTTAATTCTAAACATTTCTTCCTTCATAAATCAAAAACATTTATTCTTAACCACCATTAAAACACTTCTCCCTCAAAGATATTCTCCCTCTATTTAATGGGTAATGTTATTTATGCAATTAGGAAATTTGGAATATTACATTACTCCCCTCCTTTTAAATAATTTTGTCCTCAAAATTAGGCACAAATCTGCTAAAGGCTCATAGCCTGGAGGGTTATTCTCATACGATAGCACTTGCCGCTAACATAACAAACCTTCTTTTACTTGCATGGTGCAAGGTTTGCGAGTGAGGATTTGATACTCGCAACAACTCTAGATTGGATTTGGGGGTACATATACCTACCGGTATAGATTAAAGTTGCATAACTCGATAAGGTTTCCCAATGAAATGAGTACGAATACTTATACTCCACGCCTCACTTGGGTCCCCACATGGCTTCCCACAAGATCCTTCATAGCAATAGCGGTTGAGCTTCCGCTGCGGACTCTGATCTCTCAAATCTTGCATGTAAGCTTAACTCTCTCTATTTATGAATTGATGGTAAGAGTTGAAATCCTTCATGTCTTAGTTCTATGGTTGGACTCCCAGCTCTTACGATCCTAGGACTCGAACACCAATTCTCTAGCCAAAACATTAGTTCCAGCACACTAACTCTCTTTAATCTTGAAGTTCTCGCTCTTTCGTAACAAAATTAGAACTACAAAGTGTAAACTACCAACATGATCCTTAAACATACAACCCAAACTCTTGATGTTGCTATCTCTAAGCTTACTATCACACATACACTGGGTTAATTAGCATCAACATCAAATGTTACAACTCACATGACATCAATTAATACATGTTGGTCTACTATTGCTAGTCTCATCAATACTAACATTCATGACTGTGAAATCACATTGCATAGGCTATATATCATCTATATCAAACAACAGGTAAAACTAGTCTAAACTGACAAACATTCTGAAACTTCTAGAGGTATCAAGTCTTTACACAATTAGATAGCTATATCGTATGCATCCTTAAGCACTTTCAAATCATCGTAAAATTTAATCAAATTTTTGGAGTCTCATGCAAATACACATCTTTCCCATACTTTCATTACACTCATCTATTCTTTAAACCATTTTGCATATATAGATTGCAATACAGAAGATGTTTCTCTAGGCACTACATATTAAAACTATTTATTGGCCCATTATTTTATCCAATTCAACGGAACGAAAAAAAAAAATAATCCTTCGTGGTTCACAACTAAACAATGCAGAGGTTAAACCATTCAACATCAAAAGACATAGGAAATAGGTGAAGAAAGAAAAGATCAAGTTGTTCATTTATTTTAACTAGAAAGTTACCAACTAAGGTTAGAATCCTTATCTTCACGATTCAAAGTCTATATTTATGGTTAAGAGATCGGGAGAATTTCACAAGCTCCTTTTTTTTAATTCCTTCTTCTATCCAAACTCCCTCATGTCTCCTAACAACAATTATCATCAATTTATGACTTTCTAATAAATTAGTTTGGCAGTGCCCTCAATCATGAAAACGACAAGAACCAAAAACAAAACTCTGGTTTGGCAACAACAAAACCATGAATCTGTAAACTTACTTGACTAACACTTTAACATCTATCATGACACTCATAAACAATGATAAGGCAATACAGAGAGGTAATTGAGTCCAAGTAAGGTAAAACTATCCACGAGATATATTGATGGATCTATATTAATTTTAAAATCAAACATAAGAGTTTTGTGTTATGTAAGGAAGAATTTAAAGGGATGCAGGAGGTAATAAAACTTAAGCCCCTAACCCAGAACTTTTAATCACGGAATTTGGAAGGCAACACACTTTGTTCATTTAAGTTTCTTAACCTAAGGCCAGTGACCCAGCCAGATGGAAATCCACAATCATTATAATTGTAATACTGTGCATTCTTCAATATCCCATTAAACTAAGCATGACAAGTACACAATCATAGATCTGGATTAATCAAATTTTTTTTTTTTTGAACTTTTTTCATACTTGGCATTAGGCAAATTAGTTAGGCAACCAAAGAACACAAAACAAAGCATGCTATAAGTGAAAACTCTAGGAAGCCATGATATAACATGTTCTAAGTCATTCAAATCCACATACAAGCTTCAATAGGTCAAATATCATAGATCTAACATTTATGCAGCTCCATAACTCTT
This sequence comes from Ammopiptanthus mongolicus, assembly GCA_039655645.1. Taxonomy (NCBI): domain Eukaryota; kingdom Viridiplantae; phylum Streptophyta; class Magnoliopsida; order Fabales; family Fabaceae; genus Ammopiptanthus; species Ammopiptanthus mongolicus. The sequence goes on from CM077345.1 coordinate 77,103,237, forward strand.
ATCTAAACATGCAATTAAGCCCAAAATCTTGCGCAACACAGAAAACACACATATAAACATATATATTTATCACATTACCAAACTAAGCAAATCCCAAAATAAGGAAATGATCAATCCTCATGAAAGCAAGTATATAAGCAACCCAAGGTTTCAAGGGAGCCAACAAGGAAGGAGAAAAGATGAAGAACAACTCATTCCATAGTCTAGTTCCTTGTTTGTGAATGTTTTTCAACTTTTGACATACATCTATTTTCCTTTCTATTTTAGAAATGAAAACACATGATTAAACATAACTCAACATGCGATTATCTTGGCAACTTCAGGTTGCCTAAGTGCAACGGATGAAACTTGGGAGTAGACACGAGCATCCATCCCTTGCAAGCATTTAGGACTTGCAATGTTTAAACGTACCCGATTAGTGGGAGGAATTTAAAGATCATATTAGATACTCCCAATGCAAGCAATAGAGTATAATAGCACCACATAAGCATGCAAGGGTTATAACACTCACAATTATCCAATATTTAGTATCCTCTGATGTAAAAACACAAGTAAGAAAAGAGGGTAAAAGGACAATTTCTAATCTGTGCAAGGTTGTAATATTTTTATTAGCATTTGATCCTATGTCGTGAACATTCCAAACAAACTAGGCCAACATCTTGAATTCATACATTTAATTTACAAGCCAAAAAATTTAGCAACGACCAAAAGCAGTTTATCAAACAGGGAGTGGCAAACAACATTCAAAAAAACATATAAGCTATAATCAACATGTGAACATACAGCATTGGCAGGAAAGGAAAAGAGATCTAAAACGAGAAGAAAGATTAAAATGACTTACGAATCAATTACCCGAAATTACAAATAGAACCATAGCGACTTCTAATACCATTGTTATCGTCACAAGGACCCATTTATAATCTCATTCAGCTACCAGCTCAGTACCCTTTGAGGGATAAACCAAACACCAAGCATGTTATGACAGCAATATTTTACACAGTCCTCACGGTGTCAGAAGGACACCATTTGTGTTCTTAGATTCCACGTTTCGCATACAGGGTCCCATTACCAAAAAGGTTTAAGCAATGGCAGAAGTAAATTTTGATGGGAGCAGCGATTCTATCATTTTATCATGCAGCAGACATGCGATAAAAGAAAGGCACAAAAGGAAGCAAACTATTCTGAAGATGAAATCCGAAATGGACAAATAAGGAGCATTATGAGACATTGTATCCGAGGAAAATTTTTCAACCAATTCACGAATATGTTGTACTTTCGTACCAGTTATAACCTTTACTAATCAAACACTTCACAGGAAAGTACGGCTCAACTAGATTTATAAACAACTAATATGTTCACAAGCTTCAACCATTTTAAAGGTTTGAAATTCTGTTTCTAAAAAGGGTGTACAACCAAAAACATTCACGAAAAGATGGACTTTTACAAATGACTTGTTCTAGTAGGGTGATACTGCTCATCATTCTTTATGCGAATACCTGGGGTGGCCTACCTCATTAATTCGTATGAAGAAATTGGAACAATATCAACCCACATAACTTGACGGACAGACACCCTAAGCTGGATCATACTAGACACATAACTCACAGTCCGATGGGATCGAACTGCTTTGATACCATAATGTAATACCCCAATGTACATTAGGATACTACTTACCATTAACTACATAAGATAAATATAACGCCTAAACAACCAATAGGATTTTAATTAAAATCATTTGCAAAATATGGTACAAGGTTTGACTTGGAATATGTCTCATTTTAAAGAAAAAAACACTAGACATTTACACTAATTGTAAAAAAAAAAAAAAAAAAAGAGACTAAGGACTCTGATCCAGCAACAACCTCGAGGACCCCAGCTAACATGGGACAGCTGCTAAAGCATTTCCGGACATACTTTACAGCCCCCAACATAGAAGCGGTCAAACTGAAACAAAAGGGTGAGGGGTGAGATATAATAATCTCAGTGAATTCCTGCAAACAGACACTCAATTCAATATATATAAGTATAAGCAACATCGATACATAATCAATGAAAGTAAACTTCACACACTTGGACATCCCTTTAGTTTTATCAGTGAAAAATGTCACTGTCCCCCGCGCACCAAGGTACTTAAGAGGAACTAGCTGTATGATGTAATGCAGATCATACGTCTATGATCACAAGCGGCGTCCCACTTGCTTTGCACTTACCTTCTTGCCTTCCTAAATGAAAGGACTTCTGTGATTGCCTTCCAAACGGGAAGGACTCTATACTCGACATCTGAAATGTCTCTGACCTCCATTCTAACTCGAATCATATCGGATAGAGGATGGTCATCATTATTGGATGCCAAGCTATAGTTTACTTTTATGCATTATCGTTACAATACAAAACATTTTAAATCAGCCCAAATAACCTTCACACAAATGCTTATCAAGAATTAAAACATCAACAGCACCTGCAGAAATTTTCAGTTTTCAGCCAACTTCTATGAATTTATTAAAATACCAAACGATATCGTATTTAGGAAAACTACCCCTCTATGGAAAGCTTAACATGTCTAGTTTATAAATAAAATTTATTTTTGAGGAAAAGATGGCCAAAAAGTACAGTTTTAACCAACAAGCTACTGCATTCGAAAAACAGAACTGCAACTATCCTCTGACTTGTAACAGGTTTCTCTTCATCAATACTCAATGAAAAACAGAAAAATCAGTGCCTAAACTGTAGCAAATAGAGTCTAGTTTCCAAAAAAAGAAGAATCATTTATAAAGGAGTTTTATAGAAACATTTATAAGCAAAAAACTGAACCTATGTCAATACGGGTTTGAGGACAGAAACCATAACATTTCCTAATAAGCAATATAACAAACACCTATCAAGCAGGATTTTTAACATGTCTATTCTCACATGTTGGCATATCAAAATCACCCCAATATCAAAACCAATTTACAATTACGCATGCATATCCAGAAATTAACTACAACATACCAACTAATGATCATATCATAACAAAATGCATGCAACACAAGGAACATCACAACATCTTCAAAGAGTATAACTTATGCTTGGGTTTATGGTTTCCAAGCTCTAAAACTAAGGAGGAACATACAGTCATAAAGAGCACCATACCAATTGCACATATACGTATTATTCATGTTTGGACAGAATTAAAACACATAGGAATCTATTCTACACAAATCAAGTACCATTATGCTCACAGTTATATAAACAGAATTTGCAGCAACTTGGAACTGGGTTTTCTCCACCAAAACTCTATCAAAATTAGAATTTCCAGAGCCTAAAATGTAGCCAAACATGTCTATTTCCTAATGGTACAAGAATGGTCCCAATCCAGTGGCTGTGCAGGGAGTTAGGGCTAGAACACCACAACAACATCAAAACAAATCCTCTGTTTTTGACAGCAACTTGCAAATCCGTTTTCTTCTTCTACACTTAATGAAATTTAGTCATTCCAGTGCCTATTTCGTGGAAAATTTTGTTTAGTTTCCAATGGTTTAAAATTCGTTTCATAACGACTTCTGTGGAGGAAGTTATTGACAAAATACTGACAGGGTGTCAATACGGGTTTGGAGATTAATTCCTCCCCCTATATCAATTTCACCCAAATCAGTCCCTTATTCAAACATGCAATTAAACCCAATTATTCATACCACAAATAGAGTCAAAAATTAACAATTTACAAAGTCAATAAATCATGTATCAATTATTTGGGGTTTATGGTTACCCAATGTTACAAACAAGCAAGAACTCACCTCAACCAAGATTAGGAATGTAGGAACACAAGGAATGGAGTGGGTTGATGATCCTAAGGTTCACCTTGCTCTATTTCTTCCTCTCTACTCACATGCAAGCTTTGGGCATTTGATGGAGTTCCTCTTCTTCCCCTTCTGTTTCTCTCTTCCTTTCTTCTTCTCTTTCTTTTTTCTGTTGTTTTCTGCCCCTTCTCACGTATCCCCCTTCCTCTTATCCCTTTCTATTTACTTTTTTTTTATTTTCTTTTTAATAATAAAACCTCACTTACTCTTTACACCCCCCAACTATTTAATACACCCATGACTTAATTCTAAACATTTCTTCCTTCATAAATCAAAAACATTTATTCTTAACCACCATTAAAACACTTCTCCCTCAATGATAGTCTCCCTCTATTTAATGGGTAATGTTATTTATTCAATTAGAAAATTTGGAATATTACAGATGTCCTCGGAGAAGAGTACAATTCTGCAATAATTTGTTTCACTAAAACAGAAACAATAGCTCCATGTTAAAACCACTAGCTAATAGTTAATACATGAATACAATCAAACTATAACAAGAGTGATTTCAACCAGTTATCCAAGATTCATGCATAGAGAAAATATGAGTTATTGTGTACCCATCAGAAAGAAATAAAAAAGATAAAAAGGAAGGGTTACAACTCTCAGACCAAATGAAACTGTGAAAGTAACAAAATATGGTGATTGCGGAATATTTTTTTACACTAAACTCAAAATGCTTGAAAGTGCGGGCATTTAACTTTAACAAATAAAGGTAAGCATACAAAACTATGAACCACCAAGCCACAGATGCAGTATTAAAGATGCTCTAGGTTAGGGTGAAAATAAAAAGAAGGAAAGAGTGTTGAAATTCTAAAATTAACGAGAGCCATAACAAGCTTCTTACTATAAAATTGTTGAGTTAGGAGAAGCAATATTTCATAAAAAAAAAATTAAGTTTAAAAAAAGTGACTCACCCTATGTTGCGAGTAGCCATTTAACCCTAAGTGTTTGAGGAGACTTAAGGTTTGAATAATCAAAATGACTTTCCAACTGAAGATACTTACCAGTGTTTGAAGAGACTCTAAGTAACCCTATGTATTTCAAATGACAGGGATGAAGAGACCTACCAGTTGATGTGGAAGACGGAGAAAGTGAGTTGCTCGGTAGTGGTGGTGAATCGACTAAAGAGATTGAGAGAGGGCTCACGGGAGTGAAAGAGGAATAGAGCGAGAGAGAGGGTCATCGAGATGGGGAGTGAGAGTCTGAGAGAGAGCACATGTTTGAAACAGTGAAAGAGAGTAATAGGTCATAAAGAGTGTTTTGTTTTTTAAAATTGAGAAAAGATAGTGTTTCCTTCGAGAAGCATTGTTAAATATATCCCTTGTAATAGCGTTTCCTCATAGAAGCGTTGTTAAATGTATCCCTTTTAACAATGTTTCTTAAACAAAGCACTATTAAAGGTATGGTGTACCATTAGTAGCGTTTTGTTTACGAAACACTATTAAAAGTGATACATTTAACAACGCTGCTATGAGGAAACACTATTATATCTGTATAGCACAATTTTTGGAGGGAATGATACCAAGTGTCATTACAAGACTGCGTGTCTCTTTATTTCTACACCAACGTTGCAACTTCTGTTTATGGTTTCTCTCTGAAAATGCACAATTGCACTTCTTTGTGTTCTCCACTAACTGCATGTTCGCTTGTGTGTATAAATAGAACCATTCCTTACTCTGAAACCATTCCACATTCTGAAACCTTTCACTCTCAGAAACCTCTCTCCGAATTTCATCCCATCACAATGAGGAAAATTAATCTTGAAGAGCTTAAAAAGGATGGATATGACGCAATTAGAGAGGTTACAGTTAAAAGATGGACTAATTACTTTGACAAGTGGAAAATCATCCTTGCAGTAAAAGTCAAGAAGTTCTGATCAACTGTTGATACCAACACTGACAGATCCATCACTGGGCACATAAGTGGTGGTGCATTAGTGACCATCACCCAAACTCTTGTTGCTAAAATAACGGGAGCTCCAAACAATGGTTTGGAAAGTTTTAGAAGTTTAGACTGAATAAAGGAAAACCCAGACATTTATCTGAAGAAGGTATATAAGAGATTGTTTAGGGGCAACGCTAGTCTGAAGAAGAATGAGATAAGCCTACTGACCAGCAAGGCTAGATTCTTACTGGAGTGTTCCTACCATTTCATTCTTCCCCTAACAGAAAGTGAAAGCTTGAACGTTCCTCACCTATCAAAATCTAAAATGACTGTGGTGTATCACCTCCTCACCTACTCCAAAATCAACCTTTCATTCCTCATCATGGAATATCAAAAATATTGTCTTCGAGGGAATGGCTGTGGCATCCCCTATGGAATGCTCTTTATTAGGATCTTCATATATAATCAAGCCTATGAGCATGACGCATTGTTAATCCGACCTAAACCTCTAGACACTGCCTTCCTCAGAGGCAGAGGTATTTAACCGGCTCCTCTCGACTCTTCATCTTCTTCTGAATCTACATATACAGAGCCTTCCTCACCACTATCTCCATCTGAATATGACCTAGAGGAGATTCAGTAAAAGAGATAGCGTGAGTATAGCCTGGCCAATCCCAATGTCGGGCTATCTTTTCAGGCTTGGGGAAAGGTTGGAATATATGGCCAAGAAGAGAAAAAAAGAGTCGTCTTTATAGTCATACCCCAATGTTGTTCTTAGAAATCTTTACAAACTATCTATTTGTATAAATAACTTTTTAATTATAAAAAGAAGTATGATTTTCTATTATTCTATGCTCCCCTCAATATCTAACATGATCAATTCCATTGTCAAGTGTCTACTTATACTGTAACACCCTGATTTTCTAGTTTTCTTAATTAATCAGTATTTATGTATTTGTATTTTATTGGAGGGTCTAGAAAATGAAACAAAATAAACTAAGACCATAGTCAAACTCTACGATATCGTAGGAGGCTATAGTTAAAGTTTGGGTCGAAAACTCAGACGGAGCCCAGTTAGCTTTTTTCATTGACAGTAGTATTTTACTACTATCGAGACCTAATTTGGACTCGTGAACGAGAAAGTTAATCTTAGAATCACGTTTTCTACATTTTCGAAAAAATGTGTCCTGACGTTCGAAAATGAAAATAATAATAAAATATTCGGACGATAACTCGAACCGGGAGATGTTAGGAGCTGTAAAGGGATTTAACGGGACCCGCTAAGGGATAAAATTGATGTCACATCAAGTCACATCACCTCAAGAAGCATGCCATGACTCGACACTGTCATAATGACAAATGAAAATATCTGGACGCGAAAAGACCAAAATGCCCCTGGTCTTTTTCCTAAAGGACATCTATGTCCTAAAATATCTAAAAACGTGTCATAACTCACTCTCTCTCCTCAAAATTTTGAGCCTCACACACTCTCTCTCCTCTCCATCTTCTTCTTCTTCTTCCTTCTTTCTCTCCATTTCTCTTTTCCTCCATTTTTCTTCGTAACTTCACCTCCATTTTTACTCAACTTCCACAAGGATTTTCAAGCAAATTTGTGAAGCAAAGTTGATCCTCTCATCCTCCTCTATAACCTAAGAGGTCTTGAGCTCTCAATCTTCATTTTCTCCATTAAAATTCATGAGTTCAAGTTTTAAGATCCAAACTTCAAAAATCTCTAGAAAATTGTAGAAAAATCCTTTTAATGCCAAACCAATTTCTATGATATAGTTTCATCCCCTACTATCATAATCCAAGAGCATGAAATCAAATAATTTTTCTAGCATATTTATCTTTAAGGGGCCGAATCTATGTTTCTTTTTGGGGAAAATGGGTTTTTGTCCAATTTGTGTGAAATGGTTCTTGATTTCACCTATTTCATTCCTTAATCATGTAATCCAAGTGATTAGGAAGCCAAATCAAACTCTCACCTATTTTTAGAGGTGATGGCCAGAACCCTACTTTGTTGGTTTAAGGGGTTTTGGTTCAAATCTTTGATAATTGATCATGGATTATGTCTTAGGTATGCTTAAGGATCATTGATCCAAGAGTTGGTAGAATTTCAACATCCCTAGTCTATTTAATTAAATAGGGGCAGTATCTAATCCTAAGGATTAGGGGGGTTGGTGATTTAACTGTATTAATTTCTGGTTGTGTTTTGTGGTATAGAATCGGACAGGACTCGGACATTCGACCGCGCATCCGACTGACTGTTGCGGAGCCGCATCCGGAGTCACCCGGGAACATCACTAAGGTGGGGGAAAGAACCACAATATCGTCGGGGATAATATATATTGATATGCGTAGGGCGACCCAAACCCTACTAGAGGTCGTTTGACCGATACGATGATTTTACTGCATATTGAGGATGTATGCTCTGTGATTGGATATTTAATATGATATATGTGATATATATGTTATGCTTATTATATGCTTATGATTGATTAAATATGATTTATCTGTAAGTTGTTTTTTACTGTTGAATCTTTGCTGGTTGTTATTCGTATACTGTTGTGACTGCTGATGTCTGAGTAGAGCTAGGCAGTGATTTTCTGATAAGTTGGGAGATGAATGTGTGGTGAGAAAGTTGAGGATATATATATATATATATATATATATATATATATATATATATATATATATATATATATATATATATATATATGTCGTAGTGCTCAACCTAAAAATACAGTTGATCTGTTGATGTTGTGATATAAAGTCGATACTCGGTTAAGCAGGAGGAAAGTTGGTTGTGGTTGTTTATAAGTCATGGTTGAGGCACTAAGTGTTGATCCTGAGATGAGTCAGTGAGATTCAGGTTACATAATCGTTGTTCATCACTATGTTGGCATACGGGCGATTCCGATTTTACCTGCGGGGAGATGATAGTACCGATTAGTTTGGCGTAGGGGCGATTCTGATCTTACCTGCAGGGAGATGATCGTACCCGTTAGTCGAATTGTAGACGGACGGGCAAATGTCTCGACCTAGCCTGCGGGCGGGGGGATATGTCGTTTACGAAAGTTAAGTTGTTAATGGACGGGCGAATGTTCCGACCTAGCCTGCGGGCGGGGGAACATGTCGTTACCGTAAGTTGCGTTGTTGACGGACGAATGTTTTGACCTGGCCTACGGGCGGGGGAATATGTCGTGCTCATGAGACGAGTTGAGCATGTGGTCTTTTGACTGAACCCTGCCTCATGGGGGTAGCATAGTGATGACCGAGACACCTTGATCTGTTGGGGATATCGCGTCTTGATCGCATCCATATAGTCGTTAGTTGCATGAGTGTAAGAGACATTAGTTAAGAGGAAATTATCCGGGAGTTGTTTGATTGTCACTGTTGTGATTCTGAATGTTACTATCTATATATATTATTTTATATAGTTGTTTTCCCAGTTATGACATATTACTGTTTCTTATCCCATATATTTCTCTGTGGTGTATTTTCTTTATTCTCAACTGTACGAGAAGATCCTGTTGAGGATTTGCCAGAGAAGATTGACGGTATACCCGTAGAACCAGATGCTGGCGGGAGAGCCCTGGATCCCGGTGTTGGAGGACTTTAGACATTGGGGGGTTAGTAGTTGTAGTTGTTATGGCCAGTATACGGGTTGAGTAACATGTATTTTTGGGGCCAGGAGAGGAAGTCGCATGTATTCTTATTTTATTCTGCTGCTATGCTTTCGTGTTACTTATCAGTTGTGTACTCTGAGACTTTGTTTACCTCAGTTGTTGTAGGCTCTACTGATGGAGCCAATACTCTTATGTCTGTATATATTATTATGGTACCAGTATACTTAATGTTTTAATATTTCCGCAATTTTGTACTATCACGCTACGCTGTAATGCTAATAATTATAAATGGGGTTACCAATGGGGCTCCGTGGAAGGGGTTGTCTCATATACTAATTAAGTTTATATGTAACATGATCAATTCCACTGTCAAGTGCCTACTTATAAAACTAATTTTCAACTATTTATCATACACCTATAAGAAAATGTCAAGAACCAATTATCAGGCAAAATTGATTATGGACAGTTTTGATCATGGACATTTTTCTATGCGTCGAAGGTTGAATATCGGGTTTTTTTATGTGCAGTGGTTTATTGTATGTTCATGAATTGTGTCAACTAATGTGTAGATAGTTGGTCACCTAGATCTCGTTTTGTTCTAATACTGGAGAAAGATAGTGTTTCCTCAAGTATGTGTTATTATAGTGAATCCTTTAATAGCGTTTGTTTTGGGAAACACTACTAAAGCTATATATTTTAAAAGCCCTTCTCCAGGAAAACATTGTAAAAGGTAGAGCGCATTTTTAAAAAAAAAGGTATGGCGGTAAAGACAACATTTGTTACACCTCGAAAATCTTGTTTCTACTGTTTAGCTTCTTTTGTGAATAAATTGTTTGAAAATACAAATTGGCTAATTATAAGTAATGTTAATTACTTATAGATAAGAATTCTATTGAATTCAAGTAAAGAACTCCTAATTCCTAAAATACTTTCTTGAGCTTGTATGTGTTGTTCTGGAGCTGAGCCGATGAAAATATTATTATTTTAATTGAGACCGCTATACCTTGGGATACGTGTCATGGTCGGGGAAGTAATCTGACCCCGGGCAGGGAAGTTGATCTGGACCAGAGCCTTGAGTAGTTCATGACTGCTTTTCACGCTTCCCTAGACCTTGTCACCTTTTGTCAAGATCATGTCATCCTTACCTTAAATGGAAAAACAATTTAACCATTTATTGTTAATCTTGCCTACTTTCAATGAGAGATCAACACCTATGTACTTGATTAAATCCTAACCATCCAAATTACTTACACAATTTTCATCCATGTCATAACACATTAATAAAAAATTTGGTGATAAGCACCTTAAGGCCTCACGGCCAGTACTTGTTCTAAACACCCAAAAACACTTCTCATTTTGCTTCCAAAGATCAAACACACCTTTTCTTTCAAGTTTGGAAAAACCTCACTTCTCTCTCTTCTCCTTCTACATTAGCTTCTCACCCAAACAACATCATCCAAATTTCTCTTTCAAATTCTAAGACCATAGTTGTTCTTGTCTTAGTCTCTTAATCATCTTTGATGAAGAAAGTTTTCTCTTTGGAGCAACTTTGTTCTTGACTCTCAAGAACACCAACCTTGTTCATCAAGTGTTCTTCACTAAATAAGTCTCTAATCTTACTTTTCTCTTCATTTCCTTTCATTAAATCATGAAACAACATCTTCTAGGTCATGATTTTTGTAAAACAAGTTTCAAAACTTTGTGTTCTTACAATATATAGGTTCGGCCTCTGCAAGTTTTGGTGTTTGGAGTTTTGATCATAAAAAGGGAACTTCATTAAGGTAAGGGGTGAGTGAACCACATCACACCCAATTGGTGGTTGTGAACATGGTTTATGGGTTTGGTTTGGGAAAGCCATAAACCAAGGGTTTTTCTACTTGTCTATTTGGTTCTCTATGGGAACAATATTGTAATATTTATTTGTTGCTTGATTTGTGTTCATTGATATGTTTGAATGGTTGAAAATGACTTTTATTTTTTGGAAAACCCTAACCTAAGGTTCCTCCATTGATTTGTTGAAAGGAGTTCGTGAAAATGTGATTTTTGAATTTGACCTTATGTGAGTCATTTCTGTTTTTATCTCAACGTAGACCTCGGATTTCAAAAAATGTTTATGATCCTGAAACTAGAAATCTTGGGATTTATTTTGGTCACAAATTTCGTTTGGATTCATGAACATTTGAACTTTAAAAATTTGTTTCAACCTAAGCATAGGATTTTGTTTTGGATTCTAACTTTGGTGTGCTATTTTGTGAAACTGTATTAATAAGATGACTGTTTTCGAAAACAAATTTTATATTAAAAAATTAGACATCCTAAGATTTCATATGAGTCCTTATTTTCTTAAATCTGATTTCGTTTGGTCGATCAAATGTTTGTCACAATGTGGTGCTTGAATGCTGAAAAAAATCTGTATGCAAGTTTTGTGCTGATTTTTGGAAATGGATGTTATGTTGTTGTTTCTTTTGATATATTGATGATCATACTTGATTGTGAAATGATTTGGTGAAGCAAAATCTTCACATTGAACCTAGTATAGGATTCGGCTAAACCTAGAACAAAAATTGTTTTCAACTTCAATCTTTAAAACTCAAGTAATGGGCATAAGCCGTCAGTAATGGGCTTTTTCTGATGGAAAGCCGACGGCCGAAAATCCATTAGACACTAGCTCTTTGGTAATGCATACGACAGCCAAGCGCAAAAGGTCGTCAGAATCTCATCCCTATTACTTAAGCCCTTGATCGACGGCCTTAGCCGTCGATATTTACCTGCAACATATTAGCGACGGCTAGGCCGTCAGAAAGTACCTGTACACCTTCAAGTTTTCTAAATTTATATTTTTAATTAATTAATTAATATATAATTATATTTTATATTTATTAAAAAATTATATTTCTTATTAATTATTTACAAATATTAATTAAATAAATATTGCATAATAAAATTAAAGATGACATTAACGAAATTAAAATTGTACCCAAATGATAAATAACATATGTTTTTACAATACATAGTGAAAGCGAAACAAGGAAACACAAGAAGGGGGGTTGAATTGTGTTTCTTAACCGATTTTCGAAAACCCTTTCTTTTTAAAACAAATGTTTAAAGTAGGAAGATGAAAGAACACAATAAAACGATTATAGGTGATTAAGATACTTTGTTTTCAATCCCCAAGTTAGTAATAAAAAAACTTTAACGAGATAGAGAAAGAGAGATTCACATAAAGAAATATCCTGGTTCACTCTTTCAAAACAAAGAGCTATGTCCAGTCCCTTCCTCCAGAAGGTTTTTCCACTAAAACTCTTAGCACTTAATACAAGCTGTTTCCAAGTCTCTCCAAGACTATAACTCCAAGTATTATGCACCTCTCTAGGCAGCAAGTATTCTTTTATAGACAAGCCTCTTCAGGCTCAGCAAATCCTAAGATTTGAGAGGGGTTTTTTCGGAGCTTTTTACAAACTCACAACAGTGAAAGTATTACACGAAATAGCTCTTGACAATCTGTTTACAACTTTACAATGAAAGAATGAGAAGGTTTACAGATCAAAAACTGAGAGTGGAAGCTTTTTGGCTTTTTGCACAATGAAATCTCTTGAATATTTTCTTGCTTGTGTGTTATCCTTTTTTTTTTTTTTTTTGCTTCTTCAGAGGAGGGTCTTCTTATAGCTTTCTTGACCTTCTGATTTCAAAATATAGGGAGAATCTTTTCTGTTTAGACTCAATCAAATATCCGTTAGGCACAGATCATTTCACAGTTGTTTTCCGTTGTGTAATTGTTCTTTCAGAATGAGGAGGTAGTAGTAGCTTGAATGGTAGCAGACTGATTTTGCTTTGATGGCCGACAAGCGTTTTTCTCTACGTGATTTGCTTTGTACGACGTTCGTACCTTCTTTTGTCTTTATGTGAAAAAGATATTTTCTTAAAATCATTTAAGACTTTCGAAAAAGAGCGTGCCACGTCATCTACAAAAAGAAGTAAGTGGACGCATAGGCAAATATATAATTGGACGCACAAGTGTTGTAGACAATTGGACGCATACGCATTGAAGACAATTGGACGCATAAGCATTGAAGACAATTGGACGCATACGTATTGAAGACAATTGGACGCACAATAATTATAAACAATTGGATGATAAAGCAGTGTAAATATTTGGACGTAAACCTTTACCACTTGGTTTCTTTGGACGGATATATTGCAGTGAGTTGTCCTTTAAGAGCTAGGTGAAACTTTGGTTTTTGGAGAACTATCTGAAGTCAGAAACATACAAAGGTCTTTTGACCTTATGGATTAGCATAAACTTGACTTCGAGTATTTTCAATAAACATATAATAACTTTGTTAATCATTAAAACTTTTAGGGGTCATTAGTCATTACTGTTTTGGTTCTAATAATCTCCCTCTTTTTTATGATGACAAACATTATAATGAAGCATGTTTTTTGAAACAATATAGACAGTGTATCGTAAAAAAAAAAGGCTCCCCCTGAGATTATGCATTTACATATTGAAGACATAACTCAGATTATGAAAGTATAAAAGACAGGATATATAACCAAACGTTCAATTCATTTCATATATATAACAACTTGACACATTTCATTTCATATATTTTCTCCCCCTGTTTATCATCAGACAAAAAGAATAAAGGGAGGATACAACATCATTATCAGCAAAAAGAAATGATAAGATTCTAAGGAGATGGAGGCGGAAATTCAAGGAAGACGCGATGAAGATAAGAGAACAATTGAGCCATCTTTCGATCTAACTCTTCAGAGACCCTAGCTGAGATCCGATCTACTAAGTAGTCAGCAACTTCAGGAGTCAGACTAGGAGGTAGAGAAGGAGCCGAAGATGGAGCAGGGTGAGCTTCTTCGGCTGTAGAAGAGTTGACACCTTCCTCATCAAGATGTAGTTCCACCGTGTTTCCAGACAGGGTGGAAGTAGCATCAAGACGTTTCGTGTGTTGAACCGAGCTGGCTTCCGTTTGGGAAAAAGGAACAGCAACTGAAGCAGGAGAATTATCCACTGGAACCTCTGAAGATGTGGCTTCTTCATGAGAGTACCATGGAAGCAGAAGAATAGGAGGAGGAGAAGATGATTCCGGGACCGGTGATGGAGGTACGGAGGGTGGGGCATCTTGAGGTGAGAAAGGTGGAGATGGGGATGGGGAAAAGGATTTTTGTGGGGAGGGAGTAAAGGTTGAAGAGTCTGATATGAGGATTTTGGGTCGAGGTGATTGTTGGGCTACGGTTTTGATGCGCTTTAGTTTTGGTGGAAGAGTGATGGACACAGAGAGTTTAGGATTGGGGTAGGGGATAGGAGATGGTTCTTCAGAAGGAGTGGATTGTACAGAAGGGTTGGGTAAGGGTGAAGGAGAGACCTTACTTTTCTTTGTAAGAAGAAGAGCAATAGGAACATTGTCCTCATCATCTTCTTCGTCGTCTTCATCCACCAGAAGTTTTCTCTTTCTGTATCGAGGTTTAGAGGAACCAGCTTCTAGATCCTCTTGAGAGGAAACATGAGCCTGCTGCTTTGAGCCTAAATCAGCCTTAAGCAAAGGTCCATGAATCTCTTCAACAAATGGAAGTACCACACCATTGAGCTTGATGAACTTTTCTCCACAGATGGTGTAAGCAATTCCTTCCATCATTGAGGCGAACTCTAGGCTCGGCTTTTCCTCAAATTCTTCGAACACATTTTGAGATGAAGCCTGAGTGGATGGATCAGGGGAGAAAAGAGGAGGATTTGCAACGTTTTGAGTTTGATGCTTCCTTCTCTTAAGACTTTGAAGATCGTCCATGCATGGAGCTTGAGCAGAAGAGGTCTGAGCTTGATCAAAAGCCAGCACAGTTTTGAGTTGCATTTTGGAGAGGTTTGCCTTTCCAAACACAGGGCAGCTCACTGTTTGATAGGAGGTTTTGATGCTAGGATGAACTTTTTGTAGCATCCGATAAACCCCTTGATTTTCAAAGATGCGGGAGAGAAGGATTGCATATGTAATGGTCTTCACAGAGACGACATCAATGCAGTTTTCTTTGAAATGGTCAAAGAGAAGAGAGGGAAGATTGATCTTTATACCATACAGCAGATGGGTGAGCAGGAAGGAATGCACCTCAGAGATGGAGTCTTTGGATCCAGCTTGGTGCAGAACGGCTTTGTTCAAGATTTGATTAAGAACCCTAGCTTCATCCTTCATGATAGCAGCACGAAACAGTGCATTTGGCTGAGCATCGGGATTTCTGAGGAAGTTAAAGACATTGTCTTTTCCTCCAAACTTGTGGTGCCAAGATTTGAAATAGGTGGCACTGAGAGATAGACACCCAATAGCAGAGGCTATAAAGACTTTGGAGACTTCAACTTTGTGTGTCCCCATAACAAACCCAGAAATAAGACCTTCTTTTTCAAGGTGAGCTGTCTTCCAGAACTCAGTGAGAAGTCTTGGATAGACTTCTGGATAGTTGATAAAGAAATGATCCCATCCAGCCCCGATGATGTAGACCCAGATGTCTGCTCCCAATCTCGCTAGTATATTAAAGTCAATTTGATGCTCAATATTGATCTGACAGTTATCAGGAATCTCACGAGAGGGATGACCGAGCGGTGAAGAGGTCTCCTGTGGAATGCTGGTTCCTTCTCTAGTTGATCGCAGATTTCTTCCCATGTTTCAGAAGAGTGAAGAGAGAGAAGATAGAGAAGATGAACAGTTGAGAGAGAGAGAGAGAGAGAGAAGATTTCAAAGAGAGGACGTTTGGTGAGGTTTGAGCTCACGGGTTGAGGTTTTCTATAGAGAGGCGAAAAGTAACCGAAGCGTCAGAGAAAGTAACCGTGGTTAAAAAAAATGATGACTAGCGGTTACCGAGGGAGGCTACTTAAGAGTGAAGTAGCAGACGCACGCCGCTTGACGTGACCCAAGAGTGCTGACTCAGCAGTATTTATGTGGAGGACAGATGCAGAAAAGACAATAAATAAATATCAAGGAATAACGACGTTAGCAGAAAATGGACGCAACCATTTTATGCACATGCTTTTCTGACACAAGCGTTTATTGGACGCAAGGTCATTCAACACAAAGCATGTTGAGCTGTTTTCTTATTAAAGAAAATCTATCCTCTGCAAGAGGATTTGTGAAGATATTTGCCCACTGGTGGTCAGTATCCACAAATTTTACATCAAACACACCTTTTTGAATGTAATCTCTAATAAAGTG
Source organism: Ammopiptanthus mongolicus (assembly GCA_039655645.1). Taxonomy (NCBI): domain Eukaryota; kingdom Viridiplantae; phylum Streptophyta; class Magnoliopsida; order Fabales; family Fabaceae; genus Ammopiptanthus; species Ammopiptanthus mongolicus. The sequence goes on from CM077345.1 coordinate 77,119,800, forward strand.
AAGTTCGATTTCTATATGCTTAGCCCTCGAGTGCAACATAGATTTTTTTGATAAATTAATTGCAGCAGTATTATCACAATAAATTGGAATCTTACTTTCATGAATATTGTAATCTTCCAGTTGATGTTTAATCCATAAAAGTTGTGAGCAGCAACTAGCCGCAGAGATATATTCAGCTTCAGCAGTTGATAAGGCTATGGTGCTTTGTCTTTTACTGGACCATGAGATAAGATTTGATCCAAGAAAATGACAGCCACCACTTGTACTTTTTCGTTCAATTCTGTCTCCAGCATAGTCAGCATCACAATATCCCATTAATCTGCACTCAATGGTTTTCTCATAAAATAAACCCAAATTAGAAGTATATTTTAGATATCTAAAAATTCTCTTGATAGCAGTTAAATGATTTTCACATGGATTAGCTTGAAAACGTACACAAAGACATACGCTAAACATAATATCTGGTCTGGACGCGGTGAGATATAAAAGGGATCCGATCATACCTCTGTAAACCTTTTGATCTACCTTTTTATCTTTGTTGTCTTTGGTCAGAATGGACGTTGGATGCATTGGTGTACTCATTGGCTTGCTATCGTCTATTTGAAATTTCTTCAAGAGATCTTTAGTTTACTTGGTCTGGTGAATGTACACACCTTTTGAGGTTTGTCTTACTTGCAGACCCAGAAAGAATTTGAGCTCTCCCATCATGCTCATTTCGAATTCTTTTGTCATAAGATCAGAAAAGTCCTTACAAAGAGAATCATTAGTAGATCCAAAAATAATGTCATCAACATAGATTTGAATTATTATAAAATTATCTTTATTAGTTTTCTTAAACAAAGTCGTATCTACCTTTCCCATACAAAAACCATTTTCCATGAGGAAGGAGCTGAGTTTCTCATACCAAGCTCTAGGAGCTTGTTTGAGTCCATATAAAGCTTTCTGAAGCTTGTATACATACTCAGGATGGGAATGATCCTCAAACCCAGGGGGTAGCATTACATAGACTTCTTCGTTAACTAGTCCATTCAGAAAAGCACTTTTAACATCCATTTGATATAAGGTTATGTTATGATGAGCAACAAAGGATAGTAAGATACGTATAGCTTCTATTCTATCAACAGGAGCGAAGATTGCAGTGTAATCAATACCTTCTTCTTGAGAATAACCTTGTGCTACTAACCTTGCTTTGTTTCTCACAACCTTTCCATTTTCATCCATCTTGTTTCTAAATACCCACTTAGTTCCAATAATGGATTTATCTTTGGGTTCTTGAACTAAGGTCCAAACTTGGTTTCTCTCAAACTGATTTAGTTCTTCTTGCATGGCCAAGATCCATCCATCGTCCGAGATAGCTTCATCCACAGTTTTTGGTTCTAACTCAAAGATGAAAGCTGAATCAGCTTGATTTCTGAAGGTTGACCTTGTTCTTACTCTGTCACTAGGTTGACCAAGGATTTGATCTTCAGGATGGTAAACTTTAAATTGCCAAGATTTCTGGCTATCACTAGACAAGTGTGGATCAGCAGTTTTGACATCATGGAAGATTTCCTTTTCATTGTTGGTTGGACGATGATCATTCAGATCCAGATCTGCAAGAGATTCGTCCAGCTCTGATAGTGTTTTATCAGGATTCTTGTCATCAAATTTAACATGAATGGATTCTTCGACAATTAATGATCTACAATTATAAATTCTAAAGGTTTTAGATGTTTCAGAATATCCTAAGAAAATACCATTATCAACTTTAGCATCAAATTTTCCTAGATTGCCTTTAGTGTTTAATATAAAACAGGCACATCCAAAAGTATGAAAATATGATATGTTGGGTTTTCATCCTTTCCACAATTCATATGGAGTCTTTTTCAGTATTGGTCTTATGTATACTCTATTTTGAATATAGCATGCTGTGTTAACAGCCTCAGCCCAAAAGTTCTTAGAGACAGAGTTATCATTGAGTAATGTTCTTGCCATCTCTTGAAGAGACCTCTTCTTTTTCTCAACAACCCCATTTTGTTGAGGTGTTCTAGGGGCAGAGAAATTATGAACAATGCCATTATCTTCACAGAATAGTTGGAAGTTTACATTCTCAAACTCTCCTCCATGATCACTTCGGATTGAATTGATACATATACCTTTCTCATTTTGAATCCTTTTACAGAATATTTAGAACACCTCAAAAGACTCGTCTTTGTGAGCTAGGAACATTCCCATGTCCATCTAGAATAATCATCAATAATGACAAGTCCATATTTCTTTCCACTTAGGGAGGCAGTCCTTGTTGGACCAAACAAATCTAAATATAGCAATTCTAAAGGGCTGGATGTTGAAACAATATTCTTTGAATTAAAAGATTGTTTGACTTGTTTCCCCTTTTGACAAGCATCACAGAGAGCATCTGATTTATAGGGCAGCTTTGGTAATCCTCTTACGAGGTTATGCTTTTGTAGCTTTGAGATTAATCTCAGGCTTGCATGACCAAGTTTCTTGTGCCAAATCCATTGCTCATCATTCACAGACATTAGACATGATACATTATGATTAGAGAGGTCCTTCAAGTTAATTTTATAAACGTTGTTTTGCCTCTTACCAGTAAATAGAGTGGACTCATCAGCATATTTGACAATACACTTATCTTTGCTGAAAGACACTACAAACCCACTGTCCCATAATTGGCTTATGCTAAGCAGATTGTGTTTTAGCCCTTCAACTAGCAACACATTATTTATAGAGGGAGAATTATTCTTACCAATCTTACCAATACCTACAATCTTTCCCTTTTGATTGTCACCGAAAACAACTGATCCTTCAGACTTTGGCTTTAGGTCTAGGAACATAGACTTTTCTCCCGTCATGTGTCGTGAGCATCCACTATCCAGGTACCAAGATTGGTGTTTTCTTTCTGTTGTCAACCAAGTCTGCAATAGAGATTATTTTACTTTTAGGTACCCAGATAGACTTGGGTCCTTTTTGGTTAGTTGCAGGTAACTTATAAGCTTTTCTGTTGTGTAAGCATTTGGACGCAGAGTGTCCATTTTTACCACAGATACAGCAATACATTACTTTTTTTGTCTCAGAAAATTTTGGGTTTTCTTTTTCATACCCAATGCCAGATTTATCGTAAGGAGATCTATATCTAAGAATTAAATTAAGATTTTTAGATCCATCAGTGAATTTTGACAGGCTATCAGTTAAGTAAGTAATTTGATGCTCAAGTTTCTCAACTTCACAGGATGTACTGGACTTAGAGCTTGAGATTTCAGTTAGGCTGATTATCTCATCTCTTAGTTCTCCATTCTCAACTTTGACTTTGTTAAAGTCTTTATTGAGTTTGGCAAATTTTCTTTTAAGGGCTTTATATTCAGAATAAATAGTGCATGATTCATTTAATAGCTCTTCATATGCATCTTTTGAGTAGTCAGATATATTTACCTCATCTTCTTCTATGTCTGTCTCAGAGGAAATTCTTGCCATGAGACACATATCTGCTGTTGGGGATGCAGGTGGAGATCTTGCAAGAATATCCATTAGATTCATCATTCCCCAAGCAGTTGTTTCTTCAGCCAGAACATCTCTCCTTGCTCCATGTATACTCCGATACAAAAAGGCTCTTACCTCACAGTCAAGATCAACTCTTCTTCTTTCCTCAAAGGTGCAGTGATCTAGAGGTTTCATCATGTATTCTCCATTGATGATGATGATAATGGAACAGAAGGTTTCATCAGTGAGAGTTTTTCAGTGTTCTTCTGAACCTTGGGTTACAACAAAGGATCTGAAGTTCTCTTTCCAAGCTTCATATTCTGATTCCGAAGATTGATAAATAGGTGGTCCTTCAGAATGAGCAGGTCTCCTTCTCATCAAAAGGGCATCTAGCATGTCAAGCACTCTTTTAGCGATATCACAATACATCACCATGTTAACAGTTCTTGCATCCAAGGCACATGTAAGAATGTAGACAACTCTAGCATTAATTCTCACTATTCTTTGTTCTTCTTTAGAACATTCAGCTCTTGGTTTGACTAAACGTTCACCGTTGATAACATTGGTAGGACAAAAGTTATCATCGGTGTAAGCTCTCCATAGGTCATCAACATTTTGTTCCAAGCTGAATCTCATGAATAGTTCTCTCCACATGACATAGTCACCAGTTATATAGAACATAGGTGGTCCATTTATAGAGAGGTTACTGAATTCTCTCAATGAATCAGGATTTGAAGAGGTAGACTGTTCCTCTTCTTCTGAAGAATCTTCAGGGAGATGATTTTCAGATCAAAGACATAGGTTGGCTTCTGCTTCGTTTTCCTCTTCTTCAAAGGAGTCAAGATCTTCCCATGTTGCCATGAGATTCTTGCTTTTCTTTTTGAAAAACCTTTTCTTGTCTTTCAGCTGAGGGCATTCAGCTTTGAAATGGCCTGGTTTCTTGCACTCATAGCAAACCATTGGATTTTTATCCTTGGTTTCACCATGGTCTTTGACAGTTTTCTTTGTAAATGGTCTTCTTCTCATATTTTTATCTTTCAGAATACGTTCAAGTTTCTTTGATATGAGAGACAGTTCATCATCGGATTCTTCTTCTTCATTTTGATCATTATCATCGCTGGAATCATCAGCTTTGCTAGATTTTTGACTTTTCAAGGTAATAGTCTTGCCTTTCTTTGTAGGATTGTCCTGGTTGAGCTCCTGGTCATGAACTTGAAGGGTTCCCACAAGATCATCTAAGGTCAAGGTTGACAAATCCTTAGCTTGCGTGATTGCAGTGATGAGTGGTCTCCATTCCTTATGTAAGCTCCTAAGGATCTTCGTAACATTCTCTTTTGCAGTGTAGACCTTTCCAAGAGACTTGAGATTGTTGATAATAGTTTTGGAAACGACCAATCATATCAACGATGGTTTCTCCATTTTCCATAGTGAACATTTCATATTGACTCATAAGAATAATGATCTTTGAGTCCTTTACCTTGGAAGTTCCTTCATGAACATTGGATAGAGTATCCCAGATTTGTTTTGCTGATTCACATGCATGAATTTTTTGGAACTCGTCTGGACTAAGAGCACACATCAGTGTGTATCTAGCTTTATAGTTCTGCTCCATACTTCTTCTCTCATCATCAGTCCACTGAGACTCATCTTTCTCAGTGCCATCAGGATTGTTGACGATGTGAGGACCATTCATGATCAAAGGCCAGAGCGTAGACCTGGTACTCAAGATGAATCCTTTGAATCTTTCCTTCCAGTAGAGGTAGTGAGTGCCATTGAAAAAAGGCGGTCTGGTCAAGGAGGTACCTTCAAGAATAGGTTGACTCCCACTGGGCATCCCTTATCCTGCTATCGAGCTTTGGATCTTTTCCTCAAGCACGGCTAAATGCTCAACCCAGAGGCTGAGCTCTGATACCAACTGAAAGTGAAACAGAGAAACACAAGAAGGGGGTTGAATTGTGTTTCTTAACCGATTTTCGAAAACCCTTTCTTTTTAAAACAAACGTTTAAAGCAGAAAGATGAAAGAACACACTAAAACGATTATAGGTGATTAAGATCCTTTGTTTTCAATCCCCAAGTTAGTAATAAAAAAAACTTTAACAAGATAGAGAAAGAGAGATTCACACAAAGATATATCCTGGTTCACTCTTTCAAAACAAAGAGCTACGTCCAGTCCCTTCCTCCAGAAGGTTTTTCCACTAAAACTCTTAGCACTTAATACAAGCTGTTTGCAAGTCTCTCCAAGACTACAACTCCAAGTATTCTGCACCTCTCCAAGCAACAAGTATTCTTTTACAGATAAGCCTCTTCAGGCTCAACAAATTCTAAGATTTGAGAGGGTTTTTTCGGAGCTTTTTACAAACTCACAACAGTGAGAGTATTACACGATATAGCTCTTGACAATCTGTTTACAACTTTACAACGAAAGAACGAGAAGGTTTACAGATCAAAAACTGAGAGTGGAAGCTTTTTGGCTTTTTGCACAATGAAATCTCTTGAATATTTTCTTGCTCGTGTATTCTCCTTTTTTTTTTTCTTCTTAAGAGGAGGGTCTTCTTATAGCTTGTCTTGACCTTATGATTTCAAAATATAGGGAGAATCTTTTCCGTTTAGACTCAATCAAATATCCGTTAGGTACAGATCATTTGCCAGTTGTTTTCCGTTGTGTAATTGTTCTTTCAGAATGAGGAGGTAGTAGCAGCTTGAATGGTAGCAGACTGATTTTGCTTTGACGGTCGACAAGCGTTTTGCTCTATGTGATTTGCTTTGTACGACGTTCGTACCTTCTTTTGTCTTTATGTGAAAAAGATATTTCCTTAAAACCATTTAAGACTTTCGAAAAGAGCTTGCCACGTCATCTACAAAAAGAAGTTAGTGGACGCACAGGCAAATATATAATTGGACGCACAAGTATTGTAGACAATTGGACGCATACGCATTGAAGACAATTGGACGCATAAGCATTGAAGACAATTGGACGCATACGCATTGAAGACAATTGGACGCACAATAATTATAAACAATTGGACGATAAAGCAGTGTAAATATTTGAACGTAAACCTTTACCACTTAGTTTCTTTGGACGAAGATATTGCAGTGAGTTGTCCTTTAAGAGCTAGGTGAAACTTTGGTTTTTGGAGAACTATCTGAAGTCAGAAACATACAAAGGTCTTTTGATCTTATGGATTAGCATAAACTTGACTTCGAGTATTTTCAATAAACATATAATAACTTTGTTGATCATTAAAACTTTTAGGGGTCATTAGTCATTACTGTTTTGGTTCTAACACATAGAAATATAAATAAAAAAAAACTAACATTAAAACCAAATAATCCCTATCATAATGAGGAGAAGACCGGATACGATCATCGAATGAGTCCTCATCATCATCGTCCTCGGTGCGACAGGTCGGATGACCATGCAGCGTGGGCTACTGTTGGGGGGCTGGCGCTCTTGCATTTATTGTATGGTCTGTAGCATCTGCTACAATGATGCCTCCATCTGCTGCTCACGCTCCTTAGCATGCCGCTCGGACTCAGCCAGTCTCTGCCTCAGCTTAGCAATTTGCGCAGACTCCTGAGTGCAGCTCCGGTGGATGCTCTGGAAGTGATATCCAAGTGCGAAGACCCTTTTCGATAGTTTCCGGAAAGGTTTCAAAACTGTACAGACGATTCTTGCCGCCAACAACCTCCGACAAACATGCAGCGCAAGCCGCTCCTCCTCCTCGGGGTCAAGTGGGGTAGAGGAAAAGGTTGTTGTCTGAGACATGCTCTCCTCGAACTCCTCCTGTTATGCATAATCAAACAAATCAGGACATTTACAATATATAATAAAACTATACATTATAAAACTATAAATACAAGGGGCATTACCTGAGTGCGCCTAGAGCGCTCATCTACATACTCGTCAGTACCCTTCCTGGTATAGGTTTGGCGGTGGAGCTCGTTAATCAGCACTAGTCTCCCTCTCTCTCTGAGTTATACGTAACACAAGCATAAATTATAAGTAAACAATAATTAAAAAACTATAGAACAATAAATGTATTGCATAAGAATGAAAGTATGAATGTACCAGACGTTTAAAGTACTCCGCCTAGCATATGGAACCTTTTATGTGCAGGCTTTTCCTTCTCTAATGCTCTATTTTTCTTTGTCTGGACTGATTTTTTCTGGAACTCAGGAGAAGCCCTGTGGCGGCATAGGGCATCCCAAACTCCATCTTGTAGCATCCTCATTTTCATCACCTTAAGTAATGTATGGATGTAGATGTGCCTTGTTGGATAAGTATTTTATGCTTGGAAATGTGATTTGGAGGTATGCTAAGAATTAGGGTTGAATTGGACAAGGAAAGGAGGGAGAACTTGTGATCCAGAGCTGGACGCTCAAGCATGGACTAGAAGAACGCTCAAGCATGTCAACGCTCTAGTGTGGAAACGGTGGAAGCTCAAGCATGGCCACTCTGACCAGTTGACTGGCAGTGAAGGGACATAAAGTGACATGTGTCAGTCACGCGTTGTAGCTAGCACGTGAGGGGCGATGCCTTGGCGGTGAGGAAACGTCAACACTCTAGCGTTGAATGAGCCAATGCTCAAGCGTTGGAACACTAAAGCGTGGAGATTCTGAACGCTTAAGCATTGTCAACTGAATGTTACCTCTATAAATAGCCTTCATTTTCACCATGGGGAGTAGTTTTGGAGAACATAAGTCCAGAGAGCTCGAGGCTGAGAGATATAGAGGTGAGGTCGAGAACTTGGATTCGAGGTGGTGATCCGTTCGTTAATCCGATTCCAATTCCAATCGTTTATTCGTGATCAGCTCGACTTCTACTACAAATCTACCGGTTTGCTTCTTTGATCCATCAAGGGGCGAAGTTAGAGGACGCGGTGGTGATTGTGGGTGAAGGAGGAGCTGTGGCTGAGTCTTGGTGGCTGTGGCAGCCGCATGTTGGTGGTGGTGGTGGTGCAGTCGTGGTGGTTGTGGCCGTGTTCATTGTGTTCGTGAGATCGAGGGCTAAGGTTGTCCGTGGATATCGGAGCATACTGGGACGAATCGCCAGATGAGGAGGAAGAAACCTCAAATATCTGGGAATCGTAGGCGTAATATATAATTGTTAACATGTGTACGGCTCCTCAAACCCTTCTAGTGGTTGAGTAACCGTCAATACCTAACTCACATTGGGGATTACTGCTGTGTGGTATCAATGCAATTTTGGGCATTGTGGGCTTACAGTCGTTAGGATCGATCTATGATATATGTTGATAGAGGATGTGTGCTTATCTGTGGTAATTGATAACATGATTAAATGATGTCGTACATGATAACATGCTAGATGAGATGCTTGTTGTGATAACATGCTTAATTTCTATTTTGGTATGCCTGTAATGATGATATGCTGCTATACTATGACATGTTAATGTGATTGTGATTGAGATGATCTTGGTTGACTGTGGAGACGGTTGGTGTGATGTTAGAAGGATAGAGTGGTTGGTGTTATTGGATTCGTAATTGCCGTTATAAGCCAGTTGATCTAAGTTGAAGGTAGCTCTTATAGTTGGAGAGTGAAATTCTCGCAGTTGGAGGATGTGGACCTTGAGACGTTGGTTAAGTTGTTGTTAAGACATTGTTGAGATGATGGCTGCATGATCATAGCATTTGAATTATTGTGGTGAAAAGTCGTGTTTACAACTGCAACAACAGTTTGAGTGGTTGTCACATGAGGTTGGTGTTCGAGGTGGACACTCCAGGGCGACCAAGACAGCTGAACTCACAGTTAGAGGGATGCAGGTGCTTTCTCGCAGTTGGAGAACTTCTCGAGTCTTCTCACAGCTGGAGGGGCTTGAAGAGGCAGTGCTCCTCGCAGATGGAGGAACCATTGTTGCATTGTCTTGGAAACTCAGGAGGCAGTTACCTGATCGCCCGACTTAATGTCCTCATAGTTGGAGGAGCCATTCTTACCTGGTGAACATCCACACTCGCAGTTGAAGATTGGATTATCATTCCTCGCAATTGGAGGTTAACTGTTGTATTCCCATGGTAAGAGTGCACGTTGTAGAATTGGCCAATCATGTAGACTCAGTTGTGCATGTAGAATAAGTGGTGATCCCTAGTCGTGGTAACCTGGAGGTTGACTGTTGTGGTGATATTGAGAGATGGATGTGTTTGCTGATTGTGCTTGCTGTCGTGTATGCTGATTGTTTATATGCTATGTGATCTCCCTTTGCATGATAGTTGTAGCGTTTCTTACCTCCTGTGCATGCTTCTCTGTGTTTGTGGTTATTCGGAACGTGATCCGAAGGCGGAGGTGCTGGTTGGTTGTTGGAAGTGTTGCAGCAGGTGAAGCTAAGTCGAGGTGGACTCCATCGCGAGCAACAAGTTTGACGTCAATGCTTCTCGAGCAGTAGGAAAGAGACCTTAGAGGTATCATTGAGTCTCTTGTAAGTTTGTACCATGGCCAGTGGGGCGTCTGTTTTTATTGTTGTTGTTTTTACGCCATGACGTCTAGGTGGAACTCTGGAGTGTAATCTTAGATTGTAATAAGTGCCTATCTGCTTAAGTTTGATTAAGTCTTATTTATATGTTTTGGTATCAGTTAGGAAGGTTAAGTTTTGAGAGCGTCACACATCTCCCATCCATGTCGATTGCTCACCCCTTAAATGGGCGTTCCTAAGCATATCGGATAGGCGATGGGTGACCTTCATGTGGAAGTTCTTCTCGACCAATGCCTCATGCTCGGCTCTCCAAGCAACTTTTGTCTACATTAGGATGACATAAATAATAATTTATTATACTAATAATTTATGAAATAATAAACTAAAACATATTAAATAAATTGAAAATTACAACTTACCCTATAAGCGTCAAAGAAACTCCGCTTCTGTATGTCATCCAGCTGTCCCCATGTGAACCAAGGATAATGGAACATCAACTCAATAACAGTTGTGATATTCTTCGAAGCTACCTTTGAAGGAAGTGACCTTAACAGTAAAAACATGTGAGTCAATATCATGTAAATACATGTAATTAAAATTGAATAAATTTATTTTATTAATTCTTACCCTTGACCAGACGACCTGATGATAGGTCGACCATGACCTCGGCCTTCTTTTCCTCCTCCTCTGCCTCTAAAGGTGAGGGTGTATAGACGGAACTATACTCCTGCTCTATAGCCTGATGATGTGCAGGAGATGATGCACCCACACCAGCTGAACTAGAAGCGCCTCAGTGTGTATGTGTCTCGAACCCAGGGGTGGCAATCATATCGATCCCGGATGCAATGAATGGCGTAGATGCAACCGGTGGAGGTGGTGCTGCTCGCGGTGTATGTGGTCGTTGTGTAGGTGCAGGAGGGCGTGAAGGGAGTGCAGAAAGCTCAGGGGCAGATGTCGAACCCATAGACATGATTGTTTGCAACATCATGAGTAACGATGCGAGGAGCCATGGTCTGACGACGAGTCGAACGAGGAGCAATGTCAACACCCTTACTCTTACCACCCGTGGGTGGTATGGGTGGAGATGGATCACATCCTCAAGATTCCATGTGTCTATAGAGCAATTTAATGTTCAGATAAAATTCAAAAATATAACTTATAAATAAATAATTACGAACTAATAATCCAAGATAGAACAATTGTTGAGTATCCAAGCATCTGATATTGCTTTAAACCTTAAAGTTTTGATAAACCCAAACATTTATAGAATGATTTAAAGAAACCATGTGTTATCTTCTAATCATCTTATTCAAGTGTGTAGACATATCATTAAATAAGACAGGTCTCAAGTTTATATTCAAAGTGTCTACTTATATACAACGTCATATCTGAGCTATCGTTATCATCTGTTATTCGCGTATTAAGCGTCTGAGCCAGATATTACTGAAGAACAAGATCCAAGAGTCTTAAATAAGACAGACGAGTCTTCTCGCATTGTCTAACAAATATGAATCTTTTTTAATTACGTCGGGAACATATTTAAAAAGCTTTACGAGGACTCTTCATTCGCAAAGTCAATCGGAATAAAGCTATATCCTATGAATATCGTACCTTACACCGTTACTCTTAGTATGCAACGAAGTCACTTTACAACTGATAACTCTGAGTGATTATACTAAAGAAGAAAATCTGTACTGCAAAAATTCTGATGATCTGCTTTTCGCTCTGCTCTATGATAAAATGTTGTCCTTCAGTACAAGAATACTCTTAATGTCATGCAACACATTTAATGCTCCATCAGAACGACTCTATTGCATTAATGGTTTCTCTGAAGAGTTGAGATAAAGCAAGCATCAAAGACAGAATGTCTCACAACGGATTTATTGTCAATAAGTCTATAAATAGAAGACTCTGAAGTTTTGAAGAACAAGAATACATCAAGCAAGCTAAAAAAACTGTCATTTTTTGTATAGTTTTTAATTCTTAATTCCTTCATTTACTTCTCAATCATTTGTAAATCTTAAGAGAAGTTATTGCGCAGTCATATCCAGCATACTTCATATTCACTCTGTGAGTGTAATCTGGTTGACTTGCTCATTCAAGCTGAAGTTGTTGCTTAAAAAGCAATTCATTTGTTTTGTTAAAGCCTGGAGAGACTAACTGGAAAATACTTGTTGAGCTTGGAAAGACTAAGTGTGCAAAGAATACTTGTTTATTGAGCCTGAAGAGGCCAAGTATGCAAACAATACTTGAGCCTAGACAAGCTAGATGTGCAAAGAATACTTGTCTGTAATCTGATCAGTTATTCTAAAACTCTTGGTTAAGTCAAGGACTGGACGTAGCTCAAAGTTGGAGTGAACCAGTATAAAATCGATGAGTGTGATTCTTTCTCTCCTTCAACTCTTTATTATTATTGTTGAGATAATGATTATACCTAACCTGGGGTGAAAGTGTTTTTGATCTTTAAAAACAAACTTATTTGTTTTATCATATTTCGTTTTAACTTCCTCAGACGCATACTTCTTTCATACAGCGTCTTACGTTTAAAACGTTTTGAAATCATTTCTGTTTATTGAAAAAGTTTAAGTAAACACCATTCAACCCCCTTCTTGTGTTTACTGAGTTTATTTCAACAATAAAATAATTATCTAAGTCATAAAATTAATCAATATAACTCACTCATATAAATAAAAGTTATATGATTTTAAGTTTTTTTTTTTTTTTTTTTCAGATTTTGACAAAAAGTCTTCATCATCTTCAGATCTAATTTCTACATTTTCTTTTCCCGAATCAATGACTCTGTCTTCTTCATTCATATGCTCCTGGACGGATGACAAGTTATCAGTATCTACTTCTTCACCAGCAGCGTCCAAGTCTTGTAAACCAGTAATATGCTCAACTTCAATGCCGTCATTTATACGAGACTTTTCATCCACTTGATAAGGCACATCTTCCTGCTGATCATCAGCTTCGATGCGACCCTTTGATTTTGTCTTGATGACGACACACCTCTTGCCATCTACCGTGAGACAACCACCACAAGCCGCTTTTTTATATTTTGTGTGAGTTTGGTTTAGTGGGCTAGGTCCTTAGGTCTAGGTCTCTATCTTCAGCTTGTGTGTATAACCTTTTTTAATTGGAGTCTAATGAGGCTTAACACAAATACAAGTATTAAGAGAAATTGAACTCACTAAGATTTTAATTTATTATTTATTTATTTATTATGTATTATTTGTTAAATAATTAATTGTTTATTCACTAATTGATTTTTAGTCAATAATTAGGGTCAAAAGGGACAACAAAAAAAACATGTTATACATACATGATATAAGCACAACATCAAAAGCAAACAATATTCAGGTAACAATGCAAACAGAAGCACCAATTATAATACTAAGATATTTATACACATATGCACCAATGCAAACACCAACAAACAAAAGCACTAATAATCAGGTTTTTATACACAAATGCACCAAATGCATCAACAAAAATTAATTTAACAAAACAGACTTTCCCACAACGCATAGAATATACACAGAATTTCCCAATGCGCTAATAAAACAGATTTCCCAATGCGTTAATAAAACAGAATATACCTGGTTGTAGCAACGGTGAAGAAGACAGTGGCAGTTAGGGATGAGAAAATTATCCGCACCTTCGTATACCCGCATGGATTATCTGTAGTGGATAGTAAATGGGTACCTATTAGATGGGGATAGGGATCATAGTACCCGCCCCACGAGTACCCGCATATTTATAATAAATATTTTTTATTAAATATATATTATATATTATGACAACTTCTATCACTTTGAGATGAAATAAACTTTATTTTCTTTATTATTTCATATCTTTTAGTGGTTAAACCTATAATAATAATTTTTTTAAAATGCATATAGTATATTATATAATGTTAATATAATATATTATTATATTATGATGTATAATTTTATTTTCTTTCCTTTTTATTTTAGACTCTTAAATACCCACGGATATCCGTGGATACTCGCTATCCGCATAAATATCCATGGATATTGATGGGTATGGATGCGGGGGAAGCACTACCTGCACCCGCCCCGCCCCATTGCCATCCCTAGTGGCAGTCCTAAAAAAGGGCGGTAGTCCTCAGATGCAAACTGTAAAATGAAAAATGCAAAATCAAAACCAAAACGTAAAACTAAAATCAAAATACAAACTGAAATCAAAATGCAAACTGTGACCTGGAAATTTTTTGGGTCGTTGGAGGTGGACAGGGTCTTCAGAGACAGGTTCTAACGGAGGCACTTCACATTCTGATTTCATAATAATGAGAAGGGAGACAAAGATGAAACAGGTGAGGGGGATACAGAGATGAAATGCGTGAGTGGGAGAGAACTTACCTGTTGGTCGCAGTGAGAGACGACAAAAAGAAACGGGTGCATGCTTCTCTTCGCGGTGAGGTGCGTGATGGTGACTGATGAGGAAGAAGGGTGATAGTGAATGATGAGGAAGAAGGGTGGTGGTGGTGGTAACTGTTCTTTGTAGTTGGGAAGGAGAAGGAGAAAGCAGAGAGGAAGGAATTTAAGTTTCAATGAAAGTGAGAGGGGAGAGGTTCGCGCTCACCGCGTAATTGCAACTTTCCGACGACCTTTAATCCTTAATGACGGGTTAGGCGGTCGGTACATTGCGTAAAGTAATTCATAACGTCACTTACCGAAGGGTTAGAAGGTCGGTACGTTAAAAAATAATACCAACGACCCAATGTCGTCAGTAACTCAAAAAAGTGACAACCCTTACCGACGAGCTTCGTCATCGATAATAAGTGCAAACCGTCAATAATTCGGCGGGACTATTTTCACGCCAATTTGTGCAAAATTTACCTACGGTAGTACCGACGGCTAGGCCCTCGGTGGTATTTATTTTCATTATCGACGGCCTTGACCGTCGATAAGTTGGTCAAGATTCCACTCAGGTCTTACTGACGGCTTAAGCCATCAGAAATGGTGAAGTTACTGCCAGCTTCTAGGTCATCGGTAAAAAGCCATCGGTATCAGCGCGTTTTCTTGTAGTGAGTGATTTTAGAACTTTCAAGTGATTTCTTTTTGTCAAAGGCTCTCAAAGGATATATAAAGACTTTTGAAATATAGCCGTTAGAAACATAAAAGGAAGTTTATCAATAAAAACAAATTCTTTTTTCTGATAAACCATTTGAAAAACTATTCGTTGGAGTCATAAATGTAGCAGATAAAGAAAAAGAATATTCTCATATAAATGCATCGTAATCGATTATCATACGTTCATAATTGATTATGACTTTTCTGCCATAATTGGGATTTTGATAAAAACAAAAAGTGCATAATCGATTATCCTATTCGATTAAGCCTCTTCTGTAAAGACACCCAGTTTCGTAGACTGGTAATAATCGATTAATTCACAAGCGTAATCGATTATACCTCTACTATCAATCAAAAACATTATTCATGTTTAAGAATGGATAGACTTTAATCGACTGTCTAATCGATTATTTTTCCCAAAAGCATTTTTAAGGATAAAACCTTTTTTAACCAAAAAGGAAAGCAGAGATATTTCGTAGAAGCATTTTGGATATTTTAAAAACATATTGCCAATACAAATTTTATGATTCAAAACATTTTTAAGAAAGATGAGTCATCATTATCTTCTCATACCTTACAAAGATTCTAAGACCTTTCTAATTTGACTGTACTTGAAGTCCTTTGTTCTTGGTCTTGAATTTTGTTCTTATTGAAATTCTTCCAGGAATGTCCTTCAGACGATAACTCCTCAAGATCTAGACTTTCCATTTATGTCCTTAACATTTTATCTCTTCAAGTTGTGGACATTTTCTTCTATCATTCTTGACAACTCTGATTGATCTTTAGTGTTGGCTTTTCAAACTTTTGACTTCATAACTTAGCTTGGTTCAACCTGAACTTTTCTATTTCATAATATCTCTCAAAGACAATATTAGTTCAAGGTATAGTAATTTCACATTTCATACGCAAATACATGCATAATGTTTTATCTCATAAAGATATATTTTAAGATAATATACCATTTAATACTCCTTATGTCTTTACTCTAATATGATCAAATCTTTCAATAATAATATTCCTTATGTGTGCGCTTTGATCATCACTATAAACATTTAGCATAATCTTGCTCATCAAGTTTTTAGGCATATAATAATAATATCAAATAAAATTTCTATGCCATTCAATCACAAACATATATCAAATATTATCATATATGCATTTACTAGATTTTCTTCAATATTCATTAAACACAATATCATGATACATATAATATTCATTTAAACACAGTGACATTCCATTTGTCAACATCAAAGACTATTTAACATATTGGTTCATGTTCCCTCTTTAATATTGTATTTGTCAACATCGAAACCTATATAACATTATAGTTCACACGTCTGCCGTCAATGCTGTGGTCTTCAGTGGAATGCTATGTGGACCTTTCCATCGGTGTGTTCAGTGTCTTCTCCCTCTCTTTGGGTTGGGCCACTTGTTAGCGGAGTTGCGGCCGAGGCAACTCCTGTGATGTCTTTCGTAGGAACTCCAACAATAGTCCTTGCTAGGGTTCCTGTTAGGCCTCGTTTGACGGGTCCTGGTTGGAAGCGATAAGTGAGAAGATTAGGAGGGAGGTGATTTATCAATGCCTTCCTATTCATTTCGTCTGTCTCTCCATTAAGTAGAAGTCGGAGGAAGGATCCAGCAGTTGATTCGTACGATGTCTTCCCACATAGTTTGTTGTCGGCCAGTGTAGGGTGTCGGAGCGTCTGCACCTTTCTTTTATCTTTTGTGGAAACGTGTCTTCAAGTATCTTATGTCTAGGAGCTATGTCTCCATTTCTTTATGTCGAGTTTGTATCTTTCTGCTTCCTTTCTGTAGTCGGGTTGGGTTCAATATAAATCTTTTATGAACTTATGACCTTATACTATGAAATGTCTTTCGATTACATTACATGTATAAATGATTACAAACTTTTACATTTATGTCTTGCGAAAAAAGGAAAAAATTTATCCCATATTTTCTAATGATTTTAATTACCTCGTTTTTCGGCCTTATAGTTTTATAAAATGTTTGTAAATGTGATGCCCCCGGAAAGGGTATTACAACATTTCCTTGGGGAAACACTGTTAAAAATGTATGTTTTAATAGCGCTTCCCCAAGGAAACTCTGTTAAACACCTCCGTGCATTTTTTAAAAGTGTTTCCTCTCGAAATCGCTACTAAGTGTGTGCTATTAAAGGTTGAATCTGTTGTAATGCCTTCTTCCAACATCGGCATAGGAATGAAAATAAATCACGACATTCCTATTAGAAACCTCAAACTTCGTGTCTCTAGATTTGGAAACCAAAAAGAAAATTCCATGCAGTATTACGATTTTGAAACTAAAAAGGAAATAACTCATACTTACCTTCTTCAAAGGAAGACATAAGAATGAAAATAAATCGTGATAATCCTCTTAGAAACCCCAAACTTTGTGTTTCTGAATTTGAAAATTAAAAAGAAAATTCCATCAATATCACGATTTTGAAACCAAAAAGGAAAGAAATAATACTTACTTTCTTCAAATGGAGACAGGAATGGAAGTAAATTGCATCATATTCCTCTTAGAAACCCTAGAATTTGCGATTTGGGTTTTGGAAACTAAAAAGAAAATTTCATGCAGTATTATGATTTGGAAACTACAAAGGAATAACTCATACTTATCTTCTTCAAACAGACATAGGAATGGAAATAAATCGCGACATTCCTATTGGAAACCCAAAACTTTGCATTTATGGATTTGAAAACTAAATAGGACATACCATCATTATCACGATTTGAAAACCAAAAAGAAAAGAATTCATATTTACCTTATTCAAATGAACATAAGAATGAAAAGGAATCGCGACATTCCTCTTAGAAATGAGTCAAAGGATCCGATTGAGTTCTATCAAAAACCTTAGCAGAAAACGCGGCAGGGGACTCCAAACATAAATGGATAGCGCTTCCTTGAGTAAGCACTAATAAAAGTGTCCTCTTTAATAGCACTTCTTGAAGAAACTCTATTAAAGGTGGAGCGCATTTTTTTAAGAAAAAGATGGAGAAAAGATATCGCTTCCTTGAGGAAAAGTTATTAAAGGTATCCCCTTTCAAAACAGAGCTATTAAACACGTTCGCACATTTTTTTTAACATCACTTGATAATAAGTGAATGTTCTCATATCTAAGTTAAACTTTAAGTAAAAAAAATATGAAAAACGAGTTTTTTGGTACATTGAAAAAAGATTTTTATTCTATATAAAAACAACTATTTTTATTAATCGGTACTAGCACTAAGGAAATTATTTAAGAAGTGTTTAATATTGATTATTCACTAAATTAAATTATTGTAGTTATTTTAAAGAATAAATTATTAAATATATTGTAGGTTTTTAGAATACTAAATCTTTGTATTTTTAACTATTTATCAATTTTTATTTAATCCTTTAATAATATTTTAGTGCAATCGTTAGGGAATAACTAAAAAAAGTACTAACTTACACTATAAGATTTATATCATAGATACTTTATTATTTTATCATAACTATTTAAAGGATATCCTATAAGTTTCCAAATCTTCATAATGAAAATATTAGCTAAGTTTGAGACTCGATAAATTCTTCTACGTGCTTTAAATATGAACCTTGTTAACGAATTTACTAGTAGAAATCTTAAGTTAATTGTTAAAGTTTTTAACTTAGAAAGAAGAAATGAAGATGTTTGTCTTTTTTCTTTGGTAGAAATGAAGATTTTGTCTGATAACAAGCCAAAGGAGTCAGACGACTGAAATGAATAAGTTCAGTCAACTGCATTAGAGACTACTCAAAGCCAAGGAAGTGTCCAAACGACTTAAAGCACACAACTCAAGTTAAATGCAAAATCATGAGCAAGTCCAAGTCACACAACACGTCCTTCAGCGCAAGATTAGACAACTATGCAAAAAGCCAGACGACATATATGGCTCGGACAAGCAAGAAGAAGAGAATGGGATAGAAGACTAACATTAATGTCACATGAAGAAGAAACTCTGTACGCCATTAAGTCCTCCAAGGAGCGTCCAACTTTAAGAAGATCAAAACACTTCTTGTTGGAAACTCCTTTGTGAACCAATTTTAAAACACACTCTTTTCGGATTTTTTTTATAAAAATTGTCTCTAAAATGAACAAAGTAAAGATATATATCTTTAAATTATGAGTTTAATTGTTATATACTGTCAGCGTAAAGTTTTTTATACCGTCAATCAATAAAAAGTCATGGTATGAATGAATTTTAAGGTAGTTAGGATAAGAATCAAACAATTTAACTGATGTGATAATTTATGATTGATTGACGGTGTAAAAATTCTTTACACTGATAATGCATATCAATTAAATCCATAAGTTATTCATTGAGTTAAGATTACAAATACTTTATTAAATTAAGAGGGAACACATATTTATTTATTCATGTTAGAGACACACTATATATATATATATATATATATATATATATATATATATATATATATATATATATATATATATAAAGTAAATTGCCAACTTGGTCCTTGAATTTATAGGTCGTATCAACTTAGTCCCTCACATTTTCGAAATTCCAAAAACATCTCTGAAATTATCAAAAGTTAATCAATCAAGTCCCTTCGATAGGGATCAAGTTGATGCGAACCTTATAATTTCAGATACTAAATTGGCACAAGGACCAAATTGATACGATTTTATAAATTCAGGGACCAAATTGGTGATTTACTCATGATTTTGAGTAACTCTCCAATTTTATGATTAATATTAAATTAAGATAATAAATAGTCCTTAATTTTAAAGGATCATCTCTCTTATAATTTAAGGTAAAATTATATTTTTGGTCCCTTAAGTTAATTGTTTTGTTCAATTTGGTCCCTTAACTTTTTTTTTGTAACAAACTAGTCCCTTATGTTTACCAACGTTAACAATATTGGCCTAAGTGTTACTCTTCATTAAACTTTGTTAACCATGTCCGTTAACTCCACAACATGACGTATTAAATGGTTGGTGACCTAGTTGTTGCCATTAGAGGTGTATGGGTTATCTTCCTCCCCTTTAAATGGTGACCTAGAGTTCATGGTTCCCAATCTTCTTCCCCATAATCATGGCTACAAAGCTTGATTTACATCTACCTTACTCAAACACCGATCTGAAGTCATCAAAATGACGTCGTTTTGGCCAAACCACCAAGTCAGCACCATGCCTGCGCCATTTTGGATACTTAACGGACACGTAGGACCGTTTTAGATGGTGTTTACTAATGTTTAGATCAACGTTGTTAATGTTTGTGAACATAAGGAACTTATTTGTCACACAAAAAAGTTAAGGGGCCAAAATGAAAAAACAATTAAGATAAGGGATCAAAAGAGTAATTTTGCCTATAATTTAAAGATAAAAAGTAGAATGTTAACGAGTGCCCTAAAAATATTGATTAAGAAATTAAAAAAAAAATTAAATGAGAAATAATGTATTCAATATTTTGGCACATATTTTTATCTTTCCAATAAAAACTTACTTATTTTGACTAAGTTGAGAAATAATGCTCTTGTGACCCTCGGGAGCTAAACCCAAGATAAAAAAAATTAATGAATGAGAAAAGGATGAGTTCATGCAACATCTTTATATATAAAAGTAAAGTAGTGGTTGGAGTATATTTGTAAAATCACTTCATAATGGTTGAGGTATATTTGGTATTTTTTTGCCTAATAAAGGATATATATATATATATATATATATATATATTATATTTCTTTTTTAAGTCTCTTAAAAATGAGCCTTCTTAAGTCACTACTTAATGAGTCTTTATTGTTGTGAACACTCACTTTTAGTTTTTATTTACTTTTCAATATGTAATTTTAATTTCAATTTTAATTACAAATTTTCATTTCATTCTAATGTTATTTTTAAATTTATTTTCAATTTAAATTTTATTTTCATTGTCATTTCAAATTTTAAATTTAATTTTGTTTTTTAACTATAAATTTTCAATTTTATATTTTATTTTATGTCATTTTCGTTTGATTTTAATTTCACTTTATTTACTCAAAAAATAAGAAAGGCTTGAATGTTTCTATTGTCACCTAACTCTATATAAGACCAACAAGCTTACCTCAAACTCATCACATAATCTCTACATCTCTATGTATGTTTCTCCAAAAATAGCTATTATTGTTGCTGTGACCATTCTTCTTCTTGCTCCCATAGTAACCTTTGCGTCCAAATTGATGAAAGTTCAATATCCCTGGCTGCAAGGCTGAAGAAAATTATTGTGACTCTTCAATGTGGGACATATAAAAGAGTAAGCAAGGGAACATATGAGTACGAAGCACTGTTTGCCTCATGAATGGATTATACTACGAGCTTAATATACTCACACTCAAGAGTAATGTGGCTTATAAGGTGGTGACTAAAGTTATCACTCAGAGGCTTAGAAGGATCATGCCTTATGTTGTTTCTGCTAATCAAAGCAGTTTTGTGCCTGGGAGGTCAACTTGTGATAATATTTTGGTCCTACAAGAGGTGATACATTCTTTGAATCATTTGTCTGGTAGGAAAGGATTCATGGTCATTAAATTAGATTTTGAGAAGGCCTATGATAGGTTAGAATGGAGGTTCATCCTAGAAACCTTGTTGTTACAGAAATTACCTCCTAAGTTGATTGATCTTCTGCATGCTTGCTTACACTCTGCCTCTTTAAGCATTAATTGGAATGGGGAAAGGAACAATTCTTTTAATTCTTCAAGAGGCCTAAGGCAAGGAGATCCCATCTCCCTTTTCCTGTTTGTTCTTGGTTTGGAAAGATTAGGCCACAGAATTGAGGACCTTATTGATGCTGGAATTTGGAAACCTCTAAAATTTGGTAGAGGTAATGGCCCAAGGGTTTCTCATGTTAATTTTGCTAATGATTTAGTCAAGCTACTCTCATTCAGGATGTGCTTGCTGAGTTTTGTTCTAAATCAGGACAAAAGGTTAATTTGCTGAATCGAAAGTGTTCTTTTCTAAAAATACTGATATTGTTTTAGCTAATGATCTATGTAATATTCTCGATATTGAACAAACTCAAGACTTAGGTATTTACCTTGGAGCTCCTCTTCTACACCAGAGAACCTCTAAGCAATCCTTTGCTTTCTTAATTGACAAAATGAGGAAGAAACTCTCTGGTTGGAAGGCCTATTCTCTTTCCTTTGCTGGTAGGATAACATTAGCTCAAGCCTCTTTGGTTAATATTCCTGGTTATGTGATGCAAGCCTGTGCCATTCCTGCATCAATTTGTGATGAAGCTGAGAAGTTATGCAGGAACTTTATTCGGGGTTCTACAGCTAATCAGAAGAAATGTCATCTGATCTCTTGGAGTAAGGTTTGTGTGCCTAAGGAAGAACGAGGTCTTGGGTTTAGAGATTTGAGACCATTGAATAGAGCCTATATGCTGAAGTTGGCATGGAACTTAGTGGCTAAACCAGATAAACTTTGGGTGAGAATTATGAGAGCTAAGTACAATTGTGGAGCTCATTCTATGCCTAAGGTTTCAATTAGCAATTCTTGTTCTAATGTTTGGAGAGCCATTTCTAGCCGCTGGCCTGAGGTTGAAAGCAGGGTTTTTTGGGGCATCAGGAATGGTCATTCCACCCGGTTTTGGAAGGATAGGTGGATTCCAGGTTTAGCCAGTTTGGAAGATTGTTGTTTTGGTATTATTCCTCATAACCAAGCAGATTTCCCAATTTCATTCTATGTGATTGATGGCATTTGGAGCTGGGTGCTTTTAGTAGCTTTGTTCCTAGTAACATTTGTGATAAGATTGCGTTAGTTCCTTGTCATCCTGATTCTGTGGTTGCTGATTATCCCATATGGTCTCCTAATCCTAATGGCCTTTTCAACTTAAAATTTGCTTATCAGTTGTTGAGTTCTAAAGATGTTATTCTGCCTGTTGTTCAGCCTATGTTTAAGAAGATATGGTAGTGGAAGGGCCCCTATAGATTGAGAGCCTTTTTATGGAAACTGTTGCATGGTAAGCTGCTTACTAATGAAGAGAGGTGTAAAAGAGGTATGTCAGCCGATTCTTCTTGTCCCAGATGCAGGTCTAGTGAAGAAAATATTATGCATATGCCGAGAGATTGTGAGGAGGCTTCTGTTTTCTAGAACAAAACCATGTCTGCTGAGAATTGGAGCAAGTTTTTCAGTTTGGGTTTGTTCCCTTGGCTTGAATGGAATCTCTCATCAGATAACATTGGTCAGGTTCCTTGGAAGTGGAATTCCTTTTTTATTGTCTCTGTGGCTGCTATTTGGCATGACAGAAATAATTTGGTTTTCTAAGATGGGTGATGAGTTGTGGAAAGTGATTTGCTCATAGTTTGCTTCAATTGAAAAGGAGATTTGTCAGCCTCTTAATTGCATTAATTCCAGTAGAGTTAGAGCTCTACCTTGCTGGCAGCCGCCTCCTGCTAATGTTTTCAAAGTTATTGTGGATAGAGCCTTCAATAGCTCGTCTCGGATGCCTGCTTGTGGTAGCATCATAAGGGACTTAAACGGAGTTTTGTTAAAGGGTTCTGCTCCAACTTAGGACCAAGCACTGCTCTTTTAGTCGAGTTCCAAGCTTTGCTCCTTGGCTTAAAGGTGGCTAAGAGTCCCGATCTTCACAATGTTATCCTAGAAACAGATTCTACTGTGGTGGTGAATCTGATTTCTAAAGGTTTTTCTTCTAACTCCCACATTCAATCTCTTTTAGAAGAGATCTCTTCCCTCATTCGTTCCTATAATTGGCATGTCCAAGTCCAACATGCTTTTAGAGATTCTAATAAGTGTGCAGATTTTTTGGTTAAATGTGGCTTTGATGCTTCTATGCATATTCAGTTAGTGGAGGTTGTTTGCCCTATGTTAGGCATTCATGTGAGTAAAATGATTATAATGGGGATTTCTCCTCTAGACTATCTTTTAATTAATTGATTCATTCCTTTTTCATAAAAGAAAAAAAAAAAGAAATATCATAAATTGTTTTTAGCATATCACTGGTACAAAGTTCTAAATGTATCAGTTGGTGTACACCACAGTTTTTCACTTCACTGGCCTTTTGTTGGTTTTATTCGGTTGGGACGATATCTTAATTGTAGTATTTTGACTTCTCTTCTTCTGCTTTAGTTTTACTGCTATGGAGTTGGTGTATTGCAAGTAGTGAGATATTTTGATTTTTTGTTTTGTTTTATGTTTTGTTCACAGTGTATCGTTTCTTTGTTGCTGGTGGCTGACACATGTGTGTTTTTTCCACCTTCCTCTTTTATTTATTTTAATGAAATTTTGCTTATAAAAAAATATACTCACTCAAGAAAATACAATCAGGCTGATCAACTTGATTGTGCTTTATCAAAATAGATAAATGAATGCACAATATTATTAAGTAAATTATCTTCTTTTTCAACGTTCATATTTCTATCTCATGATCTTACTTAATTTGTTGTGCTTTATTTTTTTTAACTTCTATTGATGTATTCCAGTTTCTAACCATTAATCAGAAAGATTTTATCAGTTTTATCATAAAATCTAATATTTGTTTATCAAAACTTTCATTAGAATTTTGCTTAATTTTAATTTATGTGAAAAATATTTATAAGATATAAAATATTTATATGAAAACGTATTAAGATTTAGTGATAAATACTTCCATCATATAAGAATGAAAATTTACATAAAATTCACAAAAAGTAAAAATAAATAAAAGCTCAATAACCTAATCTACAAAAAAAAAAAAATATTGACATTTATATTACAATGTAAAAGTATACCGCATGAATAAAATATTTAGTTAATAAAACAAAAGACTTTTAAAATAAATATTTTTTTTTATGGTTAGAACCTTTTAAATTACTTATTATTTTTTCGATACATCACAATTAATAAAACTTTTGGTAAACATATTAATATGCATTATAAAATTTATATCATGAAACAACAATTGATGTTATCTAGATTCAATTTTTTTCCTACATTTTTTTTAAATATATTCTCATATATATATTTTTCAATTTTTTTATTGTATCTCAATATATATAAAAGTAAGGAACACTTGAGTATTTTTTTCAGTCCAATTGCATATCTTTATTGTATATCATGCATAGGTATATTGTTTTGTAGACTTTAGGATTTAGGGTATGTTTATTTTAATGTATTTGTATGTGGTAACCATTATCAAATAAATTACATTTGAATATATGGAAAGGTCTAATTTTTCTATATTTTATGCTTTAATTCTAATAAAAATATCTAATTATTGGTCCTTTATAATTGTCCAGACAATAATGTGTGGACCCACATAGATCATGAATCTCTTAAAGGATGCTTTCGGTTTGTTGAAGGATGCTTTCTTTTACTTCTTTGGATTTTCTTTTTCGACTCTTCTCAGAGGAAATATCTTTCACCAAGTTTTTATTGTACGATTATTCCATCATTAAAAGCACAAAAATAAATCTCTTGACTTTCCTCTTCAGACTGATCATCTATGTTGCCAATAACTAAGATACTGGAACTTGAGAGGGGGATGTAAAAGTCATTTCCCATGCACTTGAACCAAGTATTTTCATTTTGCTTAAGAACAAAAAGAAATCCTGAAAATTCTTCTCCTAAAGTGATGAGTACTGAACATCATTTTCCACTTTCTCTTGGTTGCAAAATAAAATGTATTAGTAAATATATTATAGAACACCAAAAAAACATTTAACTACAATACTATATGCCCATGTTCTGACTGACAAAAGATAACCATCATTCAAATCTTCAAAGGAAAATAGAAGAGGGAGAGCAAGTAAAAAACTCTTGAGCAAAAGGTTGCTTAAATACCATACAATCACTCATAATCTACACATATTCATTAAGAGATATAAATGTTCATACAAATAGTTTGAGAAATGCTAGGAGACAGCAGAAGACACATATTTTTATTAAACGAAGAGATTTATGTTCAACTAGAATATTGATAAGACAGCAAAAGAATTTCCATTTGCACTTGAACCAAGTACTTTCAAAATATTTTATTTATGTGTTCTGATTTACATAGGGTACAATTAAGATATTGATAGTATGAATGTTCATACAATGAATTATCTACAATTCGAACAAAATCAATCTTTAGATAAATAGCATTGCACACTCAGTGGACTAAATTATCAAAAGAACAGATTAGACACTAAGAAAAATGAAGAAAAAGAAGGATAACATATGGATTTTACAAAAGTGACAACACAATTAAAGGAAGGATAATAAGATACCAACTAATCCATGATTGAGAGTTAAAGGCAGCAAAAGTATACAACCATAACTTTTACGATCCAACAAGATCAAACCAGAGATAAATGAATTATAACTAAAAAATAGATATGGTCCCAAAAGAAATTTTACAATTTATTACAACCTAGCAAAACGATGGTAAAGTTTTAATTCATGTATTAATTTATCTTCAAAAGAACAAAGACTGCAAAGATTTTGAATAATGATATGTTAATATTTTATTTTTCTATGTAAAAAAAATATGATTTTTTTGGGTTTGGCTTCATTGGTCAAAGCTGTTGTTGTAGACTGCTATTGGGGTTGATCCCTGTGAAGCTTATAATGTTACAAGGATGACCACTGGTTTTGCGTCAATGGAGATGCAAGTATTAGAAGAGGTTGTTCAAACTACGTCTTTTTGGAATATTCTTCAAACTTTTTTACTTTTATTTACGCTAAATGAATAGTTCAGTGATTATTTTAGAAATAAGAAACTAATGTTATATCTTATAATTTTTTATGTTAATTTTCTTATTTTATATAAAGAAGAAAACATGTCAACAACGATAGAACAACCATTCAATATTAGTGAGATAACTTAATTTGCATCTAAGAGAATGATAATTTGCAAACCATAACATTGTCTTAAGAGTTGTTTACAAAAATACATTTCCCTAACGATTTAACTTTAATGACTCAAACATACAAACCCCTCTCTCCAACCATTCAAATACAACACAAATATATATTCGTTCATCTTTTAATGTTACTTCCTACCAGGGACGGATCCAGAAGTCTATCAAAAAGGGGGCGAAAATGATTAATAATAAATATTGAGTAATAGAATTTTTTTAAATAATTTATGTCATTATCATATTAATTTTTACATTTATTTATTTTTTGGATTTAATTGATATGCACTGTCAGTGTAAAGATTTTTTTTTACAATGTTAACCAATTAAAAATTGACACATAAGTTAAAATATTTGACTCTTATCTTAACTACCTTAAAAGTCACTCATACCATGAAGTCTTATTGATTGACAGTGTAAAAAACTTTACAATGACCGTGCATACCAATTAAGCTCTTCTTTTTTCCCTTTCCTTTTAAATATTAAAATTAAATTAACAAATATTTGATATATTACATAGGTAAATGCTTGAAAATAAAAAATCAATGATATATGTACCAATCAATTATTAACATAAATGCATTAGGGAAGGAGAGGCTAGAGCCCCTAGGTGCCCCTCCCTAAATCAGTCCCTACTTCCTACATTTAAAAAAAAAAACATTCAAACAATAAAAATAGCAAAACATAATACATCCATGCATCGCAAGGATGGAAAAGAACAATATACTAAACGACATTCTTTTTTTGTGGTTTGATTCATATCTTAAATTATCTTCAAAAGAACAAAAATCGTAGAGCTTATGAATAATGATATGTTAATATTTTATTTTTCTATGCAAAAAAAATTGTGATTTTTTGAGGTTTGACTTCGTTGGTCAAAGTTATTGTTATTGTAGACTGCTATTGGGGTTGGTCCTTGTTAAGCTTAGGGTGTTACAAGGATGACCGCTGATTTTGCAGCAATGGAATTGCAAGTATTAGAAGATATCATTTGAAGTTTTGTACTTTTATTTGCACTGAATGGATAGTTCAATGATCAGAAATAAAAAACTAAGTTTATATCTTATAATATTTTATGTTAATTTTCTTTATATAAAGAAACAAACATGTCAACAACAATAGAACAATCATTCAACATTAGTGGAAAAACTTAATGAGCATCTAAGAGAATGACAATTTGCAAACCATAATGTCGTCTTAAGAATTGTTCACAAAAGTACATTTCCCCAACGATTTAACTTTAATTACTCAAACATACAAACTTCTCTCCCGAACCATTCAAATACAACATAAATATGTATTTGTTCATCTTTTAATATGTTACTTCCTACCTTAAAAAACATTCAAACAAAAAAATAGAAAAACATGATACACTCGCACATATATGATCTAGTTTACTTCAAAATAAGAGTAATTGACCAAATTGATCCTCCACAAAAAAATGCATTAACATTTTGATCCCTAAAAATGAAAAATAGCAGTTTGATCATCAAAAATGTAAAATACAGATTGAAATAATATCCTTAAAAATTATTTTAAAAATAATTAATTTAATCTTTATTATATATTTTTGATGATAAAATTATTATTATCCATTTTTTACGAATCAAAATGTGACGGTATATTTTTTGTAAGAGATAATTTATGCTTTTACTCTTAAAATAATCAATGAAGGGTCATCGGAATGCGTAAAAGAAAGATGAAAGACCGTATACGGAAGAGGACCATACGGCTTGTCCGACAAACCCACAGATACCACCAACGTGTGGTCCCCAAACCCACTCTACAAGTGTGGGACCCACGTGCCCTTCCTTCCTTCCTCTTCTCTCCCTCCGATTTATTTCTGTTGTTGCTGTGGTTCTTGTGAACTAGGCTGCCTAACCAAACATTTCCCCCTTTGTTGTTCCTTAAGCTGTGACCAACTTGCACCCCCACGGGGCCAACCGGTTATTACTCTCTATAAAATTATCAGATCAAAATATCCTTGCCAATGCCATTGCTATAACTCCATCGTTCACAATTTTGTGTTGGAATTTTTTATATCATTAACTAAGTATAAATTATTTTAAGTGTAATTTTTAAAATAATTCTTATAAAAATTGAATATTTTTAATGATATAATAATTTATGATTGATTAATAATTAATAATGGAAATTTTTTTTACACCAATTATGTATAATAATTATAATTATTTTTTTGTGTGCTATATAATAATTAAATTTAATCTCTTATCCACATAAATATAAAATATTTCACTATAGGACTCACTATTGTTGCGCAGTACAGACCACGACTTGCTGCCTCAGGACTGGGGGTTGGCTTGCAAAAATAATGGAAGGGAAACACGAGGAGCATTGTGGTGAATCAAGGTCTCTTTTCTATGACTAAGAAAGAAAAAAACAAAAGGAAAAGGTTATATACCATATTTTAACATACACCAATATATAGAAGATATTTAATATTATGTACCAAAAAAAAAAGATTTTTTATATTGTTCTGATTTTAATAGTATGGCATTGATGTTTAAAAACAGAGTTTAATTTTGATATAATATAATTTTTTTTACACTATCAACTAATTATAAATTATTCTCTATGTGTCTTTTAAGATAATTTATTATTAGTTGATAATAGTGTAGAAAATTTTACACTGACAATAAATACTAATTAAATCCTTAAAAATATTATACAATTAATAAAAGTAAAGAAAAAGTTAGAGAAAGTATTTGTCAAAAAAAAAATAGTTAGAGAAAGTAAAGAATTTATGGCTCCCCTCTTTTGTCAGTAAAAAAAATAAAGAGTGAAGACCTTTTTGATCCCTGAAATTTTTTTACGTTCCCAATTTAGTCCATAAAAAAAAAACTCGTCTGTTAGTCCCTCAAATTTGCTTCCATAACCCTTTTTAGTCCTTCCCGTCAGTCAATGGTGGTTGACCTCCGTTAAGTGGCTGACGTGTAACGTTGTGTGTCTAGGTTAATTTGCTGTGACAAATTCGCATAGCGAATTCAATTTCGCTAAGCGAATCTTCAAAACCCGTCTGTGAGATCACCTGTCTATGATCATCTGTCTGATCACCTGGGACAAATTCGCTTAGCGAATTCAGTTTGGCTAAGCGAATCTTCAAACGTGTTACGGAGATGTACACCTAGACACATAACGTCACACGTCAGCCACTTAATTGAGGTCAACCACCACTGACTGACAGGAAGGACTAAAAAGGGTTACGGAAGCAAATTTGGGGGCCTAACAGACGAGTTTTTTTTTGTTAGAGACTAAATTGGGAACGCAAAAAAATTTCAGGGACAAAAAAGAATCTTCACTCAAAAATAAAATATTTTAAATTTTATTGAGATTGATAAAGGTTTCTTTTCCTTTCTTTCTCCTTTCTCTTAATTTTTTTTAAAGAATCCCTTCTCTTATGTTTTTTATATAATCGAAAAATAATGAAAAAATACTACTATGTTTGATAAGTCACATCCGCTAGCTTATAGCGGTTGAGTTAGTAGCTCTGTTTGGTTAGCACATTTGTTATTAGCTTATAGCATTTTTTCACGAGCTTATAACGTTTCTTCTATACGTTACTTCAAGTAGCGTTTGAGCTTATAACTTATAGCGTCTCATTTTTTTTTATCTTTTTTATCCTTACTATTTTAGCTTAATTTCATCTTTACCTTCTTTAATAAAATAAAATATTATAATCTTTAAAATAGCACATATAATTTAACATAGCTTATAAATAATTGATAGATAATTTAAATAAATTTAAGTATTAAAGTTGATAGTTATTTTAAAATAAATAAATATATATTAAACATAATTATTTTGAATTATACTTATTATCAATGATTTACGTGATAAAATATTACATAAACACGGAGCATGAGTATTATACAAATAAATTATTTGTTATAATTGATCATGATATATATATATATATATAGGCATGTCCTTTTATTTTTTCAGCTAACTCAACCGCTAGTTTTTCAAACATTTTCACACCAATAAGCTAGCTTATTTACTATTCGCTATCAGCTACATCATCCACTATCCATTATAAGCTAGCTTATCCGCCATCCGCTAGTTTTACCAAATAGAGTCTAAGGGGGGTGTATTGGATTAAGATTTTAAAGGATTTTAAAAAACTTTTTTATGATAAAAAATTCTTGTGGTATTCAATCAAGACTATTAGGATTTTTTAAAGAGAGAATCAAAATCTAATAGTATTCAATCAAGACTTTTTGCCAGTGATAAAAAGTCCTGTGGTTTTCAAAAATTTTCTGATTTCGATGGATTGTTTTCTAAGGTGGATTTTGTGGGATTTTGTATGACTTTTTAGTTATTTTTTAGTAACAAAAAGTCTCACACTAACACATGAGATTTCTCAGGATTCTCAATCCTTATTTCTCTTCACCTTATGTGTTCACATTTCTTTCTCCTCCCTCCCTCCCTCCCTCCCCCCTCTTCCCCATGCTTGTCATTGAACCCAACATAAATTACCAAACAAAAAACAAAACGATTTTCAATTTACTTCATATAATATATATTATTTCAATCAATAATCGATTTTAAGATGTTGTAATTAGAGTTTTTGTGTTTATTCTCCACTTATTCTCCATTATGTGTTTCTTTCAAATCTTATAAATCCATATAATTATCCTTCCAAATCTTATAAATCCATATAATTATCCTTCCAAATCTTATAAATTCTTATGATATAAATCCATTAAAATCCAAACAATAAAATCTTGATTATAAAAGTCTTTAAAAAAAAAATCTTGTAAGTCATTACATTTTTACATAGTCAATTAAAATCCACAAGATTTTTTTATGCCAAGATAGTCTTTTAAAATCCTAATCCAATACACCCCCTAAGTCCATGCAAACTTCATCCCTACATACCCAACAATGGTTGATCACAATGAAAGTGACTTACGATCTCAGACGACCTTCACCTGTAATGTTAAATGTTCGAATCTTGGAGTCACAACTCTATTTAGGTTTTAACTAACCATCACTCCGGATTTAAGAGTTAGCCTCACACACTACTTATAAGACCGATCAAATACAAAAAAAAAAAAAAAAAAAAATTCATGCCTACAAATTCTTTCACTTTCTATCTAATAATGCATATCTAATAATACTTGATACACATCAATGTTTTTTCCCCATAAAATTTCCACCCACAAGTCCACCATACCAAACATAAGGAAGGGGAAGGTGAAAGGCAATAGGGGAGAATATGGGAAAAAGAGAGGGTGAAAATGGGAAAACAAATAGGTAGCGGTCATTATCACGCAGACCCGGTATGTCTCCTCAGAAGTGGATCTTCGCACGTTACGAATACCAACGTAAAGAGACTTGTGTATCCAACACCCCCTTCTCTTTAAACTCTTGCACATGATGTTTTCTTTCACTCCTCATCACACACTACATCGTCTCGTCTCCAACCACCAACACCAACAACAACTAGTACTATTCTACTACTTAACTATTGCACCCCTCTCTCTCTCTCTCACTATTGGTGCAGGCACTTAATTGGAAGTTGGAAATCAACAAAACTTATCTCTCTCTGTGGTATCTTTTGTTAAAAATTTGTTCTTTTGATTAAAACCCGTAAAGGGTTGTGATGTGGGCTTTTCCTTAGTCCTGCTTTTCTTTGTCTTATTTTCAGCTTCTTAGATTTATTAAAAGGAACCAAATTTCTTTTTTTTCTTATCTTTTCTCCGTGGAATCGCAGAGTCTTTCTCTCTGTCTTCTTGTTTTCGATGGTGGCAGCAAGTGAACGAAATGCTGAACAGTAAACACCATTGTGGTTTCTTTGATTCCGTGCTTCACTAATAATAATAATAATAATAATAATAATAACAATAACAAAACAAGTGGATGAGGCAGTATGGAGTTGATTTCTCTTTTTGTTTTATTTTTTTAATGCATAACATAAACAATGATATTCATAATGTAATTAGCTCATGAACTATTTAAGCTATGAAAATCAAGTTTTTCCCAATATCGGGTACTCTTCAAATTAATTGATGCATTTGTTTAAAACATTAGGCTATTTTTTGGATCTGCATTTTGGAGTGGTTTTGAAATTTGATGATTTTGCAACAACTAATTACTGTGACCCATATGAAGAATTTACACTGGTTCAAGAAAGTTTCTAATAAGGGAAATTCAGGAGGAGGGAGAAGGGTTCCTCTTGGGGAATACAAGAGAGCAGTGTCATGGTCCAAGTATCTGGTGTCCTCAGGGGCTGCTATAAAGGGAAAGGGAGAAGAGGAATGGAGTGCAGATATGTCTCAGTTGTTTATTGGGTCCAAATTTGCTTCTGGCAGGCACAGTAGAATCTACAGAGGGATCTACAAGCAAAAGGATGTGGCAATCAAGCTGGTAAGTCAACCTGAAGAGGATGAGCTCTTGGCATCTTTTCTTGAGAAACAATTCACTTCTGAGGTTGCTTTGCTGCTTCGTTTGCGCCATCCAAATATCATTACTGTAAGTGTTTTTTGGTTTTTCAGGCATCTTTTTTCATTTGTTTTGTTGTTCTGATGTTTTGCATGGAATATGAGACCATCTCCTTCCGAAAAATGGTTCTTGCATTGGAGTAAAAAATAGTAGGTGTTTCTTAAATCCTATTTGACATCCTTTGAACCCACTTAGAAGGAGTTAAGAACCAACACATAGTTCTTGCATTGGAGACGCTCTGAGGACCTTATATGTAATTAATACCGGCTTTTGCTTAGAATATGCTTCCCTTCATTATATGTGAAAATGTAATTTGAACAACTGATTCGGACAACTGCTCATGACAATTGAGAATTTATCAACAAAGTATGAGTGTTTGGTGTATTGCGAGAATTGTTCGAATCAGTTGTTTAAATAATACTGCTCTATCATATATTCTACACTTCCAGCACGGCCTTGTAACTTGTTTTTGTTATATTAGCTGGTAGCTTCTTTACCCACTTTAATTTTTTTTATGGTTCAATGGTAAGGCACCTTTTTGTCACTTCCTATGCCACGCTACCTTTATTATCTTGCTAATACTGACTAGGTGCTGTGAAATTTCATGAAAGGAAAGAATAACTAATTAAAAAGCAAAGCAGTTATCTGCAGAAATAAATTTGTAATAAATATGAATTTACTACATTTATTGCTCTTGTTCCCAAAAATAGATTAGTTGGAAAAGTGTTACAAGAAGCTTGTGCAGTTGTGTTTATAAAATCAAATTGCCAAAGGTGCTTCCAATCCCTCTTCTGTGTCATTCTATTCCATTCCATCTCCTCGTGTACAGAAGCAAATGTGATTTAGCATGTCATTTATCCCTGTTATCCCAATCATTCCAGTGTTTTGTGGTTGCTGTTTCTAATCAAGTGTTGATTTTATGAAGTTCTCAGTGATAGGTGTTGTGGCTGGTTATTTCTTTCTCTTGAAAGTGATAATAATTTGGCATTGTGACCTAATAAACAAGTGCTAAAAGCTTTGTGTGTAAAATTTGCTGCTGCTAAAAATGTATTGATCCTGCTGCAGTTTATTGCTGCTTGCAAGAAACCTCCTGTCTTCTGTATAATAACTGAATATTTGGCTGGGGGCTCATTGAGAAAATACCTGCATCAGCAAGAACCACATTCAATTCCACTTGAACTTGTTCTGAAATTAGCCTTAGACATTGCACGGGGAATGCAATTTCTTCATTCTCAGGGGATACTTCATAGGGATCTCAAATCAGAAAATCTGCTGTTGGGGCAAGATATGTGTGTAAAAGTAGCAGATTTTGGTATCTCATGCTTAGAATCTCAGTGTGGTAGTGCCAAAGGATTTACTGGAACTTACCGTTGGATGGCACCTGAAATGATCAAAGAAAAGCATCATACCAAGAAAGTAGATGTCTATAGTTTTGGGATTGTTCTGTGGGAGCTTTTAACAAGACAGACACCATTTCAAAATATGACGCCAGAGCAGGCAGCATTTGCAGTTTCCCAGAAGGTATTGCATCAGAAGTTACTTAATTGTGTGACACATTCTTATTGTTGAGAAATTTGAAGTGCTCAATTGCATGAATATGTCATATGATTAATCTAGAACTAAGATTTGTGGTATGAATATGCTTAGTCTGCACAAAATTGGCTTGCATCTGCTGTTTTAATTGTTACTAGTATGAAAATTGCTTTATTAAATAATTGAACTAGTCATTCTAGACATATTGATATCACTAAATTTATAAATCTGGCTTAAAAAAGAAAATAGTGACACCTTTAATTTATTTCTAATCCATCCCAAAATTACAGTTAGATTGGCCTGTGATTATCAGAAGATTCAGAACTACTACACCAAGGAATGTTGTGTATCTCTGTTGTTAAAGGTGTAAACAAGTGAATGCCAACTAAAATATTTTGTAAATTTCATTAATGCTATTGGAGATATGAATCCAGGTAAGTAAGCTAGAACGAAAAAAAAAAACTTTATGTTAGAAAGAACTCCAACAAAAGTAATGGTTTAGGAAGAGATGAAATGCAATGTAGCATTATGGGAGTGCTATAGGGGATCTATTTCATTCTCTGTTCATTCTGATACTGTCTTCTTAGGGATCCTTTTGTTGTGTATTATTTAATCGGTTTGCCTTTGTTTGTTTTTTAACATGTAAAAGGAGATCTAAGCATTTCTAATTATCTATGCAAAGCATTCATTGTTCCTCATGCCCTTTCATTTATATTGTCAGCCCAGTATATCCATGAACTACTTTGGCCAATATTATTAAATAGTGTCAAAATTAATTATTTTAATATATATATATATATATATATATATATATATATATATATATATTGATGGTTAATGTGCCTCGTATCTTTCTCAAACGTGTGGGCGGGGTGGGCAACAATCATTCATTGTCTATGGTCTTTACAGAGCATGTGGTTGTGCTTGTGGTTGTGGTTGTGATAAGATAGCCTTGCTCATATAAGCATGACACATCATTAACAATATTGAATTACAATAAGGTTAGAGGTTTCTCCATATTGTCTACATCTAGATGATTCCTGAACTTTTCCAACATTCAAGATTTGGTATATGCTATACATATTAATGAAAATCAATGATTGCTACCACCCCTGCTATCTCTGTCACATGCACAGAGAGAGCATCAGAACAAGATGCCATACAATTGAATCACTAATAATAATGAGAAGCTTTTTTATCCCGTTTGATATTGCTTCCAATGAGTCAGAGATGCAAGAACATATATTGAGTCCAATCAAACTTTTCACATTCATTGTCTTTGCACATGCTGCAATATCCTGAGATATACTTTGGATCTAAGGCTGTATAAAATACTAAAAAAAAAAAAAAAAAAAAATAGAACTACTTGCTACTAACTGAAGACGGCTGATGTTATATTGGGACTTGTGAAACTCGATCATATGGCTTCATATATTTTGGAAAGAGTTTTGTTATTTAAACACTCAAAACAAGATACTCAGGCAATATTACACTCATATTTATATATGATACATCTATTTTAACTTTGGGTCTTGCTAACCGATATTCAAGAATCAACAAAAAAAATTGTATTGAAAAATTAAGTGTAATTTTTTTTTATATATTAAATATATTATTTTCACATACAAACCTTCCACTTTAATTCCTTAACCAGGCACCAATTATATACTAACTAACCATCGGGATTCATAGTCATAGTCCATCCAAATTTCATTTTGCTTTTGCAAATGCTTCATATATTAGTTCTGATAGCTTTATGTTTCTACAGCTATTAGTGCTTCTCTCTCCATGATCCATATTTGAAATGTAAAGTGGGGTTTCTTTAATGTATATTTTATTGACCTGCCATACTGAGTTACGTTGTTGATTTTATGTAGAATGAAAGGCCGCCATTGCCGTCTGAATGTCCATGTGCATTTAGTGATCTCATCAATAGATGCTGGTCAAGCAATCCAGATAAAAGGCCACATTTTCATGATATAGTCTCCATTTTGGAGAACTATACCGAATCACTTGAGCAGGATCCAGAATTTTTCTCAACTTACAAGCCACGTCCTACTAATACAATTTTGGGATGCTTACCAAAATGCAATGCTCGCGATAAATCAGCTACTTGCAAAGCTTAGGATGCTTTTCAGTTATGTGACATGAAGAGTTGTATTATCCTCAATCCCATGAACGAAAAATATGTTCCTTACGTCAATTATTTTGCATGTTTGTTCCGTCAAATGCATTATAATAATACAACAAGTTATATAATCGACGTAGTTCTACTAAGTACATGCATAAAACTTCTAGTAAATGAATAACATTTGTATGAACATTTTCTAGTGACAATTCATGAACGTTCACCTATTGTAGTATATGGTTCGATTGGATTGGAGTTTTCACTTCCGAAATCCGAAAAAGCAACAACCACTATTGTAAAGATGTGGCAATTTTTCATTCTATTTTTCACCCCTCTAACTTATAATTCTCCGGGGGTTGTGTTGTCAAAACCGAGATCCTAGCAAGAATCGGGAGGGGATGAAAGATTGTAAGGTTCATAAGATCCTACCTAAAAAACAAAATTATACATATACATATACATGAAAAATAATATGGATAAGGAAAATAAACCTTTAGATCACAATATTAAACTAACTTCAATTGAATTCCATAATCATAATTCATAAGAACCCAAATCCAATACATAAACAACATGACCACAACTCAAAGGTTCATAACACATAAGTTTATAGGTGACTTCTATGGTGCACCAAACATGAATGAAGTGTATGAAACACCCCACTTTTTAACCTGAGATAGTAAGTTTTCATATATTTACAAAAACAAGCCTTAACAAATAATATTTGCAAATTAGTTAAAAAGTGCAAAAATCTCAAAACCCTCCATTCCTCTCCACCCAAGTGAAAGCCACCATCATCGTCCTCCCACCGCGCCACCGCTATCGTCCTTCCCTACTGCACCACCCCACCCACCCCATCGGAAGGCAGCAGAAACCCGGAAAGGATTGTAACGGTGTAGCGCAATGGACGGAGGTTCGCGATGAAGCTGCCAAGGAAGATGAACGTGTCGTCTTTCTTTTTCTTCTTTGGTTACTGTAACTGCAGAGAACGAAAGCAAAAAATGATGTAAAGCACAAGGAAGAAGATGGATTCGGCGGTGGAGTTCCAACGACGATCGTTCCTCCGCCTCTGGCCAACTTCAGATCGCTGCTCTTGCTTCTCCATTAAAGCGGTTGAAGTTACCAATTGAAGAATCTGGGTTTGAAAATGACGAACACCACCAATCCATCTTTAGATCTGGCGAAGGTTTGCTTTAGTGGCTTTAATGGTTGTATTGAGCTTTTTTAAACCTCTCCTAGTCGAGTATCATTTTATTTAATTTTCATTTGGGGTTGATTATAGGTGGGTTTGTTGGGGAATGATTCGATTGGGGCAATTATCGACAATTTTGTGTTCCATCTTTTGTTTTCTCAAGCTAATGTTAATTGTGAAAGTAACGGTTGATGGTGGTGTGGTCAGGATGGCGGCGGCGGGGGATGGTGGTGGCGGCGGTAAGGGAAGGGGGTAAGGGAAGGGGTGGCAGTTGTAGTGGGAGAGACCTCTTTTGCAATTATTTTCAAATTAAATATTTTTTTTCAAATATCATAACATTTTCCATAAAACCTGGTCAACTGATTACTAGTTAACACCTAAACCATTTTATATTAATCCAACGATCAGGAATATATCATGAAGAGGGGAGCACCAGTGCAACCCGTTTTTTGGGGGTGCATAGCAGACGACACAAAGTTTATAAGAGGCATAATTAAATTCAAGTCAATCTAACTCTAGTCGTCTAAGAGAGAGCATTCAAATTTCAATCAGGATATTCATCCTCCATATTATCTTCATCCTCATTAATGGCATCTCTACCTTCATCATCATCATCAATAAGAATCTGCAACTCATCTGCAGGTGCACCACCAACACCAACACTTCCTCCAGCATCTTCTCCACTTCAATTAAAATGTCTACATCTGAAACATTCAAATCTGAATTTTGATCTTGATCATTCTCTTCCACAATCCAATCATTATCAGAAGAAATATCATCAATATTGTAATCATTTGCTTTCCTAATTTCCTTCTTCTTGGTCAATCTCGAATTAGCCATCAGAAATACCAAATCATTCTTGGTCTTTTGCTTCAAACGGTTCCTTTTCTTGGTATGGACCTAAATAATTATAAAATCAATTAACTCATAATAGGTACTAGGTAATTCTAAGAAAGAAATTTATTGTGCTTCATAAACTCAAATTCTTGTCATCTCAAAGACACTCCAATTACGCTTGCAGTCGGATGAACTACATGTCAAACTCAATACCCGAATAGCAACCCTGTGCAATTCTGGATATTCGTCGCCATAAGATTCCCACCATTGTGCTGGAGTTTTAGTTTGAAGTGCATGTTGAGCTATTGCACTACCAAAAAACCCTTTTTTTACTCTTGAAGTCCTCAAGCTGGCTATCAATCTTACCTATTTGTTGAATGTTTCTCAGCATCCTTTCAAAACAATCATACAATCCTTTCTCAACTTCATAGTCAGCTTTAAAATTAGGACTATAATGCAACACGGGGTTAAGGTAGTAGCCTGCAACATTCAAAGGCCGATGCAGTTAGTTGTCCCATCTTTGATCAATGATTTCCCATATGCGAGTATAGCTAAGAATGAAAAAAAAAATGAATGAATTTCCAAAATAAAGTCTACAAATTATAAAATTGAACAAGTGGAAGATAATTACCTTCTACTAATGCCTTTGAAGGCACTTTGTATATTCTC
This sequence comes from Ammopiptanthus mongolicus, assembly GCA_039655645.1. Taxonomy (NCBI): domain Eukaryota; kingdom Viridiplantae; phylum Streptophyta; class Magnoliopsida; order Fabales; family Fabaceae; genus Ammopiptanthus; species Ammopiptanthus mongolicus. Next base: position 77,159,482 of record CM077345.1, read on the forward strand.
TTTAGCCCAGTCCATTTCTTCATAAATGAACCCCATGTGATATGATCCAAGAAGGAATCATCAAGATTTAGGATATATCCTTGAACTTGTTTAGGATTATTTGCAAAGAACAAAGAAGAAGATGAAAAGGTTCTTTGGAACCCGAAATATAAAAAGATCAAATAACAAAAGACAATTATCAATAGGGTAAGATGAAGATCAAAGTAACTATAAAGGAAATAATAAGATAAGGAAAAAAAGCATACAAAAGGGGCATGGGGAATTAAGCATAAAGGAAATAAGAAAAAAATGAAAATGGAAGAGATAGGAGATGGAAAGAAGGCGCCACAATAATCCAATGGATTTGGAAGATTGATAAGCCAAGTGAGGATTCGCCACAAAGAGATGGAACTCTTTGATAAGAATCAAGCAAGTTCTAATCCAAGAACTTGAAGAGGAGCCATATTGCTCAACTCACACTCAAAAATGAGCAAATTCTCTAAACTTTCATTGATCCAAAATGTTTCCTTACATGGGTATATATAGGCTTCAAGTGAAGATCTAGATCATTTCTACACTACACCTCTTCCTCTTCAAGAGAACATACTAGAACATAAGTACTAGGTGCACCCCAACAATAGAAAGCCCAAAATACAAGCCCAAATATTTGGTTAGAAACAAATGACTAATTTTCGTCCAAAATCATGTCCTAAACTTCTAGCCCAGTTTTCACCATGATAGAGGCCGAATCTGGTCATGAGGCTAGAAATACTATGTGTAGATAAGGATCTAAGCTTTCCAACGCACCATAGAACACTTCCATCGGATATCCAAAACTCAAGATAAACCCAAAACTAGGAAGGCAGGTCACTTGGACTTGGATGGTTTGACTTGGACTTGAATCAGTTGAACTCCTCTTGTTACGAAGTTGACTTGCCCCCTTTGGCCTCCATCTCCATCATACCCTCCTTCTTTAAAGAAAATTCGCCCTCGAATTTATTATCTTCCTACCTGCATCAAGAGAAAGAACTAAATTTAGGCAAATTAAAAGTAAATCATGCTTTGAATTTCCTTCAGTGGGAAACCTTTTATTTGGCAATGGTGACATACCCACCCTCCGGGGTCAAACACAAATATAAAGAACTCATCACATGTGACCATTAAGTAATTGAACTTCAAAGCGAATAGGCAAGATATACCTTGGAGAGATTGTATTGACCACCATTTTTACCTCTCTATGCTTGGGCATGATGACATATGAGAAGCACTTTTTTCTTGCCAAATGTTTCAACTCATTAACATATGTTGAAATCTCACATTTTGGTCCATTATACTTCTCATCAACATAAGAAATGGTTTGTTCTTGGGGAAGTAAAGCAACCTCCATGTTCTTATAATGTGCCTCACTTTCAAGTTTAGAAGAAGAGGGAAAAATAAGTAAAGCATGGATGGATGCATTGTTGAGTTTTTCAAACAATTCTTTATGCAATCTTTGAAAACTAGATGAAAATCCAAAAAGATTAACATGATATGTGCATGAGGGATAAGGGTCCGAATTAGCATACAAATTTTCATTCCTCATATCATATTTTTGGACTTTGGGAAGCTGCACTTGATTTTCAAAATGATTTGCATAAGTCAAGGGCTTAGTAATACATGCTTCAAAACATATGCCCAAGAATTGTTTCTTCAAAACAAATGTGGAAAGATGATGAAAGTTAAGAAATTCATGATGCATGGAAGCAAAACTAGTGAGTGTAGGTGAAGAGCAAGTTCCAAGCAATTTACCAAAAAAGCTCTCAAACATAAAGTTAGAATGTCTATGTTTTTTAATACTCATGCAAGGCAAACCGGGGTTTGCTTCCTTTGAGTGCACAAACTTAAGTATCTCACTTTCTTTTGTCTCTTTTTCTTTAGCATCAGTCTCTTTTTCATTCACTTCCTTCTCAAGGCTTCTCTCAACTTGGACCTCACTCTCTTGTTTTTCTTTCACCTCACTTTCTTTTTCAAAGAAACTCACTTCTTTTCTCTCAATTTTTTCTCACTCTCTTTGTTTTTTTGTCTTTCCTCTTTCTCTTGAATTTTTGTTTTAGACATTTTCTCCTAATATGCATCAAAATTAGCAATCTTTCTTTTCATTTTCTCCCCTTTTGTCACCCTTTTTTCATACTCCATAATATCCTTGCAAACTTCTCTTGGCAATATTTCCTTTTCATTTGGGCATTGATAATCCAAATGCCCCCATCCCAAACACACTAGGCACTTCATATCCCTACTTCTAGTCTTAAGAGTTGGAGTAGAAAGGACATTGTTAGATCTTTTGCTATTAGTGCTCAGGGCCTCTTTGACCCATGAATAGGAACCCTCCTTCTTTTGATTGATCTTTGTTCTTTCATATCTCTCATTTTCTATGCATTTCTCTTTGTTGTACTCATCCACACTCTTGGTTCCTTGTGTCAATCTTTGCAATTTGTTGTGAAGATCTCTATGGTAATGTGATGGTGCATATCTCCTTCTCATGATCCTCTTCATTTCTGCCCAAGTCTCAATTGGTTCCTTTCCATACCTCCTTCGATCCTTTTGCAATTGATCCCACCAAACTAGTGCATAATCAACAAACCCAAGAGATGCTATCTTCATCTTCTTTTGTTCACTATAGTGGTCACAAGAGAAGATTTGTTCTATTTTTATCTCTCATTCTAAGTAGGTTTGGGGGTCATTTCTTCCTTGGAAAGTAGGTATTTTAATTTTCACTCCCTCAATCCTATTTAAAGGTCTCACCATTTTTCTCACTAAGTGTTTCACTCAAATTGGCTTTTTTCACACCATTGGTTTGTTTTGCACTCTTGCCTTTTTGCACTCAAAGTCCTCTTTCAATATCCTTGAAAAAGAACTATACTAATTCAAGAATGTAAACAAGTACCAAATCTTTGTGAAAATCCACACAAGGTATCAATCAAGAATTTCAAAAAGAAGAAAACTACAAAGACAAAACTAAGAGTATTTAGAAGACAAAACAAACAAGAAAAGCACACTCTAATTGGAATTTATGTGACAAGACTTTAGGAAAATGTTTAAGAATAGAATTTGAGCCAAAAATATGTCAAAAACATCAAGTTAATACCATTTCAAGGCTAGCATATCAACAACTAAGTTTGTGGCCTAATTTAAAATTCTGTGAATTTTTTTTTTAACCTTTTTTTATAATTGCAGAATGGTCCCTCTGTATTTTACTGTATTTGCAAGAATTTTTTTTTGCAGATTGGGACCTTTACTTTTGTTTAATTCTACTTGGGCCACAAAACTTTTAGAAAATTGCACAAACACCCCAAACAGATTTGAAGAGTGTCACAAAGATCAAATAGCCTTTTGAAGCATGAATATGATGAACAAAAAAGGTATTGGAAACCGTGACCTTGGATTTTGTATCAACTAGTGCTTAATCAATTCATGCTTCTTGAAGAAAACAGTGGTATAACTTGAATCCACTTAAAAAGATCTTTCAATCAAGATGTTGATTAACAATCTAACATCATTTCATGAAATTCATCAAGATCAAAGTGGCTCAAATCCCAAAAAGATGAGACAAATTGGTATGAAGGCTCAAGAACACAAAAACTAGACTTTTCATAATCCCAAACGAAAAATAAGTTCTAGGATCCTTAGCTCTAGATACCACATGATATGATCCAAGAAGGAATCATCAAGATTTAGGATCTATCCTTGAACTTGTTTAGGATTATTTGCAAAGAACAAAGAAGAAGATGAAAATGTTCTTTGGAACCTGAGACGACCCCACTTACGTAGGATAATCCCATTAAAGAACCTAATATATTAACTACCTTTAATCACATTATAACCGTTAGCGTGCTTTATCAAGATGAAGCGTAGCAGAAAATTTCGCGCTTGCGGAAGTAAACCAACTTTATGCAAGCAACTTATGCCCTATCAGTCGGGCTACAGTATTAATATTTACATGTAGAGTGTCTCAATACAAACTTTAAACAAAATTATTTCAAAAGATGTTAACATAAGACAACACTCCTCAGGCTCGTCCATCGGCCTCAGTCTCGTATGGAGTATCATCCAACTCTAACAAAGTACCTAGACCCTAGGTATAGGTATCTTTGGGCTATCACCATTAAGATGATTACACCCTAGGCTAGATGACAATAATTGGATAGATGATTGATTGATATACTTGATGATTATGTGCTCTAGGTGTTCTATATGAATTAATTGTGAATATGTGATGTATGTGTTCTATGTGATTTATATAATGCTCTATGCGACTTAATTGTGATTATGTGTTCTATGTGCTCTATGTGAGCTATATGATTATATATCTATGGATGATTGTACGTGCATATCATGCCGCATAAGAAACCCCTTCGGAAGGCGGCCCAATTGGGGGCGTTATTAAGAAACCCCTGATGCCGGGTTAGGGCGGTCCAAATGGGGACGTTATCGAGAAACCCTCGATTACGAGGCGGCCCAAATGGGGGCGTTATTATTGAGAAACCCTCGATTCCGGGTCGAGATGGTCCAAATGGGGACGTTATTGACACCCCTCCGAAGGGCGGTCCAATTGGGGACGTTATTGATCCTTTCGAGGATGTCCAAATGGGACGTGAATTATTGATCCCGACGGAGATGTCCAATTGGGGACGTTATCGGCCGATCATGCATACATGCATATAAGGATTAGTATCCTTCCTTAGAGGTTTGATTTGAGAGAAATATCTTGGAGATGGATGTGATGTATGCCTAGGGAGATGACTATTTATTGTGTTATTTATCGTGTTGTATGATTTCTATATGTTATGTGATATATGTATGTATGCCATGCTACTGCTCCTTTTCCTATATATATGATGATACATGTTTCTTTCTCCCTGTCTTTTCTTTTTATGTCTTTTATATATATATATATATATATATATATATATATATATATATATATATATATATATATATATATATATGAAAAGGTTTAAGGCTCCCCTACACATAGACTATACTACGCTTGCCTTCCAGGTGATAACAATTTCTTCTCCCTACCTGTAGCAAGGTATCAATGCCTACAAGCTCACTGGCACCTTCCCACAGCCACAACCTCGTTCCTTCAACGGATAACCGTACACCCTTTAGATCACTTGAACACAGTTGGATCCTTCATCACAAATCACAATCCAAATTAGTATAATCAAACAAAATACACCTAGATTAATGATAGAAGATCATGAATCTAGATCAAGAAAATTGGTTTGACGTTAAAATGATTTTTCTACAATTTTTCATGAATTTTAGAAGTTCAAGAACAACTATGAACACATAGAGTTTCAATGGATAGAAATGGAGATTTAGAGCTTAAAGGAGAGATATCTACAAGTTGAGCAACTTTGCTTCACAAAGTTCTTGAAGATCTCTTGAAGAAATGTAGAGAAAATGAAGTGGAAGCTTGAAGCTTTGAAGGTGGAGATGGAGTTGATGAAGAAAGAAAAGTGAGAGAAGAAGAAGAAGAGAGGGAGAGCGTGAGTTCTATATATATATAGGAGAAAAGGATGAGGATATGGATATGATAAGGATAAGGATAGAAAGATAAGGATAAGATAGACTTAATATTAGAAAGGATAATTTTCCTTAAGAACAAAATTGGAATTCTGTCAAAATTAACTTGAATACTTAAAGGTTAAGAATGAAATGTGAGAAGGAGAATGAAAGAGGAAATTTCGTGGCCCATATAAAAAGAAAGGATAAGGATATGATAATTATCATTTAAGGGTAGAAAAGTCACTTCACCTAGGAACAAAATTGGAATTGTATCAAAAGTTCTACTAGAAACTTCAACACTTGAACTTAAAGAATAAAGTGAAGGAGAAAGGAATATGAGATGGAACATATATATATGAATGGCGTGTAAAATATATGAAGGAAGGGTAAGGATTGTATAAACGTTACTTAAGGGCAAAATTGTCATTTCCTATAGGGACAAATTTGTCATTTTCTACACCATCATCATTGCTATGGCGACCTATGTGACTCACCCTTTGCCATCATTACTGTGAATCACCCATGTAATGATTACTTAGTGGATAAGGTGGTGAGGTGTCATGTGGAGGTGGCATGAAAGCGACGTGATGCTTATCCATTCCGGTTCCTGTAATCTTATACGCAGACCGGGTTTCGTCTGAGTCTTCATCCCAAACCTTAACCATAATTCTCTACTAGTAATGTAGAATAAAACAATATCTGTGTTGTATCCAAAAAGTGGATACATAAGGATAAAATCAAAATCCGAACGAGAAACGTGGTTCCTGAATGTGATGAGTCAGTGGATGAGTCATCACCATGACTCATCACTATCATGATTACTCCACCATGACTCACCACCATGAGTCATCCATATCATGATTACTTTTCTAAAGTAGTCATGATTACTTTTCCAAAATATCTTGATATTTACAACTTTGCCACTGTGACTCAAAGCAGTGAAAATTGGGGTGTTACAGAACCCGAAATATAAAAAGATCAAATAACAAAAGACAATTATTAATAGGATAAGATGAAGATCAAAGTAACTATAAAGGAAATAACAAGATAAGGAAAAAAAGCATATAAAAGGGCATGGGGAATTAAGCATAAAGGAAATAAGCAAAAAATGAAAATGGAAGAGATAGGAGATGGAAAGAGGCGCCACAATAATCCAATAGATTTGGAAGATTGATAAGCCAAGTGAGGATTCGCCACAAAAAGATGGAACTCTTTGATAAGAATCAAGCAAGTTCTAATCCAAGAACTTGAAGATGAGCCATATTGCTCAACTCACACTAAAAAAGTGAGCAAATTCTCTAAACTTTCATTGATCCAAAATGTTTCCTTACATGGGTATATATAGGCTTCAAGTGAAGATCTAGATCATTCCTACACTAAGCCTCTTCCTCTTCAAGAGAACATACTAGAACATAAGTACTACGTGCATCCCAACAATAGAAAGCCCAAAATACAAGCCCAAATATTTGGTTAGAAACAAATGACTAATTTTCGTCCAAAATCATGTCATAAACTTCCAGCCCAATTTTCACCATGATAGAGGCCGAATCTGGTCATGAGGCTAGAAATACTATGTGTAGATAAGGATCTAAGCTTTCCAACGCACCATATAACACTTCCATCGGATATCCAAAACTCAAGATAAACCCAAAATTAGGAAAACAAGTCACTTGGACTTGGATGTTTTGACTTGGACTTGAATCAGTTGAACTCCTCTTATTGCAAAGTTGACTTGCCCCCTTTGGCCTCCATCACCATGTCTGGCTTCTCATCCAAATCCACCAAGCACAACACTCTAATTGGGAGACGCAATTGCGGCTGAGAGAGGAAGGAGAAGCAGTTTGAACAAAGAAGACTAAAAGAGCAGTAGTCACACAAGGGATTAGGGTTTAGGGTGAAAGTGGACCCGGATTGCCAAGATTTTAGGATCGTTGAAACTCGTCAATCTTATGTCTTTACAATCAAGATCGTCAATTCAGAACCGATCATAACAGTCAGCGTACATAGAACCGATCCAACACACTCAGGCCACTAAAAATCGTAAAATCATACGATTTTACGATCTTAATTACGATCTTAACAACATTGGTTGTAAGTACTCAGGAGATAAATAAAGAAAACCAAACCATGGACATTTGATTTTGTTAGAATGCAATGTACTTTTTGAAATTCCAAAAGAATATTTATACGTATAAATAAGAGTTTTATATTATTTGAACATCAAACTTCTGCCATTCTATTTGACATCATATACAATTATTTATATTTTTCATTTATTTTTTATCTTTAGTGGTCCTGTATGTTTTATGACAAATTTTCATTACGGAAAACGAATAAAAAGTAAAAAAAACATGCACGATTTTAAAACCAAAACACTTTAAAATTATGTGTTTTTTTCATTTTTTATTCATTTTCCACAGTGAAAAGTTGTCATAGGCCATGCAGTACCACAGGCGGGCCAAGCAGGAAGATTAATAGGACACGTAGGTAAATAAATAGACGTCAGAACTAAACCTAGGGACTAATTTGTCCTGCGTTTATAAATTTGAAGGACTAAATGATTAGTTTATTTTTTCCAGGGACTAAAAGTGGGTCCTCCAAAATTTTCAAAGACTAATTTAGACCTTCACTCATAAAAATAAAAAAAATGCTCTCCTCCCCACCATGAAGGACACCCGATGAGGGCCCTGATGTTATGAAGGTGGCCGGTGCTGCGCATGCAACCAACAAGTTTGGATGGAACACTCCTATTTCTCATTGTCAAACAAAGCACCACCCAATTATCAGCCATAAAACTGAAAACCAAAACAAAGACAGAAGTTCTGCTCGAGAAGGAAGGGGATGTGCCACTGTCATCGCCTCTCTCTCTCTCTCTAAGCATCACAGATAACATGGCAGAGCAAGTATCACCGGAAAAACGACAAACTGAAAATTGAAACGGCGTGGGCTTACGATTTGCAAGTTTTGGTCAGTTTTGGCAAAGAGGGGAGAAGGGTTTTTGCAAGAAAAAAGATTAGCTGGACTGAAAATTTTGAATGGAGTGGAGGTGGTCCTCGGTGGTGAGGGAGAGGGAAGTAAGCTGGGAAGGGGAGGAGTTTTTATTTTATTTTTATTTTTTATTTTTTTAATATATAATAAATGTAAAATTGACTTATTTCTTTTATTATTTTAATAAAATAATAAATTCCAGTAAGACATGCCACGTGGAGGACAAGTGGTAAAACGTTAGCCACCTAGGGCTGTTTCGTTTGGTTACTGACGATCCGTTGATGGAGGAGGGACTAACATTATAACTTTTCAAAAAATAAAGGACCAAATGTCCTAAAAAAATTGGAGGAAGTAAAATTACACATGGACAAAAGTAGAGATACGAAAAATGCAATTACGCCTTTTTTATCTTTGTTACCCAAACAATTAAATTTTAAAATGAAGAGGTTTTAATGAGAGTAAATCCCCAATTTGGTTCCTAAAATTGTAATATCATATCAACTTCGTTCCTGACATTAACAAAATTTTAAAAACATTCACGAAATTGTCAAAAGTTAATTAATTTAATCTTCAACCCCAATCAATTTAGTCCCTGATATTATTGATTGAAGGACTAGATTGATTAATTTTTAAAAACTTTAGGAATGTTTTTGGAATTTCGTTAATGTCAAAGACAAGGTTGATATAATGTTATAATTTCAGGGTCCAATTTTGGGATTTACTCTTTTAATCGATAAATATCATTACTCAAACAGATGATTAAGGTTCTATTTTCATCATATGGATTGCATTTCACAATAAGAAGACAGAGATAATTCAGGAGAGCTTAACTGCCTAGTTTGTTCACAGTTATGGAAATGAAAACATATGTCAGCCAATACCAGTGGGTCAGGTAATGCTAGATACAAGTTACTTTTATGACTTTATAAAAAAAAAATCACTTTTATTTTTTGTGATAAATGCTAATTTTGTTAGATATTTTCTTTAGGTTCTTTATTCTTTATGCGGAAGCGTTAAATCTATAGGCATACATCCTAGAGCACATTTACCACATAGCTTAGGATCAACATCATGCCAGATTACAAGGATTCGTTGTTTATGAATATACCTGGATCCATAGTGTTTCCTGTCCTTAAGCGTTCTTCAAAGGATGAACTTGATCACCAACCTTCACGAACGGAGAGCGGCAATCTCGAAACACAGAGAGGGGAGAGAAAAGAAAGACGGGTAATGAACACCCGTTGGCTTGTGGTTCTTCCTCAACCGGGACTCCTTATGCCTTAGTTGCTCTTCAAATGGGGAGAAGAGACGGTATGCTCTATTATGTCCGGTGTATTGGGGACCATAGCCTATATATAGGGTGATGGCCAATTAGGGTTCCCATTATTCCGAAATGGGCCATCAATGACATCCACTCATATTTATTCCATATCAATTAACTAATTTATTATCAAATCAGAAATTTAATTAGCCTTATCACTTAATTTTATCACATATCAATTAAGGCTCCTAATTGATAAATAGCTAATATAATTAATAAACGATATCTGCCCACATTATGACATTGGAATATAATTAAATACAAAATATTCCAACAATCTCCCACTTGGGCAATATATCGTAATAATTATATCAGAATTCTTTAGGCGCGCATCCGAATGCTATTTATCTTTAAATTTCCCCTTTACAGTCTGGTCCACCTCATACATCAATAATGGGACCACCGCGGCTGTCGTCACTAACGTCTATTGTGACTAAACCCCGACGACCACCACATCAATGCACTTGATGACATAGATCGATATGGATGAGTGGCATGGAAATTTCATGCAATGTGATCTCTGAATCATGCCTATTTCCAACTGGTCCAACTTAAGTTTTTAGTGAGATCAAACTGAAGTTCCTTAAGTGCAAATTAAATATTTGCACATAACCAAAACAAAACTGAAGACAGTTATAATAATAACCTCATAAACTTTATTTCTGCAGAAATTCAAACATTACATAAAGTTTGTACAAAAGTCAAAACATAGAACATAGAATAAAACAAAATAAGGGGAAAACTCCCACTATTCCAAGGCAATCTCAAAACCAACACCCATGTGAGCAACATGCTCATGAAAAGCCTTGGGTGTCAAGCCTTTGGTCAGTGGGTCAGCTAGCATATAGTTTGTTCCTATATGTTCTATCGAAATCTGTTTCTCCTGGACTCTTTCCTTCACAACAAGATACTTGATGTCGATAAACTTCGACTTTGTAGAACTCATGTTGTTGTTCGAGTAGAGCACAGCTGCACTATTGTCACAAAGAATCTTCAAGGGCCTCTCGATGCTCCCAATGATGCGTAGCCCCGTGACAAAATTTCGCAGCCATAACGCATGGTTTGATGCCTCAAAGCAAGCCACAAATTCTGCTGCCATAGTCGAAGGAGCCACCAAAGTCTGTTTGGCAGACTTCCAGGAGACAGCTCCTCCGGCCAAAAGGAAGATGTAACCAGATGTGGAACGTCTGCTATCCGGGCATCCTGCAAAATCGGAGTCAGAATATCCAATGATCTCTAAGTTGTCTGACCTCCGATATGTTAGCATGAAGTCTCTAGTTCTCTTTAAATAGCGCATCACACGCTTTACCGCCTTCCAGTGCTGCATACCAGGGTTGCTCAGATATCTTCCAAGAACTCCCACAATGAAAGCTAAGTCAGGACGAGTGCAAACTTGAGCGTACATGAGACTCCCTACTGCCGAGGCGTAAGGAAACTTATGCATCTCTTCCTTTTCAAGATCCATAACGGGGCACTGTTTTAGGCAAAACTTGTCTCCTCTAGCAACGGGTGTATCTCCTGGTTTACTATCTTTCATGAAGAATCTATCCAAAACTGTATCAATATAGCTCCTCTGTGATAATCCCAAAATACCTCGAGAGCGATCTCTAAGTATCCGAATTCCTAATACAAAGGAGGCGTCCCCAAGATCTTTCATCTCGAAATTCTTTGTGAGAAATTTCTTGGTTTCGTGCAATAAGCCTATATCGTTACTTGCTAAAAGGATATCATCAACATATAATACCAGAAAAATATATTTACTCCCACTAAACTTTTGATATACACAATCATCTACTATATTAGCCTTGAAACCATAAGAGGTAACAACTTGATGAAATTTGTAATACCATTGGCGGGAAGCCTGTTTAAGGCCATAGATGGATTTCTTAAGTTTGCACACCATAGACTTTGGGTCTCCAGACACAATTTTCTGGCTGCAACATATAAATCGTCTCTTCAATGTCTCCATTTAGAAACGCAGTCTTTACATCCATCTGATGCAGCTCTAAGTCAAAATGAGCTACTAGTGCCATTATAAGCCTAAGAGAGTCTTTCGAAGAAACCGGAGAGAAAGTCTCTCTATAGTCGATACCTTCCTTTTGAGTAAACCCTTTGGCGACAAGACGAGCCTTATATCTCTCAATATTACCCTTTGAATCCCTTTTGGTTTTAAATATCCATTTACAACCGATGGGTTTCTTTCCTTCGGGTAATTTGACGAGATCCCAAACGTCATTGTCAGCCATTGATTTTATCTCATCCTTCATGGCATCAATCCACTTAAGGGAGTTAGAACTTTGCATAGCTTGACTAAAGTTGATTGGATCTTGCTCAGTCAAACCAATGCCATCCTCATGTTCTTGAAGAAACACAACATAATCATCTGAAATTGCACTTCTCCTCTCTCTGGTGGATCTCCTTAATGGCGCTTCTTGAGGCTGTTGAGTTTGAACTGCAGGTTGTTGAGGAAGAAACTCAGCATTGTCTTGTTCTCGAGTGATGTTAGGAATAACATCATTAATTATTTCCGGATGTGTTTCTGTAGCAATGATAGGTACAAAGACTTGATCATTGTTAGTAACACTTTCTTCATCAAAGACAACACTCCTTATGTTTCTTTCCCCTCCAAACTCAACTTCCTCAAGAAATCTTGCATTTCCCGTTTCAAAAAAGGTTCTAGCAGTGGGGTTGTAAAACTTGTACCCGCGAGAGCGTTCAGCGTACCCAACAAAATAGCAACTAATAGTCTTTGAGTCTAGCTTACCTTCATGCGGCCTATAAGGCCTTGCTTCAGCTGGACAGCCCCAAACGTGCATATGCTTTATACTGGGCTTTTTCCCAGTCCATAGCTCATAAGGGGTTTTAGTGACTACTTTACTTGGAACTCTGTTAAGGATATAAACTGCAGTCTTTATTGCTTCTCCCCAAAGTGACTCTGGTAAAGGAGGATGACTAATCATACTCCTCACCATATCCTTTAGAGTCCGATTTCGTCGTTCTGCAACTCCGTTCATGCTGGGTTTGCCCGGCATGGTGTATTGCGGAACAATTCCACACTCATTTAGGAAAAGCGCGAAGGGCCCTGGACGTTGTTCCCCTGATCCATCATACCGACCATAGTATTCACCACCACGGTCAGATTTGACAGCCTTGATTTTCTTTCCAAGTTTAAGCTCAACTTCAGCTTTGACAGATTTGAACACGTCTAGAGACTGAGATTTCTCATGAATTAAATACAAATAGCCGTATCTTGAGTAATCGTCTATGAACATAATAAAATACCTTTGTCCATTCCAGGAACCCGTAGGGAAAGGACCACAGATATCCGTATGAATTAGTTCTAAGACGTCCTTAGCTCTATCAGCATTAAAATTCCTTTTGTTTGTTTGTTTACCCTTGATACATTGAATGCAAACTTGAAAGTCTGACAAATCCAAGGGTCCAAGAATGTCCTCCGACACAAGCCTTTGAATTCTCTGTTTAGAGATACGCCCTAAGCGCTTGTGCCATAAAGTAGCGGAATTCTCATTTAATTTACGTTTTGTACCACGCGATTCTATTTGCAGCATCTCGTTATAGGAACGCTCAATATCAAGCATGTAAAGATTATCAATTAAAGACCCATAACCAATAACATTTGAATCATAAGAGAGACTAACTTTATTATTTCTAAATGAACAAGAATAACCAGATTTGTCCAAAACAGAAATAGAAATCAAATTCCGTCTAATAGACGGTGCAACATATGTCTCAACCAAATCCAAATAAAAACCAGTCTTTAATAATAATCTAAAAGTTCCTATAGCTTCAACTGCAGCTTTATTGCCGTTGCCCACATAGATGAATCTTTCAGCATCACTTGGCGGACGGCTCCACAGGCAACCCTGCATGGACATACTAATGTGAGTAGTAGCACCAGAATCTACCCACCAAGTGTCCTTGGGTACTGAAACTAAATTAACTTCAGAACAAGCAAAAGTGAGAAAATTACCCTTCTTTTCACGCCAGGCTGCATAATTGGAACAATCCTTCTTCATGTGTCCTGTTTTCTTACAAAAGAAACATGTGAATTCCTTTGGTTGTTCCCTTGCCTTCTTCTTTCGAGAAGAATTCCCCACAACCTTTTTCCTTTTGTTCTGAGAGCTAGTGGCCAAATGAGCACTTTCTGTCTTGTGCCTCTGCAATCTCTCTTCCTCTTGCACACAATGAGATATAAGCTCATTTAAGGACCATTTGTCCTTCTGAGTGTTATAACTCACCTTGAACTGCCCAAAGTGTGCAGGAAGTGAGATCAAAACCAAATGCACCAGCAAATCCTCAGGAAGCTGTAACTTTAATGCCTTGAGTTTTGATGCGAGATTAGACATCTCCATAACGTACTCCCTAATGTTCCCCTGACCTTTATACTTCATTGATATGAGCTTGGACAAAGCACTGCTTGTCTCAGCCTTATCATTTTTGGCAAAAAATTGCTCTATGGTCTCCAGGAACTTCTTTGCACTATTACTCTCAGCTATCGAGCCTCTAAACACTTCGGGTATGGATCTCTTGATAATCATTAGGCACATACGATTTGATCGGTCCCATTTCTCAATCTTTGCTTCATTTGGGTTCTCAGTATTGGCGACAGGACGCTCCACCCTCAATGCTAAGTCCAAGTCCATGCATCCGAGGACGATCTCCACAGACTCCTTCCAAGACTTGTAGTTCATCCCATTCAGCATAGGGATGGTGCTAATCTGAGCAGCGTAGTTGGGAGCGGTAGCAGCAGCAACTAGAAGAAGAGAATAACAAGCATGCAATAACATCAACAAGCATGTCAATAAATAACCATAGAGACATGCACAATAATCGTTATATGCAAATTAAACAAGACCCAAACAAGATATCAAGCGCACCATTAATCCCCAATCTTTGGATTGTAAGAATTAACTGCTAGCGATACTCTCAACGTAATGATCAAATATTGGTGATAAATCCTGTCAAATAATGGTCACCTTCGGGCATCCCATTATCCACATGGAAAATACTTTATAATCACCACACATTTACCATCACAAGTATGTAATTATCCGGCCAAGTTGTGCCTTCCTTCGGGCTGACAACAACTCGCTTGAATAATTTCATACTACATCTTTTGTAAATCCAATTGAATCAAATTTACGCAACAGAGGTTACTTTGGCAACGTGTTGTTTCAACCAACTCAACCAAAATTACCAAACAATTTTATTAAAATGGGGGGTCCCGAATTTGCCCTTTTCACACAAAAAAACATGGAAACCTTAATGTTCAGTGTGAAAGGAACCTTTAAAAAAAAGATTTTTCTAATACATGAATTTTCCGAATAGGTGGTTCTATAGTTCTAACTTTGGTCCTTAGAGTCTGGACTTATTTCGAAATATTACACACAACCATAGGTAAACTATTAGAAGTGGCAATACCCTCGAAATGAATCACTCTAAGTTAGGCCTTCGTGATAATCAAACAGGATGTACATTCAGAAGGCTACCACTACTCAACCTCTTCCCTATCTCAAGTTGCACTCAGGCCCGGATTTAGGGTCTCGCTCATAAGTGTGTGAAAAAAAAGTAGGTTATACCCGTACGTATATGCTATGCCCAAAAAAAAAAAACTGAATTTGCTATTACGAGACACAGATTTCCGTGTTCCACCAACAACTTTTTTTTTTTTTTTAAAAGAACAAAATTTTGAAAGCATATACAGATTGCCATTGACGTAGAACATACACGTACAGAATCATCTTAGAACAAAATTTTCAATATATATATATATATATATATATATATATATATAATAATCAAATGGAAACCAAAACTTTATTTGGCTTCACGTACATGATCAACCATTTATATAAAACATATACGAACCATAAAGCTTGAGCCGAAACTTATCCATCATTCTTTTCAATTCTTATCAATAAAGCTTCGGGTATAATAACCACGTACATAATCATGTATACACGCCTTTCATATTCACAAATCCTAATAATCGAACAATGATGACTGCTCTGATACCACTTGTTAGATATTTTCTTTAGGTTCTTTATTCTTTATGCGGAAGCGTTAAATCTATAGGCATACATCCTAGAGTACATTTACCACATAGCTTAGGATCAACATCATGCTAGATTACTAGGATTCGTTGTTTATGAATATACCTGGATCCAGGGCCGTCTATTAGCATGTGCAAGACATGCAATAGCACAGGGCCTCAAATTTGGACCAAAATATGGGGCCCCCAAAATTTATTTCTACCAAAAAAAAAAAGGGATGTTTAAGATATTAGCTTGAAGTTGTATTGATAGGATTTTAATAATCTTTTTTGCATTTATTGTCCTGAAGTGGGTGTTTAAGATTAGAACAATTGCCCTTTTTAAAATAATATTTAAGATTGCCTTTTTTTTTTTTATTAGGGGCCGAAGTTTTAAGATTAGAACAGGGCCCCCAAAATGTTTAAGACGGCCCTGCCTGGATCCATAGTGTTTCCTGTCCTTAAGCGTTCTTCAAAGGATGAACTTGATCACCAACCTTCACGAACGGAGAGCGGCAATCTCGAAACACAGAGAGGGGAGGGAAAAGAAAGACGGGTAATGAACACCCGTTGGCTTGTGGTTCTTCCTCAACCGGGACTCCGTATGCCTTAGTTGCTCTTCAAATGGGGAGAAGAGACGGTATGCTCTATTGTGTCCGGTGTATTGGGGACCATAGCCTATATATAGGGTGATGGCCAATTAGGGTTCCCATTATTCCGAAATGGGCCATCAATGACATCCACTCATATTTAGTCCATATCAATTAACTAATTTATTATCAAATCAGAAATTTAATTAGCCTTATCACTTAATTTGATCACATATCAATTAAGGCTCCTAATTGATAAATAGCTAATATAATTAATAAATGATATCTGCCCATATTATGACATTGGAATATAATTAAATACAAAATATTCCAACAAATTTCACTTTCTAGGCGATGTTATGTATTGTAATAATATGCTTAAAACAGCTCCGTAGTGAGGACTATGCTGTTTATATAAGAGGGCCGTTGCAAATACACAAGCATGTCTGCATATCATTTGTTGTAAAATATATAAAGCTATAGGGAACTTTTCTAATCTCTCAATAGCAAACATGGTGTAAATGGAGGATAGAGGGTTGCATCTAAACAATATATGCTTAATAAAAATCACCTCTCTTTGAATAACTCTGATAGCATTTCCCCTCTATGTTACTTGTTATAAAACGTGTAATGATATTTTCATATTTCATATTTGTACATAAAAATTTCTACAATATTTTTACACTTCACATATACAAATCTCTGCATTTGCACATCATTTGTTTGCCAAAATTTTGCGTGTTGCTTCTCTAGTTCTTTATCTTATTTGTTTGAGTCCACTGCATACATCTTCAACGGCATTCACCATTACAAGTATCTTATATATCTTATTAGTGTTGTAAAATATTGGCCAGCAACAGTGCATGAGCATGAATCAGAAACCATCAACATCAAATCACCAATACAGCAACATCTGTAACAAAGCAAGAAAACATTATAAAAAGCTTGAGACGTGTAAAATCATACTGTTCTCAAACATTTATCCGCATGATGCACAAATCTCCCAGGATATAACAGACCCATTCCGGTATTGACCGAGGTATCAGCAGAGCAAGAAAATATATATGTTTCAGGCAATGCCAAAGAAGAAAAATAAAGAAGATGAAGTTAAAGAAATATAGAAAATATATTATATGTGCCTCTCAAAACTGTGATATCTATGTATATATCGAGTAGCCAAGAAAGAACGTGGGGTTAAAGATTTTGTTGCTTGCTACACGTAACAAATTGGTCACCGCAAAACCACAACCAATTTGCACATTTTTCCTTTAAAACTTATCAAATAAAATCAATTCTAAAACTGACAAGTGACAACCACATTTACCGTGATTCACGGTTACTGCACTTTCATATAGCAACAAAATTCATGATACCATTATTATTATTATTAAATAAATAAGAAATAACGTATAAAAGAATGCTTAAAACCCTCAAACTTAGGTTTATAAGACCAAGTCAAATCAATTGGATAATAACCAAAACAAATCAGATTAACTTCAAAATAATATTTTTTAAACATTTGAAATATCACAAAATATACAACAATTAGATGCAATCTCCTGTGTTCAATATGTTTTCTTTAACACTCCACTTGTGGTTATTTTAAGAGGAAATTTATTTGATAAAAAACTATAGCTTCTGTCTAAACATCATATTAACATTTGTGCTATATTCTAGTGATAGAAAATTGTAACTTTTAATTACAGTGAAATCTAACAATTTTCTTGTATTTATTTAACTTATTAAATTATTTTTATATTGTTGCGCCTTTTTAAAAAAAAATAAAGAGCTTAATCTTGATACACTATTAGCATAAAATTTTATACTGTCAACCAATCACAAATTATGTACAAGAATGGTTTAGATCGTTTTATTCCTTGGGCAAACCCACGTATATATACATGAATGGGTACCTACAAATTCTATTTACACAATAGCCTAATTACAGCAAGTCTATAAATGCTCAATCAAGGAAATGAAGAAAACAAATCTGATTGCAAACTAAAACGAATCTGCCAAATCAAATCTGCTAAATCAAATCTGATTTGCTGCAGAATAAGAAGAAATTAGATCTGCCAAATCAAATATGCTTAATACCCCCCTCAAGTGGGAGCATGAAGATTTCGAATGCCCAACTTGCCAATGAAGGACTCAAATTTCGGTTTCCCTAAAGCTTTTGTGAATATATCCGCAAGTTGAGCAGTAGTAGAGACATAAGTTGGACGAACGGTATCTTTGAGAACCTCATTTCGAACAAAATGGCAGTCTACTTCAATGTGCTTAGTACGTTCATGAAACACCGGATTTTTAGCAATGTGCAAGGCTGCCTGACTGTCGCAGTGAAGGGTCATGGGTTTGTCATGAACTACCCCTAGGTTGGAGAGAATTCCTTTTAACCACTTCAATTCGCATGTAGTAGTTGCCATGGACCTATACTCAGCCTCAGCCGACGATCTAGAAACAGTGTGTTGTTTCTTTGTTTTCCATGAAACCGGGGAGTCACCAAGCTGCACTAGCCAGCCAGTGACTGATCGTCTGGTTAAAGGGCAACTAGCCCAATCGGAGTCACACCAACCATGAAGTTGCAAGTCACAGTCACGTCCAAGAAATATTCCTTGTCCTGGATTACCTTTTAGGAACCGAACTACCCATAGCGCAACTTCCCAATGTTCGATTCGAGGTTGATGCATGAATTGAGATAAAATGTGAACACTGTATAAGAGCTCAGGTCGTGTGAAGCACAAGTAAATCAACCGCCCAACCAAACGCCGATATTGTTCGGGATTTGCTAAAAATTTTCCAGCAACAAGTGACAGGCGATGATTTTGCTCTAATGGAGTGCCTGCAGGCTTAGCACCGAGGAGACCGGCTTCGGATATAATATCAAGCACGTATTTACGCTGACAGAGGAAAATACCCGTAGGATTTCTGGCAACTTCAATGCCCAGAAAGTACTTCAAGATACCAAGATCTTTCATATGGAAACACCTGCTGAGATAATTCTTAAAGTTCTTGATGGCAGAAGAATCATTACCGGCAATGATTAAATCATCAACGTAGACAAGAACCACAAGTTGGACGCCTTCTTGGTGCAAAGTGAACAGAAAATAATCAAGATATGATTGCTGAAATCCATAAGACTTGAGGGCAGTAGAGATCTTGGAAAACCAGCAACGTGGAGCTTGTTTTAACCCGTACAACGATTTGCTTAACTTGCACACCATGTCTGGTTTCGAAGCTGAGAACCCAGAAGGCATTTTTATGAAAACTTCTTCATTTAGGTCTCCATGCAGAAACGCATTGTGCACGTCCATTTGGTGAAGTTCCCAAGTTTTTGCTGCTGCCACTGCTAATATGGTACGTACCGTGACCATTTTTGCGACCGGTGCAAATGTTTCAGTGTAGTTAATTCCTTCCACTTGGTGATTCCCGAGCACAACCAATCGAGCTTTAAACCGTTCGACTGTCCCAGCGGAATTATACTTGATGCGGTACACCCACTTGCAACCGAGAGCTTTTTTCCTCGGTGGCAGCCGTTGCATGCTCCATGTATCATTTCTTTCAAGAGCTTGGATCTCAGCTTGCATTACTTCTCTCCAACGAACATCTTTTACTGCTTCATGAAAGTAGAGTGGCTCTTTTTCTACAGTAATTGCTGCAAGGAAATGTCTATGTGGCAAGGAAAATTTGTCACAATTTACATAGTGTGCTATAGGATAGGGTGTACCTGAAGAATGCGATTGAGCTGATGAACTAGAGGAAGGACTCAACTTCTGAACCGTGTTTGTCACGTAGCCTTGCAGCCGGGTAGATGATTGTTTTACACGACAGCCACGTCCCAACATGTTCGCAGCCTCTGGTATTGCAACTGCATCGGCTGCAGCTGTTTCTGTAGTGTTACTGCTGTCAAATTCTGCATGTGAAGGTGCTGGCACCGCGGCAGCATCTGCAACAACTGCTTCTGCAGTGTGAGTGCCCCCCTGTCATCAACACTCACCTCTGTTGAGGAGTCTATTTGATTTTCTGTCAGATCATCAAATTGATTTTCCATCCCAACATCTTCAACAATGGGATTAGAGGGATTTGGTGCGGTTTTATTATGGTGGAATGGAAACTGGGTCTCAAAAAAATTGACATCCCACGATACAAAGAATTCATGGGTCTCAAGGTCGTAGAATCTCCAACCTTTTTGCCCATAAGGATACCCCATGAAGACGCATCTACGACTGCGACTTGCAAACTTGTCTCCATTCGTATTTTGGTTGCGCGCGAAACACAAGGACCCAAAGACACGCAAGTGAGTATAAGAGGGTGGTTGTCCATGCAATACTTCATATGGAGTTTTTCCTTTTAGAACCGAGCTTGGAGTGCGATTGATCACATATCCAGCTGTTAACACACACTCGCCCCAAAAATCAATGGGTAAATTACCTTGAAACCGCAAAGCTCGTGCCACATTGAGGATATGGCGATGCTTTCTTTCGACCTTCCCATTTTGCTGAGGAGTTCCTATACACGAAGTTTGAAAAACTATCCCATGTTCAAGAAAATATTTTCTCATACAAATGAATTCCGCTCCATTATCACTTCTCACAGTCTTAACCTTCTTGTTGTAGTGCCTTTCCACCATAGAGAAAAAATTTGCCAGTGTTCGTGTTACTTCTTTCTTATCAATTAGCAAATAAATCCACACTGCACGTGAGCAATCATCAACAATAGTGAGGAAATATGAAGCACCACAAGAAGAAGGAGTTCTATATGCCCCCCATAGATCACAATGTATCAAATCAAATGTATTAGAAGCTTGATGATTACTCAAAGGAAACGTTTCTCTAGTTTGCTTAGCTCTTTGACATGTATCACAAACTTTATTTTGCAAATCACTAACTCTACTCCCACTACCATTAGAAACCAACTGAGTAGTTTTCCAAGATGGATGTCCCAACCGCTTGTGCCATACTTCTAGTTGATTCATTCCCTCAACTCTGCATGCCTTCACTTTGGGAGTTTCCCGGAAGAAGTAGAGTCCATCCCTTTGTTCACCCGCACCAATCAGCATCTTCGAAGTTCGGTCCTGTATAGCACACAAATTAGCAGTGAATTGGACATTGCAATTTGATTCATCCGACAATTGTGATATAGAAATCAAGTTGCAATTCAACTGAGGTACATAAAGCACATTTTCAAGTGTTAAACTATCAGTAAGTCTCATTGTTCCTTCCTTAGTAGACGTGGCACTATGTCCGTCAGGAAGTCCAACTGGACACCCAAGCACTTCCCTCACATCACACAGATGTTGCAAGGTTCCTGTCATGTGGTTAGACGCTCCACTATCGAGTATCCATGAATTAAGTTTAGTCTTACCAGTCATGCTTTCATTTGTAGTGACCTTTGAAGAGTTAAGCATTTTTACCAGAGTTTTCCACTGCTCCTTGCTTAATCCTGTCATGGCCGAGCTCTCTGCATCCCCACCAATGCTGAATCCCAAGCTTTGGACAGCATGAGCACGTACAGGGCCCTTTTGTGTACGTCCACTGATTGATCCTATGCCTCCATTGCGGTTCTGACTTCTTCCTCGTCCACCTGCCTTCTCATCATTTTTGGGGCGGTCACCCCACCATTCTGGGTATCCAATTAGCAGAAAACAACTTGCCTCATCGTGTCCTGTCTTGTTGCAGTACGTGCACACAGATTTGCTCTTGTTCTCACGCCCTTTCATCTTCGCGCTTGCTTGAACAGCCAAGGCCATGACTTCTGGTCTTTCTTCTCTGCCTCGAGTGATACTTCGCACTCTTTCTTCCTGCACTAAGATAGAGTACATCTTTTTCAAAGATGGCATGGGGTCTGTGGCTAGCAAGTTGGAACGGACCGTTCCATAGAGCCCATCATCCAAGCCCATCAGAAAAGTGTGACATCGTTCTTCTTCTCTGCGTTTTTCAAGCTTTGCCACAATACCACATGTGCACCCTTTACAAGTGCAAGACAATACTGGTTCGTGGTTTGCTGAATCATCCCACAAAGCCTTCAGCTTTCCGTAATAGGCTACCATGGACAAACCTCCTTGTTTGCATTGTGCCAATTCTGATTTCAGTTGCTGTATTCGTGGCCCGTTCACAACTGAGAATCTCTCCTTTATGTCATCCCACATCTCCTTGGCGGTTTCCAAGTAGGACATGGTCGTTCGTAGAGTCGGCTCTACCGTGTTCAAGATCCATGACACCAACATGGCTTGAACAGTCCACCAATCCTCCAACTCAGAGGATCCTTCATCGGGTTTCTTTAGAGTTCCGTCAATGAAGCCCCATTTTCTTCTTGCTCTCAAAGACGTTTTCATGGCTTTAGCCCATTCATCATAGTTTTCGCCCTTCAGCTGCACCTGCATGATCACATTCCCAGGATTGTCATTGGAATTGAGATCATATGGTGACGGCTTTCTCTTCTGACTTTGGTTCTCTCCTGACACAGAAGACTTCGGTTCACCTCCTCCATCCATAGCAGCCGCCAGGTATATTTTCCTAGGGTTGTATGTGCTCTGATACCATGTAAAAGAATGGTTCAGATCGTTTTATTCCTTGGGCAAACCCACGTATATATACATGAATGGGTACCTCCAAATTCTATTTACACAATAGCCTAATTACAGCAAGTCTATAAATGCTCAATCAAGGAAATGAAGAAAACAAATCTGATTGCAAACTAAAACGAATCTGCCAAATCAAATCTGCTAAATCAAATCTGATTTGCTGTAGAATAAGAAGAAATTAGATCTGCCAAATCAAATCTGCTTAATAAATTATCTTATATGTGACTTTTAAAATAATTATGATAAGAATCAATATTTTTTAAAAATATTACAATTTACGATTGGTTGGCATGCAGCATAATTTTTTTTTTTTTATAGATTTCATTGTAATGTCGTTAAATATACTTGCTCCTTATGGTTTTGTCCTTTATAAAATATAGGAAAGCAATGTATGTAGGTAAACAATTTTAATAAGATTCTAATAAAATGTCACGGACATAACAGTGTATTTTAAGATTCTAGTTAACCATTCTCTTTAACTTAGTGAGTGTATTTTAAGCTTTATCAGGTATCTGCTTTGTATTAGAGATATAATAGGTAGTTATGGTTAGTAATGATTAGTTAAGAAAGAATAATTAAGAGAGAATGTGAAATATAGAATTGATTGAATGGGAAAAGATGAATCACATTAAGCCAAATATGTGGCTTATATACAATATAAGAAATTAACCAATTTGTAACTAATCATAACTAACCATAACTAACTATTATATCTCCAATAGCCCCCGCAAGTTGGAAGTGCTAAGTTCAAGCTTGGGAATGAATAACAATCAAGAAATGAATCTAAAAAATACAAACCGTAATTATATCGGCTAATCAAGAAAAAAAAATCAGAAAATGATATAAGTAACAACCGAAGTTCATAGATCTGAGAAGTCTTCGACCTTCTTTTGGGCCTCGTCGATCTTCTTCTTGTGTTTCCACGGACTCGTTACAAAAGCAAAGGAATCTTGTCAGAATGAACATTGGCAAAAAAAGAATGAATCTTTATATGAAAAGAGTCGACTTGTTAGAATTTATATCAGTCATAAGTCTCTCCAAAATGGGTTCTATAGGCCTCGAAATATCAATGTCAATTTTAGACAAACGCTTAACCACCACAATGGGCAGAAGCAAGAAAAAAATTCAAACGCTTAACCCCCATCATAGACAGAAGCAAAAAACAATTAGTAATGCTTAACCAAATTTTTTTTTTTTGAAGCATTGATGCAAAGAAAAGAATGTCACAAATGGTAACAAGAAAGGAGAGGAAAAATGGAGAGAAACAATTGTGATTGGAAACAAAGGTGATTGGAGGTGAGGGAATGAAAAAAAAAATGACACATTGCTCGTTAAAGAAATCATACATCTTTGTGAATCTGAATCTACGCAAAGATACTTCTACAAGTGGACATGAACTGCACTTGAGTTCCATCCATACCAAAAGATCTTTGTTGATTATTCCATAAGCAACCTGAATCTTGGATACGTTCGTGACCATGAAGCATCGACATATAGGTTGGAAACATACTTGGAGGCACCAATAGAATTGGAGGACAACAAGAAGCACACCAATATGGAAATTGCAAATTCTGGTGCTTTTAGGTGAGTCTCTTATGGGTTTGTCACCTTATGTGAAATTGCAAATTGCAATGGATGCCAAAGAACAAAGTCTCGGGAATAAAAGAAAAATAAACATGGTTTTGGGAGTTTTCTCGGGAAAATCGAGAAAGAAATGGAAGTAAGGTAAGAGAAATAAAATGTGCTGGGAAAATGAGGAAAAAAAAAATGAAAAGAAAATGAAGCGAAAAATTAAAGGTGGATGATATCGTTCTAATATCATGTTAGGCAATATGACATCCATGGAGGATGGAAGAAGATGAAAGAAAAGTATGAAATGTAGAATTGATCGAATATAAAAAGTGATTAAAAATAAGGATATTAAGCCTTTATATAATCTAATGACCTAACAACTAACTATTAACCAATTAATAACTAATTATCAACTATTATATCTATAATACTTTGTGTACCCACCTTTAATACCTTTTTTCTTGTACAATACCACCCACCATTAATTAAATTCCACCTTTAATACCTTTTTTCTTGTACAATACCACCCACCATTAATTAAATTCCACTCCCCGCTTGAAAACAAAAGTAATTTATTATTTGTCTTTGCCATAATTTTGTCAAAATGTGGGTTCGCTATTTTTTCATGTGAAGTGTTTGATGTCGCAAGTACTTTTTGGTTTTTATATCATGGGTCTCACAATTATACGCCAATAAGTGATGATAAATGTTATTAAGTGTGGGGTTCATTTTTATTTAACTTTTTTCTTTATGTAATATCATTCACAATTAAATTTTTAAAGAATTTAATTTTGATGCATTTTCAATGTGAAATATTTTACACTTTGGACCAATCATATATTGTCATATTATTATTAATATTGTTTTATTCTTGAAATAACTATCTTAAAAATAAAACATAAATTAACGTAAAAAATTATATAAAACTATCAAAAATGAAAAGTTTAAGATTTAGGATTAAAATTTATTGGTTTTATTTACAATTTCTATCTTGTATTGGCATTATTAATTTTCATTCAAGAATATAATTTATTATTTATTGGCTTAATTGCATTTTTGGTCCCCAGGTATCCCGATTGTGTAATTTTGGTCTCCCGGGTTTTAATTGCGTCAATTGGGTCCTCCAAGTATTACGATTGTGCAATTTTGGTCCCCTAAGTTTCAATTACGCCAATTGGGTCCCCCACGTATCATGATTGTGCAATTTTAATCCCCAAGTATTACGATTGTACAACTTTTAACATCAATAGCCTACGAAGCACATGTGCGACTGATTTGGCACTTAATGAGACTAGTTTGGCAGCTTACGTGTCATTTTTATGTGACACTTAATGATGTGCATTTGATTATTAAATTGTGTGAGATGTCAATGATGTCTTATAAGAATGCCCCGTAAACTGTCAAGTTGACTTCACTAAGTGTCAAATCAATCTCACGTGTCTTATGTAGGCTAATGATGTTAAAAATTGCACAATCATGATAATTGGGGGACCAAAATTGCACAATCATGATATGTGGGGGACCCAATTAGCGCAATTGAAACTTGGGGGACCAAAATTGCATAATCGTGATATTTGGAGGACCCAATTGGCGCAATTAAAATCCTGGGGGACCAAAAGTGAAATTAGGTCTTATTTATTTAATAATTTTAAATTTTTTATCATTTATTAATTTATTATTATATTTATTATTTAATACAAAAAATTATTTCAATATTTCCCCTCTTAAAATAAAATATAAAAGGATAACATATGTGGGATAAATTTGATAATCACTATCTTGTATTAAGATGAGTAATTACAAAGAAATATGTTAGTTACTCAACCTCGAATTGTATGACGTTTATGGCGAATTTTGTTTTCTCTGTTCCTCCTTTGCAAGTGAGAGACTCTGGCAAAAAATCACCTAATGAAGGTGGTGGTAGTAAACAAGTTAATAAGCAGCAAAATATCTCTTTCAGAGACATAGTGCTAGGGGATAAGGTGATACTCGAATTAAAAAAGAAGGTAGATCTCTACAAGGAAGAACTTGCAACCATAGAGTATGAGGATGGCAACCCTCGTAAACCAAAGGTGTATATTGCAATCTCGATTTTTGAAGGTCTTTGTGCTCCATGGCAAGATGCATTGGTGGTTAAACTGCTGGGTAAGAGCATTGGTCACAATACAATGCGAGATAGGCTGACGAGGATATGGAAGTTGGTGGCGGGATTCGAGATCAGGATATTGGGAATGATTTCTTTATGGTGAAATTTGAGACGGAGGTGGACCAGGCTAAAGTGATGGATGAAGGTCCGTGGAGGATTTTTGATCATTATCTCACGGTTCAGACTTGGACCTTTGAGTTTGTGTCTCCAGCGGGACCAAAATTGATAAAACATTGGCCTGAATCAGATTTCCTCATTTGAATTTGTTTTATTATGATGAGAGTATTTTACTGGCGCTAGCGATTGTTGTTGGTAAACCTATCAGGTGGACGGAAATACCGTGGATTTTCGTAGATGGAAATTTGCTAGTGTGTGTGTGGAAATTAACCTCAACAAACCTTTTATTGGTAAAGTTTGGTTGAAAGGTTTCTGGTACAAAGTGGAATATGACTCCATTGCATATGTACGAACTGTGGTTGTTATGGCCATTTTGCTAGAGATTGTAAGAAAGAAAAGCCAGTAGTGAGTATTCCTCCGCCTCAGGTCGTGGCAGCGGCTCTCTCCGGTGATGGAGGTACCCCGGGTTCAAGTGCCATCAATACGGGGGAGAAGATATTGGCAGAATCAGTGCCAAAAAACTAGGAGACCGCTACACATAATATCAAGGAAGATTGACATGGGGATTGGTTGATTGTGAAATAAAAGCAGAATAAATCACGCAATTTCAAGGAGACCAAAAATAATAAAGAGGAGAGAGAAAAAGCAATCATTGGTACGTCCGGCAAGAAAGAAAAAAAAATGATTCTGCATTGAATGCTGAATGTTTACCTGAATCCCATGCAAAGTCTAAAAAATATACGTCCAAAGTAAATGTCCAGCAACAAAGTAAACAGATAACTAAACAAAGTTCCTATGATGTTAAAAATAAAAGGCAACGCAGTGATATTGACCAGGACCTAAAACATTATGTTCCTAAGGGTTTGGGTCCTACACATATGGGCACTAATAAGCCCTCATTATGCAAGCAAGGTGGAAGTTATAGGTAGCCACAAAAAGTTGTTATTTATGATTTGGGGATGGGAGCTAAGTCCGCGATCAACATGAAGGTTGGAGACTCATACTCCTAGATGATGATCCTCCTATTTTACAGCAGGGTAATATCATGGATGCAAGTCCGAGTGAGGTTCCAAAAACTCAACAAAACGAAGAGTGTCCTTCTCAAAAAGGGATTTGTGATGAAGGTATGGTTCCACAAACTCAATTGGAACATGCTGCTTAGCAATCTCTACGACAATGTGCCCTTTTCTTCCAAAGTGTTAATGGACCAGTTTCAACATATATATTTATATTATTTCTTGAAATATTCGTGGTGCCTTGGGGCGGTCCACTCATCGTCATGTATGTGATGTAGTTTCGTTGCATCATCCTTCTCTTTTCTTTCTTTATGAGACGCATGGTGGGTTTCAAAAGGTAAAAAAGTTGTGGACATCCGTAGGTTATAAGCTCATTTTTATCCAGGAGGCTTGTGGACATTCAGAAGGTATATGGGTGCCATCTTGCATGGAGGACCTTACTTTTTCTCTTGTGGATAATGTGTTTCAAGCCATTACTTTCTCCATTACAAGAGGTAATTCTTCTTGGTTTGTTTCAGCTGTCTATACTTCTCCAGTGTTTTCGGTTCGTTCTGATTTTTGGAGGTACCTATCCACGTTGAGGAATAGGATCAGTGGTCCTTGGGTTTCTTCATGAGCTCTTTTGAAGTTTCAGAGGATTCTTTTAATTTTTCTCGGGCCCAACTTTTTTCTTCCATGATGGCCAAATGTAATTTCATAGATATGGAGATTGTTGGAGGGCTTTTCTTATGTTTCCTCATGCCTTATAGAGGTTCTTGCTCCCCATAATTCTAGTCATAATCCTTTGTTGTTGAGTTGCTATAGGTCTCGTAGTATATGTAACATCCTCATTTTCAACACTTTAATTAATGTATGGATGTATATGTGCTTTGTTGGATAAGTATTGTATGCTTGGAAGTATGCTTAGAATGTGTGTTAAGAGATAGGTTTGAATTGGCTAAGAGAAGCATGAAGAACAAGTGATCCAGAGCAGAACGCTTAAGCGTGGAACAAGCGAGCGCTCAAGTGTTCTAAAGCTTAAACGTGGAGAAGGGTGGACGCCCAAGCATGGCCACTCTGACCAGTTGACTGGCAGTAATGGGACATAAGGTGACACATGTGAGTTACGCGTCACAGCTGGCACGTGAGGGGCGGTGCCTTGGCGGTGAGGAAACGTCAACGCTCAAGCGTGGGAGAAGCCAACACTCAAGCGTTGGAACGCTAAAGCATGGAGATTCTAAACGCTAAAGCGTTGTTAGCAGAGTGTTACCACTATAAATAGCCGTCATTTTCACCATGGGGAGAAGTTTTGGAGAACTTAAGTCCAGATAGCTCGAGCTAAAGGGATACAGAGGTGAGGTTGAGAACTTTGATCCGAGGTTGTGATCCGTTCATTGATCCGATTGCAGTTCCGTTGGTGTTTTCGTGATCAGTTCTTCATCTTCTTCAATTCTACCTGTTTACTTCTTTGATCTGTCGAGGGTAAGCCGAGGTTCTATATCTACCTACATTATAGCTATACAGTGTTCTATTATGGTTTAAGCTTTTATTCACGATTTTAGCTTCGTATTAAGCTTAATGCCATAGTCTATGTGTTGTTTCCGTGATTAGGGCAAAGTTTGAGGACGCAGTGGTGCTCGTATAGTCTACGTGTTGTTTCTGTGATTAGGGCAAAGTTTGAGGACGCAGTGGTGCTCGTAGGTGAAGTAAGAGCTGCGGCCGAGCCTTGGTGCTTGTGGCAGCCACGTGTTAGTGGCGGTAATGCTGCACTTGTGGTGGTCGTTGCTGTGTTCACTGTGTTCGTGAGATCGAGGGTCAAGGCTATCCATGGATATAGGAGCATATCGGGGTGAATTACCAGGTGAGGAGGAAGAAACCTCAAATATCTGAGAATCGTAAGCGTAGTGTGTAACTGTTAACATGTGTAGGGATCCTCAAACCCTACTAGTGGTTGAGGAACCGCTAATACCTAACTCACATTGGGGACTACTGGTGTGCGGTACCAATGCAGTTTTAGGCATTGTGGGTTTAACGCCATTAGGATCGATCTATGATATATGTTGATTGAGGATGTATGTCTATCTGTGGTAATTGAGAACATGATTAATTGGTGTCGTACGTGATAATGTGCTAGATGAGATGCTTGTTGTGATAAAATTCTTAATTGCTATTTTGGTATGCCTGCAATGATGATATGGTACTATGCTATGACATGTTGATATGATTGTGACTGATATGATCTTGATTAAATGTGGGGACGGTTGGTGTGATGTTAGAAGGATAGAGTGGTCGGTGTTATTGGATTTGTAGTTGATGTTATAAGCCAGTTGATCTAAGTTGAATGTGGCTCTCATAGTTGGAGAGTGACATCCTCACAGTTGGAGGATATGGACAGTGAGACGTTGGTTAAGTTGTTGTTAAGACGTTGTCGAGATGATGGGTGCATAATCATAGCATTTGCATTGTCGTGGTGAAAAGCCGTGCGTACAACAGCAACAACAGTTTGAGTGGTTGTTACACGGGGTTGGTGTTCGAGGTGGACACTTCGGGGCAACCAAGATGATTGAACTCACAGTTGGAGGGATGCAGGTGCTTTGTCACAATTGGAGAACTTCTCGGGCCTTCTCACAGTTGGAGGGGCTCGGGGAGGCAGTGCTCCTCGCAGTTAGAGGAACCACACTTGCACTATCTTGGAAACTCAGGAGGCGGTTGCCTGAACATCCAACTCGATGTCCTCACAGTTGGAGGAGCCATTCTTACCTGATGAACATCCACCCTCACAGTTGGAGATTGGATTGTCATTCCTCATAGTTGGAGGTTGACTGTTGTATTCCCATGGTAAGAGTGCGCGTTGTAGAATTGGCCAATCATATAGACTCAGTTGTGCATGTAGAGTAAGAGGTGATCCCTAGTTGTGATAACTTGGAGGTTGACTGTTATGATGAACTCGAGAGATGGATGTGTTTGCTGGTTGTGCTTACTATTGTGTATGTTGATGTGTTATATGCTACGTGATCTCTCTTTGCATGATATTGTAGCGTTTCTTACCTCCTATGCATGCTTCCCTATGTTTTACATGTATGTTGTTGTTCGGGTTGTGATCCTGTAACGCCCTGATTTTCTAGTTTTATAATTCTTCAGCATTTAAACATTTGTATTTTATTGGAGGGTCTAGAGAATGAAATAAAATATTCTGAGAACATAGGCATGCCCTACACAACCATAGGAAGCCATGGTTAAGTTTCGGGCGAAAGCTCAAATGGAGCTCGGTCTACGTTTTTCACGGATAGTAATGTTTTTCTACTATGAATACTTAATTTGGACTCGTGATCGAGACAGTAAGTCTCAGGATTTAAATCTTTATATATTTGTTAAAATCCGTCCTGACATTCAAAATTGAAAATAATATATTATATTCGGGCGTATATTCGAGTCGGGAGACGTTTGGAGTTGTGAAGGGATTTAACGGGACCCGCGAACAGATAATCTTGATGTAAAATCAAGAGGAATTTCGTGGCTATCATCGCGATGGCATCTCAAAATTATCTGGACGTGAAATGATCAAAATGCCCTTGGTCTTTTAAGGAAATGACCAAATTGCCCTTTGAGTTAATTACAAGTTTACCATAGGATGAAAATATAAATATCTCTCTCACTCTCTCACCAGGCCTCTCGGCCACTCTCTCTCTTTCTCTCTTCTCTCTCTTGTTCATCCTTTTTCTTCATGTTCTTGAAATTCTTCAAAGTTCTTCAAAGTGTTCTTCACAAAAAAACCCATTTTGATCTTCAAAAGTTGAAGTTTTTGAGTGAAAACTTGTTTCTCTTTCAATAATCTTTTATTCTAAGAGGTATGATCCGCATCTTAACTCTCTTAATCTCTCTATTTCATCTCTTAATTCTCTTGATTCATGAAGATCCAAGTTTAGATCCAAAACTTTGAAAATTTATAGAAAAGTGTAGAAAAATCCTTTTAATACCAAATCAATTTCTATGAACTAGAGTCATCATTCTCTTTCATTATCCAAGAGCATGAAACCAAATAAGTTTTCTAGGCTTTTCTTTTAAAAATGGCCGAAACCCATATGAAGAAAAAGGTTGAGTTTTTGATTCAAGTTTTGAGTAATAAGACTTGTTTTAGTGTTAGGTATATCTAAGGATGAGAAATTTTGAACATCTCTAGCTTATTTTCCTATATAGGGGCCGAACCCTAAGTTGGTAAGGATAGGAAAGTTTAGTGTTGTTTGATGTTAATGATTGTTGGTTGTGTTGTTTGTAGTTGGTGACAAGTATTCGGACGAGTAATCGGAAGGTTTGCAACCAATCGACTGACTTTCATCCGGAGGATTATTTCATCAACAGGTATGGGGGGTGAACCTTATCACACCAAAATGGTGGTGGTGAAAATGGTTGTTTACCTTGTGTGTGGGTGAAACCCTTTGGTTTGGATTCACCACTTGATTTAGTTCTCTTGGAGAACAAAGTATAATAATGGTAGTTTATGCTTTGTATGCTTTATCATGTTTATGATGATGTTGATTAGATGAGAAAATATTTTCATGTATGTTGAAAAACCTACTTTGATCTCTAAATCAAGTATGGACTTTTATGCTTGATTATAATGCAATGATGTGTGATTGTTGTTTGTCATAATTTTGTGAGCATTGTGAGCATTTTGAGCAATAACTTGCTTAACTGGTGAAGCAAAATCTCCTCTTCTCATTGGAGTAGGCTTGTGGCCTTATTGAGAAGGAACATAAGAACATGTGTTGTTCTTGATCTATCAAAGTTTTGAAGTAAGAAATTGTTTTTCATAACCTATGTTTCAAAGGAAAACAAAAGTGATTTTGATCCAAAGATCAAATAAAGTTTCAACATTTAAAGTATGTTACCAAAGTGAAAAATGTCTTTTACTTTAGCTATAGGTCATTTAATTCAACCAAGTACTTCAAAAGAGAAATAAAGACGAAGATAAGGAAAATGGGAAAAACAGGGCATTCGCCTGGCGAACCCATTCTCGCCACGCGATACATAAGGCTAGCCCGAGCAGTAAGATACGACTTCTCTGCCTCGCGACGTGAGACAATCCTCGCCTCGTGATACAAAAGGTCTACATAAAATCCTGTTCTTTGCCTCGCGACGCGAGACAATTGTCGCCTCGCGATACAGAGGGGACCGTTTGAGGAGCAAAAACAGCTCTCAGCCTTGCGACGTGAAACTTATGTTCGCCCCGCGAGAAAGGAATTTGGTTTACAAAGAAAGTTTTCAACTCAAAATCATAAAGTTTTACACGTAAAAACCTAAGTTAAGTAATTAACTTAGAGTTGAAGATAAGAGATAATTAAGTATGGTATGTGATGGAACAAGACCATGTGTTATGCCATTGATGACTTAGTATATCAATGACTTCATAAGACTTAAGTGAATCAACACTCATTTCATGAATTGAAAACCAAGGAGTAATATCTTAGAAAGGCTTAAAGACTTATCTAAGAGGATTCTCAATCCTTATTCATAATGCTTACAATTTGAGACATAATTCATAAGACATAAACACAAACATGAAACGTTTTGGGTTTTGAAACAGTAGTTTGATAACGGACCGGTGATTCGGATCTAGGTCAATCGTTTGATTGTTTCAGTCTTGTGATGACTCGATCCCGGAGGGATCACGAGATTTATCCGGTGGATAAAATGTTTTATAATACAAAGACACATATAGTTCCTAAGTAGAAGAACCTTAGAGAACCTTGAGGTTTATCCAGTGGATAGACGTTACTTTATCGCATCTGCTTTGTGTAAGTATTGGCATTTCATTTGCATGAGTCGTAAGACCTTGAGCCTAGGAGTTGAGCTTACACCTTGATTCGGGTGTGAATCTTATTGTGACGATTGGAATGGTCTTGGAGGTATCAGGGTTGGAAGGGCTGACATATGACCAGTTGGTAGCTCTTCTGTGTCGTGGCGAATCCGAGCAACCTCGACTAGATGTCGTATTGTTCATGTTTGGTGCAGAGTGTTTCCATAAAGCCAGATACGTGTACGTTACGAATGTTGTAGCATCTTGCTTATGGCTGGCAGTAATCGGAGCATGTCCTCCCATTCACTCTCTCCGATGTTTTGTTAGCTCCATGGAGTAGGAGTCAGCGTTTTACCCTGTGACATATGGCATTGAGTCATGTATATTGCATTGCATTGCATGGCTATTGATGTTTACATTTACTGTTACACATCGCTGTTCTGTTTTTCTGAGAATGCCTTATATTATGCTGCTAATTGTTTAACATGATTTATATTGAGATATATGATAAGCATGTTGGGTACGTCGTTACCTGGTGAGTCATCCCGTTTTTACTTCTGCTACTTTGTTGTGTTGGTGATCGGGATCTCACCCATATTTTGTATATCTTTTCTGCTGGTATTGCTGTTTCTGCTTGAGCAAATGGATGCTACGACGGTTCTGTCCAGCATTTGCTTTGAGTCCGGAGGGGGACTCCTTTTGCTGTTAGTTTTTGGCCAGACTATGTCAGTGTCTGTAGTACTTTTTGGAAGCTGTGACTCCTAGTATTTATTAATACTTATTGTTAGTTATACACTGAACCTATGTCTGTATACAACATTATTTCTATTTTTGTGTTCTATTTCTAAATGCCTTTTTGAAATGCATGGTGAACCTAAGTTCATTTTATTATTATTTACCTTTACTAATCTCATTACATCTCTAAAGAAAGGAAAAAACCGTATTTTCTGCGTTAATTTTATTTTCGGCCTTATAATTGTTCGGGAATGTGACACTCGGGAAAGGGTGTTGCAGATCCGAAAGCGGATGTGCTGGTTGGTTCTCAAAAGTGCTGCAGTGGGTGAAACTGAATCAAGGAGGGACTCCATCGTGAACAACAAGTTTGACGTCAACGCTTATCGTGTAGAGAGAGGGGCCTCAGAGGTATCGTTGAGTCTCTTATGAGTTTGTACCACGGCCAGTGGGGGATCTGTTTCTACTGTTGTTATTTTTGTTGTTATTTTTACGCCATGGCTTCCAAGCGAAACTCTGATGTGTAATATTGGACTGTAATAATTGTTTATCTGCTTAAGTTTCAATTAAGCCTTATCTGTGTGTTTATGGTATCAGACCTAGGAAGGTTAAGTTTTTGGAGCGTCACATTAGGTGGAATCAGAGCAATTCGGTTCTACCCGGACTGTGAGGTTGTGTTGTTGTTACTGGCCGTGTCTAGTTGAACCCGCACAGGGTATTGACTATGTTTAGAAGTTGGGGTAAAGTGACCGATCCACGAGGTGTCGATTGTTTCTAGGTTGAGAACCAATGATAACTGTCTCGACTTTTTAAGATATGTATTTATATGTTGGCTATGTTATACGTCTTATGAATATGAGTTAACAGTTGCTTATATCAGGAAGCGATGGTACGAAAGACTCACAGCGAAGGAAGTGACAGAGATGAGGATGCGGGTGTCGAGATCAATGGACCTCCTAGGACTGAAGGAGGAGATTCTGAAGTTATGAACACTTTAAGGGACATGGTGGCAGCTATGTTGCAGCAGTCGCAACAGCATACGCAACTGATGAAACTACAACAAGAATTTCTGTTGAGGGCGCAGAATCAGGGAAGAGAAGAAGGAGTAGTAGATGTAGGATTGGTTACATTCATGAAAAGAAAGCCACCTTAGTTTAATGGAGAATACAATCCACAATGAGCAGAGCTGTGGATCCAAGAGATAGAGAAGATCTTTGTGGCTATGCGCTGTAGGGAAGACCGGAAAGTCACTTACGCATCTTTCATGCTGGTTGGAGGTGCAGAGTCCTGGTGGAAGAATTGGCAGAAAATGCTAGAGATGGAAGAGAGAGTGATCACATGGGAACTATTCAGGACCTATTGTATGGAGAAATATTTCCCGGAAACCCTTCATCATGAGAAGGAAAAAGAATTCCTCAGTTTGAAGTAAAGGAACCTGTCGGTTGGCGAATATGCGATGAAATTTGAGTACTTACTCAAGTTTTCAAAGTTTTACCAAGTGCGTCCAGATGAGGAGTGGATATGCAGAAGGTTTGAGGATGGGCTAAGGCATGACCTGTAAAGGGCGGTGTTACCTTTGGGGATTACCAGGTTCCCAGAAATGCTCGAAAGATGTGCCGCTGTGGAAGATTTTGATAAATGGATGAAAGCTCGTCAGCAAAAGAAGGATAAAGGACCAATGAGAAATCATTAGGGGGAAAGAGAGGGGAAGCCTCAGTAAGAGCAGAAACCATATGATCGTCCTAGGCCGCAAGCTGTGGTAACTACGGAAGAAGGGCAA
Source organism: Ammopiptanthus mongolicus (assembly GCA_039655645.1). Lineage (NCBI taxonomy): Eukaryota > Viridiplantae > Streptophyta > Magnoliopsida > Fabales > Fabaceae > Ammopiptanthus > Ammopiptanthus mongolicus. The sequence goes on from CM077345.1 coordinate 77,195,687, forward strand.
AGAAAGTTCCAATGTTTTAGATGTGGAGGAGCACACTTGATCAGGGGCTGTCGATCAAGAGACTCAATGTGTTTCCGATGTGGGAAGTCGGGGCATATAGCTCGGGAATGCATACAGAAAGCAGCAGGACCTAACGTTGGTGAAGAACAAGAAGAAAGGGCTGAGAGATTTCCAACAACGGGACGCGTGTTTGCGATATGAGGAGCAGGAACGTCCCAACCATGAACGGGAACTACAAGTTTAACTTTAGAAAATAGTTTGTAAAATCCTCTTTAGGACGATCTTTTGTTTTGATGTACTGAAAGAACTGTAGTGGTTTTGGAATGTTAAGTGTAATGGCTATATCGCTGTCTATATATGTACCCCAAACTGATGCAATAAGTTCATTTTTTAATGAAGTTTGTACCGTATGTTGCTTAATCGTGGAAGAGAGTAGCGTATTCTGTACACCTACCTACTGCTGAATTTCGAGGACGAAATTCTTTTAAGTGGGTGATAATGTAACATTCTCATTTTCATCACTTTAATTAATGTATGGATGTATATGTGCTTTGTTGGATAAGTATTGTATGCTTGGAAGTATGCTTAGAATGTGTGTTAAGAGATAAGTTTGAATTGGCTAAGAGAAGCATGAAGAACAAGTGATCCATAGCAGAACGCTCAAGCGTGGACCAAGGGAGCGCTCAAGCATTCTAACTAGAACTGTCAAAACGGGTCAACCCGGCCCACCCGGGTTGGCCCACCATGGGTTGGGGAAAAAACGGGTCAACCCAACCCGGCTCACATTTTGGTGAGCTAGGAAATAAGCAACCCGGACCGGCCCACCACGGGTTGGTGGGTTATGCGGGTTGGCTCACCTATAATTGAAAAAAATAAAAAAAAAAAAAAAACAGAAATTATTTAAAAAAAAAAAATCCAACTCCTTAACTTAAACATACATGCTACCTAATAGGACAAGGGTTTTCACGAAAAAGAAAGGAAATTGCACAAAAAAATTTGATTTGGGTCTTTTTTGAGTTTTTTTTTTACTGACTTTACAGACACATTGATACGTTGCATTTTGGGCCTTGTTTTTTTTTCTTAAATGTCTCAACCCGCGGGCCAACCCGGCTCACCACGGGTTGAACCCACCCAACCCACGGGTTCGGTGGGCCAGGTCAAAATGACCCGAGGTTTAAATGAGCCAGGTTTTTTGCAACCCAACCCACCGGTGAGTCGGGTTGAGCCGGGTTGGCTCACGGGTTCTAACCCATTTTGACAGCTCTAATTCTAACGCTTAAACGTGGAGAAGGGTGGACGCCGAAGCGTGGTCACTCTGACCAGTTGCACGTGAGGGGCGATGCCTTGGCAGTGAGGAAACGTCAACGCTCAAGTGTGGGAGAAGCCAACGCTCAAGCATTGGAACGCTAAAGCATGGAGATTCTGAACGCTAAAGCATTGTCAGCAGAGTGTTACCTCTATAAATAGCCTTCATTTTCACCATGGGGATAAGTTTTGGAGAACTTAAGTCCAGAGAGCTCGAGCTAGAGGGATACAGAGGTGAGGTTGAGAACTTTGATCTGAGGTTGTGATCTGTTCGTTGATCCGATTGCAGTTCCGTTGGTGTTTTCGTGATCAGTTCTTCATCTACTTCAATTCTACTAGTTTACTTCTTTGATCTGTCGAGGGTAAGCTGAGGTTCCGTATCTATCTACATTGTAGCTATACAATGTTCTCTTATGGTTTAAGCTTCTATTCATGGTTTTAGCTTCGTATTGAGGTTAATGTCATAGTCTACATGTTGTTTCCGTGATTAGGGCAAAGTTTGAGGATGCAGTGGTACTCGTAGGTGAAGGAAGAGCTGCGGTAGTGCTTCACTTGTGGTGGTCGTGGCTGTGTTCGCTGTGTTCGTGAGATCGAGGGTCAAGGATGTTCGTGGATATAGGAGCATATCGGGGCGAATTACCGGATGAGGAGGAAGAAACCTCAAATATTTGGGAATCGTAGGCGTAGTGTATAACTGTTAACCTATGTAGGGATCCTCAAACCCTACTAGTGGTTGAGTAACCGCCAATACCTAACTCACATTGGGGACTACTGGTGTGTGGTACCAATGCAGTTTTAGGCATTGTGGGTTTATCACCGTTATGATCGATCTATGATATATGCTGATTGAGGATGTATGTCTATCTGTGGTAATTGAGAACATGATTAAATGGTGTTGTATGTGATAACATGCTAGATGAGATGCTTGTTGTGAGAATATGCTTTATTGCTATTTTGATATGCCTGTCATGATGACATGGTACTATGCTATGACATGTTAATGTGATTCTGACTGATATGATCTTGATTGACTGTGGAGACGGTTGGTGAGTTATTGGATTCATAGTTGATGTTATTAGCCAGTTGATCAAAGTTGAAGGTGGCTCTCATAGTTGGAGAATGACATCCTCGCAGTTGGAAGATGTGGACCTTGAGAGGTTGGTTAAGTTGTTGTTAAGGCGTTGTCGAGATGATGGGTGCATAATCATAGCATTTGCATTGTCGTGGTGAAAAGCTGTGTGTACAACTGCAACAGCAGTTTGAGTGGTTGTCACACGAGGTTGGTGTTCGAGGTGGACACTCCGGGGCAACCAAGATGGCTAAACTCACAGTTGGAGGGATGCAGGTGCTTTCTCACAGTTGGAGAACTTCTCGGGTCTTCTCACAGTTGGAGGGGTTCGGGGAGGCAGTGCTCCTCGCAGTTGGATGAACCACTGTTGCATTGTCTTGGAAACTCAGGAGGCAGTTACCTGAACGTCTGACTCGATGTCCTCACAGTTGGAGGAGCCATTCTTACCTAGTGAACATCCACCTTCACAGTTGGAGATTGGATTGTCCTTCCTCACAGTTTGAGGCTGACTGTTGTATTCCCATGGTTAGAGTGCGCGTTGTAGAATTGGCCAATCATATAGACTCAGTTGTGCATTTAGAGTAAGCAATGATCCCTAGTTGTGGTAACTTGAAGGTTGACTGTTGTGATGAACTCGAGAGATGTAACATCCCAATTTTTACTGCTTTCTGAATTTCAATGGCAAAATTATAATTCTATGGACTTTCCTTTATGAAATATCAAGATATTTTGGAAGAGTAATCATGACAAGGATGACTCATGATGGTGAGTCATGGTGAGTAATCATGACTAGTGATGAGTCAAGGTGATGACTCATCCACTGACTCATCACACTCAAAACTCGCGTCTCTCAACCGATGTTCGATTTTATCTCTACGTATCCACCTTTTGGATACAATACAGATATTATTTTACTCTACATTACTAGTAGAGAATTATGGTTAAGGTTTGGGTTGAAGACTTAAACGAAACCCGGTCCGCGTACGAGGTCGCCGGAACTGGTAACGGATAAGCTTCACGTCGCTTTCAAAAGGGGACACCTCAACATCTAACCATAGTAATGATGAGAAAGGGTGAGTCACATGGTGGACTCACCATAGGAATGATGACTAGTGTAAAATGACATTTTTGTCCCTAAGAGGAAATGACAATTTTGCCCTTAAGTGTTTTATATCAACCTTACCCTTTCTTCATATATGTTCCACGCCAATTATGGATATATTTATTCTCTCATACTTCTTTCTCCTTTACTTTATTCTTTAAGTTCAAGTGTTGAAGTTTCTAGTACAACTTTTGATGAAATCCCAATTTTGTTCCTTAAGTGAATGATCATTCTATCATATCCTTATCCTTTCGTTCCTATATATATCTATCTCACGCCCCCTCTTCCCTTTCTTTCCCTCAATTTTTCGTGCTCCTCCTTTCCATTTTACTCTCCACTTCTAAACTTCAAGCTTTTCTCCATTTCTTCAAGGATTCTTCAAGACCTTTGTGAAGCAAATTTGCTTGGCTTGATCTTCTTCATCATCTAAGAGGTAGAAATATCTTCTTTGAGCTCTAAATCTCCATTTCTATCCATTGCAATTCTATGTGTTCATGGTTGTTCTATGTTGATGTTTAAACTTCCAAAATTCATGAAAAATTGTATAAAAATCATTTTAATGTCAAATCAATTGATCTAGATTCATGATCTTCTATCATTAATCTAAGAGTTTGTAATCATAAGAGCTCTCTAACCCATTTGGGGGAGAGAGGGCCGAATGCCCTATGTGAAGGAATCATGAAGTTTTGTTTCAATTTTACTTAAAGAAGTGTTGATTTGAGTTCTATCACACTTAAATGTCCTTGAATTCAATTGATTATGATCAAGAACCTTTCTTACCCTAAGTTCCTATGACATGGCCGAAACCCTATGTTTGATGTATCTTGAGTTTTGTTTCAAATTCTTGAATCAAATGATTTACAGGAGTGTTATCTATGCTTAAAGATCATAAATCCAAGAGTTTGTCAAAATTTAACACTCTCACCAATTTTATCTCTATGGGGCCGAAACCTAGCTCATGAAGAACTAGGTATGTTTTGGTTGATTTTACTAATTACGATTGTGAATTGTGGTGAAGGATTTAACCGTGTTCAAGAGCTCTAAAGATTGTCCGGTGATCCGGTGAAGGAACGAGGTTGCAGCCAGAGGAAAGTGCTAGTGAGCTTGGCAGCTCGTGATCCTTGCTACAGGTAGGGAGAAGAAAGTGTGATCATCGGAAAAGGCAAGCGTAGTATAGTCTATATACATGTGTAGGGGAGCCTTAAACCCTACTAAGTCTATACCCTAGGCTAGGAGACAAATATTAAATGGATGATTGATATCTTTGGTGTGAATGTGAATATGTGTTCTAAGTGCCTTATATGATGCTTTTTGTGAAGTAATTGTGAACACATGCTCTAAGTACTCTATGTGAGTTATATGATTAATTATCTACTTGATTATATTGGCATGCTCATTATTATGATACGTTATTAATGTAATTGATCGGATGTTTACAAATGAGCATATGATAAGATTGATGAGATTGATAAGTACATGATGAGATTGATGAGCATATGATGAAATTGATGAACATATGATGAGATTATGACATTCAGCGGGTTGATATCGATGTGATTCTAATTAATACTATTGTGATTCTAATGGAGCTGTGGGCTTGTGGACGCATGGCGTCGTGATATTGATTTAATGTTGATGTAAGGCATCGTGATTATGGCTGAGTGCCTAGGTGTGAGGTTTCGTTATCAACCTGTAATGAATATTTATACATGCATATTGTGCCACATAAGAAACCCCTTCGGAGGGCAGCCCAAATGGGGGCGTTATTGAGAAACCCCTGATGCCGGATCTGGGCGGTCCAAATGGGGACGTTATTGAGAAACCCTCGATTATGAGGCGGCCCGAATGGGGGCGTTATTATTGAGAAACCCTCGATTCTGGGTTGAGGCGGTCCAAATGGGGACATTATTGACACTCCTCTGAAGGGCGGTCCAAATGGGGACGTTATTCAGAAACCCCCGGTTTCGGGGCGGTCCAAATGGGTACGTTATTCAGAAACCCTTGGATTCGGGGCGGTCCAATTGGGGACGTTATCGGCCGATCATACATACATGCATATAAGGATTAGTATCCTTCCTTAGAGGTTTAATCTGAGAGAAATATCTTAGAGATGGATGTGATGTATGACTTGTTGCATGATTTCTATGTGTTATATGTTACATGTATATATGCCATGCTATAGCCCCTTTTCCTCATATGATGATACATGTTTCTTACTCCCCGTCTTTTCTTTTTATGTTTCTTTTATATGTATACATGAAAAGACTTAGTGGAAGATCCAGCTGCGGAAGAGTTGGGTGATACGTCGTGCGAGACTGAGGCCGGTGGAATAGTCTGAGAAGTGCTGTATTAAACTAGTAGCTTTTGATGTATTTTACTTATAGTTACACTGAGACACTCTATCTGTATATATATTAACACTGTATCCCGACTGATAGGGCAACTGATGTATATGACATATATCTCTATGTTTTATAGTTGCGTACTCGAAAAACGTTACGTGCATAAAGTTGGTTTGCTTTCGCAAGGCGAAATTTTCCACTTCGCTTCATGATTATAAGGCACGCTAACGATTATAATGTGAGTAAGGGTAGTTAATATCTTAGGTTCTTTAATGGGATTATCCTACGTAAGTGGGGTCGTCTCAAGAGACGAATATGTTTGCTGGTTGTGCTTGCTGTAACATCCCGATTTTCACTGTCTTTATAAATTAACAAGTTATATAATTAAGTTTATATTTTATTCGAGGTTTTAGAAAATGAAATAAAATAAACCGAGAGCATATTCATGCTCAACGCTATCGTACGAAGGTACGATTAAATTTGGAGCCAAAAACTCAGATGGAGCCCGGTCTGCGTTTTTACACTGTCAGTAAGATTTTACTGCTACAGAGACCTCAGACTAACCCGTGAACGAGACAGTAAGCCTTAGAATTTGATTCTCTACGTTTTGGTTAAATTAAAAAAAAAAATCACTTCCTGACCTTTTTTCGAGCGAAATCCTCAATCGGGTGACGAACAGAGCCGCATACGAATTAACCGGGACCCGCTAACGGATAATCTTGATGTCACAGCATGTCAAATCACTTGGGAAAGTGTGCCAGAGTCATCATGACGATCGGAAATATCTGGACGCTAAATGACCAAAATACCCCTAACTTTTTCTTAAATGACATTTTGATCCTTGAAGGAAAAGACCAAAATGCCCTTAAGTGACTTGATTTAAGGCAGTTCAGCCCCCATTTCTCCCAAACCAGCAAGAGAGAGCTCCAAACACTTCATCTTCTTCCTTGAGAGAAAACCTCCATTTTCTCAAAGAAAAAGCTTGAAATCCTTGAAAAAAAAACTTGATTCTTGATCAATCTTCATCATCCTTTAGGTAAGATCACTTCTATGCTCTCTAAGCTTCATGAATCTCTTCCTATCTCAAGTTTGAAATCTTGATTTCCTAGTTTTCAAGATTATGATCAAAAACTTCAAAAATTCACAGGAAATTGTAGAAAAATCCTTTTAATGGGAAACCAATTTCCTTGAGCTAGCTTCATCATCCTCTACCTCTATCCAAGAGCATATGATCAAACTCTCATCCTAGCCTATTCTTCTAAAAGTGGCCGAACCCTAGAGTTTTGGGTGAACAGTGATTTTGTTCAATTTTTGATTTATAACTCTTGATTCCATCCTTACCTTTCCTATTGTCTTTGAATCCAAGTGATGGAAAACCAAATCAATTTCTAACCTCTTTTTCTCTTCATGGACGAGACCTTCATGTGTGGAGAACCATGAGCCATGTTTCATATTTTTGGGTATTAGGACTTGTTTTAGTGTTAACCAAGCTTATGAACCAACCATCCAAAAGTTTGGAACCAAATGTGATCCCTAACCCTTTTTACCTTTTGTGGCCGTACCTTGGATCTTTTAGGGGGAGAAAATTTATGTTTTGATGTTGTTTTCTTGTGTTAATTGTTGCTGAGAATTGAATTGTGTTTAATTGTTTTAGGCGACGCGGACGAAACCGGAACCGGAGCTGAGAATCGTTCGGGATTTGATTGAGAAACTTAGAGAGGTAAAGGGAGGTATTTCATTTGAGTTTGCTAGCTTCATGGTGTTTGATTGATAAATGTGATGTTATTGTGTAATTGATAATTTGAAGATGTGTTTTGAATGGAATATGAGATTGTTTTACCTAATGATGTAGTACTTGAATATTTGACTATGATTTGTGGCATGTAGAACTGTCAAAACGGGTCAACCCGGCCCACCCGGGTTGGCCCACCATGGGTTGGGGAAAAAACGGGTCAACCCAACCCGGCTCACATTTTGGTGAGCTAGGAAATAAGCAACCCGGACCGGCCCACCACGGGTTGGTGGGTTATGCGGGTTGGCTCACCTATAATTGAAAAAAATAAAAAAAATAAAAAAAACAGAAATTATTTAAAAAAAAAATCCAACTCCTTAACTTAAACATACATGCTACCTAATAGGACAAGGGTTTTCACGAAAAGGAAAGGAAATTGCACAAAAAAATCTGATTTGGGTCTTTTTTGAGTTTTTTTTTTACTAACTTTACAGACACATTGATACGTTGCATTTTGGGCCTTGTTTTTGTTTCTTAAATGTCTCAACCCGCGGGCCAACCCGGCTCACCACGGGTTGAACCCACCCAACCCACGGGTTCGGTGGGCCGGGTCAAAATGACCCGAGGTTTAAATGAGCCAGGTTTTTTGCAACCCAACCCACCGGTGAGCCGGGTTGGCTCACGGGTTCTAACCCATTTTGACAGCTCTAGTGGCATGGATGCCTTTGATGATTTTTGTTGTGATATTGGGCTGTTTGATACCTATATATATATATATATATATATATATATATATATATATATATATATATATATATATATATATATATATATATATTTATATTTATTATCCTGGACTGGTTAAGAGTATAGGACTGGCTATGACTCGATAAAGAATTAAAATACTCGAAAACCGAAATCGAAGTTTTGAAAATCGGATTTTGAAATCAAAAAGGCTTTTGGGAAAACGTGTTGCTTTTTCAAGAAAAGTTATCTTCCTTTTTGAAAAGTTATGTTATTTGAAAAGGAAAAAGTGGTTTTGAGGAAAGCTTTGTAAAGTGAATTTCCTTTAGAAAAACGTTTTCAATGGAATAGAACCTTTAGAAAACGGCTTTGTTTATGAAAAAGTGCTTTTCCCGAAAAATGTTTTGTTTGAAAAAGTAATGTTTTAGTACAAGAAAATGAAATTGAGTTTTGTTTTCCAAAGTTGATTTGAGGAAAATAAGACCAAAAGAAAAACGATGATCTTTTGAGATGAATGCAAACCTAGTGACCGAGACGTCGGACTAGTGTTTTGTGGATTAAGCATTCGGACTTCGTGTCCTATGTTTGAATCAACGGGCTTAATGTCCTTTAAAATGAGTCGTGGGCTATATGCCTCGACAAATGAAAGAATGAACGAAAAAGAAAATAGAAACTTTCTGTGTACATTCATGAACCGGCAGATGTGCCATTTGACAACGAGCTATAATTTACGTAGTTAAGAATATGAGCCAGTTAAGACCACTAGGTCTATAGGGACATACTGTGTTCGAGACTCCACAAGTGGCCAGAGGCATTGCAATCCCGTGTCGTCGTAATCGGTTGCCAAACACGGATGAACTCGATCAGAGACTGGACTATTTAGGATATGGTTATGACGTGGTGCTCCGAAACAATTGGAGCTCGAACCTAAATTGAGAGGCCGACTCACGAGAACAATTGTGTTTACAGGTGTATTTGCGGCCTATCGCTTGATGAAGGGAAGTAGGAATCTCAGGAGTACATGAATTAGAAAGATGATATTGGAATCTCATGCATTATTACAACTCATGAGAATGTTTGAGATAATGTGTTATATGAATAAATATTATTATAACTGTATTTATATGTGATTGTATCTGTTGTTTGTCGCTTGTGCGGCTATCGTGATAAACTTATAAAATGAGTATCTCACTTTTGCCTGTACATGTTGGACACCTTGTTGTGTTTTTGGAACACATGTACAAATGTTGATCATAGGTCCCCACGGACACGTGAGGACTCAGATGACGGAGACTTTTGAAGGAGCTGCAAAGAGGATCCCGCCGAATTCCTTTGGGAATGGATGCTGACTTTGGGGTTGTATCCCAATGGCTACTATAACCCGACCAGCATAGGAGTTATGACGCCCCCTTCTGGGACATCACATGACAACCTGTAATGGAAACTTAAAAAAAAAAAAAAACTTTTGAAACATCTGATACCAAAGTAAAACAGTAAAACAGAATAATCATATAAAGCAAATTTTCCATTCATCCTTTGTAGTAATACCCAATGTCGCCATAAGACGTACATCATTTTCCTGATCTTTAGTACGCCATACGTACATCAAAACCTAAGAGCTGGTCTAATAAAGAAACATCTAAAAATGATAGAGTATACTACCTAGTATACTTCAAACCCATGAGATTGCGCCTCGTCGTCGCCAATCCACATATCTTTGCCATCGGCGTAAACCTTCGAGGTCCCGAAATGAGCAAGAGATTTGCTGAATTACATCTGTACATGTGTTCCAAAACACAATAGGCGTCCACATGTACAGGCAAGGGTGAGATACCAAAATATGATAATTAAATATTTAAAGTACAAACAAGAGACGTTTATAGGTATATCAAATACAGTGATTAAACATGATATACATAGCACAAAATATCATGACAACACAATTAAATCCAGAGTCTCATATCCAACAATCATCGTCATTGTTGAAAAACGACATACATGACACTTCCAATATACCATTTAGCATTCGATTCGTAATTTCCGGAAATCCCATTACCAAAAGAATGAGTTGATCAAGCTCGGGGTACAATGGCCATCAAGCAGCAATGTCTAGCACCAGCGTGCCAAGCAGCAATGTCTAGCACCAACGTGCCAAGCAGTAATGTCTAGCACCAACGTGCCAAGCAGCACTGTCTAGCACCAACGTGCCATAACAACTAGCACCAACGTGCCATCATCAGCACCAACGTGCCGTAATAACTAGCACCAACGTGCCATCACCAGCACCAATGTGCCATAATAACTAGCAACAACGTGCCATCACATCATTATCCAATCCAGGGTACAATATGAACACACAGCACGTGTGACATCATTGTCCATCATTTGAAAACTCAAAACCAACACTCAAATCTCCGAAGCTTATACATAAAGCCTTCGAAATCGGTTTTCCAAAACAAAACGTCACATGGTTAAAAACCATCTTTTTCACATGAAAATCATTCAAATCCAATTTTCATTATAAATATTTCCCAACGTTTTCCTCCAAATCAATTTATGATTTTTCTTCAAGGCTTTTAAAAGCTTCTATCTTTATGTATAGATTTCAATGTAGCAAACCACAACCATACAGTCATCATATCACATCGTTATAATATCCCACATAATCAATACCACACCTATTCACATCAATATAGCCAAGCCCATCATTTTCAACATCATAAATCAAGTCAACATATTCAACCACATCAACGTTCACATAACAACACATAACCACATCAATTCAACATCAAATCACTTCATTCAAGAAATCCATCAACAACACAACATGTAGTTATTAGTAATCCCTTAGGTAAACTCCCCTTCCCTCTTGTAGTCTCCTCGTAGTCTACTCCAATTTAAGCCTTTCGGTCTCTAAGTTGCCCGTTCAACGGTCCAAATTGTCTTTCCGATTCATCACGCTACGGTTATTCTCTGATCCTTCATCACCAAGGCATAAAATAAAATTAGCTTGTTGAGATAACCTAGCATATAGGTTCGGTTATAGCTAGTCTTTTTGGCTAGAATTCTCAAGATTTGACATACTCTTGGATTTATGATCATAGAGTATTCTAGTATTAAGGAAAATTGTCATAAATGGAAAATTAAAACAACATCCTCCTCCTCCTTTAAGGCATGAATTCGGTTCTCTCCAGGACCATAGGCTAGGGATTTTATCTTACTTCAAACTCTTGGATTCAAGACATATAAAGTATAGAAAGATGAAATCCATGGTTCTTTGCTAAGAATTGAAACAAAATCCCATCTTCTCATACTCCTAGGGTTTTGGCCCTATAGAACAAAAATAGGGCAGCCATGTGTACTTGCTTTATGCTCTTGAATGATGAATCTAGAGGTCTTAATGAGTTCATAGAAATTAATTTCATGAGCATAGGATTTTTCTACAATTAATTATGGAATTTTGAATCTAAACCCTATGCTTAGCCTTACATCATGAAAATCCATGGAGAGTCCAAAGTCTCTAGATGGAGATGAGTGAAGCTTACCTCTTGAGTGATGAAGATTGACAAAGGGTTAAGCTTCTCCTTCCAATTTGATTCAAGTTCTAACTTGATTTAAAGAAAAAGTGAAGAAGTTTGTGAAGAGAAAGTGAAGAAAAAGTGAAAGAAATGGAGAGTGAGGAGGAAGAGGAAGGGCTGCGTGCAGGAGAGGGAAAAATGGATGAAAAATGAGGTTTTTAATCTTAATAAATATGGAAGGATAGAAAGGTAATTTGTTAGAGGGGCAAAATGGTAATTTTGTTAAGTTTTAAGGGCATAATGGTCATTTATACCACTAAGTCGTAATTACCTTGGTGAGTCACTAGATGACTCGCCTATGTGAGTTGTCCTTGAAAAGGACATGAGCTTTATCTTAGCAGCCCCGAAAAATCCGCATTCAGCTCCGTTTTAAACCGATTTCGGTATAACGACTTATTTATTTTGAAAATTTTCAAAACAACCAATATCGTTGGAAATAAAATATAAAACCTAATTGTTTCGTTCACGAGTCAAAATTAGGTCATCTGAGCAGTAAAATCATACTGTCAGTGTAAAACGCAGACCGGACTCTGTCTGAGTTTTTGACCCAAAATTTAACCATAGGTTCCTACGATGATGTAGAGCGTGACTATCGTCTCGGAATATTTTATTTCACTCTCTAGACCCTCCAAAAATACAAATTCTTAATTTCTGTTTAATTCGTACTAGTTCGTATTAGAGTGTAGAAAGTGTGAAAAATCGGGGTGTTACAGGAGTCTTTTACTTTTTGAAGCAGTCTTAATTTATTTGCCGCATGTATATTGAACATATGTCTTTGAGTCTGTAATATGATATATTAGACCTGAATTTATGTCATGATTATATTAGTGTGAATCTATATTTAACATGTGTTTCAAAGTTTATTCCTTTGTCTTGAGTTTGAATTACTTGATGTATGAAGAAAATTTCTTTTAGACCCGCGTTTTCGAACGTATTTACTTAATTAAAGTATTTTTCGAAAGCAACCAACGTTTGTATTTGTTTATGTTTTCCGGAATTCGAGTCCGTGTAGGTAGCACCCGAGGGGGTATTACATTAGTGGTATTAGAGCTGGTCGAGTCTTTTTGGAATCCTTGGGAAATAGGTCTGTTGTGTTTATTTTGTGTGATCTCTGTTTGAACTTTGTTTGAATTGTTTCTCTATTGAAGCAATATGTGTTGACATACCAATACTTGACACACTAGTACTTAACACACGAGCTTATGTTTCCTTATTAAGGTATGATTGGTTGCCTTGTAAGGAAACATGAATCTTAGAGGTGGTCGTGGTGGAGCTCGCGGCATTGCTGACAACAATGCTGATGACAACAACATTAATCGGGCTATCCAGGGCATGGCTGATATGGCGGCCGCTGTTGCTCAACAAACGGCTATTATGGCTCAACAGAACCAACAGAATCAACACAGAGCTGATCTTGCTGCTGATGCTAGAGGATTAGTCGACTTTCGATGTCATGATCCTCCGCAGTTTCATGGAGACTGTTACCCGAAAAAGGCTGACTTGTGGCTACAAGAGGTGGAGATGATTTTTGCTGCTCTGCACTGCCCCGAGGGAGTGAAGGTGGACTATGCCACATTCCTGTTTCTGGGTGATGCAGAGTATTGGTGGGGAGGAACCAGACAACTGCTGGAAGCCAACAATCAAGAGGTCACTTGGGGAGTATTTCGCACCAAGTTCTTGGACAAGTACTTTCCCCAGAGTGCTAGAACCGAGAAAGAGTAGGAATTTCTGAGGCTGCAGCAGAGGAACATGACTGTTGGGGAATATGCGGCGAAGTTTGAATCGCTTACCAAATATTTTTGCTTTTTCCAAGCCCAACCTGACGAAGATTGGAAATACGAAAGATTCGAAGGAGGTCTGCGCTTTGAAATCAAGGAGTCTATGTTACCGTTGGAAATCTATAACTTTCAAGCCTTGGTGGAGAAGTGCAGAAAAGTTGAGAAGATGAAAAGAGGAAGAGAGACCAAGAGTACCGTGGGAGGACCGTATAGGTCAAGGAACCCGAGCTAGTACCAGAACCAGAAAAGGGAGCAGTCCTAGAAGAAGCTGTATTCCCGACCTCAAGGGAATAGTCAGAAACAACAATCTTATCGTCTTGTCGCTTCTGCCTACGATGGAGAGAGTGGAAATGATCAGAATCAAGGACAAGTTCAAAGATGTTTCAAGTGTGGGAAACAAGGACATCCAACTGATGATTGCGTGCTGAAGGGAGTTCTATGTTTCCACTGTGGAAAGATAGGACATTTCGCGAGGGATTGTTCTGCACCAAAGTTCTAGCCGACTGTCAACAATGTACGGACCGCTAGACCAACGACAAGGGGAAGAGCGTATACCATGAGTGGCGTTGATGCTTCTAAATCGGATGATCTCATACAAGGTAGTTGCATCATAGTTAGTAATCTCCTAACTGTACTATTTGATTTGGGTGCGACACATTCGTTTATCACTTTGGATTATGTGAGACTACTAGACTTGCCTGTTTCTTCGATGTCTTTTGATTTGATTGTCACTACTCTAATTGCTAAACCTGTTACTATAAATACAGTATGTTTGAACTGTCCTATTATTGTTCATGATAGGAACTTGCTTGTTGACTTAATATGTTTGCCTTTGACACAATTGGATGTGATCCTAGGCATGGATTGGTTACTTCCAACGATATCCTTTTAGACTGTGCACATAGAACCTTAGTTTTTCCTGACCCTGAGATTTCTGGATTTTTAACTGCCAACTAAGTAAGAGCTTCTTTTAAAGAAGGAGCTCAAGGATACATGCTTTTATCCTGTTTAGAAAACAAGAGGGACGTTGTCTTGAACGATGTGCTGGTTGTGAAAGATTTTCTGAAAGTTTTTCCCGAGGACGTTCCAGGTTTGCCACCTGCAAGAGACATCGAGTTCTCGATCGACCTAGTTCTAGGATCCGGTCCGATCTCTATAGCTCCATAGAGGATGTCACCTATGGAGTTAGCCGAGCTGAAGACTCAGCTAGTGGATCTGATGTCTAAACGGTTAGTGAGACCAAGTGGGTCCCTGTGGGTAGCACCAGTGCTATTGGTGAAGAAGAAGGACGGGAGTTCAAGACTCTGTGTGGATTACCGTCAACTCAACAAGATAACGATCAAGAACAAGTATCCTCTACCTCGTATAGATGATTTGATGGATCAACTTCAGGGAGCTGCTATCTTTTCAAAGATTGATCTGAGATCCGGTTATCACCAGATTAGGGTAAAGAACGAGGACGTACCTAAAAATACATTTAGGACTCGTTACAATCACTAAGAGTACCTCGTGATGCCTTTTGGAGTGATGAACGTGCCTGCTATCTTCATGGACTACATGAACCGGATTTTTCGTCCGTTTCTGGATAAGTTCGTTTTCGTGTTCATAGACGATATACTTATCTACTCAAAGAGTCCGGAGGAGCATGAGGAACATCTACGACAAGTTTTACAGATCCTTCACAAGGAGAAGTTGTACGCAAACCTGCCCACGTGTGAATTTTGGCTGGATGAAGTCAAATTCATGGGGCACGTGATTACGAAGGACGGGATTGCCGTTGACCCTACAAAAGTGGGAGCTGTGCTTTTATGGGAGAGACCCAAGACCGTGACAGAAATCTACAGTTTCATTGGCCTGGCTGGTTATTACAGAAAATTCATCGAAGGATTTTCAAAGATTGTTGCGCCATTGACTCAACTTATGAGGAAGGTCCAACCGTTTACATGGACTGAGAAGTATGAGGAAAGTTTCCAGACGATGAAGAACGTTTGACAACGTCACCAGTGTTAGTGTTACCTAAACCAGAGGAACAGTACGAACTATACTATGATGCTTCGCATCAGGGATTAGCATGTGTACTTATGCAGTATCGGAAAGTTGTAGCGTATGCTTCGCGCCAGTTGAAGACTCATGAGAGGAATTACCCGACGCATGACCTAGAGTTAGCTGCTGTGGTTTTTGCAGTGAAGATCTGGAGACATTACTTGTATGTATCCAAGTTTGATGTCTTCAGTGACCACAAGAGCTTGAAATAACTGTTCGACCAGAAGGAACTTAACATGAGGCAGAGACGTTGGATGGAATTTCTCAAAGACTACGACTTCACTTTGCTATACCACCCTAGAAAAGCAAATGTCATTGCAGACGCTCTAAGTCGGAAGACCCTACATATCTCTGCAATGATGGTTAAGGAATTAGAATTGATAGAACAGTTTCGTGATCTCAATCTAGTTATGGAAGTGAATCATGAAAAGACTTGCTTGGGAATGATCAAGGTATCCAGTGGACTGATGGAGACGATCCGTGAACAGTAAGCAACTGACGATTACCTTCAAGAGAAAAAGGAGTTACTTGGACAAGAAAAAGCTGCAAAGTTCAGCTTAGGAACCGATGGCATCTTGAGATGCAATGGGCGTGTTTGTGTACCTAGCAACCCAGAGATGAAGAAAATGATTCTGGAATAAGAACATACGAGCAAGCTGAGCATTCACCCTGGATCAACCAAAATGTATCAAGATCTGAAACAGAAGTTTTGGTGGCCAGGAATGAAGAAGCAAATGGTTGAGTACGTAGCATCGTGTTTGACCTGTCAGAAAGCCAAGGCAGAACATCAACGACCTGGAGGAATGGTTCAATCCTTGGATGTACCCGAATGGAAATGGGAGAGCATCTCAATGGATTTTGTGGTAGGTTTGTCGAGGACATCTAAGAGTTTTGATTCGATCTGGGTGATCGTTGATAGGTTAACGAAGTCAGCACGCTTATTACCTGTTAAGATCAACTACTTAGTGGAGAAGTTAACCGAGCTATGTATCAAAGAAGTGATCAGACTACATGGAGTGCCGTCGAGCATAGTCTCGGATAGGGACCCAAAGTTTACTTCACGTTTTTGGCAAAGTCTACATCAAGCTTTAGGAACGAGGCTGAGACTGAGTTCAGCCTTTCACCCTCAAACAGATGGACAGGCAGAAAGAACGATACAATCTTTGGAAGATTTGCTGAGAGCGTGTGTTCTAGACCATGGTGGGAGTTGGGATGATCTGTTGCCTCTTATCGAATTCACCTACAACAACAGCTATCATTCTAGCATAGGGATGGCACCCTATGAGGCCTTATATCGAGGAAAGTGCCAGACACCGTTGTGTTGGCACCAGGGTGGAGAAAATATGATTGTAGGCCCAGAACTTGTGTAACAAACAACGGAAAAGATTAAGCAAATCCGTGAAAAGATGAAGACGACACAGAGCAGATAAAAGAGCTACTCCGATAAATGAAGACGACCCCTCGAGTTTCAAGAAGGTGAACACGTGTTTCTGAGAGTCACACCTACGACTAGGGTAGGTAAAGCTATAAAGTCCAGAAAACTCACTACCAAATTCATTGGACCCTACCAGATTCTTTGACGTATTGGTCCAATAGCTTACCAGATTGCCATACCACCTTTTCTGTCCAAAATTCATAATGTTTTCCATGTCTCACAACTTAGAAAGTATATTCCTGATTCGTCCCATGTGATTGAACCTGATATAATACATTTACGAGAAAACTTGTCTTATGAGACATCGCCTGTGCAAATCGTTGATAAGAGGATCAAGCAACTCAGGGGGAAACAAGTTCCCTTGGTCAAGGTTGTTTGGAATGAAGCGACTGGAGACGCAACGTGGGAGCTCGAGGACAAGATGAGATTACAGTATCCCGATCTTTTTCAAGGTACGTAATTTCGAGGACGAAAATTTTTTTAGTGTAACACCCCGATTTTCACTGTCTTTATAAATTAACAAGTTATATAATTAAGTTTATATTTTATTTGAGGTCTTAGAAAATGAAATAAAATAAACCGAGACCATATTCATGCTCAACGCTTTCGTACGAAGGTACGATTAAATTTTGAGCCAAAAATTCAGATGGAGCCCGATTTACATTTTTGCAATGTCAGTAAGATTTTATTGCTCCAGAGACCTCAGACTGACCCGTGAATGAGACAGTAAGTCTTAGAATTTGATTCTCTACGTTTTGGTTAAATTTCAAAAAAAATCATTTCCTGACCTTTTTTTCGAGCGAAATCCTCAATCGGGTGACGAACGAAGCCGCATACGGATTAACCGAGACCAGATAACGGATAATCTCGATGTCATAGCATGTCAAATCACTTGGGAAAGCGTGCCAGAGTCATCATGACGTTCGAAAATATCTGAAAGCGAAATGACCAAAATACCCCTAACCTTTTCTTAAATGACATTTTGGTCCTTGAAGGAAAAGACCAAAATGCCCTTAAGTGACTTGATTTAAGGCAGTTCAGCCCCCATTTCTCACGCCCCAAACCAGCAAGAGAGACCTCCAAACACTTCATCTTCTTCCTTGAGAGAAAACCTCCATTTTCTTAGAGAAAAAGCTTGAAATCCTTGAAAGAAAAGCTTGATTCTTGATCAATCTTAATCATCCTTTAGGTAAGATCACTTCTATGCTCTCTAAGCTTCATGAATCTCTTCCTATCTCAAGTTTGAAATCTTGATTTCCTAGTTTTCAAGTTTATGATCCAAAACTTCAAAAATTCATAGGAAATTGTAGAAAAATCCTTTTAATGGGAAATCAATTT
The DNA here is from genome assembly GCA_039655645.1 of Ammopiptanthus mongolicus. Lineage (NCBI taxonomy): Eukaryota > Viridiplantae > Streptophyta > Magnoliopsida > Fabales > Fabaceae > Ammopiptanthus > Ammopiptanthus mongolicus. Next base: position 77,214,153 of record CM077345.1, read on the forward strand.
CCTTGAGCTAGCTTCATCTTCATCTACCTCTATCCAAGAGCATATGATCAAACTCTCATCCTAGCCTATTCTTCTAAAAGTGGCCGAACCCTAGAGTTTTGGGTGAATAGTGATTTTGTTCAATTTTTAATTTCTAACTCTTGATTTCATCCTTACCTTTCCTATTCTTTGAATCCATGTGATGGAAAATCAAATCAATTTCTAACCTCTTTTTCTCTTCATGGCCGAGACCTTCATGTATGGAGAACCATGAGTCATGTTTCATATTTTTGGGTATTAGGACTTGTTTTAGTGTTAACCAAGCTTATAAACCAACCATCCAAAAGTTTGGAACCAAATGTGATCCCTAACCCTTTTTACCTTTTGTGGCCGAACCTTGGACCTTTTAGGGGGAGAAAATTTGTGTTTTGATGTTTTTTCTTGTGTTGATTGTTGTTAAGAATTGAATTGTGTTTAATTGTTTTAGGCGACGCGGACGAAATCAATACCGGAGTCGAGAATCGTTCGGGATTTGGTTGAGAAACTTAGAAAGGTAAAGGGAGGTTTTTCATTTGAGTTTGGCAGCTTCATGGTGTTTGATTGATATATGTGATGTTGTTGTGTAATTGATAATTTGAAGATGTGTTTTGAATGGAATATGAGATTGTTTTACTTAATGATGTTGTACTTGAACATTTGACTATGATTTGTGGCATAGATGCCTTTGATGAGTTTTGTTGTGATATTGGGCTGTTTGATACCTATATATATATATATATATATATATATATATATATATATATATATATATATATATATGTATATATATATATATTTATTTATTATCCTGGACTGGTTAAGAGCATAGGACTAGCTATGACTCGGATTTTGAAATCAAAAAGGTTTTTGGGAAAACGTGTTGCTTTTTCAAGAAAAGTTATCTTTCTTTTTAAAAAGTTATGTTATTTGAAAAGGAAAAAGTGGTTTTGAGGAAAGCTTTGTAAAGTGAATTTCCTTTAGAAAAACGTTTTCAAAGGAATAGAACCTTTAGAAAACGGCTTTGTTTACGAAAAAGTGCTTTTCCCGAAAAATGTTTTCTTTGAAAAAGAAATGTTTTAGTACAAGAAAATGAAATTGAGTTTTGTTTTCCAAAGTTGATTTGAGGAAAATAAGACCGAAAGAAAAATGATGAATCTTTTGAGATGAATGCAAACCTAGTGACCGAGACGTCGGACTAGTGTTTTGTGGATTAAGCATTCAGACTTCGTGTCCTATGTTTGAATGAATGGGCTTAATGTCCTTTAAAACGAGTCGTAGGCTATGTGTCTCGACAAATGAAAGAATGAACGAAAAAGAAAATAGTAACTTTCTGTGTACATTCATGAACCGGCTGACGTGCCATTTGAAAACGAGCTACAACTTACGTAGTTGAGAATATGAGCCAGTTAAGACCACTAGGTCTATAGGGGCATACTGTGTTCTAGACTCCACAAGTGGTCGGAGGCGTTGCAACCCCATGCCGTGGAAATCGATTGCCCAACACGGATGAACTCGATTAGAGATTGGACTATTCAGGATATGGTTATGACGTGGTACCCCGAAACAATTGGAGAACAGACCTAAATTGAGAGGCCAACTCACGAGATCAATTGTGTTTACAGGTGTATTTGCGGCCTATCGCTCGATGAAGTGAAGTAGGAATCTCCGGAGAACATGAGTTAGAAAGATGATATTGGAGTCTCAAGCATTATTACAACTCATGATAGTGTTTGAGATGTTGTGTTATATGATTAACTGTTATTATAACTGTATTTATATGTGATTGTATCTATTGTTTGTCGCTTGTGCGGCTATCGTGATAAACTTATAAAATGAGTATCTTACCTTTGCCTGTACATGTTGGACACCTTGTTGTGTTTTTGAAACACATGTATAGATGTTGATCATAGATCCCCGCGGACACGTGAGGACTCAGATGGCGGAGACTTTTGAAGGAGCTACAAAGAGGATCCCTCCGAATTCCTTTGGGAATCGGAGCTAACTTTGGGGTTGTATCCCAATGGCTACTATAGCCCGACCAGCATGAGTGTCTTTTACTTTTTGCAGCAGTCTTAATTTATCTGCTGTACGTATATTGAACCTATGTCTTTGAGTCTGTAATATGATATATTAGATCTAAATTTATGTCATGATTATATTAGTATGAATCTTAAATATTGGTGTGCGTTTCAAAGTTTATTCCTTTGCCTTGAGTTTGAATTACTTGTTGTATGAAGAAAATTTCTTTTAGACCCGCGTTTTTGAACGTAGTTACTTAATTAAAGTATTTTACGAAAGCAGCCAGCGTTTTTATTTGTTTATCTTTTCCTCGAGTCCGTGTAGGTAGCACCTCAGGGGAGTGTTACACTTGCTGTTGTGTATGTTGAGGTGTTATATGTTACGTGATCTCCCTTTGCATGATATAGTAGCGTTTCTTACCTCTTTTGCATGCTTCCCTATGCTTTACATGTATGTCTTTGTTCGGATCGTGATCCGAAGGCGGAGGTGCTGGTTGGTTATCAGAAGTGCTACAGATGGTGAAACGGAGTCGAGGAGGGACTCCATCGTGAACAACAAGTTTAACGTCAACGCTTATCGTGTACAAAGAGAGACCTCGGAGGTACCGTTGAGTCTCTTGTGAGTTTATGCCACGGCCATTGGGGCGCCTGTTTCTACTGTTGTTATTTTTTCGCCATGGCTTCCAGGCGAAACTCTGGTGTGCAATCTTGGACTGTGATAATTGTTTATCTGCTTAAGTTTCAATTAAACCTTATCTGTGTGTTTATGATATCAGACCTCTGAAGGTTAAGTTTTGGGAGCGTCAAAGTAGGAAAGCTAAAAGCTATCATTTCCAAGATGCATGGATTTCCCACCCTGATTATGGGGGTTTGGTGAGGCAGACTTGAATTCATTCAAGTTGGAATGTTGTTTTAAAGCTTCAGAAGATTCAAGATGAATCTTTAATTTTCAACAAGGAAGTTTTTGGTAACATTTTCAAAAATAAAAGGCTTCTTGAGGCTTAGTTATGAGGTATGAATAGACAACTTGATGTTTTCCCATACTCTGATCTTATTCTTTTGGAAAGAGACCTTCAGCAGGAATATAATAACATCTTAGCCCAAGCGGAGCTCCTTTGGTATAAAAAAATCTAGGGAAAATTGGGTTAAATTTGGTAATAAAAATACTAAATTCATTCATACTCAAACTGCCATCCGTAGAAGAAGGAATAAGGTGACAGGGTTGGATATCAATGGTATTTGGTGTGATGATGAGTATATTCTAAAGGAGGAGGCTTTATCCTTCTTTGATAATTTATTTTTTTTAAATGATCCTTTTGACCCCAAAAGATTGATGCTGGACAACATTCCCAATATAGATGCTACCTTATATGCATCTTTGCTTTCAATCTGTAACGGAAAAAGAAGTCAAGGAGGCCTTATTTTCGATGCATGCTTATAAATCTCCTGAGCCAAATGGTTTCCAACCAATTTTCTTCAGGACTTAGTGGAAAACTATTGGCAAAGATGTTTGGCAGCTGATTTCTAATGCCTTCGCCTTAGGAAGACTTATAGATCAAATGGCAGAGACACTTACTGTTCCTATTCCAAAGATTGATGTTCCTTTATCTTTGAAAGACTTTAGACCTATTAATCTTTGTAATGTTTTGTTGAAGATTGTGTCTAAAGTTCTTATGCGTCGGATCAGACCTTATATGGACACTCTTATTAGTCCTTTTCAGAGTAGCTTCATTTCAGGTAGAGGGACTGTGGATAATGCTATTATTGCTCAAGAAGTGGTGCACCAAATGCATAAAAAAGAGAGGAAAAAAGGGGCTTTTGCTTTTCAAAATTGATTTTGAAAAAAGCTTATGATAGAGTTGATTGGAATTTTTTGAGACTTAGTTTGATGGAGTTTGGTTTTCCTCAAATTACTATTGATCTTATTATGAGTTGCATTACTTCTTCCTTGTTAAATCTTGAAATGGAATAGTGAAAAGTTGGAGCCTTTTGGTCCTAATCGTGGTTTGAAACAAGGAGACCCAACGTCTCCATACTTGTTTGTTTTATGTATGGAAAAATTGGGTTTAATGATTCAGAAAAAAGTGCAAGACAAAAAGTGGCTTCCTGTGAAGATTGCTAAAGATGCCCCTCCAATTTCCCATCTTTTTTTCGCAGATGATATTCTTCTCTTTACCCAAGAAAAAACATCTCAAGTTAAGCTTGTCAAGGAGGTTTTGCGTGATTTTTTTGATGCATCAGGTTTGAAAATTAGCGTTCAGAAGTGTCGTTTTCTGCCTTCCAAGAATGTGAGTCCAATTATGGGGACAAAGTTTGCCTCTATTTTGGATTTCCAGTATACTTATAATATAGGTAAGTATCTAGGATTTCCAATGTTAATTGAGAAAGTTAGGAAGGGTGAGTTCAATTATATTCTTGATAAAATCAATAACAGGCTTGCTGGTTGGAAAGGGAATTTGCTTAACAAGGCTGGTAGAGTTACTTTGGCCAAGTCTGTTGTAGCTGCTATTCCAACTTATTAGATGCAAAATATATGGTTACCAACAGGTGTTTGTGACAAGATTGATGCCACAACGAGAAAGTTTATTTGGGGTGGTAACTCTAGTTAGTGGGTGAAGTGGAGTAAGGTTACTAGGCTAGAAACAAAGGTGGTCTTGGAATCCATATAGCTAGGGAGGCCAACATATCTCTCCTTGGTAAGAATGTTTGGTAAATTTTGCGTAATTGTAATAAATTATGGGTGGATTTGCTTTCTGCTAAATACTTGAAAGGATCTCACATTCTTAATACTAAACCTTGTACTAGTGTTTCTTATATTTTGAGCGCTATTCTTAAATCTGTTGATGTCCTTCGTTCGGGTTTCAAGGTGAGACTTGGTAGAGGTGAAATTTCCTTTTGGTATGACAAGTGCTTAGAGGAAGATTACATTGCTAATCTGGTCTCTTATGTTAATATCCAAGACATTCATATGCAGGTTAAGGATATTTATCATAATGGTGAATGGCACTTTGAGTATCTTGTTACTCAATTACCTGAGAATGTTTGGTTGCAGATTATCAGTCATTTCATAGATGGTGTTTCTCAGGATTTACTTATTTGGGGAAGTTCTAAGAATGGTTCCTACATTGGAAGAGATGCATACAAATGGTTAACTAGTGCTAATGTTAATTTGGATGATACTTATGGCGGTTGGACAGGGCTCTGGAAATTGAAAATTCCTGAGAACATTAAGTTTTTTCTTTGGTTAATCCTTCATGATTGTCTACCTATGAATTCCTTGCGCATTCTCGATCATGTAGCAACTGATTCTTCATGCCAGAGATGCGGTACTGCCCAGGAGTCTATTATTCACTTTACATGATTTTCATGAAGCAAAGATGATTTGGAAGCTATTGCATTTTGACCATGTTACTGATTTCTATTCTTATGGTAGCAGGGGTTGGATAATGTCCAACATGTATGGGTCCGATATGATTACTTTTGTGATCACTTGTTGGTACATATGGAAAGCTAGAAATGCATCCGTGTTTGAAGATGTCAAATGGGAGTAGTGGTTCATTCTTAGTAAGATCTGTTCCTTGAGGGAGATTATTTTTAAGGCTTTCGGTTCCTCTGTCAGTACTAGCAAGGAGAGGCTGGTTGTTTGGTCAACACCGGAGGAGAAGTTTATTAAGCTTAACATTGATGGGAGCTCTTTAGTGAATCCTGGGAGATCTGGCTTTGGTGGTTTATTCAGAAACAGTCATGGTGAATGGTTATATGGTTTTTTTGGTTTTTGTGGGATTGACACTAATTTGAAAGCGGACCTGTTGGCTATTTCTAAGGGGTTGGAGATGGCTTGGAATAAGGGCTCCAAAAATCTTGTTTGTGAATCTTATTCAAAGATGGCTTTGTAGATGGTTTTGGACGGTGTCCATTTATTTCATCCTTGTGCTCCTTTGGCTGATCACATTCGCAGGCTAGTGTCTAGATCTTGGGATCCTTGGTTCAATCATACTCTGAGAGAAGGAAATGAGTGTGCTGATTGGTTGGCTAAGAAAGGGTCTGCTTCTAATCATTCCTTGGCGGCTTGGGATACTTGCCCTTCTCAGTCATCACTCACTGTTCTAGCTGATACTCCTGGAGTAGCCAGGACTAGAGTATCTTAGTTTTTGTTTCTTTTGTTGTTCTTCCTTTTTCAGTTTGATAAAAAAATAAATAAATATGTTAGTTGGCTTCATAACATATTCAATGAGAGGAACATCTCTTCCCATCCTATTGTTGAAGCAAATAACAAACCTTAGCCATGCTTTATAATTAGAATTCAATAGAAAAAATTGCTTTATAATTAGGCTAGCAGGTATCCAATTTATAAAACTTATAAAACTATAAATTAAAAAGAAAAAAAATACAAGAAAAATATTTAATATTATAAATGATATATACATAATTAATTCAAGTCGAATTTAAAAATACAATAAATAAAATCTTTATTTTATTAGAGTTGGTGAATAATTGTAATTAGTATTTAAATAATTTAAAACAAAGTTGACATTTGACCTCCATACATTTTAATAGATTTGAAATTAGTAGAAAATTAGTAGTAAACAATTAGTATAAAACTAATAGTAAAAATTTGAAAATTAATATTAAAAAATATATTTAATTGGTATACACTATCAGCGTAAAGATTTTTTATACTGTCAACTAATTATTGTTACCTAGTGGCTTCAATCTCAAGAGGGGGTTAATTGACGTACACTACAAAAAAGAGCCGTTTAAAGACCAATTTTGGCTAGATCGATCCCAAAATCTACTAGCGACTGATCTGGGGATCGATCTAGCCAAAATCAGTCTCTAAATGACTCTTTTTTGTAGTGTGAGATATAAGAATTTTTGTCTCCTTTTTCACAAGTTGAACAATTACAGGATGACCAAAATATAAAAGATGAGAGCAAGAGAGAATCACATTGTTGTTTATCCTAGTTCAGCTACCCACCGTTGGTCACCTACGTCCAGTCCCCACAATACGTTTATGATTTTTATCACTAAGAAATCAAACTTCCAACAGATGCTTGAAGAAACCTATACAAACTTGAGCCCTCTACTCTTAAGATACCCCACCCTCTATCAAGAGTCTCCAAAATTCACTCAAAGGGATGTCTCACCTTTTTTTACAAATCACTAGAGGGATACCTTACCCTCTCGCACAAAGATAACAACAAAGAATTGTATATCAAAGATGAAAACCTCACAAGGTTGAATGATACAACTTGAAGCACTAATGACTTTTTGGTAAGAATGGCTCAAATTAGGTAGCAAGAGTTAATGAGAGTTGTAATGTGTTGGCAATGTTGTATTAATGTTCTCTAGTCTGAAAATTGAGTTGGTGGGTGTATTTAAGTCTGTGCGAAAAAAAATAGATCTATTACACTCATTTATGACATGCATTTAATGTTCTAAAACTAGCTCTTATTTTGAATAATAATCGATTAAATGTTTTAAGATAATCAATTAGCTTGTGAGTTAATCAATTATTTTTCCCCTTAATGAAGGCTCAAGAACAATCTAACAAAAAATGAGAACAAATTAATCTGTTAACTTTCCTCCTTAGTAAACACCACCAAAAAAAAAAAAAAACTTTACTCTTCAGAAAGTATAATTGATTATACCATTAAACTTAATGGATTAAGCATATTATGTAACTTGATACATTTTTGAAATATTTGACCATAATTGATTAACAGTTTTGAGTTTAATCAATTAGCAAGCTTCTGCTTTGAAGCCCTGAATCAAAAAGATGTTGTAATCGATTAATCTCTTTTGAATAATCGATTAAAAAGCTTCTGTTGTGAAGATCTTATTTTGAAAACACGCCCTAATCGATTAACTTAGTTTTCTAATCAATTAACTAAGCCTTTTCAGAATATTTCAAGTTGTGGAAAGGTATTGTGGCTTTACCAAACGATATTTCAAATTTCTATTTGCCACTTAATCGATTAGAGCGTTTGTATTTTATATGCAGCTTATCTACCTTATATGTAACGTCCCGATTTTCAAATTTTATCATTATTCAGTATTTAAGCGTTTGTATTTTTTTGGAGGGTCTAGAGAGTGAAATAAAATAATCTGAGACCATAGTCATGCTCTACGCTATCGTAGGAAGCTATGGTTAAATTTTTGGTCAAAAACTCAGACGGAGCCCGGTCTGCGTTTTAAACTGACAGTATGATTTTAATGCTTAGAAAACGTAATTTTGACACGAGAACAAAACAGTTAAGTTTTAAATTCAAATTTTACACGATATTGGAAAATTTAAAAATTTTCACTGAAAAAGTGAAATATGTGATTTTATGGAACCGAATACGGATTTACCGGACCCGTTGAAGGATAATTACTAAGTCACTATCATGACACCTCACTAGGGTGAGTCACCTAGTGACTCACCAAAGTCATCATGAGTTAGGAGGGGCAAATGACCTTAATATCCCTAAAACTTTCTAAAATGACCATTTTACCCTTTTAGTAAATTACCATTCTATCCTTCATTATTTACCAAGATTAAAAACATCATTTTCACTCATTTTCCCCCTTCATTCACGCAGCCCCCTCTCACCACTTCCTTCTTCTTCTCTTTTCATTTTCTCTCCATAAACTCTCCATAAAACTCTTCAAGCTTTCTAATTCAAGTAGGAAATCCAATCAAGGTGACTAAGAGAAGCTTCAAGCTTTGTTAATCTCCACTAACCAAGAGGTGAGCTTCACTCTTCTTCTCTAGAGATCATGGAGTCTTATGATGTTGGTAAAGGTTAGGGTTTTAGCTTCAAAAATCCATAACTAATTGTAGAAAAATCCTATGGTCATGAAATTAATTTCTATGAACTCATTAAGACCTCTATATTCATCATTCAAGAGCATAGAACAAAATCACATGGCTGCCCTGTTTTTCCGCCATATGGCAGAAGCCCTAGTGGTATGTGTAGATGGACTTTTTGTTTCAATTTCTAGCAAATAACCATGGATTTCATCTTTCTATTGCTTAGATGTCTTGAATCCAAGAGCTTGAAGCAAAATAAAATCCCTAGCCTATGGTTCTAGAGAGAATCGAATTCATGCCCTAGAGGAGGAGGATGATGTTGTTTCAATTTTCAATTTATGACAATTTTCCTTAATACTAGACTACTCTATGATCATAAATCCAAGAGCATGTGAAATTTTGAGAATCCTAGCCAAATTGGCTAGTCATGGCCGAACCTATACCTAGGTGATTACTAGGTTATTTAAAAAAGCTAAACTTATTTTATACCTTGTGATGAAGGATTTACAAGTCGGGAAGGACAAGTGGACCGCTGAACGGGAGACTTGAAAACTTAGAGACCGGAAGACCTAAATTTGAGTAGACTACGAGAGCTAAGAGGTGATAACCCGAGGAATTCAATTTCCGATGGCTGTATACTGTCTATGATGCGTGTTTGGTGGAAATTTGTGTAGTGGTGCGTAGTATTAATTATTTCGTGGAGTGTGCTTATTCTTGTTTTGCTTAAGTATGTGTGATTGCATTTTATTATGCTCAAGCATGTTGGATTATGCCTATGTATATTTAACATGGTATGGCAATTGAATAGTGATTGGTATCATGCTAAGGAACCTAACATCGGTTAGAGTTCGTAATGGTGTAAAGCTAAAAACTTCAGTGAGCTTGGAAAGTTGGATAAGAAAATGAAAAGATTTAAGTTTGAGGATTTTTGGAAATAAATGGGAAACAAATGGCTTTTTAGAATATAAGAGAGTAAAAAGATTTACTTTATTATAAATGGAGAGAATTCGATTTTAATTGAGAAAACAAGGTTTTGAGATGCAGAATGTGTTTTATAGATATGAGTATTTTTTTAAAGTGATAAAGGGAACCATTTCAAGTAAAATTGCCTTTGGAAACATCGTGTCAATAAGGAAAAAGGTGGTTTTTAACCATGTGACGTTTTGTTTTGTTTTGGAAAACCGATCCCGAAGGCTTTGTGTATAAGCTTTCGAGATTTGAGTGTTGGTTTTGAGTTTTCAAATGATGGACAATGATGTCATACGTGCTGTGTGTTCATATTATACCCTGAGTTGGACAATGATGTGATGGCACGTTGGTGCTAGTGATGGCACGTTGGTACTAGTAATGGCACGTTGGTGCTAGTGATGGCACATTGGTACTAGTTATTATGGCACGTTGGTGCTAGTTGTTATGGCACGCTGGTGCTAGACATTGCTACTTGATGGCCACTGTACCCCGAGCTTAAACAACTCATTCTTTTGATAATAGGATTTCTGGAAATTAAGAATCGAATGCTAGATGGTATATTGGAAGTGTCATGTATATGTTTTGAAAATGGCGCTGACTGTTGGGTATAAGACCCTGGATTTATCTGTGTTGTCATGATATTCTGTGCTATGTCTATCATGTTTAATAACTGTGTTTGATATACCTATATGCATCTGCTGATGTCTATCATGTTTAATAACTGTGTCTGATATACCTATATGCATCTGCTGTTTGTGCTTAAAATATGTAGTTGTTGTATTTTGAGTTCATATATTGGTGTCTCACTCTTGCTTGTACGTGTTGGACACCCTGTTGTGTCTTTGGATATACGTACAGATGGTTGATAGCCGTCCTCTGGATCGTTCTGGGACCCTATAGCTCAAGTGCTAGAGATTGACGACGAAAAGGTGTGGATTGGTGACGACGAGACCCTGTCCTTTTGAAACAACTGGTGTCAGGGTAGTCCACTTTGTCATCTGTAGTTTTCTTTTGTCAGACCAGCTTAGGTTTATGTTGCGGTCATTACTTTTGGATTAGTCTGTTATCGGCTCCTGATGGCCGTAGGGTAGATTTGATGGATTTTAATGAATGATGTTTACCTCTATATATATATATATATATATATATATATATATATATATATATATATGAGTTCTGCTAATGTTATCATGAGTATGTGATTTTAATGTTATACGACGAAAAAAAATAATATTCTATTACGATTTTCATAGTAAGTAAGACCTAAGTAAATGAATCTTTTTCCGAAATTTTATTTTTATACGCTATGTGTTTGGGGTTATGAAAGTGACACCCGAGTAGGAAGGGTGTTACAAGTGGTATCAGAGCTGGTCGAGTCTTTCGAGAACCTTTGGAGAATAGGTCTATTGTGTTTCTGTTGTGTGTTCTCTGATTGAGAATTGTTTGAATTACTTCTTAGAAGTAATGTGTGTTAACGGGTGATCACACGTTCCATATTTCTGGTTGCCATTTAACGGAGTTTGTCTTGTAGGTCAGTTATGGCACCAGAAGGTGAACATGGACGCGAACGTGACCGTGGACGCGGTCGTGGTAGGGGTCATCAAGGTGGTCCTGTCGATGGCCCTGATCATGCTGATGAGTACTATGTGTTGGGGTAAGCCCTAGTGGCCAATCTATTTTGAATAGATAATCATTTGTATCATGACTTTGATCATATATTTGATATATGTATAAGACATTTATTTATTATGTTATATTTGATGATCATATTTATAGCATAATAAAGTCCTTAGTATAGGTAGTTCATTTAATTGAACGTCAAGTATGACTTGACCGTGAGATGCCATTAAATTATAGAACACTATTCTTAAATATCCATAGTCAAGTATTATTATTAATCAGGACAATAATAATACATTGAGACTATTATGTGAGTGTACTGATGACCACATCTCACGGGTCATAGATATAAGATATCAAGTCTTCACATAGGTATAAATATTAGTGGAATATTTATACTGGAGTGACCCGCTATGAGAACGCTGCATAATAGTTATGTAAGTGTCATAAGCGATTCTCATGGTGACCATAGTGAAGTAGTCCTTCGACTTGAAGTCACTACGATTCTTAACATATGTAGTTGTAGGCTTTAATACTATTAAACGTTGTCTGTAACAGGACAACTATAAAGATAGTTATTCGGTCTGCAATGAAACATGTTGAGGAATGTGAGTAATGTAGATAGGATTTGTCCCTCCTACATAACAGGAGTAATGTCTATAGGCCTCTTGATGGTATGCGATGTAGAAATGCATGGCCATGCTAAGGTGAGACAATATGAGATATTGGGCTCACATGATCGTACGTCAATTACTAGATCAAGAAATAAATAATTGAACTTAACAAGGATGACACATTTATGTCTTATGTTCAATTAAGACATTGTGACGAAAGGACATTGACTTCACATTATATATATGGTTACAAGAAGGTTTTAATTGTATCACCAATATTCTAATTAATTGGGTAGCAATGATGTATTGCTAGATGCCGCTCATTGTTTATAATATTAATTAGTTATTAATATTATTAATAACAATTAATATTATTGCCAATTAATTGAGAACCTATAGGGTCACACATATAGAGCAAATTTTCAGAGAATTAATTTAATTGATTAATTAAATATGATTTAATTAATAATTAAATGATATTGATTTAATTGATTGATCAATTATGATTTGATCAAACAGTTAAATGCGATTGATTTAATTGATTGATTTAATATGATTTGATTGGTAATTAAATGAGGATAAGTTTAATTGATTAATTAAATATGTTTTAATTAATAATTAAACATTGGGTCTGTAGCGTACAATAGTCCAAGTGGGTTAGGTAAAGTGAGTGACAGCTATTAGTAAGCTGCTCACGTCACTTAAGCAACACACAACACAGTTTTCTCTCTCTGTGTATCGTGCTTCTCCCAATCCTGATAGCTAGCACTACGCTATCTCTGACGTTGGTTTGCTCGCGTGGACTGAGTAGAGGTATTGCTACTTTGCAATACTGGTGATAGAGAAGCCTTTTCTTATGGTGGTTATGGCTGGATAGTTATCTTAATCTCGTGATCCGAGATTCGTTAATCGTTGGATCGGGCTGATATTTGGACAGCAGGTTCATGACATGTGGCTCTACATCTTCACCGTTCAGTTTTACGATATGAGGTCTGGAGCCAAAGTTATGAGCATCGCAAGTATCAGCGTTTTTGGCTAACCAGTGTTGTTGGCGCGCTCACAGTGTTTGCGGTAAAGTTACGCTTCAAGAGATAAACACAATATCCTTGTGATTCATGTGCAATACATGGTCTTTTAGTAAAGGGGTTTTTCTGCTCAAGAGGTTTTTGAAAATTGTTTTTGAAAATTATCTCTCTTGAAATCCCAACACTATGATGGTGCGGTGGATTATACTGCACGAGCAATGGAAAATGTTGCGGCTGCTATTGTTGTACAGACAGCTACTATAGCTGCTCAAAATCAGCAAGCGGCAGAAGGTAGAAGTTTGCCTCCATTTCGAAGTCAAAATCCTCCACACTTTCACTGGGATGCTGATCCGGAGAAAGCTGATTTACAGATACAAGAATTAGAGTAAATTTTTGAGCTCATTAGGAGTCCAGAAGAAGTCAAAGTCCTATATGCTACCTTCTTACTGTTAGGGGATGCAGAGTATTGGTGGAAAGGTACTCGACAACTTTTAGAAGCTTCTCATCGTGAGATTTCTTGGGATGTGTTCCGTAACGCATTTCTAGATAAATATTTTCCCTAAAGTGCCAGAGTCGAAAAGTAACAAGAATTTCTATGTCTATTGCAAAGAGATCTTACTGTTGGGGAGTATGCAGCGAAGTTTGAATCGCTCGCTAAGCACTTTCGCTTCTTTCAAGCCCAACCAAATGAAAGCTGGAAATGTGAAAGGTTTGAAGCAGGTTTACGATTCGAGATCAAAGAATCTGTATTACCTTTGCAAGTCCGAAACTTTCAAGCTCTAGTTGAGATGTGCTGCAAGGTGGAGCAGATGAGGAAAGGAAGAGATAATAAAGGGAATGTTGGGGGACCTCTCCATTTCAGGGATCAGTATCATGACCAGAGGGGAGAACAGAGTCAGAGGAAGCCTTATTCCAGACCAGGCAATAATCAGAACCAACAGTAATATCATTCTGTTGCTTACGTATCAGGCAGTGGAGGCCAGAGGGATCAGAACCAAGGCCAAGATAGAAGATGTTTCAAGTGTGGAGATCCATCACACCTGGCCAACAACTGCTCTATACGGAATCCTAGATGCAATACTTATGGAAAAAGGGGGCACATAGCAAAGGACTGCAGGACAAGGAAACCTATCCCAACTGCCAATAACAACATCGAGGACTCGAGACCGACAACGAGGGGAAGAGTTTACACCATGAGTGGTGCTGAGGTTCCAAATTCCGATACTCTCATACAAGGTGATTACGACAAAGACGGTAATCCTTTAACTGTATCTGTTCAATTCCAGTGCAATTTATTCTGTAATTGCGATGGATGGTACATAATGTTTAGAATTATTTGTTTCTTCTTTGCCGCATGAGTTTTTGTACCTATATTTCTATATGATCCTCTTTGTACCCATATTTCTATATGATCCTCAGTGCATTAGACATTTGAGGGATTGGGTTAATAGTATCCATGAGTCTTGATATCTTCGCAGTACTTCATTGAAGGGTTTGTTATGACTATTTCTTCAGTCGTAACACAGGAAAATTCTTGATGCTGGAAGTTCTTGATGAAACCTAATCTAATCACATTTACGCTTAGTAAATGTGATCCAGTCTGATTTCGACCAGACTGTTGACCTTTGAATTCTCTAACCCGTTGGGAGATTCTTGTGGAAGAGGAGACTTTATTAGCGTCGCGGTTGTAAACCTGTATTAACTGTGCATTTTTTTTTTTACAGTGAAATTCTTTTCATAACATTCTTGTAAGGATTGAGAAATCCTATCTAGTTATAAGTCCCGAAATTTCGAGGGCGAAATTTTTTTTAGTGGGGTAGTAATGTAACGCCCCGATTTTCAAATTTTATTATTATTCAGTATTTAATCGTTTTTATTTTTTTTGGAGGGTCTAGAGAGTGAAATAAAATAATCTAAGACCATCATGCTCTACGCTATCGTAAGAAGCTATGGTTAAATTTTTGGTTAAAAACTCAGACGGAGCCCGATCTGCGTTTTACATTGACAGTATGATTTTACTGCTCAGAAAACTTAATTTTGACACGAGAACGAAACAGTTAAGTTTTAAATTAAATTTTCCACGATATTGGAAAATTTAAAAATTTTCACTGAAAAAGTGAAAAATGTGATTTTACGGAACCGAATACGGATTTACCGTGACCTGTTAAAGGATAATTACTAAGTCACTATCATGACACCTCACTAGGGTGAGTCACTAGGTGACTCACCAAAGTCATCATGACTTAGGAGGGGCAAACGACCTTAATGTCCCTAAAACTTTCTAAAATGACCAATTTACCCTTTTAGTAAATTACCATTCTATCCTTCATTATTTACCAAGATTAGAAACATCATTTTCACCCATTTTTCCCCTTCATTCACGCAGCCCCCTCTCCCCACTTCCTTCTTATTCTCTTTCCATTTTCTCTCCATAAAACTCTTCAAGCTTTCTAATTCAAGCAGGAAATCCAATCAAGGTGACAAAGAGAAGCTTTAAGCTTTGTTAATCTCCACTAACCAAGAGGTGAGCTTCACTCTTCTTCTCTAGAGATCATGGAGTCTTATGATGTTGGTAAAGGTTCTGGTTTTAGCTTCAAAAATCCATAACTAATTGTAGAAAAATCCTATGGTCATGAAATTAATTTCTATGAACTCATTAAGACCTCTATATTCATCATTCAAGAGCATAGAACAAAATCACCTGGCTGCCCTGTTTGTCCACCATATGGCCGAAGCCCTTGTGATATGTGTAGATGGACTTTTTGTTTCAATTTCTAGCAAATAATCATGGATTTCATCTTTCTATTGCTTAGATGTCTTGAATCCAAGAGCTTGAAGCAAAATAAAATCCTTAGCCTGTGGTCCTAGAGAGAACCGAATTCATGCCCTAGAGGAGGAGGAGGATGTTGTTTCAGTTTTCAATTTATGACAATTTTCCTTAATACTAGACAACTCTACGTCATAAATCTAAGAATATGTGAAATTTTGAGAATCCTACCCGAATTGGCTAGTCATGGCCGAACCTATACCTAGGTGATTACTAGGTTATTTCAAAAAGCTAAACTTATTTTATACCTTGTGATGAAGTATTTACGAGTCGGGAAGGACAAATGGACCGCTGAACGGGAGAAGTGAAAACTTAGTGATCGGAAGACCTAAATTTGAGTAGACTACGAAAGGTAAGGGGTGATAACCTGAGGAATTCAATTTCCGACGGCTGTATACTTCTATGATGTGTGTTTGGTGGAAATTTGTGTAGTGGTGCGTAATATTAATTATTTCGTGGAGTGTGCTTATGCTTGTTTTTGCTTAAGTATGTGTGATTGCATTTTATTATGCTCAAGCATGTTGGATTATGCCTATGTATATTAAACATGGTATGGCGATTGAATAGTGATTGGTATTGTAACACCCCGATTTTGTTAATCTTTTTATTTAACTAGTATTTAAGTTATTGTATTTTATTGGAGGGTCTATAAAATTAAATAAATTATTCCGAGGCCATAGTCACGCTCTACGCTATCGTAGGAAGCTATGGTTAAGTTTTGGGTCGAAAACTCAGACGGAACCCGGTCTGCGTTTTTGCTTAACAGTAGTGCTTTACTACTATCGAGACCTAATTTGGACCCGTGAACGAGACAGTTAGTCTTAGAATCACGTTTCCTATATTTTCGAAAAAGTTCGTCCTGACATTTGAAAATAAAATAATATATTATAATCGGACCGATAATCGTTCTAGGAGACGATTCGAGTTGTCTTAGGGTTTTTCGAGAACCTTGAGCCAATGATTTTCATACCAAGGCTATGTTAAATAATTTGGGGACTCCTACAAATGTCGTGAAGATTTTCAAATTTATCGGGACGTGAATTGACCAAATTGCCCTTGGTTAGTTTTTACTAATTACCTACTATTACTTTTACCTTTCTTAAACCTTAAGTCACCTATTAATACACTATTCTTCACCTTTTTCCTCCTCATTCATGTTGGCCAGCTCCAGCTGCTGCTTCTCTCTTCTTCTTCCTTCTTCTTCCTCCATTTTCAACTTCAATTTTCTCAAGCTTCCTCAAGCTTTTTCAAGAAAGTTTGTGAAGCAAAGTTGCTCCTCTCATCCTCCTCTATCACCTAGAACGTATAAATTTCATCCTTGAGCTCTCAATCTTTATTTTCTCCATTCATTTTCATGAATTTCAATTCCTAGATCTAAACTTCAAAAATCTCTAGAAAATTGTAAAAAAATCATTTTGAGGCCAAACCAATTCCTATGAGCTAGTATCATCCCCTACTATCATAATCCAAGTGCTTGTAATGAAATAAAATCTCTAGCCTATTTATCTTTTAAGGGCTGAATGTATGGGTTTTTGGGGGGAAAATGGGTTTTTGTTCTTTATTCTTGATTTCACCAATTTCAACCCTTAATCATGTAATCCAAGTGATTAGGAGGCCAAATCAAACTCTCACCTATTTTTCATGGTGATGGCCGAAACCCTACTTTGTTGGTTTAAGGGGTTTTGGTTCAAATCTTTGATAATTGATCACTGATTATGCATTAGGTATGCTTAAGGACCATTGATCCAAGAGTTGGTCGAATTTCAATATCCCTAGCCTACTTAATTAATTAAGGGCAGTAGCTAATCCTAGAAATGAGGTAGTTTATGGTTTCATTATTTTAATTTCTAGTTGTGTTTTACTGTATAGAATTTGATAGGACTCGAACGCTCGGTCGCGCACTCGATTGACTGCTGTGGAGCCGCATTCAGAATCTCTCGGGAAAATCACTAAGGTGGGGGAAAGAACCACAATATCGCAGGGGAGGCAAGCTTTAAATAATATATATTGATATGCATAGGGCGACCCAAACCCTGCTAGAGGTCGTTTGTCCGTTGGGTTGATTTTACTGCATATTGAGGTTGTCTGTGTTGTGATTGGATATTTGATATATTATATGTGATATGTGTATGATGTCTGTTATATGCTATAATTGATTAAATGTTATTTATTTGTAAGTTGACTTTACTGTTGAATATATATTCTTACTGTTGTTGATGTCTGTTGTGACTGCTGATGTTTGAGTAGAACTAGGCATTGATTTCTGATAAATCGGGTGATGAATGTGTGGTGAGAAAGTCGAGGTTATATATATATATATATATATCGTAGTGCTCAACCTAGTGATATAGTTGATCAGTTTGTTGTTGTGATGTGAGTTGATACCCGGTTAAGCCGGATGAAAGTTGGTCGTGGTTGTATATAAGTCATGGTTGAGGCACTAAGTGTTGATCCTGAGATGAGTCAGTGAGATTCATGTTGCATAGTTGTTATTCATCACTGTGTTGGCATATGGGCGATTTCGATCTTACCTGCGGGGAGATGGTCGTACCGATTAGTTTGACGTAGGGGCGATTTCGATCTTACCTGCGGGGAGGTGGTCGTACCCGTTAGTCGAATTGTAGATGGACGGGCACATATCTCGACCTAGCCTGCGGGCGGGGGGATATGTCGTTACCGAAAGTTGAGTTGTTAACGAACGGGCGAATGCTCTGACCTAGCCTGCGGGCGGGGGAAGATGTCGTTACCGTAAGTTACGTTGTTGACGGAAATATGTCGTATCCATGAGACGATTTGGGCCTGCGGGCTTTAGACCGAACCCTACTTTATAGGGGTGGCATAGTGATGATTGGGACACCTTGATCCGTTGGGGATGTCGCGTCGTGATTGCGTCCATATAGTCGTTAGTTGCATGAGTGTGAGGGACAGTAGTTAAGGGAAAAATTATTCGGAAGTCGTTTGGTTGTAACTGTTGTGTTTGTGAATGTGCTATCTATATAGATTATTTATATCATTGTTTTTCCCATGTATGACATATTACTGTTTCTTATCCCCTGTACTTTTCTATGTTGTATTTCTTTATTCTCGACTGTACGAGAAGACCTTGATGAGGAGTTTCCAGAGGAGATTGACGGAACACTTGTTGAGCCTGATGCCGGTGGGAGAGCCTCGGATTCCAATGCTGGGGGACCTTGAGCGCCAAGAGAGGAAGTCGGAGTGCATTTTGTTCTGATGCTATGTTTTTATTTTTTATTTATTTCGTACTCTGAAGTATTTTATATTTGGTATCAGTGTTGTAGGCTCTATTGATAGAGCCAGTACTATTACATATATATACTTTTATTATGGTATCAGCATGTATTGTATGTTTTAATATTTCCACAAATTTTATACTGCTTCGCTACGCTATAACGCTAATAATTATAAGTGGGGTCACCAATGGGACCTCCTAGGAAGGGGCGTCTCATTTTATGGTATCAAAGCAGTTCGATTCTTATATCGGACTATGTGGTTTAGGAAGTATACTAGCATTGACGGTTATGTCTGCATTGGGTACTAACTGTGTTAGGAAAAGGGTAGTGTGTCCGATGCGTATGTTATCAAGAGTGATAACTATTCTGCTCGTAGGCCACATGATATATATGTCGGTTCATTTATATTGAATGTTGCTTTATTCTTATTGGGAATAACTGAGGATCTGGGGAATTTCGCTAAGAGAAATTAATCTCGCTATGCGAAATATTTTTTCGCTAAGCGAATTTTGCCTCGCTGAGCGATCCAGAGAAGTTCCAATCACTGTCTCAATTTCACTAAGCGAAATTGATCTCGCCGAGCGATCCAGAGAGGTTTCAAATGGTGCATCGCTATCTCAATTACGCCAAGCGAATGGATCCTCGCAAAGCGAAATGCACTCAGTTTTGCTATGCGAATTGAGTCTCGCTGAGCGAAATTCACTCTATTTCGCTAAGCGAATGGAGTCTCGCATTCACTCTATTTCGCTAAGCGAATGGAGTCTCGCTAAGCGAAACCTTGTTTTTGCCTTTTTCCTTGTTTTTGTTTCTTTTTCTGAAAAGCTGAATAAGCCGCAAGCTTATCATATGTCTTATGAATCAAAGCTAATATTTTTCCTTGCCAGGAAAAAATGGTTCACAGACGACCTAGAGGACGTGGCTCAAGGGCCACAGCGAGTGCCGCTGAACTCGGAATTGGATACGAAGCAAGTTCCCACGCTGTTGATGGGATATAATTAACTGAAACCCAGAGGACAGTTAGGGAACTGGCAGCGGCAATGCTGCACCAAACGCAGCAGAACGCTCAACTGCTATAGTTGACCATGCAACAACAGTAGAGACAAAATCAGCAAGGTGAAGTTGTGAGGGAAGACACCGGGCTGAATACTTTTTTGAAGGAGAAGCCGCCGCAATTCAATGGCAACTTCAACCCAGAGGGAGCTGAACTCTGGATACAAGAGCTGGAGAAAATCTTTGCGGCGATTCACTGCCGTGAGGACAAAAAGGTAACATATGCATCCTTCATGCTGATAGGAGGTGCAGAACTGTGGTGGAAAGGCAAGCAGAGGATGCTTGAAGCTGAAGACAGACTCATCAATTGGGGATTGTTTCGGGAATGCTTTCTGGAGAAGTATTTCCCCGGGATGATGAGGAGAAAAAAAGAGAAAGAGTTTATGGGTCTAAAGCAAGGGACCATGTCTGTTAGGGAGTACTCTGTAAGAATTGAGGCGATGCTCAAATTTTCTGAATTCTACCAGAGGTTCCCTGATGAAGTATGGGTTTGCAGGGGCTTTGAGGACGGCCTGAAATATGAATTGCAATGGGTGATTGCAGCACTGAACATCACCCGACTGCCTGAGATGCTGGAGAGGTGTTCTGTCATCGAGAACATTGACAAGAAGCGAGAGCTGCAGCAAGGCAGAACTGGAGGACCTACTCGGAGGTTTGACCAGAGAGGTCGAAGCGGAAAGGGAATATTCCAGACGGGACGGAGGCCTTATGACCATCAGGCCGCAAGACAGACTGAAGGACAACTCCAACCAAGTGGCTGCTTCAGGTGTGGAGGAACACATACAATTCGGGTTCTGTTTGATAAAGGAGACTCGCCAGTGTTTCCGATGTGGCCAAGTGGGTCACATAGCGCCAGAATATACACAAGGAGCGAGGTACAATACAGGCGGGCAGGACCCAGTGACCAGGACTCAAGGAACTGGACAGCAAGCAGCAAGACCACAAGCCACCGGAAGGGTGTTTACCATACGAGGGGCTGAATCCTCTCAATCCCCTGATCTGATACAAGGTATGTGCCTAGTATCAGGTAAACTCTTATCTGTATTGTTTGACTCGGGAGCTACTCATTCTTTCATATCCCAAGAGTGTGTGGATCATTTGAAGTTGCCTGTCTCTTTACTTCCCCATGACTTAACTGTTTCTACCCCTACCAGTAATTCCTTGACAACCATAACTGTCTGTTTAAATTGTCTGATTGTCATTGAAAATCGAACTTTTCTATTGATCTCATTTGCTTACCTATGCATCAACTCGGTATAATTTTAGGCATGGATTGGCTTTCGGCTAACCATGTAGTGTTAGACTGTTCTAAAAAGACCTTATCTTTTCCTGAGCAATCTAGATCAATGCCTGCCAAGGATAGTAAGCTAGATAGTAAATCTCAGAAATACGTGTTGCTACTCTCTGTGGAAGCTAAGGAATCTCCTACGTTGGATTCCTTGCCTGTAGTGCGGGAGTTTCCAGAAATTGTCCCTGATGACGTTCCGGGTTTACCACCAGAGAGAGAAATAGAGTTCGCTATAGATTTGGTACCAGGAACTGGACCGATTTCGATAGCACCTTATCGAATGGCTCCAGCAGAGTTAGTGGAGCTGAAAAAGCAATTGGACGACATGTTGGATAAGGAGTTTATAAGACTGAGTGCCTCACCTTGGGGAGCACCGGTACTATTCGTCAAAAAGAAGGACGGAAGTTCGAGGCTGTGCGTGGATTATCGACAGCTGAACAAGGCGACAGTTAAGAATAAGTATCTGTTGCCTAGGATTGACGATTTGATGGACCAGTTGAAAGGAGTGATAATATTTTCGAAGATTGACTTAAGATCTGGTTATCACCAAATTCGAGTCAAGTGGGAGGATATACTGAAGGCGGCGTTTAGGAGCCGGTATGGACACTACGAGTACCTAGTTATGCCTTTTGGCGTAACTAATGCTCCAGCAGTGTTCATGGATTACATGAACCGGATTTTCCGACCGTTCTTAAATAAGTTTGTTGTTGTGTTTATCGACGACATTCTTATTTATTCCTTTGATCGAGAAGAACATCAGGAACATCTTAGGATTGTGCTTCAAGTGTTAAAGGACCGACAACTTTATGCAAAGTTGTCCAAGTGTGAATTCTGGTTAGAAGAAGTACAATTCTTAGGTCATGTGATTAATCGTGATGGGATAGCTGTAGACCCAGCAAAGGTTGAAGCTGTAGTGCAGAGGGAAAGCCCTAAGTCGGTGAGTGAAATACGGAGTTTTCTGGGCTTAGCTGGCTATTACCGAAGGTTCATCGAAGGATTCTCGAAAATCGCGTTGCCAATGATGCAGTTAACAAGGATGGGAATATCCTTTGATTGGACGAATGAATGTGAGAAGAGTTTTCAGGATCTGAAAAGGAGGCTGACTACGTCACCAGTATTGACGTTACCGGATTCTTCAGGACAGTTTGACGTGTACTGTGATGCGTCATACCAAGGACTGGATTGTGTCTTAATGCAAGACCGGAGAGTGGTAGCATATGCTTCGCGGCAGCTAAGAACTTATGAGAGGAATTATCCGACTCATGATTTGGAGCTAGCAGCTATAGTGTTTGCTTTAAAGATATGGCGACACTATTTATATGGAGCCAAGTTTATAGTGTATAGTGACCATAAGAGCTTAAGGTATCTATTTGATCAGAAAGAGTTAAATATAAGGCAAAGGAGATGGATGGAATTCATAAAGGATTATGAATTCAATCTACAATACCATCCAGGAAAAGCGAATGTGGTAGCGGATGCATTAAGTAGGAAATCCTTGCACGTATCTGCCATGATGGTAAAAGAGCTGGAACTGCGTGAACAGTTTAGGGATTTGAATCTAGGCATGGAATTATCTAAGGATGAGATACACCTAGGAATGGTCACAGTAACGAGCGAATTTTTGAAGACAATCAAGGGGAAGCAGGAGGTTGATCAGTATCTTCAGAAAGTAAAGGAACAAGTGATGGAAGGCAGCACTTCTGAGTTTAGGATGAATCAAGATGGAGTCTTGAGGTATGGTGATAGGATTTGTGTGCCAATGGATATAGAACTAAGAAGAATGATCTTAGAGGAAGGGCACAAGAGTAGGTTGAGTTTTCATCCAGGAGCTACCAAGATGTACCAAGACTTAAAGAAAATGTTTTGGTGGCCCGGAATGAAGAAGGAGATAGCCGAGTATGTGTTGGCTTGCTTGGTGTGTCAAAAGGCGAAGATAGAACACCAAAAGCCAGCGGGATTGCTACAATCTTTAGATATCCCAGAATGGAAATGGGATGGAATATCTATGGATTTCGTGGTTGGTTTGCCGAGGACTAACAAGAGGCATGATGCCATTTGGGTAATTGTGGATAGGTTAACGAAGTGTGCTCACTTCCTACCTATTGGCGAAAGTTATACGTTGGAGAGGTTAACCCAAATCTACATCAAGGAAGTAGTAAGGTTGCACGGAGTTCCTTCTAGCATCGTTTCCGACAGAGTCCCAAGATTTACATCTAGATTTTGGAAGCAATTACATGAGGCTTTGGGAACAAAGTTAAGGTCGAGTTCTGCTTATCATCCTCAGACGGATGGTCAGTCGGAATGAACGATTCAATCAATGGAAGATCTCTTAAGAGCTTGTGTTTTGGAACACACGGGAAGTTGGGAGGAGTTCTTACCATTGACTGAGTTCACCTATAACAATAGTTTTCATTCGAGTATTGGTATGGCACCTTATGAAGCGTTGTATGGCCGAAAATGTAGAACTCCTTTGTGTTGGTATGAGAATGGTGAAAGTCAAGTGCTAGGACAGGAGGTGGTGCAGCAAATGACAGAACAAATCAAGAGGATACGTGAAAAGATGAAAATCGCACAGGACAGGCAAAAGAGTTACAGCGATAAGAGAAGAAGACTGTTAGCATTCCAGGAAGGAGACCATGTTTTTCTGAGAGTGACTCCGAGTTGCCTGTCGTGGAGGATTTCTCTGGAGAGTTTTCCTGAGAATTTTCCAAGTTGCATTTACTAAGGATGTTGAGTTTTTGATTGATCTAGTCCCTAGATTCAGTCAAATCTTCATCGCTTTGGGTAGAATCTCACCTACAAAGCTAACCAGGTTAGGCTATGTGAAATGGAATTTTCGTCCGTTTCTTCATCCATTCGTCGTCATCGGCAATGTTCTCATTTACTCGGAGAGTCACGAGGAACGTGAAGAGACTTTGTGGCAAGTGTTGTGGACCCTACGGGAGAAAGGCGGTCGTGAAGTTCTTTAAGTGTGAGTTTGGACTCGAGGGAAGTGGAATTCTTAGGGCATGTGATCCCAACGAGTATTCGTGCTCACATTCCTACATAATCCTCAGTGTATTCGATATCTGAGTAGATTATTTGGACATCATCCAATTGTCTGGACATCTTCACATTTCTTGATTAAAAGTTTCTTGATGAAAACTAGTCTAATCACTTTTACCTTTGGTAAATGTGATCCAGTCTGATTTTTGGCCAGACTGTTTATCTTTTGATTTCCTGATCTGTTGGAAGGTTCTTATGGAAAAGAGGGCTTTATTAGAGTCATGGTTGTAAACATGTATTAGCTATGCATTTTTACACTCACGAACCTACTAAAGAATCTTTTTACATATTGGATGTTCCTACATGCTGTGAAGAAACAATTAAACTCTTCTATATACTTTCTTGCGTCATTGAGACCAAGAATATTTCTTCTATTGGAAATTTCTTTCGTGAAAAATTTCTTTCCTTAGCCTTCAAGGACCGAGTAGTGACTGAGTTCAACGGATCACCCGCAACTCAAGTGGACGACCAAGAAAGATGAATGGATCTTGTGAAGGTCGGTTAGGATTAAGTGTGATACCTAACTACGAGAATTATTTTAGCAGGATAGACTAGAAGTGGCGGGAATTTTATTGAGGTATAGATTACGACTGATACGATGTGAATTTGTAACTTTAATCTCAGTAAGTTCTCAGTGAGTGAGGCAATTATTGTTAGTCAAGTATTGTTAGAGGCAGAATAGTCGTCGGAGAATCTAGGATGCTGATCAACATCTGTAGTTCAGATTGGTAGTAAAAGTTTGAAGAGTTATAGGAGAGTGTCCTTAGTAGTTTTGTCTAAACTGAGTGAAGAGGTCTTGAATGGGAGCTAAGTGGTTAGAAAAGTTAAAGATTTATTGTATTGAGGACTTCTAACTGATTCGAATACGTTTGGTTGTAGTTGCGTTAGGAGGTGCAATCAAGTTCTTTAAAGTTGAGGGGCATGATTATAATGTAAATTGGAGAGGTAGACCATGCTTCGAAGGAAGCTAAGCTTATGATTGGATATCTTGGATAGGAACCAACATAAGAATTATAAAAGGAATGTGTGTCGTGGTTTAAATGTTGGTATCAACAGCGAGAGTTAAAAAAATGTAGAAGAGTCTTACTAAATGGATTAGTGTAAAAAGAAAAATGATTAAGTTTAATAATGCCTCTCACATGTGAGAGAGTAAGGTGAATTCAACGAAGAATAAGTATGAAATTGCTGTCAGATTATAAGTGTCACCTAGGGGAAAATTCATATGGGGAGTATGATGTGAAATCTAAGGATGTAAGAGAATT
Organism: Ammopiptanthus mongolicus; assembly: GCA_039655645.1. Lineage (NCBI taxonomy): Eukaryota > Viridiplantae > Streptophyta > Magnoliopsida > Fabales > Fabaceae > Ammopiptanthus > Ammopiptanthus mongolicus. The sequence continues at coordinate 77,239,936 of CM077345.1, forward strand.
CTGTCTAGTTTTGAGTTACGTAATTTCGAGGACGAAAATTTTTTTTTTTAGTGGGATAGTAATGCAACACCCCGATTTTTCAAGCTTTCGAGCTTTCTGTTTCAATTAAACAGTATTTATTCGTTTGCATTTTATTGGAGGGATTAGAGAGTGAAATAAAATAATCTGAGACCATAGTCATGTTATACGCTATCGTAGGAAGCTATAGTTAAATTTTGGTCGAAAACTTAGACGGAGTCTGGTCTGCGTTTTACACTGACAGTATTATTTTACTGCTCAAACGACCTAATTTTGACTTGTGAATGAAACCGTTAGGTTTTATATTTTATTTCCAATAATATTGGTTCTTTTGAAAATTTTCAAGACAAAGAAGTCGTTATATGTTATTTGGACATAAACCCTAAATTGGGTGGACAACGGAGCTGAATACATGATTTTCTTGGACCTGCTAACGGATAAGATGACATCATCATGACATCATCACCATGCCACGTGTCAAATCCCTATGGAGGACACGTGTCAATTTCTTATGGTCCCGAATAAAATATAATATACCGGAAAATATCTGGACGTGAAATTACCAAAATACCCTTCTAACTAATTGCAAGTTTGCCATTGGTCTAAAAATATCTCACTCACTCTCTCACCCCTAAGGCCATTCGGCCATTCTTCTTCCTCCCCCCATTCTCACTTTCTCTTCTTTCTCTCTTATTTTCTTCATTTTCCTCCATTGTTAAAGCTTGGAAACTTGGAGTTTTTGAGTGATTCAAGCTAGTTTTCTTCAAGGAATATCATCTAGGAGGTATTATCCTCAACTTTCATCTCTTAATCTCTCTTTAATCTCCATGATTCATGATAGTTTAGTTTTGAACTTAGAACTTCAAAAATCCATAAGAAATTGTAGAAAAATCCTTTTTACACCAAATCAATTTCTTTGATCCTAGTTCATGATTGTCTACCATGATCCAAGAGTTGGAAACCAAAAGAGCTCTCTAGCTCAATTGGGAAAAAGGGGCCGAAACCTCCATTGATGAGTGGAGGGAGTTTTGGTTCAAGTTTTGGTGTAATAGACTTTGATCTAGTCTTACCACACCTAATAAGGATGGAATCCAAGAGATGACAATTTTTGGAACTCCCTAGCCATATTTTCTTACCCATGGCCGAAGCTAGGAGGGGGGATTAGGAGAGAATTTTTGTGTTTTAAAGTTGTTGTATTGATTGATTGATTATGTGTAGTGGCCGACGAGTAATCGGACGAGAAACCGGGCGACTTCCGGACTGATGTGACAACTTTACGCTTACCGGGAACTTCAAGAGGTAAGGGGGGTTGCCTGAGGGATTTTACGATAACTATGTGTTATTGGTATGTCGTCTGAATCTATTGGTTTGACTGTATGTTGGTTGTTTAAGTCATGCTCAGATATTATTTGATATGTTGATGACTATCTGCAGTTATGTGTTCGAGTACTTTAAGGCATGTGATAGACTATATTATCTGCTATATGTTGAATTGTTAATTGTATTGGTGTGGACTGCTGATTTGGAAAGCCTGACAGTGGTCAGTGCTCAATTAACTAACAAGGATAAAAGCTTTAAAAAGCTTTGTAGTAATACCAAAGATTGATTTGGGAGGGATTTTCAACGATGCTAGTTTTCTAAAGGAAAAGAGAAATCCTAAAATATTTTATGAAGTTAGTAGGAAAAGTTAGTTTTTAAGAGTAACTTGATTTTTATGTGGAAAAAGTAAGTCAAGTTGTGGAACTTAGAACGTTTTAAGGCTAAACGATGTTTAATTCCGAAAAGATTTACGGAAAACGTTTTCGAAAAACAGTAATGCTGTTTTGGGATGACGGTTTTGGTCTCAGCTGTTTCCTTTCAAAAATAGTTTTTGGGAAGGGACTTTGCAACAAAAGATAAATTTTATCAGAAATCGACTGGTTTACAAGGCAGTTTCCAAATAGAAAAGTTTTTCTGTAAAATGAGTTTTCCCAACGTTGTAAAATCTGTCAACTTGGATGAGTTGCGGAGATTTCGTTTTGGATTTGTGTTTCATAGAACGAAAAACGGTGAAAAATGATGAAAAACGTGAACCTAGTATGCGAGACGTCGGGATACTAGTGTTTTGTAAAAATAGCACGACAAGCCGTGCAACAATGTTATGGACTGCGTGTCCTATGGACTGTGTGTCCTCCTCTTGTTATGGGGAAACGTCCCCTTGTTATGAGGAAACGTGATTAAAGGTGAATGATGTTTTCTATTACCACGGAACTTGGGCTGGTGCATCGGTCTAGAGTTCCGCGATTGAGCACTCGGATGTTTTGTCCTGTGCCAACCATGAAAAGTTGTAAGACGGTGTAAATTGTGAATAGTCGGGAGCTTTGAGCTACGACAACGAAAAAACAAACACAAAGAAAAGTGACAAGACTTGAAACATTTTTCTCATGCATTTGTTTTTAGGCAGACGTCCCATCTGGATTGGGGAACCTTGATGGCAGGGAACCCTGTGATGACTTTAAGTCATTGTGTAACAGTGTGCCTTGATGGACAATGGTGTCATACAACAGACGAATATTGTGCCTTGAGTTGGACAATATCGTATGACCATTTATAGTTTATTAAGTACCGCTGAATGTAATTCCATGTAATCGCGTAATGTCATGGTGTTCATGTACTTCCGAATAAGCACTTAGGTGCTGGTCATTGTGCCAAGGGCCAATGTACCTTGAGCCTGATCAGCTCAATTTTTACACAACAGTGTCTGGAGATTAAGTAAAGAATTGGATGATGAATATTGAAGTGTCATGCATTTCTTTTGAAAATGATGATGACTGTCGGGTATGAGACCCTATGATATACTACTTGTTTATCCAGTAGAATTTTATACATAATGATTGTATATATCCATGTGCTGTTGATCTGTAATGCATATAGTTATCTTGTTTGGATCTATATATTGGTATCTCACCCTTGCCTGTACATGTTGGACACCCTGTTGTGTTCTTGGATACATGTACAGATGCATTTTAGTGGATCCCTGGGCCACTTTGGGACCCCGAAGCTGGAGTCACTTTACTTCGACGGCAAGGATGTGTGGACTGGCAACAACGAGGCTTAGTCTCAAGGGTTTGAAGTATACTAGGTAGTATACTCTACCATCTTTAGATATTCTTGTATTAGACCAGCTCTTAGGATTTTTGATGTACGTATGGCGTATGAAATGATTGGGAAAATGATTTACGCATTATGCCGAGGTTGAGTTATTATTACAAAGGATGAATGGCAATTTGTTTTGTATGATTGTTCTGTTTTGTTTTTGGTATCAGATTTCTATAACCACTCGAGTGAGTGTTTTTCAAAACAAAAAGTTTTTAGTTTCCGTAATGGGTTACCATGTGATGTCCCAGAAGGGGGTGTCACAATGAGCTAGTATCATCCCCTACTATCATAATCCAAGAGCTTGTAATGAACTAAAATCTCTAGCCTATTTATCTTTTAAGGGCCGAATGTATGGGTTTTTGGAAGGAAAATGGGTTTTTGTTCTTTATTCTTGATTTCACCTATTTCAACCCTTAATCATGTAATCCAAGTGATTAGGAGGCTAAATCAAACTCTCACCTATTTTTCATGGTGATGGCTGAAACCCTACTTTGTTGGTTTAAGGGGTTTTGGTTCAAATCTTTGATAATTGATCATTGATTATGCATTAGGTATGCTTAAGGATCATTGATCCAAGAGTTGGTAGAATTTCAATATCCCTAGCCTACTTAATTAATTAAGGGCAGTAGCTAATCCTAGAGATTAGGTAGTTTATGATTTCATTATTTTAATTTCTGGTTGTGTTTTACTGTATAGAATTTGACAGGACTCGAACGCTCGATCGCGCACTCGATTGACTGCTGTAGAGCCGCATTCAGAATCTCTCGGGAAAATCACTAAGGTGGGGGAAAGAACCACAATATCGTCGGGGAGGCAAACTTTAAATAATATATATTGATATGCGTAGGGCGACCCAAACCCTACTAGAGGTCGTTTGACCGTTAGGTTGGTTTTACTGCATATTGAGGTTGTCTGTGCTGTGATTGGATATTTGATATATTATATGTGATATGTGTATGATGTCTATTATATTGTATAATTGATTAAATGTTATTTATTTGTAAGTTGACTTTACTGTTGAATATATATTCTGACTGTTGATGTCTGTTGTGACTGCTGATGTCTGAGTAGAACTAGGCATTGATTTCTGATAAATCGGGTGATGAATGTGTGGTGAGAAAGTCGAGGTTATATATATATGTCGTAGTGCTCAACCTAGTGATATAGTTGATCAGTTTGTTGTTGTGATGTGAGTTGATACCCGTTTAAGCCGGATTAAAGTTGGTCGTGGTTGTATATAAGTCGTGGTTGAGGCACCAAGTGTTGATCCTGAGATGAGTTGGTGAGATTCATGTTGCATAGTTGTTATTCATCACTGTGTTGGCATACGAGCGGTTTCGATCTTACCTGCGGGGAGATGGTCGTACCGATTAGTTTGACGTAGGGGCGATTTCGATCTTACCTGCGAGGAGGTGGTCGTACCCGTTAGTCGAATTGTAGACGGATGGGCACATATCTCGACCTAGCCTACGGGCGGGGGGATATGTCGTTACCGAAAGTTGAGTTGTTAACGAACAGGCGAATGCTCCGACCTAGCTTGCGGGCGGGGGAACATGTCGTTACAGTAAGTTGCGTTGTTGACGGGCGAATATTCTGACCTGGCCTGCAGGCAGGGGAATATGTCGTATCCATGAGACGATTTGGGCCTGCGGGCTTTAGACCGAACCCTAATTTATGGGGGTGGCATAGTGATGATTGGGACATCTTGATCCGTTGGGGATGTCGCGTCGTGATCGCTTCCATATAGTCGTTAGTTGCATGAGTGTGAGGGACAGTAGTTAAGGGAAAAATTATTCGGGAGTCGTTTGGTTGTAACTGTCGTGTTTGTGAGTGTGCTATCTATATAGATTATTTATATCGCTGTTTTTCCCATGTATGACATATTACTGTTTCTTATCCCCTGTACTTTTCTATGTTGTATTTCTTTGTTCTCGACTGGACGAGAAGACCCTGATGAGGAGTTTCCAGAGGAGATTGACGGAATACCTGTTGAGCCTGATGCCGGCTGGAGAGCCTCGGATTCCAATGCTGGGGGACCTTGAGCGCCAAGAGAGGAAGTCGGAGTGCATTTTGTTCTGATGCTATGTTTGAGTTTTTATTTATTTCGTACTCTGAAGTATTTTATGTTTGGTATTAGTGTTGTAGGCTCTACTGATGGAGCCAGTACTATTATGTATATATACTTTTATTATGGTATCAGTATGTATTGTATGTTTTAATATTTCGGCAAATTTTATACTGCTACGCTACGCTATAACGCTAATAATTATAAGTGGGGTCACGAATGGGACCTCCTAGGAAGGGGCTGTCTCAGGTATCACACTAAGGAACCTAACATCGGTTAGAGTTCGTAATGGTATAAAGCTAACAACTTCAGTGAGCTTGGAAAGTTGGATAAGAAAATGAAAAGATTTAAGTTTGAGAATTTTTGAAATTAAAAAGGAAACAAATGGCTTTTTAGAATATAAGAGAATAAAAAGATTTACTTTATTATAAAATGGAGAGAATTCGACTTTAATTGAGAAAAAACAAGGTTTTGAGATGCAGAGTGTGTTTTAGAGATATGAGTAGTTTTTAAAGTGATAAAGGGAACCATTTCAAGTAAAATTGCCTTTGGAAACATCGTGTCAATAGGGAAAAAGGTGGTTTTTAACCATGTGACGTTTTGTTTTGGAAAAGCGATCCCGACGGCTTTGTGTATAAGCTTTAGAGATTTGAGTGTTGGTTTTAAGTTTTCAAATGATGGACAATTATGTCACATGCGTTGTGTGTTCGTATTGTACCCTGAGTTGGACAATGATGTGATGGCACGTTGGTGCTAGTGATGGCACGTTGGTAATAGTAATGGCACGTTGGTGCTAGTGATGGCACGTTGGTGCTAGTAATGGCAAGTTGGTACTAGTTATTATGGCACGTTGGTGCTAGTTGTTATGGCACGCTGGTGCTAGACATTGCTACTTGATGGCCAATGTACCCCGAGCCTGAACAACTCATTCTTTTGATGATGGGATTTCTGGAAATCAAGAATCGAATGCTAGATGGTATATTGGAAGTGTCATGTATATGTTTTGAAAATGGCGCTGACTGTTGGGTATGAGACCCTAGATATTCTGTGCTATGTCTATCATGTTTATTAACTGTGTTTGATATACCTATATGCATCTGCTGATGTCTATCATGTTTAATAACTGTGTTTGATATACCTATATGCATCTGCTGTTTGTGCTTAAAATATGCAGTTGTTGTATTTTGAGTTCATATATTGGTGTCTCACCCTTGCTTGTACGTGTTGGACACCCTGTTGTGTCTTTGGATATACGTACAGATGGTTGATAGCCGTCCTCTGGATCGTTCTGGGACCCTATAGCTCAAGTGCTAGAGATTGACGATGAAAAGGTGTGGATTGGTGACAACGAGACCCTGTCCTTTTGAAACGACTGGTGTCGGGATAGTACACTTTGTCATTTGTAGGTTTCTTTTGTCAGACCAGCTTAGGTTTATGTTGCAGTCATTACTTTTGGATTAGTCTGTTATCGGCTCCTGATGGCCGTGGGGTAGATTGATGGATTTTAATGAATGATGTTTACCTATATATATATATATATATATATATATATGAGTATACATATGTATATTTGTGAGTTCTGCTAATGTTATCATGAGTATGTGATTTTAATGTTATACTATGAAAAAAAAATATTCTATGACGATTTTCATAGTAAGACCTAAGTAAATGAATCTTTTTTCAAAATTTTATTTTTATGCACTATGTGTTTAGGGTTACGAAAGTGACACCCGAGTAGGAAGGGTGTTACATTATAGCCTTAAAAAGAACTAGACATACTAAAACTTTAAGAATTTTGCCATTGGAAGGGTTTGACTTGGTCTTGGTGACTTGTCCTTTGCTTATTTGCACCTTTTGTTGACTTTCAGTATGCTCATCATCAAAACTTTGTAATCCTATAACATAAGCATTCACATTCTCTCTCTTTTTTATGATGACAAAATATGTTTATATTTTTAGAAAATTTGGTGGGAGGTTAGTCAAAAAAAAAAAAAAATGAATATCAACGTTAAAGGCGCATGAAGCATGTAATGAAACTCCTCCTCACATAGTGCATTCATCTATAAGGATAAGAAAACTAACTTGATATACTCCCCCTTACTTTGTGCCTTTTATGCCTATTTATTTTATCCATATTTATCCCCTTTTTCATCACAATAAAAAAATGCAATAGGTTCATTTATTTTATATCGACAATGATGCATCTCTAGTCAGAACAACAAATGCTTGACATCGGGCCTCATATTCTTCTCATGACAGTATGCATACAAGTTCATAACAAAGGCATTCATATTCAGTCAACAGGGCCATCCATAATAGCAAGACATTAATATGTATAGTAAGTTATTTCAATGCTGGAATTTGAGTTCATAATAAGGCATAATCAAAGCAGTCCAACAATATGAAACATTTGTCAACCAATGTCAAGGCCATAATGTAAATCTGAATCTTTAAAGCCAAACACATGATCCATAGCATAACCAAACTACATTTCAAAGTCAAAACTCATAACAACATTCCTTATCAGCATTCAAAGATAGTTTGGCATTCAAGACAATAGCACATAATAATTCATCCAAAATCCATTACCAAATCAATTTGCTAATTTAAAATTTATAACTAAAAGCAAAAATTCATAAGTGTTCATAACCCAAACATAATAATAAAGTTATCCCGGAATCAAAGGGTAAGCGTCAATTGTAACATCGAAATTTGCAACATCATTATCTTCTGAATGATCGTACAGACTAGGTTCATTGTCTTGTGGTGCAACAATATCATCATCTTATACGGCAGTGGTAAGTGGGACAGGTTCCACCTGGTTCACGTTTATTTCAAAAGGTCGAAGCTCCACTCCAATGATCTGAAGCACTGACCAAGTCCATCAAGGCGCGGCTTGACGTTTGTTAACAATTGAACGATTCTGGCCTTGACAAGTGCCACACATCATAAGGCATTCAATAACTTAATTTATTGAGGGATTTTAATAATTAAGTGATCTCACCGGCTTGTTTATCATATAAACGTCTCTCATAGCATACATGGCATACTAGCTTACATACATTTAAAACATATTAAGCATATAATGACATACATGCTATCATACAATTTAAATCCCAAATTTAAATCATACATCTAATACATTTCATGCATCATATACATAAACATACAAGACATATAAAAGGTATTATGATTATGGCCTCCTAATATGCAATAATTAAAACTAATTATTACAATCTTTGACACTCTAGCAAACTTCCAAAGTTCGTCCCACTGGCATCATGATTTGGTATTGCTTCCATGTCAACCGAGCAATTTACAAAATTTAAAATAAAATAAATAAAGTAAATGTCACAACACGCAGGCCGTATTTATAAAATAAATACAGTAAATCACACCACGCAGACCGTATGTACCAAAAAAAAATTAAACACCAAAACTAGGGCCATAACCATATATCGCACATTTAATAAACAATATATAAATATGCAAAAGGGGACAAAATCACATTCTGTCCATCAGCACGGCTGTGCCAAACAGCGCATGGCCATGCTGAAAACACGCCAACGTTGTTCAACATGTGCACGACCGTACCAAACGGCGCACGACCGTGCTAAAAACTCGCTGACGCTGTTCAAAAGTGGCACGGTCGTGCTAAACGCGTTCACTAATGCTAACTCAAACGTGCACGGCCGTGCTACAAGGAGCACGGCCATGCCAAGCGGCACAGCAGGATTCCAGAAGCGAATCCTTGTTAATGTCATGAGCACAACCAAGCACACAAAACATGTTCAAAGAGATTTATATCACATACAAATCATACAAACATGCTTTTAAACATAGAAATCATATTTAAAAGCAATAAACATGTTATCATACAATGGCAAACTACGACCAGACGCTCTGATATCACTGTTGGAGTTTCAAGAGATAATTTTTAAAAACAATTTATAAAAACCTCTTGAGCAAGAAACCCCCTTTATTAAAGGACCACATATCGCAAATGAATCACAAGGATATTGTGTTTACCTCTTGAAGCGTAGCTTTACCACGAACACTGTGAGCACGTCAGCAGCACTGGTAAATCATGAACACTGCTATGGTGTGAATGGCAACTTGATCTACACAGCTACAGAGCAGCAGATCCGAGGAACACTGCTGCTACTATCACAAAGGGAGAGGTTCTTCTCTATCATCAGTATTGCGAAGTAGCAATATCTCTATTCAGTTCACTCGAGCAAACCAATGTCAGAGATAGCGTAGTGCTAGCTATCAGGATTGGGAGAGGCACGACACACAGAGAGAGAAAAGAGGGCGCGCCTGTCAAGGGTGTACAATGGCCGTTATGAGTGCTCTGTGTTGTGAGTACCTTATGTGACGTGCACAGCTTACTAATAGTTGTCATTCACTTAACCTAACCCAGTTGGGCTACTGTACGCTACAGGCCCAATGTTTAATTATTAATTAAATCATATTCAATTAATCAATTAAACTGATCTCATTTTAACTATTAATTAAATCATATTTAATTAATCAATTAAATTAATTCTCCGAATATTTGCTCTATGTGTGTGACCTTATAGGCTCTGAATTAATTGGCAATAATATTAATTATTATTAATCATATTAATAATCAATTAATATTATAAACAATGAGTGACATCTAGTAATACATCATTGCTACTCAATTAATTAGAATATTGGTGATATAATTAAAACCTTGTTGTAACCATATATAATGTGCAGTCAACGTTCTTTTGTCTCAATGTCTTAATTGAACACAAGACATAAATGTGTCATCCTTGTTAAGTTCAATTATTTATTTCTTGATCTAGTAATTGACGTACGATCATGTGGGCCCAATATCTTATATTGTCCACCTTAGCATGACCATGCATTTCTACGTCGGATACCATCAAGAGGCCTATAGACATTACCCCTGTTATGTAGGAGGGACGAATCCTATTTACACCGCTTACATTCCTCAACATGTTTCATTGCAGACCAAATAACTATCTTTATAGTTGTCCTGTTAGAGACAACGTTTAATAGTATTAAAGCCTACAACTATATATGTTAGGAATCGTAGTGACTTCAAGTCGAAGGACTACTTTGCTATGATCACCATGAGAATCGCTTTTGACACTTACATAACTATTATACAGCGTTCTTATAGCGGGTCACTCCAGTATAAATATTCCACCAATATTTATACCTATGTGAAGACTTGATGTCTTATATCTATGACTCGTGAGATGTAGTCATTAGTACACTCACATAATAGTCTCAATATATTATTATTATTATCCTTATTAATAATAATACTTGACTATAACTATTTAAGAATAATGTTCTATAATTTAATGGCATCTCACGGCTAAGTCATACTTGACGTTCCATTAAATGAACTACCTATTCTAAGGACTTTATTATGCTATAAATATGATCATCAAATATAACATAATAAATAAATGCTTTATACATATATCAAATATATGATCAAAGTCAATATATGATCAAAGTCATGATACAAATGATTATCTATTCAAAATAGATTGGCCACTAGGGCTGACCCTAACAATCTCCCACTAGCACTAGAGCCAATCGTGCATCAACATAACACCCATCGGTCTAGTGTGAGTGTCATGCTACCACTGAGCAAGAGACTTCAATAGTGGATTGTTTAGTGTTGTCATTTTGCACATCTTCACATCTCCTCTATCGACCATCTATCGAATGAGATGGAAGCACCTAAGTATATGTTCAGATCACTGGTGAGATCAAGTTTCCTTAGCTTATGCGATTACTCCATCATCATCGCAATGATATCAATGGAGTTCGCAAAGTTAGGAACTACGATTAGTTCATAAATGAACTTCCTGATCCAAACGGCTTCTAAATCTGTATTTATGGCAACTATATACTCGGCCCCTATAATAAAATTAGCAACTGTCTCAAGCTTGGAACCTTTTCAAGCTTACAGTTCCACCATTCAGCCAAAACACAAAACCAGACAGCGACCTAAAGTTATCCTTATCGGTTTGGAAGCTAGCATCAGTGTAACCCATTACAATGAGCACTTCCTCACCATTTTAGATCAAGAATGAATCCTTAGTTCCTCTCAAGTACTTAAGGATATTCTTGACTTCGGTCCAGTGACCTTCACTGGGATTGGATTGGTACCTTTTCATCATGCTCAAAGCATACGAGACATCTGTTTGAGTACATATCATGGCATGCATAACAGATTCAATCACGAAGCATATGGAATCTTATTCATGCGTTCCCTCTACATCTGATGTAACGGGGACTGTCCCTTGGACAAGTATATGCCACGTGACATAGGCAAGATACCCTTTTTGTAATCATACATATTTAAAGCGCCCAAGCACTTTCTCAATTTATGTACCTTTTGACTAATGCCTAACAATTTCAACGATCTATCTCTATAGATCTTGATTCCTAATACATAGGTCGTTTCGCCTAGGTCCTACATAGAGAAATAATTCCTTAACCATGTTTTCACATTTTACGGTGTAGGAATATCGTTTCCATAAGTAGTATGTCGTCCACATACAATACAAGAAAAAAATAATTATGCTTCCACTAACCTTCTTGTACACACAAGGTTCATTCCTCATTCTTGATGAATTCAAACTGATTTACAACTTCATTAAAACGAAGATTCCAGCTTCTGGAAGCTTGCTTTAATCCATAAATGGATGTTTGCAACTTGCAAACCTTTCCAGCATTCTCTGGATTGTCAAAATTCTCAGGTTGTATCATGTACACATCCTCAAGAAGATTCCTGTTAAGGAATGCTGTTTTGACATTCATTCGCCAGATCTCATAGTCATACTATGCAACAATAGCAAGTAGGATCTGAATCAATGCAACTGAACAGAAGGTCGCATCATAGTCATACTATCAATTTGCTTGAAACCTTTCGCAGTCAGTCGCGCCTTAAAGGTATTCTCCTTCCCATCCATGTTAGTCTTCTTGTTGAAAACCACTTGCACCTTATGGGTTTTACCCTTTTCAGGTGACTCAACCAAGGTCCATACCGTTTGGTGTACATGGATTCTACTCCAGATCCCATGGCTCCTAGCCACTTCTCAGAATCTAGTCCAATGATGGCGTCCTGGTAAGTCGCAGGCTCATCATGATCCATGAGCGGTTCATCACCTTCTTAAGTTTAGGAGTATTCCATATCGCTCAGGTTGATGACATGTCCTGCTTGACTTACGCGAGTCTTGTGTTAATTGAACTGGTGGTTGGACCACAACATCTTATGGAACCGATTCTTGTTCCATTGCAGGCAAGTCAGTACTCTATGGTGCTTGGATTTATCCAAGTTCTACATTCCTCCCACTGTCTCCCTTGGAGATGTGTTCCTTCTCAAGGAACACTCCAGTCCTTAGCGACAAACATTTTGTCCTCGATGTTTACCTCAGAGTTCCTTAATCCTTTTATCCGCGATCCTAACTGGTAGGGCCTCATACTCAAGATTCTGTCTCAACTGTACTGACTCTGCTTCTAGAATATGTGATGGATCGGGGTAATATTTCCTCAACTGGGATACATGAAAGACATCATGAAGATTGGATAGGTTTGGAGGTAAAGCAACATGATCGGCTACAGGACCAATTCGACGAAGAATTTGAAATGGTCCAATGAATCTAGGAGTAAGCTTTCTAGATTCGATTGCTCTGCCAATTCCAGTCCTTGGAGTCACTCTCAGAAAAACATGGTCTCCTTCTTGGAATTCTAAAGGTCTTCTCCTTTTATCACTGTAACTATTTTGCCTGTCTTGTGCAGCTTTCATCTTTTCTCTTATCCTCTTAATCTGTTCTGTCATCCGTTGTACCACTTCCGGTCTTAGTACTTGACTTTCTCCAGTCTCATACCAACATAACGGTGTTCTACACTTTCTGCTATACAACGCTTCGTAAGGTGTCATACCTATACTCGAATGAAAACTATTGTTATAGGTGAACTCAATCAATGGCATAAACTCGTCCCAACTTCCTGTATGTTCCAAACCACAAGCTATCAAGAGATCTTCCAATGATTGAATCGTTTGTTCAGACTGACCATCCGTCTGAGGATGATAAGCAGAACTCAACCTTAACTTAGTTTCCAAAGCCTTATGTAACTGCTTCCAGAATCTAGATGTAAATCTAGGTTCTCTGTCGGAAACAATACTAGAAAGCACTCCGTGCAACCTTACCACATCCTTGACATAGAATTGGGTTAACTTTTCCAACGTATAACTTTCACCAATAGGTAAGAAGTGAGCACACTTCGTCAACCTATCAACGATCACCCAAATTGCATCATGCCTCTTCGTGGTTCTTGGTAACCCAACCACGAAATCCATAGATATATCATCCCACTTTCACTCTGGGATATCCAAGGATTGTAACAACCCTGCTGGCTTTTGGTGTTCTATCTTCGCCTTCTGACAAACCAAACAAGCCAACTCATACTCAGATACCTAATTTTTCATTCCGAGCCACCAAAACATCTTCTTTAAATCTTGATACATCTTGGTTGTTCCTGGATGAAAGCTCAACCTACTCTGGTGCGCTTCTTCCAAGATCATTTTTCTTAGTTCTATGTCCATCGGCACACAAATCCTATCACCTTACCTCAAAACTCCGTCTTGATCTATCCTAAACTCAGATGTTCTGCCTTCCATTACTTGGTCCTTCACCTTCTGAAGATACGGATCATCTTCTTACCTCTCTTTGATTATCTTCAAAAAGTCGCTTGTTACGGTGACCATCCCTAGGTATATCTTATCTTCTGACATTTACCTAGATCCAAATCTCTAAATTGTTCAATCAGTTCTAGCTCTTTCAACATCATAGCAAACACGTGTAAGGATTTCCTACTTAACGCATCCGCTACTACATTCTCTTTTCCTGGATGGTACTGTAGATCAAATTCATAATCCTTTATGAATTCCATCCACCTTCTCTGCCTCATATTTAACTCTTTCTGATCAAACAGATACCTTAAACTCTTGTGGTCACTATACACCGTAAACTTAGCTCCATAAAGATAGTGTCGCTGTATCTTTAAAGCAAACACTATAGCTGCCAATTCCAAATCATGAGTCGGATAGTTCCTCTCATGAACTCTTAGCTGTCGCAAGCATAAGCCACGACTCTCCCTTCTTGCATAAGGACACAACCTAACCCTTGATATGATGCATCACATTATAGGTCAAACTGTCCTAAAGAATCTGGTAACGTCAATAATGGCAATGTTGTTAACCTCTTCTTCAGCTCTTGGAAACTCTCCTTGCATTTGTCCGTCCATACGAAAGACGTTCCCTTCCTGGTTAACTGCGTCATTGGCAACAAAATCTTCGAGAATTCTTCTATAAACCTTTGGTAATAACCAGCCAGACCTACAAAACTTCGCACTTCGCTTACCGACTTAGGACTTTCCCATTGCACTACAACTTCAACTTTTGATGGATCTACCGCTATCCCATCTCGGTTAATCACATGACCTAAGAATTGCACTTCGTCTAGCCAAAACTCACACTTAGACAACTTCGCATAAAGCTGTCGGTCCTTCAACACTTGAAGCACAATCCTAAGATGTTCCTGATGTTCTTCCCGATTAGGGAAATGAATAAGAATGTCATCAATAAATACAACTACAAACTTATCCAAGAACGGTCGAAAAATCCGATTCATGTAATCCATAAACACTGATGGAGCATTAGTCACACCAAAGGGCATAACCAAATACTCATAGTGTCCATACCGACTTCTAAACGCCATCTTTGGTACATCTTCCTTCTTGACTCGAATCTGATGATAACTGGATCGTAAGTCAATCTTCGAAAACACTACCGCTCCCTTCAACTGGTTCATCAAGTCGTCAATCCTAGGTAACGGATATGTATTCTTAAATAATCCACACATAACCTTGAACTTCCGTCTTTTTTCTTGACGAACAACATTGGCGCTCCCCACGGCGAAGCACTTGGTCTTATAAACTCCTTACCCAACATATCATCTAACTGCTTCTTTAACTCCGCCAACTCTGCTGGAGACATTCGATAAAGTGCTATCGAAATTGGTCCAGTTCCTGGCACGAGATCTATAGCGAACTCTATCTCCCTTTCTGGTGGTAAACTGGAACATCATCAGGGAAAATTTTCGGAAACTCTCGCACTATAGGCAACGAATCTAACTTAGGAGATTCCTCATCTTCCATAGACAATAACAGCACATGTTTCTGAGATTTACTACTCAACATAAGATCTTTATCCTTGGAAGGCATCGATCTAGATTGCTCATAAAATACTAGGGTCTTTTTAGAACAGTCCAACACTGCATGGTTAGTCGAAAGCCAATCCATGCCTAATATCACATCAAGTTGTTGCATAAGTAAGCAAACAAGATCAACAAGAAAAGTTCTATTTTCAACAACGATAGGACATTTTAAACATACAGTCATGGTGGTCAGAATTACTCATAGGAGTAGAAACAGTTAAGTCATGAGGAAGTAAAGAAATAGGTAGTTTCAAATGATCCACACACTCTTGGGATATGAAAGAATGCGTAGCTCCCGAGTCAAACAGTACTGATAAGAGTTTACCTGACACTAGGCACATACCTTGTATAAGATCAGGGGATTAAGAGGATTCAGCTCCCCTGATGGTAAACACTCTTCCCATGGCTTGCAGTCTTCCCGCTTGCTGTCTTGCTCCTTGACCTCTGGTTACTGGGCCACGCCCACCTGCGTTGTACCTCACTCTTTGCAAACATTCTAGAGCTATGTGACCTACCTGGCCACATCGAAAACATTGGCGAGTCTCCCTCAACGGACAATCTCTAATCAGATGCGATCCTCCACATCTGAAACATCCACTTGGTTGTTGCTGTTGTTCAGCTGGTCTTGCTACCTGACGGTAATAAGGCTCCCGTCTCGTCTGAAACCTTCCTTTTCCTCCTCTACTTTGCTGATCAAATCTTCAGTTAGGTCTTCCAACTCTGCCTTGCTCTAACTCTTTCTTCTTATCAATGTTCTCGATAACTGAACACTTTTCCAGCATCTCAGGTAATCGGGTGATATTCAGTGGCGCAACCACGCTCTATAGGTCAAACTTCATGCCGTCCTCAAAACGCCGGCACACCCATTCCTCATCGGGAAATCTCTGATGGAATTCAGAAAACTTGAGTAACACCTCAAACCTCGCAGCGTACTCACCAACAGACATGGTCCCTTGTTTTAGACCCATGAACTCCTTCTCTTTCTCTCTTCTCAATTCTCATCAATCTAGGGAAATACATCTCCAAAAAGCATTTCCTAAACAGTCTCCAGTTAATAACTCTGCCTTCAGTTTCCAACATTCTCTGCTTGCCATTCCACCATAATTCTGTACCTCTCATCAGCATGAAGGATGCATAAGTCACCTTCCTATCTTCACGACGGTGTATTGCCGAAAAGATTTTCTCAAGCTCTTGTACCCGAAGTTCTGCACCTTCCGGATTGAAGTCACCATTAAACTATAGCGGCTTCCCTTTCAGAAAAGTATTTAGCCCAGCATCTTCTGTCGCCCCTTCACCTCTCTGATTCTGCCTTTGCTGCTATTGCATGGTTACTTGCAACAGTTGAGCATTTTGCTGTGTCTGATGCAGCATTGCTGTAGCCAATTCCTTGATTGTCCTCGGGGTTTCAGTCGACCTAGTCCCATCCCCAACATGGGAATTTTTACCGTTACCATTTCCAGGTTCAGCGGCACCCATTGTGGACCTTCTGCCACGTCCTCTACCTCTTCCCCAAGCCATTTAATTTCATGTACAAGAAATTATCAGCCCACATTTGTAGGACATACAACACTATATTATCAAATACATGCATTATATGCCTTACAAATACACGAAACAGTTATCTCTTACGATAACTCGCATACCGGACACTCTACCCAACTTCTCAGCAGAGTTAATACGCAAAGCAGGTTCAACTAGACACGGCCAATAATCACATCCGAAGGACATGCATTGTAGCGATCATCCACAGTTTAATGGTGACTTAAATCCGGAAGGTGCATCTCATTAGCTCAACATAATAACCGGTTCCAACATATAAAATGCGAAAATATTAAAAAACCAACCAACGCTGATAACACAACCATATATATATATATATATATATATATATATATAAGGTACTGACTCTCTCAGTAGAGCCTACAACAACCATCCTCGACTGTTAGAGTACGCAACCAAAATATATACAATCGGAAAGCTTGGAAAACAAAGATAAAGTACGTAAGTACATGAGACTTCCTCTCCTCACCCCCAAAATACATATGCTCACAAAAAGAGAAAAGACTCATTGGCCATAGCTCCTACGACTACTACCCCAGACACAACTCTAATGGGGATAATGAGAACTCCCCACTGATACTCGCTGTCTCCGGTGATAAGTCGACAATGCCTCGTACTCGGTCTCGCGCTCGGACATCACAATCCGACGGCGACGATACTCCATCATCCTCCTCTCAGCACGATGACGTCGGCCTCGAGCCACATATCCAGTCCTAGAGGATGCGTGAGATCTCCAACCAGCATCTGAGTCATGATGATAGTTCCACGGCCTGTTCAAGCCTCTCCAATGATAGTCTCTGTGCGATACGGAAGTCTCCTACCTGGTAGCTCCTGGATGATCCCTAAGCTTAGAAGTATACGGTGGTCGGACCCGTATATACCACTCGTCGCTGAGAGTAGTCAATCTCCCAGTAACAGTCATCATCCTCTTATAGAAGCTCAAAGTCTCCCAACACTGGGATCCTGGGCTCTCCCGCTAGCATCAGGCTCAGTAGGTGTGCCATCTATCTCTTCCGGCAACTCCTCGACAGGATCTTTTCGTGTGGTCGAGAAATAAATACAACATAGAAGAGTACGGGAGATAAGAAACAACAATACATCATAAATAGGGAAACAACTATAAAATAAGTTATACATATAGCAATACACAACAGCACAACAGTGTTAAACAATCATCTCCCAAGTTCTTCGCTCTTAGCCAAGGTTTCTCACACTCATGCAACTAATAACTATATGGACGCGATCACGACGCGACATCCCCAACAGATCAAGATGTCCCATTCATCACAGTGCCACCCCCCGTAATGCAGGGTTCGACCAACAGCCCTCAGGCTCAACTCAACTCATAGGTACCACATATTCCCCCGCCCGCAGGCCAGGTCAGAATTCGTCCGTTGGCAACGACATATCCCCCCGCCCGTAAGCCAGGTCGAGACATTCGCCAGTCAACAACTGATGGGCACGATCATCTCCCCGCAGGCAAGATTGACCGCCCGTACGCCAACACAGTGATGAACAACAACGATGCAGCATGAATCTCACCAACCCATCTCGAGATCAACAACTTAATGTCTCAACCGCGACTTGTACACAACTACAACCAACTTTCTCCGGTGTAACCGGGAATCAACTTTATATGTCAACATGAATATATCAACAGGATCTCTAGGTTGAGCACTACAACATACACATATTCTCGAAAGCCTGGCTTCATGATCATCTCCCAATTTATCAGGAATTACTACCTATCTCTACTCATACAACAACATCACAAATGTCATATCATAGGCATTCATAGTTATGCTCAATAAACATATTTATCACATCTATTTATAGGCATATCAACTCATAGAAATTATTCAAGTAACCCTAAATCTGTTACTAAGAATACATGGACATCAACAGATATAATTTTAAGCATACTAACACACAAGCATACAACCTCGACATATCATAAAATCAATCTATCGGTGGTAAACCTATAATGCCTAAGACTTCATCGGTACCACCAACTAGTAGTCACCAATGTGAGTTAGGTGTTGTCGGTTACTCAACCACTAGCAGGGTTTAGGTCGCCCTATGCATATCAATATATATTATTTTACTCTTGCCTCCCCGACGATATTGTGGTTCTTTCTCCCACCTGATAGCAGAAGTATCTACGATCACGAACTCAACAAGCTCCACGAACTATCCAAATTCCCTTTACAGCCGCGGTCTCCTTCTCCAAAAGGGTCCCGAATGCAACTTCCGAACTTGCCCTAATCGTGGAAACAACACGTAGACTATAGCATTAACCCTAATATGAATCTATAACCATGAATAGAAGCTAGAAATAAAAGAAGACATTGTATAACTACAATGTAGGTAGATACAAAACCTCGGATTACCTTCGACGAATCATGAAAGCAAACCGGTAGAAAGGTAGTAGAAGAAGAGCTGATCACAAAAACACCAACAGAACTGCGATCGGATCAATGAACGGATCACAAACTTGGATCACAACTCTCAACCTCCTCAGCCTTCTCAGTTTCAAAACCTCTCTGTCTTTGTAAGAAAATGGAAGAGTGAAACTCTTCCCTCGGTGAACTATATATTGAGAAATATTCTATTTTCCATGCTTTAGCGTTGGGATTTCCCACGCTTTAGCATTCCAACGCTTGAGCGTTAGCTTCTCCCACGCTTGAACGTTGACGTTTCCTCGCCGCCAAGGCACCACCCATCACGTGCCAGTCACTATGCATAACCAACACGTGTCACTCTACCTCCCATCATTGTCAGTCAACTGGTCAGAGTGGCCACGCTTGAGCGTCCACCCTTCTCCGCGCTTGAGCGTTCTGCTCAGAGTCGCACACACTCTTCATCTTTCTCTAGTCCAATTCAACCCCAACTCTTAACCTACTTTCTAAGCATACCATCAAACCAACGTATATTCATGCATTTAATAAAGGTGATGAAAATGAGGATGTTACAGAATGCCCAATTATCTGGCAATTGCTGCAAAACTTGAGCAGTTTCTCGTATTCAATGGCCACAAAAAAAGCAAAACATTGCCTCTTTACAAGAAGCTTGTCCCTCAATTGAATAGATAAATCAATGTCCATTAGTATCCTTGCATAATGCCCTAAGGTTTTGCTCTTGGTGTTATCATCCAGCGAAAGAGGAGTACCAACACCCTTTGCTATTGAGTAAAGGATTCTTGGCCTCCAGTATTCCTGAGGCAAATCAAAAACTATGATCCAACACTAAACATTCTTTTGCTTCACTAAAGAAGGGTTGAAGTCAGGTGTCCGAGCAAATAACCTTAGCATTCCCGGTTCAAGATTCCATGCCCCATCCGCAAGAATTATGCGCATGTCCTCAATGGATGAAATGAAAATTCAAAGAAACCTCTTCCTAGCGGTGTAAGTTTGCATTGAGCAATTGGCTACCATAAAATAGATAACTTGTCTCTCAAGTCATTGGTTTTGATGGGAGTATCTGCTTTAGAGAGTAGAACACGCCCATGAAGATTACACTTTGAGTCCTCTAAACCCGCAACATACTCTTCTTATGTGATGGTGATTGCAATCTCATCAACCTTGAGGCAAGAATTTGTAACTGACTTATAGGTATGTCACAAGAGTTCTTGAGGGCTTGTGCAAACGATTTTTTTGGCAGCGAAGGAGGCTCCATGTTTTGCTGCACATCTTGAGAAAGAGGAGAAGAAGGGGAAGAAGAAGAAGAAGAGGGAATCACAGGGCCATGAGATTTAGGGAACAAGCATTGCCAAGGTGTAATGTTGGCCATGAAGAACGTAACCCTAGTCTTTCATGTATTTTTATTATTGTAATATATTTATCATAAACTCAAGTCTTAAATCAAATAAAGTTAAACATAAGTATCAGAAAACGTTTACAAGTTTGTCATAAGGAATAAATAGCTTAAACAAGATAATTCTCATATCCCGATGTCACATGGATCGGAGCTAATCAAAACCCATAAAGAAATGAATAACATCTGTTGGAATAGGTGGCTTCGACTCAAGAGGGGAGGGGTGAATTGAGTCTTAAAAAAATCTTCTTTAATTTTCGAAAATTACTTTTCTCCAATTTAATTGCAGAAGCTAACACCAACGATTATAATAATATGAATAAATAAAGAGTGTAAGGGAAGAAGAGCGTGCAAACCAAAGATTTATCCTGGTTCAGTTCACCACCTTCGGTGACCTACGCCCAGTCCCCAGAATACGTTTCCAAGTTTTGTCCACTATA
The DNA here is from genome assembly GCA_039655645.1 of Ammopiptanthus mongolicus. Taxonomy (NCBI): domain Eukaryota; kingdom Viridiplantae; phylum Streptophyta; class Magnoliopsida; order Fabales; family Fabaceae; genus Ammopiptanthus; species Ammopiptanthus mongolicus. The sequence goes on from CM077345.1 coordinate 77,261,268, forward strand.
GTCAAGCTTCCAAGGCGCTTGAAAAACCGTTACAACTAGAGCTCTCCTTACTTGGGATACCCCACCCTCGTATAGGAGCCTCAATCAAATAAATAAGGGATACCTCACCCTTTCACATACACTAAGGGATATCTCACCCTCAACCTAGGGATACCTCACCCTTTCACAAGGTTTTAGCAATAAGAATAAGATGACACACTCCACTAGTGTAGATGGATACAAATTGAAGTCCTATGAGATTGATAATAATAAGAACAATAGATGGCTCAAGGTGATTTCAGAAACTGTTTGCAAAAACTCTTGCTTTATGGAATTGCTCTCGTGTTATATGCTCTGTGTATTTTCAAGAGCTGCTAAAAACCCTTTTTAAAGGAAAGGAAAATATGTCCGTTTGTCTTCGAAAACGAGAGGAGAGTAACGCGCACGAATTTTCAGATTTTCACAATAAATGTGCCAAACAATCGATTGGCTTAATTTCACAATCGATTGGTTTTTCTAAAAGAAACAATCTTGACCGATTATAACCGATTTATCTGATTATGAAAATCGATTGCCCAAATCGATGTTAGGAGTTGGTAAATTGATTGATGCACAATGTAACGTGATTTTTAGGCTCAACAATCGATTTTTATAAGTGAAAATCGATTTTCAAAATTTGTTTTGCTAATTTGTTTGTACAGGTGAAAATTGATTTTGTAAACCTGTTTTTACAAGTGAAAATCGATTTTGCAAATCTGTTTTTGTAGGTGCAAATCGATTTTGCAAATCTGTTTTTGTATGTGCAAATCTGTTTTGAAAATCTGTTTCGTAAATCTGTTTTTGTCAATGGATCATGATTCGCATGTAATTAGTCTTTGAAATTGATATGCCAAGCTTTTAAAGAGCAGCACGCATGGATATCCTTTTTGCTTAACTTAGAAAAAAGGTTTTGGTTATCATCATTAACACCTTGAGCCATAATGGAACCTTAATAAAACAATCTCTTACAAAAGTATCTAAGACCTAATAATTTACCTATTCGATCCTTTGGTCTTGATACTTGAAAATCTGGGACATGATAGTTTGAACTTTTACGTTTTGTACCTGCAAGAAATACTAAAACATCCTTTTGCCTTTTATTAGTGTTTGTCATTCATCAAAATATATAAGTAGGTAATTACAACATCAAAAGAATTCAACTACCAATACTCTAAAGCATCCACAACTCCACGCAAGCTTCGATGTGTTACTCTTCAATCACTTGAGAGTCATATGAAAAAATCAAATATTGCACAAGAAGAGACACAAATACAAAGGGGTGAGAAGACATACTCATATACATATGTTATGGAAGTAAAATGAAATTAAGGCGAGTGTGCACACACACAGATATATATATATAATACAATCATCCTCGTAAATCAAATCAAATCATCTCATAACAGTTTAACATATCATGTCATTATATTTTATATACATGTTACATTACGATCACAAGCAACAATGTCCCCTCGGACTCATATAACATACATAATTGAGTACCCACAAAAACTAAGGGTTGGGTCTCATACACGGGCTCTTAGCGGTTGGATCCCATACTCAGGTCATTCCATGACTGGGTCCATAAATGGGCCATTCAGAGTTGAGTCCCATCTCGGGCCTTGCAGAACTGGACTTTACACAAACATTCACAAATGAGTACCCATCACGGGCTCTTTAAAGCTGGGTCGCACACACAAACATTCACAAATGAGTACCCGTGTGAATGAGTACCCATCACGGGCTCCTTAGAGCTGGGTCGCACACACAAACATTCACAAATGAGTATCCATCACGGGTTCCTTAGAGCTGGGTTTTCACAAATGAATACCCATCGCGGGCTCCTTAGAGCTAGGTTTCACACACAAACAATATATCACATTTCAATATAATCACAATCATAGTTCATAAACATTCATCCTTAAATATAACTCAATATTCATATATTATAATCCTAAACCAATAGTCATACAATTCATGATTAAAACATTATCTTAATAATAACAATACATGCTTTATGATATTATGATATTACAATAAAGTCAACACAATAATTATAGCACACAATCATTCAAACCATTGCTCCAACAATGGTATCAACAAATCACTTAAGGAACAAAGGGATCATAGGAATCCCAAATCACCTCAATCTCATTCTAACATTCCCATATGATATGATATCTTTCCCCTCATACCTAGTACGACGAATTTAATTCCAAGGAAGAAGAAACTCCAAGATCTGTTCTTAATTCTGTATTAGGGTTCAATCGCTTGATCATAAACTTGGAAGAATGAATATATCCACCAATATCAAGATCAAATACTCAAGGATGTGTTCTTGATGAAGAACAACCCAAAAACAAGGATTGAAAGATTACAAATTTTGGGCGAATCTAAGGGTTTCAAAGGGAATCCAAGAAAGATGAAGAGAGATAGATTTTCTTGGTTAACAATGATAATTTCAGGGTTTAGGTCGAGTCTTGGGGTATAAATATGAGTTTAGATCATTATGGGCTGATTATAAGCCCAAAACACGATTCTGCCACGCATCGATTTGGTAGGCGAACCAGAGAGCTTCAGAAGCTGTCTGTCAAATTCGCAAGGCGAATGTGAATTTGCGAGGAGAATTGATAGGAGCATAATTTTTCCCTAACACTCGAAATAAGACTTGTAGATAATTCTCTAAGCTTTCCAACGCATCCAAGATCACTTCAATCGGACATCTAGAACTCACGATATGGCCAAAATCGTGAAACATGTTACTTGGACTTGAATGGATTGACCCTTTTTAAAGGCTAAACTACTCAAAACATGAACCTAAACATCAAGAACAAACATAAAAAGCATATATAAACATATATAAGTCAAGACTAACACATATTAACATGTATTAAAATGGGGTGAAAATGGGGGTGTTACACTAAAAACAAAATAAATCAGCGAGCTTTGAGTAGAAAGAAAGATCATTTCAAAATACTCATTTAGAGGAGAAAATAATGGAGAGAAGAAATGGAAAGGAAAAGAGTTTAGGATGCTTACTCTTGAAGAACAAACTTGAAGATGGAAGATGATGTTTTTGAGTTATGAACAAAAATACCTCCAATGGAGAAACTTCCTTATTTAAAGTTGTGGACAAGATCAAGATGAACACAACTATGATTTTAGTTTTTGTATAACTAATATGGATGGTGGTGTTCTTGTGTTGGCCAAATATTGAGAGAGAAGAGAGAAAAGTTTTTGGTGTTCATGAAAGTTAGAAGTTTTGATTCATGAAATGAAATAAAATGAAGTGTGGGGGTGTTTTAGTGAGGAGGGAGCTCGACCGTTTGGGTTTTTGGAGGGGGGAAATAATTGAAAATAAGGTATTAAACAGGTGTGTAAGTGGATGGAGGGTGGAGATGAAAAAGGTGAGATGTGTTGTCTAATTGTGAGCAAAAGTAAGAGATTAATCATTTATGGAATGATTGCTTTATCCATTTGTGGTACATGTGATCTAGTTATTGAGGTAATTGACTTAGTTGATCATGAAACTGTCTTGTTTTTCCGTTTTGGCACGTATTTTGAGATTTCTGGTCCTGAAATTAAGAATTACTAGACCCGATTAGAATAATAATTTTACCGGCTCTGCTCCAAAATAACACAAATAGGCTCAAACAATTATTTTTATGATTTATTTTCCTTAGACCTTTTCCGGGTCTCCACGGATTACAATCAGTGTAATTCCCTACCACGTGTCAAAACACAGTCGGTTCTTATTTGAGTTTTTAATCCGAATTCACTTGAATTGTCATGCATAATTATTTACTATTATTTATGATCACCAAATTGTATCTTCCATCAATTTATTCACAGAAACAATTAATTAACAGATAAGGCATTTTCCGGGGTGTTACACCATCACTAGAACAAATGGTCAGTGACGCACCACCGTCGGTCACCATGAATGGAGCGTTGACCAACGATTCATGCCCACTTTTTTAACTTCATCAAACAAAACAACTTTGAAAAATGTATTTTTCCTAGATAAACACCACCTTTTTCATCTTCCTAAGATTCTCCATGGAGTCATTTAAGGAAGCAAAACGTCTTTGGGGTTCCAAAGAGTTATCCTATACAACAACCACCTCAACCATATCATCCATGGAGGGCATAACACCACCATCACCATGGTTGATAGACACAACAATACTAGAAGAATATGCTGAAGGAACCTGCTTGAAACACAAGAAGGGGGGTTGAATTGTGTTTTAAACGATTTTAAATTCTTTTCGTAAGTAGATAATGATTTTCGCAAGATTGGACGCTTAAAATGATTAAAAGCAAAGAGAGCTCTTCCAAACTCCAAGTTGGACGCTCACTTAGTTTTGACTAAGACGGAAGACAGCGTAATGAAAGGCAATTCAATCCCAGTTAGTTTGTTAGACAGAAACTAAAGTAAGAGAAGGGAGAGAAAGGAACACAACGATATTATCCTGGTTCACTCTTCACCAAAGAGCTACGTCCAGTCCTCTCTACTTGAGAGCTTTATCCACTATAACAAAAACCTTTTGTTACAAAGTATTCAACACCTCTTCAGGCAGTATTCTCAACCTCTTCAGGTTCTCTAAGTATTCTTTTACAGACAAGCCTCTTCAGGCTCAACCAAACTAAGGTTTTGAAAAAGATTGTTCTACTAACTCACTAAATGTGAGAATTCGAAACTAAAGCTTAGACTCTTGAAAATAGCTCTACACAGAGAGTAATATGAAGGTTAGAATCAGAGTAGCTTTTCTAGCTTTGCAAGCTTGAGATTTTCTCTTTTATCTCTTGAGCTAATATTTTCTTGTATCTCTTGAAGGATTTTGAAATGCTATGTGTTGCTTCACTTGTATTTTTGCTCAAGTTCAGTTTCGTTCTCTGTATATCTTTGCACTTTCAAAAGATGAAGGTATATATAGCCTCTTTTCTTTGAGCAGTCTTCAGTCTTCAACGGATGGAAAAGGATCCGTTCTGATGAGCATTGAATGCATTTGATCCGTTGAGTCTGATAGCTTCTGAAGTTTCTGATCAGCAGAATAGACTATCAGGGTGATAGCTAAAAGTGGTGCTGACATATCCTCTGAGTAGAACGAAAGTTGCCTTTTGTTTATCCAAAACAAGAAGGTCAACTTCTTTAGGTGATAGAGACATTCTGGCTTATGCTTTACTTTTGTACGAATCTTACAAAGAATGTTTTGTCCCACGGGTATAAGCCTTTTACAGGGAATAATAAATTCAAATGCTTTTACAAGATATTTGCGCTTGAAATTTAAAAGACATTTATTGGACTAGCTATTACAGAAGGTAACCAAAAGAGTCTTTGGACTCAATGGTTCTATAAATTACCGTTCAGTCGTAAACCAAGAATAGGTGTTGGACGAGATAAAGTCTTTGGACTATGTTGGACGAGATAACGTCTTTGGACTATGTTGGACGACACAAAGTCTTTGGACTATGGATAGTCTTTGGACTCAATTTAGATTTGTCCTGCACACTTAATATAAAATGTTAGTCCATAACAAATCTTTGTTCATCTTAAATTAGCTCTTTGTTAACATCAAAACTTTAGGGATTATCTGGACCATGACCACTTTGGTTCCAACAATCTCCCCCTTTTTGATGATGACAAAACATGCTAATTTTGATTGAACAAAGAGTCCTAGAGAGCTGAAGGGCTCCCCCTAAGACAAACATTCTAATCATTTAAAGCATTTAATCATTTAAAGCATATAAAACAGATATGAGCACATGTATCATTTAAAGATTCAATCAACCCATTTAACTTTAAATAATCAATCAAATAATCAATCAATCCATCATCTCCCCCTTTTTGTCATCAGACAAAAGAGTGAGAAACACATCATAGTCAGTTGATTTGAAAACAAAGAGAAGAAAAAAAAATTTTAAGAAGAGGGAGGAGGTTTGGGAATGAAATCTTTGAACATGGCCGCAATTTGCTGAAGGAGCACCGCATTGTTGGCTTCTATGGTCCGTTGGACGAACTCTTGAAACTCAGGAGGAATAACTGAGGCGGAGCTCTCAGCAGTGGCCCGGGTTGCGTCCACACCTCTTTGATCAGGAACTACACTCAGAGCCTGAGAAGGAGATGAAGCATTAGGATGGACCATTGAGAGAGGGACCGGTTGAGACTTGGACTGAGCTGAGTCTGCAACTTGTTCCACTTCGTCATCATGAGTTTCAGAGGAGGGTTCCACAAAGATGATTTCGGTGTCCCCAGTCTCTTCAGGAATGACCGGCTTAGGAGGAAGAGTAGGAGGAACAAGAGGAACAACGATAGGTTCGGGTGGACGCAGCACTTCAAGTATGATATCAGCATCATCATACTTGTTTTCACTCCATCTGATAGGAGTCATAGGCAGAACATCTCTAGGATAAAGAGGTATCCCAAAGATATCGTCTATGATCATGAAGTTTGCTTCACGGATTCGATATTGTCTCGGGTAGACTCGAATCTCTGCTTTCTCCTCAACTGATAATCCAGATGATGATGCTTCTTGGGAGCATCTCCAGATGTGATTTTCCCAATAGATCCTAGCATCTGGGTCAAATCTGAATCGAGGATCTTTCTTCCAAATACTTTCGAGAGCCCCAGAGTCATCTCGATGTTTTGTCCAAAACAGGGGATCAAAAGCATTTTTGTAAGGCAGCGTCCATGACTCAAGCCTTTTGCGAAGGTCCTTATCCGTGTTGGGATCTAGGATAGGGAGCATTGGGCAAGCTCGAGGAGGAACAACTCCTACGCTAGTGCGAGAAGACTTTGACCAAAATCTCTTTGGAAGGTTGTGATGGATCTTAGCTTCTCGAGTCATGTCACATTCCCTCCGCACAGCATAGTACGGAAGAAAGTCCCGGACATCAGAATACTCCTTCCAAGTTGATGGATAGCTTGGAATGAAAGAAAGGTCGGGATCAAGGATGAAGTTACTTAAGCCAAACGTCCTTGCCCTTCTTTCATATTCCGTCTTGTAACCTCTCTTGTCTTCATGACGAAGAACAACGTGCCTCTTTATATTGTAGTGGCACCATTGGAATGCCTTGTCCTTGATAAGGTTGGGATAGACATTCCTTGGAGGAAACGTCTTCTTCTCAAGGCAAGTAACCAAGGGTCCAAGGGCAGTGTATGTTTCAGAGGGCAGAGGTTTAGTTGAAGTGTATGGGATGGGGTGATAGCCAAGTTTAGGTGGTGAGGTGGATGATGTGGAGGGTTGTTCAAATTCATACTCGGGTAATGGAAGAGGGCTTTTGGGGTGAGGTTCAGTAGTGGGGGTGTGTGTTTAAGGAATAGAACAGGAAATTTGCGTTTGACCTCAGCCCAAATTGAGCATTTGTTGTTGTAGTCTACTCCAGGGAGGCGCCTATATTTGCTTATGGGAAAGATCCGTCTGGGGTAGGGAGCACCATAGGGTTGGAAGAGGTGATCTCCCCAGGGTGTGAACCAGTCTTCGGGTTCATTTGGTGAGGCTAGAGTTTGAGTTTATGTTAGGTTAGTGGGTGAGAGTGGTAGGGAAGGTTCAAAGGTTAAGTCTTCTATCTCAGACGATTGGACGACAGGAGAAATAATAACTGAACTGGAGATAGGTTCAGTATTACCTTTCGTCTTTGCTCGAGATGACCTTGCCCTTGTTGACGAAGGTTTAGGCAGAGGTGCAGCAGATGAGGTTTCCAATCTTGGCCCTTTAACTACCCTGGAGATGGGTAGATTGTCCTCTTCATCCTCATCAGTGGGAGCTAGAACCAGCTTCCTTTTTCTTGATGGTTGGACGATGAGCTTTGGACCAGACGAAGAAGTCTTAGCTATTGGACGAGCTCGTTCAGCAGAGCGTCTAGCAGTGACACATTGTTCAGACGCTTCTTCGAAGCCTTGCGTCTGAGCTCCTTTTTGTTTTCCTTCAAGTTTGGACTTTTTAGAGCAGTCCAACTGCATCATTACCAAACTTTGCTTGCTAAACTCAGGCTGATGCACACGTTCAATGCCATGAACTCCGTAGTATTTGAACTTTCTTTCTGGAGCCAAGTTCTTTAGGTCGTCGTAGACCATATGCTTCTCAAATATTTTGGAGAGAAGAGCACCATAGATGAGTGCAGTGTTCTTCCCAGAGCCTTCAATGGCATATTTGAAGAAGGAAAAGAGTAGGTGGGGAAGGTTTATTTGCCTTTCAAGAATCAAATGAACCAGACAAAATTGATGAGCCTTTGAAACGTTATCCTTTGACCCAACCTTATGAAGGATAGCCTTGTTCAAGATTTGGTGAAGAACCCTAGCCTTGTCAGTCATTTTTGAGGCTATGAGTTTGTCACCTGAGTTCTTCAACAGACAATCTCTGATGGTGGAAGCATCAACAATCTCTTCTTCCCAGTCATCTTCAACAGTTATGCTTGATTGAGTGCACCCAGTTGCATTAGAGATAGTTGCTTCAGATACTATTACTTCAGTGTCAAGCACTTTGTTGCGAATCTCCCTTGCAGAGACAATGGGGTTAGTCCAGAACTCCCTAACTAGAGCAGGGTAGATTACCGGAGAACCTTCAAAGTAGCTTGACCATCCAGCAGCATGGATGTTAGAGAAGATGTCAATCCCATTATCAGCCAGGAATTGTAGGTTAAACTTGTACTCGACCATGACATCAGCAGTCTGAGCATTAAAGGTTCTTCCTTTACCCTTAGAGCCAGCAGCAGAAGAGGTTGCCATAGTTTCAGAGAGGATGTTTAAAGAAAAAGGTTTTTCAGAAAGGGTTTTCCTTTTCGAAGATGCAAGAAGAAAGGTTAAAGCTTTTTGTAAAGGTTTGATTTTTATCAAAACTTAGGTTTTAAAAGGAAGAAGAAGAGAGAGCGAAAACCTTTCGTATTTTCAAAGAGAGAGAGAGAGAGCGAAACGACGTGCATTAAATGTCTGACACACGTTCAGACTTTGAAACTGTAAAAAGCATTTTTGGCAAATAAAGAAGACAAAGAGCTGACTCAGTTAAGGGAATGAAGGATAATATTTCATTCGACAAAGATTGAGTTTCATTAATGCATTAGACGAGCATTCAGAAAGTACACTGGACGAGCATGTATTGGACGTAATGCAAATATTGGACGCATGCATTGGACTTTCAATCAATCAATGAAATGCATGTTCAGATATTTTCTTATAAATATAAACCTATCCTCGGCTAATGGTTTAGTGAAGATATCTGCCCATTGATGGTCAGTATCAACAAATTGAATATCTATTGTTCCTTTTTGCACATAGTCCCTAATAAAATGATGTTTTATTTCTATATGCTTTGCTCTAGAATGCAGTATGGGGTTCTTTGACAAATTAATAGCAGCAGTGTTATCACACATGATAGGGATGTTGCTTACAAACACGTTGTAGTCTTCCAACTGATGCTTGATCCAAAGCAGTTGTGAACAGCAACTGGCTGCAGCAATGTACTCAGCTTCAGCAGTTGATAGAGCAATTGTGCTTTGCCTTTTGCTTGACCATGAGACAAGATTAGCACCAATGAAGTGACACCCTCCACTTGTGCTTTTCCTTTCTATTCTGTCTCCAGCATAGTCAGCATCACAGAATCCAACTAATCTGTATTCATCAATTTTCTTATACAAAAGACCCAGATTAGTAGAACCTTTTAGGTATCTAAAGATTCTTTTTACTGCTGAGAGATGAGACTCTCTTGGATCAGATTGAAAACGAGCACATAAGCAAACACTAAACATGATATCAGGTCTGGACGCAGTTAGATATAAGAGGGAACCAATCATACCTCTATATACCTTTTGGTCTACCTTTTTATCTTTATCATCTTTGTTTAGCACGGACGTTGGATGCATTGGTGTATTCATAGGTTTACATTCTGGCTTATGCTTTACTTTTGTACGAATCTTACAAAGAATGTTTTGTCCCACGGGTATAAGCCTTTTACAGGGAATAATAAATTCAAATGCTTTTACAAGATATTTGCGCTTGAAATTTAAAAGACATTTATTGGACTAGCTATTACAAAAGGTAACCAAAAGAGTCTTTGGACTCAATGGTTCTATAAATTACCGTCCAGTCGTAAACCAAGAATAGGTATCTCTTTGGACTCAATTTAGATTTGTCCTGCACACTTAATATAAAACGTTAGTCCATAACAAATCTTTGTTCATCTTAAATTAGCTCTTTGTTAACATCAAAACTTAAGGGATTATCTGGACCATGACCACTTTGGTTCCAACATATGCTACCTTGGCATTTTTCTTGGACTTAGAAGCTTGACCCCTTTTAAATTTAGGGAAAGAAGAGGAAGGAGAGCCTCTACCACAATCCCCATGGCCAAGGCCCCCACCAACAACCCAAAAAGCCACCACCAAACCAACAGTCAACCTCAAGACAGACACCAGGAACAAGGGAATACTAAGGAAACAAAAAGGAGAAGAAAAGGGAATGGAGAAGAGAAGGGAGGCGGAGGAAGGAAGGAAGGGAGCAGGGTATGACAACACATGCTCTTCATCCTTTGCCTTCAATGCAGAACAAAGCAAGACCAGGGTCCGAGCGAGGGAAGGGACGAGGTGCAGCAGACAACGAGGCGACGTGACAGCGGATGCAGCTGAGAGGAGCGGCAAGGATAGGGGCTATGTTACTAGGACGTAGTTGGGACCGGTTGGCGAAGTTGGTGGCCAGATCTGATTGAGGCGGAGCGGCGGGGACACAATTCAGAACGACCAGAAGTGGAGATAGTGGTGAGGGGCAATAAAGAACATGCGATGGGGGACAACGAGAGAGCCTCACGAACAAAGAGTCGTTGCAAAGGTATTTCAGGAAAAAAGCTCGATCGTTCATTCATTCAACTCCATTCTATATCATATCATTCATTATTAAATATTCAAATATAATCTTATATTTACTTTGGGCTGCAGATTTGTTTGCCCAGCATAACCCTATATCGGGTTGGCAGACCAGTGGGCCAAATCAGGCTTAAATGTAAATAAAAAAATAAAAAAAATCAAATTTAATATGAAAAATAAACTAAATTAGAAATGACCTTCACTAAATAAGGTTGCTCTTGTGCATAACACTTCCATTAAAACTACTCCAAATGAGTACACATCTGATTTGAGTAAGTTATTGCCTTCTCAAGTATTCACGATCAAGATAATTGAAACTATCTTTAGTAGCTCACGTGTGTCTGATCAAGAGCAGAACTAGTTATGGAGAAGCCAAAATCAGCAACCTTAGCAATACCATGCTTAAATCTGTCAGTGAACACCAAGTGGTTAAAATGCAGAACAAAGAACAAATTAAAACACTATATAACATATCATAAATTCGATAAGTTATATATTCCACAAAAGCAATTAAAACATTAGAAGAAATTCCCAAGGCTATATAACAAAAACAATTAAAACACTCAAACCAACCCCCAAATGGCTAAATCAAAACAAACAAAATCCTAATCCATGGAAAGCAAACATCAATTAGGTGAGGAGGTTCAAATCCACCAGTCCCACATAATGGAAATATTACCCAACAGTCAAAACTAAACCAACTTGAATTTTATTTTGAGCATATTCCAAAACCATTAGTTTGAAAAATTCATATGTCTTCCCTTTCTCTCTCTGCTTCATTCTCCTAATTTGTTTCTCTTAGATTATGTTTTAAATTTTTTTGTTTTCATTCTCTGGCCATTGTCCTTCACCTCGCTTGGTCAACACTGGAGCCTCACCACCGGCGAATTGCATGACTTTGTTGCCTCCCTCTTCCGATGTCAATGGAGGCGAGTGATGGCGGGTTAGGTTCGCTGAAGAAGACAACTCAACAAAATCAAAGATCTGTAGAACAGATCTGTGAACCAGGACCAAACCCAAAGATCTGTCGAACTGAAACGTCACTTATTGAAGGTTGCTGAAACTCGATCTAAAGCTGATATGGGGTTTCATGACTTCATTTTTTGACACCTTCCAATTGCGCTTCGTTCTCTTCCTACCCTTATTTCTTATACTTTGAATCCCTTGAGGTGTGGTCGCGCTTATCATCACTCTCTGCTGCCGCGCCTTGCCAGAACCGTCACGCCACATCACTTGAGAGGTTTTCTGCGAGATGGAGAGGTGGAGGATTTTGCCTTCTCTTTCTTAGGAGAAGGAGAGTGTTGCGCTGCATAGTGGAGATTGGACCTAACATTAGTGGCATGTTTTTTAAGCTATCGAGTCGGCCCCAAAAAATCAACCCAATTCGTCTCGAGGCTGATTGGCCTGCCGAGCTAATAAGGCTCGACAAAATAGGTCCAATTTTTTCGAGCTGACATTTGAGGAGTCCAACTCGGTCTAAAATACGAGCTGTTTGGATGAACCCATCGGACATGGGCAAAATTGACAGCTCTATTTACACAACTTAAATATAATTCTCCCTTTCTTTTCGTATGCACCAAATTTTTTTTTGTAATTCTCCCCATTGAACCTGTTAGGCTGGTGGTCTTTAGCATGCCCTTTCCCCACCAATGTACTGGTTCGATTCTTGGTACCCATCAACAACAACAACAATAATTCTCCCCATCGAAACAACAATAATTCTCCCCATCGAATCAAATCATATACGACCAATCACGTTACTCTGCCACAACTGCACGCGGGGACGCTAGTTATTCCCTTCACATGCTAATGCAATGCTCACTGAATGCACCACCATTCCCTTCCCACTAACGAATTCAGAGCGCAATCAACGAAGTACAACACATACATGCTGCTCACGGTCATGGAGGCTCACCAATATAAGCACTTTGTCATTATTATTAGCACAAATGCATCATCTATTTCTTTATGTCACTATTCACCCATTTTCTTAATCTGCTGAAAATTTTATTCTTTTAGGATGTGTTTATATTTCCATTTAAAACTTATGTTTGTCAAAAGCAAAATAAAGTTTTTTTTACGTTGGATGATATTTTTATTACACTTATACTATTACAAACATAAGTTTGATTATACCAATGAAAATCCAAATACATACTTAGTATTTACCTTAGATTATGGTGAATTCAACAAGTCCCTAATCACGTCACAATCCGTAAGTGTATTGGTCAAATCCAAATCTGAACAATTTAGTCTCTCCCTCTCTTTTTCACTTGTATCTCTTTGGCATTAAGCAATAGGTACTTGTTAAAGAAATTGAAACAGATTAAGAATGAGGTTTTAAAGGAGGCAAGTAACTTCGTGAGTGTGACTGGAAGTCTATCTGACTCACCTATTTTCCAACCTCAACAGACGCATCAGATAAATAACTTCATAAGTACAATAGAATGATGGAAGAAGATTAGAAAGAATCACTACAACTAAAACTTTTGTTCCATATCAAATATAAATATTAAATAATTATTCAGTCCTCAAACATATATTTTTTTTAAATGAAAACCCAAATTGGTCACAGAAAATTTTCATTAACCCATTTTTAGTCCCTAAAAAAAATAAATTAACTATTTAGTCCCTCAAATATATAACCGCGCGATACATTAGTCTCTAGATTTAGTTGCGACGTCTATTTACGTGTCAACGTATCCCATTAACCATCTTACTTGGTCCGTTAATGATCATGTGTGACCTATGACGAATTTTCACAATGAAAAATGAATAAAAAATAAAAAAGTGCATAATTTTCAGGTATTTGAGTTTTAAAATTGTGCACGTTTTTCACTGTTTATTTATTTTCCATAAAGGAAATTCGTTATAGGTCATGTAGAACCACAAACGAGTCGGGTAGGATGGTTAATGAGACACGTACGTAAGTAAACGAACGTTGAAACTGAATTGAGAGACTAAAATGTCCCGCTTTTGTAAGTTTGAGACACTAAATGGTTAATTTATTTTTTTCAGGGACCAAAAGTGGATTCTTGAAATTTTTCATAATCAATTTGGACCTTCACTCCTCTTTTTTTTTTTTTTTTATAATAAACATATCTTTGGTTATATGTTTATAAAATATACTTAATAATTATATTTTTAATAAAAAAGAAAAGTTTTACTAGTGTGTTCTTTAAAAACAAACGTTAAAAAATAAAAATAAAAATTTAATTAATATACACCGTCATTATAAAGATTTTGGTTAAATTAATAATTTGGTTCCTAAACCTGATATTGATTTTGAATTTGGTCCCTATACGTGAATTTTCTTTTTAATACGGTCCCTATATGTACAATAATTTTTAATTTGGTCCTCGCTGTTTATTGATGTTATAACGCAATCACATGATAAGGACCAATTTCAAAATGATTGTCACATGTATGGATCAAATTCAAAATGATTGTCACATGTAACTGAATTCTTTTTTTTTTTTTTTTGAATTCGGTCCCTACATATGACAATCATTTTCAATTTGGTCTTTATACTTTAACTTCAACAAATGACGTTATAACACTAATAAACAACGAGGACTCAATTAAAAATAATTATATATATAGGGACCGATTTCAAATTTTTTTACATATAAGGATCAAATTCAAAATCAGAATCATATATAGGGACCAAATGACTAGTTTAACCAAAGATTTTTTAAAAGAGACAAATCTCATTTCATTAATCTCTACATCTCGAAAATGATTAATCTCCCATCGTTAGTTGGAATTCGGATCTGCATACAAAAACAATTATTTAATTAATTAATAATAAAACCAAACCTAAAAGAAAAAAAGTCGTCTTGTGTGTCTTTGTGCTTGTGCATATTTTGAAGGGGCAGAATTGTCCGAACGCGATAAAGAAGTATACAAATGGCACGTGGCGTGATGCGGGTTGATTGACAAAGTCAAAAAAAAAAAAAAAAAAAAACAAACAGAGAGAAGGGAACAGGGTCGGCACGGTTAGGGGAGAAGTCGTCTTCATCTTTTTCTTCCCTCCTTTTCTGACATTCCAACTCTGCAAATATCCACATTTTTCCTTATTTGTTTCTTTCTAATTCCTTCCTTTCCTTTTTTTTTTTTCTTCTTCTTCTTTATATTTATTAATTATTAATTGACCCCGGATTCCCTATTTTGCCCTCACCACCATTCTGCTCTCTGTTTCATTCATTCTTCCTTCCAATCTCTCTGGTTAATACATACTTATCTCACCAAAGAGGGCGTTGAGTTTTTCTTCCTCCCCTGACTCTTTCCCTATAAATACAAAATTCACATCTCTGTCTCTTCCATGCCTCGTTCTTAAGGTACGTCTTCCTCTCTTCTTCTCCCTTTTTATATTTTTTTCTTTTGTTTAAATCGATTAATTTTTATATAACTCGATTATTTCCCCTTTGCCTATACATTATTCGCTTACTGTTCAATCGGGTTCATAGTTGTTTTTTTATTATGTGCTAAAACTCGTTTCTGTTTTTGTAACATCGTTGGTTATGCGTTTTTGGTAATTGCGTGGAGTTTGGTAATGCATATGTCTAAATTCTTTCTTGGAGATCTAATCGGTATTATGTGATTATACATGATAGGAGGGAAATAAAGTGGAGCTAAAGATGAGGAATTTTGACTCTTGCAATTGTGGCTTGAGTTTTATGTGCTTCCAACTGATATTTACTTTGTAACCATTATATATTATATCTTCATTATATTATAGCATAATGCATAAACTTATTGTTCTATATATCCTATGTTGTTAGTTGCATATAAAGGGTTGCATTTCCTTTCACCTTTCTTATTCTTATAGCTTACCATGACTTCCAGTTATCTTAGAATACATGTTTTTCTCTTCTTATTGTTCTTGTATGTGTGTATCTGTGGGGGGGGGGGGGGGGGGGGGGGTGCTTCCTCTTGATTTGATCTGTTGTGAGTAGTTTTGTTACATTATCTGTTTGATATTGATTGTCCCAGGACTTTGGATCCAGAAAGAATTAAAGATGCCGGGAATTGTTACAAATGGAGTTTGTGATGACGGGGGAGCTAATGAGATGAATGGGAACGATTCCCTCTCTAGGGAAAACTCAACTCCAATCAAGTCTCCAAGGAGTTCCCCGAGTCCTCAAAGATGCGAAAGCGCTGGTCCGAATTTTCCGGTTGATGGGGTGGTTGAGCCATCGATCGAGCAGCTTTATGAAAATGTCTGTGACATGCAGAGTTCTGATCAGTCACCCTCGAGGCGGAGTTTTGGATCTGATGGTGATGAGTCTAGAGTTGATTCAGAGTTGCACCATCTAGTTGGAGGACGGATGAGGGAGTTGGAGATAATGGAAGAGGAAGTGGAAGTGGAAAAACGGCCAGGAGGGGATTCTAGTAGTGAAACATCTTCTAGAATGGGTAGTTTATCCAACGATAAGAAGTTGGATACGGTGGATGAGATTCGATCTGCAACTACAAGTTCTGTTTCTTCAGAAAAATCAGTCAAAGCATCAAACTCAAAGTTAGGCCCTGAAACTTCTCCAAAATCAAGACCCAAGGGAAAAGGCCTTCCTGCAAAACCTCCTGTTGAGAGAAAGAATGATAAGCCTTTGAGAAAACAAATTAGTGGAGTTACTGGCATGAAGAAATCAAAGAATTCTCCTTTGGGAAAGACAGTTTCACAAAACCGAGTTGAGAATTTGGCTGAATCAGCGTTAGATAAACCAGAGCGGGCAACAATATTACTGAAGCAAGCAAGAGATCTGATTTCATCTGGAGAGAATCCGCAGAAAGCTCTTGAATTAGCTCTTCAGGCAATGACACTGTTTGAGAAGTTTGGTAATGGGAAACTGAGTTTGGAGCTGGTTATGTGTTTACATGTTACAGCAGCAATATATTGCAGCTTGGGGCGATACAATGAGGCAATTCCAATTCTTGAGCACTCAATTGAAATTCCTGTTATTAAGGATGGGCAACAGCATGCCCTTGCTAAATTTGCAGGTCACATGCAACTGGGCGACACCTACGCTATGCTGGGCCAGCTTGAGAACTCAATTTTGTGCTACACCACAGGATTTGAATTCCAGAGGCAGGTTTTGGGAGAGACAGACACAAGAGTTGGTGAAACTTGTCGGTACGTGGCCGAAGCTAATGTTCAGGCATTGCAATTTGATGAAGCAGAGAGGCTCTGTCAAATGGCTCTTGACATTCATAAAGCAAATAGTTCAGCCCCATCTCTTGAAGAGGCAGCTGATAGGAGGCTCATTGGCCTTATATGTGAAACAAAGGGAAATCATGAAGCAGCTCTTGAGCATCTTGTTTTAGCCAGCATGGCAATGGTGGCAAATGGCCAGGAAGTGGAAGTGGCGTCTGTTGACTGCAGTATTGGAGACACATACTTATCCTTGTCTCGATATGATGAAGCTATTTTTGCATATCAGAAAGCGCTAACAGTTTTCAAGACCAGCAAAGGAGAGAATCATCCAGCGGTGGGATCAGTCTTTGTACGTTTGGCTGATTTATATAACAGGACAGGGAAGATAAGGGAATCAAAGTCATATTGCGAGAGTGCACTTAGAATATACGAGAATCCCATGCCTGGAGTTCCTCTTGAGGAGATTGCTAGTGGTCTTTCAAATGTTTCGACTATCTATGAGTCAATGAATGAGCTTGAACAAGCACTCAAGTTACTGCATAAAGCACTTGAGATATATAATGATGCCCCTGGTCAGCAAAGCACAATAGCAGGAATTGAAGCTCAGATGGGGGTCATGTACTACATGTTGGGGAACTATACTGAATCTTACAACACTTTGAAGAATGCTATCTCAAAGCTTCGTGCTACTGGAGAGAAGAAATCAGCCTCCTTCGGTGTTGCTCTTAATCAATTGGGACTTGCCTGTGTGCAGCGTTATGCCTTAAGTGAAGCTACAGAATTATTTGAAGAAGCAAAGAGTATTTTGGAACATGAGTATGGACCGTATCACCCTGATACTCTTGGGGTCTATAGTAATCTTGCTGGCACATATGATGCAATTGGCAGGTACCACCTTCGGTGTTCTTTTTGGGGTTATTCCCTCTTCTATTTGCAGATTTCTCTTTCACTATTAAAGCATTTGCAGCACTTTCAAGTTACTGTCATATTGTGCAAAGCAGGGTAATAGTAATAAGTTATGTGACTATATATTAACTAAGCCATCCAATTTAATAATGCCCCTCATATGAATATAATGATTTTCATTCTGGCATTCATAGTAAAGAGTTAGGATGCGTTTGGGTAAACAGCTTAATTAAACGTTTATTTAATGTTTTTTTTTCTAAATAAGCTAAAAACAACTTATTTTTATAAGTTTATCTGACAAGTTTATGAAAATAAGCTAAAAAGAATTTTTAGAAAGATCATAAATTATCTTCATAAACCATTTGTATAAGTTTATTTCCATAAGCTATTTTTATAAGCGCAAATAAATTCTCTATAAGCTCTTCGAAACACACCCCTAGTCTGAAAGATAGCAACTTGAACAAAGACAAATTAAGGGAAGGATAAGTCTGATTCACCTTTTGAAACCTTTGTAACTATTCTCGAATTACTAACAAAATGATTGGGAAGAGGGATATATATTGACAGGATATGGACTCTAGTGCTTCTTAAAGACTTCAAGAGATTTAGATTATCCTTATGGTTAGGCTGAAGTTCTGTTCTCCTCATGCGGTTTGATCTTCTATTTCAGGCTGGATGATGCAATTCAAATTCTGGAGTACGTTGTTGTTGTGAGGGAGGAAAAGCTTGGGACAGCAAATCCTGATGTGGATGATGAGAAAAGAAGATTGGGGGAGTTGTTGAAGGAAGCTGGAAGAGTTAGGAGCCGAAAAGCCAAGTCACTTGAGAACCTTCTTGTTGCCAATGCTCGTACTTTAAACAATCTTGTCATCAATGCCTGATAAGGGTGTCTGTCTTGGACTAGTGAAAGAAACTATATGCATTACAGGAACTCTATAAATGGAACAAAAGAAGAGCAAGCTACAATGTAGAAGAGATAAACATGTCCAGACTGTTTTAATTTATGGCTAAAATGGAATGATTGAATTAATTGGGTAAAAAATGGAATGATTGAAGAGTGTAATAATTTATGTTAAAATATTATTCAAAGCTACATTATTTGTAATTTTGTATGATACGATGTAAGTAATTATGGTATACAGATACGCCTCTTGTTTGTGTATACAACATTTTTTCCCTTGTTTCATATCAAGAACAGGCTATTTTTTCTTTGTTTGAGACTCTGCCTTGCCTGGTTAGTGGGTGACATATGCTTACACGTTGTTTCTTAAAATTGAACTTTGATAATGATTGAAATTGATAACAAATTCTCTGTCATTTCAAGGAGTTGTGCGCTTGTCATCAAATCATAAGTGCAATTACAAAAATAAATTAATAAGAAAAAGTGCAATTAAACAAATAAATTAAAGCTACCATTGTGATCCACTATCCAGGAGGCATATGAATCGCTGCTTTATTTTATTTTCTCAGTATGAGTGAGATTAAGTGTGTTAGGATTCCAGTTGCGAAGATCCAAATGTGCATTTGGGATTTTTTCAACCTGAATCCAAACACATCCTAAGTAACTGTATTTTCTCATTGTGTTTGGGGAATATCTTCGGGCATGGAGTAGCATCCAACTGTTTCATATATCTTTGTTTCTGCTACGTCCCCTAAGATAGCATGTTTGGAAGCACTCCAGAGTAATACAATTGATCAATTGACTCATGGACACATAGGCGGGGGAGCTTGAGTCCAAATTGTCTAGACTTTTTGGATAATAAAGTAATTCTCAAACTTATTATACAAATCAATCAACTCCCTCAATTGAACCCAATCTTAAATGTTAATATGATATCAAAGCCCATTAAAACAAACAAACAAATTGAGGCCTTTCACTAAAAAAAAATGACACGTCCAGACAAAAAAAAAAAAAAAAACAAACCAACGGACCTGAGGCTTTTGAGGCTAAAAAAAATGAATACAAGTCCAGAAACAAAAAAAAAAAATCAATTTGAGTAAGTCACAACTGGGCTTCCAGTTGGACTTGAGGGAGAGTGTTGGAGAATAAAGTCTCACATAGGATAAAATAAAGACAATTGAAATGTATATAAGTTTGGAAGCTTGAGTCTAAATTGTCTAGACATTTTGGATAATAAAGTAACTCTCAGACTTATTATATAAATCAATCCACTCCTTCAATTGGACCCAATCTTAAATGTTAATAGAGGATGAAAGGATCCTACGGCCTCAGAGCTTCGCACCTAGAGAGAACTATTGCTCTCCATTCATAATTAACATAATGATTTCCAGAAAGATACCTCCCTCAACAAGCTCAGCCTATTTAATAAAAAAAAAAAAAAAATCCCCTCTACGGTTACTATCCTTGTTAAAGCATAGATATTTAATTTTGTTGTTGTTGTTGTTGTTGTTGCAAAACCAAAGATATTTGCCTTGTTCACAAATTTCCATTACTTGATATATTTTTTTAGGCAAATTGAAATTTAGGGTCAAGGATGGTTGTTTTATTTTAGGGTTAGAATATATCTCAAGCTCGACAAGCGATTATAGGGATTTGGGGTCAAGAGTGACTGTCCCGTTTCAAGGCCGGGACAAGCTAGCAAGCTTAACCAATGCTTATAAAAGTACTTCTAAATCATGAGCAATAAATTGCTTGCAGTAATAAATTCAAGTATTTGTCGCAGTTGTGTAATTTATCACTATAGGATTTGCTTCTCTAACACTCTCAGCCAAATAAAATATCAAAAAAATACAAGTAGAGAGAGATAGAAATAGATTACTACAGGAAATCCTGATCCGCAATATGTTTGAGCAGAATTTGAGTGCTTGACAACTTGTTAATTTGATTCATTCTTATCCATCGTACTAACGATTGTCAGCCCCTTGCTACTTAATTCTGTATACATACTTGTCCACTGATAGAGCTAGAAATGTTATTGAGAGAAACAAGAACAATTTTTCTTAAAGATACTAAATATACAGATATATAAAAATAAATTAAAATTTTAACGAGGTGCTTCCGCTTTTTCCATGGCCCTTACCTCTTTAAGAATTTTGATATTTTGAAAGGTACATGATCCATTCATTTTAATTTTTTCTTCCTCATGTATGGTATAACATTAGAGTTAAGCACATAATCCATGTTCGTAACTCAATTAATAAGAATTGGAGATATTTAGATATAATAGCGTGGTTCGATTACTGTAAATACTTTTCGTCCCAATTTCCCTTACTTTCTCTCTATCCCCCACTCCTCCTCTAACTTGATGGGTCTAGGTGTCGGAAAGTCGTCTTAATTGTGATCTGCCTCTAGCCGTCTTAATTGCGGCAATTTTGGGCTGCCTTCATTACAGCCTCTAATACTTTCATTGTGTTGGGTATAAAGGGGTGTGTTTAGCCCCACATTACCTAGAGATATTGCTTAAGTAGTGCTTATAAGGCTTGGACAGTCCTCACCTTACAAGCTGGTTTAGTGGGTTGAGTTAGGCCCAAACCCAAATTCTAAGATGGTATCAGAGCCTATTGTGACGCTCCCAAAACTTAACCTTACTAGATCTGATACCATGCAACATACAAGAAAACGCTTATTTGAAACTTACACGTATAAGCAAATAGAACAACTTGAAACTTCACATCACAGCTTCGCCTGGAAGCTATGGCGTAAAAACAATATACACAAAAAGACGTCCCACTGGCTGTGGTACAAACACTATAGAAGATTTAAGGATACATCTGAGGTCTCCTTCCCTGGTCGAGAAACACCATCGCCAACCTTGCTGCGGAAGAAGGATCTCACTTCGCTTCAGCATCACCCACCACAGCATTCCCATCAGTCAACCAGCACCTCCGACTTTGGATCATGACCCGAACAACATATATAAAGAAAACAGGAAAAAACATACACGGGAGGTAAGAAAATCTACGAAAATCATGCATAGGGAAAACACATAGACTATAACACATCAACACACACAACCAACAAGCACAGTCATCTCTCGAGATCACCACAACCACAACAGTCAACCTCCATATTATCACAACTAAGGATTACCACCTATCCTACATACACAACTAAGTCAACATGATTGACCAATTCTACAACATGCACTCTTAGCAATGGGAATGCAACGGTCAAACTCCAACTGTGAGAGTGGCCATTCGCCAAGGTAAGAGTGTTGCCTCCGATTGTGGGGACTTCGAATCAGACGTTCAGGTAACCGCCTCCTAAGTTTCCAAGATAGTGCCACAGTGGTTCCTCCAACTGAGAGGAGCACTTCCTCTCCGAGTCCCTCCAACTATGAGAAGACCCGAGAAGTTCTCCAACTGCGAGAAAGCACCTGTGTAACACCCCAATTTTCACGCTTTTTAAAACCAGTAAACTATATAAATGAGTTTATATTTTTATCTGCGTTTTAGAAAAATGATTTTGGGAAAACTAAAATCATATTCATGCTCCAAATAATCGTAGGAGCCTACGGTTAAATTTTGGGCCGAAAACTCAAACGGAGCCCGTATGTTTCACGGATGGTAGTGTTTTACTATTATAAAGACCTCTTTTTGACTAACGGTCAAACCATTAGTCTTATAATTCGATCCTCTATCTTTTTGCTAATATGTGTCCTGACGTCCAAAAATATAAATAATATTTTATATTGGGGCCGATAATCGATCGGGGAGACGATTCGAGCTGTCTTAGGGTTTTTCGATAACCTTGAGCCAATAATTTTCATACCAGGGCTATGTTAAATTAATTGGGGACTCCTATCAGTGTCATGAGGTTTTTCAAAATGTCGGGATGTGAATCGACCAAATTGCCCTCAGTTAAGTTTTTACTAATTACTTTTACCTTTCACCTTCACTTAAAATTTCCTATATAAATACACTATTCTTTCACTCTTTTCTCCCTAATATTTTCGAGCAATCCATCCCCAGCAACAGCTCCAACCTTCTTCTTCCTTTCCTTTCTCTTTTCTTCACCATTTCTCCATTTTTGGAGCTTAGAAAAGCTTGATTTTGTGAAGCTTCTTCACTCATTTTTGAAGGAGATCATCATAGGAGGTAGCTAGCTCTCTCTATCTCTCTCTATCTCTCTTTATTCTCCTTTAATTTATATGGTTAGAAATGTTAGGGTTTTAAACCCAAACCTTCAAAATTCAATGAAAAATTGTAGAAAAATCGTTTCAATAGCAAACCAATTTCTATGGCCTAGGTTCATGACATACTTGCAAGATCCAAGAGATTAGAGCCAAGAAATCTCTCTAGCTATTTTCTTGAGAGAGAGGCCGAAACCCCCTATTGTGTAGGGTAGGGTTTTTGGTTGGTTTTTTATGTTTGAGTTGATATCTAGGGTTATCACAATTAGTTAGGATGTTATCCAAGAAATGAGAATTTTTGGAGCTCCCTAGCTATTTTTAATTTAATAGGGCTGAACCCTAGATGTGGTGCAATAGGAGAAATCTTTGTTTTTTTTTTTTTTTTTAGTTAATGCCTTTATGGATTGTGTGTATGTAGTGTTCGGCAGCTAGCTGATCCAGTTGTTAGAGTGATCGGATGTCTACAACTTACCTTGGGACTACAAGAGGTAAGGGGACAAACCTGAGGAATTCCAATTCCGACAGATATATGCTGCTTTAGGTGTTTGTAATGTAAATAAATGTCCGTATCTGATCGTTGGTGGATTGTTTTATTTACTGCTGTTTATTTGGCTATGCATGACATAACTGCTGATATATGTGGATACATGTTATAATTGTTGAATAGCTGTATGGATGTATCGTGTGCCCTGCTGTGTGATTTAAGGCGTTAAAGGACCTAATATCGATTAGGATCCGACATCGTATAACTTAAAAGTTTTAAAAACTTGAAATGTGGAATTGAGAAAATAAATATGTTTTATTGTTTCTCAATTTAATTTAAGAGAAAATAAATAAATTACCTCTTTTGAAATAAAATATAATGAACAGCTGTTTTTAGGGGAAATTAACTTAAAAGAGCAAAGTTGTGAAAATGTGGTTTTAATAATGAAAAGCGATGTTTTTAAAATTAAATAGGGCGTTAGAAACTTTTATTAGTTTTTAAATTAATAAAGTTAACCGTTTGAGCAAAAGCGTTTTAAGAAACGTGATTTTCAAATAAGTTAGTTTTATCCAAGAAAAAAGGTTTTTATAAGGTTTGTTTTAAGGTTTGTGTTTTACCGAAAAACGACGAAAGAAAAAGAAATAGTCTTTGGACTATGTTTTGTTTTATAGAAAACCGATCCCGAGGACTTAGTATAAGTATCGAAGAT
Organism: Ammopiptanthus mongolicus; assembly: GCA_039655645.1. NCBI lineage: Eukaryota > Viridiplantae > Streptophyta > Magnoliopsida > Fabales > Fabaceae > Ammopiptanthus > Ammopiptanthus mongolicus. The sequence goes on from CM077345.1 coordinate 77,285,486, forward strand.
TTGGGTTTTTGGTTCTTGAGTTTTCAAGAAAAGTGGTTTTAAAGCTTAGAAACTAGAAACCGAGACGTCGGGGATCTAGGGTTCTGCAAAAACACGTGGATCAAGGATCCGTGTTAGTTGTGATCCTGTCGGCTTAGGGACGATCTTTGTGGTCCTGTAAGCTTGAGGATGTTTTTATGCTATTGAATCCAAAATTCTAAACTGGTGCATCGGTTAGGGATGTTTGGGTTCGAGCTGTTTTGGACTAGATGTCCTGTTTTGAGAAAATGTTTTTGAGGCTTAAGAAGTCTAAGACACTATGGTGGTTGTTAGCGTTGATGCTACAACGAGGAAATATTGTTACGACAAAGATAAACCAACGGAAACTAAGTAGTTTTCTCATGCATTTGTGTGGGGCAGACGTGCCGTGAAACGGGGGACCTTGATGATAGGAAATCCCATGATGACTATAAGTCATTATGTGTTATTGTACCTTGATGGGCAATGGATAAAATCCATATAATGTGAAGCATTTGTATAGTGTGATATGGTAATGAAATGCATGTAGAGTGAAGCGCTATGCCCTGTGTGTATAGTGTGATATGGTACTAAAGTCCATGTAATGTGAAGCGTTATGCCTAGATTGGACAACGTGACATGGTAAGTAAATAAGTCCATGTAATGGAAAGCGTTATGCCTGGATTGGATAACGTGACATGGTAAATAAATCCATGCAATGGAAAGCGTTATGCCTGGATTGGACAACGTGGTGTGGTAATGAAATCCATATAAGGAAAAGTATTGTACTCTGTGTTGGTCAATGTGATATGGTAAGCATGGTGTGCCTTGATTTGGGAATCGAGTGTAATCAACTCATTCTTTTGGTGATTGGATTCCCGGAAATCTAGAATGGAATATTAGTTGAGATGTATGGAAGTATCATGCATATATTTAGAGAATAACGTTGATTGTGGGGTACGAAACCCGTGTGTTTTTACTGTTAGTACATGGATATATATGTTGTACTATGTGATGCATGATGATATTTGGTGAGATATATTTGTATGAATCTGCTGGTTGTATTTTTGGCATGTAGTTGTCGTTTTTGGATTCATATACTGGTTTCTCACCCTTGCCTGTACGTGTTGGACACCCTGTTATGTTTTTGGATACACGTACAGATATTCTGCTAGCAGTTCCCTGGACCGTTCTAACTTGAGAGCTGGAAGTGGACAACGAAGAGGTGTGGATTGGTGATAACGTGACCCTGTCCTTTTGGTAAGACTGAAGCCAGGGTAGTGCACTTTGTTATTTGTAGACTTCTTCTGTCAGACCAGCTTAGGTTTATTTTTGTGGTAGTTTCTTTTGGGGTTAGTCTATTGTCGGCTTCTGATAGTTGTGGGGTAGACTGATGGTTTTAATGGATGATGTTTACTTATATATATATAGATATATAGATATATGTATGTATGTATTATTGTGAGTATATGTTCTTTAATATTATAAGAAGAAAAAAAAATTCTATCACGATTTTCATAATCAGTAAGATATGAGTAAAGAAAACCTTTTTCGAAAGCGAACCAGCAAATCATTTTTCCTACTTTATAGTGTTGGGGTTACGAAAGTGACACCCGAGGTAGTGGGGTGTTACAACCTGCATCCTTCCAATTATGAGTTCAGTCGTCTTGGTCGACCCGGAGTCTCCACCTCGAACACCAACCTCGTGTGACAACCATTCAAACTGGTGTTGCAGTTGTACACACGGCTTTTCACCATAACAATGCAAATGCTATGATTATGCATCCATCACCTTAACAACGTCCTAACAAAAGCTTAACCAATGTCTTAAAGGTCTACATTCTCCAATTACGAGGATGTCACTCTCCAACTATGAGAGCCACCTTCAACTTAGATCAACTTACTTATTTTACTAGTCGGATACCATCAATTGTTCCATCAGTCTAACAACACACCAATCATCTCCAAATTCAACCAAGAGCAGAACAATCACAATCACATCAACAACACATTGAATTAAGCATCTCTTTATCTCAGGCATACTAAAATATCGACTAAGCATGTTAGAAATTACAGCATTAGGCACATTTCCATGTAACTCGAGAGCATGTTACTAACAACAATGCACATGTCTCATAGAGAGCATATAAGCATAGCAAACATACAACCTCAATTTATCATAGATCAACCTAACAACGATAAACCTACAATGTCTAAAACTACATTGGTACCACAATCTAGTAGTTCCCAATGTGAGTTAGGTGTTGTCGGTTACTCAACCACCAGTAGGTTTGAGAATCCCTACACATGTTAACAATTATGTTCTACGCCTACTTTTCCTCGATATTCAAGGTTTCTTCCTCCTCACCTTACAGTGCATACTTTCCCGTATAGCTCCCGAACACGTCTGCGCTACTAGCACCAATCTCGGCACGCTCTCCAGTAATGACCTCGAATCTGACATTGACACCCCCGGCATGTGCATTGGCCAAAAATAGCCCCGAGCACATGCATGGGGTCCAAAAATAGCCAGAAAACCCAAAACAACGACAGAATTAACAAGGTCCAAAACAACGAACCGAAATGAATTGAAAACAAAGAATCAAAGCAAGACATACCCAAATAGTCGCTGACTTCGAGGTTCAAAAATGACCTCGAAGCTTCACTCGATTCCTTGCTCGAATGTTCGGGTGGAAAAACATGTAAAACTCTAAAATGTACCGAAAACGATATTAGGAAGGAGAATGAGGAAGAAATGAAATTGAATGACTAAAACAAGGTAAATATCGACAATGTCAACACTAACTTACCTTGACGATGCAAAGGTAGCAATACGAAGGCGTCGAAGCTACGAACTCGAATAATGATCGGTTTAAAATTCCGATGACCGGAACCACCTTAACCCAAGCTTCAAAGTTCCAATAATGGCTTCTCCAAGTGAATTTCTTCACTTCTCTTCTCTGACCATGCGTACAAGAGATGGAAAAATGGAGTAGATATTTTGTTATTTTTGTTAGATAAGGCTTATTAGATAATTAGGTGACTTTAGTGGAAAACATATGTCACTAGGTTAGGTGTCTTGGTTGTAGGCTAGGTGTCATGATCTTGGAGGATTAGGCTTAGGTTAGTGGAGTCCATGTGTTACTTTGGTGTCGCAACATGTGTCACCGTGTGTTGCCCTGTTGGCATGTCCGGATGTTTTCTTCTGCATTTTTCCCGCGTAACCCATTACCGGAATATTTTCCATAATATTTTTAGGCTATCCCCAAAATCCTATTGTACTCAAGTCCCCGTCAAATTTTAACATTCTAACCGTCCCTTAATTAATTGCTCGATTAGCGTTCCTTCACGTTTTGGACTCGTTCTTCCTCGTTTTTACACTTTTTGAGCTCGTTCCAAGATCAAATTGTCTCAAATTTGGACTATAGCTTCCTCAAGCCATAAGGAACATTATCCAACCTTCAAACATACTTAACTTAAGTCTTAAACCTTATTCAAGAATATGGGATATTACGCCTATCCTAGATCCATTGGCCGCCCGCATCGCCCATGCTCCAGGTGCATAGCCCTGGCCGTGAGTGAGTGTGTTGGAAAGCCGCCTTAATTGCAGTCCGCCCCTAACTGCCTTAATTGCAGTGACTTTGGGCTGCCTTCATTACAGCCTCTAGCACCTTCATTGTGTTGGGTATGAGGGGATATGTTTAGTCACACATCACTTAGTGATATGACCTAAGTAGTGCTTATAAGACTTGAGCAGTCCTCACTTTACAAGCCGGTTTCGTGAGTTTGAGTTAGGTCCAAACCCAAATTCTAATACTAGGTTTTAAAAAAAATATTATGCACTCACCCCTGTACTAATTAAATAATAAATACATTATTTTTTTGGAATCCAAGGATAAAAGTTATTTATTTAGGATTTATTCGAAAATAGAGTACAACAGAACTTGAAAGCAACTTAATGATAAGCAGGTAGTGGTGCAAAGCTTGAATCCTCCATTCAGAATTAAGAGTCATCTCGTCCTCATGGGTTCAGAGAGGTATGCTAATCGGTTCCGTGACGTGGGACTTATACTTCCAAAGCTTGAATTCTCCCTTCACAAAATTATAGTAACCGCCGAATAGCTTTAAGCTATTGTTCCTCACTTCTTTTTCAACATATGGATATGTCATCAGATTCACTAACGAGTTATTCACTGACTCCTGCATGTACAAGTCGTCATGTTTAATCAGCTTTTATTTTTAATTAATAAATCATTGTAGAATAGCTCGAATTATTTGTTAATTGATGTTTAAAACATGCTAACTGAATAGAGTTTATCTATGTTTTAAATTGTGATATACAAGTGTCACAATATTGCGGTTTTGATAATTTTCACAATGACATCATGATCGCAATTGTGGCTATATTTTCTACATTTTCACACAGTTGTTCACAATGACAGGAAAATAATGTAATTATAACCGAAATTTAAAACCATGAAAATTATAATATATAGCTGCATCTCAGCAAACCTTTTCACAGAATTTGCATTGTTCTTCAAAATCATACCCTTCATATTCTTTCAGAACCTTGATTTTGGCAGGTAAACCAATTTTCACCCAATCATCTATGAAATCACTGCACAATTCAGTCAAACCATGAAAAGGGTTAAGCATCAAGATTTCTTACATCCTATACATTATGCTTTTTTTAAAACTCGTAATAAGGAACATTGTTTGGTAGAATTGAAGCCTTACTAGGGAGGAGAGCAATCCTCCGGATAACTCATAAGCCTCTTTATTCCGCCACACCTACTATGTCCAATTACCAGGATGTTTGGCACCTGTAAATTATAATGGTCTTATATATATAAGAATTCTGCCAATGCTCCGATAGTGTTTCTTCTTTTTTTTCAATACACGAGTTTAGGAATCAAATCCAGAATCACATGTTTAAAGGATCTAAACCTCTTTCACCTGAACCAACACACATGGGTAGTGTTGTTTTTCTTAAATATTTACCATTCCTCTACCAATTATCAATCAAAATGAAAAAAAAAAAAAAAAAAGAGGAATCCGGCTTTGGGAAAACTTTGCGAAGTAAAGTAGTAACCTGAAGAGCCGTGATAGCATACTCAATGGTTGCACCAACTCCACTGTACCTTATCTGTGAAACAGGAAGTAAGAGAAATTAAATTATTTAAATCACTTATTGTATGAAGAGATGCAAAACGAATTTCAATAATGTAATTTGAACTCAAAGATATGTATATGTTACACCGTAACTCATTGTTGATAAGAATAGTGAAGGATACCTGATTAAATGGAGGGACCATATTAGCAATGTTGCGGACCGAGAAAGCTTCTCCAGGTTTGAAGTTCAGGATAACAGAAGGACTCACTCGAGAGTCAGAGCATGCAAATACCAGAAACTACACCATATGTAGAAATTGAAAACAGATCAAAATTAAAAAGACCCTGAAAGGAGAAAAGTTTAAAATAATGTACACACTACAGAGACCGTAATCCAACTTAAAGTACATCACCTTGGGATGTTGGTGGAGAGCAAGGTCTGCATATAGCTCCGGGTGCTTGCTGCCATACATAAAAAGAAAAGAAGAATACATGAATCCAAATTATATAGTACTTTAAATTTGTAAATGAAATGAATTAACAAGATCGGAGAGAGTACATATAGTCGATTTGGAATCTTAACATCTGAAAGTATGGATAAACGTGGGTGAAATAATCGGCCCGATAACATATAACATATCTAGGATATGTTATGATAACCTCCTAGAATTTGAACTCTAGGTCTAACTCAATCCCAAAAATTAGTTCAAGAGATGATGATTGTTCAAGCCTTATAAGGATTATACTACTTTGACCATATCTCTAATCGATGTGGGATCTCAACATATAGGATAAGACTTGTCTCTAAAATGAGCAAGCAATTCATCCTTCAATTGATGAAGTGCACAAAAATCTTAATCCACTTAATGATCTAAAAATATGTAGAGTCTTGCTCATTTTAGAGTAGCCCTTTCCATATAAATATAGAACAGGAATAATAATTTAGAGTTGTATTTACTCGAAATTGTTGATCTTAAAGTAAGTGAAGCCATCTATGATCCTCTGCACAGCAGGGCCAAATGGACGCGGATGATTTCCCTGCAACTCAGTTATAAGCTCCTCAATTTTTGCGGCCACCACCCCATTAAGCTCCTCCTTCTCTCTGCAACCAGTATGTTACAGTATTACTATATATGATATATTATTATATGATGTATGCAGCATTAAACTTGTTTATGTTTGCGTTCTTGTGTTTTAAGTCCCAAGCTCTGATTACATTCATTTCTATGCGTACAGAGCGTACGTAAAGGGAAATAGACTTTCATTTGATTAAGGTTTAGAAGGTAATTAACCTGAGAAGCTTCTTAAGTTCTTCGATGGCCAGCTCAGATGACTGCTTTGCCATAGTTATATATTACTTTCTGCAGATTCCAAAAACTACAGCTAATTAAACTACATAAAATTAATACAAAAAAAAAACTTAATATAGTAAAATGCATGTAATTAATTTAACGAATCTGCGCAGGCCTAATCATATTAGCCAACTTAATACTAATACTCCAGATTGAATTTATTTTTTGCAATTCCAGTGCTGGCAACTTAGGAGTTGGTTGTTTAAGAAGGGATCACAGAAGAGAAACTAGCAAGAAGGATTGGGGGCGAGAAACCATAAGTGAAAAGACAAGGATCAAGTTTCATAGAATTCAAAAGGAAAATTGTTTTGCTCAGATAAGACAGAAGTAAAGATTTTTGCTTCAGAGTTTTTCTGGTGAAGAAATAGACAGGTACCCAATGCAGCGAGCTAAGTAGAGAGTACATTTTTCGGTTGTTGCATATCCCTATTTATAAGCTAAAACTGAATAATATATGAGAAAATATGTTTTGTTTTGGCACACATTCTCCATACATGAATGAATGTTTTTCTACCCAAAAAAATACATGAACTAATGTTTTTTTTTTAACCCACCGTAATTAGGATATTTACATCTCAAGTGGATCCACGAAGTATCCACGAGCTTAGATCCTTTGGATCCATTATGAGACTAATCACCGTTCGAGTATTTATCACAGTTAAGGTTCTTCACCCCTAATGATGTATTTTGCGGGATTTGACCTCATATCCTCCCTCATAAACTCAGTCTGCACAACCAATTGAGTCACATCCACTGATACATGAATTAATATTTAATGCAATAAAAAAGTATAGTTATATATTTGAAGAGGTAAGTTTAATGATAAAAATAAGTATGTGATACATCGATTTGGTTAAGCGTATTGTAGCCAATTTAAATTCTAATTTTCTACATGTTTAGAACAAAGTGACGTAATATTAATTCGTAATTTTAGTGTCCTGTACATACTTATAAGAATCTATATAAGAAAGAATAATCTAGTGTTTTAACATATTAATAGTGTTTTTTATTTCCTTTTGATCAAAAAAATATTAATAGTGTTTTGAGTGCATTTCAATTTTCAATCATTATATTCTTACACCATTATTTTACATCATTTTTTACATGTACTTTATAATGGTCGATCAAATGGCTCTTACTTTGAAAACAATAATGGATAAATGATAAAAATGTAGTATGATAAAAAATGATATAATTAAGAAGAGTAGTTTCTTTCAATTTCGTTTTTGTTTTTTGTGTGATCGTTTATATGTATTAGACACACACATTACATTATACAAAATTATTAAAATACATACTCATAAGTGGCAAGTGTTAGAACCAAAGTGGTTATGATCCACTAATCCCTTAAGTTTTGATGTTAATAAAGAACTAATTTCAAAAGAACAAATATTATTTATGGACTAACGCTCTATCTTAAGTGTGCAAGATAATATATATATATATATATATATATATATATATATATATATATATATATATATATATATATATAAGTTCAAAGACTTTTGCTCGTCCAAACTCCAAACTGGATTAGCTCTCGCTCAGTTTAGACGATAATAAGTCTTTTTAAACGATAGTATCTTGAGTCCAAAGACTCTTTCTATTTTGTGTTGTAATCGTTAAAGTCCAATAAGTTTTAGTGTTTTAGGGGCGAATACACTTGTACTCTTTTGAATTTATTATTCTACGTGTAAAAAGCTTATATCTTTTGAACAAACATTCTTTGTAATCTTCGTACCATCGAAAGTTGAAGCCAGACTGTCCCTAACACAAAAAGGATTTGACCTTCTCCAAAAGGAAAGACAAAAGGCAACTTTCGAGTACAAGGAAAATGCGTCAGTACATCTTTAAGCTATCAAGCCTGATAGTCTACTTTGCTGATCAGAAGCCTCAATAAGTTATCAGACTCAACAGACTAACACATTTAATGCTCAATCAGAACGGATTCTTTTCCAACCGTTGAAGACTAAAGTTGATCAAAACAAGTCTGTTATAAATATCTCTCATCTTGAAGATGCAAGCTAGCGAAGTGATGCACAACTGAATCAAAATTGAAAAAAAGTCAAGCACACAAAACAACAAGCAATCAAGAGAAAAATATCAAACTTGCAAAGCTCTCTCTGTTCTTAACTTTCAAATCACTCTCTGCGTAGAGTATTGCTCAAGTGTTCTAAGCTTTAATTTCAAACTCTCACACTTAGTGAGTTAGTAGAACAAAACTCTTTTCAAAACCTAGTTGGGTGAGCCTGAAGAGGTTTGTGTAGAAAGAATACTTAGTATGCCTGAAGAGGTGTAGAATACTTGCCTGAAGAGGTGTTGAATACTTGAAACAAAAAGTTTTTGTTATAGTGGAGAAAGCTCTCAAGTAGAGAGGACTAGACGTAGCTCTTTGGAGAAGAGTGAACCAGGATATTATCCTTGTGTCTCTTTCTTTCCCTTACTCTTATTTTTAGTTTATCTCCTAACTAACTCCTTGGGATTGAATTGATTTCTTAAATGCGCCTGTTCTCTTTTATAACCCTTCAGATAGCGTCCAAAGTTTTCAGAAACTCCCTTTGCGTCCATCGCTATGTTTTTGGCTAACATCTTTGCAAAAATATATATCTGCTTGCAAAAAATTTTAAAAACGTAAGAAACACAACTCAACTCCCCTTCTTGTGTTTCAAACAGGTTCCTTCAGTAAGGACCTAGACACACTATAAGAAAAATGGTGTTGTTACGGCAGCTTTCAATAAAAAGTTATCGTTAAAATAAAATTACCAATGGGTTACCAACGGACACGAGGCGGTGGATATGAGACCTGTCGATAATTATTACCTATATATGGTCTTGCGATAAATTGTTGGTAATACCCACAAGCCTACTTGTCGGTAACTCCATCGATACCTTTATCAAGCGCTAAACTGTCAAAAGATTTGCTGACGGCTTACCGATGGTGTAGCCGTCATTGGTTCTGACTATACCGATGACTGAACCGTCAATAAAGTTATCGACTGCTGAACCATCGATAAAGTTATCGACGGTTGAACCATCGGAATCTGCCTAAAACGTTACCCACAACATGATTGTCAGTAAATTTATCGACGGTTAGGTTGTCGGTAAAGTTACTGACGGTTAGCTTGTCAGTAGTAATGACAATATTATTTTACCAGAATAACGATTGTTAATAACCAAATTTTATTTACCTATTAATCAATATCAATAAGAAATATATTAAAAAAACCCAATACACTAACATTACAGAATTATCAACATCATCAATAAACAACAATATTATTCAATGTATGAAAATTGTACAAATAACAACAATGACATAAATTGTACAAACAATTCTCATACATTAATAAACAAGATATAAATTACTCAGAGTTTTCATCATCGAATTCCTTATCAAGATCTCATTCCTCATCTTCTTTCGTCGAATACCCTTCACCATCCTCTTCCATAACCTCTTGAGCAGATGACAAAACACTAGAATCAACTTTTTCTTACAATTCGTGCAAGTCATGTAATTTAGAAAGAGTTTCAACTTCTATTATTTCATTCACATGTGACATTTCATCCACTTGGTAAGGCACTTCTTCATCTTTCATGTCATTGACGTCAACACGACCACTTTGTTTTGGTTTGGTTGTGACACACCATCCATATTTGTCTGTTTGCGTTGATGGATAAGGGGCATAATAAACTTGTCTTTCATTTTGCATCTAGCCCGGGGTTAAACGGTCTTTCCTTAACAAGTGTTTTTTTTTTTTTTTTGTTAAAAAGGTGTTTTATATTTGGTTTTGAAATACTTATTTTTGACAAGTTTTGAAAACTTTCAGACGTATCCAAGCGTTTGTAAGCTTTTTAAACCCTACTTCCCTCATTCTTTTGAATGAACTTCTGTTTGCGAAATGATTAGATAAACACAATTCAACTGCATTCTCATGTTTACATTTGGTTATTTTAGTTGGTATCAAAGCTTAACCTCTGGGTTGAGCACTTAATAGTGTAGAGGAAAGATCCTACCAAAAACATAATGACTGGACAAGTAAGCACAAGCAGAAGCCAACCTATTATGGAGGGTGTAACACCCCTAAAATCTTATATATTTTAATTAATAAATTTTGTGAATAATTAATTGAAAATGCAATTGATCAATTATAAATAATATTAAATTTTTACATTTGAGAATTCATTCAAATTCGAGTTAAAAGTCAAATAAGGATGAAGCTACGTTTTAGCAGACAGTAGGAATTCACATTGTGAATTGTGAACCCTAGTGACCCGGGAGAAGTCTGAGTCCAGTAAATCATAAAATAATTGTTTAAGACTTTATGTGATGTTTTGAAATGGAGTTGGTAAAAATATTATTATTTTAATTATCTCATTGAAGTTTCGAATTTTAGGCCTGGGGTTGGGGAAATCTTCTAGCCCGGAGCCGGGAGCAGTTTCATGAGCAATTATATTATCCATGTCATTCTTCTTTATTTATTTTCATGATGTCAACTTTGCCATTTTTGGTTAAAACACTACTTCATCTTTTGTTTTTGATATGAACCAACGTTAGGTTTTCTCCCAACGCTTCAAGCTGATAACTTCTGCCTAAGAATACTAGATTGTTGAATGAGAAAGGAAGACTTGTGGCATTAGTGGAGTCTAAATGAGTTGAATGAAATGAATATTCGTGGCTTTGATCCACTGATGTTTTTGATGAAAAAATCAAGAACCGACCTTTTGTTTCTGACATTTTATGCGGTCTCAGCGTATCTTGCATCAACACATTGCAAAAAAGAACTTTGAAGAAATCAGTGTTTCTGTAATAATGAATTTAATTTTTTATTGTCTCTGTAATAATATATTCAATTTTTTATTGTCCCTGTAACAATGTATGTATTAATTGGAAACATAAGAAATAAAATAGAAATTACATTCTTTAAATTCTCTTTTATTTAACGTTGTAAATGGATCTCAAAACTTAATCAACACACTATAATCTATTAATGAAACATAGAAAAAAGTACCCACTTGGAAAAATTATTACTTTGTAGTAAACAAAATGTTCTGCTTGCACTAGAAATTGAAAGCAAAGCAAAATATTAAAAAAAAAAGAGAAAAAAGTTTCGATAGCGCTTATTCAAGAACGCGCTATTAAAGGATATATTTTTCCTCATTATTTCTTTAAAATATACGGTGTAAATATAATATAGTGTTTGTTTGTACATGCGCTATTAAAAATATTCAATATAACACTGTTTCCTTGACCTAGTTATTAAAGTTTTTATTTAACTGCGCTTAGTAAAGAAAACACTATCTATTTTCGTTTGTATATTCTTAACTTATTATTGCCCATTGACTTTTTACTTGTGTGTTCTAATTTTTGTAGGTAAATAGCAGGGCACCACATTCTAGGAGCCCAAACTATCTGATTGAATAAATCCTCCTCTATCTGTTGTGGGTCGAGGACTCCTTCCTCTTCTTCAAACTCTGATTCATATTTTTCATGGAGAAATCTCGGATCAACGATAGAACAATATCCATTTTGAATCTTTTTTAAGGGATTCCTTGGTTCCGGCCGAAGAAGCAATGTCACTCGATCATTATGAAACTGACTGCAATCTTTTTCTGTCTGTGAGGATCTCACTAGAGCGCCTTCTACGTCTAATAGGCCATGAACTAGATCAGAATCATTCTTAACGAGTACATAAGAAGTGATCCCATTTTTCTCTTCAACTCTAGGTAGAGGTCTTGAGCGACTGATCCGGCAGAACAACTCATACATAGCCAGTCTTCTGAATTGAAATATACATAGATGCATAAAACTTATACACAGATGTGTAGATTTCATCAGAATTCTAACTTTTCCTTTTAAAATCATTTGAGAAAACATTTTGATAAACAAAGTTGTTTCATGACTTTATGAGATTTATTTTTCATGTATTATTAAGAGCTATCATGAGATTTAAAAGTTTGTTTTCTCTTATACAAGCACCTATTACCTATTTATACTTTAACATGGTCTTGATGCTTTGCAACTTGATGTTCCTCTTGATCTTTGAACATTTTTCATGATTCATCTTTTTTATCTTCACTTGACTTTGGGAAATCTGTTTCCTAAACTTTCTAAACAACATGATTAGTCACCATTATCATTCATACTATGTAGGATTGTCATTATCAAAACTTCAAATAAAGAATATACTTACAAACACATCATCTTTTCAATTTTAGACCTTGGATCTCTTACACCAATTTCTTTTCTTTTGGAATCAAATTCCATCCCCCAGATGCAATAAGCTACACGAACTCCCTCTCCATAACACCATTCAACACTTAAATTTTCACTTAACAAGATGAAAGTTTCACTTTCTCTAAAAATTTCCGAAGTCTTTTTCTCTCTTCTCACCATAGAATTCGGCCAAGAGCCATTTTTCACTCTCAAATTTGTTTTTCATCTCTTAAACACTTGATCTTGCTTCTGTTGGAACCAAAGCAGTAATACTCTCTGACCCCTCAAATTTTGAAGTGAACAAATTTATTAAATTGAGGTTGAAAAATAACCGTTTGTTATATAGACTATAATGAACATCCATAACAAAGTAAAACATAAACGTCCAAAGACCTCTGTTCGTTGTCTTTACTCGAATTGGACTTAAGCGTTTATGTAAGTAAAGCTCTTATCAAGCATCCAATCGCCTTTTAGTGTTTCCTTATTCTCTTTGGACTGACTTAAGTATGTTAAGTTTCTTTTATCGTGAGTCCAAGCGCTCTTAAGTATTTCTTTATAATCTTGGACTAAAGGTTTTACTAAAGTGTGCGTCCAAAGCTTTTCTTGTTTTAAATATCTGTTTGGAACGTCCACTAATGCTCTTCGTGCAGATTGTCTTTAAGTGTATTCGTCCAAAATATTCAAATATTTGTATAGTACGAATCATTTATGAATCAGGGACAAACAAGCACAATATAATACTTATCAAGACAAAGAAAGCAGACTCAACCTTCTAACACTCTCTAACCTCTATTGCTCTATCATCCTAAGAAATGAAAATAAGAAAGAAAGTATCAGATTGTACAAGATAAAAGCAAACATACTTTTTGCTTATCAGATAGCCAAGACAACCTTTCAAAGAAAATCAACAAGTTATCATAATCAAATCATCTCACACGGATTAATAACATTTAATGCTATCTCTAAACCGACACATTTATTGTCGTTGAAGAAGAAGTGCACAAAGAACTCTGAAGGCTATAAATACATGAAGACTTTGGAGAAAGCTAACAAGAAGCATTACACACGAACAAAAATAGAATCAAAATCTTTCAAAGCTTTCAAGTCTTTCAATACTTTCTCTAAACTTTGATTATTTCATATTTACTTTCTGCATGGAGTTTTTCAGAGTTGTGCTTACTTTTCATATCCACACGCACAGTGAGTTAATATTTTGATTTTAAACTCTTTTTAAACAAATTGAGTTGAAACTGAAGAGATTTGTCTGTAAAATAATACTTACGTAACATGAAGATGTTGAGAATACTTGTTACCTGAAAAGGTTGAGAATACTTGTCAATTACTAAGAGTTTTAGTGGATAAAGCCTTCACGTAGAAGGGACTGGATGTAACTCTTGTGTTAAGAGTGAACCGGGAGAAATCAGTCGTGTGCTTCTTCTATCTCTTTTCTTTGTGTATAATTTGTTTATTACTAACGTTGGAGATTGCAATTGTTAATACTTATCTTTGTTAAAAATATAACATTTTTAACTTGCGTTGATCGTGTTATGCTAAAGCGCTCTTTGCATCCAAAACCTATTGTTTAGCTTCTAAGCTTTGCTTAATTAAACTAGTTTATGAATTTATTTTATAAAAAGTTAAGAAACATAATTCAACCCCCCTTCTTGTATTTCAACAGCTTACTTCAACTTTATCTTCATCATACAAACAACTTTCATCCAGAGACTTTGATCATTTAAAACTTTGTTATTCATCATTTCGTCTCAGGCTACGGTTTTGATCCATAAAACACCATACAAATTTGTTTTTTTACTTGTAACTCGTGATAATTAATCACTACTAGCTTCTAAATATCTTTCCTTTAGAAGTTTTCCTTCATCCAAGGAGTTGTTCATCATTCTTCAAGAACATCAAGTTGTGATCAAGTTTCTAAACTTGAAGAGTAAGATTATTTTACTTTCTTCTTCAAGTCATGAACACGAACTTCTTTTATGTTTCATTTCATTTGAGTTTAAAGCCTTTAACTTTATGGTTCCTTTCTTAGGATCTTGGTTTTCTTTGGCGGAAATAAACTTGTAAGGTTGGAAATCATCTTCTTTTGAGGTATATGGGAGAAGAACCTCATCATCACTTGGTGGTGGAAAATGGGTTTTAATATGGAAAACCCTAACCTAGGGTTTTATCTTCTTGGTTCCTATTTTGTTTGATTTAAAATGTTGAATAAGAAACAAAATCTAGTTATGGACCCTAACACTTTTTTGGGCAAAATGGAGTGCATATTGATTGATACCAAATGCTTCATGAGAACATGACAATCATGGGTCCTTAGACCATTTAACTTGAAATCTTTCATCGATACGAGGTTCTGAATGTTTGAAGAGTACTCCTCTGGAACTTTAACTCCATCAAGAAACTTACAAAAATAATTTTCTCTTTTCTAGATATAGTATGAGACCCCAAAGGTAGATATGTACATTTTATCTTCTTTACCGCTCTCAATTATCTTCTTATTCCCATACTAACCAAGTCCAACCTTGCATTGACATCATCTTTAATCTTTCCTGGCACATTGAGTAACATACCAATTACATTATCACAAATATTTTTTAACAACATGCATCACATCAAGGAAATGTCTTAAATATAATGACTTCCAATATGGTAACTCAAAGAAAATCGACCTGTACTTCCATCATCTTGTGACATGCTCTCTCACAAACAGTTTAATACTCAAATCTTTTACATTTTCAAACAGTTGTTTACTCGTCAACGTCGAAGGAGCTCTACCTTCTTCTGAGTTCCCATTGAATGCCTTTCTCCATCACCGGTAATGATGTTTTTGATGCAAAAATCTACGATGCCCGAGGAGCACATTCTTCTTACAATGTTTCAATTGCACCCAATTTGTACTCGCTTCACAAATAGGGCATGCATACTGACCTTTGGTACTATATCCTGACAGATTACCGTACGTCGGAAAATCATTAATTGTGCTAAAAAACAAAGCCCTCAAATTGAAACTTTCTCCACTATACCCTTCATACACCTCTAAACCTATCTCTCACATTTTTTTCAAGTCTTCAATTAAAGGAGACAAGCATATGTCTATGTCATTTCCTGGTTGTTTGGGCTTCATTGCATAACCATGAAGGTAAGCTATAAATCACAAAAATCACAGGCCATGTTTTATGAGAGGTACTTTGAAAACCTTGCAAGTTAAATCCATCAGTAGACAATGCAAGTTGTAGGTTTCTTGCTTCTTGTTCGAAAACAGGGTAGTCGTGATCAATTTTCATCCATTGAGGAGAATATTCCTCATGTGAAGTGTTTTGCATCTTCTTCACTACGGTACATGCGCCTAAATCTGGGTCTTATGGGAAAATACCACAACACCTTCTCTGGAGTTAATTCTTTCTTCTAATATCCCGAGGCATTAATTTAGGACATATCTTTAACAATGTATTTTCATTCCGAAATAAAATGTTTACGTTAGGACAAATGTGTATCCTCTCATAGCTCATGACAATAGAGCATAACATTTTTTTAGCCTCATATGTTCGACTAGAAAGCACATTATCCTTTGGCAACATATCTTTCACAAGTGTAACTAAGTCCTTAAAGCTCTTCCTAGTCCATCCATTGCCCGATTTCAAGTTATACAACTTTAACACCACTAACAATCTTGAGTATTTAGTACAACCACCATACAAGGGTTTCTCTGCATCACTTATAAACCTATCGAACATTTAGGGACAACCCGAAAGATCCTCTTCAACCACATTTTCAATCTCTTTAAAACGGTCCCCCTCGTATATATTTGTGTTGGTATCATTGGGTGCATATCTTAAACTATTCCCCGAAACATGAGACTCATCTCTTGTCTCACCATGCTCTGTCCAACATTTATAACTTTGATCAATCCCATTACACACTAAATGATCTTCCAACTCATCTGCACTAATTTGCCTTGCATAACAACAATTTAAACAAGGGCATATATATGATTCTATTAGGGTTTTCTTCATACTCAATTGTAAAGCTAAGAAACTCTTACACTTCATCGTCGATTCCTTGAACAAACGATTGAAAGACATTCACTTCCTATCCATAATTTCCCAATCTACCAAAATAATTATTGACAACAGTTACTATACATGGTGGGCTTCTTATCTAAGAAAATTGTATGGGTCTTATTTTTTATCTAAGAAAATTTCGGCAGCATTTCCCTGTAGTTTTCGAAGCACACCCCTGATTAGGCATGTATACCAAGAGAACAGAAAATACGAACCAATGGACATACAGTATTGTATTAAGGCCTTGTTTGGTTAAACAGCTTATTTAAGCGTTTATATTAGAAGGGCTTATGTGAAAAGCTTTTATGCATAAGCTCCTTTTAAATTAAGTTATTTAGTGTTTGGATACATACTCGAAGAAGCGCTTTTAAAATCTATAAACTTGAGAGAGGAAAATGGAATGGTTGGTTTTGATGTAATTTCAGATATTATGGAGATATAATTGTCTTATAAAATCTGAAAACACCTTTTCGTATATGCTTACACACAAGGTTTTTCAATAAGCTAAAAAAATTGACTTCTCAAAATAAGCTAAAATCAGTTTGTGGGGTTAATAAGTTACTTATTTAAGCTTATTCAAACACTATTTTTTTACATACAAGCACTTATATCAGTAGAGAAGCTCTAATAAGCTATTAGTTACGCTATCCAAACGGGCCTAAATACACATTAACAATCTTGAACACGAACTAACGTAAATGGATGTCTAATGCTAGAAGGATGAAAGAAAAGAGAAATACCTAAAAGTAACCAGTGACTTGAAACTAATGAGTTCCTTTCACACTCTCGTGATGATGAACGCCAAACACGAACCACCTTAACACATTGAAAGAGTTAGAACACATTCAAAGACAGAGATTCTCTTACATGAGCATGAATTGTGGGTGAGTGAGTGAGATAGGAACATAAGAAACACCTGACAGAGATGGATTTCCTTCCTCCTACGTGACCGTGAGTTGTGGGAGAGGGAGTGAAAGAGTAGTCACGAAAGAGAGGTTTTCACGATGAGAGTGAGAGAGTGGTCACGGAGAGTTTTAATTTTAAAATGCAGGGAAAGATAGTGTTTTCTTGAAGAAGCGTTGTTAAAGGTGATATCCTTAACAATGATTCCTCAAGGAAACTCTATCATATCTAAATGAGTAAAAGATAGCGTTGTCTTGAAGAAGCGTTAATATATACCCAATTTTTTTATATTATTCATTGCTTCATTTTATAATGCAAGTAACATCATTTTGTTCACTACTTTCCAAGGACAATGGCCAAAATATAATTTTTACAAGTGGGTATTTCTTTTCTATGTTTCATTATTAGATTATAGTACGCTATGTTGGTTTAAATCTGGAAATCCATTTACAACGTTGAATAAAAAGGAATCACCAAATTGACAAAGAATTCAAAGAATGTAATTTATACTTTATTTTTCATGATCCAAGTTCATACATACATGGTACTTGAGTTTACCGTGACAATAAAAAATCTAATACATTGTTGAGACAACATGCTGAGACTGCACAAGATATCAAAAACATAAGGCCACCTCTAGAGGATTTGAAAATAGAGGCTCATATGTGTAATCATGTATATCTTTATCTTCATATGATTAGAGCAGTACTTGGGTGCCCAAAGGATAAGCAGAAGGATTTGCTACTTGATATCTATAATCTTGAAGCGTTGGAGAAGGAATCTGATCATTGTGCGAAAGCCTTTCCTTTTGCAACATGTTGGGGCAACAAAAGGCCTTTTTTGGAGGATTTGAAAGCAGAGGCTCGTATGTTCAATTGTGTATATATATCTTTATCTCCATAGGAGAGATTTTGTTGCTAACTGTAGGTAATCCTATTTCTTGGGTTTACTAAAACAAAAATAGGATTACCTTTCATTTCTTGAGCGCCTTCGTGACACTATCTTTGGATCAGTCAGCAGTGAGAGAGCAGTCATCGGTGCAACCTTTGTCTCACCATCCTCTCTTTTAGAACATGTTGGGCATTGTAGAAGAAGGAAGGGTATGGTATGCCCAAGATGTTCATGTCTTTTGCCATGCCAAAATACTCTGGGAGCAAAAGAACAATCATCAAAGAGTGTTCCCAATGTAGCCTATTATCCTCTCATATAAAATGTGTTGAGCACGAGAGAAGAACAAAACATATTGGAATGCGCCAAAGATGTATCGGTCTTCTGTCATGCTACCATGCTCTACAAGGAGAAAAGGTGCATTGGGAACACTCTCCAGTTGCTGCTTCTCATTAACCCTGCAAAAAAAGGAAACACGATTAGTCACCATAGAAGGCGCATTGGGAGCACCCTCTGGTTTTTGCTCTGGTGAGAGAGGAGAGACATCATCATTCTCATATCTTGCTATCTTTTGTCATGACATTTAGGGGACATTTACTGCCCTCTTTTGCACATTAGTCATGACAAAAGAAAGGAAGATGTGGGATTGACGGCCTCTTGTGGATCTTATTGTGGCTCATAAGGGAGATAATGAAGACAAAAGGAGACAATGAGTTTATAAAATGTGAAGTTTGAAGGATAAGAACACAAAGGAGAATTATTTATAGGAGAGAATTTGGTTCAATAGAGTTATGGCATACTTGATTATCGTCTGTTTTCGATGGAACAATATTAGATTTTCTATGCACAACTTTATTGTTCATGGATTGTGTCAACTAACGTGCAGAGAGTTGGTTACCTAGACGGTTTTGTTCTAATATGAGAGAAAGATAACACATTACAAAAAAAGAAGTGTTCAACGACCACCAAATTCGGTCGCTAAACCATTTGGTGACCGAATTAGCGACCGCCAAACATGGTAGTAGATTGCCTAGTCACTAAACCGTTTGGTGGTCGTTAAATTGATCGCTAAATGGATTAGTGACCGAATGTCTATATTTTAGTGATCGAATTTCCATATTAATCGATCGATTAAGTGGTATTATTAAATTCAATCGCTAAAATACCTTTTTTGTAGTACGGACGTTCCGTCAAGAAAGCACTATTAAAGTGTTACATTTAATAACACTCTCTTGAGGAAACACTATTAAAGGCATATCATTTAATGACACTTCTTAAAGAAAGTGTTATGAAAGGTGGAACACATTTCTTTTAAAAAATTCGTGGGGGTAAAGATGTTGTTTCCTTCACTAAATGTAATTAAAGGTGTATCTTTTAATAATGTTTTCTTAGGGAAGTCGTATTGAACACCTCCACTTATTTGTTTATAGCATTTTCGCCCATATACTCTATTAAATAGAGCTATTAAAGGTCACTTGTGGAATAGTGAAAACAAAGGAAGGGAGAATGAAAAATTATAATGATCACTTTTTTTTGTGTGTAGATGGGTATTCCCCACGGATAGTCAGAGACTAATCTCTTTCTAGATATAGAGATCACCGAATTGGATTTTGATTCTCCCAATAAAGCATTTTCCATACATACGACAAAAGTTGAACCCTTGATAGCATACTTAAGGAACTCAGCTATCTACCAACTATGTTGTGCCTGATTGATTATATATATAACATTATTTATTTACTTTCTATAATAACTTTTTGAAAAATACTAACCAGTGCCTTAAGGACATTGATTAAGGAAACAAAGATAGAAAATTTGTATTGGAAAGTGGTGTATTCAATTTTTTCAAAATTTAAAAGTTATAATTTTCAATGTAAAGTTTTCACTTTTTTATTTCTTAACCAATATCCATAGGGCATTGATTAAGAAGACCCTAATTTTTTATATACAGTCCATTATATATCAATACTCAAAACTCAACTTATGGTATGAGCATGTGATGTGCGTGTTCTTTACAAGAGTGGCTATTTATTAAGAAACTGCACAGTATCTCGGAGGAGGGAATCTCGGGATTGAGGGGATAATAAAATTTTATCGAATTATTCATCAAAAAAATTTGGTACTCATAAAAA
Source organism: Ammopiptanthus mongolicus (assembly GCA_039655645.1). NCBI lineage: Eukaryota > Viridiplantae > Streptophyta > Magnoliopsida > Fabales > Fabaceae > Ammopiptanthus > Ammopiptanthus mongolicus. The sequence goes on from CM077345.1 coordinate 77,306,157, forward strand.
AAAAATAAAAAAAATTGCATATGCATCACATATGAATAAAAATCTGCTTTCCCAAAAAATGGTGTCTCGATATCTCTCATAAATCAAATGTTGGGAATGACCACAAATATTAATGAGTTTTGATTTTATTTTCTTTAAGTATTTGATTATTATTGATGAGAAACAGAGAATGTGATAGAAAATTGAGACAGTAGATCTCCATCGCATGCATGTGCATGTCCATGTTCTTTATAAGGGCGACTGCATGTTCGTTATAAGATAATTTTTGTTAATGAAATTGTTAAGTCCGGCAGTTTGAATTGGGTGGATATCCTTCGGGCTAAGTAGTATTTTTCTGATTATTAATCTCACTGTTCTTTTTATTTTGGAATTTTGAATTCGATAATTAAACAATTTCTAAGCTAGTGTAGAATTTATAAAAGAAAATATATAATTATATTTTTAAACAGAAGTTCTTGAAGAGAGATATCTGTGATGATTTTAATGTTTTTTCATGTAAATGTTTGGTTATTTGAGATAAATTGTAGGGATAATTTGTTATTAACCCCACAGTTATTATAATGGAATATATATTAACGTAAAGAAAAATACAAATTGTTTTCATATTTTTAAAGCATATAATAAACACCATTTTTTCTGTAAATATTATTTTCACAACATACATTAAGTGCATGCATCTCACTAAAGGTAAATCTGTTGTGTGGACCCTTTTAAAGGAAAAAAAAATATTTATTAGAGTGGTGTGTTTCTAGAAGTCATGCATAGACCAACATAGTGCGGTACGAGTGGTAAGTACTCGGATTCCTTAAGTATATGATTATTGGTTCGATTCATGATCGATGTATATGGAAAAACATATGTTGGGAGAGAACAACCCCTTAAATAGACTATAGTTTCCTCGCGAAATTAGTCTTAGTTGTTCAATGCCAACAATACCCTGATTTCTACCCAAAAAAGAAGAAGTCACGCATAGGAATAACAACGAGCGACGGATCTGATGGATACCCGTAAAAATTAACTATATATCATGGGTAGGTAATTATTCACAAAATTCAATGGAAATGAGTGCAGATACGATACTATAGTACCCACCTCGTAATGTTTTATTTTAATTTAGTTAAATAATTTTATTTGTAATGTCTTGTCATCAGGTTTGGATGTTATATTTTATTTATTGATTATTCATAGTTAATGAAAGTATGGGTAATTGATACGGGTAAAAGTACTTAGATACTCATTAGATAAGATTACGAGTATTAAAATTATTGGATTTGGCTCCTCTAAAGTGAGAATGTCTCTAAAGTGAGAAAGTAATGATTCGTCCACTCTTGATTTGATAAATGAATATAGATCATAATCCACTAAAAATGATCCAAGGGTAGATACATCCTTACTTTCTCATTTTAGAAATTTTTTTACTTTATAGGAGCCAAATTCAAAATTATTGCCCACACAAGTATAAGTCTCGATACTAATATTTTTTAAAATATGGATATGAAAATAAATAATATAGTACTCTACTCAAACCCTACGTATTACAATCCCTATTCACGTGAAGCACCTGATAGAAAAGTTTTTTAAAAACAAAATATCAAAGTTTGGTTAGTTCATTTGCTGCAAAGTCACAGCATTTTTGTCCATATGAGAGAGAGAGGGTTATGAAACTTCTAACTTTTTATTCAGTGATGACCCTGAGGATGATTTGGTAGTGCGATTGTATAGGGTTCCCATTTGTTAGGGGCACCAATTTTTTTGTATTAAAATAAAAAATTTATATAATAAAAATTTATATAGTTAAAAATTTTATATTTGAAACTTGAGGTTTCAATTATTTTTTAAAATTTAGGGTCTAATTCTTTTACTACTTATTTTAGTAAAAAAATTAAAAAAATAAAATTAATAGTCACACAAAAGACTCTCAATTTCTTTCCTCAATCACGTATCTCTGTCCGTTTTTCCCTCACTTAATTTAACAATTTTTTATTAAAAAAGCCAAAAGACTCACTCTCCCTCACTCATTGACTTACGTCTACGTCTCTCTCTTTGTCCGACGCTCTAACCTCAGATCTCGGTCGGACAGTCCCTGTGCCTCACGTATCTCTATTGGCAGTGATGCATTGCTTCACTCATAATCTAGCGTTGAGTCTATTGAGGAGTCTTTTAGATTTCACTATTTTTTATTTATTGTAGATCAAGCAATTGACTCACTTAATAGAAGATTTGAACAATATAGCACATGTAAGGAGATTCTTGGATTTTTGTTTAGTATTGAAAGACTTAGGTCATTCTCTGATAAAAATTTAAAATTATGTTGCAAAAATATTAAAACTTATTTAAAACATGGTGATTCTTATGATTTTGATGATGAAATTTTATTTGTAGAATTTATTTAACTAATATTTTGTTTCACTTGAGGTTGCATTAAAATAATTAATGACTAGCTTTTTGCACCTCTTTGTGCGCTTTTGATATATATATATATATATATAGATATTCGGCTTATAAAAAAATAGAGTACCAATTTCTCAGTTCGCACAGGACACCCATAATGTCAGGGACGTCCCTGCTTTCATTTCTTTTAAAGTTTTATTATTTGTTTTCATATTATATAAATATACACAAATACACTTATTTATATGTTTCTTTCATTTCACTTTATTTTGTACGCCTTAAAAGGCCAATCTATACAAATGTTGTCAATTACACTGCCTAAAAATATTGTTCACAAAACATTTCTCTTCCTTTCCCCACCCAACGAAATTAAAAGAGGGGAAATTGTTTGTTTTGCCACAACTATTGGGTGGGTAATTTTTTCTAGGGATCCTTGATATTCAAAAGTTATATTGAACTTCAATTAAGTTAAGGCGAGCTGAAAAGTTTCATCTAAAGGGACAAAATTTTGCTAACACCTATTTAAAGAAGCAAAGTCCTATTGTGATGACGGCAAATTTGCGGTGGTGGTAGATTTGTGGCCATGGCGGCAGCAGCGAGATGGAGGGGGAGCAGTGGTGGGTGATAGAGGGGGAGAAGAAGAAAAAGGAAAAGAAAAAAAATAAAAAATATTTAAAAAATAAATAAAAACATGAGATTATCATATGGAAATACATTGTTCCTTTGTTGTCAAATTTAAGATGTACAAATAATACTATTAGTCATATCCTTTTGGTGCAAAATTTGTATTTTTCAAGCCAGAGAAGTTCGAGCACTGAGCAAGTAATGCAATGTTTATTATTACCTAACACAGAAAATTATATATGTCATTTTGCTAAGCCCTCAGATCTTCTCTCCCTCGAAATATACAATTGTTTGATGAATCAATGTAATTTGGATTATGAGATTAATTCTTGATCGATTGTTTAAAATAGAGAATTAATCCTTGATTTTCGTAATCTTTTAGCTAAAATGTCTATCATCAAAATTTAAATTTGTATTATTTTTTTATGGGATTTAAATGGTTACAGCTGGATTATTCTGGATCGATAAATATACAACTTATTTACACATGAAAATAGCCGTGTGGGGGGTAATTGAAAGGCGGTATGTGTTCCCTAACTGCTATCACAAGTGAATTTTAAATATTCTGAGTACTTCATTTGTGCTTGTTGGTGAATTACATAATTCTTTTACCGAGTTCATGAAATGTCAGAATCATATAACTTCAAATAAATTATGGTGGATCTCCAATACTCCACACCCAATGGATTATCCCCACTTGCTTCCAAAATAGTACAGCAAGGTTTATGGTGGATCTACAATGATGTTTGTCACCCGTTTTCCATGTGGCAAACATCGATTTTTTTTCTTCTTATCGTCTGACACCCTTTTGACAACACCCAGTCACCCCGTGAGTATTAGGTAAACATTTGCTCAAAAAGACAAATTATTAGTTCGTGTATGTTCAAAATTGAATAAATATTTAATTTTATCCTTAAAAGTGTAGGATTATATCAATTTAATTTTTTATATTATTAATATTTTAAAATAATCAATGAAATTATAAAATATAGTAAATGTATTTCTGACATTATTTATTTAGTTTCAAATGCATTCCTGATATTATCAATTTAATATCATTATAGTCTATTCAAATATCAACGGAGGGACGAATCTGATTAACTTTCTACAATTTCAGTGATCATTTTGAAATATTGATAATGTGGGGGATTAGTTAATACAATCCTATAATTTCAGGGACCAAATTGAATATTTATTGAATGAAAATTACATGAAAAAAAATTAGTCATGGGAGATTCTTATATATATATATTATATATCTAATCTAATATACTAAAATTGTATTTGTAAATAGCATAATTATATATGCCGTTGAGTTAAATTTAAATATTAAATAATAAATTTAAAATAAAATTTTAAGCATTAGATCACTAGATGTAACTTTTTAAGACAAATTAAGAATTTCTCCAATAAAGATGCAGTGGATGGCCATAGGACATGTAGGATTCATTGCTACTAATACCTAATCCAAACATAGGCTAATACGACAATATGTCAAAATCCGTAACCCATAGCCATATAGCTAGGATTTTGAGCAGAAGAGACCTTTAGGACATTTGGTATAAAGTGTTGTTTTTTTTACTGGACATTTGGTATAAAGTTACTCATTATATTTTACGACTTAGTGTATGCTATATATGTATATATTATTAGAGTGTATATTAGTTAACAAAAAAAAAATTATTTTAATAATTAATAATATATATAATTGAATATTATTGTTATAATTAATTATAATAAAAATCAATTTTATGTTTGATTAGACTTGCCAAAAGTAGTTTTAAAAAAATCTATTTTAAGAGTAAAAAATATATATATTAAAAGTTTAATTATGATGTTTAGTCAGTTTGAAAATTTTCATATTATCAATTACAAAATATCATATATTTGATAATTACACAATTAAAAATATATTTATAATATATATATATATATATATATATATATATATAAACGCCAAGTTGCGTCCAAATCATCCGGGTCATCCACCCAGCAATTGAAACTGATGCCTCAGACATTGGTTATGGTGGAATTTTGAAACAAAGAATTTCAGAAAAAGAACATATGATTGCATATACTTCTAAGCACTGGAATTTTGCACAATTGAATTATTCAACTGTCAAAAAAGAAATTTTAGCAATTGTTTTGTGCATCTCAAAATTTCAATCAGATTTACTTAATCAAAGGTTTTTGGTTAGAGTAGATTGCAAAGCTGCAAAAGATATTTTGCAAAAAGATGTTAAAAACCTTGCATCAAAACAAATTTTTGCTAGATGGCAAGCAATTTTAAGTGCTTTTGATTTTGATATTGAATTTATCAAAGGCTCTATCAAAAAAGTTGATCAGGGACTCCAAAACATTGTGGTACCAGATTCTCCACAAGATTCTGGTCAACAAACCCAAAACCAATATGGGCTAAGAAGCAAAGGCCCAACAGGCCCAACTGGTCCAACCATTAATGTCATTGATGAAACTAGCTCAGATCGGGAATCTGTGGCTTCTTCATCTAGAACAAAAAATGAACCCTCTTTCAACATCAATCCGGTTTTCTCCAAACCTTGGAAAAAATCCACAAAGCTTTATTACCCTAGAGCAACTCCCCCAGATTTGCTCTTAGATGAAAAACCCCCACATTCAAAAGCTTCAATGCTAATAACATCTATGAATGGAATATAGATGGTTTACCAGAATACCAAATTATGACCTCATTGCAACATATGACAATGATGGCCACAGCTTACCAAGCTGCCAATGATGCTTCTGAGGAAGTAATCTGTAATATCCTCGTAGCAGGAATTCCAACCAGTTAATTGGGCGTTGCCTTTTGGGTGGTTTTTACTGACAAAGTTTTATCAGGTTTTACCGTTTGGATTGGGATTGGAGCATTAGCCATATTATATATTAATGTGGCAAGATGGGTTTCTTGAAAGTCAGGGCCACCTTCAAGTTTGGTTTTCCATGTTCCCTTTGGGAGATGGGTTAGGCCTTGATCTTGGAAAGCCTGAAGAGTTTGGATTGGTATAGCATAGTCTGCTTTGGATTGTTTGGCTGCACAATTGAATTATTCAACTGTCAAAAAGGAAATTTTAGCAATTGTTTTGTGCATCTCAAAATTTCAATCAGATTTACTTAATCAAAGGTTTTTGGTTAGAGTAGATTGTAAAGCTGCAAAAGATATTTTGCAAAAAGATGTTAAAAACCTTGCATCAAAACAAATTTTTGCTAGATGGCAAGCAATTTTAAGTGCTTTTGATTTTGATATTGAATTTATCAAAGGCTCTTCAAATTCCCTACCTGACTACCTTCCTCGTGAATATTTACAGGGAAAGTAGTTCTTTCTTAGGGATTCCTTATCAAAATGGGTCTCATAATTCATCATGATAAGACGCATTAAGAGAGGAGTATGTTGGAGACTGAATTGATTTTCCATCATCATCTTCAGCCTGGTAAATTGGTCTAGGGATACTAGATGATGTATCTAGGCCCTGTAAGTTAATGGATTGATTTGATGATAAGGCAGAAAAGGATTGCCTTGATGGTACAGATCTAAAAACTTCAGATCTAATACTTGGTGATCTAAAAGAACTAAAAGAATTTCGCCTATCAAAGACTAATTCTACTTGTCCTGATTGAGATTGCACAATTTGGTTAAAGTTTGATGATTCTCTGGGCAAAGCTGGTGTAGCTTTATCCAGAATCCATCTTTCTGGTAAGACTACGTCTTTCCAGAGGATTGTTTTGGGCACAATAATATTGGCCTTTGTGACATCCGTGAGAAACAAAGTAGTTTCTCCAGTTGTTTTCGTTTTAAGGACTTTAGAGTTACAAGAATTCATTACCTTGTATTGAATCCTGTACAATAAAGCTGCTGGGATAGATCCATGTTTCATGTCTAACCCACATATTTTGATGTTTAAGAACAAAGAATCCAAAATATTTCTATCTTGCAAACTTAACGTTCTATTTGGATAACAATTGAAGTAAATCGGACCATGACTTAGGCTAGTTTCTACTGTTCCTAAGAGTGAATCCTCAAATTTGTTATGCCTAATATCTCTTAAGCACATTAAGATTGAAGCGTTTAATCCTTCTCGGATTAATGGTTTTACAGCTACCTGAACACATCCTATGTGTAGGTACCTTTATTTGTTTTTGTGATTTTTGGGTGGTGGGATCATTCTTTCACATATGAGCAGAAAGAAGAAGTCTTTACTGCTATCAAAACTGAAGCTGATGGTACACCAATCACAAGTGATGGTGAACCTATACCTGATGCGGTTAACACCCTAATTTTTTCCATAGCTGAACATTTTATTGGAAATACCTCAGTGTGGAAAAACAAAACTGCTGATTTATTAGCCAATCTCAAATGTAGATCCTTATCAGATTTTAGGTGGTATAGAGATACCTTCCTAACTAGGGTTTACACCAGAGAAGATTGTCAGGATCGTCTCTGGAAAGAAAAATTTGTAACAGGTCTTCCTATTGCTTTAGGAGACATTGTTAGGGATGAGCTTGCAGCTCATGCCCCTGAGGGTAAAATCCCTTATGAAAAATTAACCTATGGACAACTCATTGCAGTTATCCAGAAAATTGGCACACGACTTTGTCAAGAAGATAGAGTTCGCAATCAATTCCAAAAAGAAAAGGCAGCAAAGAAGGATTTAGGATCATTCGCTAATATGTCCTGGCTTACCACAACTATAGCAAATGGTTGATTTCTTTGGGATTGCAATGTCAATTGCAGGTTTTGATTTAAACTCTTGCTTGAGTTTTCTTGGAGGAGTATTCCTTTTGTATTTAGTATACTTGATATACTTTGGTTTATGAGATTTGTTGGTTTGATGATGAGATTGATGGTGTTTGTGAGAGGATTTTGGTTTGTCTTTTGGACAAGGGGGCATCCTGAATTGTTGGCAGAATGATCCTAAATCCTTCTTTGCTGCCTTTTCTTTTTGGAATTGATTGCGAACTCTATCTTCTTGACAAAGTCGTGTGCCAATTTTCTGGATAACTGCAATGAGTTGTCCATAGGTTAATTTGTCATAAGGGATTTTACCTCAGGGGCATGAGCTGCAAGCTCATCCCTAACAATGTCTCCTAAAGCAGTAAGAAGACCTGTTACAAATTTTTCTTTCCAGAGACGATCCTGACAATCTTCTCTGGTGTAAACCCTAGTTAGGAAGGTATCTCTATACCACCTAAAATCTGATAAGGATCTACATTTGAGATTGGCTAATAAATCAGCAGTTTTGTTTTTTCACACTGAGGTATTTCTGATAAAACTTTGTCAGTAAAAACCACCCAAAAGGCAACGCCCCATTACGTTGCAAAAAACCAATTTAAAACTGTTTTACAAATGGAACCTAATTATTGGGACAACAACCCTAATAACGTTCCTTCAAAAGTTTTTCCATATGGCTTCCATTATAAGCCCAATAATATTTTGAAAACAAGGCAATTCTATGAGTTTATTTTGGTTGATTCTGATTCTGTCTCGATAAAACATTATCGTGATAAGAAGGATCAAGAAAAATACACTCATTCAACTTTCCAGATTCTTAAGGTCATGACACCTGAACAATTTGGAAAGAATCCAAATATTGTTAAAAAGTTTTCCCAACCATTTGAACCTTGTGGTTACACATATTGGGATTACGAAGAAGCTTGGACCAACATGTTTTGGTACCAAAATAATCAAAACAAACATTCTTGGCTAATCTATTTTAAAAGAAACGCCAAGTACAATTTTCCAAATTGGTTCGTTCATTGGTGGCAATATTTCGGACCAAGCAAAACAATATTACCCCCAGAAGTTGCTGAGGGTTTTGCAACATTTAAAGAATATTATGAGCCATCAGTTAGCACATTCAATGCTAGCTTAATATTCTTTTCAAACTTTGCATTATCATGGATCTTTAGTTGGCAATACAAATACCAACAACAAGAAAGCTTCCCTGATAATCATCCAATCTTATCAAAAGCATCTTATGTGAAGTGGTGGGCAGAATTTGACTACTCTGCTGCTACCTCAGAGAATGCCAACCTATGGTTACAGCAGCACCCAAAATGGATGAAGGCTGCTAACCCAGAGACTTGTGAGTTCTTGAATCAAAAGGCCAAAGCCATTGTTGCCCTTGCTGCATCAACAAGCAGAGACAGCTTCACGAAGAATTTACAAGTTATTGCCAAATTGGCAAGAGAAGAAACCAAAGCTCAAGAAGCTCAGAGTTCTTCTTCAAAGCAAAATCTCCCTCTTTCCGAAGAAGAAGATGAAGATCAATCCCAAGAGTCAGATCCATTCTATCAGAATGAAGATGACTGCTTTGGCATAGACACTACTGTTCATCTGTCTGGTGATGATTAGTACTACTGTTCAATCGTCTGAAGACTGTTCATACGTCTAAAGACCCAATTACCTATCTGAAGACTGTTCATCCGTCCGAAGACCCAATCACTGTTGGCCCATAACTGTTCACACGTCTGAACACTGTTCTGTCGACACTACAGTTCCAGTCAAGATACCGGCACTGTGCACTAATTATTGTAATAGTATAGGTCATGTTACCGGTACTGTTGTAATAGTGATTTTCCAATTCTATATATATATATATATATATATATATAGTGAGAGACATTAATAATTAATATTCAAAGTTGATGATATAAAATAACAAATAAAAGCAAAAAAATAACACATAGCATCTAAAACTTTCTCGTCTGTACAGTGGCAAAAAAACTCAAATTTTAAAATTAGTAATTATTAAGAAATACATCATAAAACCACCATCGAACCAATAATGTAAATTAAGTAAATTTGTAATTTTTACGTCATATGTTTTGTTAAATAATCATATAAAACTTTTGTTAGTCATGATAATCGTCACTCAAGAAGAGGTGAATTAGTGATTAAAAGAAAAATTAAAACAATTAACTTTGAAAAATTATATAGTTTGATGCATGCATTGAGCAGAATAAGTCTAACAAAGTTACAAAATAATAAAGATTATTTAAATATAAATTGCCTTAGAAGTTGAAACCAAGCAAACAAATTTTGTATCAATTTCTTAATATCAAAGCACTAAGTAAAGCATCATTTATATATGACAAGATATACAATAAATATAGTGAAACAAATATAATAGCCAAAGAGGGTAGGAAAAAGAGAATCAAACAACCACCAACATTTGTGACCTACATCCAGAATCCAAAGCAATTACCCGATATTTTCACTATCTCTTGATCAAGCTTTAACTAGATATTTAAAACCTTTACAACAAAAAGCACTCCTCACATCTTTAGCTCAACCAAGTGCTTGAGTCTCGCAACATCAACAACAAATAACTTCTTTTTTGGATATATATATATATATATATATATATATATATATATATATTAATAAAAAAAACTCTAGTTTTAGCAATTAGCATTAAAGTGGTCTCCCATCCCACCTTCTAGAAAGGGTTAAGAGTTCACATTCTATCACGTGCTTAAAGCTAGAGAGAAAAACGATTATATCTGAGTTCAAATACCTAAAAAAACAAAACAAACTCTTAAACCCGTTACATCCTACATCTTAAAGCCTTAATCATAAAGACACCATTTAAACAAAACTCAGATATAGACCCACATCCAAGCGAAAGCCATGATACTGTTAAAACATCAAATCAAAATTCAACAATTATAACTCATTCTGCACAAAATATGTCCCACGATTGCATCATATTTTCACTGTGAAAACCAGCAAAGTCACCATTGACTCCATCACCTTTATTCTTTGTATACCTCACCCTTTGAAATACACCTCACCTTCTTCAACTTGGGGATGCTTCACCATCTTATAATCTCGAAGGAAACTTCATTGTGTTCACAATCAGGAGGGATGTTTCACCCAGTTACGTACAAGAAAGATTGATATAATTTTGAAAGAGGAAACAAAGTTTGTAAATTGATAAGATTGACAAAATAATTTGACCAATAAATGACTGTTTTTGAGTGTTGATGTGACATCCGCTTCTGGGATATCACATGATAACCAATTACGGAAAATAAAATTTTAGTAAACTTGCTGGTTACTTCCGAAAAATAAAATGTTTAAAGTATTTAACTCATTTCAAAAATTTAGTGATAAAATTTTCTTTTAACTTTACCATACCATTAACATAGTCAAACATGTATTAATATATGCATCAGATATTTCATACATGGTAGATCGATCACCATCGGTTTAGGGATATTTCATACAAAATGGACATTTCACCCAAGGTTTAGGGACATAATTGTCCATTTCCCTCTAGCTCATCATTACCTTGGTGAGTCACATACATGACTCACCTAGGTGACTTGTCATTGGGAGGACATGATCTTTATCCTTTAGTGGGTCCCAGTAATTCCATATTCAGCTCTGTTGTTTATCTTATTTAAGATTTCGTCCGAATAATATATTTTATTTCACTTTTTAGTGAAAAATTTCAAAATAACCAAAGTCGTTGGAAATCTAATTTAAAACCTAACTGTTTCGTTTATGAATCAAATTAGGTTTTCTGATCAGTAAAATTTTACTGTCAGTGAAAACGCAGATCGGGTTCCGTATGAATTTTCAATCCAAAATTTAACCGTAATTCCTAACGATAACGTAGAGTATGAATATGATCTTGTTTTATTTAAAATCATATTCTAAACCTCGGATAAAAATATAAACTCATTTATTTATATTATCAACCTTAAAAACAGTGAAAAATCAGGATGTTACGGTTGTTCTTTTAAAATAAAATATAAATGTCCAATGATATGTACTTAGACCAAGTAAGAGATATAGTTGTTTGGGGTTGAGAAAGGATGCATTTCATGCACTCTGGACTAGTCAATTTTGCTTTTTAAAACTGATTTAATTGATTAAATCAATGCCCTAATCAATGGCGGAGCAACACTTGCGTGAACACAAACCCAAATATGACTTCTTAGGCACAACCTAACATTCTAACAGCACATAAGAATAGGATGACAAAAAAATAAATAAAAATAAAAATAAAAATAACTAAAACTCACTTATGTATAACTCTCCCACCGTTAGCAGAAAATGATTGCTCTATTTTCCTTCTTCTCCCTTTTGTGAGTTCATACCAGAGGATATGAAAGGTTTCTGCCATCCCCAGCCAACGTACAAGCTCCTCTGTGTCGCTCATTGTCGTCATTTACTATTGGAGCATACTCATTGTCGTAGGTGCATACCCATTGGCGTAGTGATAGTGTATCCAATGGCGTAAGTGCTTCTTGTGGTAAGGTTCTCATATTGCTTGACTTGTACTCTGATTTGATTTCTTTAGTTGAAAGATTTGATTTTTTTTCTCTTTTTGATTGATTCGTTTATGATGAGCCCAAAGACATTTTTCTAGGTCAAGTTGTTAATAGAGAAGATGAAGCGTATAACTTATACCAAGCACATGCTTTCAAAATGGGTTTTAGTGTAAGAAAAGGGAAAGCGTTGTATTATGATGATGAGAAAAATAATATACGTTTGAAAGAATTTTATTGTTCAAAACAACGGTTCAAGAACAATGAATCTCAAGGTGAAACAACTTACGAAAGAACGAATTCAAGAACTGCGAAGTTATGGTGCAATTTAATGTGAGCAAGGAAGGTGTATGAAAAATTATAAAGTTGGTAATGAATCATAACCATGACTTTGAGCCACCTGAGCAAAGACATATGTTATGTTCTATGACAAATATATCAGCTGCTAAAGGAGGCGACATAAATTCCATGATGAATGTGAAATAACCAAAGTAAACATAACAATGAGGATTGAATTGTGTTTATCAAACTTTTTCTAAACACAGAAAAACGTTTTCGCATGCGTAGCTAGTAGACGGGTGAAAAATAGATTATCAGACGGGTGACTTGTCTAATATTTTAAACAGATCACAGACATATATAAAACCACTTAAAAAGAGTTAATATTCAAAGATTTAACCCCTTGTCAGAGAATCAGGTAAGATAAACTCTTAAACAAATTAAAGAGATATAGTTAGAAAATATCACCCGAATGATTTATCCTGGTTTAGCCCAAAACAGATAGGGCTACATCCAGTCCTTGGTAGCACCAAGTTTTTCCCCACTATAACTGATCATATTAAAGTGCAAGTATTCTTTTCACACCTAACCTCTTCAGGCTCACTCTTATATAAGTATTATTTGCTCATCTAGCCTCTCTAGGCTCAACAACTAAAAGAGTAGGAAAGTGTTTGTATTTAATACAACTTGCAAATCTTTTTGGTAACACTTAGAGAGTGAAATAAATATTGAAGCAATAAAGGTAGTAGCAGGATTGAAGCTTCACTTGTCTATATATGACCAGTCTATTTCTCCAGACCAACATACGTCTGATTACACATATATGAAACATATTTTAGAAAAACTCTCTGCTAGGGTTTGCATGAAATTCTAGGTTATCTTCTTTGTTGCACCATGGCAATCCTCTCTGATTGCCTTTAGTATTTCCCTTTTCCTGACTCTAATTCTTCCCGTTCTAATCCTCTCCCCCCATCAATCTTGTGTTTCACCTAAACAATTCTTTCTTCTCCTCCATTGGCGCAGCAAAAGTCTTTTGCTCAGGCACTAAAAAATTCATGCGACATTCCTGTGAATCAATTGCCACGCCCAATCTTGAAAGGAGATGTTATTTCAATTAAGATTTCGAAAGAAGAATATCATGTTGTTTTTAATGTTTGTAAAAAGGTGCTACATGGTAGTGGACTCTTTCTAAAGGATATTTACCTTTAAAGGTAGCCGACTTGCGCATTAAGTTATCCAAGATTTGGAAACTTTCAGATTCTTGGACGATGGTGTCTCTTGGAAGGAGCTTCTATGAGTTTTGTTTCGATTCAATGGAAGATATGCGCAGTCTTAGATCTATTGGATCATGGAATATAGGCTCTGGGGTATTAAGAGTCTTTGCTAGGACACCAGACTTCAATCCTCGAACAATTAAGCAGACTAATTATCAGTGTTGGGTTTTGGTGCATAGGTTATCCAGGGAGTATTGGCGTCCCAAAATAATTTTTGAAATTGGTAGTGCTTTAGGTGTTCCAATTGCTTTGGATGAGGCAATAAGAAAGAGGTCTTTGGTCATTTTGCTAGAATTTTGATTGACATGGATCTTTCTGGATTGCTAAGGGATAAAATATTGGTGGAGAGGGAGGACTTTGCTTTTTTTGTGGAAGTGCAGTATGAATGGTTGCCTCCCTTCTGTTCTTTCTGCCAAGCAATAGGGCACTCTCTTGAGGACTGCAAACATAATTCAAAGAAGAGTGAGTTTAATGATAATATTGCTTTAAAGGTGCAAAAAAGGATAAATATGCAATATGTTCCAAAACAGGTATTTAATCCTGCAGAGGAAACATTGGGAAAAGATAAAGATTTTATAGCTGCGAATAAAGGAAAAGGGATATTAATTGAGGATTCAACCCCTTCTACAGAGCATAGTTTTTGCAATGGAGAAAGTAGTAAGGTAGTTCTTCTTGTTCTTCATACTGATGTTGGTGTGATTGTTGAAGATGTCCCTATTAAAGGGGTCGAAGGTACCAATTTTTGGCCTAATAACGTCCCTTATGTGGTGGAGGAGATTTCTAATTTAGATCATATCATTTATGCTCCTCTTGATAAAAATCAAGTTGATGAATCGGGTAGTCCTGAGAAAAAATAGTGCCTAATTTAGGTTCAGATCAAGTTTTTTCAGGCAATACAATAATTCCTGCTATAGTTTCACATAAGATCCCCAGCTTTTGTTCCTAATTCTATATCTGATGAAATTGGTTCCGGTGATCTTGGCTCTTATCTAGCTTCTGTTTCTAATTCATCTATGAAAGGTACTCAGGTAGATAATGTTGTCCCTAATTCTAGTTTTCATACTCCATCCATGAAGGAGCATTTTATTGTTGGTATGAATTATGTTTCAAACTCAACATCTTCTAAGAAAGGTCATCAGTCTGTAGAGGTTAATGAAATTGTTGCCCATGACCTGATAGTGGTTGGGAGGCTTTGGAGTGATGATGTTGAAGATCAAGAAGTCTCTTCTACTCCAGTTCAAGCAGAAAGTTTAGAGGAAAACTTTACAAAGGTTCAATCTAAATCACAATAAAAGAAGCAAAGAAGATCTAGAAGGCAAGCACAAAGGATATCTCAGTATCAAGCCCAATATGGGATAAATTATGTTTCATTGGAATTTTAATGAAAGTGTTTTATTGGAATGCTAGGGGAATTGGCAATCCTAGCACCCGAATCGTTTGGCAAACTTTTGCATAGAACATAAGCTTGATTTGGTTTTTGTGTCTGAACCAAAGATAGGCTTGGATTATTTTCCTGTCAATTTCTGGAGTACTCTGAACCTTAAAGTATTTGCAGTACTGAACGATATGGACTCACTAATCCCAAACTTATGGGGGATCTTTGCATCTAATTTGTCACCTTCAGTTGTGGTATTCTCTTAGCAACATATATCTTTCTCTTTAGTCTATAATTCTCAGAGGCTATTTGTTTATGCAGTTTATGCTTCAACATCTCACATTGGAAGGAGAAGTCTTTGGATGGAATTAGCATCATTATAGCAGGTAAATCAGGGACCATGGTGCCTTATAGGAGATTTCAATGATATCCTTAGTGCACATGAGAAGAGAGGAGGAAGTCTTTCATCTACTGCTTCTTGTGAAGAATTTAGAGCATGGTCTGATTCCTGTAAATTGACACACATTACTACCCGAGGGGTTGCTTTTAATTGGTCCAACATGAGAGGCTTCAATCATCACACGGAACTGAGATTAGACAGATCTGTGTGTAATGATGAATGGTTAGCTGCTTGGGACAATGTGTCATGCTGCATTCTACCTAGAATTTAATCAAATCACTTCCCTATCCTCTTGGTTTTGAAAAAGGACTTCATCTCTCACCCTTCATCCTTCAAATTTCATAATATGTGGACTGATCATGTGGACTGCAGAAGATTGATTTTTGAGGTTTGGAAAAGGTCTTTTTGGGGCTGCCCCATGTGTATCCTGGCTCAAAAGCTTAAATGCTTGAAATCTGAGTTAAAAGTGTGGAATAAGCAAGTTTTTGGCAATGTTAATCTCAAAGTTGAAGAGGCCATGGCTAAGCTAGATTCTATTCACGCTCAAATTGATTCTCAAGGCTTTTCAGACTCTTTGCATGTAACATCCCAAGAATTAAATAAAAATATAACAACTTTAATCTTAGCAAATAAAATTAATAAAGTGTTAGGGAGACCTAAACTGGTTGACTTCGAACCTTAAGGGTGGTGTATTGACCAAAAGAATAAAATAAATAAGCCTTAAATTGAAAATTCGTCATGGTAGCATCAGCACGCCCGTGCTGAAAAGAGCAAGGTCTGAGCCGCGCCATGCTAACTATTAGCATGACCGTGTCGGAAAATGGACAAATTTGACGTTGTTTGCCACGCCCGTGCTAATGTTCGGCACACCCATGCTAAAAAGAGCACAGTCTGAGCCGCACCGTGCTAAATGTTAGCATGCCCGTGTCTGAAACCATGCAAATTTTGACGCTGATTGGCACGTTTGTGCCAATCGAGAGCACGCCCGTGCTCTATGTTAGGACGCGTTAAAAAAAGAATTTTAAAAGAGGGAAACATAGGTACTCTATTTAAGCCAATCCTAATACTCCTAGTGCGGCTACAAACCCTAATAACACTCTTTTGCTATCTTGGTGGAATCAAGGTCTTGGAGAGGGTCAAGCTGGTCAAGGAGGAGCCTAAGAGGGGAGAGGAGTAGGCGATCTTGTAGGATTTTCTTGGCGTGTTTGTGGGAGATGCTTGGAGATTCTTGGAGGTCTTCAAAAGGTGAGTAAAAATGACCTTTTCTTACCCTTCCATGGTGCAAACGAATTTGGGAAAAGGGGATTTATTTATCTAATGATTTATAGAGAGATTTCAATGGAAAATACATGTGTTTGGTCAAATCCTGATTTTCTAAAATTGGGGGTTTTTCCTTTAAAACTTTCTTACCATGATATATGTGTTTATTATTGAGGATGATTATCTGATATGTATGTTTTGTACATGATTTGGTTGATTGACATGCTATAATTGGATTATATGATGATATATGTGGTATTGGCATGATTAATTGACTGCTATATATGATGATGATCTTTGTTGTATGAGTTATACCGTCTATGAATGAGGTATCGAAATAGTTACATCGCCAATTATTTGGGATGTCGAAAAATAAGTTATACCGCCTAAGAAAGAGGTATTGAACATAGTTACATCACCAATTATTTGGGATATTGGAAATATGAGTTATACCGCCTAAGAAAGTGGTATTGAAAATAGTTGCATCACCAATTATTCGGGATGTCGAAATATGAGTTATACTGCCTAAGAAATGAGTATTGAAAATAGTTGCACCACCAATTATTTGGGTTGTCGGAATATGAGTTATACCGCCTAAGAAAGAGATATTGAAAATAGTTACATCACCATAAAATGAGATGTCGGAATATGAGTTATACCACCTATGAAAAAGGTATCGAAAACTAGTTACATCACCACATAATGGGATGTTGAAACACCTCTTATGAAGAAAGGTGGGCAATGGGACGCCATTGTCGTGTGTTTTGTGTGCCGTAATAAATGATTGGTAGCATAAGTGCATGAATTAAATGTTAAATTATGCTATTTGATTTATGTGGTGTATTGGTCTGAATATTTTATGTTATTGTTATTCTAGAAAATTATATTATTTTCGAATGTAGCAGGTGCCATGGTTGTTTTTCCGGTTACTGCGTCGGGTAAGAATAACACTGTTTATGAAAATAATTTATAACTGTTTTTATTCACTGGGATTCCCATTTCATTAGTAGTCTGATTTTCAGAGCACAAGGACGTTATTGCTGAGACCGAGGAGGCTTGAAGACTGGAGATTCTTAAAGGTATTCTTATAGCTTTGGTTAGTATTATGATGTACCGGAGCCATTTGTGGCTAGACCTTAGTTATCTCATTTTACAAGTTAGGGTTTTAGTTGGCGCCGTGTTTTAAGAGTATGTGAATTAATCATGTTAATTCAAATTTGAGGATTTTATGATGCAAAGACCATTTTATTATTATTATTATTATTATTATTATTATTAAATTAAGTATTGAATTATGAAAAAAAATTTATTTTATCATATTTTATTTAAAAGGTTTTAATTTGGTTACTAATGTAACGAAGGGCATTATATTGCACAGTCAGGAGCTTGCTACACAGATTGATCTTAAATAAGCTATTTCCTTTCAAGAATCTTTTTGGAAGGAAAGGCTAGAATGAGCTGGTATTCAGAAGGAGAAAGGAACTCAGCTTTTTTTCCCAAGGTAACTAATATTAGAAATGCTACAAAGCAAATGTCTATTCTAAAAATAGGGAATTCTATTTTGGATAGGCAAATAGATATTGAAAATCATGTTTTAGACTTTTACACAAAGTTATATGCTTCTGATAATACTTGTGTGGACAATGGTCTTATTGAATCAGTAATTCCATCTTTGGTTTCCTCTTCTGGTAGCATCATGCTGACTAACATTCCTACATTAGAAGAGGTTAAGAGTGCTGTCTTTTCTCTTGACAGAAATAGTGCCCCTGGTCCTGATGGCTTTAGGGGAAGTTTTTACCATACTTACTGGGATATTATTGGAACAGATATTCATAATTCTGTTTTATAGTTCTTCAAGGAGGGATGGATTTATCCAAATCTCAATTCTAACAGACTGGTGTTAATTCCAAAGTTTGTTGGTGTTGATAGAATTGAGAATTACAGGCCAATAGCCCTTGCCAATTTTCAATTCAAGGTTATAACCAAGGTCCTAGCAGATAGAATTACTGTAATTGTGCCTAAAATTGTCTCAAATGAACAAAGAGGATTTATTAGAGGAAGACACATTGTTGATTGTGTTTGCATAGCATCTAATTAAGCATTAAACATGTTGAGTAATAGGAACTTTGGTGGATGGCTTTGAAATTTGATATAAAAAAGGCCTTTGACACCTTGGATTGGAGATTCCTTTTGAAAGTCCTTTCTTCTTTTGGTTTTGATCATCAATTTTGTTCATGGATTAGAGCCATTTTGCACTCTGCTCATCTTTCTATCTCAGTTAATGGAAATTCAGGTGGTTACTTCACTTGCAAATGAGGAGTAAGGCAAGTAGATCCTCTTTCTTCTCTTTTTTTTTTTGCTTAGCAGAGGAAGTTCTTAGCAGAGGGATCACTAGGCTTGTGGATTCTGGAAAATTGCAACACATGTCCAATCCAAGAGGCTTTGCAACACCTAGTCATATTCTCTATGCAGATGACATCATGGTTTTCTGCAAAGGATCAAAATCTAATATAAGGAACCTTCTGAATCTTTTTGAGGATTATGGACTAGCTTTTGGATAGATTCTAAGCCTAGAGAAGTACAGTTTTATGCAGGTTCCATGTAGTCTAGAATGGTGGCAGAGATGAGGTTTTTTCTTGGTTTTTCAGCAGGGTCGTTCCCTTTTAACTACCTTGGTGTCCTTTTATTTAACGGTAAAGCAAAAACAGTTCATCTACAGCCTATCATAGATAAAATCAAATGTAAAATCTCTTCTTGGAAAGGCTCTATTGTTTCTTTTATGGGTGGAGTGCAGCTTGTCAATTCAGTGATTCAAGGTATGCTAGTCTATAGCTTTCACATTTACATGTGGCCTGTTTCTTTGCTAAAGCAATTGGATGGTTGGATTAGAAATTTTGGATGGTCATGTGATATCCATAAAAGAAAGTATGTTACAGTTGCTTGGAAGTCTGTTTGCGCTTCTATAATGGATGGTGGTCTTGGCATTAGGTCCATTAAAGCTATAAATGAAGCCTCTATGCTGAAATTCAGTTGGGATTTGCTTTCTTCTTCTGAGCAGTAGGCTAGATTTCTCAAAGCTAGATTTCTGAAAAACTCTAAGCCTATAGCTCATCATGTTAGTTCCTCTATATGGTCTGCTTTAAGGAATTGGTATGTTGTGGTCTTAGATAATACATCATGGTTAATTGGTGATGAAAAGTCTGTGAATTTTTGGACAGACAAATGGTTAGAAGAGCCTTTGGTTACCCTGATGAACATACTTGATCCTTGGCAACAGTCTTTGTTTGCTTTGGTCAAGGATTTTATTGTGAACAGATGCTGGAGCATTCCTGAATGCTTGCAAATTCACTTTCCAAATATTGTTGACAGTATACATCGAATTCACATTCCTATGGAGGATTGGGAGGATAAAATTGTGTGGGATAAATCAGTAAATGGCAAGCTTTCTTTCAAAGAAGCATTTCTGTTCTTAAATCCCGTTAGTAACTCAGCTTCTAAGTTCAAACAGATCTTGTCTAAAGTCATTCCTCCTGCAAGGTCTTTCTTGGTTTGGAGGATTTTTCACCATAAGATGCCAACCAATGATAATTTAAGAATGTGAGGTATTACAATGGTTTCCATGTGCAGCTTATGTGGTTTAGAAGAGGAATCAACAACTAATCTTTTTCTAACTTGCTGCTATGCACAGTTAATGCGGAATTGGATGGTTTTTAAGCTGGCGTTCTTTATAGACTTCTCTTCAATAGAGACTTTGTTTAATTTCAGTAACAAAGGGTATACACAGTTGAATGATGTGATTCTGGCTGTCATTACCAATGTCATATGGGTGATTTGGTTTGCTAGGAATCATTGAAGATTCCATAATAAGCATATCAGTTTGATGTCTGCACAGAATCTGGTTAGTGTTGCTGTGTCTTTCTCGGGTAAGTTGTCCATTGGCACAATGCATAATTCAATTGAAGAGTTTGCAATTCTAAAGAATTTTAAGATTGATGGTCGTCTTGGCAAGGCTCCAAAGATAAAAGAAGTGGTCTGGCTCACTCCTCCCTGCAATGGACAAAATGTAATGTTGATGGGCTAGCTCATGGTTGTCCAGGAATTTCTGGCTGTGGAGGTTTATTTAGAGGTTATAACTCAGATGCTCTTGGTAGTTTTTCATGTAATTTAGGCTGTTCTACATCTATTTTTGTTGAACTTTCTGCTACCATGTATGCTATAGAAATTGCTAATAGTAAAGGCTGGTTAAAGCTTTGGATTGAGACAGACTCGATTCTTGTGGTCAGTGCTTTTAACAAATTAGATATTGCCCCTTGGAGGCTTCTATCAAGATCGAAAAACTGTATGGAAATAGCTAAAGGTCTTACTCTTCAAGTCACACATATATACAGAGAAGGCAACTCTTGTGCAGATAAACTGGCTAATTATGGAATTCATCATCCTAGGTTTATTTGGTGGGATACAATCCCTTCTTTCATTAGAGATGATTTTAGTCGTAATAGACTAGGCGTGCCTAGTTATAGGTTTTCTTAATTTTGCTTTTTTCCATGGGTTTTGGTTTTATGTGCCCCCATGTTTCTTTGGATTTTGTATTCTTTTGATTCATCAATAATAGCATAGTGTGCTGCAAATGATTGATGAAAAATGTGGTGCCAACCTAGTTGGGATGACATTTTTCATATTGATGCTTTTGCATGCAACTTATATATAAAAAAAAAAAAATATAATCGTACTTGATATATTTGGAATCATCAAAACTCAGAGAATTAAAACATAAGTGTGTTCTAGACGTTTGAGGTCCTAACATTCTACCTTTTTTTTCATGATGAAAAATAATCCCTATGATTTTGTTGAACATCAAATAAAAAGGACATATACTTGCAAATGCATGTTTTAGACATATGAGCTGAGGCGTATTTAGAGTATGAATCAGAGCATCATATAATTTCATTATTTTAAAACATTATAGGAATGCAGACGTGTTCATTTTTATTACACTTCTTGAGTTTATCCAAAATATTTAGAAGTTAAGATATTTTTCAGACAGTAAGGTTAAGTTCAATTATGAGAAAAGTTCTATATTTTCTCCCCTTTTTGGCATCAATCAAAAAGATAAGGTAAAGAACAAAAAAAAAAAAGATTTGATCCAAAAGAAAAACTATTGTCATGGATATATATAAGTCAAAGCAATTACAAAAATATTCAAAGGATGTAAAGACATCATGGACAGTACATTGCATGACTTAAAAGAAAAGAACAATAAGAGCTAGGACCAGCTTGTCCTATAAAGAACTCTTCCATCATATTCTGCATTGCAGCTTGTTGTTGGAGAAGAGTCTCGACATTAGCTGCTACTTATAACACCCTGATTTTCGTTACTTTCTAAGATCGGTAATTTATATAACTAAGTTTATATTTTATTCGAGATTTAGAAAATGATTTTGGACAAATCAAAGTCATATTCATACTATACGTTATCGTAGAGAGTTACGATTAAATTTTGGGTTGAAAATTCAGACGGAACCCGGTCTGCATTTTCACTGATAGTAAGATTTTACTGATTAGAAAACCTAATTTCGACTCGTGAACAAAAACAATTAGGTTTTAAATCGACTTTCCAACAACGTTGGTAATTTTGAATTTTTTCACCAAAAAATGAAATAATATAAGTTATATGGGCGAAATCTTAAATAAGGTAATTAACGGAGTTGAATACGGATTTATGAGGACCCGCTAACGGATAAAATTGAAGTCACATCATGTCAGCTCACCTAGGAAGGCGTACAGTGACTCACCCAAAGTCATGATGAAAACGAAAATATCTGAAACGCGTTCACACTAAGAAAAGACCAAAATACCCTTGACTTTTCACTAAATGACATTTTTGTCCCTAGGTGAAATAACTCTTTTGCCCCTCAAGTGAACAATTTTGGACATCCTTTCCCCCTCCATGCCCCACACCCAAGGCTTCATGAAAGTTAATCTCCCAATTTTTCTCACAAACTCCATAAACTTTTCACATTTTCTCTCATTTTCTCAATGTAAAAGCTTAACAAATTTGGTGAAGAAAGTGTTGAATCTTTTCCCATTTTCGTCATCCAAGAGGTATATCTACTCTCTTTGATCCATGAGCTTCATGTTTTTCACTCATTTCTTGTTTTCAAGCCAAGATGAACATGTTTAAAGTGTCTAAGTTCAATGTTCACAAATCTCTAGAAAATCATAGAAAAATCCTTTTAATGTGAAATCAATTTCTATGAGCTAGTCTTATCATCCTCTATCACTATCCAAAAGTATGTAATCAAATAACATGTCTAGCTTATTTTTCTAAGAGAGGCCAAAACCATGACCTTTGGGAGTTAAGAGTTTTGCTTCAAGTTTTTGCATAATGAAACTTGTTTTAGTATTATGTATGCTTAAGGATCATTCATCCAAGAGCTAGAAATTTTTAGACAGCTCTAGATTTTTAAGTCACCATGGCCGAACCTAGACCTTGTGAGGCAAGGAAGTTTAGTTTGTCAATGCTAAAGTTTTGAATTGATTGTGTGAAGGTGGTGGTTGTTGAGTGATTCGGGCAGTTAATCGGAAGACCAGCAGATCAAGTCGGACAACGTTCATCCAGAGAATTACCTTTGAGAGGTAAGGGGAGATGACCTGAGGAACTTAATTTTCGACGGCTGCGTACTATCTTTGTGTGTAAATTGTAAAACTATGATGTACTGTCTTTAATTGTGGAGTGTTTTACTTTATGCTTTAGCCAATTGCTTGATTATGCTTGTTATGGTATGTTGATTGAAATGATGATTGATGTTGTGCTAAGGAACCTAACTTCGGTTAGTGTTCAAAATCAAATAAAGGTAAAAGCTTCAAAAAGCTTAAGATATAATATTAAGCGGATAAAAGGTTAAAAGTTGTTTTAAGAAAAGATTTGAGGACAAAGTGTCTTGACCCTTTTTTGGGAATAAGAAAGCGAAATATACTTTATTAAGAAATGAGAAGACACAAGAAAGGAAAATTGGAGAACAAAGTTTAGTATAGAAAAGTAAGTTTTAAAATAAAGTGTTCCTTTAGAAATCATCAATAGAGTTAAGACGATAAAACGAGGCATTTTGAGTAAAAGTATTTTCAAGAGTTAAGTTTTAGAAACAAGTTGGTTTTTATTTAGAGAAAAAGAGTTTTCATGAACCGTAATTCAAAAGATGTTTAGAAAAATTTTAAGAAGGTCGAATTTCAAAGTTTTGATATGTTACTAAAGTATTTCAAAAGAAAAGTGGTTTTGATAAAGAGTTTTACTCTATGGAAAACCGATCCCGATGACTTTGTGTGTAAGCTTCAGAGATGTGAGTTTTGTTATTTTATTTCAAAAGAGAATAGTTAATTTGAAAGTGAACCTAGAAACCGAGACGTCGGGGTTCTAGTGTTCTGCAGAACAAGTGGATCGAGGATATGTGTTAGTGATGTGGTCCTGTAAACTTGTGGACAATTTGTATGCTCTAGAATCCAAAACCCGAAACTAGTGCATCAGTTTACGGTTTTGTGATTGAGCTATTTGGACTGTGTGTCCTTTTTGGTTAATTGGACTGTGTGTTCATTTTGGTTAAATGTTTGAAAGACTTAAGAGTCTAAAAGTTGTGATGGTTGATAGCCTTGAGTGTGACACCCGCTCCCTCGCATACGATAAAATTAAATAAAGCATGCAAGAAAATAAACTTTAACATAAAAGGTAGCAAGTACCACATGATCCGAAAACATTTAAAACACAAGCAACAACTACGGAAAAACATGACATAAAAAAAAAAACCCAAGGTATCTTTTCCTGTACATGTTGGACACCCTGTTATGTTTTTGGATATGTTTACAGATGTTTATCAATGGTCCTTAGGGTCACTTCGAGACCCTGTAGCTTGAGTTTCTAGTTGTTGACGGCGAAGATGTGCGAACTGTGGACAAAGAGGCCTTGTCTCACTGGTACGATATCTACTAAGTACTATGCTCTATCGTCCTTAGATTTTTCTTTTATCAGACCAGCTCTTAGGATCTAAAATGTTTAAGTCAAGTCTTTCGACTGTGTTTATGCATGCTGTGTATTAAGAGATTGAAAAAAGAGGTGCGCCTTACGGCGAAGTTGAAATTACTTTGATAGATGATGAGTTTCAATTTGTTTCATCTGGTTGTTAAAGTTTCACTTTGGTATCAGATTTCCACAGCTACTCTATTAAGTTATTTGTGAAAAAGTTTTTAATTGACAAAAAAAAAAAAAGATATTTGGGATACTAAATGTGACACCGAGAGGGGGTGTTACAATAGTGGTATCAAAGCTGATCGATGTCTTTTGGGATCTAGGTTACAAGAAATGATGGGAGTTTTGTTGAGGTATAGTTGTGACTGGTAAGATGTGAACCTTTAAGATAAGTCTCAGTAAGTGAGACAATTATTATGAGTCAAGTATTGATCGAGGCAGAATAGTAGTTGGGAGATCTAGGGTAGTAATCAATGTCTGTAGTTAAGATTGATTGTATGAGTTTGAAGATTTATAGGGAAGTGTCCTTAGTAGTTTTACCTAAGCTGAATATATGTAGAAAAGAGGAGTTCTTGAGTAAAACTAAGTTGTTAGAAAAGTTCAAGATTTATGATTTTAAATAATTCTACCGTTACGAATTCTTTTTGGTTGTAGTTGCATTAGGAGGTGCAATCATGTTCTTGAAGGTTGAGATGCATGATTATGATGTAAATTGGAGAGGTGGAATACGTTCAAAAGAAACTAAGACTAAGATTAGATATTGTAATACCCCAATGTACATTAGGATACTAATTACTTTTAATTACACATGCTAGTGCAAAAAATTCAGGTTTCATAACACATCTCATATAAAATCTTATACATTACAGTTTGTATATGCCAATTACAACTATAACATTATAACTCTAAACTCCAATCCGGCAACGACCTCAAGAACCTCAGTTTACATTGGGACAACTGCCAAGTATTTCCGGAGATACTTCACAGTTCCCAACATAGGAAAGGAACAACCTAGAACAAAAAGGATGAAAGGGTGAGATACGAAATCTCAATGAGTTCCCTACAACAAGGCACTTATTTCAATACATATATATATATATATATATATATATATATATATATATATATATATATATATATATATATATATATATATATATATATAACTTGTACACATTGTATCATATATATAAATCACACACTTGGCCATCCTTTATACTTTTTTCAGTGAAAAATGTTGCTGTCCCCCGCACACCCAGGTACTTAAGAGGGACTAGCTCTATGATGTAAGGCAGATCATACGTCTATAACCACAAGCGGCATCCCACTTGCTTTACACTTATCTTCTTACCTTCCAAACGAGAAGGACTCTATGATTGACATCTGAAATGTCCTTGATAACCATTTTAATTCGAATCATGTCGGGCATAAGATGGTTATCGTTGTTGGATGTCAAGTGATGATTTACATATCTATCATTCTACTTGCATAATTGAATTAACTTAGCCAATGCAGCCCTCAAACAAGTAATTAACAAGAAATTGCATCAACAACATATGCAGAATTCCTGCAGTTTTTAGCCAACTTCTATGATTTTATTAAAATACCAAACGATGTCGGATTTAGGCAAACAACCCTCTATGGAAATCTTAACATGTCTAGTTTATAAATAAAATTTTAATTTTTAGAAAAAGCTTCCCAAAAAGTACAGTTTTAACCAAAAAGCTACAGCATTCGAAAAACAGGACAGCAACTGTCCTCTGACTTTTAATAGGTTTTTCTTTACCAATAATCAATTAAAAACAGCAAAATCAGTTCCTAAATTGTAGAAAATGAAGTCTAGTTTTCGACAAAGCAAGAATCATTTAAAAAGGAGTCCTACAGAAACAGTTATAAGCAAAATACTGAACCTATGTCAATATGGGTTTGAGGACAGCAACCATAGCATTTCCTAATAAGCAATATAACAAACACCTATCAAGCAAGATTTTTGTCATGTCTATTCTCACATGTTGGCATATCAAAACCACCCCAAAATCAAAACCAATTTAAAATTACACATGCCTTTCCAGAAATTAACTACAACATACCAACTAATGATCATATCATAACAATATACACGCAACACAAAGAACATCTTTAAAGAGTAGAACCTATGCTTGGGTTTATGGTTACCAAGCTCTAAGACTAAGGAGGAACTCACCAAGACTAAAATTGGAATTTAATAGCAACTAAGTGAGGTTGGATGTTGGATTTAAAAGCTTTCCTTTTGCTTCCTATTCCTCCCCTAGCTCAAACCCTTGATCCTTTGCCTTCAAACTAAAATCAAGAACTCCCTCTTCTATCCTCCAAGAATGCACAATCCTAGGGGCTTAGGTGAAGAGAAGTTATTGTTGGGTTGTGTTCTTGATTGTGTATGTGAGAATTTTGATTAGATGAAGAAATGATAGAAATGAGGAGTGAGAGTGGAGGATATGGTTTTTGTTTGTAAGTGAGTGGTTATTTGAGTGTGAAGGAGTGTTATCTCTTGGGCACAAAAATTAACTTGAGCTTAGTCCTACTTTGTTAATTACACCCCCATAAATTGCTACCCAATGATAACATTAAAATGCTAACCATGATTCAAAATAATTAATTAATTTGCAAACAGTTCATAAATATGATCAATTAATCATAACTGAAAGATTAAAGGTGGGGATGTTACAGATATCTTGGATCGGAACTGATGGATGTGTTGTAAAAGGAATGTGTATCGTAGTTTAAATCTTGGTATGAATAGCAAGAGTTAAAGATGTAGGAGGAAGATTTCCTAAATGAATTAGTATTGAAAGAAAATTAGTTAAGTTTAATTATATCTCTCACATGAGAGAGGCTAATGTAAGGTATTAAGGAGAAGGAGTGTGGATTGAGAATAAACAATTTGATTTTTAATGGTAACTCAAACGAAGGGTGAGTATGAAGTTTGTTATTAGGTTACAAATGTTACCTAGGGAAGAATTACGTAAGGGGTACAATGTGGAACATGGGGACTAAGAAATCCTGTCTAATTTTGAGTCACGAAATTTCGAGGACGAATTTTTTTTAAGTGGGGTAGTAATGTAACACTCCGATTTTCACTACTTTCAAAGATCGGTAATTTATATAACTAAGTTTATATTTTATCCGAGATTTAGAAAATGAATTTGGATAAACTAAAGTCATGTTCATACTCTACGTCATCGTAGAGAGTTACGATTAAATTTTGGGTTGCAAATTCAGATCGAAACCGATCTACGTTTTTGCTGATAATAAGATTTTACGGATCAGAAAACCTAATTTTGACTCGTGAACGAAAAAGTTAGGTTTTAAATCGAATTTCCAACAACTTCGGTAATTTTGATTTTTTCACCAAAAAGTGAAATAATATAAGTTATACAGGTGAAATCTTAAATCAGGTAATTAACGGAGCTGAATACGGATTTATCGGGATCCGCTAATGGATAAACTTGAAGTCACATCAGATCAGCTCACGTAGGAAGGCGTACAGTGACTCACCCAAAGTCATGCAGATAACGAAAATATCTGAAACGCATTCACACTAAGAAAAGACCAAAATACACTTGACTTTTCACTAAATGACATTTTTGTCCCTAGGTGAAATGACACTTTTTCCCCTTAAGTGAACAATTTTGGACACCCTTTCCCCCTCCATGCCCCATGCCCAAGGCTTCATGAAAGCCAATCTCCCACTTTTTCTCACAAACTCCATAAACTTCTCACATTTTCTCTCATTTTCTCAAAGTAAAAGCTTAACAAATTTGGTGAAGAAAGTGATGAATCTTGGCCTATTTTCATCATCCAAGAGGTATGACTACTCTCGTTGATCCATGAGTTTCATGTTCTTTACTCATTTCTTGTTTTCAAGCCAAGATCAACATGTTTAAAGTTTCTAAGTTCAATGATAAAAAATCTCTAGAAAATCAAAGAAAAAGCCTTTTGATGTGAAATAATTTTCTACGATCTAGTCTTATCATCCTCTATCACTATCCCAAAGCATGTAATCAAATAACATGTCTAGCTTATTTTTCTAAGAGAGGCCGAAACCATGACCTTTGGGAGTTAAGAGTTTTGCTTCAAGTTTTTGTATAATGAAACTTGTTTTAGTGTTATGTATGCTTAAGGATCATTCATTCAAGAGTTAGAAATTTTTAGACATCTCTAGATTTTTAAGTCACCATGGCCGAACCTAGACCTTGTGAGGCAAGGAAGTTTAGTTTGTTAATGTTAAAGTTTTGAATTGATTGTGTGAAGGTGGTTGTTGTTGAGTGGTTTGGGCAATTAATTGGAAGACTAGCGGATCGAGTCGGACAACGTTCACCCAGAGAAATACCTTTGAGAGGTAAGGGGAGATGACCCGAGCAACTTAATTTCTGACGGCTGCATACTATCTTTGTGTGTAAATTGTAAAATTATGATGTACTGTCTTTAATTGTGGAGTGTTTTACTTTATGCTTTAGCCAATTGCTTGATTATGCTTGTTACGGTATGTTGATTGAAATGATGATTGATGTTGTGCTAAGAAACCTAAAGTCGATTAGTGTTCAAAATCAAGTAAAGGTAAAAGCTTCAAAAAGCTTAAAATATAATATTAAGCGGATAAAAGGTTAAAAGTTGTTTTAAGAAAAGATTTGAGGACAAAGTGTCTTGACCTTTTATTTTGGGAACAAGAAAGTGAAATATACTTTATTAAGAAATGAGAAGACATAAGAAAAGAAAATTGGAGAACAAAGTTTAGTATAGAAAAGTAATTTTTAAAATGAAAAGTTCCTTTAGAAATCATCAATAGAGTTAAGACGATAAAACGAGGCATTTTGAGTAAAAGTATTTTCAAGAGTTAAGTTTTGGAAACAAGTTGGTTTTTATTTAGAGAACAAGAGTTTTCAAGAACCGTAATTCAAAATATGTTTAGAAAAATTTAAAGAAGATAGAATTTCAAAGTTTTAATGTGTTACTAAAGTATTTCAAAAGAAAAGTGGTTTTGATAAAGAGTTTTACTCTATGGAAAATCGATCCCGATGACTTTGTGTGTAAGCTTCGGAGATGTGGGATTTGTTATTGCATTTCAAAATAGAATAGTTAATTTGAAAGCGAACCTAGAAACCGAGAAGTCGGGGTTCTAGTGTTTTGCAGAACACGTGGATCGAGGATCCGTGTTAGTGATGTGGTCTTATAAACTTGTGGTCAATTTGTATGCTCTAGAATCCAAAATCCGAAACTGGTGCATCAGTTTATGGTTTGATGATTGAGTTATTTGGACTGTGTGTCCTTTTTGTTTAATTGTGTGACGTCCCCAAGTTCCACTCGAGGAAATCCCATTATTTTGGATCTCACTTATACTGTTAGCTATAACTTAGCGATATTATTACGCGCTTATTAAAACCAACGATAACATGCATTCAATATAAAAGTGCAGAACATCAAAGTAAACGTAGCAGGAAAAACGAAAACACATACAGTATTGATATATATATATATATACATGGTGGCTTCGTCAGTGGGGCTAAGTACATAAAAAACGAAAGTACAACAAAACTTCAAAATGAACTCAACTCAAGCTCACAGGCTCTCCCCTCCCCTCTCAAAATACATCAAAAAGACATCACCTCACATCCTACGACTGACGCACTAGTGATGTCACGTCCTCCACGATGTCAGAGTCAAGAGCTACCCTGTCCCTCCCCATATGTACGCCTATAAACCCGCAAGGGTACATAATCTGAGGAAGAACTAGACATAACCATCTGCCTACGCCTGGCGGCTCTCAGATACCGCTCTGTCCTCCGACGCTATCCTTTCAGCACGAAGACTCTGTGACTCGTCACGTGAGATGATGCCGGGGCAGCCCGCATAAAATCCTGCTCTCGCGACCTGGGTGGGTGCCACATCTGGGGAAACGGAAGAAACTGGACCACTCTGTATGGTCCCATGATGTCCGCTCGTGGTGGAGTACCGCCTCGGAACAACACGCGCACTTGCCCGCGTAGACCGTCAAAAATGTAGAGGGGTCCACCTGCCACCCCTGCTCGTCGTGGTAGACGATCTCAAGCTCACCTAGCATCGGGATGCCCGGTGCTGCCTAGAGGAAAAGATGCCTCCTCGGGTCCATAATCAGCTTCAACTAACTCGTCGTCTACTCGCAGATCATAAGCATAACATACAAGAAAATACAGGGAGATAAGATATACATCACATCTATGAGAGGGATGATGCAATGCAGAACATATAACAAACACAATCATCTCTCAATATCACGACACTGCGGTCATTCCCTAGATAGATGTACAGATATTCTTTCTATGCATGCCGGTCGGTATTAAACACCCTACTAAGGGCAACATCACTTCCGCATATCGGATAACAAGTTGGTTCATTCCGGTAATCCGTTCCGCTCACCGTGACATATAAGAGTGCATCACCGCCCAACTGTCCGAGACAAAGAGGGTTAACTGGGCCTCCTCGGAAGATCCACCGAAAACTGGAAAGACTCAGGGTCCAGTTGGGATAGTAGGACGTGCCCAGGATCGCCACAACACGATAGGCGCTACCATACCGGTCTCATGTGGGTACACTTATGTCCAGTATATCCCCAAGATCACGCAGACCCACCCTTTCGTTTTCCGCACCCGCACTTGGTGCACCAACCTCGTACGCCTCATAGTATTTGGCTTGCCACTTGGCATCAAATGCATATGCTATACATGTCATTCATCTCTCTTGAGCTGATATTACAATACATGCAAACTTGCTCTTAGCAACATGAGCTCCAAGCTCCAAAGGTAACCATATGAGCTTCAAGCTCCACTCCAAACATACGAGCTCCATGCTCCAAGCTCCCATCATGACCTTATGAGCTCCAAGCTCCAACTATACCTCAAATCTCAATTATCAGCTTAAACATGTCAAAGCCCTAATCATGCTAAACCTCTGAATCTCATACATGTACGCATTTCCATATATAATGCAACAGTTCAGCAATTATCAACATGCTCCATAAAGCAATAAACAACATAACATGCCAACATATCATTATCATCAACAACTCATGCATCTTTTGCAATTATCAGATATCATAAATAGCAGGTACGCATATATCAACACATAGCACATATTATCATGCATCACAAATCTGCTACCTTAAGGTATCAAATATAACGGTGATAGCCCAAAGTAGACTAAACTTAAGGTTTAGGTACTTTGTCAGGGCTCAACCTCAAATAGGGTTTTAGGTTCCTCTACACACATAAAACATACAATACAGCTATATGGACTACTCTTGCCTCCCCGACATGTGTAACTCTTTCTCCCCACCTGATAGCAAATGTAGCGATAATCACGAACACAACGAGCACTTTCTTGCTCTTCTCTAAGCCTCCATAGCCACAGCCTACTTGCTCCAAAAGGGGTTCCGTACGCAACTTCCAAACTTGCCCTAATCACGGAAATAACACGTAGACTATAGCATCAACTCTAATACGAAGTTAAAACCGTGAAAAGAAGCTTAAACCAAAAGAGAACATTGTATAGGTACAATGTAGGTGGATACGGAACCTCGAGTAGGAGTCCCGCTGATCACGAAAACACGATCGGAACGAAAATCGGGCTAATGAACGGATCACAAACTTGCTTCAAAGTTCCAGCCTCAACTATGCTCTCTGCTTCGAGCTCTCTCTGTATAGATGAAGGGTGAGAACTCTTCTCACGATGAAAATGAAGAACTATATATAGGAAAAGGTTCCATTATCCACGCTTTAGCGTTGGAATTATCCACACTTTAGCGTTCCAACGCTTAAGCATTGACTTCTCCCACGCTCGAGCGTTGACGTTTCCTCACCGCCAAGGCACTGCCTATCACGTGCCAGCCGCGACGCGTAACCGACATGTGTCACTTCACGTCCCATCACTTCCAGTCACTGGTCAGAGGGTCCACGCTTGAGCGTCCAAAACTCTCCACGCTAGAGCGTTACCATGCTTGAGCGTTCCTATGGTACACGCTTGAGCGTTCTGCTCCTGATCCTTGTCCTTCATCCTTCTCTTCTCCAATTCATTCCTACTCTTAACATATATTCTAAACACACTTTCAAGCCATGATAATAACTATCAACAATCCTATAAATACGCAATCTAAGCCATCTACCGCAATTAATGTTTCCGAAAGCTGGAATGTTACATTACCACCCCCTTAAAGAGAATTTCGTCCCCAAAATCCCTCATTCATACCTGTAAACAACGACAGGTACTGTTGGCGCATTTGAGCCTCTCTTTCCCATGTTGAATCTCCGGTTACCGGGTCCCATTCCACTCCCACCATGGGAATCTGTTAACCGCGAAGCTCCTTGATCTTTTTATCCACTATCCGAGCTGGTAAAGCCTCATATTCAAGGTTTACTCTTAGCTGAATTGATTCGGGCTCTAACACGTGCGATGGATCAGGATAGTACTTTCTAAGCTGGGATACGTGAAAAACGTCATGAAGTCTTGACAAGTTAGGTGGTAAGGCTATTTGGTAAGCTACTGGACCAATTCGGTGAAGAATTTGAAATGTTCTTATGAATCTGGGTGTAAGCTTTCTGGATTGAATTGCCTTGCCAATACCTATCCTTAGGGTAACTCTTATAAATTCATAATAAATACATGATCACCCTCCTGGAATTATAAAGGTCTTCTCTGCTTATCAGCATAGCTCTTCTGCCTATCTCTTGCAGCCTTCATCTTTTCCTAGATCAACTTAACTTGTTTCGTCATCTATTGCACCAACTCAGGGCTTAACAACTAATTCTCTCCAGTTTCAAACCAACACAATAGAGTCCTACACTTTCTCCCGTACAAAGCTTCATACGGCGTCATCCCAATACTTGAGTGATAAATGTTGTTGTAGGTAAACTCAATCAAAGGAAGAAAATCGTCCCAACTCCCCGTGTTTTCCAATACACATGCTCTTAGCAAATCTTTCAACGATTGAATCGTCCGTTTTGACTGACCATCCTTTTGGGGATGATAAGCAGAACTCAATCTTAACTTGATTCCTAAAGCTCTGTTTAAGCTTTTCCAGAACCTTAAAGTAAACCTCGGGTCTTGGTCCGAGATGATACTCGAAGGCACACCGTGCAGACGCACTACCTCCATGATGTAAATCTGAGTCAGCTTCTCTAGAGAATAATTCTGGTTGATAGGCAAGAAATGAGCACATTTTGTTAACCTATCTATGATGACCCAAATTGCATCACACCTCTTCTGAGTTCTTGGTAATCCAGAAACAAAGTCTATTGCAATACTGTCTCACTTCCATTTCGGAACATCCAATGATTGCAACAATCTTTCTGGCTTCTGGTATTCAACCTTCGCCTTTTGACACACCAGACAGGATAGGACATACGCTACAACTTCTTTCTTCATCCCTGGCCACCAGAATAACTTCTTCAAATCCTGATACATCTTAGTAGCCCTTGGGTGAAAGGTTAACTTGCTCTTATGCACTTCCTCCAAAATCATATTCTTAACTTCACTATCCTCAGGCACACAGATTCTGTCGCCCAACCTTATGAGACCATCCAAACCCCTCTTAAACTCAAACGTTTCACCTTCCTCAATCCACTGGTTAACCTTCTTAAGGTACTCATCCTTAGCTTGCCTTTTCCAAAGCAGATTCAAGAAATCTCTAGTAACCTCAATCATCCCAAGATTCATCTTATCCTTAAAGATTTCCACATCCAGATTCAGATATCTAAACTGTTCTAAAAACTCAAGCTCTTGAACCATCATCGCAGATACATGTAGGGACTTCCTACTGAGCGCATCCGCTACAACATTCGCCTTGCCTGGATGGTATTGCAGGTCAAATTCATAGTCCTTTATGAATTCCATCCACCTCCTCTGCCTCATGTTCAACTTTTTCTGGTCGAACAAATACTTTAGGCTCTTATGGTCGCTAAATATGTTAAATTTAGCACCATACAGATAGTGTCTCCATAACTTCAACGCAAACACTATCGCAACCAGTTCCAGATCATGAGTCGGGTAGTTCCGTTCATGCACTCTCAGCTGCCTAGAGACATATGCCACCATTCTTCCTTCTTGCATGAGGACATAGCTCAATCCTTGATACGATGCATCACAGTATACATCAAAACATCCTAAGGGATCTGGCAAGACCAATACCGGCGACGTGGTCAACCGACGCTTCAGTTCTAAGAAACTTTGCTAACAAGTTTCTGTCCACTCAAACGCCGTCCCCTTTCTCATCAATTGCATCATGGGCAATGCAATCTTAGAGAATCCTTCAATAAACAGCCTATAGTAGCCCGCGAAACCAAGAAAACTACGAACCTCACTCACAGACTTTGGGCTTTCCCACTTAACCACTGCTTCAACCTTAATAGGATCCACCATAATTCCATTCTTATTGATCATGTGTCCTAGAAACTGCACTTCTTCCAACCAGAACTCACACTTAGATTAGATAACTTCGCGTATAACTGCATGTCCTTCAACACCTGTAGCACTACTCGAAGATGTTCTTGATGTTCCTCTTTACTCGAAGAGTAGATAAGGATGTCATCGATGAACACGACAACAAACTTGCCTAGGAACGGTCTGAATATCTTGTTTATATAGTCCATGAACACAGCTGGAGCATTAGTCACACCGAACGACATAACCAAATACTCGGAATGCCCATACCAAATTTGAAAAGCAGTCTTCGGTATATCCTCCTTTCTCACCCTGATTTGATGATAACCAGATCATAGATCGATCTTGGAAAACACAATTGCTCCCCTCAACTAATCCATCAAATCATCTATCCTCGGCAACAGGTACTCATTCTTTATCGTCACTTTATTCAGTTGATGATAGTCCACACATAACCTTGAACTCCCGTCCTTCTTCTTAACGAACAATATCAGAGCTCCCCATAGTGACGCACTAGGTCTGATAAATTCCTTGCCAAGCATCTCATCTAACTGTTTCTTCAACTCCGCCAACTCCGCTGGAGTCATTCGATAAGGTGTCATCCAAATAGGTCCAGTTCCTGGTACAAGATCTATGGTAAACTCGATCTCCCTTTACGGTGGTAACCCTGGAACATCATCTGGAAATACCTTCAGAAATTCCCTCACAATCAGTAGTGCTTCCACGTTCGGAGTTTCCTTTGCTTCCAATGAGAACAGCATCACGCACTCTTCAGATCGTACACCCTTCGGAATACTTTCATTAGCAGGCGTCAATCCGGATTGCTCAAAAAAACAAAGAGTCTTATTTGAACAGTATAATATCACATGGTTAGCTGAAAGCCAATCCATGCCTAAAATAACATCAATCTGCTGCATAGACAGATAGACTAGGTCGACAATGAAATTTCTGTTTTCTATTATAATAGGGCATTTCAAACATACAAACAGGGTAGTCAATGAATCACCAGCAGGTGTGGAAACAGTAAGGTCATATGGTAAAGATGAAACTAGTAACCCTAAATGATCCATTCACTCCATAGAAATAAACGAATGAGTAGCCCTCAAATCAAACAACACAGATAAAAGCTTGCCTGAAACTAGACACTTACCTTGAATCAGATCTGGGCATCGAGAGGACTCAGCTCCCTTCACGATAAATACTCTTCATGTGGCTTGTGGTATTGCAGCCTGTCCAGTCACACTAGATGGTCGTGCATTCCCTTGCCTACAGTCCTTGGCCATGTGTCCTTGCCTTCCACATGCATAACAAGTCATGGTCCTTCCCGGTGCTTGACTTCTGCAGTCTCGAGCCAGGTGTGGTCCCCCACACTTGAAACAACCTTGAAACCCCTGAGTTGCACTTGGTCCTTGACTTCCAGCCTTTCCAGCCCTCTGTGCTGGTCTCTGATATGTCCCCTGGCCACTCTAGAATTTTCCACCTCTACCTCTCTGGTTACTGGGGATAGGTCCTCCGCTCCTTGTTGCCATCTTTCTCCTCCTTTCGATGTTCTCAATTGCCGAACACCGATCCAGCATGTCAGGGAATACAGAAATCCCCAATGGCACTATAGCCTTTTGAATCTCGTATTTCAACCCATCCTCAAACCTGTGGCACATCCACTCCTTGTTCGGATATCGCTGATAAAACTCTGAGAATTTAAGCAGCGCCTCGAACCTTGCTGCATATTCTCCGATTGTCATGTTGCCTTGCTTCAAACTCTGGAACTCCTTGTCTTTTTCCCTCCTGGTCATCCGAGAAAAATACTACTCTAGGAAACACTCTCGGAACAGCCCCCAAGTTACGGCTCTTCCTTCAGCCTCAAACAACCTCTGCTTCCCTTTCCACCACATCTCTACTTCTCCCACCAACATGAAAAAAGCATAAGAAACCTTTTGAGCTTCATCACAGTGTATCGCTGCGAAGATCTTTTCCAACTCTTGAATCCACAACTCTGCCCCCCTTGGGATTGTAGTCCCCATTGAACTGAGGAGGTTGTGACCTCATAAGGCATCCAAACCAGCATCTTCATTTCTAACATTCCGCTGTCATTGTTGATTCTCACGGGTCAGCTGAATGAGTTGAGCATTCTGTTGCATTTGCTGAAGCGTAGCAGCAGCCATGTCCCTCATAGTTCTGAGGGTTTCCAGTGACTCAGCTCCATTCCTAGTATGTGAAGCTTCAGCCTCTTAACCTCCATTGGGTCCGGCCCTACCTCTGCCTCTACCTCTTCCTTGAGCCATAGGTTCCTGAACCATGTAACTGTTAGCTCAGAGTTCAAACATGATAAGCAGCATAACTACATACATCTACTTATCATTCATACAAGAATTACGACAATCAATCGCGCCCCTTCTATTCTTCTAGACACGGTCGTACTTTCTTGTAGAGACAACAAACTTTGCCAATTCAACTTCCTAATACCTCACAATCTTGGTCCCCGACTACCACAGTCCGGATAGAACCAAAATGCTATGATACCACCTTAATGTGACGTCCCCAAGTTCCACTCGAGGAAATCCCATTATTTTAGATCTCACTTATACTGTTAGCTATAACTTAGCAATATTATTACGTGCTTATTAAAACCAATGATAACATGCAATCAATATAAAAGCACACAACATCAGAGTAAACGTAGCAGGATAAACGAAAACACATACAGTACTGATATATATACATGGTGTGTAAAACTCCGATTTTCTTAATCTTTTTAGTTAACTAGTATTTAAGTAATTGTATTTTATTAGAAAGTCTAGAAAATTAAATAAATTATTTCGAAGCCATAGACACGCTCTACGCTATCGTAGGAAGCTATGGTTAAGTTTTGGGTCGAAAACTCTGACGGAGCCCAGTCTGCGTTTTTCCTTGACAGTAGTGCTTTGCTACTATCGAGGCCTAATTTGGACCCGTGGACGAGACAGTCAGTTTTAGAATCACGTTTCCTATATTTTCGAAAAAATTCGTCCTGACGTTCGAAAATGAAAATAATATATTATATTCGGGTCGATAATCGTTCTAGGAGACGATTCGAGTTGTCTTAGGTTTTTTCGAGAACCTTGAGCCAATGATTTTCATACCAGGGCTATGTTAAATCATTTGGCGACTCCTATAAATGTCGTGAGGATTTTCAAATTATCGGGACGTGAATTGACCAAATTACCCTTAGTTAGTTTTTACTAATTACCTACAATTACTTTTACCTTTCTTAAACCTTAAGTCACCTATTTAATACCCTATTTTCATCTTTTCTTCCCTCATTTTCTCGTTGGCTGCTACTGCTTCTCTTCTTCTTTCTTCTTCTTCTTCTTCCTTCTTCTTCTTTCTTCTTCCTTCTTCTTCCTCCATTTTCAACCTCATTTTTCTCAAGCTTCCGCAAGCTTTTTCAAGAAGGTTTGTGAAGCAAAGTTGCTCCTCTCATCCTCCTCTATCACCTAGAAGGTATAGATTTCATCCTTGAGCTCTCAATCTTTATTTTCTCCATTTATTTTCATGAGTTTCAATTTCTAAATCTAAACTTCAAAAATCTCTAGAAAATTGTAGTTCATCCTTGAGCTCTCAATCTTTATTTTCTCCATTTATTTTCATGAGTTTCAATTTCTAGATCTAAACTTCAAAAATCTCTAGAAAATTGTAGAAAAATCATTTTGAGACCAAACCAATTCCTATGAGAGACCAAACCAATTCCTATGAGCTAGTATCATCCCCTATTATCATAATCCAAGGGCTTGTAATGAAATAAAATCTCTAGCCTATTTATCAAAAAGGGGCAAATAGTGCTTAAGGGGGGTTTAAGGGGTTTTGGTTCAAATCTTTGATAATTGATCATTGATTATGCATTAGGTATGCTTAAGGGTCATTGATCCAAGAGTTGGTAGAATTTCAATATCCCTAGCCTATTTAATTAATTAAGGGCAATAGCTAATCCTAGAGATTAGGTAGTTTATGGTTTCATTATTTTAATTTCTAGTTGTGTTTTACTGTATAGAATTTGACAGGACTCGAACGCTTGATCGCGCACTCGATTGACTACTGCGGAGCCGCATTCGGAATCTCTCGGGAAAATCACTAAGGTGGGGGAAAGAACCACAATATCGTCGGGCAGGCAAGCTTTAAATTATATATATATATTGATATGCGTAGGGCGACCCAAACCCTAATAGAGGTCGTTTGACCGTTAGTTGATTTTACTGCATATTGAGGTTGTTTGTGCTGTGGTTGGATATTTGGTATATTATATGTGATATGTGTATGATGTCTATTATATGCTATAGTTGATTAAATGTTATTTATTTGGAAGTTGATTTTATTGTTGAATACATATTCTGATTGCTGTTGATATATGTTGTGACTGCTGATGTCTGAGTAGAACTAGGCATTGATTTTTGATAAATCGGGTGATGAATGTGTGGTGAGAAAGTCAAGGTTTATATATATATATATATGTCGTAGTGCTCAACATAGTGATATAGTTGATCTGTTGTTGTTGTGATGTGAGTTGATGCCCGATTGAACTAGATGAAAGTTGGTCGTGGTTGTATATAAGTCGTGGTTGAGGCACTAAGTGTTGATCCTGAGATGAGTCGGTGAGATTCATGTTGCATAGTTGTTATTCATCACTGTGTTGGCATATGGGCGATTTCGATCTTATCTGCGGGGAGATGGTCGTACCGATTAGTTTGGCATAAGGGCGATTTCGATCTTACCTGCGGGGAGGTGGTCGTACCCGTTAGTCGAATTGTAGACGGACGGGCGCATTTCTCGACCTAGCCTGCGGGCGAGGGGATATGTCGATACCGAAAGTTGAGTTGTTAACGAACGGGCGAATGCTCCGACCTAGCCTGCGGGCGGGGGAACATGTCGTTACCATAAGTTGCGTTGTTGACAGGCGAATATTCCGATCTAGCCTGCGAGCGGGGCAATATGTCGTATCCATGAGACGATTTGGGCCGCGGGCTTTAGACCGAACCCTACTTTATGGGGGTGGCATAGTGATGATTGGGGCACCTTGATCCGTTGGGGATGTCGCATCGTGATCGCGTCCATATAGTCGTCAGTTGCATGAGTGTGAGAGACAGTAGTTAAGGGAAAAATTATCCGAAAGTTGTTTGGTTGTCAGTTGTGATTTGGTGTGTTGCTATCTATATACATTATTTATAGTTGTTTTTCCCATGTATGACATATTACTGTTTCTTATCTCCTGTCCTTTTCTATGTTGTATTTCTTGGTTCTCGACTGTACGAGAAGACCTTGATGAGGAGTTTCCGGAGGAGATTGACGGTATACCTGTTGAACCTTATGCCGGTGGGAGAGCCTCGGATCCCAATGCTGGGGGACCTTGAGCGCTAGGAGAGGATCTCTGATGTGCCTTTATTTCCATCGTCATGTTTTTAGTTTTATCTACTGTATGCTCAGTCTTTTATATTTGGCATTAGTGTTGTAGGTTCTACTAATGGAGCCAGTACTATTATGTATGCATACTTTATTATGGTATCAGTATGTATTGTATGTTTTAATATTTCCGCAAATTTTATACTACTACGCTACGCTATAACGCTAATAATTATAAGTGGGGTCACCAATAGGACCTCCTAGGAAGGGGTTGTCTCATGGTGGCCCTGTCAGTAAGGCTAAGTACATACACAAAGGAAAGTACAACAAAACAACTAAAGGAACTCAACTCAAGCTCACAGGCTTTCCCCTTCTCCTCTCAAAATACATCAAAAAGACCTCACCTCACATCCTACGACTAACGCACTGGCGACGTCACGTCCTCCACCACGTGAGAGTCAAGAGCTACCCTGTCCCTCCCCATATGTACGCCTATAAACCTGCAGGGGTACATAATCTGAGGAAGAACTAGACATTACCATCCTCCTACACCTGGCGGCTTTTTGCTACCGCTCTGACCTCCGACGCTGTCCTCTCAGCACAAAACCTCTGCGACTCATCACGGGAGATGACGCCGGGGCAGACCACATAAAATCCTGCTCTCGCAGCCTAGGTGGGTGCCACAGCTGGGGCAACGGAAGAAACTGGACCACTCTGTATGGTCCCATGATGTCCACTCGTGGTGGAGTATCGCCTCGGAACAACAAGCTCACAGGCCCGGTGTATACGGTTAAAAATGTAGAGGGGTCTATCTGCCACCCCTGCTCGTCGTGGTAGACGATCTCAAGCTCGCCCAGCATCGGGATCCCCAGTGCTGCCTAGAGGAAGGGATGCCTCCTCGGGCCCATAATCAGCTTCAACTAACTCATCGTCTACTCGTAGATCATAAGCATAACATACAAGAAAATACAGGGAGATAAGATATACATCACATCTATGACAGGGATGATGCAATGCCGAACATATAGCAAACACAGTCATCTCTCAATATCACGACACTGCGGTCGTTCCCTAGATAGATGTATACATACTCTTTCTATGCATGCCGGCCGGTACTAAACACCCTACTAAGGGCAACATCATGTCCGTATATCGGACAACAAGTTGGTTCATTCCGGTAATCCGTTCCGCTCGCCGTGACCCATAAAAGTGCATCACAGTTCAACTGTCCCAGACCTGGGCCTCCTCGGAAGATCCACCAGAAACTAGAAAGACTCAGGGTCTAGTCGGGATACTAGGACGTGCCCAGGACCGCCACGACACGATAGGCGCTACCATACCGGTCTCATGTGGGTACACTTGTGTCCAGTATATCCCCAAGATCATGCAGACCCACCCTTCCGTTTTTCGCACCCGCACTCGGTGCGCTAACCTCGTACGCCTCACAGCATACGGCTCGCCACTTGGAATCAAATGCATATGCTATGCATCTCATTCATCTCTCTTGAGATGATATTACAACACATGCAAACTTGCTCTTAGCAACATGAGCTCCAAGCTCCAAAGGTAACCATATGAGCTCCAAGCTCCACTGTAAACAAACGAGCTCCAAGCCCCACTTGTACACATATGAGCTCCAAGCTCACATCATGACCTTATGTGCTCCAAGCTCCAACTATACCTCAAATCTCAATTATCAGCTCAAACATCCACCACAGGGTCAAAGCCCTAATCATGCTAAACCTCCGAATCGCATAAATGTATGCATTTCCAGATATAATGCAATAGTTCAACAATTATCAACATGCTCCATAAAGCAATAAACAGCATAACATGCCAACATATCATTATCATCAACACCTCATGCATCTCATGCAATTATTAGATACCATAAATAGCACGTACGCATATATCAACACATAGCACTTATTATCATGCATCACAAATCTGCAAACTTAGGGTATCAAATATAACGGTGATAGCCCAAAGTAGACTAAACCTAGGGTTTAGGTACTTTGTCAGGGCTCAACCTCACATAGGGTTTAGGGTTCCCCTACACACATAAAACATACAATACAGCTATATGGACTATTCTTGCCTCCCCGACGTGTGTAACTCTTTCTCCCCACCTGATAGCAAATGTAGCGATAAACACGAACAGAACGAGCACTTTCTTGCTCTTCTCCAAGCCTCCACAACTGTAGCCTACTTGCTCCAAAAAGGGTTCCGCATGCAACTTCCAAACTTGCCCTAATCACGCAAATAACACATAGACTATAGCATCAACCCTAATACGAAGTTAAAACCGTGAAAAGAAGCTTAAACCAAAAGAGAACATTGTATAGGTACAATGTAAGTAGATACGGAACCTCGGCTTACCCTCGTCGAATCACAAAAGCAAACCGATAAAATTGGAGTAGGAGTCGCGCTGATCACGAAAACATGATCGGAACTGAAATCGGGCTAACGAACGGATCACAAACTTGCTTCAAAGTTCCAGCCTCAACTATGCTCTCTGCTTCGAGCTCTCTCTGTATAGATAAAGGGTGAAAACTCTTCTCAAGGTGAAAATGAAGAACTAGATATAGGAAAAGGTTCCACTATCCACGCTTTAGCATTGGAATTATCCACGCTTTAGCGTTCCAACGCTTGAGCGTTGATTTCTCCCAGGCTTGAGCGTTGACGTTTCCTCGCCGCAAAGGCATTGCCTATCATGTGCCAGTCGTGATGCGTAACCTCCATGTGTCACTTTACGTCCCATCACTGTCAGTCACTGGTCTGAGGGTCCACGCTTGAGCATCCAAAACTCTCCACGCTAGAGCGTTACCACGCTTGAGCGTTCTACTCCTGATCCTTGTCCTTCATCCTTCTCTTATCCAATTCATTCCTACTCTTAACATATATTCTAAACACATTTCAAGCCATGATAATAACTATCAACGATCATATAAATACCCAATCTAAGCCATCTACCGCAATTAAGGTTTCCAAAAACTGGGATGTTACAAATTAGACTGTGTGTCCATTTTGGTTAAATGTTTGAAAGACTTAAGAGTCTAAAAGTTGTGGTGGTTGATAGCCTTGAGGTTTAACAAGGGAATAACTGTACGAAACAGAAAATTGACGAAAAACAAAGGTTTTCTCATGCATTTATTTTTTGGCAGACGTGCCATCAGAATGGGGGACCTTGATGGCAGGGAACCCTGTGATGACTTTAAGTCATTGTGTATCATTGTGCCTTGATGAACAATGGTGTCATACGTTTTGGAACATATTGTGCCTAGAGTTGGATAATATAGTATGCTGGTTA
This sequence comes from Ammopiptanthus mongolicus, assembly GCA_039655645.1. Lineage (NCBI taxonomy): Eukaryota > Viridiplantae > Streptophyta > Magnoliopsida > Fabales > Fabaceae > Ammopiptanthus > Ammopiptanthus mongolicus. The sequence continues at coordinate 77,350,197 of CM077345.1, forward strand.
TAATTTGTCAAGTACCGTTGAATGTAATCCCATGTGAGAATCGCGTAGTGTCATGGTGTTCATGTACTTCTGAATAACACATTGGTGCTAGACATTGTTACCTGATGGCCAATGTATTGCGAGCCTAATCCGCTCTTTTGAAAGAAGATTGGATTTCCGGAAATTAAGAATCAAGTATTGGATAACATATATGGAAGTGTTATGCATATATTTTCAAAATAACGATGATTGTTGGGTATGAGACCCTTGCTTTACCTACATTGTTATAATATTCTGTGTTATGAGTATGATGCTTCTAAGTCGTATTTGATATATATATATATATATATATATATATATATATATATATATATATATATAACCTGTTGTTTTGTATGTGGTGTATGTGGTTGTCGCATTGAGTTTATATATTGGTTTTTCACCCTTGTCTGTAAATGTTGGACACCCTGCTGTGTTTTTGGATACATGTACAGATGTTTATCAATGGTCCTTAGGGTCACTTTGGGACCCTGTAGCTTGAGTTTCTGGATGTTGACGACGAAGATGTGCGAATTGTGGATGAAGAGGCCCAGTCTCACTGGTACGATGTATACTAAGTAGTATGCTCTATCGTCCTTAGAGTTTTCTTTTATCAGACCAGCATAGGATCTACAATGTTTAAGTCAAGTCTTTCGACTGTGTTTATGTATGTTGTGTATTAAGAGATTGAAAAAAGAGGTATGCCTTATGGCGAAGTTGAAATTACTTTGATAGATAGATGATGAGTTTCAATTTGTTTCATCTGATTGTTAAAGTTTCACTTTGTTATCAGATTTTCGCAACTACTCTATTAAGTTATTTTTGAAAAAGTTTTTAATGGACAAAAAAAAAGATATTTGGGATACTAAATGTGACATCGAGACGGGGTGTTACAATAGTGGTACCTAAGCTGGTCGATGTCTTTTGGGATCTAGGTTATGGATTCATGATATTTTTGTTGTGTTTACTCTGTGTTTGTTTTGATAAAGGTCAATAGGAGTAAGAACACTCTGTTATGACTTGTTCCTTGTGGAATACAACCAATTGGATTGGTTGGATCCAATGATTAAGATGTATTAAGGCTCTTAAAGAAGAGTTATCCGAGTTATTAAGAGGTGACGTCTAAGGTAAGCTTTGAGGCAATCTCTTAGTCCGTTCTAGCTAATGAGTTTGAATACGACCTTTACCTTATGAGTCAAGGATGTTAGACTCTTAGCTATCAAGTAAGTGAAGACTCCCTTGTATGTGAAGGAAGTTCGATTGTTGGGAAAGTTTGCCGAAGAAACGAGTGTGCCTTAGACAGGTAGAAAAATACCAAAAGTTTTAAAGTAGATACATAGGTAGCTAGTAAGCGACCAAAGGAATGGCAAGGCAACGACATATTCGCAGATAGAGTTGAGAAACTGGAATAGAATCCAGGTAGAGCAATGGAAGTATGAATTTTGGCTATAGAATGAGTGTCCTTAGAACTAGTATCAGTAGGTGAAAGAATCACAATGGATCCTATAGAGATTGGAGTAGTGTCTCGTTAAAAGAACTTAAGACAGTGACCGATGTAGATAATTAAGACAGATAAGTTTGGACTTGCTTGTAATGACAACTATCTGAAGAGATTGTTGACTCTTTGTTTCGATACTTTCAATTTTCGAGAACTTGGACTAAGTTTGATATTAAGTTAGGATTTTCACTTAGAATTAGAATTCTTAATTGAGCTTATTGAGATTTAAAGTGCATTAGAGTTTGTTGATGAGATTGAGATATGTAGTAACGGAATGAGAATTAGTTTAAGTGTCTGACATAATAATGGAAGTTAATTTAAGTGCTTGATCACTAAAGTAATGTTTAGAAGTAAGAATGGAAGTAAATACTTAGTGAAGGATTAATAGTAGAGAATGATGGACCAGCATATAAGTAAAGGAGGGAATGACTTTTCCCGATAGTTGATGGATAAGCAAAAGGCTGATGATAAGATTCTAAAGTTAATTTTATTTCTCCAAAAGAATTGGACCTTGTTGAATTGTTTCCTTGTCGAAACAATGTGTGTTGACACACAAGTATGTATGTTTTAATGGGTTCTAATCGGGTTGAGGCCTTGTAAGAACTCAGGTTTAGTAAATGGTACTTGTATTCATGTTGGCACGTTGTTTATCCTTTTGGAATTGTGTCAAACATTTGAATGAGGTGCCTGCCGTGGAAGATTTTTCAGGAGAATTTTCTGAAAATGTTCCAAGTTTATGTTTGCAAAGGATGCTGAGTTGTCAATTGATCTAGTTTCTAGATTCAGTCAGATCCCCATCGCTTCGTGTAGAATGTCGCCTACAAAGTTAGCAGGGTTAGACTACATGAAATGGAATTTTCGTCCGTTTCTTGATAAATTCGTCATCATCAACAATGTTCTCATTTACTCTATGAGTCACGAGAAGCATGAGGAAACTCTGCGTCAAATGTTACAGATCCTACGCGAGAAGAGTTGTCATGAATTTACTTAAGTGCGACTTTTGACTCGATGGGAGTGAAATTCTTAGGGCATGCAATCCCAAACGAGCATTTGTACTCATACTCCTACATAATCCTCAGTGTATTAGACATTTGAGTGGATTGACTTATTAGCATCCATTGGTCTGTACATGTTCACATTATTTCATTGAAAGATTTGTTATGACTATTTCTTGAGTTGTAACGCAAAAAACTTCTTGATACTGGAAGTTTCTTGATGAAACTTACTCTAATCACTTTTACTTTTGGTAAATGTGATCCAGTCTGATTCTTGTCCAGACTATGCATCTTTTGATTTCCCTAATCCATTGGAAGGTTCTTGTGAAAGAAGGGACTTTATTAGAGTCATGATTGTAAACATATATTAGCTATGCATTTTACACTCACGAACCTACTGAAGAATCTTTTTACATACTGGATATTCTTGTATTCTTTTAAGAGTGGTAAAATTCTTCTATATACTATCTTATGAGAGTAAGACCAAGAAAAATTCCTTTGCTAAAAATTTCTTTCCTTAATCTTTAAGAACCGAGTGGAGACTGAGTTCAACTGATCACATTCAACTCGAGTGGACAAGCAAGAAGAACAATTTGATCTTTGGAAGATTGGTTGGGAGTAAGTGTAGTATTTAACTGCGATCATTCTTTTAGAAGAATAGACAAGAAGTGATGGGAGTTTTGTTGAGGTATAGTTGTAACTGGTAAAATATGAACCTTTAAGATAAGTCTCAGTAAGTGAGACAATTATTATGAGTCAAGTATTGATCGAGGCAGAATAGTAGTTGAGAGATCTAGGGTAGTAATCAATGTCTGTAGTTAAGATTGATTGTATGAGTTTGAAGATTTATAGGGAAGTGTCCTTAGTAGTTTTACCTAAACTGAATATAAGCAGAAAAGAGGAGTTCTTGAGTAAAACTAAGTTGTTAGAAAAGTTCAAGATTTATGATTTTGAATAATTCTACCATTACGAATTCTTTTTGGCTGTAGTTGCATTAGGAGGTGCAATCATGTTCTTGAAGGTTGAGATGCATAATTATGATGTAAATTGGAGAGGTGGAATACGTTCAAAAGAAACTAAGACTAAGATTAGATATCTTGAATCGGAACTGATGGATGTGTTGTAAAAGGAATGTGTATCGTAGTTTAAATCTTGGTATGAACAGCAAGAGTTAAAGATGTAGGAGGAAGATTTCCTAAATGAATTAGTATTGAAAGACAATTAGTTAAGTTTAATTATATCTCTCACATGAGAGAGGCTAAGGTAAGGTATTAAGGAGAAAGAGTATGGATTGAGAATAAACAATTTGATTTTTAACGGAAAATCAAACGGAGGGTGAGTATGAAGTTTGTTATTAGGTTACAAATGTTGCCTAAGGAAGGATTATGTAAAGGGTACAATGTGGAACCTGGGGATTAAGAAATCCCATTTAGTTTTGAGTCACGAAATTTCGAGAACGGATTTTTTTTTTTTAAGTGGGGTAGTAATGTAACACCCCGATTTTTGCTACTTTCAAAGATCGGTAATTTATGTAAATAAGTTTATATTTTATCTGAGATTTAGGAAATGAATTTGGATAAACCAAAGTCATATTCATACTCTACGTCATCGTAGAGAGTTACGATTAAATTTTGGGTTGAAAATTCAGACCAAACTCGGTCTACGTTTTCGTCGATAGTAAGATTTTACTGATCCAAAAACCTAATTTTGACTCGTGAACGAAACAGTTAGGTTTTAAATCGAATTTCCAACAACTTCGGTAATTTTGATTTTTTCACCAAAAAGTGAAATAATATGTTATACGGGTGAAATCTTAAATCAGGTAATTAACGGAGCTGAATACGGATTTATCGGGATCCGCTAATGGATAAACTTGAAGTTACATCAGGTCAGCTCACCTAGAAAGGCGTACAGTGACTCACCCAAAGTCATGATGATAACGAAAATATCTGAAACGCGTTCACACTAAGAAAATACCAAAATACCGTTGACTTTTCACTAAATGACATTTTTGTCCCTGGGTGAAATGACACTTTTTCCCTTTAAGTGAAAAATTTTGGACACCCTTGCCCCCTCCACACCCTATGCCCAAGGCTTCATGAAAGCCAATCTCCCACTTTTTCTCACAAACTCCATAAACTTCTCACATTTTCTCTCATTTTCTCAGAGTAAAAGCTTAACAAATTTGGTTAAGAAAGTGTTGAATCTTTGCCCATTTTCATTCTCCAAGAGGTATGACTACTCTCTTTGATCCATTAGTTTCATGTTCTTTACTCATTTCTTGTTTTCAAGCCAAGATCAACATGTTTAAAGTTTCTATGTTCAATATTCAAAAATCTCTCGAAAATCATAGAAAAATCATTTTAATGTGAAATCATTTTTTATGATCTAGTCTTATCATCCTCTATCACTATCCCAAAGCATGTAATCAAATAACATGTCTAGCTTATTTTTCTAAGAGAGGCCGAAACCATGACCTTTGGGAGTTAAGAGTTTTGCTTCAAGTTTTTGTATAATGAAACTTGTTTTAGTGTTATGTATGCTTAAGGATCATTCATCCAAGAGTTAGAAATTTTTAGATATCTCTAGATTTTTAAGTTACCATGGCCGAACCTAGACCTTGTGAAGTAAGGAAGTTTAGTTTGTTAATGTTAAAGTTTTGAATTGGTTGTGTGAAGGTGGTTGTTGTTGAGTGGTTCGGGCAATTAATCGGAAGACTAGCGGATCGAGTCAGACAACGTTCATCCAGAGAATTACCTTTGAGAGGTAAGGGGAGATGACCTGAGGAACTTAATTTACGACGGCTGCATACTGTCTTTGTGTGTAAATTGTAAAATTATGATGTACTGTCTTTAACTGTGGAGTGTTTTACTTTATGCTTTAGCCAATTGTTTGATTATGCTTGTTATGGTATGTTGATTGAAATGATGATTGATGTTGTGCTAAGGAACCTAACGTCGGTTAGTGTTCAAAATCAAGTAAAGGTAAAAGCTTCAAAAAGCTTAAGATATAATATTAAGCGGATAAAAGGTTAAAAGTTGTTTTAAGAAAAGATTTGAGGACAAAGTGTCTTGACCCTTTTTTTTTTGGGAACAAGAAAGCGGAATATACTTTATTAAGAAATGAGAAGACACAAGAAAAAAAAATTGGAGAACAAAGTTTAGTTTACAAAAGTAAGTTTTAAAATAAAGTGTTCTTTAGAAATCATCAATAGAGTTAAGACGATAAAACGAGGCATTTTGAGTAAAAGTATTTTCAAGAGTTAAGTTTTAGAAACAAGTTGGTTTTTATTTAGAGAAAAAGAGTTTTCATGAACCGTAATTCAAAAGATGTTTAGAAAAATTTAAAGAAGGTAGAATTTCAAAGTTTTGATGTGTTACTAAAGTATTTCAAAAGAAAAGTGGTTTTGATAAAGAGTTTTACTCTATGGAAAACCGATCCCGATGACTTTGTGTGTAAGCTTCAGAGATGTGAGTTTTGTTATTGTATTTCAAAAGAGAATAGTTAATTTGAAAGTGAACCTAGAAACCGAGATGTCGGGGTTCTAGTGTTCTGCAGAACATGTGGATCGAGGATCCGTGTTAGTGATGTGGTCCTATAAACTTGTGGACAATTTGTGTGCTCTAGAATCCAAAACCCGAAACTGGTGCATCAGTTTATGGTTTTGTGATTGAGTTGTTTGGACTATGTGTCCTTTTTCGTTAATTGGACTTTGTGCCCATTTTGGTTACATGCTTGAAAGACTTGAGAGTCTAAAAGTTGTGGTGGTTGATAGCCTTGAGTGTGACACCCGCTACCCCGCATACGATAAAATTAAATAAAGCATTCAAGTTAAAATAAACTTTAACATGAAAGGTAGCAAGTACCACATGATACGAAAACATTTAAAACACAATCTACAACTGCGGAAAAACATAACATAAAACAAAACCCAAATCCTGATGTCACATAATCAGAGCTGGCAACCACTATCGATATTCCATCAGAACACAACTAACATAACTAAACTATACTATGAGCAAGCGATCTCCTCTGGATCACTCCTCAACATAACCAAAGGTACATGCAAAAAACAACAACAGATAGGGAGTAAGGAACTGTACGTATAAACATAAACGATAATAGAGCAGTTAGCAAGATGATCATGCAGCGGATAAAACATCATAATATAACATACATATTATAACACGTACCATCATAACACATTAATAACATGCTATGCGATGCATAACTACTCCACTACTCCATATGAATGTGGATCCTGAGACGACCCGACATCCCATCAGGAGAACCTAAGATATTAACTAACTTTAATCGCATAATAATCGTTAACGCGCCTTAATAATACGAAGCGAAGCAAAAAATTAAGCGCGGGAGCAAAATAATTTGCGGCACGCAACGCCTCAGAGTACACAGCTCTAAAATATAAAGAAATATATCACATACATCGCTTGCCCCATCAGTAGGGCTACAGTATTAAAGTATACATATAGAGTATATTAATACAAACCAAAATAAAAGTACGAAAAAAAGGTCGAGAGACAACTCTCCGGCTAACCACGATCACTGCCCAACCTCTCGAGGCTAGGATTCGTGGCACGTCCTTCGGCGTCAGACTCGTAAGGAATGTCGAGCTCCTTAGCAACTGGTTCCTCCTCGAGGTTTTCCCATAAAATAAAAGTAACACATACAGAAAAATACGGGAGATAAGAAACATATATCATCAATATGGGAGAGGGGCATCAGTACAACATATATATACATGCATCACAGCACACATTTAAAATATACAACACAACATCATCCGTCACTTGAGTCATACATCACAACCATCTCAAAAGTCATTCTCTCGGATAATTCTATAAGAGGGATACTAATCCCTATGTATATGCTGACTTCCCTATATGCATGTCGGCCGATACATCACGTCTCCAGTTGGACATCACCGTCGGGATTATATCACATCACGTCCCCCATTGGACATCCCCGCCTCGAGATTAAAAACATCATGTCTTCAATTGAACATCCCACTATGGGACAAAATGCTGTGGTATGAAATGATATGAAAATGCAACAAACATCCATCGCAGGTTGATACCGGAACCTCACACCTAAGCACTCGGCCATGACCACGGTACACCACATCACATCAACATCAACATCATCATCAACATCAACATTAGCATCAACATCAGCATCACGACACCTTGCGTCTACGAGTCACAGCTCCATGGTTGGGACTACAACGATATTAACCCGAACAACGTCAACACTCACTATACTCTCATCAACACTCAACCAGTCAAATCACAATAAACATCGCAACAGAAAATCTTTCCAGTACAGTTATCATCACAGTGTCAGACAAAAGTTTATCACACAGACAGTGCAACAAAATAAGTAAACAGATAATCAATGACAGTTCAACAAAATAAGTAAACAAATAGTCAATTAAATAATTCAACACAATCAACCTCAATCAATCACATCATCCATAATATCAACTTAGCGGTGATAACCCAAAAGTGCCTATACCTAGGGTCCAGACACTTTATCCAGGGCTCAACCTCGAGTAGGGATTAAGGGTTCCCCTACACACACATATACACAGATATATATATATATATATATTCTATACTAAACTTGCCTTCCTGACGATAAAGTTCTTTCTCCCCACCTTAGTAAAGTTCCTGGTGCAGCCCCGACTTCGGATTGTCAACAATCAATCGGGTGCGCTTTCGATCGTTCGAACAATGGCAAATCCTTTACAATAAAGCACAACTAGAAATCAATATAGTTCAATCAAAATTCCCTATATTTTGTGTATAGGTTGAAATGAAGATGATTTAAGAAAGGAAGTAAAATTGCACCAGAATGTCATTTTTTTCTCGCCGACCTGGAATTGCTTAGCGAAATACTTGCGCTAAGCGAATGATGTTTCTTTAGCATGAAAAATTATGCTTTAGCTAAGCAATTTTCTTGCGCTTAGCGATTCTTAAGCATACCTAAGACATAATCCATGATCAATTCTCAAAGATTTGAATCAAAACCCTTTAAACCAAAAACCTAGGGTTCGGCCCTCATGGATAAAAATAAACTAAGATTTTGATTTGGTTTCCTAATCACTTGGATTACATGATTAAGGAATGAAATAGGTGAAATCAAGAATTATTTCACAAAAATTGAAAAAGAACCCATTTTTTTCCCCCCCAAAAATGGACCTAGGTTCGGTTCCTCCAAGATAAATAGGATAGGAAGATTATTTGATTGCATGCTTGTATATAGTGATAGTAGAGGATGAAACTAGATCATAGAAATTGGTTTGGCATTAAAAGGATTTTTCTACAATTTTCTAGAGATTTTTGAAGTTTAAGCTTCAAAGTTGGAAAAGCTTGAAAATGCATGAATCAATGGAGGAAACATGAAGTTTAAGAGCTCAAGGATAAAGTTCACACCTCCTTGATGCTAAGGATGAGCAAAGGATCAACTTTGCTTCACATTTTCTTTGAAGATCTTAAGAGAAATGAAAAGAAAATGATGAAGAAAGTGAAGAAATGGAGCAGAAGAAGAAAAAGGAAGAAGAAGACAAAGAGAATGGAGCAGAGAGAGAGAAAGAGGGGGTGGGGTCACTTTTTAGATATTTTCACTTAGGGTAACTTAAGAGTTAAGAAAAGGGTAAAATGGTCATTTTGTAAAAAGACCAAGGGCAATTTGGTCATTTCGCGTCCAGATATTTTGAAAATCATCATGATACTGGCACGAGTCCCCAGATGAATTGACACTGACTTGCCATGAAGATTATCCGCTCGTGAGTCCAATAAAACCCTTATACGGCTCCAATCGTCACCCAGTTCGACTATTGGCCCGAATATAATATATTATTTTCATTTTCGAACGTCAGGACCCGTTTTTTCGAAAATATAGGAAACGTGATTCTAAGACTAACTGTCTCGTTCACGGGTCCAAATTAGGTCCTGATAGTAGTAAAGCACTACTGTCAGTGAAAAACGCAGACCGGACTCCGTCTGAGTTTTCGACCCAAAAATTAACCATAGCTTCCTACGATATCGTAGAGCTTAACTATGGTCTCGGATTATTTTCTTTCACACTCTAGACCCTTTCATAAAATAGGAACATACAAATACTGTTTAATTACTATTAGAAAGCTTTTAATGCGTTTTAAAGAAAACGGGGTATTGCAGATCCATCAACATTAACTCTAGAAAGACGATTAGGAGTACATATCCATGTTAACCATCCTGCATCAACGTTGGAACACTCACCAAACCATGGGTGACGTCCGTGGATACTCTCAACTAATCCTGATAACGTACGGTGTCTCGTCAGGGGTAGTCAGGTTATCGATAGGACACTCCGGCCACGGGTTGCAAGTCCATGCCATATGGAACCTCCTTATCCAACTCTACCCTCATGGCCGGGATAACAGCCATTGTGGTCTCCACAGTCGCGATTCATCGTTTGCTTTCCGCCCAAACTGTCATCTCTATGCAATGATGCATGCAATGTCCAACCAACATGCAAACACATGTCCAACCATCCATCATCAACACCATTACATGGCTATCAACTTTGACCAATAAGCATCAAAGACGATTTATCACCATCAAACTTGACCAATAAGCATCAAGAATGATTTATCAACATCAAACATGACCAATAAGCATCAAGAATTATTTAACCAACAACATCGGTAACAGTACGTTGTTGCTCATAACATCATCTTCTCATTAATTAATCTCTTTATTAAGTCTCCATTATTACATCCATCCATATCGTTACCCTAGTTCATTAACTATCATCAAGGTTGTGTTTTATAATCTCTTATATCATATTTTCATTCCAAAAAGGGTATTAAATTTCTTTTTATAAAAACAGTGAAGTTTCTCAATTCTGACAGTGGCACGACCTGAGCACGAGCGTGCTGGCCAACTAGCATGGGCGTGCTGTGCTAAAGGACATGCGTGCTAAACAGCGTCACTTTTCTTGTTTTTCCAACATGGGCGTGCTGGCTTTACTGGGCAGAGAGCACGGGCGTGCCGATAATGAGCACAGGAGTTCTCAATGCTGTTACAGCAACTCAGTTCTGGGAACTAAGCAGCTTTTCTAGATTTCAACATCCCAAATCAATCCTAAGGTTCTTGACTAATCCATTGGCATTAATCTCACCCTTCATCAACGTCTTTATGTTTTATGCACATACACTAGACTAATCCTAATTTTAGGCTTAGCGCTAACATCCTTATGTCATTTATTAACATAGTTTTAACAACAACTTCAACATACCAATTCATACAATCATGGCATATCATCATCATCATAAACAACATCATAAACGTCATGCCAAGATCATACAAACCATTTAAACAATTAACAACATGTATAAACAACCATAACAACTTCATACAGCAATCAAGGCATATAGCACACAAATACGGTCATGGGTTAACCCTCATCTTATGCTATCATAGAACCTATATGTTATACTAATCCCTTCTCCCCATACCTGGCGTAATGATTCCAGCCTATGAGCCAACCAGACCGAAGTCCAAGCTTGATTCCTCCAAACGGGTTCAACAGGTTCAACGAGCTTTGACCATGAGCGCCAAGGCAAAATGATAAGCTAATTCCCCAAACAAGGAAAGGAAGGGAATTAACACAAGGGTTATGCACATACCTCGATTAGATCCTTGGGGAACTAATCAGCTAGTTGTCGTTCACAGTACTAGCACACGAACAACGAAGTCTAGTTTGACAGGGAGAAAGCGGTTCAACACCAAACTCAAAGGATCCAAAGAAAAGGATGAATAGGGTTGGTTACTGTACCTCAGAGTAACATTAAGCTAGCAGCTTAACTCCAAATGCAACAGCAAACACCACAGGGATGTGTTCTTGATGAAGAAAACCCAACCAGGATTGAAGAACGCTCAAGGATTCAATGGGAACCCAGGAGAGAGGTTAAAGACGGCTGTTTCTAACTCTAGGAAAGACGCCTATCGGTTTTAGGTTGAGCAGAAGGGGTATAAAAAGAATTAGGACGAAACGGGTCAACCTAAAGCCCAAAACGCGTTTCTGGTGCGCACGAAGAGCACGGGCGTGCTGAACAACTGGCACGGCCGTGCTGAACGAGAGCACTGGCGTGCCACCCTGTCAGGATCATTGATCTGACTCGTTCTGTGGTCTAACTACCCCAAAACACATCCCTAAACATCTAACGTAAGCATAACAACACATAACATATATATAACAACAAGGATACATATATAACAACATTTTATAACAAGCAAGCGAAAACTAGGGTGTTACATTGAGCTGCAACAAGGGAATAACTATATGAAACAGAAAACTTACGAAAAAAAAAAGGTTTTCTCATGCATTTATTTTTTGGCAGACGTGCCATCAGAATGGGGGACTTTGACGGCAGGGAACTCTATGATGACTTTAAGTCATTGTGTTCATTGTGCCTTGATGGACAATGGTGTCATACGTTTTGGAACATATTGTGCCTTGAGTTGGTCAATATAGTATGACTTTATTACAATTTGTCAAGTACCGCTAAATGTAATCCCATGTGAGAATTGTGTAGTGTCATGGTGTTCATGTACTTCTAAATAGCACATTGGTGCTAGACATTGTTGCCTGATGGCTAATGCATTGCGAGCCTGATTCGCAAATTGAAAGAAGATGGGATTTTCGAAAATTAATAATCAAGTATTAGATAACATATATGGAAATGTCATGCATATATTTTCAAAATAACGATGACTGTTGCGTATGAGACCCTTGCTTTACCTACGTTGTTATAATATTCTATGTTATGTGTATGATGCTTCTGAGTCGTATTTGAAATATATATATATATATATATATATATATATATATATATATATATATATATATATATATATATATATATATATATATATATGATCCTGCTGTTTTGTATGTGGTGTATGTGGTTATCGCATTTTGAGTTCATATATTGATTTCTCACCCTTGCTTGTACATTTTAGACATCCTATTGTGTTTTTGGATACGTGTACAGATGTTTATCGATGGTCCTCAGGGTCACTTCGGGACCCTGTAGCTTGAGTTTCTGGATGTTGACGACGAAGATATGCGGACTGTGGACGAAGAGGCCCAGTCTCACTGGTACGATGTATACTAAGTAGTATGTTCGATCGTCCTTAGAGTTTTCTTTTATCAGACCAGCTCTTAGGATCTAAAATGTTTAAGTCAAGTCTTTCGACTTTGTTTATGTATGTTGTGTATTAAGAGATTGAAAAAGGAGGTACGCCTTATGACGAAGTTGAAATTACTTTGATAGTTGATGAGTTTCAATTTGTTTCATCAGATTGTTAAAGTTTCACTTTGGTATCAGATTTCCGTAACTACTCTATTGAGTTATTTTCGAAAAAGTTTTTAATTAAAAAAAAAAGATATTTGGGATACGAAATGTGACATCAAGAGGGGGTGTTACACTACTTCATCAATCCTTTGATGAGCAACTGGATCACGAGCAACCACAGTTGTAGATGTATCCAAGGTTGTAGCAGGATTGGTAGCAGACAAGTCTGGGGACACAGGCCCAGAGAGAGGACTAGGAGGAGGGGTAGGAGGTAGTTCTTCCACTAGAATATCATATTCAGGCTGAGGACAGAGAAAAACATTGGTGGATAAGGTGGTGACAACGTCATTGTTGGGGAAAGAAAAGATCCAAAAACAGATTAATCCAATCTTCAATCAAAGGAGAATTTGATTGAGTTTTCATATACTCATAATATATTCTAATGAGATTGATTGGGGTCACATTGGTGGATGTGCGAAAATTTAACAAAAAGAATGGTAAAACAACAAAGACAGGTGGGAAGGTATAGATGGAGGGTGAGAAGGGATAAAGAGCATAAGCAGACACATCCATGGTTGTTAGAATCGCGAGTTGACTCGCTGACTCGGACGAGTCCACGAGTCTGGGTGTGGAAATCGGGCGAACTCGGAGGTAGAATCGCCGGAGGGGTAGACTCGGCCGTGACTCGCTCGGACTCGGCTGGACTCGATAGACTCGCGAGTCCGAGTCCGAGTCGGCGAGTTTGGTTCATCAGCTCTGATGCCTGAAACGCTGCGTTTTTGGGTCCAAAATTTGGATCCATTTTCTTCTTCGAGAGACTGATTTGCTTCTTCCCACCGTTTTCTTCTTCCTCTTCGCGAAAACACAACACCTCCAACCCTAACAACGTTCTTCCTCCCTGTCGCGCCTCCCTTTGGCCTCGCCGGACTTGGCCGCGCCACGCCTGCCTTCGATCGCTCGCGCCTCCCTTCCCTGCACGCAAGTTCTCCTCCTCCTCCCTTCTCCTCTCTGGTTCGCAAGTTCTCCTCTCTGCCTTAGGTCGCGCGACGCGGCTCCCTTCTCCTCCCTGCACGCAAGTTTTTCACTTGCTCTCTTATATCACTTCACTTGCTTTCTATTTCTTACAATGTCTTGCTCTCTATAAAAATCACTTCAGTTGGAGTGCAACACCCTTTCCCGAGTGTCACATTCCCGAACGTTTATAAGGCCGAAAATATTTATTAATGCGGAAAATACGATTTTTCTTTTTCTTTTATTTTCATAAAGATGTAATGGGATTAGTAAAGGTAAATAAATAATACTAATAAGTGAACTTAGGTTCACCATGCATTACTAGGACATACATACAGTATTATAATACAGAAAACAGAAAACAGAAACAGAAACATCAACATTACTATATACAGACATAAGTCTAATGTATGACTGACATAAGAAAATACAATAAGTACTAGGAGTCATAGCTCCCAAAAGGTACTACAAAAACTGACATAGTCTGGCCGACAACAAAACTAAAACAGCAAAAGAGTCCACCTCCGAACTCAAAGGGACTGCGGAACCGAACCATCGTCCCGTCCATCTGTTCAAGCATCAACAGCAAGTACCAGCAGAAAACATACAGATATGGGTGAGATTCCCGTTCATCAACACAACAAAACAGCAGTAGTAAAGACAGGACGACTCACCGGGTAACGACGTACCCAACATGCTTACAAAGGTTCTCAGTATAAATCATATTAAGCAGTTAACAACATAATAGCATGCTAAACATTTAACAGCATAATATAAGGCATCCTTAAACAATACAGCGATGTATAACAGTAAATGTAAACATCAATAGCCATAAACATCCATAGCCATAAACATCAATAGCCATGCAATGCAATGCAATGTATATGACTCAATGTCAATGTCACTGGGTACTACTCTGACCCCTACTCCATGGAGCTAACAAAACATTCGGAGAGAGTGAATGGGAGGACATGTTCCGGTTTCTGCCAGCCATGAGCAAGATGCTACAACATTCGTAACGTGCACATATCTGGCTTTACGGTAACACTCTCGACCAAACATGAAAAGTACGGCATCTAGTAGAGGATGTCAGTGTATTGCACGGATTCGCCACGACACAGAAGAATCACCAACTGGTCACATGTCAGCCCTTCCAACCCTGATACCTCCAAAAAGACCATTGAAGAACGTCACCGTAAGATTCGCACCCGCATCAAGGTGTAAGCTCAACTCCTAGGCTCAAGGCCTTACAACTATGCACATGAAATGCCAATGCTTACACAAAGCAGATGCGATAAAACAATGTCTATCCATTAGATAAACCTCAAGGTTCACTAAGGTTCTCTTCCTTAGGAACTACACACATCTTTGTTTCATAAAACATTTATCCATCGGATAAATATCTCGTGATTCCTTTGGAATGATCCAGACTGCTTTCAGAATCGCCGACTGTCCCCACAAACCAACACAAGTCTTTTCAGCGTGTTTTGTCCTCACTCACACGCTTTCTAGGAAACTTCCCAGAAGGTCACCCATCCCATAATTACTCTAAGTCAAGCACGCTTAACTATAAAGTACTTATGTTCTAAGTTCCCGAAAAGAAGATAAATCTTGTTGGTATGGGTAGTACCAATCAATTCTTATATGCCTTCCCTTAACTATACAGTCCCATACCTGCATAGCCTCAGGATTCCTTCCACTGTACAGTCCCATACCTGCACAGCCTCAGGATCTCTCTCATTCCGGTCATCACAAGACGGAAACAATTGAACGATTAACCTGGATCCGAATCATCGGTCCGTCCTCGAACTATTGTTTCAAAAACCAAAACGTTTCGTGTTTGTGTTTACATCTTATGAATTAAGTCTCAAGTCCTAAGCATTATGAATAAGGATTGAGAATCCTCTTAGATAAGTCTTTAAGCCTTTCTAAGATATTAATCCCTTGTCTTTCAATTAAGGAAACAAGTGTTGATTTCACTTAAGTCTTATGAACTCATTGATGTACTAAGTCATCAATGGTATAGTACATGGTCTTGTTCCACCACATACCATACTTAATTAACCCTTGTCTTCAACTCTAAGTCAATTACTTAACTTAGGTTTTTAAAACGTAAAACTTTACAATTTGAGTTGAAAAACACTCTTTATAAATAAACCATTTCTCGCGAGGCGAAGGTCTATGTCGCGACGCGAGGCTGAGAAGTTATCTTTACTGCTTAGACAGTCCTTCTGCTTCGCGAGGCGAGGATTGTATCGCGACGCGAGGCAGAGAAGTGATCTTTTCTATTTAGGCGGTTCGCGGGGCGAGAACTGCTTCGCTACACGAGGCCGAGAAGTTGCATCTTTGCTACTTAGGCAGTTCGCGAGGCGAGACGACTTCGCGACGCGAGGCCGAGGAGCTGCATCTTTGCTGCTCGGGCTAGTCCACTGTTTCGCGAGGCGAGGCAAGGTTAGCCTGGCGAATGCCTTATCTTCCCTCTGTCTTGCGAGGCGAGACGGGGTTCGCGGGGCGAGTGCCCTGTTTTTCATTTTCCCTAACTCCTTCATTATTTCTTCTTTTGAAACACTTAGTTTGATTAACAAACCTATGGCTAATGAAAAGACATTTTCCACTTTGGTGACACACTTTAAAGGTTAAAACTTCATTTGATCTTTGGATCAAAAATCACTTTTGTTTCTCTTTGAAATCCTAGGTTATGAAATCATGTTTTGTTGCATCAACACTTTACCAAAACAAGAACAACATATGTTCTTATATTTTCCTCTTACTAAGGCCACAAGCCTACTCCAAAGAAAATGGAGACTTCACTTCACCAACAAAGCACATGTAGCTCAAAAGCTCATACAATTATGATAAGCCACAATACACATTTCTACATCATAATCAAACATCCAAGTCCATCACACATCATGGTCTCATTATCCAACCATAAAAGTCCATACTTGATCTAGTGATCAAAGTAGGTTTTTCAACATACATGGAAATGATTTTCATTCAATCATATCTTCATCAACATATGCTAAAGCACACTACAACATACTCAAGCATAAACTCATCATGACAATTTTGTTCTCCAAGAGAACTTAACAAAACTTAACATATAAAAGTGAACCCAAACTAAAGGGTTTCACCCACACATAAACTTAAACAGCCATTCTCACTACCACCATCTTGGTGTGATGAGGTCCTTCTCCCCATACCTGTTGAAGAGCAGATTCCCGGATCAAAGTCGGTTGATCGGTTTCTGAACTTCCTGATAATCGTCAACAACTACAACAACACAACAATCCAACATTAAACAACAATCAAAGCCAATCTCACCAATTCTCACAAAGAGGGTTTCGGCCACCCTAAAGAGAATAAAGCTAGGAATTGATCTTGGTTTCCCATTTCATGGATTCAAAGGCATTAGGAAAGCTAAGGATGAAATCAAGTGTTAGAAATCAAAAATTGATGAAAAACACTATTCATCATCATCAAGAAGGGTTCGGCCCTAATGTGCTTTTTGAGCTATGATGAGAGTTGAATCATAAGCTCTTGGGTTTAGATAGAGAATGATGAGATGAGTTCAAAGAACTTGGTCTCACATCAAAATGATTTTTCTACAATTTCCTATGGATTTTCAAACTTTTGGATCTAAGAAATAATTTTCATGAAAATGAAGATTGATCTTGAAATAAAGAGATATTCAAGAAGCTAAGAGATCATAGAAGTGATCTTACCTTAAAATGATGGAAGATTGCTCAAGGAATCAAGTGATTCCAACAAGTGATTCAAGCTTTTCAAGAAGAAAAATGGAGTTTCTCTTCAAGAACAACAATGGTGTTCTTCTTTGGGCAGAAATTTCGTGAATGAGGGGCTGGAAGGGGCTGAGTTCAGCCTTAAAACAAGTCACTTAAGGGCAAAAAGGTCATTTGCCAAAAGGGTAAAATGGTAAAAGTGCAAAAGGCTAAGGTTAGGGGCATTTTGGTCATTTCGCGTCTAGATTTTCCCGATCGTCATGACGACTCTGGCATACTCTCCCAAGTGTCCTGGGATGTTGTGATATCAAGATTATCTGTTGGCGAGTCTCGGTAAGTCCATATGTGGCTCCGTTCGTCACCCGATTGAGAATTCCGCCCGAACGAAGGTCAGGAAGTTATTTTTCTGAAATTTTTACGAAATTTAACCAAAACGCAGAGAATCAAATTCTAAGACTTACTGTCTCGTTCACGGGTCCATCTGAGGTCTTTTGAGCAGTAAAATCATACTGTCAGTGTAAAAACGCAGACCGGACTCCGTTTGAGTTTTTGACTCAAAACTTAATCGTAGCTTCCTACGATATCGTCGAGCATGACTATGGTCCCGGAATATTTTATTTCCATTCCTAAGACCTCGAATAAAATAAAGACATTAAAATACTGAAGAATTAGAAAACGTGAAAATCGGGGTGTTATATGGAGGATTAGATTTAGACATGTGAAGAAATTGATTATGTACTTGACATATGTTTGTATTCCTAATTTACTACTATTTGGATTTGGATTATGAGTATGTATGACTACTTAAGTTTTAATGATTATGAATTTATGATAATGTTAATTGGCTTTATTACTATTTTGTTACTTTTGTGTTATGTATATATGTCATTTATAGGTATTTTTTATCGTAGGTAGACTCTTACGAGTCTACGTGTCGAGTCTACCCCCCTCCACGAGTCAACCTAGACTCGCGAGTCTGACAACCTTGGACACATCAATGGTAGGGATGCCTTCTTTTCTTGAGCAATAAGAGATGAACTGCTACCTTCTGTGCGAGTCTTCACACATCTATGAAATTTTAGCTTCTTGTCATTCATAGGAATCATATAGGCCACTTGTTCTCCAAAAATGGCAATAGCCTTTTGTTTACATTTTAAGGTCATAGAATCAGGCTAAACTTTGATCACAGTGGAGGGCTTGATGATGATGGATGGATTAGGTTTCCATTTGAGAGTGTGCTTCAGACTTTATAGTTTCAACACCATGGCTCTCTTTAGTTCCAGAGCAGCAATAACAACCATATCTTTCCCACTCACTTTAGCAGAAGTACAATCAATAATTATGGTAACAGGTCTTTGAGCCAAATTGGGGTAATAAGGTGGTATGGAGGAAAGAGGTATGGAGCTATGTCTGGTAGAAGAGAAAAGATCAGGAAAATCCTTCTCGAAGATTGATCCAAGAAGTAGAAGACACTTCAGATGACTCATCCATCTCCATGATGTCAAAATCAGTAGCCTGATAGCCAAAAGAGACATATGTGGAATGAGTGAAGGTGGGTGATGATGGAGGAGTAGAAGGTTGTGGAGATGAAGAATCAGACAATTGTGGTATCTTTTCAATGATGGGGAATAAGGATGGTTATTGTGGTGATGGTTGCTTTTCTGGTGAAGATGAGGGTGAGGGTGAGGGTGTTTCTTGTAAAACCAACTTCCTCTTCACTCTAAAAGAATGTCTCAGAGGCCTTTTTCTTGGTTACTGTGGCCCTTCTCTTTTTAGGGATCTCAGCCCGTTCAGCATGAGACTCCCCCTCAGCTGGTGTGGTTTCCTCAGACAACTTTCTCATAACACTTTTCTTCTTTTTACTGAAAGCAGCAGAGCTTCAGCTTGTCTTCCCTGAGTCTCTTGTGCATGTTGAGTTTCAGTATATCCTTCTTGCTGGCTTTCCTCAACAGCAATATCTTCAAACTTCTCTAGAGGCATGTTCATCAAGGATAATGTCTTTGTGTTGATCTCAGTGCACAAGTTGAAGCTAATCTCAGAATGCAGATTTGCTAAGCCATTAGCCCTAAAAATCCTAGTCAAAAGCATGCCATATGGGTAAGATGCTTTGACAGATGTCTTAACCGACTTCTTCATGTGTCTGAATATCAAGTCGGTAAAATCTACTTTGATTTTCAAAACTAAGTGATAGAGGGCAAATTTCTCAATTTTACTAACATGGTCTCTAGAGCCAGTTCTAGGCATGACACACTTAATGAGTAAGACATGTAAGAACCTATATTTGGGGGTCAGTTGCTTGGACTCATGACTTTTAGGTTGAGGAACCCCATAGAGGGCAATGTTTATTATCTTCTTCTTCTATCCCAGATGCCCAGTCAGAAGTATATCCAACACCTTCTTGTGCACATTTTGTCACATCAGCAAGTGAATCATGGGTGATGATGATATGGTCATCCCCAACATCTCCGCGAATCATAGCAGTGACGTTTGTTAGAACAACGCACCTGTCTATCGGGTCACACTTACACAGGATAGACGGGTTGCAGGGCATAGACGGGTTGTGCGAGGCACACACACAAAGTATAGACGAGTCGCGCAAAGCACACACACACGCACGCGGGCATAGACGAGTCACGCAAGGCACACAGACAGGTCGCGATAAAACGCAGACGAGTTAAACACACACAATAGACTTATGAACAGTGTATAGACAGATTACGAAAATTGCTGAATAATTGCACACACATTTATTAATCCATTAGCAAGTATTTATACACACTTAGGAGTTAATCCCACACGGATTAACTAATTACAGTTACACTCTAACTGCCTAACTAACTCAAACTGAATTAACTAACTCAATACACTCCCTTTAATTCAGTTTACTCTGTCATATGCATAGACACTTAACTGTGATATGCATAGACGCTTAACTGTGATATGCATAGACGCATCACTATGAAGTCTAACATCCCAACTAGGTTGGCACCCTAGACTTCACCATTCATTTGCAGCACATCACACACACTCTACTGGATATTTGACAAAGACACAATTCCCAGCTTATCTCTCAACAATTTGAATTTTTCTCCCTTTAATGCTTTAGTCAGTATATCTGCCCTTTGATCTTCATTGCGGCAGTAAACTAAGCTCAACTTCTCCTTATTCACTTGATCTCGCAAAAAATGAAATCTAGTCTCAATGTGTTTACTTCTTCCATGTGCAACTGGATTTTTAGCAAGATTGATAGCTGATTTGTTGTCTACTAGAAGCTGCATCTGAACATCACTTTTCAAATGTATCTCTTCTAGTAATGATTCAAGCCACAAAGCCTGACATGCACCATAAGAGGCTGCAATGTACTCTGCCTCACAGGATGAGAGTGCAACAACAGGTTGCTTCTTTGAACTCCAGGAAATAGAGGCATTTCCCAACATGAATACATATCCTGTTGTGCTTCTTCTATCACTTTTATCTCCACACCAATCAGAGTCAGAATACCCTCTGAGTGCAATCTCTGAAATAGGCAAACTGTTAGAGTACAGTATACCATAATCAAGTGTACCTTTTACATACCTCAAAATTCTTTTTGCAGCCAGAAGATGTGAGGTTCTAGGACTTTCCATAAATCTGCTAACAAGACCAACACCATAGGTAATATCTGGCCTACTGTTGCACAGGTATCTAAGTGAACCAACAATCTGCTTGAAGAGAGTGGAATCAAAAGCTTTCTCACTTTCACCTTTCTCAAGCATAAGGTTGTTTTCAACAGGAGTGTCAGCTTGATTGCAGTCAAACATATGAAATCTTCTCAACACGTCTGATGCATACTTTCTTTGATGCAGCAATATACCTTTTCTGGTAGTCACAAACTCCATTCCCAGAAAATATGAAAGTATGCCTAAGTCAGACATTTCAAACTCAGCCATCATTTTTCTCTTGAACTCTTCAATTTCTTCACTCTGATTTCCAGTCACAAGCAAATCATCTACATACAGACATACTAGTAGTAGATCCGATGTATTAGAGACTTTCACATACACTCCATATTCCACACTGCATTTGCTGAAGCCTAACAATAAGAGAAAATTATCTATTCTCTTGTTCCAAGCCCGAGGAGCTTGCTTCAATCCATATAAGGCTTTATACAGCTTATACACCTTTTCTTCACTGCCAGTTATCTCAAACCCGGGAGGTTGACACACATAGACCTCCTCATCAAGGGATCCATTTAGAAATGCTGACTTGACATCCAACTGATGTAAAGTCCACCTTTTTGCACTTGCAAAGGCTACAACAAGCCTTATTGTCTCAATTCTAGCCACAGGAGTAAACACATCTCCATAATCCAGCCCTTTCTTTTGTAGGAACCCTTTTGCCACCAACCTCGCCTTGTATTTGGCTACTGAACCATCAGGATTCATTTTGGTTTTGAAGACCCATTTCACTGCAATTGGCTTCTTTTGCTTGGGGAGGGCAACCAACTCCCAAGTGTCATTTTTATTAATAGATTGTAGTTCCTCCTGCATTGCTGCAACCCATTGAGGTTCCTTAACTGCCTGCTCAAAAGTCACAGGTTCCACATCTGCATACAATGCTAACTGAACCAAATCACCTTCTCCTGCTATTGCACTATCAGGAAACATCACAAAGTCAGTCAATCTGGTTGATGGTTGCCTATTCCTCTGTGGTCTTGTAGTATAAGTTTCAGCAGGAGCAACATCTTGCAGTTGTGTAGCATTCTGATCAGGATCTGCCAAAGTGACAGGGACCCGTCTATCAGTTATGCCTCTCAGTGGGGTTTGGTTCCAATCCCAAGTATTGGACTCATCAAAAATAACATCCCTGCTAAAGATCACCTTCATGCTGACTGGATCATATAGCTTATAAGCCCCTGTAGGATGATAGCCAAGCATTACCATCTTCTCACTCTTGTTCTCCAGCTTGCTTCTCTTTTCATCTGGGACATGTCTATAGCAAAGAGAACCAAAAATTCTCAAATGGCCCACAGCTGGCTTCTTCCCTGTCCAAGCTTCCTCAGGAGTAGTGCAATTCAATCTCTTGGTGGGACACAAATTTAGGATGTATACTGCAGTTGCTAATGCTTCACCCCAGAAGCATCGTGGCATTTTCTTACTTCTCATCATGCTCCTTGCCATATTCAAAATAGTTCTATTTCTCCTCTCAGCAGTGCCATTATGCTGTGGAGTATAGGGAGCTGTCACTTCATGAATTATGCCCTCTTTTTCACAAAAATTCTCGAGCTCTCTTGATGTGAACTCACCTCCACCATCTGTTCTTAAAATCTTTAAGAACCTACCACTTTGTTTTTCAACAAGAACTTTAAATTTCTTAAAAACATCAAATACCTCAGATTTTCTTTTAATGAGAAACAACCATATTTTTCTTGTATAATCATCAATAAAAGAAACAAAATACTGGTTACCTCCAAGAGAGACTTCTTCAAATGGTCCACAAACATCTGAGAAAATGACTCCAAGAGGTTCAGTAGCTCGTGTAGCAACATGTGACTTGAAAGAGTTTCTCGGTTGTTTCCCTATCATGCACCCTTCACACACTTGTTCTGGTAGATGAATGGAGGGAAGATCATACACCATCTGACTATTTTTCAGCTGACACAGGCTTCTGAAGTTGAGATGGCCAAATCTCAGGTGCCACAGCCAGCTTTCATCTTGGACAGCTGCTGACAAGCTGAGTAATTCAGCCACCTGAATATCAATCTTAAAGGTCCTATTATTGGACAAAGGAGCCTTCAAGATCATCTTTCCCTTGCTGTCATAGACACTCATCTGATTATTTTGGAGATTCATAGAGAATCCCTTCTCTAGTAACTGCCCCATGCTTAGCAAATTATTTTGCATGGTTGGTACATAGAGAACATCAGCTATGTAGGCTGGTTTCCCATCTTTCCTCTTAATCAATACTTTCCCTTTTCCTTCTGATCTTATGGAACCGTTGTCAGCAAACCTCACATTGCTCTTGACTGCCTCATCAAGTTCTACAAACCAACCTTTATTCCCAGTCATGTGATTGGAGCACTATGTGTCTAGATACCAAGAACCAGAATTTGTGCCTTCTGTTCTGGTAGTAACCATCAGAAGAACTTGATCAGAGTCTGAGCTTTCACCATGGGCAGCATTTGCTTCTTGTTCATCTCTGCTGGTAGAAGCCTTATTGGTTCTGCACTCATCAGCAAAATGGCCATATCTTTGACAAGCATAACACTTTACCTTGCTTTTGTCAAATTTTCTCTGACCTTTCCACCCTTTGCCACCTCCTTGTTTGCTGAAACTTTCCCCTTGATCTTGACCAGAATTGGGATTCCCATCAGCTCTCCACTTGCTGCTTTTAAACTTTCCTTTGCCCTTCCACTTCTTGCCAGTGTCCTTTCCTCCTTTCTTACTGATCTGAGCTTGGAGTGCTTGCTCAGAATTTCGCTCAGCACTTCTTTCATTCAGCCTTTGTTCATGAGCCTCCAAGGACCCTTGTAACTCTTCCACCTTCAACTCCTCAAGATTCTTAGACTCTTCAATAGCAACCACAATATGATCGAATTTGGAAACCAAGGTTCTAAGAATCTTTTCTACTATCATTACATCAGTAAAAGTTTCACCACAAGCTTTCATCTGATTAGTGAGAGTCAGTACCTTTGTGAAGTAATCAGCAACATTTTCTTGCCCCTCCATCTGCAACAATTCATACTGTCTTCGTAAAGTCTGGAGCCTCACTTTCTTGAGTCTATCACCACCCACATGACTCCTCTCAAGAATATCCCAGGCTGCCTTGGAGGTTTTCGCAGCAGAAATCCTCTCATAATTGGCTGAGTCCACACATTGATGAAGCAAGAACAGAGCTGTGTAGTCCTTCTTCTTGGACTCCTTGAATGCCAATCGTTGCGCATCTGTGGGGTGTACCCCTAATTCTTGGAGGCCAATTTTCACCACGTCAGACACATCTTTGAAGCCAAAGATTACCTCCATCTGGTTCTTCCATCGGTCCCAGTTCTTGGAATCAATTTGCACACCACACTAATGACCAGAATCACACTCCTGATCCCAAGGCCGTAAAGCTCTTGATGCCAAATGTTAGAACAACGCACCTGTCTATCGGGTCACACTTACACAGGATAGACGGGTTGCAGGGCATAGACGGGTTGCGCGAGGCACACACACAAAGTATAGACGAGTCGCGCAAAGCACACACACACGCACGCGGGCATAGACGAGTCACGCAAGGCACACAGACAGGTCGCGATAAAACGCAGACGAGTTAAACACACACAATAGACTTATGAACAGTGTATAGACAGATTACGAAAATTGCTGAATAATTGCACACACATTTATTAATCCATTAGCAAGTATTTATACACACTTAGGAGTTAATCCCACACGGATTAACTGATTACAGTTACACTCTAACTGCCTAACTAACTCAAACTGAATTAACTAACTCAATAACGTTGTCCTTGGTGACGATTTCATTTCTCCAAAATGCCCTAACCAACACAGGGTAGATAACCTCAACTATTGTGAAGAAGGGTGCCTACCCAGCTGCAGCGATTTCTGCACTTAGATTCATGCCCGTACTGCTCCATTCTTCAAAGTTAGGAACCTTACCAGGGTGAATCTTTTTCATTTCTCCAACAGAGAGACGCGCTTGCTCAGCAAGAGTTTGAAGAACACTTTTGGGTGCCATTTAGAGGGAAGGAAATTTAGGGTTTTCAGATAAGGGGTTTTGAGAACCTTGAAGACGAAGGGAATTCAGTGAACAAGAGAGAGCTTGAGTCGTTTTCAGAAGTTGAGGAAGTTTTCCTTAGTACGGTGCGTGTTTTTGAAAGCCAAGAAAAGAAGCTTTTTTTTTTTAATAAATTTTGAAAAGACAGTTTTGAGAAGACAAGATGTTTTTTAAAAGGGAGGGAAATTGCAATGTACACGTGTCTCAGTCAGGGTAAGTATTTTAAGAATGCTCTGAGCCACATCATCAGACGCTTGACTCACTAGACGTATCAAAAAAGTAGATATGTCATTTAATTCAATTGTAGACGTATGGTGCCTACAAGACAATCATACATACATTTCATAAATCATTCAATAACATTATGCATGTTTAGATTTCTTTTAACGAAAACAAATCTATCTTCACTTAAACGTTTTGTAAAAATGTCATCCCACTGATTTTCAGTGTTGACAAATTTGATTTCAAAAATACCTTTTTGTACATAATCTTTAATAAGATGATATTTTATTTCTATATGATTTGCCCTTGAATGCTGAATGAGATTTTTAGACAGGTTGATAGCACTAGTATTATCACTCCAGACAGGTATATTATGCTCAAACATAGAATAATCCTCAAGTTGATATTTTACCCAAAGCAATTGTGAACAACAACTAGCTGCAGATATATACTCAACTTCAACAGTGGAGAGAGCAATTGTGCTTTGTCTTTTGTTGGACCATGTGATCATGTTTGCTCCAATGAAGTGGCATTCTCCACTTGTGCTTTTTCTATCAATTCTATTTCCATCAAAATCAGCATCATAGAACCCAACTAACCTGAAATCTTCAGATTTCTTATACAACAGACCAAGGTTAGGAGTTCCAATAAGATATCTAAAAATTTTTTTAACAGCCTTATGATGAGATTTTCTAGTGTCCGATTGAAATCTAGCATAGAGACAGACACTGAATTGAATATCCGGTCTACTAATAGTTAAGTATAGTAAAGATCCAATCATACCTCGGTAGATAGTTTGATATACCTTTTTACCTTCTTTATCTTTACTTAGCACTACTGATGGATGCATAGGAGTGCTCATTGACTTTGAATTTTCCATCTTATATTTCTTCAGAAGCTCCTTGGTGTATTTTTGTTGATGGATATAGATTCCATCACTCATCTGTTTTATATGCAGACCAAGGAAGAACTTCAATTCTCCCATCATACCCATCTCAAATTCATTCTGCATCAACTTAGAGAACTCTTTACAGAGCTTTTCACTAGTAGCACCAAATATAATATCATCAACATATATTCATACTACTATGAAATCCTTCTTAGAGCATTTCTTAAGTAGTATGGTGTCTACTTTTCCTCGAATGAAGTTATTCTCCATCAGAAAGGTCCTTAACCTATCATACCAAGTTCTAGGAGATTGTTTTAGCCTATATAAAGCTTTCTTATGCTTATAGACATGGTGAGGATTGTCTACATGCTCAAACCGAGGCGGTTGCTCAACATAAACTTCCTCCTCAATTATCTCATTTAGAAAAACACTTTTTACATCCATTTGAAAAAGAGTTATACTATGTTGTGCAGCATAAGAAATAAGAAATCTAATTGCTTCTAGTCTAGCTACAGGTGCAAACGTTTCAGTAAAATTAATACCTTCTTGTTGATTATACCCTTGAGCAACTAACCTTGCCTTATTCCTTACTACTTTTTCATTTTCATCCAACATTTTTTCTAAAATCCCATCTAGTTCCAATGACAGACTTGTCCTTAGGCTTAGAAACTAGAGTCCAAACATCATTTCTCTTGAACTGATTTAGCTCTTCTTGCATTGCAAGACTCCAGCTTTCATCACTAAGAACTTCTTCAATGTGTTTAAGCTCTAATTCTGATAGGAATGCCATGTTGTTGTTTTCTTTAAAGGTTGATCTTGTTCTTACTCCTTGGGATAGACTTCCGATGATGAGATCTTCTGGATGATGTGTCTTGAACTTCTAGTCTCTCTTTTGATTCGCTTCTTCAGACGTTTGAGGACTCGTCTGGTTGGCTGGTTCATCAAACACTTCTATTGTTTACTCGTCTAATTTCTTCTTTTCATTTGAGTTCAAGTCCAAACCTGCAATATCATCTTCTGGATCTGATAGTTCCTTTTCAGTCCTTAGTCCATCATTAAATTTCACATGTATTGATTCTTTTACTACAGAAGTTCTAGAGTTGAAGATTCTAAAAACATTAGAAGATTCAAAGTATCCAATAAAGATACCTTTGTCTACTTTTGAGTCAAATTTACCCAAATGATCTTTAGTGTTTAGAATATAACATTCACAACCAATGCATGAAAATATGATGTGTTGGGTTTTCTACCTTTCCACAATTCATAAGGAGTCTTATTTAGGATAGGTATAACCAATATTCTGTTTTGTAGATAACAAGCAGTGTTAATGGCTTCTGCCTAGAAGTACTTAGGGAGATTGTTCTCATTGAGCATTATTCTACTCATCTCTTGAAGAGATTTGTTCTTACTCTCAACCACTCCATTTTGTTGTGAAGCTCTAGATGCAGAGAAATTGTGAGAGATACCATTTTCTTCATAGAAAATCTTGAATTGCTCATTTTCAAATTCACCCTCATGGTCAATTCTAATGGCAGAAACACAGAAACCTTGCTTATTCTGTAATTTCTTACAGAATACTACAAAGGCCTTATAAGACTCATCCTTGTGTGCCAAGAAGAGTATCGAGACAACCCCTTCCTCGGAGGTCCCTTTTGTAACCCGAACCCGAATTCTTAACATTACAGCGTAGTGTGATAATATAAAATGCAAAAATATTAAAACATTCAACACATTGATACCATAACAACTTACACATAAGTAAGATTATTGACTCCTTCAGTAGAGCCTACAACAACTGATATTAAATATACAACCTCAGAGTACGCAACACATAAATAATATGAAAGCATAACAGCAGAATAAAAATACATACGACTTCCTCTCCTGGCCCCAAAAATACATTTCGCTTCAACCCATATAGTGGCCATATCAAACTAATGCTACTAACCCCAAGACGACCATAACAGGGGTAATGAGAACCCTCAAGCTCTAAAGTCGTCCATCGCTAGGACCCGGGGCTCTCCCGCCAGCGTCTGGTTCAACCGGTATGCCATCGATCTCCTCGGGCAGTTCCTTGATAACCCGCTGGTTTATCTAGTTTTTACTATGATTAACTAGCGAATTTAATTTGATTTGTTGAGTTTATTCTCAATTTTACCCGTATTTGTCTTTGTTTAGTCTTAAGTTGTGTTTTGAGTCCCTTTATTATTTTTAGTAATTTT
Organism: Ammopiptanthus mongolicus; assembly: GCA_039655645.1. Classification (NCBI taxonomy): domain Eukaryota; kingdom Viridiplantae; phylum Streptophyta; class Magnoliopsida; order Fabales; family Fabaceae; genus Ammopiptanthus; species Ammopiptanthus mongolicus. Next base: position 77,378,919 of record CM077345.1, read on the forward strand.
TGTATGTTTTTGAGTCAGGTATATGTAATTGGGTGCTCGTGCTTTCAGGTACTCAATTAGGGTCAAAAGTGAAGCTTTGGAAGTGATGGTGTTGAGCAGAGCACAGAGCTGAAGCATACTGGATGGAGCTTCTCGCCTCGCGACAGGACTTTCGCCTCGCGAGACCGCGCTGATAGATTAGGATTTCAGTCATTAAATTTCGCCTCGCGAGAAGCTTCTCGCCTCGCGAGTGTACGTATTCAGGATATATAAATTCAGTTTTTAAACATAATTAGGGCATCTACTTTTACACCATAGGCTGCGATTAGTTGAGGGAATTAGGATTTTTGGAGATTATTCAACTTCTGTTATGGATTTTGGATTTTATTCAATGAATTTGATATTTGTTTCAATAATGAGTAGCTAAATTACCTCTTCTAGGGTGATGATGTAGCCACTTATGAAGGTTTGGTAGTGTTATGGCTAAATCCTAGTTTATTAGCATTGCTTTTATGTTTTTCTCATGATCTTAATGCTTTCAATTGTTAGCTCGAGAAATAATTGAATGATAGGCCAATCATAATGAGACTGACGGGAGATTTATGTGTCTAGAGCATTTGTGAAAAACCATAGGGTAATTTGAGACCGAGAGGAGATAAGAATCCTGTGCAACTTCTATAGAGAGTCATAGAGCTTAATAAACTGCTTGATTAATAACCATCATAGAAATATAGTTGGTTAGGACTCAAGAGGTAAATTTTAATGTACTCTAACCCAGGCATTAGAATAAATTAGGAATCTCGGTTGATATTAGTTAATGTTAGAAATTAGGATGAATTGCCATAACTGCACCAAATTGGAGTTCGTATATGGATTTAGAATTTTGTCTATGAAATTCTAGCTACATAGATTGGTGAAATCAGAGCCCTAGAGCTTTTCAGACTTGAAGTACACTTTAAACTTATTTTTAGCACTTCCCAATTTGAGTCTTAAATTGATTCTTTAATATTTCCTTTTTAAAATTCATTCTCTTATTTAAATTTAATTGATGCACTCATTTGACGTTTAAATAGTTATCAAAATTAAGAAGTGGTAATTGGTCAAATCAATCCTCGTGTTCGATTTCGGAACTTCCAAGTTCTATACTACTTGATCGATTTAGTGCACTTGCTAAATTTTACGTCAAGTTTTTGGCGCCGTTGCCGGGGATTGGCACTGACCAATATCATAAGTATTGGTGGTGATAACTACTTTGAATAGTTGTTTTCCTTTTATTTTGATTTAGTTGAACTTCTAACCTTGTGTGGCGTTCTTTGTGTTGGTGGTTTGTTTTGTGCATGCGAGGTACAGTAGATTCTGAGGACTTGCTATTTATTCCTGAAGTAGAGAGAACCTGTCGAGCTTTGAGGAAACAAACAAAAGCAAGAAGAAGGGGTTTACTTGCGGAGATGGCAGATCCACCACCATACCGACCTTTGGGAGATTATTCTCTTCCACGTGTGGACGACTGCAATTCCACAATTGTGAGACCGCCTATTGATGCTGATAATTTTGAAATCAAGCCCGCTGTTATCAACTTGATTCTTCAAAATCAGTTTGAGGGGCATGATAATGAAGATCCTCATAGGCACATCACAAGATTTTTGGAGATTCTGGATATCTCCAAGCAGCAGGGTGTATCTAATGATGCATACTGGTTGCGAGTCTTTCCTTTTTCTTTACGGGATAGAGTTCGTGACTGGTACGATTATATGAACCCAGGAAGCATCACCACATGGGATGATATGGCTCAGAAATTTCTGATGAGATTCTTTTCTCCTCAAAAGTCGGCATCTTTACAAAATGCCATTCAGTCCTTCAGGCAGCAAGAAGGGGAATCTTTAAATGAATCCTGGCAACGCTATCATATTCTATTGAGACGATGCCCAAGCTCATTCTTTGACATGTGGAGGAAAGTGAACTATTTTTATACTGGCTTTTTAGCAGAGATCAAGCAACATTGTGATGCTGCAGCTGGTGGTTCTGTGAATGCAAGGTCAGCAGAAGATGCTTGGGTTTTACTTGAAAAAATGGCTCACGATGATTATCAGAGTAGAGGTGGTGAAAGGAACGTGTACCCACAGAGAGGGAGTGGCAATGAAGTTGATGCAAAGACTTATGAAGCAATCTTGGCTAAGAATAAACTTCTCCAGCAAAATCTTGCTGTTTCTAAGCGTTCAGTCAATGCTGCCAACGAATGTCAGGTAACTTGTGCTTTCTGTAATGGAAATCATGACAATGCATTGTGTTCAGGGGATCAATTCTCTCATGAGCAAGTCGATTCGTGTCATAATTTCTATGATGCAAACCAAAAAGGGAGGAATGACTATCCGAGGCAGCAGAATAACTCTTATTCCAACAATTATAATTCTGGTATGAGGAATCAACCAAATTTCACTTCGAGTAATTATGGGAATCAGGGACAACAGAAACAACCTTATGGTATTCAAGCTCTGCCAAGATTCACGCCACAAGGCCAAGAAAGGAAGCCTGATTGGGAAATTGCATTAGAAAAGACAAATGCTTCCATTGCTGCACTTAATGCTTCAACAAATGCATCCATAGATAAGTTGGCAACTCATACTCAGGCATCAATTCAGGGTCTGCAGGTACAAATTTCTCAACTTTCTAAACAGTTTGAAGAAAGATTGACAGGTACTTTTTCGGGAAACACGGAGAATAATCCTAAGGGACAATGCAATGCCATTACAACTCGAAGTGGCAAAGTATTGGAACCTAAGGAAAATCTTCCAACAAAGGAAGCAGATACTATTGTTCAGAATGGTGATGAAATGCCTCAGAAAAACAATAGAGTTGCTTATGAGAAGTTTGAGGGAGGCACAAAGGTTTATGTGGATACATCATATGCTAATAAGAGATATGTGGAAGCAAGTGACATTCTTGCTTATGTTAATGTTCCTTATCCTCATAAGTTGAAAAAGCAAATGCAAGATAAACAGTTCTCAAAGTTCTTAGATGTTTTTCGCAAACTTCAAATCAATATTCCTTTTGCGGAAGCTCTGGAACAAATGCCATCCTATGCAAAGTTTATGAAGGAGTTGCTCTCTAAAAAGCGAAGGTTTAATGATGAAGAAACGGTTGCTCTGACTGAGGAGTGTAGTGCCATTTTGCAGAGGAAACTACCTCCAAAGTTGAAGGATCCGGGGTCTTTTAGTATACCTTGCACTATTGGAGAATTGACTTTTGGCAAAGCTTTATGTGACTTGGGAGCCAGCATCAATTTGATGCCACTTGCTATGTTGAGGAGACTTGGCATTAAAGAGGTGAAAAATACAATGATGTCACTACAACTTGCAGATCGTTCTATCAAGCATCCTTATGGGGTAGTTGAAGATCTACTAGTGAAAGTGGACAAATTTATATTCCCAGCTGATTTTGTTGTTCTAGATATGGATGAAGATGCTCAAATTCCACTAATTCTAGGAAGACCATTCTTAGCGACAGGAAGAGCATTGATTGATGTTCAGCAAGGTGAATTGACTTTGAGGGTGCAAGATGAGAATGTAGTTTTTAATGTCTTTGAAGCAATGAAGCACCCAATTGAGAAAGAAAGTTGTCTTAGTGTGGATGTGATTGATCCTCTTGTTCAATCAGTTGCTACTCACGGATACCATGGTTCACCACTTGAAAAAGTGTTGGTAAAATCCCATGATCTTGCAGAGTGGGTGGAGATGGATAATGATATTATTAAAGAATGCGAAGAACAAATGGAAGCATTACCATCTCTAATCAAACCAGAGTCACAAGTTGAAGAGCTTCCAAGTAAAGCCAAGGATGAAGAAGTACACAAACCCGGAACTCAAACAACTCCCTATTCACTTAAGGTATTCCTTTTTAGGTGAGGAGGGACACTATTCGGTCATCATCAATAACTCCTTAAAGCAGTTTGAAGAGGAGAAGCTTTTGAGGGTGCTCAGAGAACATCGCACTGCTATTGGTTGGAAGATTTTAGATTTGAAGGGCATTAGTCCTTCCTTTTGCACACACAAAACTCTCATGGAAGAAAACTATAAACCGGCTGTGCAACCACAACGAAGGTTGAATCCAGTTATGAAAGATGCTGTGCGGAAGGAAGTGATGAAGCTATTAGATGCAGGGATTATCTATCCAATCTCAGATAGCACATTGGTGAGCCCAGTTCATGTTGTTCCTAAAAAGGGGGGGCACTACTGTGATGGTCAATGAAAAAAATGAAATGATACCAACAAGGACCATCACAGGGTGGCGAGTATGTATTGATTATAGGAAGTTGAATGATGCAACTCGAAAGGATCACTTTCCTCTTCCTTTCATTGATCAGATGTTGGAGAGATTAGCCGGTCACGCCTATTATTATTTCCTTGATGGGTATTCCGGATATAATCAAATTTTGGTGGATCCTGAAGACCAAGAAAAGACTGCTTTTACATGTCCCTTTGGAGTGTTTGCTTATAGACGAATGCCTTTTGGATTGTGTAATGCTCCAACAACGTTTCAAAGATGCATGCTTGCTATATTCTCTGATATGGTTGAGAAATTCATTGAAATTTTCATGGATGACTTCTCCGTGTTTGGGTCTTCCTATGACAATTGTTTGGAGAATTTGGCTTGTGTTCTTCAACAATGCCAAGACACCAACTTTGTTCTTAATTGGGAGAAATGTCAGTTCATGGTGAAGGAAGGTGTGGTGCTAGGACATAAAATCTCTTCCAAAGGGATTGAAGTTGACAAGGCCAAAGTGGAGGTGATTGAGAAATTGCCACCTCCAAAGGATGTGAAAGGAATCCAAAGTTTCCTTGGTCATGCCGGGTTTTATAGGAGATTCATTCGTGATTTTTCCAAGATTGCAAAACCAATGTGTGACCTCTTGGTCAAGGATGTATCCCTTGAGTTTACTGCTTCTTGTTTGCATGCATTTAATACCCTTAAGAATAAACTTGTTACAGCTCCTATACTCTCTGCTCCAAATTGGGAATATCCTTTTGAAATTATATGTGATGCTAGTGACTATGCCATAGGAGCTGTGTTAGGTCAAAGAATTAATAAACTAGTTCATGTGATATATTATGCTAGCAAAGTCATTAATGATGCACAATTTAATTATTCTACCACTGAAAAAGAAATGTTAGCAGTTGTGTCTGCTTTGGATAAGTTTAGACAATATATCATAGGTTCTAGAGTCATTATTTTCACTAATTATGCTGCAATAAGGCACTTGATGGCCAAACAGGATGCTAAGCCTAGACTAATCCGTTGGGTTTTGTTGCTTCAGGAATTTGATTTAGAAATAAAAGACAAGAAGGGCACAGAAAACGGGGTTGCGGATCATCTATCCCGGTTGATGAACTTGAATGAAGATGAGCAACAGATGCTCATTCGGGAGGAATTTCCGGATGAAAGATTGTATGCTATTGTAGAAGTGATGCTTCCTTGGTTTGCCGACATGGCCAATTTCAAGGAAAGCAAGCTATTACCTGAAGGCCTTACCCGGCAGCAGCGGAAGAAGTTTTTTAGTGACGCCAAATATTATGTTTGGGAGGATCTGCATTTATTCAAGATATGTGCGGATGGGCTCCTAAGAAGATGTGTTCCACAATCTCAAGTGGAGGACATTTTATGGCATTGTCACGGATCTGACTATGGGGGCCACTTTGGAGGGGGAAAGGACAGCTCAAAAGGCCTCCAGAGTGGATTCTACTGGCCTACCATCTTCAAGGATGCTCAGAATTACATTGAAAGGTATGACCGTTGTCAAAGAATTGGAAACATCTCCAAAATAAACGAGTTGCCCTTAACTGGCATCATGGTGGTGGACATCTTCGATGTGTGGGGAATTGATTTCATGGGACCATTTCCACCATCCTTCTCCTTCAAGTACATTTTAGTGGGAGTGCACGATTCGGCGTACCAAGAGTTATAATCAGCGATGGAGGATCGCATTTCTGCAACAAGAAACTGGATTCCGTACTTGCGAAGTATGGGGTCAATCACCGAGTTGCTACACCCTATCACCCACAAACAAGTGGCCAAGTAGAAGTATCTAACCGTGAATTGAAGAGGATTCTCGAGAAAACTGTCAACTCCTCACGGAAGGATTGGTCCAAGAGGTTGGATGATGCGCTTTGGGCATATAGGACGGCTTTCAAGACTCTGATTGGTTGTTCACCATACCAATTGGTTTATGGGAAGGCTTGTCATCTACCAGTTGAGTTGGAACACCGGTCACATTGGGCTATTAAAGCCATGAATTTCGACTATAAAGAAGCCGGTGAGAAAAGATTGCTAGAGGTTAATGAACTGGATGAGTTCAGACTTCACGCATATGAGAATGCCCTAATTTACAAGCAGAGGACGAAAGCATTGCATGATAAGCACATTGTGCCAAGAAACTTTGAACCAGGCCAGAGTGTACTTCTTTACAACTCTCGGCTGAGGTTATTTCCGGGTAAGTTAAAATCCCGATGGTCTGGACCTTTTACTATCAAATCTGTGTTTCCACATGGAGTAATGGAGTTAGAAGGTAAAGGCTCTGAAAGCAGTTTTAAGGTGAATGGCCACCGGCTCAAGCACTACTTGGGAGGCCAGCTTGATGATAGCAAAACAACACTGAAGCTGTTTTAGCCCTTTTGGGGGCGTGTGCGTCAGGCTCGCGACGTTAAACAAGCGCTACTTGGGAGGCAACCCAAATGGTATCCTTTTAACGCATTTCATTAGGATAGTTGCATTTAGGAAGCATAAGCATTTAGAAGTAGTTGCAGATAGTTCAGTATACTCTTTTGCTTAAAAGTGGCTACTGTCTTATTTTCGCCCGGTGAGACTACTCTCGCGACGCGAGGCTGAGACTTTCAGGAATTTTGAGTTTTTATTTTCTCCTGGCGCGCTGATCCTCGCCTGGCGCATAAGAATCTGCAAATCACATGGCTCTGTGTAGCCTCGCGAACCTATATTCGTTTGGCGATACAGAAAGCGAAATATATTGGTCTCTGTATCGCTTCACGAGGGAACCCTCGCGGGGCGAAGCAGAGGGCTTATATATCATGGTGAGATATTCGCCTCGCGGAAAGTTAACCGCCTCGCGAAGTCAACGTCAGTAAAATGCAGTTCTCTGTATCGCGTCGCGAGGTCCATATCGCCTCGCAATTCTGGGAAATTCGGAATTCTGGTTTTCCAGATTCGCCTGGCGATAGTACCATCGCCTGGCGATAGTGTAATTAGGGTTCTGAAATTGGGGCTGAATTTAAGTCTCGCCTCGCGATGGACATATCGCCTCGCGAGATATTGCGAGTATATAGTGATTCTTCGCGAGAGAGAACGCTCATTCGTTCCAAATTTTAAAACTCTCTCGCGCAGCATCCCTATTTCGGAGCATCTATTGAGCATTACACTCATCTACTTCATCATCTCTTCTAGTTCCTTCCATTCATAACCATCAAAGTTCAGTCCTAAGCATTTCTAACCATTTGAAATTCTGAATTTGGTTAAAGATTTTTTAATATGAGTTTCTTGCATGAGTTTCGTCCTTGCATGTTTGAAATTCAATTCTTCTGCCTGTGTTTGTGGAGTGTTGCTATGTTAAGCTTACTGTTATATGGATAATGTGCATCTGCAACCGGCAATTGTTTTGGGGTTTGGTGGTTGTTTTTGGATGAACTTAGGGACTGGGTACTGTGGATATTGGTTTGTTTTCTTGCTGATATTATATATCCTTGCACTGGAATTTTTGCTGATTTTCAGGTATGGCTCCTCCAAGAGTACCGAGAGAAAAATTGGGTGCTAAGCGCAGCAAGCGTACTGCAGAGCCCGGAGGCACATCTTCTGGTAGTTGTGGAAAACATCTGGTTTCGCACTGCTGACCGAGCTGAACGGTACAGGAATGTGCAGGGGCGACCAGTTGTTACTGAACGGAACTTGGTTTTGCAAAGGACTCAATTTCCTGAGATCCAACAGGTGTTGCATGATAGAGGGTGGCAGGCATTGGCCACTTTCCCTAAGCGGGCTGATATACAGATAGTTCGAGAGTTCTATGCTAATGCATGGAACCCGAATCCAGAAGATCAAAAGTTTTATGCTGAGGTAAGAGGGAGAAGCATTGTTTTTGATGCGGAGACAATCAATGCTTTCCTTCAGATCCATAACACTTGGGGGGATCGTTGTGAATATTCAACTCTCCAGAATGTGCAGGACTTTGCTGACTCCGTTTTGACTACTTGCTGTAAACCAGGGAGTGATTGGGACAGAGGCATGTCCGATAATATTCTAAGGTTGTCCAGGAAGAACTTAACTCTAAGGGCTCGAGTTTGGTCCGCATTCATGCACGCCAACTTGACTGCTTGTTCCCATGAGTCCACCTTGCCTATTGTGCGGGCAAAACTGTTGTATGCCATCATGAGTGGCAAGAGCATAGATGTGGGGGCTATAATCGCCCTAGATATTCAGTCAGCTGCGAACTCCAGATCTAGGGGAGCATTGGGACATCCTTACCTTATCACTGAGCTTTGTGCTCAAGCTGGTTTAGAGGTAAAGGATGAAATTGATGTCAAGCGAAGGAACCCGATTGACTGAGCCTATATTGAGAGCCATTGCTTCACCAAGGAGGCAATGGCACCCAGGGCAGTAGATCAGACTCAGCGGCGGCAGCGGGCTCGACCCCATCATCAGATGACATTGGAGGAGCATGCACGCATGATGACTCTCCAGCATCAGGAAACCATGAGTTCATTGGCTGCATCTCGTGAATTAACTCGTGAGCAGCATCTTGCTCAGCTGGAGCAGAGAGCCTTAATTGACCCTTCTGAGGCTGAGCTACAGTCTATACATGGCTGGCGTGACTGGTCTGGAGACGAGACACACGACATAGCAGGGGTGGGTCGTCTAGCCAAGCAGCTCAGCGGGCAGCTCGTTTTGCAGAGTTAGAGAGAGTTTGATGGAGATGGCCCGGATGATATTGACTTGGCTCATGAGGAGAGACTTGCTGACATGTTGTAGCAGTCTCTTCATTATTACTTGATGTCTGTAATATTTAATGAGTTTGTGATTATTTTGTGACATTGAATCAATTGATTTAGTTGATCGGTTGATATATTTGAAATTCATTGTGTATTGCTGATAACATACTGTGTGGTGTTTTGTTGGGTGATTAATTGCATTGCTGTTGCCTTTGTTAACTTGCTGAACTATGATGATTATATTGATGCTATGGCAAGGTTTAACAAGCTTTTGGTGACACAGATGCCTCCAAGGCGTGTTCCTCGCAGGGGTCATCCTCACAGGCAAGGTGAAGCAGTGCCTAACATCCGAATCCAGAGAGATCCGGAATCAGATCTCCAGAATGAAATCTTGGAGATAGCTAGAAGAGGACGTGTTCCTTTTCCTAATCTGGAGCAGAGGATAGAGGAGGATGAGGGGACGGACATTGAGTATCTAGCATTCCTCCGTGGGCTGAACAACCTAGCCCGTGAGGAAATTGAAGAACAGTTTGGAGCGGTTGAAGATCCAGACACTCCTCTACCTCGAACAGAAGAGGTCATTTTGGATGAGACTGAGCCACTGAGAAGGAGAGTAATGCCCTTGCAGGAGGCACCTCATAGAGAAGATGTGATGTTGAGAGAGAGTGAAAGGATGCAGGGGGCTGAGGAGAGAAGACCAGGAGAGGGTTCTTCGCGGAACCCTTGAGAGTAAAATTCTTGAACCTTATTTTAACCTTGACTACGTTACAACCTTGAAAAGACCTCTTAAACATACATTCATGTATTTGATGGGATCTCTGTGGAGATGATAAGCAAACCCATGGATAATGTGCTAATGTTGTGAAAATTAACTGCAAACACAAGCCTAAACACTTGAGAGTTAGAGAGAGAAATAAATTACCCTTGTGAGGAAGAGGCCTAAGTTATCCTTTGATTTTTTGTGTTGGGTGCACTCAAACTCTTACTTGATGGATAATAGTGTTGCGGAAGTCAGAAATTGGTTTGGAGCCATCTCTTGAATGTTTTAACTTGTCATAACTTTGATCTTAAGGGAATTTGTTTAAACTTGTCATAAAATTGATCATTGTGTGGGTTTGCATAAAGAGGGGATCCATGGGAACTTGCTAAGTTGAGTCTTTTGAATTTAGTTTGCTTGAGAACAAGCAAAGTTCAAGTTTGGGGTATTTTGATAACCTGCTGGTTTATCTAGTTTTTACTATGATTAACTAGTGAATTTAATTTGATTTGTTGAGTTTATTCTCAATTTTACCCGTATTTGTCTTTGTTTAGTCTTAAGTTGTGTTTTGAGTCCCTTTATTATTTTTAGTAATTTTTGTATGTTTTTGAGTCAGGTATGTGCAATTGGGTGCTCGTGCTTTCAGGTACTCAATTAGGTTCAAAAGTGAAGCTTTGAAAGTGATGGTGTTGAGCAGAGCACAGAGCTGAAGCATAATGGATGGAGCTTCTCGCCTCGCGACAGGACTTTCGCCTCGCGAGACCGCGCTGATAGATTAGAATTTCAGTCATTAAATTTCGCCTCGCGAGTGTACGTATTCAGGATGTATAAATTCAGTTTTAAAACACAATTAGGGCATCTACTTTTACACCATAGGCTGCGATTAGTTGAGGGAATTAGAATTTTGGGAGATTATTCAACTTCTGTTATGGACTTTGGATTTTTTTCAATGAATTTGATATTTGTTTCAATAATGAGTAGCTAAATTACCTCTTCTAGGGTGATGATGTAGCCACTTATGAAGGTTTGGTAGTGTTTTGGCTAAATCCTAGTTTATTAGCATTGCTTTTATGTTTTTCTCATGATCTTAATGCTTTCAATTGTTAGCTCGAGAAATAATTGAATGATAGGCCAATCATAATGAGACCGACGGGAGATTTATGTGTCTAGAGCATTTGTGAAAAACCATAGGGTAATTTGAGACCGAGAGGAGATAAGAATCCTGTGCAACTTCTATAGAGAGTCATAGAGCTTAATAAACTGCTTGATTAATAACCATCATAGAAATATAGTTGGTTAGGACTCAAGTGGTAAATTTTAATGTACTATAACCCAGGCATTAGAATAAATTAGGAATCTCGGTTGATATTAGTTAATGTTAGAAATTAGGATGAATTGCCATAACTGCACCAAACTGGAGTTCGTATATGGATTTAGAATTTTGTCTATGAAATTCTAGCTACATAGATTGGTGAAATCAGAGCCCTAGAGCTTTTCAGACTTGAACTACACTTTAAACTTATTTTTAGCACTTCCCAATTTGAGTCTTAAATTGATTCTTTAATATTTCTTTTTTAAAGTTCATTCTCTTATTTAAATTTAATTGATGCACTCACTTGACGTTTAAATAGTTATCAAAATTAAGAAGTTGTAATTGATCAAATCAATCCTCGTGTTCGATTTCGAAACTTCCAAGTTCTATACTACTTGATCGATTTAGTGCACTTGCTAAATTTTACATCATTCCTCAACAGGATCTTCTCGTGCGATCGAGAATAAATAAAATACGACAGGGAGAAAAATACAGGTGATAAGAAACAGCAATTCATCATAAATGGGAAAATAGCTATAAAATAATTTATATAAATAGCAACACTCAACAACACAGCAGTGCCAATCAATCAACTCCCAAATCATTCTCTCTTAACTACTGTCTCTTACACTCATGCAACTAACGACTATATGGACGCGATCACGACGCGACATCCCCAATAAATCAAGATGTCTCGTTTATCACCGTGCCACCCCCCGTAATACAAGGTTCGGCCAACAGCTCGCAGGCTCAACTCGTCTTATGGATACGACATATTATCCCGTCCGCAGGCCAGGTCGGAATATTCGCCCGTCAACAACGTAACTTACGGTAACGACATATCCCCCCGCCCGCAAGCCAGGTCAGGACATTCGTCCGTCCGTTAACAACTAATCGGTACGATCATCTCCCCGCAGGCAAGATCGGTCGCCCGTACGCCAACACAGTAATGATCAACAACTATGCAACATGAATCTCACCGACTTATCTCGGGATCAACCTTTAGTATCTCAACAACAATTTATAACAACCACGACCAACTTTCTCCGGCTTAACCGGGTATCAACTTTAAATCACAACATCAACAGATCAACTAGATCTCTAGGTTGAGCACTATAACATATATATATCCTCGACTTTCTCACCACATATTCATCTCCCAACTTATTAGAATTTACCGTCTATCTCTACTTAAACATCAGCAGTCACAAACGAGAAACAGATTCAATGATAATATCAACTCAAAGATAAATTCAAGTAATCATAAACATATAATAGGCATAACATACATATCACATATATTATAATAAACATCCAATCACAGAACAAGCAACCTCGACATATAGTAAAATCAACCTATCGGCCAATCGACCTTTAGTAGGGTTTAGGTCACCCTATGCATATCAATATATATTATTTTAAATCTTGTCTCCCCTACGATATTATGGTTCATTCCCCCACCTTAGTAGTGTTCCCATGCTACTCCGACTGCGGCTCTGCAACTGTCACTTGTGCATGCTTTCGAATGTTCGAACATCGTCGGATCCTTCACAACAAACCACAACCAGAAATCAATACAGTTAAATCAAAAAATCTCTAGTTCACATCACCAAGATTCTGCCCCTATTTAATTAAATAGGCTAGGGATGTTCAAATTCTACCAACTCTTGGATCAATGATCCTTATGCATACCTACGACATAATCTATGATCAATTGTCAAAGATTTGAACCAAAACCCCTTCAACCAACAATCTAGGGTTTCGGCCATCCCAATTAAAAATAGGTTGGAGTTTGATTTGGTTTCCTAATCACTTGGATTGCATGATCATGGAAGGAAGGAAGTAAAATCAAGAATCATTTCACACAAATTGGACAAAACCCATTTTCCCCCAAAAATACACTAGGTTCAGCCTCATCAAATTAATTAGGCTAGGAAGCTTATTTAATTTCCTGCTCTTAGATAGTGATAGAGGAGGATGAAACTAGATCATAGAAATTGGTTTGGCATTAAAAGGATTTTTCTACAATTTTCTAGAGATTTTTGAAGTTTGAATCTTAAACTTGAAACCATGGAATTTAGTGGAGAAAGATGAAAATTGAGAGCTCAAGAATGAAGTCTATACCTCTTAGATGATGAAGATAGATGAGGTGATCAACTTTGCTTCTCAAAGATTCTTGAAAATCCTTAAGGAAAACTTAAGAAAAATGAAGAAAGTATGGAGGAAAAGTGAAGAAATGGAGAAGAAGAAGAAGAAAGAAGTGAAGGAAGAGAGAGAAGAAGAAGTGGCTGAAGAAATAAAGGAGAAGGAGGGTGAGAATGGGCCAAAATTCCACTTAAGGGTATTTTGGTCTTTTTCCACAAGGGTAAAACGGTAATTTTGGAGAAAATCAGGGGCATTTTGATCTTTTCGCGTCCAGATATTTTCAAAAACAATCATGACACTTGGCATGCATCCCAAGGTGAGGTGACCTGATATGACTTCATGACTATCCGTTCGCGGGTCCCGTTAAATCCATACGCAACTCCGTTCGTCCCCGGTTTAAATTTCGTCCGAATAGTTTATTATTATTTTGATTTTTAAGACGTGAAACCAATTTTAACAAAAAGGTAGGAAACGTTATTATAAGACTAATTGTCTCGTTCACGATTCCAAATTAAGTCTTTATAGTAATAAAATACTAATGTCAGTGAAAAACACAGGCCGGGCTCCGTCCGAGTTTTCAACCTAAAATTTAACAATAGCTTCCTACGATAGCATAGAGCTTGACTATGGTCTCAGTTTATTTTATTTTACTCTTTAGACCCTTCAATAAAATATAAACACATAAATACTGTTTAATTTAAAAACTTGAAAAGCGGAATGTTACAAGTACCCATGTAAATCTGGAATAGTCATCAACAATGACAAAGCCATATTTCTTTCCACCTAGGCTAGCTACACTAACTGGTCTAAAAAGATCCTTGTGTAACAATTGCGGTGGTCTAGAGGGGGTGACTTCCTTTTTAGATTTGAAACTTGATTTTACTTATTTATCTCTCTGACATGCATCGCACAAAACATCTTTCTTAAAGAAAATATCAGGAAATCTTCTCACAAGGTTATGCGTTTTCAATTTAGAAATCAGTTTCATACTAGCATGTCGTAGTTTCTTCTACCATATCTGTAACACCCTGAAAATTTTGTATCTGTCAATAGTTAATTCCATGAATAAATTGCTTGATAATGCAACTAATCAATTATAAATAATGTTAAATGTTTATAATTGAGAATTCATCCAAATTCAAGTTAAAAACTCAGATACAAACCGAACTGCACTTTAGCAGATAGCAGGAATTCACATTGTGATCTATGAACCCTAATGACCCGAGGAGAAGTCTGAGTCCAATAAATTATAATATAATTGTTTGAGTCCTCTGTGATGTTTTTGTAATAGAGCCGATAAAAATATTATTATTCTGATCGGGTCTGTCGAGTTTTGGTTTTGGGCTCGGGGCCGAGAAAATACTCTGGTCCGAAGCCAGGAACAGTTCATGACCATCAACTACCTTAATCCTCTTTTCAATCATGATCAGGTCACCATCACCTTTATACAAAACTAACGATAGACCCATGCGATGCACGGGAAAACAATCTGTATTTATTATTTGCAAAAACAATTAAATTTTTTAAATTAAAAATAAAAAAAATAAAAAGATTGCTGACAATTCTCCAATCAATTTTTCTAGCGACATCATCATAATAAAGAAACTTTCGAAAAAAAATATAGAAACAAATGGCCAATCTCACATAACTTATAATACAGGTTGCCCAGGAATAAATACATCCTGAAAATTTTGAGCAGGAATCACCTAATGAATGTAACAATATTTAAACTTAAAATATATATTATATTAATATATTAATAATTTAAAGTTTTCAAAATAATCGAAAGTTACAACTTGTTAAGAAAATTTTTACATAGCTACCACACTAATAACAATTGGATTTAAGTATAAACTCTTCAATTGACAATTCACCTCAATGGGCAGAAAATTTAATAAAGGTGCATTATTCTCACCTATAATGTTTTATATCTGAAGTCTTATCCCCCAGTATCCAAACCTGAAAAAGTATTTGTCAAAACTATATATAATAGGTATCAACCAAAAGTCAGACTAAATTAAATTAACAAAAAGAGAGTAAGAATGATGAGAAGTTAGCAATGTCCATCTAATTAACAAATTACAGAGCAAATGGTTGAGAATCATTTATCAGACCAAATTAACAATTACTGAGCAAGATGACCCCAACAATACTTGTCCCGTACTTTTTGAAAGTCTCTATACAACAATTTCTTGTCCATCCGCTAATTTAAATAACAAATTAATTTTTCATCTACTAAAGCTCCTATGTTTAAATTGTTTGTTTGAAAGCTACATAGGAATGACAGTTAAACAGTCTAGGAATTCTGCATATATAGGAAACGTTATGCAGTTATGACTTAAGCAAGAAAGAATGGTATGCCAGTTGAACAGATTTGGGAGAAAGTAAAACCACAATCTCCATAGACATTTCTACCATTTCTACTACAGTGTACTTTACTCAGTTTCACAACTCAAAACCCTTTTATGTTGGCAAAAACTACATAAAAGGGAGGAGGACCACAAACAACTGTGAGGAGAGAAGAAAACACAATTAGTATATTAGTATTAGTATTAGTATTAGTATATATAAATATTCGTAAGTATGTGTATGGTACGGAAGTTCAACCACCAAACACAGACATAGAAGGCTAAACAATATACATTCCTGATTTCAAAATGAAACATATTTCTTGTTTAAGGAGGTACATGTCCTTAGATACTCGGGTGGAGTAAATGCCAAGTGTGTACTATAAATTTTCCCATCTCGATTGTTTTTCATCATACCAAAGCAAGAAAGCATAGCATTGCCTTCCTGAATGACAATATGATTCTTTGATTAATCCAATAATTTAAATAACAGGTACCAACTTTATATCATGGCAACACAATTTCTTTGATTAATCCATTAATTTAAATAACAGTTTACATGTTAGTGAGTGTGTCAGGAAGGGGGAAGAGACCAAATTTCAATGACATTTTAAGTATATAAATACTGATGAAAGAAAAACCAAACCACTCACCCAAAACCACCAATCCCCTAATTTGAAAAATTCAACCTCATCAAAGTCAGATTTACTGCATTCCAGAGATACAAAAAATTTTAGTCCTATTCAAAATCAAACATAGGAAAAGGAAAGGAAATATAGGATCTATAATTGCAAACTAATTTTTTTTTTTAAAAAGAGAAAATTAAAGAAAAAAACAACTTCATCAGTTGAAAAATCGTAGCCTGTTTTCAAGTTAGTCAAACACCAAGGTAAGGAGGGATACCACAGAACACGACAATGTAACGTTACCTCTTAAATTATATCTTCCCTATTTGAATCTATTTGCAATAAAGGTGACAATAGTAACATTGGGTACCTAGCATTAGCCATAACCCGGACCTTGAAGCCACCACCACGAAGATCAGACCGTGAAAGCTGAAATGATACCAAAATGCAATGATGATATGAAGAGACCAAAATCTATCATATTCATTCCTAGTAGTAACCTTCCACTTCTACTAAATCTTCCTTTCACCATTCTTGCTACCCCGACAGAAAGCATTGATGACAGAGTCCACTTCGTCACAAAAAAAGAGATAGGGAGCATAAAACATCCCATAATGTACATAGGAATAGTATGTTCAACTTACTTCATCAATATATACCTCTTTAACAACTCTAGATAGTACTCATTCCTCTCATCCCTTCTGCTTCTTCCAAACTAGAATATTAGTTTCTTAGGACTTTCCTACAAAAGTAGGGATACCAAGATATCGGTAGTGAAGCTCCTGTCAATTCCCTACCAATCTGATACAACTATATCCTGCAGGAAAACAATGACAACACCAAAAATGAAAATTTAATCAGACACAAAAAATTCAAACTCCATAATAGCATAACCAATTCTCTACCCCCTATATTAACCAATTTTTATTGTGACATAAAACAACAAAACTTTTGACGGTGTGGCAGTTACATCCTTCATTCCTACCCTCTTACCTCTTTGGGTCCTTAATATTTTAAAGTTTAAAAACTCTCTAACATGAAGCAATTGCATGTAATGCTTAGTAAATGCTACACAGTTTTATAAGTGCATCACACATTCACACCTCGTAAGTCATATTATCAGGATCAATGTTGTCTTGCCATATGACCTACAACAGTGCACAAAAAGGATTAGAAACTTAGTTCATTTTTAACCATTTAAATAAAACATAGTGAAATAAAATTTTTCTCAAAATAATACTTTACGTATATTAGTAATAATAAAATGGTATTTACATAATAAAATCTTCAAATCTGAAATAAAAATATTTAATCCATAAACTCTTAAAACAAGGCGCCAACTAAACCCAAACGTGTAAAACGAATAAACTAAGGTCCTAGTCACAAACGGCTCCAGTACATCACAAAACTAACCAAAGCAAGAAAAAATGCTAAGAAGAAATCTCAAGTCTTCAAATCTCCTCGATCTCAGGAATATTGTCCCCATGCTCTGAAAATAACACTTCTAATGAGATGAAAATCCCAGTGAATAAAACCAGTTATAAATTAATTTCGCAACAGTGTTATTCTCAGCCGGCGCATTAACCAGAAAAACAACTATGGTACCTGCTACTTTCAAAAATAATATAATTTTCTATAATATCAATAATGTAAAATATTTAGACCAACACATCATATAATTCAAATGACAATATTTAACATTTAATTCATGTACATATTCTAACAATCATAAACACACAATAATGGTGTCTCATTGTCCACCCCTACTCATGAGGAGTGTTTCGACCTCACCTGTTGTGGTTAAGTTACCAAATCCATACCCTTACAGTAGTGGTATTTTTCGACATCCCTGCTGTGGTGATGTTTCTCATTTCAATATCCCTACTATGGTGATATTTTTCGACATCCCAACTATGATGATGTTTCCCTTTTTGATACCCCTACCATGGGATATTTCTCAATCTCAATACCACTACAATGGTGGTATTGTCAACATCCCTACAATTAGAGTGTTCGCGGATTAGATTGGATCAGTTTTGATCCAAAAAACCATCTGATCCACAGTTGGAAAAAACTTGCGATTTGGATTGGATCAGTTTGCTTCCTTAAAAAAATCCGATCCAATTCAATCCAATCAAATGCGGTTTGGATTGGATTGGATAATTCGATTTTTACCGATATACCGTTACATAGTTATATTAAGTCGAAAACCAACATTAAACCTATATATACTAGAATTAATGTAGTTCTAGTTCCTAAGTACATGCATGAAATCTTCTAGTACATGAATAACTATTGATTCCTAGGTACATAAATAACTATACAAATTCCAATACATCTAGTATTTGACAATTCCAACAAAAATATTAAAGAGAATGAGAGTGCTCGTTCATAAAAGTATGAAAAACAATGCTTAAGTATGAGTAGTACTATAATTTAAAAAATATTAGTATATGTATATAGTAGGTCGGTTTGGATTGGATTGAATCGGTTTTCACTAGGGGATCCAAAATCCGATCCAATCCAATGAAAAAAAAAACGATTTTTGCGTTTTTTGGTTTTTTCGGTTTTCGGGTTTCAGTTTGTTCGGTTTTCAGTTTTCGGGTCGATTTTTGCGGTTTGAATTGGTTTGGATCGGCTGATGGACACCCCTACATACAATGGTGATATTTTTCACAAGGTCAATACCCCTACAATAGTGGTATTGTCAACATCCCTACAATGGTGATGTTTTTTACAAGGTCAATACCCTAACAATGGTGGTATTTCCTCAACTCTTAATACTCCTGCTGTGGTAGTATTAAGTACATGCCAAACAAAAAATAAATCATTCTTTTCATGGTAAGCATACATGAAATATTAATCTCATTTAATAACATATATCATACATGTCATATAGCAACATACCAATTCAATCATCAACATACTAATTCAATCATCGGGGAATTCCAAGGTTTACATCAGATAAACAAACATTCATAGCATTTACATCATAAAATTCCCTAATTAAACATTATTTTCGTTTTCTATGAAAACCCCAAATTTGGAAATTAAGATTTGACCAAAACATGTATTTTTTTCATTAAAATCTCTCTAAAAATCATCATATAATTCAAACATTTTTCCCCAAATTCGTTTGCACCATAGAAGGGTGAGAAAATGTCGATTTTACTCACCTCTTGTAGACCTCCAACAGCTCCAATCGTTTCCCATGGTGAATTCTAGTATTCGCCAAACGTTCTCTCCTTCTTCCTCTTTCCTTGCCCCTTCTTCTCCAAATCCTTGTATTTATTCTCTTCTTAGCCGCTTATGAGTTTCTAGGTGTAATTAGGGTTCAAAACCGCACCCTAAGGGTGTTAAAGTTCTATTTATGGAGACTCAAAAGCCCAAAAGGCGTCATGACCCACTTACCTAGTGTTCAGCTATGTATTTCAGACATATCTTGAGTTAAAGACATCCAAAAATTATGATATTTATATAGTTGGAAAGATAAAAGAAATATCTACAACTGTCATGAAGACTACAAAATCTGAATCGGAAGTTTAGAGGGTAAAAAAATGGAATATAAGTTGGGAAAACAGTGTCAGCGCTAGACCTGAACAACGTGTACGAACTTGGATATAACTTGAGTTACAAGAATTCAATTTGGACGAATTTGGTGTCTATGGAAAGCTAAGAGATAGAGCTACAATTCATATGAATACATTGAGTCTAAACGATATCTTTATGAAATGGGAAAATACAATTTACGTAGAATTTCGGATAAGAGGAGGTTCAGAATTTGGGATTTTACACAAAGCACACTGCCGCCGCCACATCTCTACTTCTTCCATCGGAATCATCAATTCTAAGCCCCCAAAACTCTATTAATTTTTTTTTTTGCTAATGTTAATGCCTATTTATGTTTTTATTTATTTCTTGGGATGTTACATTTTCTCTCATCCTTTAAGAATTTCGTCCCCGAAATTAAGTCAACACTCGCGTACGAAGCAAATAAAGGTAATGTACCTTCAATAACGAGGTTTGGGTATTAGCGCACCAAGTCTTCTTCCAGTTCCTAAGTAGCCTCTTCTGGAATCAATCCTTCCCAAAACATCTTCACCAATGGTGTCATTTTATTCCTCAGAGTCTTAGTGCTCTTGTCGATGAGTTGAAAAGGCCTGACTCTATGGATCAAGTTATCCTTCAGTTGAATTGACTCAAGAGCTATTACATGAGACACATCTGACACCTATTTCCGGAGTTGAGAAACAGGAAATACATCATGAAGGTTTGACGACCATGTTAGAAGAGCCAATTGGTAAACAACAGGCCCGACTCTCTTGAGGATTTGGAAAAGACCCATAAAAACAAGGAATTAGTTTTCTGACTAACATTGACCCTCACATCCCAATCTTAGGAATGACTATCAAGAATACATGTTCCCCTTCCCAAAACTCTAAAGACTTTCTTTTCTAGTCGGCACAACATTCTTTACCTATTATGCGCAGTGCGCATCTTTCCCTTTTGAGTCCTAATTGTGGTCTCTTGGATTAAATCCGATCCTAACAAGATCATCTCATCTACTTTGCTCTATCATAAGGGAACCTACATCCTTGATATTCTTGATATACTCTAAGCATACATCAGACCACTAGGCTTAAGCATCGTTTAATAAATGCACAATTCATGGCTTCTTAACTATAAGAATATATATATATATATATATATATATATATATATATATATATATATATATATATATATATATAAAGGGAAGTCAATAATGACATGTATAATAAAATCACGCACTTAAGCATTTGTTTTTGTCAATCTCCCTAAAATCATAATACATTCACTTGCATTTCATCATTATAAGCATTCTAAAAAAAATAGATTAATAACAAACAACCTACAAAAGAAATTAAAGTAAAGTTGTTTATCATCCATTCGTAGATCTAATAGTCTCGTATAGACTCTACACCCAAATTCTTATATTAACTACTGAACAGAGGAATTTTTATAGATAATGTACAAAAAAAACATAGAAAGAAAGAAGAAATAGTAATGGCATCCACGTACTAAGTCTTATCTAGTCCAAGTTGATAATTTCATAAGAAAAGAATCGGTTTCACTTTCTGTTAAAGAGGTGATCTTTCTAAAATAAATTTGGTTACAACATAAGAATAAGGTTTAGTAAACTTGCAATTAAACCATGTAGTCTTTGTACAAATATGACTTTCAAAACAAACTTAACCAATAAATACCTTAGTAGAACTAAGAAATGAATTTCACCTTGTTCTTTGAGTAAGCACATACAAATAAAAAGTAAATAATAAGTTTGTTTACTTTTCAGTCTTTGATAAGAAATATAAGTTTGTTAAGATTTGACATGCTATTAATCTATATGGATAATAAGTTCAAGAGGTATATTGATCGCAAATAATATTCGATTACCTAAGAAACAATATGAAATTTTCAAGGAAAATGATTCTCTAAAATATATATATATGACAAAAATACAACACAATAATAAAATTCGAGCATATAAGTACAACTTCTTCAATACAACATTCATTTTATTACCGTCCACTAATAATGTTCTTAAAGTCCTGTTACATCTTGGTTATTCATGGATGTATGATGAACTTTCCTTTGTGTGTTTCTTCTAACATTTTCCCTCTAAGACTCCCCTCCTTAGGAACAACGATCTGATTCTTAAATATCACTAACCTATCAGCAAATAAAACAACTTTTCTTGACCCAACAAAGATTGCAATTCCTGATCGAAGAGTTGTTCATGCCTAATCTCTTTTCTAAGGTCGCTATAGATTCCCAACCTATTCAACTTCAAAATTATGGCATTCAAGGTCACATTCAAATTTCATATCTCCAAACTTCTCTATAAGATTCATCTCCTGCATCATCAAGCTTACCTTCCCTTCCTGCATCATCACACATTCTAGACCATCCTTAGAAGCGTCGCAATCAACGACAAAGCCCACTGAAGGGTCCGAAATGGTCAAGACCGGTGATGACACCAATCTTTTCTTAAGTTCTAGAAAGTTCTCTTCACACTCTTCCTCTCACTCAAAGGATCTTCCTTTCCTAGTTAACTTGGTGATAGGTATGGCTAGTCTAGAGATCTCATTTATAACTTCCTATATTACTTCTCCAATCCTAAGAAATTTCTTACGTCTATCACTGTCTTAGGCTTCCCTCATCCTGTCTCTGCATCTATTTTACTAGCATCAATCGTCACTCTACTCAACTGATTTAAGGTCATCTATCCTAGGCAAAAGAAACATATCCTTAATGGTTACTTTGCTCGATTATCTAAGGTCCTCACATAAATTCATACTCCCATCATTTTTTTTCCTAAAAGCATTCAAAACTTATCACAAAATCAAACATATTTCTTAATAATAATCAAAATAGGATTTGACACGATATTATAATTAGAATTAAAATAAAAAAATAAATAAATAAAACAAAACCCATGCATCTAAATAAATTGAAACCATGCATCAGGGATGGTGCAGTATTTTGATTCCAAATCAAATATGAATTGGCATTGAGCAAGTGAGTTGGAACTTCACGTCACAGTAAAACAATTGGAAATTGAATAGAACAAAAGAATTCAACAGGGATTAGGTTTGAAATTTTTTTTGCCATAAAAAAAAGAAACCAGAATAGCGTAAACAAAAAGGACTACTGCACCGTTTTGACGAAAAAAATAGATTTACATGACAGCTTAAAGCCTTAAACGGATGAACGTGCAGCAAGGCCACCAATTACAAGTAATTCTTTTATAAATTTAAGGAAAATATATTTATTAAATTAATTCATCAAACACAGCATGAAAATGTTTTAAGGATCTCAAAACTCTATAATCCGAAATTTTCATAATAGACAAATCGTACATGTGAAAACTTATTTTCTAACAACTCCTCTAATTGTTTCCTAGGCTCATTTAATCCTAGGGATATCATTCTATAAAACGCTATTGACACTGGTCCACTTCCAAACATTAGATCTACGTTAAACTCAACTCCCACATTTGGAGGTAAGCTAGAGATCTCCTTAGGAAACACATCTAGAAACTCACATAAACAGGTCATGCTGCCACATCACTTTCAGCTTCTATCTTAGTAGAAGAGAGAAATATGTATCCTTGAGTTCCCTCAACTATGCACTTACGACAAGACACAACAAATACAAGATAATTTGACATCGAAAGATCGATAGACATAGGTTGTGGAGCAAAAGAGATAGTTCGACTAGAACAAATACGACAGCATTAATATGTGACAACCAATCCATACCAAGAATGACATTGAACCCAAACATAGGTAAACAAACAAGATCGGCATTATAGGACATGTCCTGATATATTAGGCATCAATTTAAACAAACAATGGAGGTAACAATATTATTCTTCGCAAGAGTAGAGACACGTAATTCAAAACACAACAAAATAGACAAAGACATATTTTTCACATAAGCATGTGGTATGAAGGAATGATTGCTACTGAATAACAACATAACTACTTTCTTGCACCCAGCATAATTCCTCTTTGGCTTCTCCAGCTTCTACAGAATCTGAACTGTTCTGGAAAGATGACAGATCGTCTTTCGAAAAAGCGGTAACCCCATGCACTGAGGTTCTTGGGATTCTACCATCCCATATCCCCTCATATGATAGAGAGTCTCTATCTGCTCTTGCACATCTATGGTCACACGATCCATAGCTGCTACAAGCGCATCATTCGTCTCTCGCCTATTAGTCGTCATAAATCTGCTCACTACCAATGAAACACTGAGATGGCCAGGCTCAATATCTCAAAGCATAGCATGCAACATTTACAACTCTAACAAGCATTCATATGCTCCCAAGTTTTGATTTTTAGAAAAACCAATAACCACAGTCGAATTTAGGATTGAATTGCTCTGATACCAAAAATAATGCCATTCAATATATTAGTAACCAAGTTAAAAACCATTTAAATAAAGCATAGTGAAATAAAATATTTCTCAAAATAATACTTTGCGTATATTAATAATAATAAAATGGTCTTTACATAATAAAATATTCAAATCTGAAATAACATAAATAATCCATAAACTCTTAAAACAAGGCGCCAATTAAACCCAAACGTGTAAAACGAATAAACTAAGATCTTCGTCACAAACGGCTCCAATATATCATAAAACTAACCAAAGCTAGAAAGAATTCTAAGAAGAAATCTCAAGTCTTCAAGTCTCCTCGGTCTTAGGAATATTGTCCTTGTGCTCTGAAAATAACACTTCTAATGAGATGGAAATCCCAGTGAATAAAAACAGTTATAAATTATTTTCGCAACAGTGTTATTCTTAGCCAGCACAGTAACCGGAAAAACAACCATGACACCCGCTACTTTCAAAAATAATATAATTTTCTATAATATCAATAATGTAAAATATTTAGACCAACACATCACATAATTCAAATGACAACAATTAACATTTAATTCACGTACTTATTTTAACAATCATAAACACACAACAATGGCGTCTCATTGCCCACCTCTACTCATAAGGAGTGTTTCGACCTCACCTATTGTGGTGAAGTTACCAAATTAATACCCCTGCAATGGTGGTATTTTTCGACATCCTTGCTGTGGTGATGCTTCTCATTTCAATACCCCTAGTATGATGGTATTTTTTGACATCCTTGCTGTGATGATGTTTCTCATTTCAATACCCCTACTATGGTGGCATTTTTCGACATTGTAACGGCCAAGACTGCTTTCAGGATTGCCGACTGTCCCCACAAACCAGCACGAGTCTTTTCAGCGTGCTTTTTCCTCACTCACACGCTTTCTGGGAAACTTCCCAGAAGGTCACTCATCCCACAATTACTCCAAGTCAAGCACGCTTAACTATAGAGTTCTTATGTTTTGGGCTCCCGAAAAGAAGATGCATCTTGTTGGTATAGGTAGTACGAATCAATTCCTTTAAGCCTTCCTCAACTGTACACTCTCATACCTGTACAGTCTCAAAATCCTTCTCATTCTGGTGTGAATCAGTTCATTCGTGTGTCCCTCCACTTAGAAGCCTACCAGGAGCCGCTCCTTATCCGTGCCTCATGCACCGGTGATCACTCGCCGCCCTCGTCAGCCCCGGGTGTTACATGCCCACCAGCTTCCACTTGGTTCATCCCTGAACCACACCGTACTGGGAGATATCCGCTCTGATACCATTTGTAACACGGCTCGGACTGCTTTCAGGATTACCGACTGTCCCCACAAACCAACACGGGTCTTTTCATCGTGCTTTGTCCTCACTCACACGCTTTCTGGGAAACTTCCCAGAAGGTCACCCATCCCACAATTACTCCAAGTCAAGCACGCTTAACTATGGAGTTCTTATGTTTTGGGCTCCCAAAAACAAGATGCATATTCTTTTCGGGAGCCCAGAACATAAGACCTCCATAGTTAAGCATGCTTGACTTGGAGTAATTGTGGGATGAGTGACCTTCTAGGAAGTTTCCCAGAAAACGTGTGAGTGAGCATAAAGCACGCTGAAAAGACCCGTTTTGGTTTGCGGGGACAGTCGGCAATCATGAAAGCAGTCCGGGCCGTTACAAAATTGTAACACCCTGCTTTTCGTTTAGTTTTTATTATATAAGCTTGTTTGGATATTTAAGTTTGTTTGGTTAAGCGATAAATTGTTGGTTAAGGGCTAAGTGGGATTTTTGGCTTAAAAGTCCCTTTCTGGAACATTAGCAGGCCCGTGCTGATTTCCAGCACGCCCGTGCTGATTTCCCATGTCTTGTGACCAGCTGAGTCACAAGCACGGCCGTGTCGTTAGTCTGTACGGCCATGTCATTGTGCGAATCGCGTCTCGCTGAAGCTAAGTTCGGCACGCCCATGCCGAAGTAGTGCACAACCATGCCATGTGCACAGTTTATAAATTGGCATAAAAATCGAGGGTTTGCGATTTAACCCTCATTTGGTGGCTGCTACTACCCTAGTGCGGCCAGGACTACCCCGTTTCCTATCTCCATCAAGCTTGGTGCATTTTTGGAGTTTTGGAGACCTTTGGTAAGCTTTTGGTTTACCTGTGCCAGTTGTGTAGGTAATGTTTCTTCCCTTTCTTAGTTTCTTTTCATGTTATTTGATTGGAAACTGATTTGGTTAATATTTTGGTTGACCAAGGCTTGGATTCGGATTGTCGCTTGGGAGGACGTGACCGGGTTGTTGTTTGGGGCTACCGTTATGGCAACCTTCGAACCAGGTATAGGGAGAAGGATGGTATAACCACTAGGCAGTAGAGGTAGTGTAAATAAGGGGTTCCCATGACCTCGAGGTTAATTGTATGTTGCTTATTTAACATGTCTACTACTATAAATGTTTGTAGTTATATGCCAATATGCCAATGCTATATGCGTTGTTTGTTATGTTGGTATGTCAATATCATAAATTGTTGGTTGAGTTGTTGTATATGATGATTGATGGCTGAATGCTTGTGTGATGATGAACCTGCTAATATATCCCTAAATTCGTTAATTAGGACTTTAATTGGTTAAATAATAAAGGGACTGTTGTTCACCAAAAATATTCATAAGACATGAATCAATAGAAGGTGAGGTTTTATACTGATGGTTTAGTCATGAACCTAGGGATGATTTTTGAGAGTGATAGGGTCTTGTTGGTTAAACAATTGATTAATTAATCGCTGCCCAGAACTGTACTGTCGCGCTATCAGCATGGTTGTGCTGAACAGGGAGCAGGGCGTTCTCCCAATTGAATTCTGGGAATGGCCGCGCTTTAAGCACGGTCGTGCAAAAGATGAGCACGCCCGTGCAGATGTGCACGCCCGTGCGTAATAGGGATCACGGCCGTGCCAGAAGTTGTGCACGCCCATGCTATACGTAAGTGGTAGCACGCCCGTGCCGGGGTTAAGCAAGCCCGTGCCACCCCTCTGGTAAGAATCTAAGGCTTATAGTTTAATGGGGTTTTAATCCCAATGTTCCCAATAATGATAAGAATAATACACCAAATAAATGATGAAGTTAGATAACTTAATTATATAATAATTAAGACGTTGAGGAACGATGAGTTGATTAAGTCAGTGCCCGAGGGGTTACCGCACAATGATATAATTGGAAGCCTTTAGTGGTCCAATGTTGACAATGATGATATGATTGGATGCCTTTAGTGGTCCAATGTTGCGATGACATAATTGGGTGCCTTTAGTGGCCCAATGATGAGGATGATACTCTTGGGGTGCCTTTAGTGGCCCAAGCGGAGGTGGCAGCTGCCATTGTTTGTTGTTGTGTTCATGCATCCCATTGGAGATGTTAGTTAGGGGAAGTTCAACATAGGGGAGGTCTTCCAAGAGTACGGTGATCTAGCCATCCACGGTTGGTTCACCCAAGGTTTGGTGAACCGTGGCCCCCCGTGATGAGACATCCATGGTTTGATACGTTGGCTATCCAGGGGATTCACCTGTAACATCCCGATTTTCTGCGACTCTAATCAAGCTGGTTAATCTCGATTAGGGCTTTGGATGATCGTGTGAATTGTTATGTGCTAGTTCAAGGCCAAGTTGGAAGCTTAGGAATAGGCTGGAACACAACTGGAGGTGCCTAAGGTGTTAAACGGGTAATTGTGGAAGCCAGGTGTTTGGATGGCTTTTCCCAGCTGAGCGGCACGCTTAAGCGTGGGAAGGGAGCACGCCTCAGCATGCCAACGCTCAAGCATTGGTAACGTTGCACGCTCAAACATGTTGAGTGCTTTTGCCAGCTGGTGTGCTTTTTGACGCTTGTGCTACACGTGTCAGACCAGGATAAAGGCGGAGCGGACAAGGTTCAATGCTCAAGCATGGAGAGGACCTCACGCTCAAGCGTGGGCAAACTCAACCGTGGAAATCCTGCACGCTAAAGCGTTCTCAGCAGGATGGCCCGAGTGAAGTCTTTCTCTTCTCTTTCACTTGGGCCATTTTCTCAACTCTTCAAGCTCGAATTCCAGAAGCTAGAGAGAGAAGCTCTGAAAATTTTGTGTGAGAAAGCTTGAGATTGAAGGCGATCGAGGCGTCGGAACGTGATTCAGACTACACAGTTGCAATCATGGCGAAGTTATCTACAACTCTGACGGATTACTTTCTCGATTCTCCAAAGGTAAGCTCGAATCCCTAACACGCGTTCTTCGTGTTCTTGGAGTTCTTCGAGTCCTTGCCTTTTTCCTTTGATCTTTTGAGCTTGCCCTAGGGCTAACACTGTTGTATACGTGTTGTGCTCGTGATTAGGGCAAAGTCCGCATACGTGATTTTCCGGGTTTTGGAGGAGGAACTGCGGCTGTTCTTGGGGCTGAGAGCTCAAGCTTGGAGGAGCGAGCCGGTGTTCGTGTTGATCTTCCTGCTACGACTGTTCAGGTGGGGAGAAAGAGTACTGCTGCAGTCAGGAAAGCAAAAGTAGTGTAGTCGTGATTATACTGTGTGTAGGGAAGCCCTAACCCTACTAGTGGTTGAGCCCCGATAAAGGACTTAAATCCTAGGTTTAGCTTACTTTGGGCTATAGCCATTAAGATTGGAAACCCTAAGTTAGTAAACCGTTGATTGAGGATGATCTGTTTGTATGATCACTGCTGTGATAATGACTGTTGTTGTTGCTATCTATCTAAATGCCTATATGTTGCTTGGTATATGTGTGATATGTTGCTATATGTTGTTGTTATTATTATTGTTGCAGTTGTTGTGTTGTATGTTGTGATGTTGAGCGTTGTGGCGGAATGCCGTAGAGTTAAGTTTGGCTATGTGCCGTGTTGTTGTCGGGTTGATACCGTGGATGTTGCCGTTGCTGTTATGCTGACTTTTTGAGGTTTTGGCTGTGTTGTTTGAGCTGTGGCTCGTGGACGCGTGACGTTGAGGCTGTGGCCGTGTGGATGTAGTGGCATCGTGTTGTTTTTGATTTGAGAGCGTAGGCGTGAGATCCGACATCAAGCCCGTTAAGGATGTTTGTTGCATATCATCATTAGCTACCAAGTGGCGAGGCCGTATGACAGGTAGTATGTGCTGCCAGCGTCATACGAGGTTGGTTGTAACTGAGTGCGGGTACGGAAAGTAGATGGGTCGGTCAAGTCAGTGACCTTGGGGATGTTGCCGGTCTCGGGAATAGTTTACAGTGACGGATGAGGTAGCTCCTATCCTGTCATGACTCCCCATCCAGTCCGATTTTCCCGACTAATCCCAGAGCTTTCCATTGTTCCAGGCTAACGTTCTAAGGCGACCGAGATACCTCGTTTCCGATGTGGAAGGGGGATGCACTCTTATTGGTCACGACGAGCGATTCGGTTTCTTGGGCAAACTAACTTCGTTCCGACACAGAATCTGTTCCGGTGTGAACTTGTTCTGGTGTGGAACCGTTCCAGTGGGAACCAGCTTTGTGAGTTTCGATCGACATGCTACATGGGATTAGTATCCCAGTCTAGAGGATTGATCTGAGTGTGAGACTCATGGATATGGATGCTTGTTGCATGTGTTATCTTGAGAGACGTGGGTGGAATGCAGTAATTGCTATATCTGTCAAACTTGCTACATGCTATGTTGTCGTGTACTGCATTATTGTTGTTTTCTGACTTTACCATGCACTGTATTTCTTATCTCCCTATTGTTTTCCCTGTTGTTCTGTTTTTGGGTTCGCTTGAAGACGACAAGCCAGCCGATCCACAGTATGGACCCGAGGCTTCACCTATTCATCACGAGGGCATCGCGGATGCCGGTGCTGGGCAACATTAAGATCATCTACCATGATGAGAGGGGATGGCGGGTAGATCCCTCGACCTTTTTGGTGGTTTACACAGGGCCTGTTAGTCTGATCTTTCGGAGCGGCACGCAGCCGTACATGGACATCATTGGCCCCTACCGCGTGTACCAGTTTCTTCCTTTCCATAGGATGCGGCGACCTCCAAGGTAGAGGGAGCGAGACTACATGTGGGTGGCACCCCAATCTTCAGTTGTGACGAGCAGGAGAGGCTACTTCTACCGAGGCCAGCGTCGGAGGACGGAGCAGTATTTGAGGACCTACGCGTAGGCGTAGGATTGTGGTGTCTAGCTCTTTGTCAGAGTACGAGCCTTTGGTGCGGTTTAAGCGTACTCATGGCGAGGGTCAGGGTGTAACGACCCGGATTGCTTTTAAGGATTTCCGACTGTCCCCACAAACCAACACGAGTCTCTTCAGCGTGCTTTGTCCTCACTCACACGCTTCCTAGGAAAACTTCCCAGGAGGTCACCCATCCCAGAATTACTCCAAGTCAAGCACCCTTAACTTTGGAGTTCTTAAGTGATGGACTACCGAAAAGAAGATGCATCTTGATGGTATTGGTAGTACCAATCAATTCTTATAAGTCTTCTTTCAACTGTACAGTCCTATACCTGCACAGCCTCAGGATCTCTCTCATTCCGATATGAATCGGTTCATTCATGCATATCTCCGCCTAGAAGCCTGCCAGGAGCCGCTCCTTATCCGTGCCTCATGCACCGGCGATCACTCCCCGCCCTCGTCAGCCCCGGGTGTTACATGGGATGAAGAGATACTGTCTAGTTTTGAATCACGAAATTTTGAGGACGAAATTTTTTTTAGTGAGTTAGTATTGTAACACCCCGAAAATCTAATACATGTTACTAATTAATTTTATATGCTTGAATTATTTTATTTAGTTTATTGGGTACATTATCACAGTTATATACTCTTGCAAGACGAAATTATTATGCTATTGTTATTATTATTATTTGTTTAGAAAAATATTATTTAAGTAATATGATTGAAAGAAATTATTTTATAAATTTAATCTAGTTAATTTTAGATTTGAAAATTAAATGGTTTGGATTTAATCAAAAATTTATTTTGGATCATTGATTCCCTAGGTTGATAAATTCAACAATCAATCTCTACTCAAATTCAAATTTTGAAAATTTAGGTTTGTCTCTCTTTACTTTTAGATCAAAGGATCAAGATTTTTTTTTTTTTTTGACTCAATTTCAACTATTCATTTTTTCACCTATAACTACAAAAAAAAGAAAAAAGAAAAAAAAGAAAGAAAGAAAAGAAAACCCAACACCCCACCCCACCGCCTAACTCTCTCTTTTTCTTTTCTTTTCTTTCTTCTCCATTCTTTTTCTTTTCTGCTCCTAGACGACGTTTCTCTCCCTCTCTCTAACTTTCTCTCCTTCTCTCTTAATTTCCGGTCAACTCCGGCCATCTCTCACAAAATCGAAATCATAGATATGTTCCCTATCTTCTCCTCTACATTTCTAACCGAACATCTTCGTGAACGGACATCTTTGACGGCGGCGCCACCTTGAAGCCACCACTATTTTTGGGCTTTTCCGGCCACTGTTTGGCCTCCCTTTCCTGAAATAAATCAACCACGTGAAAGGCCGCATCTTCCTCCACGTTTTGGACCAAGCACCGCCACTGCCACCACCGGAAACCGCCGTACGCCGCCACCGTGCACCACTATCGAGACCGCCTTTCGTGCTCTTTCTTCCTCCTTGGTAAGAATCCTTCATTTACTTCATTCCTTTCTCTTGGCTTTTGATTTCATGAGGAACCTGATAACTCTTAGAAATAAGAGTTATTAATACTTCTTTTAACTAAATCAGTGTTCTTGTCTTAAGTAATTTTGAGAATTAAAGTCAAGTTTTGATTGGATGAAATCATAGTTGAAAGAATTGTTCAAATGCTGAAAAGGTTATTAATTCTGTAATTTGATAACTATGAAGATGTTGAAGTGTTGAGCAGGAAATTAGGCATGTGAGCTGAAAAGAGCTGATCTGAAATTGCTATGGAATGCTGCAGCTTCTGAGACCAGAATCACTGCAAGACTAAAGAGTTGCCAGCTCAGCATCCTGTAGCATCCTGAAGCATAAATTACCCTGATGTTAAAATTACAAAGGATTAGAATCTTAGCTGTTTTTATCTCTGTGTTAAAACATCCAACTGTTGCTTTTATTACTTCCTTGCAATTCTTACTTACTGTCTGAAACCTCATCACTCCATTTATTTACATATTGTCAATCAATCTTTATTTTATTAAGCTAAAAAGAAAAAGTAAAATTGAAATTTATATTCAAAACATTTAAATCCTCGTGGGAACGATCTCACTCACTCTCTATTACTTGTTACGATTGTGTACGCTTGCACACATCGTTATTTCATCCAACAAGTTTTTGGCGCCGTTGCCGGGGATTGACAATGGTGTTGAATATTTAAATTCTGAGTTACTTTTTCTATTTAGCTAGTGCTGAAAAGTGTTGTGTGCTGTGCTCACCAACAGGTACCAAATCTGTATGCGCAGCAAAGGAACACCTGAGTTCCAAATTGACCTTGAGATAGAGAAAACAGCTAAGAGGCTAAGGAAGAGAACTAAAGAACAAAGAGCTCGAGATCAACACTCTGACTTAGGCTTCATGGCTCATATTCTAGCAAATGAGGATGAGCAACCTGGAATGATTGAAATGGCTAATGACAGGGATAGGCCCATCAGGGGCTATGTTGTGTTTGATCCTCAAACCATGAACACTAGCATAGTGAGGCCAGAAATCACCACTCAACAGTTTGAATTTAAACCCATGATGTTTCAAATGCTCTAAACTATTGGGCAGTTCAGTGGAGCACCTACTGAAGACCCTCATTTACATCTGAGGCAATTTCTGGAAGTGGCTAGCAATTTCAGGACCCCTGGAGTGACAGAGGATTCATTCAAGTTGAGGCTCTTCCCTTACTCTCTTAGGGATAGAGCCAAGACTTGGTTGGATTCGTTGGAACCCAATTCCATCGCTTCGTGGAATGCCCTAGCTGAGAAGTTTTTGATTAAGTACTTTCCTCCCATCAAGAATGCAAAGATGCGGGGGGATATCACTGCATACAGACAAACTGACGATGAAACTTTATACGACACTTGGGAGAGATTCAAAGGTCTGTTGAGAAAATGCCCACACCATGGAATACCAGCTTGCATTCAGTTGGAAACATTTTACAATGGGTTAGCACCCCCTTCAAAACTAATGTTAGACGCTTCATTAGGAGGTGCCCTGTTGACTAAATCTTACAATGAAGCATTTGAGCTAATTGAAAGCATAGCTGCTAATAGCTATCAGTGGCCCACGGTGAGGACTAATTCTTCCAAAACTACAGCTGGTATGCATGAAGTTAAGGAAATAACTGCGATGTCTGCTCAGCTAGCTACGATTACAAATATGTTGAAGAACCTAACTACTGCAAATGCAAGCCAAGAACCTGGCATGACTGAACCAGTGGCCGCGGTAGAGACAGTGTCATGTGTTTTCTGCGGTGAAAAGCATTTATTTGAAGAATGTCCCCACAACCTTGTTTCAGTAAATTATGTGGGAAATAGGGGAAATCAATATTCCAACAATTTTACCCTTGGATATAGGCATCCTCATCCAAATTTCAGTTACAGCAATCATAATAACATTCTGAATCCACCTTCTGGCCATGTTCCACAGCAGAATCAATACCAAGGGCAGGGCACTCAGCAGCATACTCAAGTCCCTGTTAAAGAACCTTCCCTCGAAGCCATTTTGAAGGCCTTTATGACTGAAACTAAGACACAAATTCAGAACCAAGGAGTAGCTATGAGGAATCTGGAAAATCAAGTGGGTCAGTTGGCCACTGCACTCACTAATAGGCCAGCTGGTACCCTGCCTGCAACTACAGAGACCCCATCTTTGTCCACTGAAGTAGGCCAAGAGCATATTAAGGTCATAAATCTGAGAAGTGGTAAGGAGCTGCCAGATGCTGTAGCATGTAAGCAGCCAGCAACAAAGAAAACTTGAGACAGCTGAGACAAGAAAGAAAAATCCTGAGGTAATCCCAACAACTGAAGATGAAATGCAGACAATCCCTAAGCAGAAAGAGAACAAATTGACTCCAGAGATACTACCTCCTCCATTTCCACAAAGGTTGAGGAAGGCAGCCCAAGAGAAGCAATTTAGTAAGTTTCTGAAAATACTCAAGCAATTGCATATAAATATACCTTTGGTTGAAGCCCTGCAGCAGATGCCTAATTACACTAAGTTCATGAAGGATATCCTAACAAAAAGAAAGAGATTGGGGGAATTTGAGACAGTAGCAATGACAAAGGAATGCAGCCAGCTATTGCAGAACAAGGTTCCCCAGAAAATGAAAGATCCGGGCAGTTTCACGATTCCTTGTTCTATAGGGACTACTTATTGTGGAAAAGCGCTGTGTGATCTTGGGGCTAGCATTAATTTGATGCCTATGTCCATTTTCAAGCAATTGAAGATTGGTGAAGCCAAACCTACCACTGTTACCTTGCAGCTTGCGGACAGGTCTATTGCTTACCCAGAAGGAAAAATAGAGGATGTTCTAATCAAGGTGGACAGATTTGTATTTCCAGTTGACTTCATTATCCTTGACTTTGAGGCTGACAAGGAAGTCCCAATTATCCTTGGAAGACCTTTCCTTGCAACCGGGAGAACATTGATAGATGTGCAAAAGGGAGAACTCACTATGAGGTGAATGATCAGCAAGTGACTTTCAATGTTTTTAATGCATTACACTACCCTGATGAGGAAATGGAAAGCTGTTCCGTCCTCAACAGTATTGAATCTCTAGTGCAAGAGCATATGGTAGTCTCAGGGCAGGAATTGGAATGGAATGAGGAAGCAGATTTGGGAAATGAAGAGTTGAAGCTTCTAGTAGATGGGAATTTGCCACACAGATTTTGGAATAGAAAATATGAATCTTTAAATGTATCGGCCGACACCTTCAAAGAGAATGTTCCCTCTATTGAAAGACCTCCCATCCTTGAATTGAAGCCACTACCTTCGCATCTGAAGTATGCCTATCTTGGAGAACAAGAAACTCTTCCCAGCATCATCTCTTCTTTCTTAAGTTCCGAGCAAGAGGGTCATCTCATTTCAGTTTTAAAAAGACACAAGAAAGCTATAGGATGGCAAATGGCAGATATAAGAGGAATCAGTCCTAGCTTTTGTATGCATAGAATCTTATTAGAGGAGGAAGCTAGGAATAGTATTAAGGGTCAGAGAAGACTGAACCCGATAATGAAAAAAGTGGTGAAGAAAGAGATAATCAAATGGCTAGATGCAGGAATTATTTACCCTATTTCTGATAGCATGTGGGTAAGTCCTGTGCAATGTGTTCCAAAGAAAGGAGGAGTCACTGTGGTAAAAAATGAGAAGTATGAGTTGATTCCTACGCGGACAGTCACAGGGTGGAGGATATGTATGGACTATAGAAAACTGAACAAGGCAACAAGAAAGGACCATTTTCCCTTACCATTCTTAGATCAGATGTTGGATAGGTTGGCTGGGAGAGAATTTTACTGTTTCCTCGATGACTATTCAGGTTACAATCAGATAGCAGTGGCGCCCGAAGATCAGCAGAAGACCACATTCACTTGCCCATATGGAACATTTGCTTTCAGAAGGATGCCTTTTGGTCTTTGCAATGCTCCAGCAACTTTTCAAAGGTGCATGATGGCCATTTTTTCTGATTTTATTGAGCAGACTATGAAAATTTTCATGGATGATTTCTCAGTGTTTGGAGACTCATTCATGGGATGCTTGGCCAATTTAGAGCAAGTGTTGTACAAATGTGAAGAGACCAATTTAGCTCTAAATTGGGAGAAGTGTCACTTCATGGTTAAGAAGGGTATTGTGTTAGGCCACAAAGTATCAAAGAAAGGCTTAGAGGTGGACAAAGCTAAAATTGAGGTGATTGACAAACTTCCCCGACCCACTTCTGTTAAAGGCATCAGAAGTTTCTTAGGACATGCTGGCTTTTATAGGCGATTTATCAAGGACTTCTCTAAAATATCCGAACCATTGTGCAAGTTGTTGGAACAGGATAGCATATTTGACTTCACAGATGAATGCTTAACAGCTTTTGAAATTCTGAAGCAAGCGTTGATCATTGCCCCTGTAATAGTGGCTCCAGACTGGGGACAACCGTTTGAATTGATTTGTGATGCAAGTGATTTTGCAGTGGGGGTTGTGCTAGGCCAAAGGCATAACAAAGTTTTCCATACTATTTATTATGCTAGTAAAACCCTCATTGATGCCCAGATCCACTACACCAATACAGAAAAAGAGTTGCTAGCAGTTGTTTTGCTTTTGACAAATTCAGACCCTATTTGGTGGGCACCAAGGTGGTGGTATACACAGATCATGCAGCTATCAAGTATCTCATTGACAAGAAGGATGTAAAGCCAAGGCTTATCAGATGGGTGCTTTTACTTCAAGAGTTTGATTTGGAGATCAAAGACAAGAAGGGAATTGAAAATCAGGTAGCTGATCATCTGTCCAGAATTGTTGAAGAAGGAGAAACCAAGTTTCAAGGAGAAATCAAAGACAACTTTCCTGATGAACACCTTTTACTGATTGAAGATGCTGCAGCACCCTGGTACGCTGACATTGTAAATTTCCTGGTCAGTAAGGTCATCCCTGTGGAAATGAATGCTCAGCAGCAAAGAAGATTTTTTCATCACGTCAAACATTTCTACTGGGATGAACCTTTTCTGTACAAAAAATGCCAAGACCAGATTATGAGGAGATGTGTTGCTGAAGAAGAAATGCATAATATTCTCAATGGTTGCCAGGCAGCCCCATACGAAGGCCACTTTAGTGGAAAAAGAACCGCTGCTAAAGTCCTACAATCCGGGTACTTCTGGCCCACTCAGTTTCGAGATGCCCAAGCCTTTGCCAAGAGTTGTGATAGATGTCAGAGGGTGGGGAATATTTCCAATAAACAGGAAATGCCACTCAACACTATTTTGGAGATTGAATTATTTGATGTGTGGGGGATATACTACATGGGGCCATTCCCGGTTTCATATGGAAATGGCTACATCCTGGTAGCAGTTGATTATGTATCTAAATGGGTAGAAGCAAAAGCCTTGCCATCCAACGATGCCAGAGCAGTCACCACATTTCTGCACAGGAGCATCTTTACCAGGTTTGGCACCCCGCGAGCTATAATTAGTGATGAGGGCTCCCATTTTTACAACAAGCTGTTCGCGAATTTGCTAGCCAAATATGGCGTGAAACACAAGGTGGCCACTGCGTATCATCCTCAGACAAGTGGTCAAGCTGAAATATCCAATAGGGAGCTAAAAAGGATACTTGAAAAAATGGTGAATCCCACAAGAAAGGACTGGTCTTTGCACTTAGATGATGCCCTCTGGGCTTACAGAACGGCTTTCAAGATCCCTATTGGCATGTCACCCTACAGAATGGTTTACGGAAAGGCTTGTCATCTGCCAATCGAGTTGAAACACAAGGCATTCTGGGCCATGAAGAAGTTAAATTTTAATGCACAAGCGGCTGGGGAGGCACGACTGTTGCAGCTAAATGAGCTTGAAGAGTTTTGGCTGTTTGCGTATGAAAATGCAGGAGCATACAAGAGCAAAGTAAAGGCCTGGCACGATAAGAAAATTCAGCCCAGGGAACTAATTGAAGGAATGAAAGTGCTCCTGTTCAACTCTAGACTAAAACTATTCCCTGGGAAGTTAAAATCGAGGTGGTCTGGACCTTTCAAGTTGATCAAGATATATCCTCACGGAGCTGTGGATTTGCTGGATGAAGAGTTTGGAAGGGAGTTCAAGGTGAATGGTCAGAGGGTGAAACAATATTGGGGTGAGCCTTATGAAAGAAACAAGGCCACCATTCATCTCATAGACCCGTAACCACCAGTGTAGAGTCAGGCTGAAGGACAATAAACCAAGCGCTACTGGGAGGCAGCCCAGGCTTTTATCCGTTTGCTTGTTTTATTCAAAAAAAAAAAACCAAACATATATTAAAAACATGAGGAATGTGACCGGTCCGCAGCCACGCACTTAATGCTACCACTCTCTCCACCTCTCCCATTCATCCGTTATTTCCTCCTCAGCCTATTAAAGTCCTTCCAACTCTCCCTGTCTGTCTCAGCCATCTCTATCTATCACCGTCTACTCAATCCTCCTCTGTCACATCCACTACCATGGGCAAAACCCGAGCGGAATCGTCCAAGCGGCCGGTTACTCCCCTCTCCTCCTCTTGTGGTGAGGAGGCTGATACACGGTTCGTGGATGAGGAAGGCCGGCTAAAGTATTAAAAAGAGGTGAAGCGATGGAATGTTCATCTGGAAAAGGGTTTCTTCCTCATCGACTCTTCACACTATGGGTTAACAGAAGAGGTCGCTGAGCTCATCGACTTCCACAACTGGAAAAAGTTCGCTGCTCATCCCATGGACCCCATCCTCCCTTTTGTTAGAGAGTTTTATGCGAATCTCACTTAACCCCAGCAGAAGCATGTGATAGTGAGAAGTTGTAAAGTCTCCTTCTCTGCACCTAACCTGAACAGAAGGTGGGGTTTACGGGATGTTCAAGATGAATACCTCGACTTGTTGAAGAATGCGGAAGAGGTCGAGTTGAATGATATGATGCGGGAAGTAACCGTGGAGGGGGCAGAATGGATTCAAAATGATGAGAACTGGAAAATAGTAAGACCTGATCTTACTCCCTTGGCCAAGGTCTGGTACCATGTCATCAGAACCAAAATTCTACCCACTGCTCACATGGAAACAGTAAATAAGGAAAGGTTAGTCCTCTTATATTGTATTTTGAAAAAGAAGAGGGTGGATGTAGGTCAGTTGGTCGAGAGGGAGATCATTTCTTGTGCCTTTAAAAAGAAGGGTTTGCTGTTTTTCTCTTCCCTCATTACTTCCTTGTGCGAAAAATGTGGAGTGAAGGCCTTACCAGAGGATGAAGTCAAAGACAATAAAGGGGCCATAGATTGGCTGGCTATTAAGCGATTCGGCGAATCCACATCCAAGGTACAGGGGTCGGTTCCTCCTTCTGGGCAGCAGGATCACCCAGTTGAGGTGAGCCCCAAATTGGATCTTTGCTACCAAATGCTGCAGCATAATTTGTGGCAACAGCAACTCTTCTGGGAGTTTTCAAAAGAGCAGCATTTGTGGATTCAACGGTCCCTTGGCATTAACAAGCTCAGACAAGGCAGCTTTCCTCCCCAATTCCCTGAAGCCCTATTTGAACCCTTTAAGTCCTCTCCCTCTAACCAAGTACCCACTGAGCCTGCAAGGGAGCATCCGCCTGCTACCTCTCCTGTACCGGAGAACGACTCTACCATCCCCACTACCAACCCTGATGTGCCTGCCACTGAGCCTGACCATCCTCCGATGCAGCCCACTGTTAGTGAGCAATCTGTGAATAACAATGACATCAGTTCTGACTGGACTCCTCCTGCCCCTCCCAGAGACCCAGCACCAGCTCAAACATCGCCCATTGCCAAGGGCAAAAGGACGTTAGCTGAGACTGAACCCCTTGCTCCTCCCCCACTAAAGAAAGGGAGGATCAAGCACACCGCTCCCCCTCGAAAGCGAAAGACTAGAGAAGAGAGGGAAGCAGCGAGGGCTGCGGAAAGCCCTAGCGACAACTCGGAGGATGTTGTCCCTCTGAGCAGAAAATTGGAAGGTTTAAAGGCTTCAGCTCATGCCCAGAGCAGAGGGGATGCTGGGCCTGCCACTCAAGCCCTCACTGATGAGGTAGAGATCACCAAAGCCATTCCAGCACCTGGCCGGCCAACAATGCAGCAGTTGACAAAAGGAGGTAAGACCAGAAGCAGTGCCAGACTGGCTCAGCCTTGAGCTGTCGTCCCTCACTAATTGCTGCGCCATACTGCCGCATCTTTTGAACAGGAACTTTCTTTTTAATTTTCAGTCTTTAGTTTAGTTTTTTTTTTTTTTAGTTTAGATTTTATGCTTGCACGAAATGGTTGTTGCATGATTGAATTTTGTTTAACTGTCCATGTGCATCTGAGGAAGATCAGTTAATTCTGTATGTTTACCATGCATGTCCAATACTGTGATACCCTGCATCAATATTTTGCTACCACAATGTCCCCATCCACGAGCGGGACTTCAACCAATGTCCTCCGTCAATTGGGGCACTGGGAGGCATGCATCCGTATCCCTGAACTGGGGGTGAAAGCTACCTTAGATTTCAACCTAAGTTTGGGGAGGTGTGTGCGATTACATATGATGTTGCAGCCGTCTACAACATCCACCCTGTGAGGTTTTGGGCTTCAGCCAATTCATTCATTGTATATTCCATTCATGTGTTTCCTCTGCAGGGCTTGTCTTAATTCTGTCATTGATTGCCTATATCACTGCTGCACACACATGGGCCTGAGGCGCTTTTGTTGCTTTAACTCCTTAGCTTAAACGGCCCACCCTGACCTATTCCCCTTTGTGCCCCCTTTGAGCCTGAGCCCTTTTTGTTGGTTTCCCCCAGATCACCAGGCTTATCTTCCTACAAAAACAAGTCATCCCTTTTTAGGTGGGGTTTGGGAACTGTTGTCCAGCTAATCTATGATACCTGGTTGCGGACACCCAATGATACCAGTTTGGGGGGTATATATGCAACAAATGGAGGAGGGATTAAATACATCAAAGCAACAGTGGAAATCTGAGTTGTTAGTTCATATCTTCAAAAAAAAAAAATGAATAATATGGGGGCAAGAAAGCACTCCAGAAAATATCCCTCTTTGTCATCAGAAATGGGGGCAGCAATAGCAAATGCCCAAGTTTGGGGGAAAGGGGGGTGATGTGGACAACAAACCTTGAACTCCACCTAATTAAACTCTGGACCGAAATATACCAAACCTGAACCTAAGCCCCATTACAACCCAGTAAGTCCTCTGGCTGTGTGCATATGGTATCTGTGTTTTTTATTGTTAGAAGTTTGACAAGTCTATGATAGAGTTGCATGTGAATGAAGATCGAGTGAAACACCAAAACAGAACATAAAGAAGAGTGAATTGAGTGCTATGGCAAATCCAAGATTATGCTGGATCCCTGTTCTTAGGAAGATAATCTGGTAAGGAATCACCCTTAAGCTAAAGGATATTTGGAAGATGCGCCTAAAACTTGGTTGAAAGGTGATTTGGTTGAAGTCCCTTGCTGAAGCTGTGATGCAGTCTAGGGAGCACACACGCACATTTAAGGGTATCTTGTATTGAGCATGTCTATGAATGCATCTGAGGACTGCCATGGAATTTGCTTACATTGTTCACATTTTGTTCTGGCTTGATGAATGTCATTACTTGAGGGCAAGCAATGGTTCGAGTTTGGGGGTGTGATAACTCTTAGAAATAAGAGTTATTAATACTTCTTTTAACTAAATCAGTGTTCTTGTCTTAAGTAATTTTGAGAATTAAAGTCAAGTTTTGATTGGATGAAATCATAGTTGAAAGAATTGTTCAAATGCTGAAAAGGTTATTAATTCTGTAATTTGATAACTATGAAGATGTTGAAGTGTTGAGCAGGAAATCAGGTATGTGAGCTGAAAAGAGCTGATCTGAAATTGCTATGGAATGCTGCAGCTTCTGAGACCAGAATCACTGTAAGGCTAAAGAGTTGCCAGCTCAGCACACCGTCATTACAAAGCAAAGAACCTACAGCGCTGACCCAAACGAAGAAAGAGAAATGCAAAAGTCAGCTGGGTGTACTTGGGAATTGGGCCAACGATTATTTTATTATTATTGAATTTTGTAAAAGCCCAAAAGTGCATGAGAGAGAAAGGAGGAAAACCTATTTGGGAAGCACTACTATAAATAGTGAGAGGTCAGCATCCTTTGGGGGGCGTCGGTACGATTGCAGCAGGCATCCCCTCTATTGTCCCCTCTGTAATTTTATTTTCTTTACGCTTTATGCCTTTCCTTTCCTGTCAATTAGCTTGTTTTGTCTTCAAGCTCATTATGAGCTAAATCTCTTAAGCTAGGATTTTATGAATTTGTAATTATACTGAAGGGTAATTTAATGTTATGGTTGTTATTCATTTTCTTCTATTCTGATTTTATGTTTAATGTCAGATTAGCTTGATCAACTGACCTGATTTCCTAGCTAACTAAGTTTGGAAAAACCAAGTTAGTGGACTTGATTAGAAGATAAAGATAGAGCTATTAATTGGAAAATTAATTGCGTTGAATGAGCTAGGAATAGCCTTCATATCTTTAAGCAGCTGGACGTGCTTAATTGATAGCTGAGGGAAATTAATTTGAACTTAGGAATAAGAAGCTTTTAATGAACTCAGTGCTACTGCTGGAAGGCAAAACGTAATTCCTGGGCTAAATGCTGAAGCATCCTGAAGCATAAATTACCCTGATGTTAAAATTACAAAGGATTAGAATCTTAGCTGTTTTTATCTCTGTGTTAAAACATCCAACTGTTGCTTTTATTACTTCCTTGCAGTTCTTACTTACTGTCTGAAACCTCATCACTCCATTTATTTACATATTGTCAATCAATCTTTATTTTATTAAGCTAAAAAGAAAAAGTAAATTTGAAATTTGTATTCAAAACATTTAAATTCTCGTGGGAACGATCTCACTCACTCTAAATCCCCAATTTGAAACCCTAGCATTTTAATTTCATGCTTCAAATGTGAAATTGATTATGTTTTTATGCAATTGGATACATCAATTTCAAGTTCCCTATGTCAATTGTTCAAATCCCCCTTTAAATTCGGATTTCCCCAATTTCACTAAATCCCTAAATTTTTATCTTACTCTAATCATGAAATTAATTCTGTTTTATTGTAATTAGGGTAGTTAATTAATGATTTCCTAAGCTAATTTCATATTCCCATGATCAAAGTGGTTTTTCCCAAATTGGATTTATTGGAAAAGTAATTCTGTTTTGATTAAATAAATATTTAAATACATTAGGTTATGTTTTTAATGATGATTAATTAATTGATATGTTGTTTAGATGTTGAATGTGCTTGGGTGTTATCTCTCGAATTTTTGGTTGTGGCTATGCTTACTTGGGGGAGCTGGATATGCTTTCTTGGATTTGATGCTTGGAGTTGCTCATCAAAGAGATTTCATTTAAGGTAAGGGGATAAACCTGAGAAATTCCAATTTCGATAGCTATATGCTGCTTTTGTGTGTCTGTATTGTAAATAAATATCTGCATCTGATTATTGGTGGAGTGACTTATTTACTGCTGTTGATTTGCATATGCATGATATATCTGTTGATGTATGTGGATACATGGTATGGCTTTTGAATAAATGTATGGATGCATTGTGTGCCTTGCTGTGGGATTTAAGGCATTAGAGGACCTAATATCGATTAGGATCCGACATCGTGTAACATAAAAACTTTAAAAGCTTGAGATGTGGAATGTAGAAAAATAATAATGTTTTATTGTTCTTCAATTTAATTCAAGAGAAAAGAATTAATTATCTCTTTTGGGATAAAATAAAAACAAATAGCTGCTTTTAAGAAAAAGTTAATTGAAAAGGGCAAGGTTGTGAAAAATGTGTTTTCATAACGAAAAACGATGTTTTAAGATAAATAGTGTTTTTGGAAACCTTTATTAGTTTTAAATTAATAAAGCTAACTGTTTGAATAAAAACGTTTTAAGAAATGTGATTTTCAAATTATTTGGTTTTATCCAAGAGAAAGGGTTTTTACAAACTTTGTTTTAAGGTTTGTGTTTTGCGGAAAAACGATGAAAGGAAAAGAAATGGTCTTTGAACTACGTTTTGTTTGATGGAAAACTGATCCCGAGGACTTTGTGTAAGTATCGGAGATTTGGGTTTTAGTTTTTGAGTTTTCAAGAAAAAGTGGTTTTAAGCTTAGAAACCGAGACGTCGGGGTTCAAGGATTCTGCAGAAACATGTGGATCAAGGATCCGTGTTAGTTGTGGTCCTGTCGGTCTAGGGACGATCTTTGTGGTCTTGTAAGCTTGAGGA
Organism: Ammopiptanthus mongolicus; assembly: GCA_039655645.1. Lineage (NCBI taxonomy): Eukaryota > Viridiplantae > Streptophyta > Magnoliopsida > Fabales > Fabaceae > Ammopiptanthus > Ammopiptanthus mongolicus. The sequence continues at coordinate 77,422,855 of CM077345.1, forward strand.
TGTTTTTATGATCTTGAATCTAAAATTATAAACTGGTGCATCGGTTAGGGATGTTAGGATTTGAGTTGTTTGGACAAGATGTCCTTTTTTGAAAAAAAATGTTTTTGAGGCTTAAAGAGTCTAAGACATTACGGTGGTTGTTAGCGTTGATGCTACAATGAGGAAATATTGATACGACAAAGATCAATTATCGGAAACTAAATAGTTTCTCATGCATTTTACGTGGGGCAGATGTACCGTGAAAACGAGGGACCCTAACAGGCAAGGGGAACCTGAGGTGACTTATTTGTCATTATGTAGTATTGTGCCTTGATGGACAATGATGTCACACGTGGTTGTGTTCGTATTGTACCCTGAGTTGGATAATGTAGTTATGGCACGTTGGTGCTAGTGATGGCACGTGGGTGCTAGTCATGGCACGTTGGTGCTAGTGAGGGCACGTTGATGCTAGTTATTATGGCACGTTGGTGCTAGTGATGGCACGTTGGTGCTAGTTATCATTGTAACACCCTGCTTTTTACCCCTATGTTTATATGTGTTAATCTTTGCTTATACATATTGTATATATATTGTTTATACTTGCTCTTGGTGCCTAAGTTCATAGTTGGGGTAGTTCAGTCTTAAGGAATGGTCAATACATTCGAGTCCAAGAAACCTATTTTACGGTTTTATCCATATCTTGAGTTCTAGACGTCCGATTGAGGCGATCTTGGATGCGTTGGAAAGCTTAGAGAATAATCTACTAGTCCTATTTCAGGTGTTAGGGACAAATTCGGCTTCTATATTTTCGCTTAGCGAAGTAACTTCGCCTAGCGAATCTGGCAGACATATTCTTGCAGCTCTCTGATTCGCCTTGCGAAAATTTATTCGCTTAGCGAATATGCGCGCAGCAGAATTGCGTTTTCGGGCTTCTAATCAGCCGATAATTACCCTAACTCATATTTGTACCATAATACTCGACCTAAACCTATTTTCTAAGTCGAATTACTCTTAGAAACTGCCTCTTCCTCTCCAAACAAGGATTTCTAAACCCTTTCCATGGATTCTTGAAGGAGATTACACCATTCTTCATCGTTTTTCATCGTATTCGCTTGAGGAGCATCACTGCCATCACAATCCCTCTTTCTCAATGCTACTCTTGAACCTTTTGGGGCTGTGATCGTGAAATCAAGTGTCGTGAGATCGAGTGTTCTTGACACGCAACCTTTTCCGGAACTTTTCTCTTCCTTTGTTCATTGTGATCGTCATACCAAGTATGGAGGGAGAAAGATGATTATATCATATGGGAATGTTTGAATGAGATTGAGGTGATTGGGGATTCCTATGATCCCCTTGTGCCTTGAGTGATTTGTTGTTACCATTGTTGGAGCAATGGCTTAAATGATTGTATGTTATGATTAATGTATTGAACTTATTGTATGATTATAATATCACAAAGCGTGTATGTATTGCTATAACGATATAAATATGTATGTGTTACTATAAGTGCTACAGTGTTTGTAATTGTTATTATAATAATGTTTTGATGAGTTATAATCATGAATTATATGACTATTGGTTTAAGATTATAAGACGTGAATATTGATTTATATTTAAGGATGAATACATGTAGACTATGATTGTGACTATATTGGAATGTGATGTATTGTTTGAGTGTGAGACCCAGTTCTAAGGAGCCTGTTTATGGATACTCATTTGTGAATGTTTGTGTGAGACCCAACTTTGCAAGGCCTGTTTATGGGACTCAGCTCGGAAGGGCCTGTTTATGGACCCAGCCATGGAATGGCCTGTTTATGGGATCCAACCTCTAAGAGTCTGTTTATGGGACCCAGCCCCTAGAGAGCCTGTTTGTGGGTACTCAATTATGTGTGTTGTATGAGTCCGAGGGGACATTGTTGCTTGTGACTGTAACGCGACATGTATATAAAATATAATGAGATGATATGTTACACTGTTGTGAGATGATTTGACTTGATTTACGAGAATGATTATGTTATGTTTGTGGGTGTGTAGTACTTATATGTGTATGTATGTATATGTATATATGTATATCTGTGTGTATGCACTCGTCTTAATTTCCATTTTACTTCCACTACATATGTATATGAGTATGTCTTCTCACCCCTTTGTATTTGTGTCTTTTCTTATGTAATGAATGATTTGTTCAGATGACTTTCAAGTGACTGAAGAGTCACACGTCGGAGCTTACGTGGAGTTGTTGATGCTTAGAGTATTAGTAGTTGAATTCTTTGTTGTTATTCTTTAGGCTTTGGATCGTGTTATTCATTTTTTTATGGGTTTGTTTAGCTCTGATCCATATGCCATCGGGCTTGGGGATTATCTTGTTTAAACTATTTAATATTTATTCGAAACTTGTAAACGTTTTATGGCACTATGTTTAACTTAATTGGATTTGAGGTTTGAGTTTATGAATGATGATACTCTTAACTATTGCGAAAATGTTTATTAATGGTAGAACTCGTATCTTTTTCCGCAAAGAATTTTTTCGCAAATTAATATTTATATAATAAACGTATGTTGGGGTTAAGGGTGTCACAATCATGGCACGCTGGTGCTAGACATTGTTGCTTGATGGCCAATGTATCCCGAGCTTGATCAACTCATTCTTTTGGTGATGGGACTTCCGGAAATCTAGAATTGAATATTAGTTGAGATATATGGAAGTGTTCATGCATATGTTTAGAGAATAATGTTGATTGTGGGGTACGAAACCCTTGTGTTTTTACTGTTAGTACATGGATATATATGTTGTACTATGTGATACATAATGATATTTGGTGAGATATGCTTGTATGAATCTGTTGTTTGTGTTTGAGTATATGGTTGTCGTTTTTGGATTCAAATATTGGTTTCTCACCCTTGCCTGTACATGTTGGACACCCTGTTGTGTTTTTGGATACATGTACAGATGTTTATCAACAGTCTTCTGAGTCACTCCGGGACCCTATAGCTTGAGTGCTTGAGGTTGACGACGAAGAGGTGTCGTTTGTTGACGATGAGACCCAGTCTCATTGGTACGACTTATGTTAAGTAGTACGCTTTATCGTCCTTAGAATTCTTTTGTTAGACCAGCTCTTAAGATTTGTAAATGTGTAAGTCCAGTCTTCCGACTGTGACTATGATTGTTGTGTATTCAGAGATTAGAAGTACGTATACCTAATGGCAAAGCTTGAATTATTGTCATATGTGATGAGTTTCATTTTGTTCCCTGTGGTTGTTAGCAATTTCCTTTGGTATCAGATTTCCGTAATTACTTTATTGAGTTCCTTTTTAGAAAAAGTTTTTAGTTAACAAACAAAAAGGGATAATTTGAGTTTCGAAAGTGACACCAGAAGGAGGGGGTGTTACACAGGGTTGCTTAGGGCATCCTCACCACTGAGGGTGAGAGCCTGTCAGTGCATCCTAGGCAGTGAGCTGAGAGCTTTTTATGTACCTTTTGAGAGGGGACGGGTAGTGCTGGTGAGCTCCGAGAGTTTTTTTTTCTTCTTTTGATGTTGATGTATTTTCAGTTCTGTTTACACAGCATGTATATGTATGTACAGTGCCTTGCTGTTGGGGCTGTAGCATGCTATCCATATATATATATATATACTCTGATAGTTTTCTATGCTTGCCGTTGTTGTTTGTTTGCCTCCGCAACGCTGTTTGAATACCATGCTATCGCTTTATATATGGCTAGGCATAGTTAATAATAGTAGGAACTTGGGACTAATGGGATTATCCTTCTTAGAGAGGAAGGTCGTCTCATTTTGGTGGTATCAGAGCAGTTTGGTTCTACAACGGGCCTTGAGGGTCATTGATGCTGCACAGTCCTTATTGGAACCAAGACTGCAAGTCCGTTAAGTGTACTGGCTTTAATAATTGATAACCGAGTTGTATCAGCTGAGTCTAGATTGGGAAGAGTGTCCGATACGCTATTTATCGAAGTGTGATAACTGTCTTCATTCATAAGGCATTTGATATGTTTAACAATTAAGTGCTATTATATGTCTTATGAATTGGAATTGATAGCTCCTTTTACAGGAAGCTAAATAGCACGTGGAAGAGGAAGAGGTGGAAGGCCGGTTGCAACCAGAGGCAATAATAACAATGGTGACCACTCAAGGACAGGAAATGGTGGTGACACCTCTGAAGCAATGCGGGCCATGAGGGACTTGGCTACTACAATGATGCATCAAACTCAGCAGACTGCCCAGTATAAGCAAAGGAAGGAAGAGAGAGAAGCCATATCGAATCAGCTACACACAGTCAGAGAAAATGAGACGGTGGACACCGATCTCAATGCTTTCATGAAGGGAAATCCTCCTCAACTCCACAGAGAATATAACCCTGAAGCTGTAGAGCTGTGGTTGCAAGAGATAGAGAAGGTGTTCATGGCCACACTGCTTTCATGCTGGTTGGAGCAGCAGAAGCTTGGTGGAGAACCAAGGCCAGACTGTTAGAGGCCGGAGGAAGGATGTTAACGTGGCAAATGTTCCGGGAGTGCTTTCCGGAGAAGTACTTCTCGAGGAGCATCAGAGAAGAGAAAGAAAAAGAGTTCATGAGTCTGAAACAGGAACAGCTTCCAGTTGGTGAGTACGTTATGAGGTTCGAGGCGCGACTCAAGTTCTCTCAGTTCTATTAGATCCATCCGGACGAAGAATGGGTCTGCAGAAGATTTGAAGACGGGTTGATAATCGAGTTGAAACGAGCGATGCTACCTCTAAGTATCAACTCTTTTTTGGAGTTGGTAGAAAAGTGCACAGTGGTGGAAGGACATGACCGAGCAGGGGCTGTCCCACAACAAGTGACAAGTAGCGGGCCTGTTCGAAGCAACCAGAGGGGCAGAAGTGGCAAGTTCCAGAGGAGGGCGAGACCGTATGATCGCCCGACTCAGTTTAATGTCAATCATGGAGGGACCAGCTCCAGTCAAGGGCAACAGGAGATCAAGACCTGTTTTCGATGCGGGGGACCGCATCTAGTCAAGAGTTGTCCAAGGACCCCGCACATCAAGTGTTTCAACTACAACCAGCTAGGTCACTATGCAACAGATTGCAAGCCCGGAGTCAGCAGAAGGGCTCAATTTCAACAACCGAGCGGTAGAGCTCAGAGTGGCAGAGCAAGATCAGTAGTGGCAAGTCAACAGAGTAGGCCACAGACGACGGGAAGAGTGTTTGCCGTGAGGGGTTCTGAAGCCTCTTGAAGCCCTGACCTGATACAAGGTAAATGCTTAGTCTTTGGTAAACTTTCGTCAGTTTTATTTGATTCGGAGACTACTCATTCTTTCATATCAATAGAGTACATGGATCATTTAGGGTTGCCTGTTTCTGCATTACCCTATGATTTGACTGTCTCAACGCCTACTGGCGATTCTCTAACTACCTTATCTATATGCCGGAAGTGTCCTATCACGGTAGAGAACTGTCATTTTCTTGTCGACTTTATCTATCTGCCTATGCAACAAATAGATGTAATCCTAGGCATGGATTGGCTTTCGGCCAACCATGTAGTGTTGGACTGTTCAAACAAAACCCTCAGTTTTTCAAGCAATCTGGATTGATGCCTGCCGACGAGAGTATCCCGAAGGGTGGACGATCAGACGGATGGGCGGTGCTGTTCTCTTTGAAAGCAAAGGAGACTCCTAGTGTCGAAGCTTTGCTTATCGTGCAAGAGTTTTCGGAAGTGTTTCTTGATGTTGTTTCTGGACTACCACCGGAGAGAGAAGTGGAGTTTGCTATAGATCTGGCACCAGGAAATGGGCCTGTATCGATAGCGCCGTATTTGATGTCTCCAGTAGAGCTGGCGGAGCTGAAGAAACAGTTGGACGAGATGCTAGGCAAGGAGTTCATCAGACCTAGTGCATCTCCGTGGGGAGCACCGGTACTGTATGTGAAGAAGAAGGACGGAAGCTCGAGGTTGTGCGTAGACTATCGTCAGCTGAACAAAGTGACGATAAAGAACAAGTATCCGTTACCACGGATAGATGATTTGATGGATCAGCTGAAAAGAGCAGCTGTGTTTTCTAAGATTGATCTGCAATCTGGATACCATCACATCTGGGTTAAGAAGGAGGATGTGCTAAAGACTGCTTTTCAGAGTCAGTATGGTCATTACGAGTACTTAGTTATGCCGTTTGGTGTGACTAATGCTCCAGATGTGTTCATGGACTATAAAAACAAGATCTTCCGACAGTTCCTTGACAAGTTTGTTGTTGTGTTCATCGATGACATCCTTGTATACTCTTCAAGTAGAGAGGAACACCAAGAGCATCTAAGGGCGGTGTTGCAAGTGCTAAAGGACCGACAATTGCATGCTAAGTTGTCGAAGTGCGAGTTCTAGATAGAGGATGTTCAGTTTCTGGGCCATGTGATCAGTAAGGATGGAATCGCAGTGGATCCTGCGAAGGTTGAGGCCATAGTGAGTTAGGAAAACCCTAAGGCTGTAATCGAGGTGAGAAGCTTTCTTGGTTTAGTGGGCTACTATTGGAGGTTTATAGAGGGATTCTCTAAGATTGCGTTACCTATGACGCAGTTAATGAGAAAAGGGAAGACGTTTGAGTGGTCAGAGGCTTGCGAGCAAAGTTTCCAGCAGCTGAAAAGAATACTGACCACATCACCTGTGTTGGTGCTACCAGATCCATTAGGACGATTTGATGTATACTGTGATGCATCTTATCAAGGCTTGGGATGTGTGCTCATACAAGAAAGAAAAATGGTGGCGTATGCCTCCAGGCAGTTGAGACTACATGAGCAAAACTACCCAACGCATGATCTAGAATTAGTTGCGATAGTGTTTGCATTGAAGATATGGAGACACTATCTCTATGGTGCTAAATTCAGTGTGTTTAGCGACCATAAGAGCCTAAAGTATCTATTCGACTAGAGAGAGTTGAACATGAGGCAGCGGAGATGGATAGAATCCATAAAGGACTATGAACTCGACCTGAAATACCATCCAGGTAAGGCGAACGTAGTAGCGGATGCGCTCAGTAGGAAGTCCCTACACATAACTGCGATGATGATAAAGGATCTAGAGCTTTTAGTGGCGTTTAGAGATCTGAATCTGGAAGCGGAAATTGTCGAGGATAAGCTGAATCTGGGGATGGTTAGAGTAACTAGCAATTTCCTGAATCTTTTATGGAAGAAGCAAGCTGAAGATAAGTACCTCGAGAGCGTGAATCAGTTGATAGAGGAAGGTAAGACTTCGGAATTCATAAGAGGTACTGATGGTCTGCATAGGTATGGTGACCGGCCGGAAGTTAAAGAGATGATCTTGGAGAAGCATACAAAAGCAAGATGAGTTTCCATCCGGGGGCTATCAAGATGTATCAGGATCTGAAGAAGCTATTCTGGTGGCCGCGGATGAAGAAAGATGCGGCGGTTTATGTCCTAACCTGCTTGGTGTGTCAAAAAGCGAAGATTGAACACCAGAAGCCAGCAGGGTTGTTGCAATCGCTGGACGCCCCAGAATGGAAGTGGGATAGCATTGCCATGGAATTTGTTTCTGGGTTGCCGAGAACTCAAAAAAGGTGCGATGCAGTCTGGGTAATCATTGACAGGTTGACGAAGTTTGCTCACTTCTTACCGATCAACCAGAGTTATTCTCAAGAGCGATTGATTCGGATTTACATCAAGGAGGTTGTAAGGCTGCATGGGGTACCTTCAAGCATCGTTTCGGATCGTGATCCAAGCTTTACCTCAAGGTTTTGGACGAGCTTGCACAATGCAATGGAAACTAAGTTAAGTATGAGTTCTGCTTGTCATCCTTAAACGAATGGTCAGTCTGAACGAAAAATTCAGTCATTAGAGGATCTCTTAAGAGCGTACGTGTTGGAGAACACGGGAAGTTGGGACGAGTTCCATTGATCGAGTTTACTTATAACAATAGTTTCCATTCAATTATTGGCATGGCGCCGTACGTGGCACTGTATGGACGTAAGTGCAGGACTCCGTTGTGTTGGTTTGAAACTGGAGAAAGTCAGCTGTTAGGTCCGGAGTTGGTACAGCAAACAACGGAACAAGTTCGTGTGATCTGGGAAAAGATAAAGGTTGCAAGGGATAGGCAGAAAAGCTACGCCAACAAGAGGAGGAGACCCTAGGAATTCCAAAAGGGTGACCATGTCTTTATGAGAGTCACCTCAACAGCTGGAGTGGGCAGAGCAATCAAATCCTGAAAGCTGACACCTAAATTCATAGGACCGTTTCAGATTCTTCGACGAATCGGCCCTGTAGCCTATCAAATAGCTTTTCCACCAAGTCTGTCAAATCTTCACGACGTCTTTCACGTCTCTCAACTCAGAAAGTATCACCCTGATCAATCACACGTGTTAGAGCCCGAATCAATCCAATTGAAAGAGAATCTTGAGTACGAGGCTTCACCTGTTCGGATCGTGAATAGACGGATCAAGGAACTGTGCGGCAAGCATATTTCGTTAGTCAGAGTGGAATGGAACCCAGTGACTGGTGATTCAACATGGGAGGCGAAGCTGAGATGCGCTAGAGTCATCCTTATCTGTTTTCAGGTATACGACGGAAATTTCAAGGATGAAATTTTCTGTAAGGGGGGTGGTAATGTTACGTCCCGATTTTCTATGACTCTAATCAAGTTGGTTAATCTCGATTAGGGCTTTGGATGATCGTGTGAATTATTATGTGCTAGTTTAAGGCCTAGTTGGAAGCTTAAGAATAGGCTTAAAAACGATTGGAGGTGCCTAAGGTGTTAAATGGGTAACGGTCGAAGCCAGATGTTTGGAGGGCTTTTCCCAGCTGAGCGGCACACTCAAGCGTGGGAAGGGAGCACGCCTCAGCGTGCCAACGCTCAAGCGTTGGTAACGTTGCACGCTCAAACGTGCTGAGTGCGTTTGCCAGCAGGTGTGCTTTTTGATGCGTGTGCTACACGTGTCAGGCTAGGGTGAAGACGGAACGGACAAGGTTCCACGCTCAAGCATGGAGAGGACCTCACGCTCAAGCGTGGGCACGCTCAAGCGTGGAAATCCTGCACGCTAAAGCGTTCTCAGCAGGATGCCCCAAGTGAAGTCTTTCTCTTTTCTTTCACTTGGGCCATTTTCTCAACTCTTCAAGCTCGAATTCCAGAAGCTAGAGAGAGAAGCTTTAAAACTTTAGTGTGAGAAAGCTTAAGGTTGAAGGCGATCAAGGCGCCGAAACGTGATTCTGACTACACGGTTGCAATCACGGCGAAGTTATCTACAACTTTGACGGATTGCTTTCTCGATTCGCCAAAGGTAAGATCGAATCCCTAACACGCGGTCTTCATGTTCTTGGTGTTCTTCGAGTCCTTGCCTTTTTCCTTTGATCTTTGAGCTTGCCCTAGGGCTAACACTGTTGTATACGTGTTGTGCTCGTGATTAGGGCAAAGTCCGCGTTCGTGATTGTCCGGGTTTTGGAGGTGGAACCACGGCAGTTCTTGGGGCTGCCATTGAAAGGGTTGCGAGCTCAAGCTTGGAGGAGCGAGCCGGTGTTCGTGATGATCTTCGTGCTACGACTGTTCAGGTGGTGAGAAAAAGTACTGTTGTAGTCGGGAAGGCAAGAGTAGTATAGTCGTGATTATACTGTGTGTAGGGAAGCCCCAACCCTACTAGTGGTTGAGCCCCGATAAGGTACCTAAACCCTAGGTTTAGCTTACTTTGGGCTATCGCCATTAAGATTGGAAACCCTAAGTTAGTAAACTGTTGATTGAGGATGATCTATTCGTATGATCACTGCTGTGATAATGACTGTTGTTGTTGCTATCTGTCTAAGTGCCTATATGCTGCTTGGTATATCTGTGATATGCTGCTATGTGCTGTTGTTATTATTATTGTTGTTGTTGTTGTGTTGTATGTTGTGATGTTGAGCGTTGTGGCAGAATATCGTAGAGTTAAGTTTGGTTGTGTGCCGTGTTGTTGTCGGGTTGATACCGTGGATGGTGTCATTGCTGTTATGCTGACTTTTCAAGGCTGTGGTTGTGTTGTTTTAGCTGTGGCTCGTGGACGCGTGGCGTCGAGGCTGTGGCCGTGTGGATGTAGTGGCATCGTGTTGTTTCTGATTTGAGAGCATAAGCGTGAGATCCAGTATCAAGCCCGTTGAGGATGTTTGTTGCATATCATCATCAGCTGCCAAGTAGCGAGGCCGTATGACAGGTAGTATGGGCTGCCAGCATCATACGAGGTTAGTTGTACCTGAGTGCGGATACGGAAAGTAGATGGGTCGATCAAGTGAGTGACCTTGGGGATGTTGCCGGTCTCGAAAATAGTTTACAGTGACGGAGGAGGTAGCTCCTATCCTGTCGTGACGCTCGATCCAGTCCGGTTTGCCCAACTAATCCCAGAGCTTTCCATTGTTCCAGGCTAACGTTCCGAGGCGACCGAGATACCCCAGTTCCTGTGTGGAAGGGGGATGCACTCTTATTGGTCACGACGAGCGGTTCGGTTTCTTGGGCAAACTAACTCCGTTCTGACACAGAACCTGTTCCGGTGTGGACTTGTTCGGGTGTGGAACCGTTCCAGTGGGAACCAGCTTTGTGAGTTTCGACCGACATGCTGCATGGGATTATTATCCCGGTCTAGAGGATTGATCTGAGTGTGAGACTCATGGAGATGGATGCTTGTTGCATGTGTTGTCTCGAGAGATGTGGGTGGAATGCAGTAATTGCTATATCTATCATACTTGCTACATGCTATGTGTTGTCATTTACTGCATTACAGTTGTTTTCCTACTTTACCATGCACTGTATTTCTTATCTCCCTATTGTTTTCCCTGTTGTTCTGTTTTTGGGTTTGCTTGAAGACGACGAGCCAGCCGATCCACAGGATGGACCCGAGGCTTCACCCGTTCATCACGGGGGCACCGCGGATGCCGGTGTTGGGCGACATTGAGATCATCTACCATGATGAGAGGGGATGGTGGGTAGGCCGCTCAACCTTTTTGGTGGTTTACACAGGGCCCGTCAGTCTGATCTTTTGGAGCGGCATGCCGCCGTATGTGGACATCATTGGCCCCTACCGCGTGTACCAGTTTCTTCCTTGCCATAGGATGTGATGACCTCCGAGGCAGAGGGAGGGAGACTACATGTGGGTGGCACCCCAGTCTTCAGTTGTGACGAGCAGGAGAGGTTACGTCTACTGAGGCCAGCGCCGGAGGACGGAGCAGTATTTGAGAACCTACCGTAGCGTAGGATTGTGGTGTCCAGCTCTTCGTCAGAGTACGAGCCTTTGGTGCGGTATAGGCGTACTCATGGCGAGGGCCATGGTAGCTCAGGGCATTCTCACCACTGATGGTGAGAGCCTGCCAGTGCGTCCTAAGCAATGAGCGAAGAGCTTTCTATGTACCTTTTGAGAGGGGATGGGTAGTGCTGGTGAGCTCTGAGGGTTTTTTTTTTTTTCTTTTGATGTTGATGTATTTTTAGTTTTGTTTACACAGCATGTATATGTATGTACAGTGCCCTGATGTTGAGGCACACACACACACACACACACACACACACACACACACACACACACACATATATATATATATATATATATATATATATATATATATATATATATATATATATATATATATATATCTTTTGTTATGTTGTTGCGCTTTTACTCTGATTGTTTTCTATGCTTGTCGTTTTTGTTTGTTTGCTTCCGCAACGCTGTTTTAATACCATGCTATCGCTTTATATAAGGCTAGGCATAGTCAATAATAGTAGGAGCTTAGGACTACTGGGATTATCCTTCTTAGAGAGGAGGGTCGTCTCATCACCCATGGGTTGGGGACTGTGGATGTTGGTGCCTTTAGTGGCCAATGTGGATATGTAACTCCAAAGTTGTTCTTCCTGAGTTAGTTGGATCCACATGCATTGATAGAGTAGTGGAGTAGTGTTGCATTGCATCATATAGCATACTGGTTGATTGATGATGTTGAGATGATGTTTATATATGTAAGGGTATGCTTATGACTATTGCTATGCCATGATATATGATCATCTTATGACTATTGGCATGTATGGTTTTTGCAGAGAATGATGAGCAGCCCGAGAGAGGAGTGACTCTGTGGAGCCACCACTCATAGTGGTTCTTAGTTTAGTTGTTTCATTTGCTTTAGTTTTCAGCTGTATTCTGATGATATTTTCGAAACGGTTGTACCAGCTCTGAATTGTGACATCGGGGTTGGGTTTATTTTATGTTGATGTTTTCATTATTATTTTAAGTATTGATTCAATCTTTTCCGCGTTTTGAGAACTAGTTCATGTGGTACCTTTTCTACCCGTGAACCTTTTTATAAAGGGTTGCATGTTTTAATGTTTTTATAACATGCGGGGTAGAAGGGTGTCACAGACATCCCTATTGTAGTGATGTTTCCCTTTTTGATACCCCTACCATGGGATATTTCTCAATCTCATTACCCTAAAATGGTGGTATTGTCAATATCGTTACAATGGTGATGCTTTTCACAAGGTCAATATCCCTACAATGGTGGTATTTCCTCAATCCCAATACCCCTACAATGGTGGTATTGTCAACATCCTTATAATGGTGATGTTTTTTACAAGGTCAATACCCCTACAATGGCGGTATTTCCTCAACCCTTAATGCTCCTGTTGTGGTAGTATTAAGTACATGCCAAACAAACAATAAATCATTCTTTTCATGGCAAGCATACATGACATATTAATCTCATTTAATCACTACAAGAAAATCTGTGATTAGCTACAACAAGTTTGGTAGTTAATTCGTAGCTAATCTCTAGCAAACAAATTTAACTACAAATTAGCTACCAAATAGCTACAGAATTGCTCGTAGCATAATTTGAGTGGCTAATTAGCTAGGAAATTTTTTCCTGCCTAATTCATAGCTAATCATAAAGAAACTCTAGCCCTTTGGTAGCTAATTCCTAGTAATATGTTGTTAAAAATGGCTTTTTTCTAGCTAAATAACTACGATATTATCGTAGCGATTTTATAGCCAATCAATAGCTAAAATTTCGTAACGATTTTATAGTTATTTCCTAGCTATTGAGTGTTTTTTCTATCTAAATTGCTACAATATTGTCGTAGGGATTTTATAGTCAATCAATAACCAAAATTTCGTAGCTATTTTATAGTTATTTCCTAGCAGTTGAGTGTTCTCGTTTTTTTAATTATCTATTTTATTTCCTATTTATTACTGGATCATGATTTGTTTTTATTTTGCATTACTTGTTATTTATTTTTAAAGAAAGTAAAATAATCTACGCTTGAAATGCGAGAAAAAACCTAAATATTATTGAAAGCGCTATCAATCACTAAAAAAGCAACTTGAATACAAAGTGAGAAATGAAATCATAAGTAGTCAATCCAAGTTTGGGCCTTTTTCCACATTATTTGCATCAACTTCTTGTTGCCTGAGCAATTGCTTTTGCTTAGATTTCTCCCTAATGAGCCACATCTCTTCATCTTCACCATCATCATAGTCATAGTATTCATCGTTCTCTTCTTCATCTTCACTGCTTGAGACTAGATGACTAGAACATATTTCACTAGATTCCTCAGAAGAGTTTGGTCTAGTGCTTGATATGACAAGCCTTTTTTGAGGCACTCCCATTATGAGAAGAACTGCAAACCCTGTCAGAATCAGGTTGCTGCGAAGAGTGAGTGTTAGACAATAAGAAAAGTTTTAGTGGTCAATGTCACTTTTACATAAATTGAACCAGAAAACAAAACAAAAGACAAGCTAAACAAAAAGAATAATGTGAGGAGACACTAACCACTTCTTTGGAAGATGGCACATCATCTGGAAACCTATGCCTAGAAAGATCATTATGCATTCCTTGCCCAGGGTTACTCCTTCTTGAAAATGCCTCCAATGCACCTGATAATCTATCTTGAATCTCTTTCTCAACTAAGATAAAAAAATATTAGGAGTTAGCCTATGGAAGAGAGGAAAAGTATTATGGAATTGAATGTCAAGAATATAGGAATGTGATATTGTCTTACATAAGAAATGTTGTGTTACCCTCTGAGTATCCCCAGTCTTGGCGGGCAAGAGGTATAATCACCTCCATCTTGGCCACTTCCCCTGCCAAAGCTCCTTTAACCAAAACACCCTCTATCACTACAAGAAATTTCGCTATTTCCCATGACTTTTTACCCAAAGCCTTTTAGCCTTGTGTAATTTTGACATTTCCCATGGCTTTAGCCATGGGAAATCAAGCGGTTTTTTCCCTCCAAATTTCCCACGGCCAAAACCCTCGGAAAAGAAACCAGGAAACTTTCCCACGGTTTAGCCGCAGGTGAGAGATGGCGCAAAGTGGTGCGAAATGAACCCATTCGGATTTCCCACGGCTAAGGCCATGGGTAATATTTTTTGCTTTCCTAAGGCTTTGACGGTGTGTAATTGACAAACTTAGCCGTGGGTAAAATTTTTTCGCTTTCCCACGGCTTTGACCGTGTGTAATTCGCAAAGTTTCCCACGGGTTAGACCGTGGGTAAGTCTTTGTAATTTCCCACGGCTTTTCCGTGGGTAAGGGTTTTTCTTTTTCCCACGGCCTAGCCGTCGGAAACACCGAGAGTTTTCTACGATTTAAAACCTCTCATCGCCTCTTCTATGATGGTCCTTCACTGATAGAACCTCTCCGTCGGCAGCACAAAGACCTCGCCACCTTGCGTTTGGCCTCAACTTCATTCATTGCTCACCGGCTAGAAAGGTATTGTGTCTTTTATTTTGCCCTTTCCTTACAGACTTTCCCTTCATTCACTGAAGCTATTTCCCTTCATTCATTTCATAGCAAAATCTCTGCTTATTTTGGTGAAACCGAAGCTATTTCCCTTCATCCACTGCTCACTGGTTTGTTTTGGTGACAGCCATATTTCACTGACAGCCATATTGGTGACAGCCATGGAAAGGTATCATTTTGTATTCTTCTTTGCAAACCCTTTAGGTACTGCCTCTTCTCTTTCTCAATTTTTCCATCTTCCCTTTGAGTTCATGTTTTTATGATGCATCAATCATCTCGCCGGCTATTTTTGTTTTCAATTTTTGGGATTTTTAATACAATAATCGGCATTGGTATATGGGATTTTCAATTTTCAATTTTTGTTTTCAATTGTTTTCAATTTTTGATTTGATGCAGATTTAGTCTGAAACTGTCAACTAATTACTGGATTTTGAGGGTAGATTGTTGCTAACAGATTTTGAGGGTCAATTACTGAAATGGTCTTCAATTGATATAAGGTAAGAAAGGAAGGCGATCTGTCTTTAATTATTGATTCCCTTATGAATTAGTGTGTGACTGTTTTGACTTGTATGATATTTTTCTCTGTTTGAAAAGAAGTTTTTTTTTTTTTTGAGTCAAAAGAAGTTTTTTATTCGAACTTTCTATAGTAAGAACTTACATACTTGTCTTTTTAATATGCATTCAACTCAAATGTGGAGTACATGATATTTTTCGGTGAACTGTTAGTAGAAATAGGTAATTGGAGATGTTAGTCTGGAGTATATGACTAAAATAAAAAAATAGAAAGCGAAAGTGTTATGTTTGGATGTTATTTTACTTTTGTTCTTTACAAATGGGTTTGGTAACACATGAACGGCTTCCATTTGTATTTTGTCTACCATAGAATAATAAAATAAAAAAATAAATAAAATAATAAAGTAAAAATGACTCGTGCTGTGGTGGCGGTGTGACGATAATTTGCAGATGGTGTGGTTGCGGCTCATGTGATTCGACGAAAGAGACAAAAGTAAATTTAAAAATTAAATAATTAAAAATGATATAAATAATTAATAGAAAGCGAAATTTTCTTTACACTTACAACAAGTGTTAAGTCTCATAACACTGAAATCAAAAAAATAAATTATCGACAAAAATCATTGTTGATATGCGTGCTGACACTGGAGGGAAATGTGTGTGTTTGGACACTGAAGTTTTATACGACAAGAGTTTGGTGGGACGTGGCGTACCTAACTTAAACAAAACTAAGTAAATACTAATACTTAATAAGTTAAATAATTAAATAATTGTTTAACTTAATAATGATACTTAATAACTAAATGGTTAATAATTGAAACTGAAACACATAAATAATTAAATAATAAAATAAGTTAATAACAAATTATATAAATTTCTCTTAACACTTACAAATGGGTGCTAAGCCTCATAAAATTATTTACAAATTATAAATGATATAATAAATTAAATATTAAATAATAAAATGATAAAGTAAAAATGACTCGTGCTGTGGTGGCGGTGTGACAATATTGAGTTAATGGTGTGGTTGCAGCTCATGTGACTCGACGGGAGAGGCGAAAGTAAATTTAAAAATTATCAATAAATAAATCATTGTTGATAGCAGTTTGGTGAGACGGGGCAAAACTAGCTTAAACAAAAATAACTAAATAATAATACTTAATAAATACATAATTTATATTTATATAAATAAATATTTAATATTGAAACTGAAATACATGAATAATTAAATAAAAAATTATACGAATTTCTTTTAGCACTTAAAACAGGTGTTAAGCCTCATAATACGTAAAATAAATAAATTTTTAAAAATTAATAAGCCTTTATTAAAGTATGAAATTGTTTTTAGATTCATAATTTTTTTTTAGAATATTTAATTATGATTTTGTTTGTCAATTTTGTGACTCCTTTATGCACTTTATCTATGTTGCAAAAGTAAAAAGATTTGAGCAATAACTGCTTTTACGTACCCTATGAACTTGAATTTCAAGTACAAATGGTATCTTATAGGGTCAAATTTTATTTTATATAATAATTGAGCAAAACCGTAGCTACCCATTTGAGGTTCAATATCATTGAGCACATGTACTCTTTAATTCAAGGTGCCGCTCTTTGTATTGAACCTTGAATTGTCCAAAGAGGACAGTTTGGGAAAAAACTTTTTTTTCACTCGTATAATAGTTATTGTGTACTTCTCATGCCTTATATTTGATAAAATTGCGATCTGATACATTTCATTTCGTTCTCTGGGTGCAAACTTGACTTCAGTCAAGTCGTGAACTTGGAGACCAATGGGAAGTGCTGCCAAAATTTTGTCAAATATAAGGTATGCGAATTAAGCAATAACTATTAATACTAGGATCGAGTGTTGAAAACGTTTCTTCTCGAATGGGATAGGATCATACCAATTAACGAAAGGGAGTGCGATTTTGGATTGTGAAGCATTTGGTGGATAAATCTCTAAGTTGGCATGTTGTCAAAATTCAATGTTTAAATTTATCTGGATTTTTTATGAACATGCAGAAGATGGATTGTTATCATTCGAATCGTACTTAGATGTATGATAGGTTATATCCGAAAAGAGGGGGTCTGAAACGATCTTTTATAGATGGGTTGAAGAGTTTGTTACCCAAGCAAAGCAACAGAAGTGTTTCATCGATGATGGATATCGAATTAGATGTCCGTGTGCTAAATGCTAATGTCGAAAGATTAAAAGCGATGATCTTGTGAAGACAGACTTGTATAAAAATGGGTTCCAGAACAGTTACTGGATTTGGACCGATCATGGTGAAGAAGTGCCGTGTATTGATTTAGGGTTTGACAAGAATTGCACGGGTGCTTCCAGTAGTTGTGCAGATATGGGATATGGTGAACAGTTTGTGTCAATGCAGGAGAGGCGCACAATTATGATAATACGGAACAACTTCCGAATGAGGAAGCACAAAGATTTTATAATCTTTTGGTTGAAACAAATAAGCCATTGTATGAAGGGGCCTCAGACTCTAAATTATCGATGTGCGTGAGACTGTTAGCTTGCAAAGCCAATTTTAACGCTTATGACTCGTGTTTGGATAATTTTTCCAAAATGCTTTTGGACGTGACACCTATAAAATAGGTTTTACCGGAGAATTATTAGGGTGCGAAAAGGTTAGTGTCGAAGCTGAGATTGAAAGCTAAGAGAATTTATTGTTGCTTGAATGGGTGTATGTTGTATTACAATAATGAATTTGGCATAAGTGATGGCGAGTTGGTCGAATGCAGAATTTGTCAAGCGCCAAGGTATTGTCATCACAAGATTGGAACAAGTAAGAACAAACATGTTCTAGTAAAGGCAATGTTCTATTTGCCAATAATTCCAAGGCTATAAAAAATGTTTGCGTCAATACAAACTGCAGGAAAAATGACGTGGCACTATGAGAATAGAAGAAGTTCAGGCATATTACGTCATCCATCTGATGGCGAAGCATGGAAGCATTTTGATCAGGTACATCCCGAATTTGCCTTGGATCCACGCAATGTACGACTTGGGTTATGCTCTGATGGTTTTACCCCATATATCCAAGCTTCAACTTCGCCTTATTCATGTTGGCCCGTAATTGTAACCCCATACAATCTTCCTCCTGAAATGTGCATGTATAAACCTTATATGTTTTTGGCGTGCCTCATACCAGGCCCATCCAACCCGAAGACTGGTATTGATGTTTATTTGCAGCCTTTGATTGATGATTTGAAGAGGTTGTGGAACAGCGTGTTGACGTACGATATCGCAAGAAAGCAAATTTTTTTTATGAAGGCAGCTTTGATGTGGACCATTAATGACGTCCCTGCTTATGTATGCTGTCTGGTTGGGGTACTCATGGTAAATTGGCATGTCCGCATAGCATGGAGTATACAAAGGCCTTTACCTTGAAATACGGGGGGAAAAGTTCCTGGTTTGACTCGCATCGTAGGTTTTTACCGACAGATCATGCGTTTAGACGAAATAGAAACGCCTTCAAAATGGGGGAAGTTGAAAAGGATGAGCCGCCGCCTAGGTTCTCACCGGAAGAGATTTGGAGTAGAGTAAGAGAACTGCCCACAGTCACTGACAATGGTGGTGTTTCCAGATTACCAGGATACAGGGAGTTTCACAACTGGACAAAAAGAAGTATTTTTTGGGAGCTCCCATATTGGAAAGTTAATCTGTTGAGACACAATCTCGATGTTATGCACATAGAGAAGAATTTTTTTGATAACATATTCAACACGGTCATGAGTATCAGTGGCAAGACTAATTAGATAATGAGAAGGCAAGAATAGACCTAGCTTTGTACTGTAGGCGACCCGACTTGGAGTTGAAGCGGCATGTTAATGGGAAGATGTTAAAATCGAAAGCTAATTATTGAGGAAGCAAAGTCCGTTTGTCAGTGGATAACAGAACTACGGATGCCAGACGGTTATTCTTCCAATTTGGCAAGATGTGTCGATGTCAGCAAGGGAAGGATGCATGGGATGAAAAGTTATGACTGCCATGTATTCATGGAATGTTTACTTCCTATTGCTTTTAGTTCCTTGCCAGTCCATGTCTTGAATCTGCTTACTGAATTGAGTCAATTCTTTAGATATTTGTGCTCTGCAACGTTGAGGGAAGAGGAACTGATTAAGATGGAGCAGAACATTCAAATCATTCTATGCAAGTTGGAGAGAATATTTCCTCCTGGTTTTTTTGATTCCATGGAGCATCTCCCAGTTCATATCGCATATGAAGCAAGACTTGGTGGACCAGTACAATATAGGTGGATGTATCCATTTGAAAGGTAACTATCCTAGAATTAGATATTAGATTTTTTTCCATTTGAAATCAAAGGTAATAAATATTTATATGAACTTGTTATTTTGTAGATTCATGGGTGATTCAAAACGATCAGTGAAAAATAAGGCTAGAGTTGAAGGATCAATCTGTGCGTCTTGCTTACACCGTGAGACAATCCATTTTTGATCCCATTATTTCAACAACTTCATGTTGTCACCAAGAAATAATAGAAATGAATTGGAAAATGAAAGTGAAAGACATCTGCTCACCTTATCAGTCTTTTGCCTATATGGTCGTCATTTGGGTAAAGATTTGACTCACTGGTTAATAGATGCAGAGAGGAAGTCGGCCCATGTTCATGTGTTGATCAATTGCACCGAAGTTAAGCCATACCTTGAGTATGTATTGTATATCCTTTTCTTTCAATTATGTAATAATAAATACTTTAATTTGTGCTAAAAATGTGTGTATTGTCCAATTTATACAATGCATTCTTGTTATCTGAAAACATAAGCGAGCAAGAGCAGTCTGCTAGTATACATGCAGATTTTGCAAAGTGGTTTACGCAACAGGTAAGTATCTTAAAATTCTTTGAACTATCAACTTCCTGTAAAATCTAGACATAAGCGATTTTTCCATTTAACATACGTAGGTTTACAGTGAGGCACCGACTGCCGTCAACTGACACTTAAGGAACTTATCTGACGGTCCTAATTCAGCTGTCAAAGAATGACATACGTTCTTTGTGAATGGGTACAAATTTCATACCCAATCATGGACGGAGGGCAAAAAAACAATAAACGGCGGGGTTTACGTAAAGGGCTTCACAGAAGGAGGCGAAGATGACTTCTACGGCGTGGTCCAACACATATATGAATTGGAGTACACTTATTTAGACAATACCAAAAAACCAGTTTTGTTTTATTGTAATTGGTTTGATCCATCCATTAAGGGCACAAAATATAATCCAAAATGTAATACTGTAGACATCCGAATGAGTGGAAAATACCAAAGGTTTGATCCGTTTATCTTGGCATAGAATGTTAGACAGGTATATTATGTTCCTTATCCAGCAACTCGAAAAGACAAACGAGGTTGATGTGTTACCATCAAGACCAAACCAAGGGGTCGCATAGAAGTGGATGATCCAGAGGTAGAGGTGCCTTATCAAGTGGATGAAATGTCAGGTATAAATGAAGTCATTGAAGTTGAGCCGATTGCTTACTTATGTGACTTGCAAGTCCTTGGTGAAGAAGTGGATATCATTAATTTTCCGTCCATCCATGAGCATTTGGATGAAGAAAAGGATGGTTCCACGGAAGATAATGACTCAGTTTAACACCCTTTCCTGAGTGTCACATTCCCGAATATTATAAGGCCGAAAATAATATTAATGCGGAAAATACAGGTTTTCTTTTTTTTTTTCTTTTTCTTTTAA
Source organism: Ammopiptanthus mongolicus (assembly GCA_039655645.1). Taxonomy (NCBI): domain Eukaryota; kingdom Viridiplantae; phylum Streptophyta; class Magnoliopsida; order Fabales; family Fabaceae; genus Ammopiptanthus; species Ammopiptanthus mongolicus. Next base: position 77,443,799 of record CM077345.1, read on the forward strand.
TATTGATGTTGAAATGATGTTTGTTGAATAAGTACTAATAATTAAACTTAAGTTCACCATGCATTTCTAAAGTCAAACAGAATAAAGTGCTCAAAAGGTACAACTGACGACTGGACACAGCCCGGCCAAACAAAACAACACAAGGAGTCCCCCTCCGGACTTAAGGTAGACGCTGAGCTGAGTCGTCGTCACGCCCATCTTCTCAAGTAGAAACAGCAACACCAGCAGAGAACAGATACAAATATGGGTGAGATTCCCGATCATCAACATAGCAAAATAGTAGAAGTAAAAACGGGACGACTCACCAGGTAACAACATACCCATCATGCATACTAAACATCTCAATATATATATATATATATATATATATATATATATATATATATATATATATATATATATATATATATATATATATATATATATCATTTAATCAATTAGCAGCATGTAAAATCTCCAAGACAGGATAACGATGCATAACAAGTAAATGTACTCATCAGCAGCTATGCTATGCAATGCGATGTACATGACTCAATGCCATATGCCACAAAGGTTAAAACTCTGACCCTACTCCATGGAGCTAACAAAACATCGGAGAGAGTGAATGGGAGGACATGTTCCGTGTACGCGAGCCTTGGGCAAGATGCTACAACATTCGTAACGTGCACGTATCTGGCTTTTACGGAAATACTCTACACCAAACATGAAAAGTACGGCATCTAGTTGAGGATATCAGTGTATTGCTCGGATTCGCCACGACACAGAAGAGCTACCAACTGGTCACATGTTAGCCTTTCCAACCCTGATAACTCCAAGACTATGTAAGATCGTCACCGTAAGATTCGCACCTGTATCAAGGTGTAAGCTCAACTCCTAGGCACAAGGCCTTACAAACTCATGCAATGAAATGCCAATGCTTACAAAAAGCAGATGCAATAAAGCAATGTCTATCCACCGGATAAATCTCAAGGCTCACTAAGGTTCTCTTCCTTAGGAACTATATACGTGTTTGTATTATAAAACTTTTATCCATCGGATAAATCTCGTGATCCCTCCGGGATCAAGTCATCACAAACTGAAACAATAGAACGACTTTCTTGAGTCCGAATCACCGGTTCGTCATCGAACTACTATTTCAAACCCAAAACGTTTCATGTTTGTGTTTGTGTCTTATGAATTACATCTCTAGCCCTAAGTGTTATGAAGAGGTTTCAATTTGTGAAAGGAATATTGATTCACTTAAGTCTTATGAAGTCATTGATGAACTAAGTCATCAATGGTATAGTGTATGGTCTTGTTCCACCATAGGCTATACTTAATTATCTCTTTTCTTATGCTCTAAGTTAATTGCTTAACTTAGGTTTTCATGCGTAAACTTTGCGATTTGAGTAGAAAACTCTCGATTTAAGACTTTATACCCCAAAACCTTTTCAATTGAAAACTCATTTGATTTAAAAAAAACTTGGTTACTTAATTGAATTAAAGTACCTCAACAAATCTTGAAAAGGGTTTTTCCCCGCTAACTTAGCATAAAACTGTGCCCTAAGTTAGCGTAAAAGAAATGGAACTTTCATTTAGTTTTCGAATGATGATTCAATTAATTCAAACTTGAGGACAAGGTCCTCTTTATACATTAAGGATTGAATGTTAACTTAGTTTTTAAAAAGAATGTGACATCCTACTAAACCTAAGGTAACTTCATATTAATTTTACTCTTATGAAATTGCTTTCATTATTTTATTTTTAAAACACTTACTTAATTGAATAAACTATGACTAAAGTAAAACAAATTTTCACCTTGGTCAAAAACACTTAAGGCCGAAACCCTAATTGATTTTTGGATCAAAATCACTTCTTGTTTGTTTTGAAATATAAGTTACTAAAACACTTATTAGCTTTCAAAACATTAAAGTTCAAGAACAAACTCATGTTCTTCCTCTTTTCACTACTATGGCCGAATACTCTTGAGACGACCCCACTGGCGTAGGATAATCCCATTAGCCTCAAAGTATTCTCAAACGATAATATTCATAAAAGACACATTAAACCAAACCACATATATATATATATATATATATATATATATATATATATATATATATATATATATATATAAACATAGAAGTAACTAGTGTACACATGGTGGCCCCATCAGGAGGGCTATAAAGGTACATTAAAGAAAACTGAAAACCAAAATACATCTAAAGATTTCAAAAAGAAGAAAGCACTCAAAGCTCACCAGTACTATCTCCCAACCAACTCTCAAAATACATAAAAAAAACCTTCCCACATAGTCTTAGAGACGCACTGGCTGGCATCTCACTCTCAGTGGTGAGGATACCTCGGGCTACCCTGCGATAAACCCGCAATCTTGAATCCATCCGGGTTTTCTGCTGGCTCTTCGTCTGCTTGTGGAAGTCGAACATGTACATACATACAAAAAGAACAGAGAGATAAGATATACAGCACATGTATAATAGGGATAATGCAATGTAGATTATATAGCAAACACAACCATCTCTCAAGTCAACACTTATACTATATGCAACTCATTCCTACATGCATGTCGGCCGGTACTAATCACCCTTCTAAGGGCACATCTCGTCCGCACATCGGACCATAAGTTAGTTTGTCCCGGTAGTCCGTTCCGCTCGCCGTGACCCATAAGAGTGCATTACCGCTCAACTGTCCCCGATAGAGAGGGTTATCTGGGCCTCCTCGGAAGATCCACCGGCAACTGGAAAGACTCAGGGTCCAGTCGAGATAGTAGGACGTGCCCAGGACCGCCACGACACGATAGGAGCTACCATACCGGTCTCATGTGGGTACACCTGTGTCCAATATTTCCCCTAGGTCACACAGACCTTCCCTTCCGTTTTCCGCACCTGCACTCGGTGTACCAACCTCGTGTATCCCATTCCACACGGCTCGCCACTTGGCACATGAATATGCATATGCTATGCATGTCATCCATCTCTTTTGAGCTGATGTCGTAACACATGCAAGCTTTCTCTTAGCAACACGAGCTCTAAGCTCCAAATGTACCATATGAGCTCCAAGCTCCACTGTAATCATATGAGCTCCAAGCTCCACTGTTTCATATGAGCTCCAAGCTCCACTGTATCATATGAGCTCCAAGCTCCGATTATAACTTATGAGCTTCAAGCTCTAACCACAATCCCAAATCTTGACTATCAGCTCAAACATCCACAATGGCTCCAAAACCTTTAACAATCTCAACTTCCACGTTTTCACACATACATGCATCTCAAGGCCATACAACAATCTATCATATTCATGCTCAATAAAACAATAACCATATCAATATACCACATTCTATCATCATCATTCAATAAGCATGCATACATGATAGTTAATACCTCAATATACCAACTCAACAGATAACGTCATATTGAACATGTCATTTCAAGATTAACAACGCATAAAGCATGTAGGACACATACTCACAATTAACTCACATATAGCACATCAAGCATTTATTCACAAGTAATTCATCTAAAGCACATCATCACTATTATACCAAACATTCCAATCATTCATCCAACCATAGTCATCTAGCCTAGGGTGTATCTTTAATGGTGATAGCTCAAAGATACCTACACCTAGGGTCTAGGTACTTTGTCCGGGCTCAACCTTACGTAGGGTTTAGGGTTCCCCTACACCATACAAAATATGCAAGTAAGCTATATAAGCTACTCTTGCCTTTCCAATGTGTGTAAATCCTTCTCCCCACATTAGAGTAATCTAGTGACTCTCACGAACCCACGAACACTTGTTCACGGCCGTAGCCCCGTTCCACCACCGGTATCCGTATATGCTTGAGAATAATGAAACACGGTCTAATCCTTCATCACAAATCATAATCACAATTAGTAAAATCAAGCAAAACACACCTAGTCCTTAGGAACTAGGGTTCGGCCCCATAACTAGGAAAATGCTAGAAATGTTAAAATTTTACAAACTCTTGGATTCATGATCTTTAGGCATAAAGAAAACTAGTGTAAGTCATATTTTTCAAGAATTTGAAACAAAACTCAAGCTCTCCAACACATAGGGTTTCGGCCCTCTCATGAACATAAGGCTAGGAAAGGTTTTTGATTCAATTCTTTTGAGATTCAAAGACATTTAAGTGTGATAGAATCAAATCCACACTTCTTTAACACAAATGGGAACAAAATCTCATGATTTCTCCTATATGGAGAATTCGGTCATCACATAGAAAAATAGGTTAGAGAGCTTTTATGATTACAACTCTTAGATTAATGATAAAAGGCATTGAATCTAGATCAAGAAAATTGGTTTGGCATCAATATGATTTTTCTACAATTTTTCATGAATTTTGGAAGTTCAAGAACACACATGAACACATAGAGCTTCCATGGATAAAAATGAAGATCAAGAGCTTAAAGATGAGATTTATACCTCTCAAATGATAGAGAAGATCAAGAGGAACACCTTTGCTTCTCAAAGTTTATGGAAAATCCTTGAAGAAATTAGAGTAGAGAAGCTTGAAGATGATGAAGACTTGAAGGTGACGAAGAAAGAAAAGAGAGAGAGTAGAGAGAGAGAGGGATGGCGTGAAGGAAGAAATAAAGGAGCGTTAGGTTCCTTATATACTAACCTTCAAGGTTAGGATGGTCATCTCTTGTAAGGTTAAAATTGAAATTTCACCAAAAGTTGTACTAGAAACTTCAACACTTGGACTTAAAGAATAAAGTGAAGGAGAAAGAAATATGAGATAGTAAATACATATATGGATGGCGTGGAGTATATGTGAAAGAAGGGCAAGGATTGTATAAAAATTACTTAAGGGCAAAAAGGTCATTTCCTCTTAGGGGCAAAATTGTAATTTCTACACCTTAATCATTACTATGGTGTGTCACCCATGTGACTCACCCTTGGCCATCATGAGTATGGTGACTCACCTAGGTGAGTCACCCATGCAATCATGAGTTTAGAGATAGGATAAGGTGAGGTGGCTTTGAAAGCGACCTTATGCTTATCCGTTACCGGTTCCGGTAGTCTCGTACGCAGACCGGGTTTCTTTTGAGTCGTCAACCCGAACCTTAACCATAATTCTCTACCAGTAATGTAGAGTAAGAATATATCTGTGTTATGTTCAAAAGTGGACATGTAGAGCTAAATCAAACACTGGACGAGAAACGCGGTTCCTGAGTGTGATGAGTCAGTGGATGAGTCATCACCATGACTCATCATTATCATGATTATCCCACCATGACTCACCACCATGAGTCATCCATGTCATGATTACTTTTCTAAAGTAATCATGATTACTTCTCCAAAATATCTTAATATTTACAACTTTGCCATTATACTTTACCGATGCGAAAATTGAGATGTTACAACTCTCCCTTAGTGGATGTGAAGATTTTGCTTCACTAACTTGTCAAGTAATAGCTCAAAATAATCACAATATTATGAGGAACAATAATCATACATCATTCAACCATAAACAAGTATAAAAATCCTTACTTGATCTAGAGATCAAAGTATAGTTTTCAACATGCATGAAAACATTTTTCCATCCAAGCATACATCATCATACACATATACTAAGCATGGAAGCAGTATTACAAACTTGTTCTCAAAGAGAATTTCATCAAGAAAGTAGTGAACCCAAGCTAGTGTTTCACCCAAACAAAACATAAACAACCATTTTTATCCTGCACCAATTTTGGTGTGATGAAGTTCACTCTCACATACCTTTAATGAAGAGGTTTAAGTGTAAGGAAACTCCAAGCCCTCAAAACAAAGAGAAGGCCGAACCTAGAGGAGAGAAAAAGGTGAGATCTTCAACTTGTTTTCATAAAAGGAAGAACTAGAAGATGATTACTCAAGTTAATAAGTAAGGAAATGAAACGGAAAAGGATTTAGAAGCTTATCCACTCAAGAACAACTCAGGTTTTGGATGGTGTTCTTGAGGTTGAAGAACAACTTCCCCAAATCAAGAAACTTCCTTCACCAAAGTTGATCCTTAGATCATGACAAGGTGAGGTATGGTTTTAGAATTGAAGAAAGGAATTTGGTTAGAGATCTATGGTGAAGAACCGAATTTATGAAAAAGAGAAGAGAGGATTTTTCAAAAAACTAAGAAATGGTGTGTTTGATCTTTAGAAGATGAGAAATGAAAGTGGAGGTGTGTTTTTGTCATGGAATGGCCGAATGGTCTTGGTGTTTTATCACCAATTTCAAGTTAAAGTTGATAGAAAATTGTGTAAGGAAATGAAGGGTCAAGATGTGATGAAGTACAAAGGTGTTGACACCATATTCAAAGTTGTAGAGATTAACCAAAAATGGGTGGTTTGGCTTTTTCCATAAAAGGAAAAATTGACAAAGGTGTAAGTTGTCATGGAATGCTAAAAGATACCTCCTCGTGAAACGTGATAAGCAATCTCAACTTCTCCCGACTCTAGGCTAGAGTGAACTCCCAATCCCGGGCCCGATTACTCCCTGGCCCTGGCACGCTTCCCAAGGTAAAGCGGTCCCGATTAAAATAATAATATTTTCATCGGCTCCGACTCAAAACAACACAACAGGCTCAAAACAATATCTTATGATCATTAAGCTCAAAATTGAAATTCAATTAGGAATTTCCAATTAGTAACTATTTTTAAGATTATTATTAATCAGGTTATATTCTCAGCCAAGTTATTCACACAAACAGTTAAAAGATAGATACAGGGATTTTGGGATGTTACACTCAGTAAGATCTGAGCATGATGAAGATAATGACTCAGCAAGATCTGACGACGATGTCTCAAATTCTAAATAAAACTTAGATCATTTGTTTAAGTTTTAATTGTATTAGTGAATTATATTGTTTGACTTTATATATGACTTAGATATTGCTCTATCTTGGATTATTAGTGAGTTACATTTGTTAATTTATGGCTTAACTTATATTATTGCTTTATTGGATGAGTTATATATTTCATGAATTTTATTTTAACAATAAAATGCTCTATAGACATGGCATCAGGAGGAGGATGTGACCCACCTCCACCCAGACCACCCACTTGTGAGAAGGGTAAGGGTGTGGTCTCCGATGCTGACCCGCGTCCGACTCATCATCGGAACAGGCCCTCTCGCCATATAGTGATTCGTGAGTTTGTAGATGGATACTCGTCTATGCCTTCTATATCTACCCAGTCAGTGCCAGCACTCGCACCACACCCATCCACAACTACACCGCGTCCATCCGCACCTACACCGTGCCCACCCACACCAACATCGCGTCGACCTATAGCTTCACCACCTCCACCATCGCGAGTAGATACACCACCTCCACCGATTGCACCTGAGATCGATACGATTCCCATCCCGAGGTTCATGCCACATGCACACCAGGGCGCTTCTACTTCAGCAGGTGTGGCTGAGATGTCACCTGTTCATCGTCAGGCTGAGGAAGAGCAGTATAGTCCTGGTTATTCACGCTCACCTTCCAAGGCAGGGGTGGGCGAGGATGAGTCGGAGGAGGTAGAGGAGATTCAGTTAATGTACAATGGTCAACCTATTATCAGGCCGGTTGGTAATGGGTAAGAATTAATAAAGAAACATTTATTCGATTTTTATTATAATTTATTACAATGTCTTTGATTGATTCATACTCTTTTATTGTTAAGGTTCCTTCCTTCGAAGAGAGCTACGTCTGCCATCTCGTATGTTATTCATCAGAGGTATCATAGGGCATGTCCATCATGGGCGCGCTTAATGATAGGGAGCGGAATATTATGTTTGAGGCTTTTAGAGTAAGTTGCAAAAATTCAATTTATTTAATGTGGTTTTTATTATTTCTTAAATAATTAGTGTAACAAATATTATTTACGTCCTTCTAATATAGGGTCAAGTCGCATGGAGGATTAAGGATGAGTCGGAGATTGAGAATATCTTTCACATGAAAGCCTCTCGCCGCCTCTCCGACATGCTTAGGGAGGTCCACAATTCAGGCTCACAGCCAGACTGGATTGGAGATGGAATTTGGGAGGACTTGTTTCGTCACTGGGCTTCAGATGCGTTTAAGAAAATGTCAGATCAAGCTAAGAAAAATAGGGCATCGGAAAAAGGGGGAGCCTGCACATAGGAGATTCCTTCAGCCAGGCACAGTACGCAGAATGTATGGTATGTTTATATTCTCATTTTTTATACATTAAATATATTTATTTCAAGATCAATTGTTTATTAATTACATTTAATTTATTATCCATGCTTGTGTTACAGGCTATGAAGTATAAGTGAAATGGGAAGGTTAACGAGCTCCACCGCCGTACCCATACTAGGAAGGGTACAGGCAAGTATGTAGAAGAGCGCTCGAGGTGCACTCAGGTAATAAATATACCCTTTATATGCCCTTTATTTTTAATTTAATAATTTTGTATCATATATGAGCTAATTAGTGTGTTTGGTCCCGAATAACAGGAGGAGTTTGAGGTGAGGATGTCTCAGGCTAGGTCATCTTCATCTATTTCAGCTGACCCCGAGGAGGAGGACCGGCTTGCATTGCGTATTTGGGCAGAGGTTGTTGGCGGTAAGTATAAGGGCTGCCTGTACGGTGCTGGAGATCTTGCTCGCAACTACCGGAAAGGGTCTTCGTGCATCTTGGACGTTCGTACTGAGGCGTCCACTGGTCGCGATAGTCGTCCTCGGGAGTCCGCGGAGATTGCTGAGCTAAGGCAGTGATTGGCCGCTTCCGAGGAGCGTGAGCGACAGAAGGATGAGATGATGTAGCGGATGATGGAGACGATCCAGCTATTAGAGCAACATCAGTCCACACAGCCCCCCTCCCCCATAGCAGCATCAACCTCCGCAGCCTGGTCAGCCGACCCAAGGCACCTCAGAGGAGGAGGATGACTCTTTTGACCAGCTTCTTGAGGATCCTCATAGAGATGGAAATTATTAAATTATGTCCTTAGGTTTTATATGAATTTTAGTTTTTATTGTTTGTAAAAAAACATATAGTACTTATGGTTTAAATTATGATGTCAATTTATGTGATTTGTATTTTATTTATTTTGTCATATTTATTTACTTACTATTTTTAAATAATTAAAAAATATAATCTTTGACCAGATGAATAAAAAATTATAAACAAAATATAATTATTTAACTAATCAATTAATTTTATTTATTATATTATTGAAATTTTTTTTTAAAAAATAAATTAATATTTGTCAGGGCTAAGGCCGTGGGAAGTTCTGTGTAATTTCCCAGGGGTACAGCCGTGGGAAAATTACCCAGGGTTTAGGCCGTGGGAAATTACCCACGGCTTTTCTAAATTGACCATGGGAAAACAATTTCAATTTCAACGCCCATTTTCCCTACAGCTGAGGAGTCGTGGATAATCCGTGGGAAAATTGTGTTTTCCCACGGATTTTTGTGTTTTCCCAGGGATTTAGGCCATGGGAAACAGAGAGTTTTCTTGTAGTGTGATTGATAGCTACCTCTGCCTTTACCCTTCCCTGTCCATAATATACAGTGAAAATAAGCATAACAAAATAAAGCACAAACAAAAAAATAGAAGTTTATCAACACTGTGACTGATTCGTATCAATAAAATTTCCACACTTCATTTGATATAAAACAAACTTAAATAGGACATGCTAGTGCTAGGTTTTAGCTACTTGACTAAATTCATTAGCACCTGCTATCTAGTTAACTGATTATATGGCTGTAAATGTAATTTGCAGAGGGGGGCAATGGGATTAGCAGCAAATGTGCTTCTTTTGTTAAGGAGCAACGTGCTCGTCTCTACATCCTACGCCGATGTGCCACCATGCTCCTCTATTGGTATGCTCAAGGAGATGACTGAACTGAAAGCCACTCTTCATGATTTCATTTTCTTTAGATATTTATATATACATGTCCCAAAGTTTACTCTCTTCCACTTCTGTATCTTCCAAAAAAGGTGACACTTTAACCTTTGTTTGAACAAAGCTCCGTCCTGTGTATAGGCTGCCAGCTTGGTTGGGTTCTATGGGCTTCACTGTAGTTCTGTCACTTCAGTCTCATTCAGTCCTTCCCTATTTTTCTTTCCCTTTTGACCCATTTGGGGGAACCCAATGGGATATTTTATGGGGCAAGAGAGTTTTATAGACACCCTCAGTGCTGCTTTTTCCAAAATTTGGGCAGGCATGAACACTATGGACCTAGCAAGGAACTAATTACCTGAATGTTTCTAGTTGTTGGCTAGAATAATTGGAATGTAGTCCTTCACATGGACACTACTTTTTTGCTTTTTTTTGTATAACCCATGGTCTTTTCCCTTCTCCCAAAACCCTTTTTCTTGTAATACATATATTGCTTTTTTCTTTAACAATTGATATTATAACTTAAGGTCAAGGATTTGGTCCCTATGCAAGCTTGAAAATACACAAGGGAAACTCAAATGTTGTATGTTATAGCAGATAGAGTGTAATATCATAAACTATTATTCATAAAGTTGCTTTATCGTGAGAAAATATTATTATTGCTTAGTGTTGTGTGAATGTGAGGGATAGTGTGAGGATCAGGGGCTAGCTTAAGCATAACCAACATGTTTGGATTTCACAAGCTCGTGCAATACAAAATAAACTCACAATTGTTGCTTACCTTATCAGACACCAGGCAGCAGGGCCGTCTTAAACATTTTGGGGGCCCTGTTCTAATCTTAAAAATTGGACCCCTAATAAAAAAAGAACAATTTTAATAATTAAATATTATTTCAAAATATTATTTCAAAAAGGGTAATTGTTCTAATCTTAAACACCCACTTCAGGACAATACATGAAAAAGAAGATTATTAAAATCCTACCAATACAACTTCAAGTTAATATCAACCTTCTAGCTATAGCTACTTAAAAAGAGCCATCCTTCTAACACTTTTTGAAGCAAATTCATCAATCAAGTCTTCATATTGTATTGTCTCCAAAAGATCATTCTCAACTGCTATCAATGCTAATCCATTAAGCCTTTCTTGTAACATGGTAGACCGCAAGTAAGACTTCAACAACTTCAATTTTGAAAAACTTCTTTCTGCAGAAGCAACTGTCACGGGAATAGTCAATAAAATTCTATATGCAATAATTGTATTAGGAAAACAATCTAAGTCTTTCAAAAATCTTAATATATGAATAGGTCCTATTTTTTCTCCGGGAAAGATTTCTCTTAGTAACTTTAACTCCACAAATAATTCACTCCCATCAATATCAGATTGATCATTATGTTTCAATGCCTGTTCAAAATGACTGCAACAAGACCTCAAAGTTGCATCATCCAATGATTGTAACTTGTGAGAAGTAAACAAGAAACCAAAAATACTTTCATACTCTTGGTATTGCTCAAATCTCTTATTAAGAGAAACAACGGCTTGATCAACAAGATAAAGAAAATAATTAATCCTAAAATATTCCTCTCCAGATAGCTCAACTGATGGGGTATTCAAATTCTCATCAAACTGTCTTTTTCTTCTAATTATACGCCTTTGAGGAAATACTGGATCGATATTCAATTCAATAGCAATTTCCTTAGCATTATCCAAGGCATTATAAAAACCAGTTTCTCTATATCCCTCAAAAAATGAAATCAACCCCTTTATTTTTTCCATTGCAACATCAATAAGCATATCCTTTGATTGTAAAAGCTTGCTAACCAAATTAATTGCGGATAATATTTCAAACCAGATAATTATAGCCATTAAAAACTCAAAATCACCAAGCTCATTTGTTGCTAAGGATTTAGCTTCACTTCTTATTTTAGAATCGAGATCCTTTTCCGACACTTCAAGTAAAGCTTCTCTAAAATCTGACATTTGAGCTCTTATAGCTTTGACACTATCTACACGACTCTCCCAACGAGTGGATGACAATGATTTTGGAGTCAACCCTTTTACATTATCTTTCAAAATTTGCCATCTCTTAGTAGAATTGGCAAAAATTGTATAAATGCGTTGAACAACTCCAAAAAAATCTTGTGCTTTAATACAAGAGTTAGCCATATCACACAACGCCAAATTAAGACTATGACAACCACAAGGAGTATAAAAGGCTCTCGGATTTATGTTTAAAAATTTCTTTTGTACACCTTGATGTTTTCCTTTCATATTTGACCCATTATCATAACCTTGTCCTCGCACATCAAATAAGTCAAGATCAAGATTTTTCAATTCATTTTGTAAAACATCAAAAAGCCCTTGGCCAGTTGTATCATTCACATTCAAAAATCCTAAAAGAGATTCTTCAATGCTAACAGAATTTGAAGAAACATCCACATATCTTATTATCAAAGACATTTGCTCTTGGTGACTAACATCAGGAGTACAATCAAGTATCACTGAGAAATATTTTGCTTGTTTGATTTTTCTAATGATTTCGATTTTAATTGCAGAAGCAAGCAAAAGTATTAACTCATTTTGGATGTTATGCCCAAGATAATGAAATTGAATATTATCATTTGTAATACGTCTAACATGTTCTTGGACAATTGGGTCAAATTCTGCTAACATTTCAATTAAGCCCAAAAAATTGCCATTGCTATTTTGGTACAATCTCTCATTAGAACCACGAAAGGCCAAACTATGTTTAGCAAGGAATTTCACTATTGAAATAATTCTTTTTAAAACATTTTTCCAGTGATCCTTTTCTTTCTCAATTAGTCTTTGATTCATTTTATCGATAGTCTGCTTCTTTTGCAGCCTTTGACGCAACTCATACCAAGTAGTCATACTCTTAACATGTTCCATGCTTGTCTCATGCTCTCTAAGTCTTTCACCAATATGTGCCCAATCACTAAAACCCTTATTTGTTAATTGGCCTCTACCAATCCCTCTTTTAAAAACTTGACAACAAAAACAAAATACTCTATCAAGCTCTTTCGAATAAACAAGCCAATCTCTATCGCACTTCTCTCCATTTGATAAAACTCTAGTATACAAATTAGCCGTAAAACGTCTAGAAAATTTATCTTTAGGACCATTCACAATCGACAAATCTCTTTTAGGACCTTTCGTAACTAATAAATCAATCATTTTAGAATCAAGAGCATCCCAATTTCTTGGATCAAATATATCAAACGAATGTTCAAATTGATTTGCTTGCTCTAATGGATTATCATCTTCATTATCAAGTGAATTATTCAAATTAACACCATCACCATTTTCAGCATCATTATTTTGATTATTCAAATTATCATTTTCAATGGGCACTTCACCTATATTATCCGGATCAACACTTTCATTCTCCATATTATTATTCTCAGTAGTAACCACAGTTTCAAGAATTTCAACATCAACATTATCAACATTCTAATTTTCAACAGGAATTTGTGGTTCTTTTCTAAAAAAATTATCCAGAGCTCCTCTTTGAGATTGAGTTAACTCTTCAAGTCTTTTCTTTTTTTTACGCTTCTCATATCCAGATTCATACTTTCTAATCTTAGGAGGCATAATAAAAAGACTAGATAAATTATTATAAAAAAAAAAAAAAAAAAAAGAAAAAGCCTTAAAGTCAGAAAGATTAAAGAACGAAGCAACCTGGGTTTAGAAGAGGGAGGCGAAGGCGATGCCGTGCGGCTGTGGCTGTGCGGTGCCACCGTGCTGCCGCTGCTTCCGTGCGGTGGTGCTCCTGCCGGTGCTTCCGCCGGCCGCTGTTATGTCTCTGACTCTCAATCTCATCTCACTCTCAGTCACTGAGGTCTGAGGGATTCTCACTTTCTCAGTGAATTTATCAAATTCAAACACAGTGACAGAGACAGTGAAGGAGTTGGACGAAGGACGAAGGCGGCGCACGGCGGAGTGATACCGCCGGGATCGAATCCGAACCTTCTGGGTGGTTGTGTCTCGTTCTCGAACTCGAAGGTCAGTACCCACACCCAGCAAATCGAAGAAGAAAACTCAGAAGGAGAGGATTTGGGTATTAGGGTTACAAACAGGGCCATTTAAACGAAAAACGTGAATGAATCCCTTAATTTTCGAGCTCCTCAATTAATTTCTCCTCTCCTCATGCTGCTCTTCGTCTCTTCGATCTCTTCAGCTCATCAATGGCACGATTGTGAGGCTTCAATTTCGGGATTTCCCCTCTTCTCTCGGCTATCCCCTCTGCTTGATTGGCTGGCTGAGCAAAAATTTTGGGGCCCCAAATTTTGGGCCAAATTGGAGGCCCTGTGCAACAGCACAGATTGCACTCCCTCACCACCGGCCCTGCCAGGCAGTGACAAATCTGACCCAAGCTCTTAATATTTTGGGGTGGTCCTCCAATGTCAGAATCTATAAGAGAAATATATGGATTGTTCTTAGAAGCATGGCAATATATGTGGCAAGATATTTGCAATTCCACTTGAAATACTACAAATATTTCTACACTAAGTGCAATTGAAGTAGAAATAAAACAAACATTTATGAAAAAATATAGAAATACTTTAGCTTTAAGGTGCTGAAACTAAACTATTTCCTATAATTATTTTCTTTATAAAAGAAGAAACATTGCTAAAGAGAAAAGGAGATAATATACAACTTGGGGGAGGATGAGGTTCTCGTAAACCAAAAGGTAAAAATGAAAACAATGAGCAATGAGGCTAAAAGAATGCTATATAGCGGTTTGCATATCAGTTATGAAATTTCCATTAAAACAACAATGAGGGGAGCACCCAAGAGAAGCCATAAACATGATTCTTTGACATAACCATTGTAAAAACTATACATTCCAAGCCATGCCTCCACTTGTAAAAACAGCTTTGATATACTTGAAACTGATCTAATCTCCTATTGTTGCATAGTTGTAACCATTTGTGACTGATTAGAGAGAGATAATTTGACAAAAAGAACAATAAATTAGTTGTTATTTACATAAAGGCCAATGCCGAGTTTTTCTTTACAAAACTTGATTGGCTTGCCTAGTTTCTGAAGGAAACTGCTTGAAACACAAGAAGGGGGGTTGAATTGTGTTTTAAATGATTTTAAATTCTTTTCGTAAGCAGATAATGATTTTCGCAAGATTGGACGCTTAAAATGATTAAAAGCAAAGAGAGCTCTTCCAAACTCCAAGTTGGACGCTCCCTTAGTTTTGACTAAGACGGAAGACAGCGTAATAAAAGGAAATTCAATCCCAGTTAGTTTGTTAGACAGAAACTAAAGTAAGAGAAAGGAGAGAAAGGAACACAACGATATTATCCTGGTTCACTCTTCACCAAAGAGCTACGTCCAGTCCTCTCTACTTGAGAGCTTTATCCACTATAACAAAAACCTTTTGTTACAAAGTATTCAACACCTTTTCAGGCAGTATTCTCAACCTCTTCAGGTTCTCTAAGTATTCTTTTACAAACAAGCCTCTTCAGGCTCAACCAAACTAAGGTTTTCAAAAAGATTGTTCTACTAACTCACTAAATGTGAGAATTCGAAACTAAAGCTTAGACTCTTGAAAATAGCTCTACACAGAGAGTAATATGAAGGTTAGAATCAGAGTAGCTTTTCTAGCTTTGCAAGCTTGAGATTTTCTCTTTTATCTCTTGAGCTAATATTTTCTTGTATCTCTTGAAGGATTTTGAAATGCTATGTGTTGCTTCACTTGTATTTTTGCTCAAGTTCGGTTTCGTTCTCTGTGTCTTTGCACTTTCAAAAGATGAAGGTATATATAGCCTCTTTTCTTTGAGCAGTCTTCAGTCTTCAACGGATGGAAAAGGATCCGTTCTGATGAGCATTGAATGCATTTGATCCGTTGAGTCTGATAGCTTCTGAAGTTTCTGATCAGCAGAATAGACTATCAGGGTGATAGCTAAAAGTGGTGCTGACATATCCTCTGAGTAGAACGAAAGTTGCCTTTTGTTTATCCAAAACAAGAAGGTCAACTTCTTTAGGTGATAGAGACATTCTGGCTTATGCTTTACTTTTGTGCGAATCTTACAAAGAATGTTTTGTCCCACGGGTATAAGCCTTTTACAGGGAATAATAAATTCAAATGCTTTTATAAGATATTCGCGCTTGAAATTTAAAAGACATTTATTGGACTAGCTATTACAGAAGGTAACCAAAAGAGTCTTTGGACTTAATAGTTCTATAAATTACCGTCCAGTCGTAAACCAAGAATAGGTGTTGGACGAGATAAAGTCTTTGGACTATGTTGGACGAGATAACGTCTTTGGACTATGTTGGACGAGTCAAAGTCTTTGGACTATGGATAGTCTTTGGACTCAATTTAGATTTGTCCTGCACACTTAATATAAAACGTTAGTCCATAACAAATCTTTGTTCATCTTAAATTAGCTCTTTGTTAACATCAAAACTTAAGGGATTATCTGGACCATGACCACTTTGGTTCCAACAATCTCCCCCTTTTTGATGATGACAAAACATGCTAATTTTGATTGAACAAAGAGTCCTAGAGAGCTGAAGGGCTCCCCCTAAGACAAACATTCTAATCATTTAAAGCATTTAATCATTTAAAGCATATAAAACAGATATGAGCACATGTATCATTTAAAGATTCAATCAACCCATTTAACTTTAAATAATCAATCAAATAATCAATCAATCCATCTTCTCCCCCTTTTTGTCATCAGACAAAAGAGTGAGAAACACATCATAGTCAGTTGATTTGAAAACAAAGAGAAAGAAAAAAAAATTTTGAGAAGAGGGAGGAGGTTTGGGAATGAAATCTTTGAACATGGCCGCAATTTGCTGAAGGAGCACCGCATTGTTGGCTTCTATGGTCCGTTGGACGAACTCTTGAAACTCAGGAGGAATAACCGAGGCGGAGCTCTCAGCAGTGGCCCGGGTTGCGTCCACACCTCTTTGATCAGGAACTACACTCAGAGCCTGAGAAGGAGATGGAGCATTAGGATGGACCATTGAGAGAGGGACCGGTTGAGACTTGGACTGAGATGAGTCTGCAACTTGTTCCACTTCGTTATCATGAGTTTCAGAGGAGGGTTCCACATAGATGATTTCGGTGTCCCCAGTCTCTTCAGGAATGACCGGCTTAGGAGGAAGAGTAGGAGGAACAAGAGGAACAATGATAGGTTCGGGTGGACGCAGCACTTCAAGTATAATATCAGCATCATCATACTTGTTTTCACTCCATCTGATAGGAGGCATAGGCAGAACATCTCTAGGATAAAGAGGTATCCCAAAGATATCGTCTATGATCATGAAGTTTGCTTCACGGATTCGATATTGTCTCGGGTAGACGCGAATCTCTGCTTTCTCCTCAACTGATAATCCAGATGATGATGCTTCTTGGGAGCATCTCCAGATGTGATTTTCCCAATAGATCCTAGCATCTGGGTCAAATCTGAATCGAGGATCTTTCTTCCAAATACTTTCGAGAGCCCCAGAGTCATCTCGATGTTTTGTCCAAAACAGGGGATCAAAAGCATTTTTGTAAGGCAGCGTCCATGACTCAAGCCTTTTGCGAAGGTCCTTATCCTTGTTGGGATCTAGGATAGGGAGCCTTGGGCAAGCTCGAGGAGGAACAACTCCTACGCTAGTGCGAGAAGACTTTGACCAAAATCTCTTTGGAAGGTTGTGATGGATCTTAGCTTCTCGAGTCATGTCACACTCCCTCCACACAGCATAGTAAGGAAGAAAGTCCCGGACATCAGAATACTCCTTCCATGTTGATGGATAGCTTGGAATGAAAGAAAGGTCGGGATCAAGGATGAAGTTACTTAAGCCAAACGTCCTTGCCCTTCTTTCATACTCCGTCTTGTAACCTCTCTTGTCTTCATGACGAAGAACAACGTGCCTCTTTATATTGTAGTGGCACCATTGGAATGCCTTGTCCTTGATAAGGTTTGGATAGACTTTCCTTAGAGGAAACGTCTTCTTCTCAAGGCAAGTAACCAAGGGTCCAAGGGCAGTGTATGTTTCAGAGGGCAGAGGTTTAGTTGAAGTGTATGGGATGGGGTGATAGCCAAGTTTACGTGGTGAGGTGGATGATGTGGAGGGTTGTTCAAATTCATACTAGGGTAATGGAAGAGGGCTTTTGGGGTGAGGTTCAGTAGTGGGGGGTGTGTGTTTAAGGAATAGAACAGGAAATTTGCGTTTGACCTCAGCCCAAATTGAGCATTTGTTGTTGTAGTCTACTCCAGGGAGGCGTCTATATTTGCTTATGGGACAGATCCGTCTGGGGTAGGGAGCACCATAGGGTTGGAAGGGGTGATCTCCCCAGGGTGTGAACCAGTCTTCGGGTTCATTTGGTGAGGCTAGAGTTTGAGTTTGTGGTAGGTTAGTGGGTGAGAGTGGTAGGGAAGGTTCAAAGGTTAAGTCTTCTATCTCAGACGATTGGACGACAGGAGAAATAATAACTGAACTGGAGATAGGTTCAGTATTACCTTTCGTCTTTGCTCGAGATGACCTTGCCCTTGTTGACGAAGGTTTAGGCAGAGGTGCAGCAGAAGAGGTTTCCAATCTTGGCCCTTTAACTACCCTGTAGATGGGTAGATTGTCCTCTTCATCCTCATCAGTGGGAGCTAGAACCAGCTTCCTTTTTCTTGAAGGTTGGACGATGAGCTTTGGACGAGACGAAGAAGTCTTAGCTATTGGACGAGCTCGTTCAGCAGAGCGTCCAGCAGTGACACATTGTTCAGACGCTTCTTCTGAGCCTTGCGTCTGAGCTCCTTTTTGTTTTCCTTCAAGTTTGGACTTTTTAAAGCAGTCCAACTGCATCATTACCAAACTTTGCCTGCTAAACTCAGGCTGATGCACACATTCAATGCCATGAACTCCGTAGTATTTGAACTTTCTTTCTGGAGCCAAGTTCTTTAGGTCGTCGTAGACCATATGCTTCTCAAATATTTTGGAGAGAAGAGCGCCATAGATGAGTACAGTGTTCTTCCCAGAGCCTTCAATGGCATATTTGAAGAAGGAAAAGAGTAGGTGGGGAAGGTTTATTTGCCTTTCAAGAATCAAATGAACCAGACAAAATTGATGAGCCTTTGAAACATTATCCTTTGACCCAACCTTATGAAGGATAGCCTTGTTCAAGATTTGGTGAAGAACCCTAGCCTTGTCAGTCATTTTTGAGGCTATGAGTTTGTCACCTGAGTTCTTCAACAGACAATCTCTGATGGTGGAAGCATCACCAATCTCTTCTTCCCAGTCATCTTCAACAGTTATGCCTGATTGAGCGCACCCAGTTGCATTAGAGATAGTTGCTTCAGATACTATTACTTCAGTGTCAAGCACTTTGTTGCGAATCTCCCTTGCAGAGACAATGGGGTTAGTCCAGAACTCCCTAACTAGAGCAGGGTCGATTACCGGAGAACCTTCAAAGTAGCTTGACCATCCAGCAGCATGGATGTTAGAGAAGATGTCAATCCCATTATCAGCCAAGAATTGTAGGTTAAACTTGTACTCGACCATGACATCAGCAGTCTGAGCATTAAAGGGTTTTCCTTTACCCTTAGAGCCAGCAGCAGAAGGGGTTGCCATAGTTTCAGAGAGGATGTTTAAAGAAAAAGGTTTTTCAGAAAGGGTTTTCCTTTTCGAAGATGCAAGAAGAAAGGTTAAAGCTTTTTGTAAAGGTTTGATTTTTATCAAAACTTAGGTTTTAAAAGGAAGAAGAAGAGAGAGCGAAAACCTTTCGTATTTTCAAAGAGAGAGAGAGAGCGAAACGACGTGCATTAAATGTCTGACACACGTTCAGACTTTGAAACCGTAAAAAGCATTTTTGGCAAATAAAGAAGACAAAGAACTGACTCAGTTAAGGGAATGAAGGATAATATTTCATTCGACAAAGATTGAGTTTCATTAATGCATTAGACGAGCATTCAGAAAGTACACTGGACGAGCATGTATTGGACGTAATGCAAATATTGGACGCATGCATTGGACTTTCAGTCAATCAATGAAATGCATGTTCAGATATTTTCTTATAAATATAAACCTATCCTCGGCTAATGATTTAGTGAAGATATCTGCCCATTGATGGTCCGTATCAACAAATTGAATATCTATTGTTCCTTTTTGCACATAGTCCCTAATAAAATGATATTTTATTTCTATATGCTTTGCTCTAGAATGCAGTATGGGGTTCTTTGACAAATTAATAGCAGCAGTGTTATCACACATGATAGGGATGTTGCTTACAAACACGTTGTAGTCTTCCAACTGATGCTTGATCCAAAGCAGTTGTGAACAGCAACTGGCTGCAGCAATGTACTCAGCTTCAGCAGTTGATAGAGCAATTGTGCTTTGCCTTTTGCTTGACCATGAGACAAGATTAGCACCAATGAATTGACACCCTCCACTTGTGCTTTTCCTTTCTATTCTGTCTCCAGCATAGTCAGCATCACAGAATCCAACTAATCTGTATTCATCAATTTTCTTATACAAAAGACCCAGATTAGTAGAACCTTTTAGGTATCTAAAGATTCTTTTTACTGCTGAGAGATGAGACTCTCTTGGATCAGATTGAAACACAAGAAGGGGGGTTGAATTGTGTTTTAAACGATTTTAAATTCTTTTCGTAAGCAGATAATGATTTTCGCAAGATTGGACGCTTAAAATGATTAAAAGCAAAGAGAGCTCTTCCAAACTCCAAGTTGGACGCTCCCTTAGTTTTGACTAAGACGGAAGACAGCGTAATGAAAGGCAATTCAATCCCAGTTAGTTTGTTAGACAGAAACTAAAGTAAGAGAAGGGAGAGAAAGGAACACAACGATATTATCCTGGTTCACTCTTCACCAAAGAGCTACGTCCAGTCCTCTCTACTTGAGAGCTTTATCCACTATAACAAAAACCTTTTGTTACAAAGTATTCAACACCTTTTCAGGCAGTATTCTCAACCTCTTCAGGTTCTCTAAGTATTCTTTTACAGACAAGCCTCTTCAGGCTCAACCAAACTAAGGTTTTCAAAAAGATTGTTCTACTAACTCACTAAATGTGAGAATTCGAAACTAAAGCTTAGACTCTTGAAAATAGCTCTACACAGAGAGTAATATGAAGGTTAGAATCAGAGTAGCTTTTCTAGCTTTGCAAGCTTGAGATTTTCTCTTTTATCTCTTGAGCTAATATTTTCTTATATCTCTTGAAGGATTTTGAAATGCTATGTGTTGCTTCACTTGTATTTTTGCTCAAGTTCGGTTTCGTTCTCTGTGTCTTTGCACTTTCAAAAGATGAAGGTATATATAGCCTCTTTTCTTTGAGCAGTCTTCAGTCTTCAACGGATGGAAAAGGATCCGTTCTGATGAGCATTGAATGCATTTGATCCGTTGAGTCTGATGGCTTCTGAAGTTTCTGATCAGTAGAATAGACTATCAGGGTGATAGCTAAAAGTGGTGCTGACATATCCTCTGAGTAGAACGAAAGTTGCCTTTTGTTTATCCAAAACAAGAAGGTCAACTTCTTTAGGTGATAGAGACATTATGGCTTATGCTTTACGTTTGTACGAATCTTACAAAGAATGTTTTGTCCCACGGGTATAAGCCTTTTACAGGGAATAATAAATTCAAATGCTTTTACAAGATATTCGCGCTTGAAATTTAAAAGACATTTATTGGACTAGCTATTACAGAAGGTAACCAAAAGAGTCTTTGGACTCAATGGTTCTATAAATTACCGTCCAGTCGTAAACCAAGAATAGGTGTTGGACGAGATAAAGTCTTTGGACTATGTTGGACGAGATAACGTCTTTGGACTATGTTGGACGAGACAAAGTCTTTGGACTATGGATAGTCTTTGGACTCAATTTAGATTTGTCCTGCACACTTAATATAAAACGTTAGTCCATAACAAATCTTTGTTCATCTTAAATTAGCTCTTTGTTAACATCAAAACTTAAGGGATTATCTGGACCATGACCACTTTGGTTCCAACAGTTTCATGCTAACAAAGTAAAGTCTTTTTAAATATGAGGCCAAGGGAATATCAAAGAAGAGGACACATTGAGAGGATGTGGTGACATGTGACTTGCAGAATTAATACCATGTTTGTTTCATAGCATAGTACAATGGTAGCATAGCAACAATTTAAACACGTAAAAATGCAACACAAAAACATTAAACAGGTACAAGTACAACTACTGCTAATATATTCCAAAATATCAGCTATCAGATAGAATAAGAAATATATTCCAAAATCATTGGAAAGTACTTTTTCTTGTGCACATATCTGCGAAAACATGGATTAAGTGTGTTTGATTACACTTAAAAAATCCATGTCAAAATTGCTATTCTTTCTTTCTTTTCTTTTTTTTGAAAGGTAATTGCTTTTCTTTCTAGTACCTTAATCTCTTATATATAATATGAAATAAATATTGGTTACACTTTGACATGAGTACTGCATGTTTGCTGTGAGTTAAAGCAATTTTAAACTAAAAAATAAAAGGTTTTTGTGAAGAAGAAAAAAGAAACCATGACCTTTCTCCAAGCACAAACCTCTTCCACCATAATCCCGCCCTAGGACAGTGCAAAAAGTTTCTAAAACTATCCTAATTTAAAATAAATCAGCCAGATCATATAGATAAAATTTCTAGAGAACAAGAAGTTGATTAAATGTATATGTTTCACATTTGACATTCCAATAACACCCTGTTCCTTAGTATTTGTTCCATATATATATATATATAAATGCAAAATAAATATTCACTAGCATTTGGCACATTCATTTTAACAAACACTCACAGTGTAATAAATTTCATTCAAATAGCATACTGAAATTCCAATTAATACCTCAACACCATCTCAAAAACTTTATCAAATACCACCACAAAATGAACTCACTGTCATTTATATGACAATCAACAACAAAAAATATCAGCACCGTCAAGCTTAGGCTCTGTTTGCAAGTTATGAGGGAAAGGAAAGGGAAAGGATCAAAGGGAAAGGAAGGGGGAAAGGGAAGGAGAAGAAGAGCATTATCCCTCCCTTTGTTTGGGAGTATGTATTATGTGAGAGGAAGGAAATGGAGGGTTTTGGACATATTTTTACAATTTTGTCCTTACTTGAAAAAGTTAACATAATTAATATTCTATAAATAATATAATGCAACAAAATAATAATATCAAATAATATTTATATTTTATAATATTAATGAAAAAATTAATTAATATTCTATAAATAATATTAATGCAAAAAATTAATAATATAAATAACATTACTGAAAAAAAAGTATTTCTCCAACAAAAATTCTTGCACTAGTTTTTTTGGAATTAGTAAAGGGCAAAATGGTAAATTCATATTATTTTCCTCCAAAATACCCTAGATTGGGGGAACATTAAAAATGACATTTAAGAGGGTTTTGGAGTGTAACACCCCGTTTTTTTAAAAAAACTTTCTAATATTAATTAAACAGTATTTGTGTGTTTGTATTTTATTAAAGGGTCTAGAGAGCGAAATAAAATAAAGTAAGGGCGTAATCAAGCTCTACTCTATCGTAAGAAGCTACGATTAAATTTTGGGTCGAAAATTCAGACGGAGCCTGGTCTGCGTTTTTCACCGACAGTAGTGTTTTACTACTATAAAGACCTAATTTTGACCCGTGAACGAGACAGTTAGTCTTATAATCATGTTTCCTATATTTTTGCTAAAATTCGTTTCGCTCCTTCGAAATCGGAATAATAATAAACTATTCGGGAGAATTCTCAATTGGGTGACGAACGGAGCCGAATGGCGATTTAACGGGACCCGCTAACGGATAAAATTGATGCCACATCAAGTCACATCACCTAAGAATGCGTGTCAGTGTCATGACGGTTTTTAGAAAATATCTGGAAGCGAAAAGACCAAAATACCCTTGGTCTTTTTCTTAAATGACATTTGTGTCCCTAAAATATCCAAAATTTTGGTTCCATGGGCCAAAAAGTCCACCAAGAGGGGCGGCCAATCTCCCTCTTTTGATTCCTTCACATCTTCACACAAAACTTGATCATCTTCTTCAAGATCAAGAAACCTCCATTGTTGTCTTCAAGTGCAAGCTTTCTTCTTCACTTTTCTTCACGCTTCAAGAGGTAAACTCTCTTATACTTTCTCTCTTAATTATAATCAAGCTTTCCTTTTTATCTTCTTCATATTAATTGAGTCTTAATCTTAGCTTAACATACATTAGGATTTTCACTTGAAAAACCCTAGAAAATCATAGAAAAATCTTTTTAATGTGAAACCAATTTCTATGATCCAGTTTTAACTTCATCTACCACTATCCAAAAGCACGTAATCAAATGACATGTCTAACCTATTTTTCTAAGTGGTGGCCGAAACCCTAGCTTGTGGGAGCTAAGGGTTTTACTTCAAATCTTTGGGATAAAGTAACTTGATTTAGTGTTAGGTATACTCAAGGATCATTAATCCAAGAGTTAGTAAAATTTTGACATCCGTAGCCTAATTAGCTAGTGAAGGCCGAACCCTAGTTCATATGAACTAGATGAGTTTGGTTGAATTTTATTAATTTCTAGTTGTGATATGTTGTGAAGGATCAGACGGTATTCGATCATCGTAAAGCGTGCTAAAGTGTCGGCTGCGGAACTGTGTTCGGGAACTTGTGCGGGAAGGCGAGCGTGCGTAGCTGTTTCAGGTGGGGAGAAAGAACTGATATCGTCGGGAAAACAAGCTTAGTATAGAATATATATATATACGTGTGTAGGGGAACCTTAAACCCTACTAAAGGTTGAGTCCTGGATAAAGTGTCTGGACCCTAGGTGTAGATACTTTTGGACTATCACCACTAAGATGATGATTTAAGTGATTTGATTGATTGAGGTTGATGTGCTGAATTATTTAATTGTTATCTGTGATCTGTTCTGTTGAACTGCTTCTATGATTAAATGTTTGTCTAGCATTGTGATGATATCTGTACTGGAATAAATTCTGTTCCGATATTTTATTGTGATTGGTTGGTTGGGTGTTGATGAGAGTATGGTGAGTGTTGATGTTGTTCGGGTTGATACCGTCGTGGTCCCGACCATGGAACTGTGGCTCGTAGATGCGGGGCGTCATGATACTGATGTTGATGTTGATGATGATGTTGATGTTGATGTGGATGCAGTGCATCGTGGTCATGGCTGAGTGCTTAGGTGTGAGGTCCCGGTATCAACCTGCGATGGATGTTTGTTGCATATCATAGCATTTCATACCACGGCATATTTGTCCCAAAGGGGGATGTCCAATTGAGGACGTGATGTTTTTAATCCCGAGGCGGGATGTCCAATGGGGGACGTGATGTAATTTGTTAATCCTTACGAGGATGTCCAATTGAGGACGTGATGTTATCCCGACGGGGATGTCCAACTGGGGACATGATGTATCAGCCGACATGTATATAGGGAAGTCAGCATATACATAGGGACTATTATCCCTCTTATAGGTTTATCTAAATGACTTTTGAGATGGTTGTGCTGTATGACTTAAGAGATAGGGTGTCGCGGTGTTGCATCATTTTTATGTGTTGTGTGCTACATGTATGTATTTGTTGTATTGATGCCCCTCTCCCATATTTGATGATGCATGTTTCTTATCTTCCTGCATTTTTCTCTATGTGTTATTTTATTTTATGGGAAGACCCTATGGAGGAACCACTTGCTGAGGAATCGGATGGCATTCCGTATGAGCTCGATACCAATGGACGAGCCCAGGATCCTAGTCTCGAGGCGTTAAGAAGTGATCGTGGTTAGCCGAAGAGTTGTCTCTCGGCCTATTTTACGTATTTTGATTTCCGTCTGTATTAAAAGCACCTTGTATTTATACACTATTACTGTAACCCTACTAATAGAGCAACCGACGCATGTATGCGTACCTTAAGTTTGAACTGCGTTGCTCTGATATACGCGTATTTTGGCACACCCTTAATATAAATTCTTTTTCTCATTTTTAATCTTTCCGCTACATTTCGTCTTAATAAAGCGCGTTAACATTTATAAAATGATTAAGACTTAATTAAATATCTTAGGTTCTTCAATAGAACGACAGGTCGTCTTATAGAGGGTTTATTAAAACCTTCAAAACCTTCCCTCCTTTTTGATCAACTCTCAATCAACGATCACAAATAAATAAACCTTCTTTTTTTTCCCTTTCCTTTCAAAAATCAGTCCTACGAGATCTAAAATTGATTTTATTGAAGACACCTTTTGAAAACAAACAGGATTTTGGACGCTATAAAACGGGCTTTTGCCTGCTAGCCAAACAGCCACTCACTAGTTAAAAAGCAAAGGAAAAGGAGAAAAGGGCTTATTACACCGCCCTTGCCTGAAAAGACGAAAAGACAAGATAGAGATATACTGCGCTGACTCTGAGGGGTCATGAGTTCGCGCACCCATCACATCAGCACTAAGTTCAAGATATGGTTCGTGTTGGAATGATCAAAACCAAACCCCAATTACGAATTCAGAACTAGGAGGTGTGTGTGAGCATGGCTACTCAATCGCCTTCTCCTCCCATTTCCACTGATCAAAACACAGGTTTTACTTTCTCCTTCTCTCTCTTCTTTTCCTTTCTTATGATTGTTGTTATTGATAATCAAACCGATAACTCTCTCTCTCTCTCTCCCTTCTTTGGACAATTTGGAAATCAATCCATGCCACTGCCACCGAATCCGAGTTTCTCTAAAAACTACGCTTTTCATTTTGGATAATCGCTTATATACGAATTTAATGAAGGTAACAGAAATATGTGAATTTTAACAATGCGTTATTATATATCTTTTAAGAAGGAAACAAGTTATAACTTTCTAAGACATTTTTAACCTACATATATAATAAAGATGATACTCTGAAGAAGTAGGAAATATACCTGATTTTTCTTATACCAAAAACTCATTTGTTTTACTGTGTCCCTATTGAATGTCTCCATGGTTGGTTGGATTTGCTAGCAAATGTTTCAGATATAGGTTGTTATTATTTTGGGGATGATACAATTAATTCATTGCTTCTCTTTTTGGAGGTTTAGGTGCTGGAATTGTGCAGCCAACAAATGTGGATCAGGGAAATGCAAGAGAGGAGCTTATTAAACAGAGTTCAACGGCATCGGTCTTTGTGAACTCAGAACCAATGCGGGAGGAACAAGTTCAGAATGCTGTGAAATTTCTGTCACACCCGAAAGTTAAAGGTTCCTCTGTCATCCACAGGCGATCATTTCTAGAGAAAAAAGGCCTTAATAAGGAGGAGATAGATGAAGCCTTTCGACGTGTGCCCGTAAGCTTGTTGTTTGATCAGTTACTCAATTTTTTATATATCTCTTTCGCTTGTTGAATTACAAACAACCAATTGATTATCACTTTCTTGTATGTTCGTGTGTTTTAACCCTTACATTTAATCCAAATTACAGGATTCACCTTCGAGTGTGCAGACAGCTGGTGTAAATGAAGGTGAAGTGTCTAATGTTGAAGCTGCAGTTTAGTCTTCTGTGTTTTCCTTCTCACCTATGGATTGAGTTAAACTGTTAGTTCACTTTCCATTTAGTTAGGGTGCGTTTGGAAAAGCTTATACAAAGCTTATTTGAGCTTATGAGAATAACTTACAGAAATAAACTTATTCAAATAGTTTATGAAAATAGTTTATGATCTTCCTATAAGCTTTTTTTAGCTTATTTCCATAAGCTTGACAGATAAAATTACGAAAATAAGTTGTTTTTAGCTTATTTGAAAAAAAACTTATTAAATAAGCGCTTAATTAAGTTGTTTATCCAAACACACCCTTAGTTTATCCAAATAGAATTGGTTTGCCTTTTTTAGTTGCATTTGTACATGGCTTACTGTAATAGTAATACCCGCAGATGGACAATTGAAGCCATCATCAGACATTCAGCAGCTACCTCAACCACAGGCTTTGCAGCCGGGTGTATCTGCTAATACTGGTGTTACTACTTCGTGGGGAACTTATCACGGTTCCGCTTTCGCTGGTCCTATGCCCTTATTGCAGTTGGATTCCTGGCTGCTTCAGGTGCTGGAACAGCTATTCTAATTAAGGTATTTTCCACCAATGATGCTATCTAAACGGGCATCTTAATGAATGGGGAGCATATTGCTGTGCCACGTTCAGTTTGACATTTTTATCTTTTTCTTAAATTTTTTGCTCTATGCATAAGTTTTATCACATAATCACATTGTTTGAGCCTCACTGAATTATGGAAGCATGCTCCATGTTTTAGAATTCCATTCTTCCCCGATTAAAACATTGGATACGCGGTGTTGTCTTAGAAGAAGAAGAATATGACCAATCAAAGAGACAAGACTCAAAACCAACGTTGGCAGAAGAAGAAGCTGCAAAAGCTGCTGCAGTTGCAGCTGCAGACATGGCAAAAGCAAGCCAAGAAATACTGGCTTCAAAAAGTGAAGGTGGTTTCATAGAACTTCAATTTACACACTATAAAATATTTTTTTTTTTTTTTAATACTCCCACTTTCTGTTGACATCTTTTGCTGCTGAATAAATAATAATGACTGGATGTTGCTGCATCCGGTTTTATTCTTTGCAGAGAGGAGATACTTTGTGGAAGTTGTGAGCCTTTTAGATAAGCAAGTGCTGGAAATGAAGTTAATGACTAATGCATTTAGAAGATTGGAAGGTAATTGGGAATTTCCATTTGATTTATTGGGCTAAGTCGAACAGTTTCCGATGCTAAGAATATTTTCTGAAGGGTTTGGTTTATCATTTGACGATAGCACTTGTAAATTAGTTACAAATGCATGTGTTGTGTCATCGGTGAACTTGTGTATTTATATCCCCACAAGAGGGAAACAAGATCTGTATGATACTGATGTTTTGGCTTATGCATGGTGGACAAGAGTTTTGACAAATCATATTTGCATTATCTATTCTTACTGGATTTATGGCTTCATGGCTGTGTCAGGAAGCTCGATTATTCCTTTGCTAATTGCTTTGTACTTTCATACAATCTTTTGAGGCTTCCTGAAAATTCTTAGTGGCTTTGCATGTTCGAGATTCTAGCACATTAAGGCAGAAGTTTTTACTAGTACTTAGAACTTTTTCTTATTGAATATCATATGTTTCTGCCAATTTATGGATGACAAATAGCTTCTAGTGGAGTCTCTGTCTCGAAGCGTGAAGATCGCCAAGTCAATCAAACAAATTCAAAGGTCAGATATAAATATATGTCGTAGGGAACGTTTCAGCTTCTTTAATGCAATTTTGGCACACCTTTTCAGATCCACAATTGAGTTGTCCAAAATATGTTGACTTTTGACAACTGAAATTTTTGAAATAGATACAGCAGCTGTTTGTGAATGGAAAGACGGACTATGACTTGAATTCAGGTCGTTGTACATTTAATCAAATCTTAATTGAGTTAATATAATTTTTTGAATTTTACCCACGGTTAGAATGTCATGTGCAGTGAGATCTTCATCCCCACCTGCCAGTGCTCCTCATCCAAAGTCATATATGGAGGTAGGACAAGACTCCTTTAAAGTGAGTTTGTCACTAAAGTGAGCAAGTCAAGGTGTATCCAACATTAAATTTTAGTGGGTTAAGATCATGGTGTACTTTAGATTTAATCAAGGGTGGATACACCTTCACCCTTACTCACTTTAAAACATACTCACTTCAGAGGAGTTTTTTTTCCATCGAGGTAAACCATTGTCTTGCTCTTTTATTTTCAGTTGTGTCTATAAAGATCACTATTCTTTTTGGTAGACAAAGGTTAGGCAAGAAGCCTAATATCCCGGGCAGGGTTGCTTAAAGGATGCCCTGACTTCGGCTATTCTAATAATTAATAGATGACATCTATGAAAATTGAATACTTTGGGCTTTGGTTATGTATTATAATATTTGTTGGTAAAATATATATTTTTATTATGGCCAATTTTTCTGAGTTATGCTTCTGAAAATGCCAAAGTCAACAAAGTCAACATGGCTAAATAGGTGCACATGATTGTGATTTCCAACTAATAATGTGGCATTATGATTTCAGTCTATTATGCTGTTTTCTGTGTTAGTACTGATTACAACAAGCTTTATGCCAGTTGCTCTGTTGATGCTTAATGTACTGTGTCTGATTTACATATTGTTCGAGTGTTCAAGAAAAGATACAACATGAGATCACATGATATCCTCTATTTTGTTTATTTTAATTGAGATATTAAATAAGTCATGTGATCCTTTGTGAGAATTATTTCCTTCAATTATTTTTTGCAGATAATGGCCATGATTCAAAGAGGGGAGAAGCCTTCTAACATTAGAGTAAACCTCTATGCTTTTTAATCTTGATAATTACACACTAAAATCATACACCTCATTTGTGGCTTTGTGCACCATTGTTTTAACATTATAAAATGTTGATTGAAGTGAAATTTATCATTAAAAATTGATATGTGAGGGGAGATGGTACTGTGGAGTTAAAGATTGTGGTGTGCAAATAAGATTGCTCTTCTATATTGGGTTTACCAAATTTGTGTGGCCCGTGACTTTTATTTTATGACACGGTTTTAATGCAGGATATCGATGATTCACCCCCCAACCCTAATCAGCAACCATCAAAGCCTCGCTTAGCGCCTAGAACTAAGGTTTATTTGAAAGATCTTGCTTTGTATTTCCTAAATATATTTTTAATTCTTGACTAAGTTGTGCAAGTATCAATTCTTTGCTTCATTTTGGTTCATTTTTAAGGGTTTTGTCAATAAACTCAACTGCAAAATTATTATTTATAAATTTGCTGTCTGATATCTGATTACTGACCATCTATGTCGGCATGGTGTCTTAAGATTGGGCCATCAAGGAAAAGACAGTTGATTTTGGGATAAGTTTCATTCCTTGTTTATGTTTTGCAAGGATCATGACATTTGGAATTACAGAAACATGTAACTGGATTCTAGGGCAATTAAAAAAGTATTGTCTGCTCTTCGAAAACATAAAGAAAGAAAAATTTATCTGCATTTCACATATTAAGACCAAGTTAAAGTGGAGGTTTTTAATCTGAAAGATATAATATGGACTGAGTTATATTGAGGTTGCTTCTATTTAACCAATACGGTTGATATAAATATTCAATCCATATTTTTTGTTAAAATTTAATTTATGCATAATTGTTAACATTCTTCCCCAGTGGTATTGTTCCATATGAGTCTTATTGTTTGCTTCAACTTCTGCTGGCTAGCCTTGGGAAGTTGGTCAGGTGCAACTAAACGGCAAGGACTTGAATTCCAATGTCCAAGATAATGGAGACAACCCAGTGCCCTGGTGGCAAACGAAAAATGTCACAATCAGTGAGATTGATAATGAAATTGAGTTTAATGAAGCACCTTATGGTGCTGCTTCAAGTCAGCAGCCAGTCCAACATGTGTGGGTTCCCCCTAAACCTCCTCCCATTGTGATGCCGGAGGCCGCAGAAGCAATCAGACACCAAAAGCCAATGGTCCAAAAGGAACAGACGTCAGATGACCAGTCAGTAGCTCATTCTTCAGACATCTCCAAAGAGGCGGAGAGAAACTCAAAACTATCCAAATCTGACAGTGCAATAGAAGGCAGCAGCATCAACTCACTTCTCAGCTCTGGTGAGATACAAGATCATGAAGTCAATTATGAAATGAAATGAAGATATCTTTATATTTAATTATCTTGATCCATCATAACAATACATGAAGTTGGAAATAGAATTTAATGTCGTCTCAAGTTCAGTATAAGCTTGGAATGGTCTTATTTCATAATCATGTATTCTGTTATATGTTTCGAGTCCTAGTATGAAATGCCAAAATTATAATTATATTTGTTAGTGGTTACCATGTTCTGATTATTCTGTTGGTCCTAAATCCTTTCGAGAAAATTCAAATAGGTCTTTGGGTTTTAAAAGTTTATGATTTGATTCCTAAAATTTTATAATTGAGTCCCTTATATAAATCTCCATTACGTTTTTGTTAAGTTTTCGTTAGGGTTTTGTTAAGTGATCATTAACTTGTGCATTTGTGAGTCCGTGAATGTTTTCTTTTGTGAAAAAATTCAATTGGATCCCTCTATTTTTTGAAAAAATTCGAGTATGTTCCTATACTTTTGGGAACTCTAATATGAGGGACTTGATTACTAATTTTTCGAAGTTTGGAGGAAAAGGGAGGAGAGGAGAAAACATTTTGAATGTTTTTTTAAAAGAAGGAAGGATGTAAAAATCCTCTCCTAGTTCATTTTCTTATTTTTTTCAAATTGGAGGATTTTGGTTCTTTTCTTGAAAAATAAACCCCTATGTAAAGTGGTGGACTTACTTTCCTTTCTCATCCCTTGCATCTCAAATCCCTCCTCCTCCTCCCTCACTTCCCTCCCTTTCCTTCCAAACTCTCAAATAGAGTCTAAGGGTCTATTTGAATTTTTTTTTTTAAATGTAAGAATGAACCGAATAATTAAACTTTTATTTCTATAGATGGAGGCGCTTTGGTTCTCTAGAGCAGTACTGCTGTTTCTGCAATTAGAAACACCATTTTTAACCACGTTTATGTTATGTGAAGAACGATGGCATTCCATTGATAAAAAAATTAGCTTGATTTAATCCATTATTAGGCTGTTGGACCTTGGCAAGGGGCAGGTTCACATTAAGAGCAGTGAGCGCAAAGTTTCGCTCCTCAACTTTTTTACGAGTTATTTAGTGATTTTCATGTATTCAGTTGTGAATAATATTATCACATAAACAAATAAAATTAGGGGAAAATAATGGGAAAGGCGAAGTAAATGACTGAAAGTAAATGAGAATGAAAATGAAATGGAATTCAATTACCGTAATTAAGACCTTTGATTCTTCAATGATATTGTCGAAACACAAATTTTTTTTGTTCCGGCAAATTAGTTATAGACAAATGAAAGTCCATTGCTAGGTATGGGAGAGGTTGCACCTGGCAGTGCAATGAAGAGAAAGAAACGAAGGGGAGCGATTTACCGCATCGAATTTCTCTCTCTTCCTCTCCGATCAGATCAAGCACCCTCTCCCACCCTCTCCCGTGTATGAAACGCAAAACCTCACCCAATTTTGTACTCTTCGTTCCTTTTTCAACTCTTTTCAAGTTCTCCAAAATTTCAATTTTGGTTTTTCATTATTATTTGATTTTGGTATCTTTTCTTTCCCAATTTTATGTGATCTGTGAAATTTGTTTTGATTTTGGTGCTTACGCAAGCACCAACACCACCCCTAAATGGTTAATTGATTTGCAATACCATTTTCTTCATCTTCTTAATTCTTCGCTTTTTCATTTTCCTCATTGTTTGCTATGTACCGAGGCAAGACATTCCGCGGCAATATTCTATGGTCAACCTTGAGTTTTGTTCCGGCAATTAATTATCGGAATATCAAGAAAAATTGTATTCTGGCAAGGTCACGAAAATACAAAAATGGAATGGTGTGTGCAGGGTATTTTGGAAATGTGGTGGTGGATTGAGTAAATGGGATGGTACAAATAGCAGCACTCTTGATATTTTTCATGGGAAACGATTATCATGTAGATTTTAGTCAGTTTAAAGTCACTTTCACAGTTTCACTTAGTCACACGTAATTTAAAGTTGGTTAAACTAATCCTTTGGTTCCTACACGTGACATTGATTTTGAATTTGGATTCTTTACCTGGAAATTTTTCAAATCGATTTCTATATGCAGATTTATTTTTAATTTAATCTGTTCACCGTCGTTTTTTGATGTTATAACACCGTTTATTGAAATTAATGTGTAGGGACCAAATTGAAAATGATTGTGACATGTAGAGACCGAATTCAAAAAAAATTTGATCCCTATATGTGATAACCATTTTTACTTTGATCCTTATACATGACAATCATTTCCAAATTTAATCCTTATAAATTTCAACAAACGACATTATGGCACAACAAACGAGGAGGACCAAATTAAAATTAAAATAATTATACCTATAAGGACCTATTTCAAAAAATTTCACATATAGAACCCAAATTCAAAATTAGTCACATGCAAGAACCAAACGATTAATTTGACCTTTAAATTTGCTTTTCAATTAACTAGCTCTAAATAGCCAAATGGCATTTATTTTTGGATTTTTCTTTTCTATGCCCATTTTGAACATAGTCCATGTTAGTGTATTCTTTCTAAGGTAGTGTTTGCTCCGAGCGATGTTTTAATATTCCTGGGAATGGGAGGTGGGAATAAAAGTTTTTCACGTTTGGTACAAGAGATAAAAAATTATTCCTAGGCATAAAAGATGCCTGAGAATATAATTTGTGAATGAATGTTGAACATGTCATTCCCATATGTGAGGGTAGAAAAGAAACATTACGGAAGGAAAACAATTGAGTAAATCCTCAATTTGGTCCATAAAATTGTAGGGCCGTATCAACTTGGTCCCCACATTATCAATATTCCAAAATGATTCTTAGAATTACAAAATGTAGCAAATGCATC
Organism: Ammopiptanthus mongolicus; assembly: GCA_039655645.1. Taxonomy (NCBI): domain Eukaryota; kingdom Viridiplantae; phylum Streptophyta; class Magnoliopsida; order Fabales; family Fabaceae; genus Ammopiptanthus; species Ammopiptanthus mongolicus. The sequence goes on from CM077345.1 coordinate 77,478,088, forward strand.
CCTGACATTATTCATTTAATTTCAAATACATCCCTGACATTACCAACTTAATGTCATTATAATCCATGCAAATACCAATGGAGGGACGAATCTGATTAACTTTCTGCAATTCCAAGGATCATTTTGAAATATTGATAATGTGAGGGACTAAGTTGATACGACCCTATAATTTCAGGGATCAAATTGAGTATTTACTCGAAAAGAATTTTTTTAAGTTGTTAAATTACACAATTATCCCCACCCCACCCTCTTTCTTAACGTGTCTTTTCTTACTCTTTCACTATCAGACATCATCACCCTTCCACAAGGGCAGCTGCCACACATCCTCTGCACACATCGTCACCAGCATTGAAGGTACTGGTTGGAAAGCCTTCATTTCTTCGTTTTTTTTTTTATGACCGTTTATCATCAATTGCCATGAGGTAATATTAATCTGTACACAAAAATCTTTGGGTTTCAGTTTAATAAAAATTTTTATGCCCCAAAAATCTTTCCCTTAGGCCTTGCATTTGTTTGACATCACAGCTTTCAAATGTATAATTGTTGTTCTCTTTGCTCTGTTTGTTTACTTCCCCTCAAGCTATATTGGATACGTAAGAGATTTGATTAATTGATCATGGACATTGCAAGCGTTAATGAATGGAGGGGTAAAACCTGACATTGGTGAGACTACAATCTTTTTCAAATAAGACGATGGACATTTTTGTTTTGTTTGGAGGAGTAAAGTAATAGACTATGTTGGTATATATCACCTATTTTATAAGGGAAATTTTGAAAAAATAAATTATATTACTAGGAATATTTTACTTAAACCAAACATGGGAATAAAATTTGTTAGAAATGCAATATATTTTTTCCAAGAAAGTGGAGTGCCAACCAAACATGCTTAACTAACTTTCCCATGTGTCTCATTCCTGAGAATGTCATTCCCATGAATATAATTTACCTAGGAATAAAACATCCCATGAATCAAACATATTTTGCTAACTTTCCCATGTGTCTCATAATTTTTGCGCTAACGCTTTGCCCCCTATATATTCTTTTGTCATTGACCAAGTTAAATGACTGAAGCGATGAATTTGAATTGAAAACCAGAAAATTGCAAAAGACCAAATGTAAATTTGCTACACTACAACTTCAGCTGAAAACTATAGCTGTCGGTATCAAATATGGTACCAGATCTAGAGTTGAGTTGTATAGTCAAGTCTAAAGTCCATACTACATTCTTATTATTTAATAGTAGTATACAGACTTGAAACAATTCAGTACGAATAGTCTGTCTGTAGTCACCAAATAATACAAAAGTATGACACCTTGCACTGTGCAATGACCAACTGGACAACTACCATCCCAGAAGATGTCATGTTCCTATTAGCACTTCAAATATAACCATTTTTCCCCAAATATTTCCATGTGCTATAAATTCCGTTTATTTACAACTACTATCAGCTTGATAGATACATGATGATAAAAAGTTTTAATTTTTATTCACCCAAATACAACACAATGGACATCTTATGTATAGCATACTTCCATATACAACTTTGCTTTGTCTTTCATTACTATAATATTAAGCTAGCAAGTTCTGCATGATTCAAGGGTGGACTTAGCCAGCCACAATAAGCCAGGATCATTCCGCTTCAGCACCAAGTAAGCTTCTGCCTTCCCAAGATTGTCCAACATAACATCTTCGCTAAAGCCAACCAAAAGGAGAATATCCAAGGCAGCTGTAGCAGTAAAAATTGAAAAAGATAGCGGCCCAAATTTGAGCATATACAGTGTTTATCAAATGCTGCAAAAAGTTGCTTATTTAACATAAATTGTAATGATTACTTTGGCATTGCCATCTAGAAAAACAACACTGCATGATAAATTTAATTCTAAGTAGTCTTATGATCAGGTGGTTGCCATTCAATTTTTACCATAGTAACAATATAATATCCAGGATCCTTCAAAAAAGTTGCGCATAAGACTAACTTGATATGTCTAGATGGCAGTTATACACAATAAGCATTATTAAAATTAAAACTGAATGGTTTGAAGAAGCAAACCTTTATTATTTACGATATTCCTCTCGATGACTGGATTAGCCTGCAAACAGAACATGCATTATGTAGAAATGGAAAACTATTAAGGGATTCTTAAGATAAAGCAATGTCTCTGGCAACAAGACAAAAGATAACGTAGAATACACCTTTCGCAATCTCTTGTATTTTGTCTCCTCTGGGTGTTCAATCACATTCCTGCCATCAGATAGTAAGAATGATAGATGAATAATGGAATGCTTAAAGTCCTAACTACACATAGAATCAGTATAAGTATATTCTGGAACTTTTTAAATCAACCTTTAGAGAAAGAGGATGTCTATTCAACACATAAAGGGGTATAAATGATCACTCAATCTTCTTATATTATATATAAGCGTACCTAATTATTCTTAAGAGAGTTTGGAGGCTTGAAGCAGTTTGCATTGAACTAACTTCACCTCTCAGCATTTCCAGAGCCTTCTGCAAACGGTCATAAACAGCAGCCACAGGATCATTGATCCTCTGAAATTCTGAGTCATCTGGGTCTGGCTCATCAGTTTGCACTGTAGATGATTTTGGTGTGCGAACCACATCATCATGACGAACAGGTTCTGCCATCACACCGTGAAATTCATCATGAGCAGGTTCTTTATAAGCATGGCTTTCATTAATTTGATGTCCAACATTTAAGGACACTAAGGAACCAAATGCATCAAACAACATACCGCTTCCATATTTGAAAATGTTGGTTTCTGCTTCCAAGTCACAATTGTCAGGTTTATGAATGTCCATCCTTGACAGTATATGCTTATCCGGACTACTCATTTCTGGAGAACAACTACCAACAGCTGAAGCAACAGACTTAAAAGAAGTTTCTGAATCATCTGGATCAGGTTCTTGAGATATGTATATTGAAGTCAAATTCGCATTACCAGTCTGAGTATGCACAGTTTGTTCTACATCAAAATCAATAGCTTTGTCTGCAAATGCGGTTCTGCTATTAGTAACACCAGAACAAACATCATAACCAACAGCTTTACCATGATGAGAATCATCTGGATCAGGCTCATGCTTCATTCCATTGATGATCTGATCATCAGGGTCAGGCTCACTATTATATCCTTTCTCAATAAGGTTGGGCATGCCAATATCTATGATTGCATTGGAGGCAGATATCATATGATCAGGTTTTTCACTTGTATTAAAACTAAAATAACCAAGATCTGGCTCTTGATTTACTTCAGACCCTCCCGGCTTGTTGGCAGAAACATTAACCATCCGATGGTAAGCAGCAGCAACTGAAGATTCACGAGCACTTATTAGCTGATCTGTCTGATTACCTCCAAGCTTCTGAGGAATATTACTACTTTCTGCTATAAAATCTTCTTCATAGATTTTAGAATTCCTTACTTCACTCAAAGTGTGGCTTGAAGATCTAGTCCAATCTAAACTAGCAGCTTGTTGATTTAACTGCCAACAAAACAAATTAAATCAACATACAGCACTAAATCAAAGCACAGTCAAACACTCAAGCATGTGCATTCACCTGCTTATCTAGAGCATAGAAGTTTGCATCATGTTCAGAATATATCATGTGAGCCTGAAATAAAACATACGTTAGTTCCATAACAGTTTTAATTTATTTTACCCATATATTTTATTTATAATACTTGTGGATTAAGGAAAAACCATAATAGTTTCCTATAAAAGATGTTATATATTATAAACATGATACTTGTGGTACATGTTATAGCTTACAAGTTCATGCAGTAGAGTTTTCTTGATACTTTCATATTTCCTGAAACCTTTGAGATCATCAGTTCGAAGACGCAATGATATCTCCTCTCCATGGTTCTGTAAACAAGAATGAAAAAACGAGAGAAATCAACAATAGGATAATGCTGCATACTTAAACTGTCATTGTCCCTCATCATGAAGAAGACATAACCTTGTTTAAACCCAGAATGCATTTTGGGCTCACACCAACATAACCAATGGGAGCCATCTCAGTCATAATTCCTACACGCCAACGATGCTATAAGAAGCAAATTAAACATTGGTCAGAACATTCACCACATTGCCATTATGACACAATCACATATTAACTATGCAAAAATTCATTGGTGTACCTTGTTCATGACAGCAACAATTCCAGGATCTGCAGCAAGCATGTGCATTATTTTCAGTGCCTCAGAAGGGGAAGGATTCAGCTGAAGGGGGAAAAATTCATCAATGATCAATTGACAAACCTTCACTAAGTTTTACATCATGAGATCGATGGCAAAGAATGTGATGGAAAATCAATCATTAACACATAAGCAAATGAGGCAAAATGACATATGCATAGAATTAAGAATGATAATAACTTGTTATAGATGTGTAAAAACATGTAAAGGTAGTCGGTGTCAGTGCCTGACTACGTGTTATGGCTTATCAATTCACCCTCTTTTCATTTCATCACATGGTATCTAGAGCCTAAACCTTTTTTTCCCAAAAACAAAGGAAAAGAAAAACCTTTTTTCTCATAAACTGTTAGGCAAGCTGTGTTACCAGTTGTACAACCCTCTGATACACCATGTGTTATGAGGGTGTATTATAGGAAGAGGTTAGGCAAGCCTAGGGAGACTTAATTGTAATAATCAGCTGAGTTAGAGTTAGGAGTTAGGGAGTTAGTTGGGGTTAGTTAGGCAGTTACTATCCCCAACCTATAAAAAAGACTCTAGCTAGGATCTTAGGCATGCTGATTCATTTGTAGTTTTCGACTGAGAATTGCTCAATGTGAAGAGGAGTGCCTCTTGTGTAACCCATTTCAATTGATATCAATAAACTCAAGGGCGAATAATCCTTCTTTCCCCAGATTTCTCTCTCGGTTTCTAAGGATTCCTAACATATTTGGTCCGACCTGCCAGATTGTTGAAGCGGCGATGGAAAAGATCGAAGCTTGATTTGTGATTCTGGAATCCTCGGTGGAATCATTGCAGAAGGTGACCGCCGAACAAAGTTCTCACATTGCATAAATCAGGAAGAACGTCGAAGAAATAGACGAAATTGGCGAATTGTTGGCAAAATTCATGGCGCAACAAGGAATCGCGAATGAAACCGGCGATAAGGAAGGAATTGGAGGTGCGAAGACAAAGGAAATGGAAGGCGAGGGTAATGCCGGTGAGAATACAAAGGAAGGACAAGGCGAAGGGGGGGATTGGATGATATGCCAGGATCATGGATGAAGAAGGTGGAATTACCCACTTTTGAAGGCAACGATCCACTTTGATGGATCGCGAGAGCAGAGAAATTTTTCGAGGTGCAACAAGTCAAAGCTTCTGAGAAATTATAGAAATTATGGTTAGCCTTTATCAATATGGAGGAAATTTTGTTCATTGGTTTCAATTTTGGCACCAACAAACTAAGAACCCTAACTGGGAAGGGTTTACAGCTGCATTGTTGAGGCGATATGGTGGGTTAGGGCGTGGAACCATATATGAAAAACTAGCGTCGTTGAGACAAACAAGGATTGTCGAGGAGTACATTCAAGAGTTTGAACTTTTGGTGGCTCAAGCAACAAAAACTTCGAATGATCAAATGTAAGGTTATTTCTTGGCGGGATTGTGCCAGGATATACGGGGACAAGTGAGACCTCATGATCCACAAGATGTGATTCGAGCCATGGATGTTGCAAGAGATGTAGAGGAAGCTATGAAGGGAGCAAGGAGTTTTGGGGGAACACCACACAAGAGTACAAACACCGGATTCAGGTATCAAGGTGGAGGAGGGATTGTGACAAGGGTAGGAGCTTTAAGTGGAACCGCAAGTAGTTCCCATAATTCAAATTCTGGTAATCGGAATTCACAGGAAGGAAGCATGGTGACTTCTATGGCATCAGCAGCAAAACCGATTGCAAATGGGAACTATGGGTCCAAAGAAAAGGGGACTAGGACCCTTCCTTATCCAGAATTTGTAAAGAGAAGGGAAGAGGTCTTTGCTACCAGTGTGGATTGGCCTTTGGTCCAGGCCATAGGTGCCCTGAAAAAAGTCTAAGAGTGGTGATACTGGCTGAGGATGAGCAGTTGAATGATGCAGGGGAGATAACTATTGTAGAACATGAGGAGGAACGCGGAGAAATACCAGATGAAGTTCCAGAAGCGAGTTGCCAATGGATGGATTTGTCCATATGTTCAGCTGGAGTGCTCACTCAACCCCAAACCATGAAGTTAGAAGGCTCTGTTAAAGGTGAGGCAGTGTTGGTGTTAATTGACAGTGGGGCCAGTCATAATTTCATATCAGCATGGTTAGTTCAAAGATTGGGACTTGAGGTGGATCAAATTGCCACATTCAATGTAAGAATGGTTGATGGGCAGAGGAAACTCACTTGAGGTTGCTGTAAGGACTTGAGAGTGAAACTAGGCCAGTATGCTACAGCAGGAGATTTCTTTTTGTTTGAACTGGGTGGAGTAGACTTGATCCTAGGAGTAGCTTGGCTAGCTACCTTAGGAGAGGTGAAGGTTAATTGGAAACTGTTAACCATGATATTCAATGAAGGTTAATGGGAAACTGTTAACATGTTGGCTATTGATTGTCAATGTGGGATCTTGTTCCTTTATCAGTTATTCTTAACATTTGGGCTTGGGCCTAACTCAACCCCACAAAGCCGGCTTGTAAGGTGAGAATTGCACAAGCATTATAAGCATTACTTAGGCCATATCAGGCGATGTGGGACTAAGGACGCCCCCTCACACCAAGCACAATAAAGGTGTTGGAAGCTACAATGAAGGCAGCCCAAAGTTGTCGCAATTAAGGCAGCTAGGGGTGGACCGCAATTAAGGCGGCTTCCAACACACCACCTCACGCCCAGGATAGACTCTGATACCATCTTAGAATTTGGGCTTAGACTTAACTCAACCCCACAAAACCGACTTGTAAGGTGAAGACAGCCGAAGCCTTATAAGCATTACTTAGGTCATATCTCTAGGCGATGTGGAACTAAACACACCCCTTCACACCCAGCACAATGAAGGTGCTGGTGGCTACAATGAAGACAATCCAAAGTTGCCACAACTAAGGCAGCTAGGGGCGGACCGCAATTAAGACGGCTTCCAACAATTATCAATGGGATTTTGCTTATCAAATGAATCGTGATGGATATGTGATTCACGTGAAAGCTCAATTAGTAGCCTTTGTATGCTTGAACCTATGGAGTTAACTACTCTCATACTTTCTCTCCAGTGACAAAACTCACTTCTGTTCATCTGTTTATCTCCCCTACGGCCACTCGTCATGGCCACTACATCATATGAATGTCAAGAATCCTTCCTCCAAAGTGACCTCCATGAGGAGGTATATTTCGAGCAACTATCTAGGTTTGATGCTAAGGCGGAGTTGTGCAAAGTTCGCAAACCAACAAAATCCTTGTGTAGGTTGAAGCAACCATTCTTCCAATGGTGTATATTGATGATATAGTGATATTTGGAACTAATAGCCTTGTATTGACAGCCTTAAAACTTCCCTTCATCTAATTTTAGATGAAAGACTTAGGGAAGCTATAATACATTTGTGGAATCGAGATGTATAAAAGTAAGAATGGTGTTTTCCTCTCCTAGAATAAGTATATACTAAACACTATGAAGTTGAATAATGAGCACGGAGATTTGTTTTCGAAACCCAGAAAGAGAAGTAGCCGTAGAATAGAACGAAGATCATAGAGCACTGAAGGCTACGCTTGCTCGAACTAACTCAAAACCAGCCCTCCCTCTTCTGGTTCAAATCTCCTTTCTGCCACCAAGGCAGGCTAATCCAAGGATTTCAAACCTTTCAATTGTAGGAAAACTTAACTATGCCATTGTGACAAGAAAAGATATTGCCTTAGCAGTGAGTGCAGTTAGTTAATTCATGTCATCACCGAGACCAACACATTGGGATGCAATAGTTCACATCCTTAAATACCTTAAAGGTGCACCGGGTTGTGGGCTAATCTATTAGGATCAACATACTCGTAAGGTGAGAGGGATTCTCCGATGCAGATTGGGCTGGTTCACTAGTTGACAGGAAGTCCATAATTGGATATTGTATCTTTGCTGGTGGTAATCTCATATCCTGGAAACGTAAGAAGAGTTTCTCGCTCTAGTGCTGAATCTAAGTAAGTGAACTCATGGATATCTCATTTATTAAACATAGTTAGTGTTGACATTCCTCATCCAATGGAGATATACCATGACAACCAAGCAGCTATATATATTTCTAATAATCATGGGTTCCATGAAAGAACGAAATACATGGAAGTGGATTGCTATTTTCTCCAGGAAAAGTTTCGACAAGGACTAACTTCTTTAAAATATATTCGATCCGAAGACCAAATAGCTGATAGCTTTCCTAAAGCTTTAGCAGGGAACAGAGTGAATATTATATGTAACAAGCTAAGCATGATTGATATCACCAGCTTGAGGGGGAGTGTTAAGAATAATAATACTCTAGCCTTTTCAGTATCATAAATTGTTGTATACCTATGATGCATGGTACTCCTAAATGATTGGTGTACCAAGCATACTCATTACTGGGTGCGTATCTGGTAGCGGTACTTATTGGGTATACGTGGATACATAACAATACTCCTTTGATGAGTGTGCAACCAATATCACTCAAGTGCAAGTCAAAACACCAAGTTTTGCTGCTAAGTTACTTGGTTTGTGACTAAAAGAAACAACTGCTACATTACTCCCTTCAAATCTCGTGCCTTCTTCAAATATTTATGCTTATGTGATATACTTGATTGAGTTTTATTGAAACCTTAGAGTTGGAGATTATATTTTTAATATAATTGAATTGGTTTAATATTTATGTTTTATATTTCTGTATGATATAACATGCCATACCTGTACGATGGTTTTTAGAAATTTTAACATACCCCGTACCCATACCACCCGTACCAATGAAGATACTAGTACAAAGATATAAGCCTGACACAAGTATGTTATGGGTTATCAATTCTCCCTCTTTTTGTTTTAATCACACACAGGCTCACTTTCCCATCCATAAGCAAATATATGATTTTTTTTTTTTTTACCGAAACACCTTAACACTAGTAACAAAGTAAATGCAGGAGAAGCTACAAAGGATAAATTTCAGAGATGCATAATTCTTTCCTCGAGCACAAACATTAATAATTGTTGAAATGAGAGAGAAACAAGAGACATATGGTTTAATCCGTGTGTCTCAACTACTGTACTACACAGCGGAGACTCTATTATATAGACTATGAGTAAATCAAATACAATCATAATAATAATGACTAATTAAAACAAAAGAAACAAACGATATCTGATAATCCTAATAATCCTAATTCCCTATAATTAGGAGATAATATACGATACTCTTAAAATATTATCAAATATTCTAACACTCCCCCTCAAGCTAAAGCTTACTAAGCTAGCTTGTTACACAAAAAAGATGAATTCCCCCTCAAATAAAAAAATATTGATCTCTAAGAAAATAATGGTTGGGAAGGCAACTCAGTGATGTTGGAGAAGATGGAGATAGTTGCTAGCAAGCAATCAAGCAAAACAAAGTCCGAACTTCTCAAAAACGCATTTGGAAGCTTCAAACAACAATATTGAAGAACCAAAATATTTAAATTGAAACTAAGCTGGCAACTGCTTTCGGACAAAGACAATGAGACAAATAGCAAGGCCAGTGCATCAGGGACGAAGACGGGGCCAGTGCATCTGGGAAATCAAAGTTGAGGCCATAAGCATCTAGGACCAACAGCAAGGCCAATGCATCAAGGACGAAGACGGGGCCAGTGCATCAGGGAAATTAAAGCTGAGGCCAGAACATCAGGGACAAACAGTCAACGTCAGTATATGATGGATAGAGAGTTAAACAATCCTGCATAAGGGGGCTTTTCAAAACAGAGGGCCTTTGAGGAAGGTGATGACAGATCCAAAGAGAACAGAGAAGGGCGAGTCCTGCGCAGGAAACGACGGCCGGAGAGGAGCCATAATGCGCCGCCACGCACTGCTGGAAGCGGAGCGCGTGTGGCTGCGTTGGAAGGCCAACAGTGACGTGGTTTGGACGACTGGACAGATCGACGAACGGCGACTCTGATGATGTGACCGTCTGTCGAAAAAGGGCGACGGCCAACGGCAGCGGCGGATGCCGGCCGTCAACCGCAAACAGCGGCTGACGGCGGCACTGAACAGAGATAAGACACCAAGCGAACACGGATTAGGGTTGCCTCTTGTTAGCTCTGATACCATGTTGAAATGAGAGAGAAACAAGAGACATATGGTTTAATCTATGTGTCTCAACTACTGTACTACACAGCGGAGACTCTATTATATAGACTATGAATAAATCAAAATACAATCATGATAATAATGACTAATTAAAACAAAAGAAAAAAACGATATCTGATAATCCTAATAATCCTAATTACCTATAATTAGGAGATAATATACGATACTCTTAAGATATTATCAAATATTCTAACAATAATCATATAAAAAGATAATACCTCGACTCCTGGAATTTCCAGCGTACGAAATTCACAAAAAATATATGGCCCTTGTGGAAGTTTCAATGAAAAACGAGGTCCAAGTGAAATCCTCTGTTTTAGTCTCTTTTCCTCATCCTCAAATCCAGCTATTCTCAGGTTTGCCTTCGCATTTTGTAGAACTTCTTCAACCTCATTTGTTGACACACCCAACATTTTAATCGACCTGGCCTGAAGAGAAAAAAATATAACAGTTAATTATAATCAACATGTATGTGGACGGTGTGAACGATGGAGTCCTATCCATTCTATTCTTATATTCATTGCAACTATTCTCCTAAGACTTAGCATAGATATTTAATGTTCTAGGAATCAGATTCCACTATCTCATAGTCAAGTGTATATATATTGTAGTCCTATTGGAATGTTAATACAAGTGAAATATATTCAGTTTCATATTCAAGTTGGTATCTAAAGCCTTTTTGGTTCTTTCCTGGTATTTTGTTTGGGGTTTCAGCTTCTGTTAGCACTAACCCAGTGTTTGAACGTTGTCTGGTGGCCAAAGTAACTCCGTCATTCACCTTAGAAGTAACCGATCGACCGTCTGTCCAAGCGTCGCCATCAGAGCCGCCCTCACACTCCAGTGCCAGCCGCTCCACTCTCCGGCGATTGTGCTCCAGGCGCTACCCTCCAGGTCGCCGTTGACGCTGCTGCTTCTGTCAACATGATCATCATCTCCTCCCGATTCTGTTTTGTCCCTGTTTGATTTCTGGGTCTGCCGTTGTACTACCCCTTCTTTGGATCCCGTTTAATTTCAATCTTGTTTGTACCTGACTGTCCCTTTAATTTGATCTCAATTAGCCAAATTACCCACACTCTAAATTGTTCCATAACCTTTAATTCAGATTCCTTTCTTATACAAGACCAGAGTACGGGACAAACAATTAGAGCTGGATCTCAATCACGAAGTCTCTACTACCTTCAATCCTCCTCATCCACCATATGTGTTGTTTCAGATTCTGTCGATCTCCTATATCGTTGCCTGGATCATTCAAGTCTAGACAAGTTAAAGCAGATGGTCCCTCATCTTTCACATGCGAAGACCTTGAATTGTGAATCATGTCAACTTGGGAAACATTTTAGAATATCTTTTCCTAGTAGTGTCAGTAGTCAAACTATTTCTCCTTTTGATATTGTCAATTCTGATGTTTGGGGGTCCTAGTCGTGTTCCTTCTGATAGAGCATACAGGTATTATGTTACTTTCATTAATGATTTCTCAAGATGTACTTGGTTATTTTTAATTATGAGTTATTTGAGGCCTTTCAAACCTTTTGTTCATAAATTAAAAATCAATTTGCAAAAACAATTCATGTTTTACGCGGTGATAATACAAAAGAATATGTTTCTGCGCCCTTTAAATTCTTTTTGACTTCTCATGGCATCATACATCAATCCAGTTGTCCTCACACACCACAACAAAATTGTGTTGCTGAAAGCAAATATCATCATCTTGTTGATACAGCTCGGACTATCTTAATAAATGCTAATGCACCCTTGAAGTTTTGGAGTGACGTCCTTACAACTTGTTATCTGGTAAGTCGAATGCCATCCTATGTTTTGGGTAATAAAATTCCTCACTCTCTTTTATTTCCTAAAAATCCTTTTTATAATGTTCCTCCTCGTGTGTTTGGTTCCACCTGTTTTGTTCATGATCTCTCTCTTGGTCATGATAAATTGTCTGCATGGGCTGTTAAATGCATCTTTCTTGGGTATTCTCAAGTTCCGAAAGGATATCGATGTTATTCTCCCTCTACATGTCGCTTTTTTGTATCTACATTCTTTGAGGATACCCTTTTCTTTGTCATCAACTAAATCCGACTCTACTACATCTTAGGTATTGCCCATTCCTCATTTTGCAAGATCTATCTCTGATCCTCAAACTCCACGATCACAGGATGATCGTCGATATGGTAATACTTATGAGCATCGGAATCATGAAATTCTAGAGACCACACCTACTATCGATACTAATGATTCAACTCCCGCTTCAATCGCTTCTCCCACTGCGTCCCACCTAACACTTCTGCTGACCTACCTATTGCATTTTGTAAAGGTAAATGCTCTACTTCTAATCCTTGTCCCATTTACAGTTTCCTGAGTTACCATCAATTATCTCCTTCCCATTGTGTCTTTTTATCTGCGTTGTCATTTGTTACCATTCCAAAGAGAGTTCAGGAAGCAATATTTCATCCAGGATGGGGGCAGGCAATGGTCAATGATATGACTGCTTTAGAATCTAATAATATATGGACTTCTGTTTCACCTCCTCCTGAAAAATCTACCGTTGGTTGTCAATGGATATTTACTGTTAAAGTTGGTCATCATGGGCAGGTGGACCGATAGAAAGCCCGACTGGCAGCGAAGCGATACACTCAGGTCTATGGTTTAGATTACAGTGATACTTTTTCTCCTGTTTCTAAGATGACATCCAATCGCTTGTTCTTGTCTATGGCTGCCATGAGACGTTGGCCCTTGTACCGATTGAATATTAAAAATGCATTCTTACATGGTGACCTGGAGGAGGAAATCTAAATGCAACTACCTGGATTTGTTGCTCATGAGGAGTCAGCTCTTGTTTGCAGATTACAAAAGTGCTCTCCTTGAGGGGGAAATCGGCCTACTTGCCTCGGTCAGGACTTGAGCATGCCTTTATCAAACAACGCCATCCCATCTCAGAACGAAAGTCTCATCCATTGGGTCTTAAAGGGGCAAAGCATATTTACTCGCAAGGAAGCTTGTATGGTTTGAAAAAATCACCTCAAGCTTGGTTTGGAAAGTTTAGTAAAGTCATCCAACAGTTTGGCATGATTCGTTGCGAGGCGGAGCATTCTGTATTCTTTAAATGCTCTTCATTGAATAAAGCTATTTATCTCGTGGTGTATGTGGATGATATTGTCATAACAGGCGATGATCAAGAAGGCATTAAGGAATTGAAGCAACCCTTGTTTAAGCATTATCAAACCAAAGATCTTGGACGGTTGCGATACTTTCTTTAGATTAAAGTATCCTAATCAAGAACAGATGCTACTATTTCTCCAAGGAGATATGCCCTTGACATTTTGGAAGAAACAGGGATGCTAGATTGTAAACTTAATGATACTCCCATGGACCCAAATATAAAGTTTCTGCCTAATGAGGGGCAGCCCTATCCTGACGCGGGCAAATATAGAAGATTAGTAGGAAAGTTAAACTATCTCACCATGACTCAACCGGACCTTGCTTTTCCGGTCAGCTTTGTGAGTCAGTTTCTCAATTCACCATGTGATAGTCATTAGAGTGCAGTTGCCCGGATTCTAAGATACATCAACGGATCACCTAGTAAAAGGCTTGTTTATATGGGCAGGGGTCATACTAATATCATTGGATATATAGATGCGGATTGGACAGGTGTTTCTAGTGATAGGAGGACTACTTTGACCATTGTGTGCTTCTTGGAGGTAACCTGATTTCATGGAAAAGCAAGAAGCAGGCTGTTGTTACAAGATCAAACATAGAAGCAGAGTATCATGCTATGGCTAATACTACTTCCTATGGCTAAAATATTTGCGTTAAAGTTTTGTGAGATAAGTCCTATGGAACTTGCTTGTGATAACCAATTAGCCTTGTATATTTCTTGGAATCATGTCTTGGCTAAACATACAGAAGTTGATTGTCACATCATCCGAGAAAAGATCCTCTCAGGCATCATTAAGACTTTCTTTGTGGGTACTAAAGATCAACTTGCAGACATGATGACTAAGTCCTTATGAGGTCCTCAAATAGCGTACATATGTGACAAGCAGACCGAATCAGACATATATACTCCAGCTTGAAGGGGAGTGTTAACTATAATTAATATATGTGAACAGTGGATGTATGTGGACGGTGGAGTCATATCCATTGTATTCTTATATTCATTGTATCTATTGTCCTAGGACTTGGCATAGATATTTAATGTTCTAGGAATCAGATTCAACTATCTCATAATCAAGTGTATATATATTGTAGTCCTATTAGAATGTTAATACAAGTGAAATATATTCAGTTTCATATTCAAGTATAACTTGGGCGAACAATAAACCAAACAATTTAGTCAACACATAGACCATTCCCCATGGAACTGTAGTGATAATTACAAGCATGAGTTGAATGAAAAAAAAAATGACTTTTGTTGGAAAAAAATGACTTTTGTTTGAAAAATGCAATTCAATGAATCTTTATGAATAAATAAATTGGGATAATAACAAAAAGATCAATGTTGTTACTCTAGAGCAACTCCTTGCTCCTGAACAGAAAGGCTTATCAGAAAAGAATAAATAATGAATTATTTATAGAACTCGAAGCTGGAAGGAATAGATATAATATGGCTGGTAGTATAGCATATAAGAACCAGTCACTTAAGTTTGCTGAATAATGAGTGTCCAACAACCAATTGCATCTCACGGGAATAGAGGTTGCCTTCTGATCAATAATAACAATAATAATTTAGTTCAAATAGGACAAACAATTAAACTAATATTTTAGAGAAATAGAGCAAAAGTATTCTCAAATTTATTAGGGAAGTCCAGCTAACACAATGCAAAGTTTTATAGAACAATAACGACGAAGTTTATGTGAGCCACACTAAGAACCATATATTTGATGTTGTGAACTCTTAAAGCACATGATATACTAAAAGTAAATCATAGTACCTCAGTAATGGAAGTTTCCTGTAAACTTAAATGTGCATGCTCAGTAGAAAAGGGGGCCAGCAGTTTTGAGGTTTTGCCGGAAATCTTTGGAACAATGACCCGCATGGTATCTTCTTGGATATTTGTTAATTTTTGCAATTCCTGCCCTAGGTCCTTCAAAGTGGCATCTAAATTCATTTCTACAATAAACTTATTTCCCCTCCATGAGACAGAGATTTTGAGCAGACTTGGTGGAGTTCGCATGTTTGATCTACATGAATCCAACATGTCTAGTCATTTGCCAATGATTATATTGTTGCTGGTACAAATAGGCTCAATTTGGTAAGTCAAATGAGCTAACTTATAGCTTATTTAACTAGCTTATAAACTTGTTTGATCAAACTGTTGAGGTATTTGGTAGACAAGCTTATCTTATTAGCTTATAATTTTTTTCACATGCTATTTTAAATAACATTTTAGCTTATAGTTTATAGCTTATTAACTTTACTCTCATTTTTACTCGTAATTTTAGCGAAATTCCTACTTTACCCCAATCCCTCCCTCAATAAAATTTTATACACAAAAAATCATATAAATATGTCATTTCATTTATATTATCTCATTTCACTTAATAAAAATATTTCAAAGCAAAAAATAAAATTAAAAAACTAATATTCTAATGTTTAAGATGTTAAATTAATTAAAGTATTAAAAGTAACAATTATTTTAAAATTAGTAACAGGCAAAACAGTTTGATTCGTACTATACATTTTTTTACTTTTTACATCGATCCTATTAGTTTTTTTTCAAATTGGTCTCATACATTATGTTCCATTACCATGTCCGTCAATTCCGTCAATTCCTAACTAACGGCGTCAGTTTTGTACACACGTGGCTATGACTTTGCTCTTTGTGTCTAGATGGCATCCAACGTGGATGTTGACTTATCTTATACATGTTTTTTACTTTTAACATTGGTCCTATATGTTTTTTTATTTTTATTTTGGTCCTACAATTACAGATTCAAACTCAATTACTGATAAAATTTAACCAAGTGCTATAATTGTACATTCAAAATGGTTCAAATATCATATACCACAAAAGGCCAAAACCAAAGGTAAAACGTAACTTTAGATGCACATTATCTCACGCCAGCAACACATCAAAATTCCCAAATTTTGAATGAAAGAGGATCAAGAACCCAAAATTTTGAACTGGAAGCTTTAAAATGGCATTGATAAGCACTCCCAACAACTAGACATAACTTTAAAACAATGAATAGATGTATCAGAGCCACTTCCTATATAGTAATCAAGTGCAGCCACTCCCAACTCCACAAAAATAAGGTGAAGCCCTCAATCAAATCTTGTTTCTCATATAGTAACCAATATTTAACACCTTCCCATATTAGACCAAGATTCATATAGAAAACAATCACTTCCATCTTCAAACAAGGCTTAAGATGAGAACACATAATTCAAACTTAAAAAGACAACGTTGCAAACATTTTGAAAGAGATAGAAGAGAGCAAGCAATATAAAGAAGAGATATAAAGAATGGAAGAATTGTTGAAGCCTCAATTCAATTAATGAATAGAAAAAAGGCGGAATATAGGACCAAAATGAAATAAAAAAAAACATACAAGACCGATATGGAAAGTAAAAAACATGTTAGATGCCATGTTGGATGCTACCTAGACACAAACGGCCAAGTCATAACCACGTGGATTCAAAACTGACGTCATTAGTTAGGAATTGACAGAAAGGACTAACGTAGTAACGGAACATAACATATAGGACCAAATTTGAAGGGGAAAAAAAACTTATAGGACCGAAATGAAAAATAAAGAAAAACGTATAGGACAAATCAACATATTTGCCTAAATAATATAAAAATAGAATTTATATAAAAAAGCATATAAATATATCTTTTTATGTCATTTTATATTTATAAGTTACTTCGCTGGGTAATCTACCAAAAAAATTTCAATTCAATCAGCTAGCTTTTCAACTAAGAATTAGTTCATCACTATCATTTAGCTTTTCAGCTTTCAACTACTTTATCAGCTAGTTTATCACCTAACCAAAGAGAGTGACCCTAACCAAAGACACCTATTTATTTATTTATATATAAATAAATAACTGAAAACGCGGTATTACACACACAAGAAGAAGGAGAAGAAGAAGACTGGAAGTCAGGCTAAGCTATAAGAATAAGAAACGGTGAAAGGAAATACCAACCCTTTATATGCAACCACAACAGAAGATAGATGGAACAATATGTTCAGTCGTTATACTATTCAAATCACGAAGATATAATATAATGGTTACAAAACGAATTTCAGTTAGAAGCACATAAAACTCAAGCCATAATTGCAAGAATCAAAATTCTTCATCTTTGACTTCATTCTATTTCTCTCCTATCAGGTATAATCACACAATATTAGACATATCGATAACCACTATGAACCCGATGAAACAGAAAGCGAATAATAATACATAAGCAGAGGAAAGTAATTGGGTTCTTTCTTCTTTTTATTCTTTTTCTCAGTTTCTTGGGATTTGGAGGAATAAAAATTATCAATTCAAACAAAAACAAAAAAAAAATTAAATAAAAAGAATAAGGGAAGACAAACCTTTAGGAACTGAACGAGGGAGAGAAGCAAAGGGATGCCGAACGCACTGTGACAGAGATGTGAAT
The DNA here is from genome assembly GCA_039655645.1 of Ammopiptanthus mongolicus. Lineage (NCBI taxonomy): Eukaryota > Viridiplantae > Streptophyta > Magnoliopsida > Fabales > Fabaceae > Ammopiptanthus > Ammopiptanthus mongolicus. Next base: position 77,496,007 of record CM077345.1, read on the forward strand.
TTGTATATATGAAGAAGAAAACTCAACCCCAGAGGAATTAGACGAATAAATGAAACAGAGAGGAGAATAGCGGTGTGGGCAAATGGGGAGTCTCCGGTCAATCAATAATCATTATAATAATCAACAATATATATATATATATATATATATATATAATATTAGAGTTTAATTGTTATCCACTGTTTTACACTTACAACCAATCTGAAATCAAGATGAGTGTAATTTTTAAGATAGTTAGGATAAAAGTCATATACTGTAGCTTATGTGATAATTTTTGATTGGTTCTTTGTAAAAAATATTGAGTAAACACCTAATTTGGTCCCTGAAATAATAGGGTCGTATCAACTTTATCCCCCACATTATCAATATTTCAAAATGATCCCTGAAATTACAGAAAGTTAATCAGATTCGTCCCTCTGTTAATATATACATGGACTATAATGACATTAAGTTGGTAGTGTCAGGGATATATTTGAAACTAAGTGAATAATATTAGGGATGCATTTGCTATATTTTGGAATTCCAAGGATCATTTTGAAATATTGATAATATGAGAGACTAAATTGATACGACCCTATAATTTTAGAGACCAAATTAAATATTTATTCAAAAATTATTTACACTAACGATATATTATAATAATAATAATAATAAAAAAGAAGAAAACGGAAAGGAAGGGACTAGAAAGAGACGAGCAATAGCACGCATCAGCCTCCTAAGTAAATAAAAGTATAAAATCTATATAACGAAAATGCTACTAACATATTTTTTAACTTATTAATTAAAATTCATGTGAATACTATAAAATTTAAGTGAGATCCATATAAATTTCAATCAATAAAAGAAAGTGTGCTGATTTGTGTGTTTTCAAAGCAATTCAAGCATTTTAAGATAATTTTTACCAACAAAATAAGCATTATATGATAATTAGTCATTTCATTTCGTAGTGGTTTTGATTTTTTATTTGTAACAAGTTTCGAAAATATTTTTTTAATCAATTGTAACGGGTTTCAAAATGTCATTAATATAATGGTTTTATAATTTTTGAATCATACCATTAAATGTCATTAATTAACATCAAAAGTAAATCCTAGATATTAATTCACATCTAAGCTTGAAGCAATTCATGCAATCATATCATTTTCTATATAAATATATCAACAATGACAAACATTTTTTTCATCCAATTCATGTCTAAAAGATAGGACAAACATATATTCCTATTTTTCACGGTTTCCATTGGAGCATAAAGAATCATGTCAAACAACAAAGATTTAGCTATGGATAAATCTATTACTTTTGGTAGTGACCTCTCTCCATCCAAAGAGGAAAGGATGATCAAAGTTAGAGTCATTAGGCTTTGGAAACAACCAAACTCTAGAAAGTGTAGAAATTATATTTCATTATCTTAAAGAAGAATAGGTGATTACATGGCCATATATACAAAATACACAAATGGGCTTATGGGCCCAATACCTAGTACTCTAACACTCCCCTTCAAGCTGAAGCATATAGATTAGGATACAGCTACCTACACCACCACATTTCCATATCCACCACCCCATTTTTTTAATTTTACTAGCGAAAAGACATAAATACCCCTAACAATTTAAAAAAAATCCCACTAGCCCTTTTCTTCTTCTTTTTCTTCTTCTTCATCTGGACTCTGATTCCCTCTTTCATTTCTTTTCTTCTTCACCATCGTTTCTTCTTCTCTTCTTCTTTACCACCATTTCTCACTCCTCGCTACATTGTTTCTTCTTCTTCACCACCGAAAATCACATACAGGGGGGGACTCTGACCCCACTGTTTCTTCTTCTTCACCACAGGAAGTTAAGTGTCGGAAGTACATATTTTTGTATTCCAGCAATTAGTTGTCGGGAACCAAAAAACATGGATTCCGAAAACTAATTGCCGGAAGTACAAAATTTGGGTAACCTTCTTTATACATTCTGGCATTTAATTGCCGGAAACCAAAAACCAAGGATTCCGGAAATTAATTGCCAGAAGTAAAAAATTTGGATTCCAGCAATTAGTTGTTGGAACCCATGGCTTTTGTGTTCCGGCATCTAGTTGCTGGAAGAACTCGAGCAAGCCAAAAAATGTCTATGCGAGAGAGAGGGAGCTGGAACGATGAATGATGAATGCTCAAGCTCGCATGATGAAGGAGATGGCAACGTGAACAAGAAAGATGAGGGACATGGATGGCGGCGACTGATTGCGGGGTGAGGAGGAGATGAGGGAGATGAAGGGGTGTAGGGGTATTTTTGTGATAAAAAAATAATTAAATGTTGTGAGGTGGTGGATGTGGAAATGTGGTGCTATAGGTAGCATTACCCTATAGATTATATGTAGGGATGACAAATGGATGGATTGGATAAATTTTTATTCGGATTATAATGGATGGATTAATAACAATCCATTAATTCATTATGATCTATTAAAATTTCATTAAAAAAATCTAATTCATCCATGATCCATTTAAAAAAAAATCATCGAATCCATCCATTAACAATTTTTTTATGGATGGATATCCAATCCATCCATGAAAAATATTTTTAAAAATTAAATAATTTTTATGACTATTTCCAAATAATATCTCTCATCCATCCACAAAAAAAATTCCAAAATAAATTTTTTTCCCTATTTTTTTTTTGTAATTAACAATTCATTACAAATTCACTACAAGTAATGCAAATCATGGTAACAAAACACCAAAAAATATATTTTTCTGCTTATAATAACAGTAAATTGATTCAATTTTTGAAGTTATGATTTTTTATCATTTATTTATTTATTTTTCATTTTTATCCAATGGATTATTTTTTTTGTTTTATGAAATGGTCCAATGGATTTTAGAATAATGGTGGATGGATCACAACCATCCATAAAATAAAACAATGTAATCCATTCAGGCCATTGTTACTTTTTTTTTAAAATGGATGGATTGAATGGATTTTCATTTGGATGGACTGAATGGATGATGGATAATTGGATTTTTTTGCCACCCCTAATCATATGTACCAAGCTTGTTACAAATAAACTCAATATGGGGCCTCCTAAGAGACTTAGTGAAAATATCAGCTACTTGATCATTAGAACTAATGTAATTAGTGACAATATAGCAAGATAGAACTTTTTCTGTAATGAAATGACAATCCACTTCAATATGTTTAGTCCTCTCGTGAAAAATCGGGTTGGAGGCAACATGAAGAGCAGCTTGATTATCACAAAACAACTTCATTTGAGAGACCTCTATAAATTTCAACTCATGAATTAGTTGCTTGATCCAAATAAGCTCACATGTGACTAAGGCCATAACATGATACTCAGCCTCAGCACTAGATCTAACTACAACCTCCTGCTTCATACTTTTCCAAGAGATGAGATTACCTCCTACAAGAACACTGTATCTTGAACTAAAACGTCTATCAGAAGGAGATCCAGCTCAATCAGCATCTGAGTAACCAATCACCTGGGAATGACCTTTATTTTCATACAATAAACCTTGACCGGGAGATCCTTTAACATACCTCAAAATACGAACAGCTGCATCCCAATGACTATCACAGGGAGACTGAAGGAATTGACTCACCACTGAAACAGCAAAGGAAATATCTGGGCAAGTGATAGTAAGATAATTTAGCATACCAACTAGTCTCCTATACCTGCCTAGATTGGTAAATGGGTCCCCTGACCAAGAAGAAGTTTAACATTGGGATCCATAAGAGAGTCAACGGGTTTACAGTCAAACATACCAGTTTCCTCAAGAATGTCCAATACATACTTCCTTTGAGAAACAACAACACCACATTTAGATTGAGCCACTTCAATACCCAGAAAATATTTAAGTAAGCCCAAGTACTAGTTCTGAAAATGATGGAATAAGTGTTTCTTCAACTTTTCAATGCCATCCTGGTCATCTCCTATTATGATAATATCATCAACATAAAATACCAAATAGATGCACATTTCCTGATAGGTATGCCTATAGAAGAATGTATGATCAGAATCACATCGAGACATTCCAAATTCCTGAATAACACTGCTAAACCTTCCAAACCAGGCACGTGGATATTGCTTTAAACTATAAAGAGAACTACGAAGTTTACAAACTAGATCAGACTCCCCCTAAGCAACAAAGCCATACGATTGCTCCGTATAAATCTCCTCATGAAGCTCACCATGAAGAAAAGCATTTTTAATATCAAGTTGAAACAAGGGCCAAGAATGAATGGCAGCCATTGCCAAGAATAAACAAACAGATGACATCTTGGCAGTAGGAGAGAAGGTATCGATGTAGTCTTGGCCATAAACCTGAGAGTACCCTTTAGCAACAAGGCAAGCCTTAAGGCGTTCAACCTGACCATCAGGACCAACTTTGACAGTGTAAATCCAACGACAAGCTACAGGAGTTTTACTCGGAGGGAAAGAGACCAACTCCCACGTACCATTAACATGAAGGGCAGTCATCTCATCCACCATTGCCTGACACCATCCTGGATGTGAAAGAGCCACTACGGGTGTTAGGAATAGATACAGCAGACAAAGAGGATATAAAAGCACAATATGGAGTGGACAAACGATGGTAACTATGAAAGTTATAAATAGGATGAGGATTACAAGTGGAACGAGTACCTTTTCAAATGGTGTGACACCCGTTACCCCGCATATTATAAATAATAAAATAAAACATGCAAGTTAAATAAAACTTAACATGAAAGGTAGCAAGTACCACATGATCCAAAACATTTAAAACATAATATATCAACTGCGGAAAAACATAAAGAAAACAAAACCCATTACCTGATGTCACATATCAACATCGATAACACATCAGATAACAAATTAAACATAGACTAACAACCTAACTACGAGTAAGCGATCTCCTCGGAATCACTCCTCAATAGTTGGCTCACCCTCCTCTGCATAAACAAAGGTACATGCATAGAACAACAAAGACAGTAGTTAAGAAATCGTACATATGAATATAAAATGGTAACGAAATAGTTAATAAGATGACCATACAACATACAATCATACAACACATTATATCATGTTAAAGAATACATGAAAATGTGATGCAACATCACTACTCCATGCATATTTGGATCTATCAACTCTAACTCTGGAAAGGCGATTAGGAGTATATATCCACATTGACCATACGTTGGAACACTCACCAAACCATAGGCGACATCCGTGGATACTCTCACACTAATCTTGATAACGTACTGTGCCTCGTCAGGGTAGTCAAGTTGTCGATAGGACACTCCGGCCACGGGTTGCAAGTCCATTCCATAGTGGAACCTTCTTACCTAACTATACCCTCAAGGTCGGAACAACATCCAACGTGACCTCCACCATCGCGATTCGTCATTTACTTTCCGCCCAAATGATCATCTCGGTGTAATGATGCCTGAAATATTCAACAAACATAGAAACATATGTCCAACCGTCCTCCATCATAACCATTAACAATGATTATTAAACTTGACCATCAACGATGATCATTAACAACATCTGACGATAACCTCATCGTTACCATCTTCAACAACATCATCACTAGCAACATATCGTTACTATTAACATCTTCATCTTTATTAAGTGTTAGATTTAATCTTACTATCTCAAGCTTAAAGTCTTTATGTAACTCATTATCATAGTTCATTAACTGTCCTCAAAGTCACATTCTCTGATCGTATTTATCATATTTTTATCTCAAAGGTTACTTAAAGCTCTTTTCAACTAAATCTGAGAAGTATTCTCAGATTTGCCTAGTTGCATGATCGTGCACAGTCTGAGCACGGGTGTGCTTGCTTCCAAGGGCTAATGCGCGGGTGTGCACAACTGGGGCACAAACTTACGTATTTTAAGTGTGACCTTACATATTTTAAGCAGGGCCTTACATATCTTAAGTGTGGCCTTACATGTTTTAGCAGGGTCTTACATATCTGATTCTTTCTCATATTACTTGACTAAACACTCAAATCAAGACTAATTGTTCTTGACTAATCCCAAGGGGTTATCGATCTCACCCTTATAAATATCAATTAACCTAAAACTATGTTTACATGGTTTATGGTTAACCCTATCAACAACTCTATGTTGTAAACTCAACATAGTCAATTAACAACACATTATCATCATCATCATCATAGCATATATTATATTATCATCAACATATCTCATCACAATATATCATGGTGCATCAAAACAGATTATCACATATAACCAACAATCAATCATTTAACATCTCATGTTCATACAGAAGATATATCATCTTAACATGCCCATCAGGATTCAAACATTAAATACATCATATAACAATATACAACTAGGGTCATGGGTTAACCCTTCATCTTATACTACCACAAAACCTATATATTCATATTGACCTCTCCCCCCATATCTGGTATGTCACAAACGCTCGACCTCATGATCACAACCTCGAGAGATCAGGCACAAAGGCGAGAACAAACTACGAAAAGCAAGCGCGACAACAACGACGTCCTTCAGGCGAAGAACGATGAACAACAACGTCGATCTCCTTCAAGAATCCTTGGAAAAGGGGTTTAGGAATCCTTGTTAGAAAGAGAGGAGGTAATTTTTCTGAGTCTACAGCGTTTGTGACAAGTTTAGGTCAAAGTTGTGGGTATTTAAAAGGATTAGGCAAAGTGGGATGAACAAAAGCCCAACTTACGTTTTTGAAGCGCACGAAGCACGATCGTACTTGCCTGAAGCACATGCGTGCACACCGAAGCACGGACGTGCTGGCTCGAGCACGGGCGTGCCCACCCATCAGGTCCACTTATTTGGCTCTTTTCTAAGTTCAACTACCCCAAACACGTTCCTAGACATCTATAACAAACGCAACAACTATAGATAACATACATAACAACACTTTATAACAAGCAAGCGAAAAATAGGGTGTTACAAATGGCAATGGGAAGATGGTCACTAGGAGATGGATCCGCATGAAGAGTAGGTGCTAGAGCAGGAGATGAGCCAGTAGGGACAATAGGAGGAGCATCACCACTTATGCGATCTTTGCGATGATAAACCTGTAAGGGCCTGGAGGCAGTAGAAGGATCGGGTGTTGTAGGATCTCAAGGTTTATTGGAGTCAAAGGACATCAAAGGAGGAAATTGTGGAAGTGGCAGAACCTCTGTCATGGATTAAGATGGAGTTGAAGAAGATAAAGGATAAAAAGGGAAGACTTAAAGAATGTGACATCAGTAGAGAGGTAATGCCTGTTAGTATCGGGAGAGTAACATTTGTAACCTTTCTGACACGAGAATACCCAAGGAATATACATTTCAGTGACTTGGCAGACAACTTATATCATACAGGCGCCATATTATGAACAAAGCAAATACAACCAAAGGTGCGCGGAGTAAGGGAATATATTGTCTGGTCAGGAAAAAGTATGGAATAAGGAGTCTGGTGTTGCAGAACAGAAGATGGCATGCGATTAATAAGATAACATGCAGTAATGACAACATTCCCCCAAAGCGAATGGGAACATTATGATGGAGCAAAAGTGTGTGAGTTGTCTCAATTAGATGTTGATTCTTTCGTTCAGCAACCCCATTTTGTTGAGGTGTCTACGCACATGAAGACAGATGTATAATTCCTTGAGAAGACATGAATCGAGTGAAAGCTATGGAAACATACTCAGGTCCATTATCACTTCTTAGTACTTGAATATTTGTATGAAATTGATTTTTAATTTCAACACAAAAGATCTCAAAAATCAATAACACTTCATAACGCCTTTTCATTAAATATAACCAAGTACAACGAGAATAGTCCTCAATGAAGGTTACAAAGTACTGAAATCAAAACATAGAGCCAACACGACTAGGACCCCAAATATTAGAGTAAACTAAAGTAAAAAGAGACGCAACCCGATAGTTGAGACGCTTAGGAAAAGGCACTCTAGACTATTTACCAAGCTGACATGACTCATAATTAAGATTAGACAAAGAAGAAAAACCAGGAACCATTTTCTCAAGCTTAGATATGCTTGGATGTCCTAAACGGTTGTGGAGAAGTTCTGGGGATGAAGTAGTAGTGGAGGCAACAGATGGTGATGAAAGATGGTATAAACCCTGTGACTCATGTCCTGCGCCAATCACTCGTCCCGTATTGCGACCTTGAATGACAACAAAACTGTGAGAAAAGGTGATAGTACAATTTATAGTATGGGTCAAACGACTAACAGATACAAGATTAAAGGGACAATTAGGAATATATAGCACAGAGTCCAAAGGAACAACGGGTAAGGGATGTGCACTACCAACGACAATAGCAAACTGTTTAGAGCCATTAGCTAAGGTAATAGAAGTCGAAGAGTTGGAATAAGTAATGTGAGAAAGTAAGAGAGAATTACCAGAGATGTGATCAGAGGCACCAAAATCAAGAACCCATGACCTTAAAGAAGATTGGGACACACAAGCAAGGGAATTACCAGAATGAGCAACAAATGTAATGGATGAGGACGATTGTTGTGATGCCCGATACCTCAAATAATCATCATAATCAGTCCCATAAAGGGTGACAGATTGCTGCACTGAAAGGTCCCTCGAATGCTCAGGCAAGGTGTCCTCATTGTGCGCGAGATTAAGCCGAGGAAGGCAACCATGCAACGTGAAGCACTTCTCCTTGGTGTGCCCTCATCTATGACAATAAGTGCATTTAAGACGAGATGTGCCTCTCCTCGATGATCACCACCTTATTCCTCCTTAGAGTGACATTGAGCATTACATGAAACTAAAGCTGAACTTTTTTATGTAACAGGATTGGGAGAACTAATAGATGTTACACAAATAAGCCGAGAGAAAATCTCATCCAATGTAGGGACATTCAGACTGGCAAGGATTTGGTCACTCACAGATGCATGATCAGGACTTAGCACAGCCAAGGTACATACCATAAAAAACTTATTTTACTTAGCAAGACCTTCAGTAGCAGTTTTTTCAGCGGGTAGAAGAGCATTGAATTCCGCCTTGATAGATGACATTTGACCAACAAATTCAGAAATAGTAAGACCTTGTTGACGAAGGTTGATTAATTTGTCAACAGAGTATATGCGTTGAATGTCATTTGTGTAAAGAGATTTGGCTTGAGTCTATAGCTTATAATAAGTGTTAAAGTTGGTATAGATGTTGTGAAGAGAGAGATCGATTGATTGCCATAACAAAGTACACAACAGACCATCATTTTATTCCCAAGATTCCTTATCCTCCTCCTTCACGTCTTCAAGCTTAGTGATGAGATGATTCTTCAACCCTTGTCCAATACATCACTTTTCAACAGCCTTGGACCATGAAACATAATTATAGGAACCCAGTAATTTTTTTGTTGCAATGGCAGGAGTATGTGTGTAGGTAGAAAAAGACACTGACTTAATGGAGGAACAACTAGCCATGCTTGAAGTAAAAAGGGCTAAAATATTAAAAAAAAAAAAAATGATCTCCAAGATGAAATTAGGAGAAAAGAACAACGGAAATGAAGTCCTCAGCAAAAACAAGGTCAGAACAGGTCAAATAATGGAAGCTTCCGGCGACTGGCGGCGCCTCTGGCGGAGGCGAAGGTAACCGGCATGGGGTCAGACTCACCGGAGTGAGGGGGTCACACCGGTGGCAGCGATAACAACAGACGCACGCCAAATAGGGAGAGATCGGTCGGAAACTGAAAGGGCGATTGGAGCTTGTGGCGGCACGTGGCAGCTCCGTTTAGGGCGGCGTTTGAAGGGCTGGTCGGCAGTGACAAGGCGAACGCAGTGGTGCCGGAGGTGACAGCCACCGTTCGCCGAAGAAGGGCTCACCAGAAAAGAAAACGTGTCACCTGAAAGAGAGGTGGTCGCCAGAAAATGGCATGGCAGCCAACAGAGATTAGGGCTTGGCTCTAGATACCATGTAGAAAGTGTAGAAATTATATTTCATTGTCTTAAAGAATATGTGATTACAGGGCAATATATACAAAGTACACAAATGGACTTATGGGCTTATTACCTAGTACTCTAACACAAACCTTTATCAACCTCAATTTGGAGATAATGTAGAGTTGGTGTTTTTGGATGAGAATGTATCATCAATAACTATTGCTTAACTTTTTTTTGTTTTTTATGTTTTTTTAGAAACTTCTTTCATGACTCATATTTGAACTAGCAAATTTTCTTTAATATAGGGTGGAAGGATTTAAGCTACTACTAGAGGTACTCTTCGTATTAAGGATCGTTTTGTTGAAGGCCATGTTTATGAAATCCTTAACTTTGGAGTGACTTTGAATATCCAACAACATAGACCTTCAACTTAAAAACAATTGTATATTTGGTGTGAATATCAACCATTCCCATGTATGGATTTTCCTTTGTAAATTTTAACGAAATTCTAAATTCTAGATGAAACAAAGGAAGATGCTTATTTAGTTGGTAAGGTCATCAACCATATTAAATTAAATATATATTTAAAAATGAAAAGCCAAATAGGATTAGTACATGATTGTTGACTAAAGCTGACAAAATGGGTCAACCCGAATAAGCATGATAAATAATAGGGTTTGGGCTGTGAAATTTGAGCTTGAATTAATCCTGGGCTTTTTTGGCTCGACTCGAAGGAGCCCGAACCCGAAGCAGGCTAGCCCGACCGAGCTCAGCAGCCCATTTTTAATTTAATATTTTTAATTATTATGTATTTTATTTTTATTAACGAGTGTCTTAAATTTTCTCAAATCATGTTAATGTATTGAACGAGGCACACGAGATAGTGTTGAACTACCTTTATGCATATTTTGACTTACTAAATATTTTGGCCCAGTTCTTGTAACACAGACTTATGCATATTGGCTGGTGATTTTTTGTCCTTTCAACTTATCTACACTTTAGCCACAGGTGATTATTTTGATTTACATATTATATTCTTAATAGATTAGTGCAATATTGTCCAATAGATTGTAAGAATTTTCTTGTTTGATAGGCTCACAGTGTTAAAAGTAGTTATAATTTTCTTGAAAAGATAATGTGCAAAAATTGTTTTCCTGAACAAATTGTCACCAGTACCTAGAAAAAAATTTGTTCAAAGAAAATAAGACATTAATAGATGACATAATGAGTGGAAATACAATTTTGAACATAGAACCGAGTTGGCCCGAATAAGCTCGCAGCCCGCATAGAGCCGAGCTTGGGCTTTTTGGTCCCGACCAGATAAAACCCGAATCTCCATCGGGATGGCCCACTACGTGCCAGGTAGACCGAATTGCCACCTATAGTTGTTATACATGGTTGTTCACATTCCAATATTACTCATAAAAAAAATATAAAATTGCTATCAGTATTGATTATGACAAAATTCATATAATCTCAAATGTTTCTTTTTTGTGTGTGCTATAATCTCAAATATTTCAAACTATTGAATAAATACATATTCTTTGTAACTGAAGAATATGAAATATTGAACAACAAATTTCCTACCTATTCTTTTTACCCTATTATCATAGATATATATATATATATATATATATATATATATATATATATATATATATATATATATATATATATATATATATATATATATATATTTACTCACTTCGATCTTTAATATAAGAGACAAAATGATCTTTTTTTGTTCAATATATAAGAAAAAGTGACCAATTTTCATGTTAAATTCTATTTCTACTCTTATTTATTGTAAATTTATATTAAAGTGACTCAACAATTCCTCATGCAAGTGCTTTACTCATTAGTCAGATAGCATGGTACTTGGATTTAAGAATAAATAAGTTAGTTGAATTAATAGTTATTAAATAGGGTCATTTGTGGAATAAAATTGAAAATGAATTGATTTCAATAATTTTCCTTGGTCTTGATGACATAGGATTTTGTCTCTTATATTGAGAACTCAAGGGAGTAATAAATAACTGCAGTAATTATTTTCTAATCATAACTGCCTAATAACTTCCTAATAACTGTCATAAACATGTTGCCATTAATTATTTCTTAATCATAACTAACACCAGGCAGTTATCATTCCTATGGATCCCATCACTTCCTGCCCCTGAAAAGTCAGCCATATCCCCAAGGCGGAATGTTGGAAATTGGCTCTTCATCAACTTCTATAGCTACTATTTCCCCTTCTTCGTTCAATTCTTCATTATCTCCTAAGATCACCAATGTTAATTGCTTCTCTGCACATTGATGTAATGGATGGAATTTTTCGCCACACTTGAAACATAACCCTCGAGTCTTTCTTTCCATCAACTCCTGGTATGTTAAATGTCTCAGACCACTATCTTTTCTCTGATGAATTTTGTATTGCACCTTCTGTTCTTCTAGCCGATGAGGCTGTAGATGACAAAGCTCCTTTATTTGGACCAAATTGTGTTATATTTAGGCCTATATTGAAACAATTTTTGCCTGCGTTCCACCTTGTAGTCACTTTGCTTGTTGTAGTAACTGATCCTGCATCTCCACCACGCCGACCGAATAGCCATTTTGATGGCCTTGAAACACTGTTAGAAGACCCCATTTTCATTCGCCAACCAGCGCTCCTTGTTCCAAACTCAAGTGCATTTTTTTCTGCCTCTATATATACTGTGTGCAAACTGCATGGGTTGAATTCTCATTTTGGGTTGTAGAGCTTGAACCCGATGCTTAATTTCAGGTTGCAATCCACCCAAAAAAATATCCTAAATATTGTTCTTCAGGTAAACACTTCACTTGTGATGGGAGAAACTCAAATGCTTCTATGAACTCTTCCATCGATCCTTCTTGTTTCAATTCAGCCAATTCTTGGAAAGGATTTTCATACTGTCGCCCCCCAAATCGTATCATCATTTTCTGCTTAAACTTCTCCCATGTAAGTTCATCTTTTGCTTCCTTCAGTAAATTGAACCAATGGATGGTATAACCCTCCACGCTTAGCTTAGCTAATTTAATCTTCAGTTCTTCACTAGTATTTTGAACTTCAAAATAAGTTTCTGCCCTAATGTTCCACCCAATAGGATCATCTCCATTGAAAAATGACAGTTCCACTTTCTTAAGTGCCATGTGTTATTCATCCATATCAAGATTGCTTGAATTTGGCCCTTTCTAATCTTCTTTATGTGATGAACTGCCTTCATCATCTTCTGCATTTGTGCCCATTAATTGTCTAATCTCAAGCAAAATTTTTTTTTTTTTAGATTTTGTCTCCATTTGTCCTATCCGCTCATCCACTTTTGCCAATTTCTCATCCACGCTAACCCCAATCATGGCCTCAATTCTTGCTTCCATTCCTTCTAGTCTCACTTTCATCTCATCCAACCTTTCTGATGCGCGCGTCATGATCTTCTCTCGCTGGTCACAGGAACTCCCTCTTCTCAATCCGGCAGTTCGGACCAAAATGATAGAATACCAAATTAAATAGAAGAAAATTGGATTGAATCACACCAAATTAGTGGAATGAGATTGAAATAGAACACCGAAGATAACTGAATAATAATAATCTTATTACTCAGCCCAGAATTACACACACAATACAATAATAACTTGTTGTCCCAGAGACTAAGTCTCCTACAGAGAATCTTCTCTTTCCCAAGTATAAAATAACAAAAAATTTCCTACCTATTTTTTGACCCTACTATCATATATATACTAATAAATAACTGCAGTAGTTATTTTCTAATCATAACTGCCTAATAGTTGTCATAAACATGCTGCCATTAATTATTTCTTAATTATAACTGCCATCAGGCAGTTATTATTCCTATGGATCCCATCAGGTTATCAAATAAGCTTTTAATTAAGCCATGTATTCAAACACACACATTAATTTCTTTATGTGTTAGATTTTCCAAGACAAATACAATAGGGAGTGAAAGCTAAAGGTTCTCTTTCGTAAAAGCTAGCTGATAGCAGATGTGCTAGCTGATAGTGGATAGCGGATAAATTAGTTGATTGGTTTTGAAGTGTTTGAAATGACATAAAAGGACGTATTTATATGTTTTTTATATAAATTTTACTTATATATATATATATATATATATATATATATATATATATATATATCTACTTATTTTAAAATAATTATCACTTTTAATACTTTAATTTATTTTAAATTATTTATCATCTAAAAATTTAATTTTTTTTTAATTTTTAGTTGTTTTTATTAAATAAAATGGGATAATATAAATAAAATGACATGTTGATAATTTTTATATTTTTTATAGACAAAAATATATTAACTACTATTTTTTATCCTAAATATATATCTAGTTAGTGAAGTTAGTCCTTAAATATATAATTTGTTAGGATATTTTATTTATTTAGTAGAGGATATTTTATTTTATTTTATTTAACATAGGATAAAGGAGCAATTTAGTTAAAATAGTTCCGGTAAAAAAAAAAAAAACTAAAATAGTAAGGATAAAAATGAGATAAAAAATAAGTTCTAAACTCAAATCCTACTTTAACTAGAGTCAAGAAAAAAACGCCATAAGCTAGTGAAAAAACGCTTTAAGCTAGTGAGAAAAGCGTTTACCAAAGAGAGTTACAAACTCATCTCCTATAAGTTAGCCGCTATAAGCTAGCTGTTTAGTCTTGCCAAACATAATCAAAATTGTTTGAAAAGTTATAAAGTTACATCTTCATCCATTTATTGATGAGTTAATTTCTATGCATTGAGACAACCCCTTCCTAGGAGGTCCCATTGGTGACCCCACTTATAATTATTAAAGTTATACCGTAGCGTAGTAGTATAAAATTGTGGAATTATTATAACATACAATACATACTGATACCATAATAATATATACAGACATAAGAGTATCGGCTCCATCAATAGAGCCTACAACAACTGATACCAAATAAACAAACTTCAGAGTACGCAGTAAATAAAGCTGAAAGCATAGTAGCGGATATAAAAATACAGACGACTCCGTCTCCCGTACTGGCCATAACAACTACAACTACCAACCCCCGATGTCTAAGGTCCTCCAGCATCGGCATCCAAGGCTCTCCCACCAGCATCTGGATCTACGGGTATACCATCAATCTCCTTTGGCAAATCCTCAACGGGATCTTCTTGTACAGTCGAGAGTAAAGAGAATATGACATAGAAAATACAGGGGATAAGAAATAGTAATATGCCATACATGGGAAACACAACGATATAAATAATGTATATAGATAGCACACTCCAAAAACATAACAGTTACAGTCCAACAACTTCCGGAGGATTTTCTCTTAAATACTGTCTCTCACACTCATGCATCTAACAACTATATAGACGCGATCACGACGCGACATCCCCAACAGATCAAGGTGTCCTAGTCATCACTATACCACCCCCATAAAGTAGGGTTCGGTCTAAAGCCCGCAGGCCCAACTCGTCTCATGGGTACGACATATTCCCTCGCCAGCAGGCCAGGTCGGAGCACTTGTCCATTCGTTAACAACTCAACTTTCAGTAACGACATATCCCCCCCGTAGGCTAGGTCGAGATATTCGCCCGTCCGTCTACAATTCGACTAATGGGTACGACTATCTCCCCGCAGGTAAGATCGGAATCGCCCCTATGCCAAACCAATCGGTACGACCATCTCCCCGCAGGTAAGATCGAAACCGCCCGTATGTCAACACAGTGATGAATAACAACTATGCAACATGAATCTCACTGACTCATCTCAGGATCAACACTTAGTGCCTCAACCACGACTTATATACATCCAACACCAATTTTCATCCGACTTAACCGGGTATCAACTCACATCACAACAGCAACAGATCTACTATATCACTAGGTTGAGCACTACGACATATATATATATATATATATATATATATATATATATAACCTCGATTCTCTCACCACACATTCATCACCCGATTTATCAGAAATCACTGCCTAGTTCTACTTAGACATCATCAGTCACAACAGACATCAACAATAGCCAGAATATATATTCAACAATAAAATCAACTTACAAATAAATAACATTTAATCAATTATAGCGTATAATAGACATCATACATATATCACATATAATATACCAAATATCCAACCACAGCACAGACAACCTCAATATGCAGTAAAATCAACCTAACGGTCAAACGACCTCTAGTAGGGTTCGGGTCGCCCTACACATATCAATATATATTATTTAAAACTTGCCTCCCCGACGATATTGTGGTTCTTTCCCCCACCTTAGTGATTTTCCTAAGAGATTCCGAATGCGGCTCCGCAACAGTCAATCGAGTGTGCGATCGAACGTTCGAGTCTTGTCAAGTTCTATACAGTAAAACACAACCATAAATCAAAACAGTTAAATCAAAAACTACCTAATCTTTAGGATTAGCTAATGCCCCTATTTAATTAATTAGGTTAGGATGTCTAAAAATTCTCAACTCTTGGATCAACGATCCTTAGGTATCCCTAAACATAATCAATAAAGACATTTACTCAAAAAGTAATGATTTCTCCTATTGCACTACCCCTAGGGTTCGGCCCTATTGAATGAAAAATATGAAAAATAGCTAGGGAGTTCCAAAAATTCTCATTTCTTGGATAACACCCTAACTAAGTATGAGAACCCTAGATATCAACTCAAAATATCAAAAACCAACCAAAAACCCTACCCTACACAATAGGGGGTTTCGGCCCCTCTATGGTTAAATACCCTAGAGAGAATTCTTGGCTCTAAGCTCTTGGACCATACAAGTATGTCATGAACCTAGGCCATAGAAATTGATTTGGTATCAAAATGATTTTTCTACAATTTTCTAGAGATTTTTGAAGTTTAGATCTAGAAATTGTAATTCATGAAAATCAATGGAGAAGAATATAGATTGAGAGCTCAAGGATGAAATCTATACCTCCTAGGTGATATAGGAGGATGAGAGGAGCAACTTTATTTCACAAATTTGGTTGAAAAAGCTTGAGGAAGTTGCGTGAAAATGGAGATGAAAGTTGAAGGAAAATGGAAGAAAAGGAAAATGGAGGAGAAAAGAGAAAGGAAGAATAAGAAGAAAGTGAGGAGGGAGTGAGACGCAGCTGACCAACGAAAATGAGGAGAGAAAAGTGACTGAAGAATAGCGTATTTATTAAGTGACTTAAGGTTTAAGAAATAGGTAAAAGTAATAATAGGTAATTAGTAAAAACTAACTAAGGGCAATTTGGTCAATTCACATCCCAACATTTTGAAAAACCTCACGATACTGATAGGTATCCTCAAATAATTTAACATAGCCCTGTTATGAAAATTATTGGCTCAAGGTTCTCGAAAAATCTTATGACAGTTCGAATCGTCTACCCGATCGATTTTCAGCCCGAATATAAAATATTATTTATATTTTTGGACGTCAGAACACATTTTAGCAAATAGGTAGAGGATTGAATTTTAAGACTAACTGTTTTGACCGTTAGTCAAAATGAAGTCTTGATAGTAGAAAAACACTATCATCCGAAAAAACATAGATCGGGCTTTGTTTGAGTTTTCGGCTCAAAACTTAACTATAGCCTCCTACGATAGCGTAGGGTGTGACTATAGCCTCGGAATAATTTACTTAATTTTCTAGACCCTTCAATAAAATACAATTACTTAAATATTGATTAATCAAAAAAATAAGAAAATTGGGGTGTTTCACATTGCTAATATAAAATCACTTTACACCATTGTTTTCATAACCAGACCGGACCGATCGATTGGATTGGTTGGACCGTGAATCGGTCAGGTGTCCTACTCGTTCAACCCATGGTTATCAAAATCGGACCAGACCGATCGATCCGACCGGTAAACTGGTGAACCGGACCTGGTACCGATCCAGGCAACCCAGGAAATCGGCTATCAGTCGAACCATCCAAAAATCGCTCAAACCAGTTAAGAGGATTTTTTACCAAACTACCCTAGTTTTCAAAATTATATACCAAAATAATTTGATTCTGAAACAATTTACCAAAATACTATTGTTTTGAATAAAAAAATATTTTTTGAGTGGCACTGCACGTGGCACCCTATGATTGGGTGCTAATTATTTTACCCGAATTTTTAAAAAAAAAAAATTTCATGTATCGCCACGTGACGCTATCTGGTGAGTGGCGCTGGTTGGAGTGGCGCCACTCACCTGAGGGAGCCATATGGCCAGTTCCTGGCCACTTCTTCTACACCTACCCCTCCCCCTCCCCCCTCCCTATATATAACCCCCCGCCCCTCACCCCCAACACACCAGTCCCAGCCTCCCACCCCCCAAATCCTATATCCCACTCCCCCTTAACCCAACACTCATATCTTTCTTCACACATCTCACTTCTTTTTCTACTACACTTTTCAACATTATTTATTTTACTATTACTCTTTAATATTTAGTAAGCAGTTTATATTAATATTTACTTTACTAATACGATTTAGCGTTGTGTAATTTATATTAATGCTGTTATAATTCTTGCCATGTTTAATAATATTGTGTAATTTAGATTAATGTTATTATAATTTATTTTTGTCTTTATTTATTGTCGTAATCACTAATGTTTAATTATAATTATTGTCCAACATTATTTATTTATTTTATTATTTTATTTAATTATAAATTTTATTAATATTGTGTAATTTATATTAATGTTTTTATTATTTACTTTTTGTCTTTATTTATTTTTGTAATCACTAATATTTTAAATATTGTTATTTAATTAATGTTATTATTATTGCCTTTTTTATTTGCTTAATTATAATTATTCAACAATTTTATTTAATATTTCATTTTTTAATAGTATTATTATATTAATATGGGATCAATCCTAAGATATTACCCACATACTCAGCCCAATTTTATGGTTTTTGCCTATTACTGCAGTCCCGTCAACACGCAAACCTGTCAATGATTAACTTGAAATAAAGATAACTGAGCAATTCCAAAAAATCCGGCTTGCTCAAGATACCCTACAATGGCGGGGGGTATGTTCACACCTCAATCATGAAATTGTTGGGCACGTTTACAAATAAGAACTCGATCTTCATCACCGTTCCATATGTGTTGGGAAACATGAGTAGTTTGCTCTCCCAACACTGATGTAGAATGTGGATTGAGATATGTTGCATACCTACAATTAATATTAGTGATGACAACAATAAAAAAGACAATAATAATAAAATTAATTTAATAACAAAATTAAAATTATTAATCATGACAACAATAATAATTTTATTTACAAAAAAAATAATAACATTAATAATAATAATAAATAAAATAAAAAACAAATAATAATATTAGTATAATAATACTAATAACAATTATAATTAAATTGTATACCTAAATATTAAAGAATAATAGTAAAATAAATAATGTTGAAGGGTGTAATAGCAAGAGAAATGAGATGAAAGTTATAGTAAAATAAATAATGTTGAAGATTGCAATAGAAGGAGTAGTAAGATGTGTGAAGAAAGATATGAGTGATTACAACAATAAATAAAGACAAAAATAAATTATAATAACATTAATCTAAATTACACAATATTAATAAACATGGCAAGAATTATAACAATATTAATATAAATTACACAACACTAAATCGTATTAGTAAAGTAAATATTAATATAAACTACTTACTAAATATTAAAGAATACTAGTAAAATAAAAAATGTTGAAGAGTGTGGTAGAAGGAGTAGTGAGATGTGTGAAGAAAGATATTAGTGTTGGGTTAAGGGGGAGTGAGATATAGGATTAGGGGGGTGGGAGCCCGGGGGGTTATATAAAGGGAGGGGGAGGGATAGGTGTAAAATAAGTGGCCAGGAACTGGCCACGTGGCGCCCTCAGGTGAGTGGCGCTACTCCAACCAACGCCACTCACCAGAGAGCGCCACGTGACGCTGCATGAAATTTTTTTTTTTTTAAAATTCGGGTAAAATAATTGGCACCCAATCAGAGGATGCCACATGTAAAAGAGTGGAAAAATATTTTTTTATTCAAAACAAGAGTATTTTGGTAAATTGTTTCAGAACCAAATTATTTTGGTATATAGTTTTGAAAACTAGGCTAGTTTGGTAAAAAAGCCCCAGTTAAGAACCGGCTGAACTGGACAAAACCAACGGTTTACCGGTTACCTCCAATTTGATTGAACACCTCTTGATTCTTCGGCAGAGACCTTAATTCATCTCCTTCATTCCGTTGCGACCTCCTTCAACAGCAATGTCATCTTCTTCTTCCTTAGGATTCAGCTCGGTGCAAGCTGAAATAGACAGATGCAAACACTAGAAGGGGGTTGAATGGGGTTTGACAAATTTATGCGGAATATAGAAACTTTTTCGCAAGCACAGACGGGTTGTAATAGACGAGTAAACACAGACAGGTCAATCAGATTGATAACTCGTCTGAAGGTTTTCACAGAAAACACACAACCGTGCAAGATAAGAAAAGTTTTGATAAACACAATTATAAACCCCTTTAGTTAAATGATAGTTAAGACAAATAATCAAACTAAAGAGTTAAGGGAAAGAGAGATCACTCAGCAGGTTTTATCCTGATTCACCCCTTAACAAAGAGGTTACGTCCAGTCATTGGCAGCACCAAGTTTTCTCACTATAACTAATTTAGGTTACAGGACAGACAAGTATTATTTTCACACCTAGCCTCTTCAGGCTCCAGACGAGTATTGTTTTCACACCTAGCCTCTCCAGGCTCCGGACAAGTATTATTTGCACACTTAACCTCTTCAGGCTCAGACGGGTTTGTTTGAGAGAAGTTGTAAAAAGATTACACTTTGCAAGTCTTTCACAAGCACTCAGACGAGTGTATTAGATGTGAAGTTCTAAAAGACTGCGTATTAACTTCAAATGATTGAAGAATAAATAATGAAAGAATGAAGATATAAATGCACAGAGTAATTGCTCTTGATTGCTTTGATCGTTCTCTTATCTCTTGAATCTTCGAAGTCTTCTTCATTAAATAGGCTTCAAGATTTTAAAGCCGTTAGACACAAAGTCTGAAGTCTTGGCTTCTTGCAGATCTTCAATAAATGCAATAGAGTCGTTCTGATCAGCCATTAAAGCATAGGGAACTTCGCTTGTTCTCTCTCATCAGAGTGATACAGACTTCTGATATACCTTTGGTCTCAGCAGGTCTGTATACGTGCTTTTTGTTTGCAGAGGGAAGACTTTCCCTTTTGGTGTAAGATGCAGTTGTGTTCAGGCAAAGCACTTTGTTGAAGTTCCTTATCAGAGTCGAGACAGCTTTCATCCACTGTATTCTTTAACGTTAGTCACTAGACGGATGAGTAGCTTCATTAGACGGGTTGCCTCTTTAACAAAGAGATAACGTCAGTTGCAAAATCTTTTAGACGGGTGAGTCTTCCTTTGATCAGACGGTTGAAGACTTCATTAGACGAGTGAACTTCTCTTAGTTCAGACGAGTGAACCTTAGCTAGTTCAGACGAGTGAACTTATCTCAGTTTAGACGAGTGAACTTTAGTTAGTTCAGACGTGTGAACTTAAGCTAGTTCAGACGTGTGAACAGTTCATATAGACGCTTAATGTTATAATCTGCACACTAAGTAGACGAGTTAAATATTACAGACGGGTTCAATTAAATCATTGAATAACTGTTTTAATCTCATCAAAACTAAGGTAAATGCACATCAGACATCTGGAGACTCAACTGCTGTGAACCATCTCTGTTCCCAACGAACCGCCGCCGTTCCGCCACGCCGCCCCTGTCGCCGTTGGGTGCGCACCCTTTCTATTTGATTTCAATTTCTTTTAAAATAAATAAATAATTACACGTGGCGCCTTCTTGACGACGGTCCAGAAGAAGAGAAATGTATGGTGCCTTTCCCGCCGCAAAGTCAGGGGATCCGAATCCGAGTTTGGGTGGGTTAGAATTGCAGCAAGCGAAAGCGAAAGACGTAGGACCTCGGAGATGGAGAAATCTAAATGCGTGATTGTGACAAGTGAAAAGGTTAGGAATCACATACCTGATGATCTTGCATTCTTAATTCTCTCAAAATTGCCTCTAAAATCTTACTACGACGACGATGATGCATCTCTCCTCCTGCATCTGGCTGAGCCAGTTGGTTCTCATGAAGAATGACGTGGTGATAATTCATCCTTGTATTCGCTTTCTGGTGAGAGGTTTGAGAATAGGGTCAAATTAGAGTTGCCAAATCCATTTCAAGAGGATGACCCTTGGTTTTATATTTTGGACTCTGGTTGTATTAATGGAACTCTTTGCCTCTACCAACAGGAGGAAAGAGTTGTATTGTGGAACCCAGCTACCGAGGAATTCAAGGTCATTCCTCCCAGCCCTGTTGAGTCTGTACCACCTTATCGGTCCATTTCAGTTCATCTTCATGGATTTGCTTATGACCATGTTAGAGATGACTATAAGGTGATTCGGCATGTAGATTTTTTTGAACTAAATGACCGTGATCTTGGTAATCTTGGTGTGCCTTGGGAAGATGTTCCATGGGAAGATATATCATACGACCCCTTATGGGAGATATATAGCCTAAGAAGTAACTCTTGAAGGAAACTTGATGTGGATATGCCTACTTGTTCTTCGGGTTTTGATGTAGGTGTCCGACTTTACATGGATGGAATGTGTCATTGGCATAATGATGAAGGGTACTTATTAGAAAAAAATTGATGAAGCATACTTGGTGTCATTTGACTTGAGCAATGAGGTGTTCTTTACAACACCCTTACCCTTAGACATACCCTCAAACATGGATGATAGTTCTGATTTTGATTTGGTGTGGTTGTGGAGACACTTGGTGGTGTTAAATGGGTCCATTGCTTTGATATCTAATTATGAAGATACCACTACTTTTCACATATCAATTTTGGGTGAACTCGGTGTGAAGGAATCATGGACTAAACTCTTCATTGTTGGGCCCTTGCCTTGCGTTGAGCATCCTATCGGAGTCGGGAAGAAGGGTGATATATTCTTCAGGAAAAAAAAATGGTGAACTAGCCTGGTTTGATTTAAGTACCCACATGATTGAGGAACTTGGTGTTAAAGGAGCCGAATCTTCGTGTCAGATAGGAATTTATAAGGAAAGCCTTCTTCTGATTGGAGGAATAAATAATTAATTGTTTTTCATGTTTTCACCCAAAAAAGTTTATAATGTGGTTATTAGGATTTAACCTTGTATACATACAAAGTGTCTTGTCAATTACGCATATCATAATTATTATTAAGTATATGACAAATTAAGAAACCATTTGATAATATGAATATTGCTTTATCAAATTTATTTTGAAGGTTTACTGTCTTTCTATTTGCAAACTGATCTGGTTTCTATTTCAGTTGTAAGAATGATCTTTTGCCTTTACTGAACTGCCTCCAGTTTTACGTAGAAGTAGCTTAGTTTTGGGGAACTTGATAATCTAATGAGCAACATATATTTGTTTGAACTTCATTATATTCTGCTTGAAACCAGTTACGGGAAGGGAATCAAAACACATATTTCATCCATCTTTCCTTAACTTTTTCTTTCAGTCTTGTTTCTGAAACACACACTTGCAGTTTATGATTTGTTCCTGCCGAATCTTACTCTTTTTGCAACTTCTAAAAGTTGCTTTGGCTACAATGCTTGGCATTTGGGATTTATTTCAGCAAGGAAAGATGAGGGATTCATTTCCTATAGCAGACTGAGACACGAGGATCGTGAATTCTTTTACTGATGCTGTGGTGCTGTTAAATTCTTTAGCATTACTTAAAAACATAAACCAGGGGATTGGGTTGAATCAATTGATAAAATTAAACTTGTGTTATAATTTGAAACAGAGAGGAATCACTTTATAGCTCCATCTAGGATGAGGGAGCAAAATAGGTGGTTTATGAGGGATATATGTGTGCCGTAGGATATATTAGTATAATAATCAATCACTTCTCTTTGCTCTATACTTTCCATTGTGGCTGAGTTAAAACTGAAAACAGTAGAGAACTGGTTATACTTTTGAGTATACTGTAATGAGATCTTGTAACTATCATATTGATTTAATGTCCTCTGTGAATATATGGCAGCTATTTGATGAAAGGTTGGGGAAAGTATAAGATAGTCATCATTGCCTTAACTTATTTTGTATTTGCACTCTAGCTGTTTGATGGAATGCTCATATGAGTATGTGCTGGTGTTCCTACTTGAATTTTAGAAAAAGATGACTCTTCAATGTGTGAACCATTGACTTTAGTTATTCTTTAGATCTCCCGTTAATTTTTAAAATATGGTTTGAACTTGAAGTTTATGTTTGACTTGATGAATTGACCAAGTTATTTGAAATGCTTTAAAGCAGGGGGATTGAGTGACTGCTCTGTAAGATACAAATGAATGATCCAATTATTTCAATGTATGTCTTACTGTTAGAGTTGTCGAACTTTGCAGCGGAAAACTGTGGCAACAGTACATGGGGTGGTTTTAATTTCACGTGACTTGTTTACAGTTGGCAGGTATGAATGTATGGTCACTCATTTGCTTAGTGATTCATTATCATGCTTGGTAAAGGTCTTTTGTGTTGGGATTTATGGTCTTCTATCCCATCGACTGTTGACTAATTGGTGAGTTAGTCTACACACAATATCCGTATGTGGTTTGAACAATTATATGCAGAATATGCCGTGTTAATTTTTAAATAAATTCAATGGTTCTAACTTCCACCTTTAGTCTTCCAAAATAAATTTCATAATTCATATAATTGACTGCTTAGATATTTCCTAACTGCTCTGGCAGGGTTTGGCCTAATATTAATTGTGGGATGTATGTACTTGAAAACACTGGTATTTGCTTATAATATATTCTTGTGCTGCATTTTCAGGAGACTTTGTTAACACACATGGCTACGCTTTGGAGATTCCACTATGGTATTATTATATGTGCTAGTGTTGTTGAGTTTGATGTTGGACATTGATGTTTACTTTACTTGGCATTGCTTCGCCCTAGTTCCTGGATTTATTGATCCTTTATTTATACAATATTCTCTGCCTCCTGGATCTTTGAACTACATTTTTTCCCATCAAGTCTTTTTGTTTGTTTCTTTGTGTGTCTGTTTTGTATGGTTGTGCATTGATTGTGTGTGTCTGCTGAGCCCATGCATGCTGAGAGTGGATACTGGCATCCTAAACCCGATGGCACCATCGAAGTCGTGATTGCTTAAAGCAATGTTCTTGTTGAAGTTTAGGTAATGGTTTTCAATTTGATTTGGTTGTGTGTCAAGTATAGACTGTTTGACAAATTGGCTTCATACTTGTGTCTCTATATTTTGTATGCTAGAAATGGTTGATTGGAAAGGTCTTTGAACTTTTAATTAGCAAACCCCTTCAGTTTTAGTTTGGAGACAGCTCAAGTTGAATATAAAAAAGGAAACCCCTTCATTTTCTTAACAACTTAACTGCCTACCTAAAAACTTTTAATTTCCTTGATTCTATTCCTTGTCAAGCTATGTAACAAGCACATTTTCTATTTGCTTCAAATAAGCACCTATTGCAAAAAAGTCCATCCCTTTGTACATTTTAATTCCCAATTTCCTAACATTGCGTGCAATCCATTGTTGTCATGATGGTTTATTTCTCCTCTATTTGTTGTGATGGATTTCCAAGTTTATAATTCTCTCATTGAATACTTTTTTTGAATATTTGTTGTGGCTTTAAGGATTTGTGTGACTAGAAGCATTTGATTGATACACTGAAGGACAATGTCCACATGGTTAAGACATTACAGCCTGCCTATGCTAGAATTGAGTCTCTCAAAAAACTCCAATATCTTGGTCCAAGGTCAACATAACCTCTACTCAAATTACTTACTTTTTCAAATCTGGAAAGACATGTTTGATTAATTGATTCACCACCTGTTATTGATGTCAGTCATCCATCTATCTAGTCTTTAGGTAGGCAGTTAATTTTTTAGGAAAATGAAAGTATCAGTATCAACTGATGGCCTTATATGTGTCATCATGTTCATTTAGTCGCTTTGTATGAATTCTGGAATATTATGCACACCATATCATTGCATCCCTTTTTCACAATGTCTCAAATTACTGTCAATGAATATAAGTTTTCCTTTTATTTTTATTCCTTCTACTTCTGACAATATATATATACAGATTTTGACAATATGCTTAGGCTTAGTTTGAGTTGGTGGAGTGAGGCTGTTTTCGAACATTCAGTACTTAAGCCACATTGATTGAGATAAGAGATTAAGCATGGTTGCATTGAGTGAAATGTCTAGTCTAATTGAGTAAAATCTCCAATTTGTCTGCAGATCACTTATTCTATCTATACTTGATTATTTTTTGTTCAAATTGAGTAAAATCTCTAGTTAAATTTTTCTGCATTCTAAACAATCAGGTTTTACTCATAACAGGTTGTGATTTTTAGCAAGTTTGATATGAATTCTAATGTGCTATTAAATTGTGTTCAGATTACTTATTCTGATGTGTCTTGGTGCCCTGGGATTATTTCTTACATGGAGAATTAGACACCCCAACCGTGAAGCAATGTGGCTGTGGGGAATGTCCATAACAGGATGACAATGTGGCTGTGATCTCCCAAGAATTGACGTTTTAGTTTCCACAACAGACCCAGGAAAGGAGCCTCCTCTTGTCATGGCAAACACCATGACAAGACTGTATTTTCTGGAAGTGCAGCGACCATGAACATGGGTTCTAAGTGCCATAAAGACATGATGTTGAAACAGGAGCAGGCCTAGCAACCCTTATTTGCCTCAGGTTCGGGGGTTCTAAGTGCCATAAAGACATGATGTTGAAACAGGAGCAGGCCTAGCAACCCTTATTTGCCTCAGGTTCGGAGGAGTGTGGTGAGGCAAAGCTGAAGGACAGACCGAACAGTAGCTACAGTAGGAAACTCCTAATGCAGAAAATTATAGTAATATGGAATAGAAAGCATGTCACTTAACTGTTATAGAGAGAATAAATGAGAACTTTTGTAATTTTTAGATAGAGTAACTTTTGTATTACCATAAAAACAATTGTGCAGCTCCTTCACATGCACAAACCTGTCTTCGTTTTTTTTCAAAGACTATAGCAGAAGTGTTACAGATGGTGAGCTTGGCAAAAAGATGAGGAAAAAAACACGCGAATAGGTTGATCCAATATATTTTTGCCCAAAAAAATCTATCACCCCATAAAAAAGACAGAGGGTTTGAAGAATAAGATTCATCTCAGTTTTCAACTGCTTGTTTACAAATGATATACGTGTTTGACCATTTCATGATAATGGATTAATGATTAATCTTCTTTTATAAAACATTTTATTTGTCCGTCTTATTGGTCCACACTATTTATGTAATGGGTTTGCTAAGGTCACATATATTTTTTTTTGGGTACATTGCTAAGTTCCCATATTTAAACAGTACTATCTATATGGCAGTGCCTGTTTAACGTATGTAAAGGCTTAAAGCCTGTAGACGAGGTATGTTAATACATTGAGGCCTAAAGTTATTATAATTAATTAAATTTTGATTTTAAACTCTCTCTACCATGGGCTTTAGTGACCCCACTCTTGGGTTGACCCTGCTATTTGGGTGGGAATTTTCATGTTAAATTTTCATGTAACAAATATCTTCCACTCAAATTTCTTATAAAATGAGCATTACTTGGACCCCAATGGAAAGACAACTTATGGAATGGAAGAATCCATATTTACAAGAGCCAAAAACAGAAAAGAGAGCCATTGGAATATATTTGTTTATATATCTAAAAAAAAAAACAGAAAAGAGAGTGAGAGAGAAAAATCTATATGTACAAAGATACAGGCTCAACCAGAAACTATGTGAAGTGTTACATTTATAATACCATTGTTGGTTTATGTACTCTGCAATGATACTTGGTTTATGTATGATGCGAACCAAGGCCCATTAATATCCCTAATGTGTATGTGAGGAAACGTATAAGGTGCAAGACACCTAACCAGAGCAAAAGGAAGGGAATTGTAACTAACTCCGCCTAGCTGGCAGAGAGAGAAAGAGTGAGCGAATGTGCATGTGCTGATGCATTGTGAGTGAGGTATAAGTTGAGAGAGGGAGGGTAGAAACAGTAGGCTGAAATTAGGACTTTGGAGAGAAAGGCACTCTCGAATTGCCTTGTTATCTACTTTTCTGTTT
The DNA here is from genome assembly GCA_039655645.1 of Ammopiptanthus mongolicus. Lineage (NCBI taxonomy): Eukaryota > Viridiplantae > Streptophyta > Magnoliopsida > Fabales > Fabaceae > Ammopiptanthus > Ammopiptanthus mongolicus. The sequence continues at coordinate 77,524,094 of CM077345.1, forward strand.
TTTTTTCTACCATTGTAATACAGATATGTTATTACCTTGATAGCAGACCTGATCCTTTAATATTAATACAATTATATTCAATTTTCTTCATCTCATTTCTTGGTACCTATCAAATGGTATCAAAGCTCTCGATCTAGGGAGCCGGAATGATGAATGCCAGAGCATCGCGGGACACCAGATATCGATCTCGACGTGACCATGCTCCCAGTCGCCCCAGAATAAGTGGAGGGAGATTAGATCCAACCGCATTGAAGAGAAATCCGAAGATGGAGATCCCACTGTTTGACGGAGAAGAGGATGCATATGGGTGGTTTATTTGCATTCTGCAGTACTTTGAGGCGATGGAAACGTCGGAGGCGGAGAAGTTGTTGGAGACTGTGAAGGTACTGAGAGGTTGTGCTCCCAAATGGTGGCATTGGTGGTGTCCACGCCATCCACAGGCAAGTTGGGAAACGTTCCCGTTTGCACTATTGTGGCGCTTTAAGCCGAAGTACAGGGGCGTTCTACTGATACTGGATGGGGATGATGACTTCGAACTGGAGGAGCCAGAAAGCAAGAGCAAGGTTGAGGGCCAAAAGATTGAGAACCAGAACGGTGGGGGAGAATCAGACCACTGTGAACCACAACTAGAGATGAAAATCAACACTGACCATACAATGGAGGTGCTGGAATTTGCGAAAGTGGAGGTTTCGGATATTAAGGCAGTGGTGGTCCTGGAGGAGGAGGAGTTGTTGGGGGCAGGTTGACTCGCACAGATAACAAATCACGATCTGAGGTCAGAGATAGTCTCCGAGCTATGGCATAGCTGCCATGCAAGGGACGAGGAACTTGAGTTGTCTAGAAAGTGGGTCGATGATGGCTGGTTTTAGGGAATAGGTGATGGCAGAAGCTGTTACGGCCCGAACTACTTTCAAGATTGCCGACTGTCCCCACAAACCAACACGGGTCTTTTCAGCGTGTTTAGTCCTCACTCACACGCTTTCTAGGAAACTTCCCAGAAGATCACCCATCCCACAATTACTCCAAGTCAAGCACGCTTAACTATGGAGTTCTTATGTTTTGGGCTCCCGAAAAGAAGATGCATCTTGTTGCTATAGGCAGTACCAATCAATTCTTATAAGCCTTCCTTCAACTGTACAATCCCATACCTGCACAGCCTCAAGATCCCTCTTATTCCGATGTAAATTTGGTTCATTCATGTATCCATTTGCCTAGAAGCCTGCCAGGAGCCGCTCCTTGTCCGTGCCTCATGCACCAGCCTCAGGCGTTACATGCCCACCAGCTTCCGCTTGGTTCGTTCCCGAACCACATCGTACTGGGAGAGGTCCGCTCTGATACCATTTGTTATAGCCCAGACTACTTTCAAGATTGACGACTGTCCCCACCAACCAACACGGGTCTTTTCAGTGTGTTTTGTCCTCACTCACATGCTTTCTGGGAAACTTCCCAGAAGGTCACCCATCCCACAATTACTCCAAGTCAAGCATGCTTAACTATGGAGTTCTTACGTTTTGGGCTCCCGAAAAGAAGATGCATTTTGTTTTTGGGAGCTCAGAACATAAGAACTACATAGTTAAGCGTGCTTGATTTGGAGCACTTGTGGGATGGGTGACCTTCTGGAAAGTTTTCCAGAAAGCATGTGAGTGAGGATAAAGCACGCTGAAAAGACCCGTGTTGGTTTGTGGGGACAGTCAGCAATCCTGAAAGCAGTCCGGGCTGTTACAAAAGCGATGACAGTCGCTGTGTGGTTGGTAGCGGCTTAAGCAAAGGTGATGATGGACACAATGTGAGTGGTGGTCAAGGTAGTTTAGTGGTGGCGATAATTGATGGTGAGCAGGTAGTGCCGCTGGAGTCGCTGGAATTGGGCATGTCGATGGAGGAAGGTGGGTCATCAACAATGGTCGATTTTGGGGTTCTATACGTGCCAGCCAAGCTTCCACCGCTGGAGTCGTCGAAGCCATTAGACCCATGGCCTCGTGCGGCTGCCCTGGGGCGATTGTAGTTCCAGAGCATAAAGACACGACGGCTGCAAACAATGGAAGTATCGTGAAGAGGAAGCATAAGGAAGGAGGGGCAGAGATGGAATTACAAAAATTAGGTCAGTTTTTTGACTTAATGGGCCAAGCCCAAAACGCTAAAGGGAAAACTAAAATTCTAAAGTTGATATCTGATCTACGAGGTAGAGAGAATAAGTTAGAAAATGCAAGGTTAATATTTTGTCCTAATCTTATATGTACATGGCCCATTAAGATTGGGTTCATTGCTGAAGCTATGGGTATCCTATTAATAGATGCAGCAGTGTTAGAGGTTGTGGGAAATATTTCTTTTATTGAGCTCGCTAGAAATGAAAGAGGTGCTGACACTATTGACAATGACCGTCAAACACGGATTGAAGGAACAGAAATTAATAAGAGCCTTTTGGCTCTGAAGGAGTGCATTCGTGCCTTGGAAAAACAACCATAGCATTTTTCTTCAAGTTATTTGTTCAATGGATGCTTTGTTCATGGAAGAATATGCACTGACAAATCATACTGTCAAATTATCAGCTTGGTAAAGGCTTTAGTACATCATAAATTTCTAATTTTTCTTGACAAGTCAGTTTCAAAAATAGGGAAAGATATGTTTATTTTTGGGGGTGGACATTTACACATGTTTGGGTTGTCTAGTTTCCTCAAGAGGAGATATTGTATTACTTTCCAATTAGCTGCATGTGGAAGGTTGAAGACTCCTATTGGGGCCATAGGAGATGATGTGATTACTAGTGCTCTTGGAGCCTCTGCTAAGGTTGTGGTTGTTGTTTTAATAGTGGATCTGGTGGTTCATGATGTCTTTAGCCAAGTGGAACTTGCTGCCACTGTCCTTGTGCATGGCCATATATGTTGCCCAGTTGATGTGAATATTGAAAAATTTGTAAGAAATGGAGTGAGGAAAGGAACAAATGCTTTAGCGATGCAAGATTGGTGGAGATGCAACTCTGAGATCAAGGAATGGTGTTTCAAACAAACACACTCCAAGCAATGGGATCCTGCTGGAAATTACTATGGTACTTGCATCAGCTGGTCGTTGTGCATCCAGCTGTGGGATGCTGGAGGAAGACTTTTTGCTGGCTGCTTCTTGTACCTTCACCTTGAGGACAAGGTGAATTTTGAAGGAGGGAGATTTGATGCAAACTCAAGGCCCATTAGTATCCCTAATGTGTATGTGAGGAAACGTATAAGGTGCAAGGCACCTGATCAGAGCAAAGTGGAGGGAATTGTAACTAACTCTGCCTAGCTGGCAGAGAGAGAAAGAGTGAGAGAATGTGCATGTGCATGTGCTGATCTAATGTGAGTAAGGTATAAGTTGAGAGAGGGAGGGTAGAAACAGTAGGCTGAAAATGGGACTTGGGACTTGGGAGAGAAAGGCACTCTCGAATTGCCTTGTTATTTTCTTTTCTTTTTTTTTTTTTTTTTTTGTTTTCTACCATTGTAATACAGATTTGTTATTACCTTGATAGCATACCTGATCCTTCAATATTAATACAACTATATTCAGTTTTCTTCATCTCATTTCTTGGTACCTATCAATGAATAAGTTATATCATAGTGAAACAAATTATAAACATCAATACATACTCTTCAACCTCTGATAAGCTTTTGCTAACCGGGGTGGCATCTTACAAGTACTAAAAGTTGGCAAAATTTACAATTCTAAACAAAATCTAGCATCTAAACTCTTTAGACATTGGTAGCATAAAAATTTCCATTGATCCAGTTCAGAATAACTTTCAGAGCAGCAACTCTAGCAGCTAGTGGCCAACATCCCATTCTCCACATCTTTAGTCACTATTTCGAAAAGTATAACACCATACCCTTGCCTAAGGCCTTCATGCTCCCTCATAACAGTGATCATTAGCAAAGTGGTAGACCTCAAATCCATGTATTTGGCCTCCAAAATACTCTTGGGCATATATCTCCATTTCTACACCAAATTATAAGATATAGTGAGTTTATTTTAGTAAAAGTAACTAAAATCCAGAATTGACTAAAGTCTACTATACCCGAGCCTTTAATTTTCTTCAAAACCAAGTTATAGCTAAAAGTATGAAGTTAGTTTCAACTTAAAAGAGTAACGAAACAGTAAAGAAGATGTCAGGGTATCTGATCATAAGTCATAATCAATTAAAGAAAAGAGTTGCAAGATATATGAGGGGCCTAGTCATAACAACAACATAGCATCAAAGGCTAAAGTAGAACCATAATAGTTTAAGATCAATTTTAACCAAGTCAAGTTGTTTGAGAGTATATTAGTAGAAATAGAAAAACATGACTAGCAAACAAGACTAGACCTTAAATTTTTAGAATTCTTCAATGCATACTCAGCAGAACCAGTGAAAATTAATTGGTAATGGAAAAAAGGAGTATAGTCAATAATAATAAATTGATAAAGGAATCAAGAAATTAGAAACGACTAAGTCATGAGGGCACATAGAGCATGTCCAGCAGCCTGAAACAAAAGAAAGTCTTCAGCAATGGTATTCTTTTGATCATAGAGCTGAGATATTAGAAAAAAAAGACAACAGTGTATGAGTGTTCATATAGACATAACTTATTCAAGAACAAAATGATAAGAGTATATGAATATGATTGATAAGTGACTAACTATAACAACAATATTTAAAACGGTAGGTTTCAACCTCATAAAAATAAACAGAAAGAGTGAACATTGTTTGATAATGCATCGGGTGGGTGGTTCATATTTAACATGGTAGAATAGGGCTAGAAATTAACTCAGGCAGCATATAATGCACAATTAAGCAATACATTCAATCAAATCTTTTCAAAAAAAAAAAATTTAAAAAATCTCAATCTCAAGTCAATATACGAAAACTGATGTGGGAGGGGAAGAGAGGAAGAAGAAACCAGAGGGTGGGTGGGAGCGACGCAGAACTAGTTGTGCTCTGCAAGTTCTCCATGGAGGAGGAAGAGGTGAAGAGATGGTTGGGTGGGTGTTGGCGGTGGCTGAAAAAGAAGGTTGAAAGTAATCAAATTGCTGCAACCACGAGCACATTCCATGATCCTGCCACTCATGGAACCAAAAGCCAAAGTCATCCCCGGCCAATCGGTTTGAAGTTGACCCCACAATCAACCAAAATGATAAAATAGGCCATGTATTTTAAATTTTGATGGTATCGTGGCACCACATTGGTTAGTCTTGCAGAACGTTGGCTTCCTGTGGTTGAGGAAGGTTAATCAAAAAGAAAAAGAATATGAAGGGAAGAAGGTAATTCATGATGTTGAAGGGTGATGTAATGCATGAAGATCACCTCTAAATGTTATTAATTTATAGGCTAATGTATTGCATGAAAGTTAAAACTAACAGTCTCAAGTTAGTAAGTGACTATCGTGAAGTTTGACAATTTGTTAATTGCAAAATTTTAAACTTTCACGGCTTGTTGCTAGTTTATATTTTTTCTCAATGTAGTAACTTAGTATCGTGTGAAGTTTCATACTTAGTTAATTGCAAAAATTAAAAACTTCAAGATGGTATCAACAAGAGAAGAAGTCGTGAAAGTTTTTAATTTTTGCAGTTAACTAAGTATGAAACTTCACACGATACTAAGTTACTACATTGAGAAAAAATATAAACTAGCAACAAGTCGTGAAAGTTTAAACTTCTGCAATCAACAAATTATCAAACTTTACGATAATGACTTACTAACTTGAGAGTTGAGACTGTTAGTTTTAACTTTCATGCAATACATTAGCCTATAAATTAAGAACATTCAGAGGTGAACTTCATGCATTACATTATCCTTGAACATCATGAATTACCTTCTTCCCTTCATATTCTTTTTCTTTTTGCATTAACCTTGCTCCACCATAGGAAGCTTTGACTATTTGAAGTTGGCAGAGACTTGGCCACAAACATTCAGCAAGACTAACTATGTGGTGATTGGTGCCATGATACCATCAAAATTTACCTATTTAAACCCGACCAATCAGTTTGAAGTTGACCCCACAATCCAGCAGCCTGAAACAAAAGAAAGTCTTCAACAATGCTATTCTTTTGATCATATAGTAGAGATATTAAAAAAAAAAAAGACAATAGTGTATGAGTGTTCATATAGACATAATTTATTCAAGAACAAAATGAATATGATTGAAAAGGTAACTATAACAACAATATGATAGGTTTCAACCTCATAAAAATAAGCAGAAAGAGATAAAAGCTTTCAGGGTGGGTGGTTCATATTTAGCATGTACTAGAAATTAACTCAGGCAGCAGATAATGCACAATTAAGCAAGTGCATACATTCAATTAAATCTTTTCAAAAAATCTCAATCTCAAATCAAATCTCAAGTCAATATACGAAAACTGATGCGAGAGGGGAAGAGAAGAAGAAGAAAACATAGGATGGGTGGGAGTGACGCAAAACTTCTCCATGAAGGAGGGGAAGAGGTGAAGAGATGGTTGGTTGGGTGGGTGTTGGCGGTGGCTGAACAAAAGAAAAAACAAAGGAAAAGAAACCACAAACCAGAGAAGAAAAGGGAAGAAATTTGGTAGACAAAGTAGTGATCCGCGAACCACAGTGTTGGCAAGGTAAGAAAACGATAGAAGTGATCGATCGATTTCACATAAATATTAAGGATCGTCCATCTCAATAATATCACAAACATATAGATAAAGAATATATGTACTAAACTACTTACAATTATTTTATTTTTTTTGATAAAGATATGTACTTACAATTATGAATACGAGATATAGTCATTACCTATACTAGCAGCACTACAGGCCGGCCACACCTTTATTTTTTTCGTTACATACATTTTCGTTTGAATATTTTATTTGTTATTTTGGCGATTTGAGTAAATGTGTATGTTTGATTGGTTATTCTATACATATATTAATATGTTAAATAACATGATGTTGCTTATAATTATAAACATACGTAAAATAAAGAAATAAATTAACATATAACCAAAAAATAAAGTATTATTTGTTTACAAAATACTATTGCTTTTTCATCCTGCAATCTGGATTAATTGAGAGACAATGTTTCATTGAGCATAAAGAACAAACCATGGATATATCTTTGATGGAGCGCAAGTACATTTTTGGTGGTATGGTATATTTGAGGAATATGGCAACCCGTATGATAATTATTGAAGAATTTTACCCTATATACAACAAAAAAATCAATAACGATGTACAATTACACAAAGTAAAAAAAAAAGAGAGTCTTTGTAGAATCAATACATCACGCATGTTGCACATTTTCTTTCCCTCGAGCTCTACAATGAATGATGATATTTGTATGTGGAAATGAATGCCACAAAAAAATAGAAAGCAAAATTATAATATTATCAAAACGAAACTTTTAATTTACTTCAATGTCTCTATTTCCAGCCATAATTTTGATGTGGCATCTAGAACCTGGTCTCCTTTCCAGGGCCTCTCTGAACAAATGGAATTACAAACTTTTCAGGTGAAGTTTCAAGAACAGGCAATGGAGGTGGGGGAGGATTGAGATCAACAGGGACTGGTGCAGCTAGCTAAGGTTACACCGCTCCATGACTTGTTGGAACTTCTCTGCACGGTTCGTTGAAAAGACTCCCCCATAAACTTCTAATGGACTGAGAATTTCATTGAAGTCACCAGTGAGGAGCCAAGGATCATTAATAGTAGCTCTATTCTAACTCAAATGACCCAAAGAGATTCCCTCACAACTGGAACGAGACTTGCATAAATAGCAGAACAAACCATGTTTTATTACCCTTACTAATAGAGACCGTAATCACTCGGTGAAAGATATCCAAAATCGAAATTGAGAAATTGCTTCCCTTATCAACTAGTATCCATATCCCACCAGCATGCCCTTGTGCTTCAGAACAAGCCCCTACAGCGAAACCCAACTTATTCTAGAATCTCTCAACCTTTTTAAACTGAGTGCGATTCCACAATAACCACCATAGAAGGTTTATGCTTCTGCACCATTTCTCTCGTCTGTCTTTTACATGCTAAACTAACGACTCCTCTAATATTCCAACACAAAAGAACAAAACCTTGGAATTCAAGCATTAAAGATAAACGTAAATGATGGGTGATGGATAACCACCCAAGCCGCTAGGGTTGCATGGATACACTAGCATCATTTAACGTTATTTCTTTTGTACGTTGGGTCATGCAGGTTGTCCCCTCCTCTTTTGTACGTTGGATTTGAATCTTAGTACGAATGAATTTTAATTATTAAGTATGAATATGTCTTCAATTTTGTGTATATAACTATCTTTTAACATTTATATGTGTATGGTATAACTTGTATTGTTTCCTTAAACTTCGATGTAGTGGCCATTTCGTTACTCGCTATACCGCTGTAGCGGTTTTGGGGGCAACCTCTATCGAGGATTAAGAGTTGGTTTGGTAAAACTAGCGGATAACGGATAAGCTAGCTGATAGCGGATGAGCTTATAGAGGACAACAGATGAGGTAGCTGATAGCGGATAACGGATAAACCAGCTTATTGGTGTGGAAATGTTTGGTAAAACTAGCGGTTAAACTACTTGATAAATATAAAATGACATAAAAGAATATGTGTTTATACCTTTTTTATATAAATGTTGTTTATATATAAAAAAATTATATATATGTTATTATTATAAATGTTGAATCTTACTATTATATAAAAAAAATGTTGATGCATTATTATACATAAAAAAAATTATATAAATGATAATCTTACCTATTTATAATATGTTTTATTATCATATGAAATTAGATTATTATATATTGTACTAAAATAATACGTTATATTTTATTATAATATGTTATAATATTTATAAATTGAAGAAGGTTAATGTAGAATTAAAATAAAATAATAAAAAGTACAAAAGAGACAAAAAAATCAGACGCTATAAGCTCAAACGTTAACGTCTGAAAAAAAAAAATGAAACGTTACTTGCTAATGATAAATGCGTTTATCAAATATGACCACTAACAACGTATTAGACTTATAAAACAGGCTCTAAGTACATAGGATTTCAAAATAAACCAACTTTTTTTTTAAAAAAAAAAACGAGGTGAAACAGCGTCGTTTCTTAGGGCTCAGAACTATGTTAGAGAAGCTGCAGGTGTAGGCACTTGTTTCAGAGAAGCTGCTCGCGAAACAGAGACGCAGAGAAGCCATCCTAAGACGCAGACGCAGCAGCCATCCTCTTCGTCTTTTAGCATCCTCCAGGTAACTCGCATACCATTTGCTTTTGGTAATACTAACAATCTTCCATATGTTTGTTGAGGAAAATTAGCTTCAATACTGCTTAAGTTGTCTCTACTCCCAAACCTTGACGAAGGAGACACTAGTTGGGTTTATACTAACAATCTTCTGAAAATAAATTAGAAATGTAATTTATTGAGGAAAATAAAAGCAAATGAATCTGAAAGTATACTACATGGGCATGGAATATATTTAATTTGTAGAATCCTGCTGGTATTGCATACGCATTCGCAAGATTTAATGGGTCTTAATTTGCTCATTATCTGAAGCTCAGTTTTGTTTCCTTCTGAGTTTTTGTTTTTCCCAGGTATTGATTTTAAAGTGCTTTAGGAAAGAACATGGCATCAAAAAGGGAAAGGGTAGAGGAGGAAGGGCTTAATTTTGAATCAAAAAGGCAAAGGTTGGATGAAATGTCTCCCCCCTTTTCTCCTCCTGACTCCATTGCAAATCCTCTCTCTGGGTTGGCGAATAATTATGCTGACATAGATGAGGAGGAAGATTATGGGAGAAGGGAAAGGATTACTATTAGCGGGGAGATGAATGATGGGTCCCTGAAAAATGGGCATGAATATGAGGAGGATAATGATAGTGATGAAGATGAGGATTCACGTGACCAAGTATTTGGTGGAAGAAACAGTCGCCAAGTTGAGGTTCGGAAGGACTGTCCTTATCTTGATACTGTTAATAGACAGGTATTTCACTTTTCTGGTCCATTGTAGACAGTAATTGTTCTAAAGTTTGCATACATATTTGAATTTTGATAATGTTGTCTGTGCAGGTTTTGGATTTTGACTTTGAGAAGTTCTGTTCTGTCTCCCTGTCAAATTTAAATGTTTATGCATGTTTGGTTTGTGGGAAATATTACCAAGGGAGGGGGAAGAAGTCTCATGCCTATACGCATAGCCTGGAAGCAGGACACCATGTTTATATCAATCTCCGGACTGAGAAAGTCTATTGTCTTCCTGATGGATATGAAATTAATGATCCTTCATTAGATGACATTCGACATGTCCTAAACCCAAGGTTGGTCTAGTTTGCCTTTTTCGCTGTGCTTGCTGCAGACAGTTTTATAGGAACATATTTCTGCTTCTAGTACCATAAGGTATTGGCTGGTGACTCGTTTAATATTTTCTTCTTTTGTCTAATATGTCTTCTGATATTGGCTGGTGGGGAGTTTATCCATTTGTAAAAAAAACAGAGTTTAATGCATTTTGGAAGTTCAAAATTGAAGCTGTGGACCTTCCAACATAATGATTACTTTATGCTTGTTTAGTTATTAGGCCATTAATTTTAATCATTCTGGTGTTTTCTTCATTATGTACTAATTATTAGAGGGGGACATTTGTTTTTGACAGGTGCTGGATTAGGGCATTGCATTACATGTGTCAAAATTTGTTGCTCAATGAATTGAATTATCTACTTATTCTGCACTAGTCTTCTTTCTTCTGCCAGTAGATGTCTTTAATTTAGAGCTGCAATGAAATCTTTAAAGCTTTGGCATTAATCAAGTCTTTTTACGGTTATCCTTTATGATACCATGCTCGCTTCACCAGTTTACCTTGTTATTACATTCCATTCTTTTAAAGATCTAATAAAACACATACACATCTAAGTGCATCACATGGTTCTCTATATGCAGGTTTACTACAAAAGAAGTTGAACACCTTGACAAAAATAAGCAGTGGTCTAGGGCACTTGATGGTTCTAGTTACCTTCCTGGAATGGTATATTTCTTCTTGCTTATAAAAAATGGATTTTTGCATATGGTTGATTTGTAGCTAAATGTTTTATAGCTTCTATTCCTCCATTATACGGTAATTTTCAGGTAGGACTTAATAATATCAAGGAGACTGATTTTGTGAATGTAACAATTCAATCCTTAATGAGAGTTACCCCTTTGAGGAATTTTTTCCTTATCCCTGAAAACTATCAGCACTGCAAATCTGCACTTGTTCATCGATTTGGTGAACTCACTAGGAAGATCTGGCATGCGCGGAACTTCAAAGGACAGGTTTGTTTCTGGTATAGTCATTGCAAATTTATTATTTTTATAGTTTGATGGCTTATCTTTCAAAATGTGTGTCAACAGGTCAGCCCACATGAGTTTCTACAGGCAGTGATGAAAGCCAGTAAAAAACGGTTTCGGATAGGTGCGCAATCTGATCCAGTTGAGTTCATGTCATGGCTTCTTAATACGCTACATGCAGATCTCAAAACTTCAAAAAAGAATATCAGCATAATTTATGAATGTTTTCAGGTTCTTTCTTATCCACTCAAATTTTTTTTTCCTTTAGCTATTGTTGCTAGCTGCAACTTTTCACTTAAGTTGTATTTATTGTCTAATTTACTTTGTTTTCAGGGTGAACTTGAGGTTGTAAAACAAATTCCTAACAAAATGATTACTAATAAGAAAGGAAACAGTGAGGACCAAAACAACATTGAGAAACTTTCATATGGTGGGACTGAGCGAGATGCATTGGTTACAGAAACTTCCAAAATGCCATTTCTGATGTTAGGGTTGGACTTGCCTCCACCTCCACTTTTCAAGGATGTGATGGAGAAAAATATTATACCCCAGGTACTGCACTTAATTTTACGTTGCTTGTTGCATGTTTAATGCTATATTTGTTAAGAATAAAGGAAAGAAAAGGACAAGCGTGAAGTGAGAAAAACGTATGCAGAGTTGAAAATGGCTCTACTTACTTTCTCTTGGGTATAATGAAGAAACGTTTCATCCTCATCTTCTTTCAAGAAGATGACTCTCTGAGAAGAACCCCAAGATGCACAACATCACCACCACCACCACCATCACCAACAACAACACTCCCTCAATCCTTGATACCCTTCTCTGTGAAAAACAAGACACCTTCGAGGAAGAATATTTCGTTGCAAAGGGTGTTGAGTTTGAGACCAGCAACGATGACCCATCATCATTATCAATGAGAAAGTTTCAATATTTGCCTTTGGTTTTGTTGGACAATGACTTGTTCTGGGAACATGATGAGCTCGTGTCCTTAATATCCAAAGAGGGAGAGATCCATTTGCGTTCGTGCAATCTCATTGCCGCTGGACCCTTAGAGGAACACCGTGTTGAAGCTGTGATCTGGATTTCCGAAACTTGTGCACATTATGGGTTCTCTGTGGCCACTGTTCTTGCTGTGAACTACTCTAATAGGTTCATCACAAGCCTCGGGTTTCAGAGGATAAGCCATGGATGATACATCTTACTGCTGTTGCCTGTTTGTCCCTTGCTGCCAAAATGGAAGAGACCCATGTGCCACATCTTTTGGACCTGCAACTATGTTTTTATAGATGAAGTCTAGGTGTTTGTTAATATGTGTGTTTATGTACTTCATTGTGGTGTTTAAATGACCTGCAAGTGTGGTTATGCAGATTCTTGTCCAGTTGTTGCAGATGAGTATGGTGGATTAGGGTTGCAGAATGGGGAGCAATAAGAAAGGTAAGGGGAGAAGAAGAGGTTGGGGTGTGAGCGATGTGGCCTTCCAGTGCCACATGTCATCCATCTGTCAATGCTGATGTGACTTTCCGTTTGTCACATCAGCACTTAACAGAATCAAGTTGACATTAGGGACCGAATGTAGGTATTCCCATATTTGTAGGGATGAAAACAAATTTTTTTTTCTTGGGACCAAAAGAAAAAAGGCCGTACTTTATAGGTACTATTTAAACCTAGTTTTAAAAATGAGTTTTCCCAAACAGGTCGCCATGGTTCCGACCCATTTTATTGCGCGACCCTGCTATGCTCAAATCGCACGATACATCTCAGAGCCGTGATTCAACCGATTCTTTTGTGATTCATGCGAGACGACATGCGATTCTGTTGCAGAAACGAAACACTGCGATTTGTATAGCTGCATCTCGGACTCGCATCGAGTTGCATGAAATCAATCGGGATTCTTACGATTCTAATAACAATGCTTGGAACTATTCACATTTTTACATTCTCATTGCTCTAGATTTATGAATTTTAAATGTACAAAATGTACACCCATAAAATTTTTCCATTTACCTGTGAAGGATTAGTGTAGTCTGAGCTGCTGATCTTTGATTTGAATCCTCTGCTTAGTTCCATGAGGTGAAATCATTAAGTAAAAAATGGTAGAGTTCCACCGAAACCAGGATAATTAGTTCGTTTTGTAATTCTACTCTTCACTTGCTAGTTGATTTTTCAACTTTTACTGAGTAACGTTTGTTTACCTTTTGTCTTGAAGTTCTGTCTGTCTTTCTCTTATTGCTTGCTAATAAGGTTTGCTTTATAGGTTCCACTCTTTAACATACTAAAGAAGTTTGATGGTGAGACCGTCACAGAGGTGGTACGTCCTCATATAGCAAGGATGCGGTATCGTGTTACCAGATTGCCTAAGTATCTGATTCTTCACATGCGTCGATTTACTAAGAATAATTTTTTTGTGGAAAAGAATCCTACGTTAGGTAAGAATTTATGTTGAAAATGAGCTGTAATTTATTCAAATTTATATCAGCATGCTTATTTCTTAGTTCACCCTAACTCAAGTCAATAATTGTTTCAGTCAACTTTCCTGTGAAGAACCTGGAGTTGAAGGATTACATTCCCTTGCCAACACCGAAGGAAAATGAGAAAATGCGATCCAAGTATGATTTAATTGCCAATGTTGTTCATGACGGCAAACCTGGTGAAGGATTCTATAGGGTATTTGTTCAACGTAAATCAGAAGAACTATGGTAAATTCTATTTTCTACTATACAAAAATGCATCAGTCTGAATGGATGCTTAACAATGATAGGGACTAACCTTGATTTTTTTAGGTATGAGATGCAGGATTTGCATGTCTCAGAAACACTTCCTCACTTGGTCGCGCTTTCAGAAACTTATATGCAGATATATGAGCAGCAGCAGTAAATTAGAAGGATTTGAAATCCTTTTTTGAGAGCTACATAACTTGAAACACAATGTGTTCCGAAGCATTAAGAATATGAGATAGAATTCTTACATATGTACCAACTGGTTAACAGGCAGCGATTGAGTTTAGATGCTTGGGAGGAAAAAGACTGATGTATTCGTGATTATTGAAGCTGTCTAAACACGTAATAGGAACTTCTTAGCATTCAAGTTTGACTTTTCCATAATATAGATGTATTGCATAAGGCCAAGGTATTCAATTGAATTTTTCTTGCACTTAAGCTGATAATTTACTTAAGTAATTACGGAATAGGCTTATTCCAGATTTAAGTTGCAATTTTATATTATGCATTCCCCCTTCAGGAGAGGCTGATGGAATGATGGTACTCTAGGTCCGTGAACCTTCAATTGCCTGATGCATGTTATTTCTCGTAACAATGTACAAGTATATAATGTAAACCTACATACAAAAGTTGATGAAATTGTGCAAGTGGAATACGTAATGTCTCTAATAAAATAATTAATAAAACAATATTCCTGAGAAGATAAGTTTAAGAATAAAACATTTTTATTTTTTAAAATAAAAGAGCAAATTACATCCTACCACTCCAAGTTTACTAAAACAAGGTTTAATTATTATGTAGTTCCCTTGAACTATTTAGGAATTTCTACAAGTTTGTAATTGGATCCCTAAACGTATAAATAATTTATAATTGGGTCCCTATATTTAGAACATTGTAATCGAGTTTCTGAAATTGTAAACAATTTTTTGCAATCGAGTCCCCCAATTTGTAAATAAGTTGTAATTAAAACACAATAACATTTTTTACAGTCTACTGAGAAAACCTAATTACAAATTGTTTACACCTTCAAAAATCTAATTACAAATTATTTAAAACTTCATGGACATAATTATAAATTATTTACATCTCTGTGGACTCGATTGCAGACGCTTAAAATATAGGGATCCAACTACAAATTATTTATTAGTTTAGAAACTCGATTACAAACTTTTAAACTTTAAAGTATGGAAATATATTTAGAAATTCTCAAATAATTTAGGGACCTCCAGAGGAATTGAACTTTAAAATAACAACAAATCCCAAATGATAGTAAATTACACTCCACCTCATTTTTCAGTAATAACTAACTATCGATTTAACACCGTTAAGTTACTTAAAAATAAAAGAATTATTTATACTAAGTTATTTGATATTTATATACTAAAAAAGGTTTTTAAATATTAATCTTATGCTTTCTTTCTTACAAAATAAAGATGATTTTAAATTTGAAAAATGAAATATATAATTTGAAAATATTATAAAAGGAGTATAATTCATATAAGTATTTATTTTTTCAGTTCATTATATATTTATTTAATTCCAACTTTTTTTTACTATACAGTAATAAATCATTGATATAAAATATGTATTAATTATGTGAAAAGTTATTTTAGTCATTTAGTTCAACAACTTCTAAATAAATACCATGCTTTCAATTATTTATCTATGAAATATATGGATTGTTATAATAATTATTGTTGATAGAAATGACAAAAAACTATCTAAACAATCATATTTGAGTTTAAGACTGATTATAAAATTTTCAAATTATGATATACAAATGAAATGAATATAATTTGACAAATGTTATGAATACTTTTATGATTTATATATATATATATATATATATATATATATATATATATATATATATATATATATATTTATTATAAAAAATAATTAAAATATCTTATGTTCATCATATAAGAAAAATATATTTCATACTCTCGTTTACTCGATTTAATTATTTTATTGAACCTATAATTTAGTTGATTCTAAGTCTTTACTTTAAATTATTTTTGCTATGCATGATATAGAATATTGTAATATGAACATATATATTACATGTTTTTTGTTTTCAAACTATGTTGTAACCAAAGCAGTTATGGTTTATAATCCCTCAAAGTTTTGATGTAAACAAAAATATTAAATTAGATGAATAAGCTGAGTTGTTATCTAACATATCTTGTTTGAAATACGCAGGAATGAAAGTCCAATGACTTTCTTGATTAAAAGTCTATTGTAACTTAATTTACGGTTAATGGACTTAGATTATTGGACTATGTTTTAAAAAACTTATAAACACCTAACAAATCTGTTTTAATAAGTATGCGTCCAACATTCATTGAGTTTCGCTTATACATATGGGCAGTCCCTACTTAAAAGAAAGCTCAACGCCAAAGAGATAAATAGCAATATTCTAATATTGTCTTTTGTACAAAAAGCCTTTCGAAGTCTGAGCATAGTACCATCGAGCGAATAAAAGCATGTCTGTTCTTGACAAAAGTCTGATTCAACTAAGTTGACTATACTAAGATAAGAAAGACAAAAGACAACTTTCGGGTACAACAGTGAAGGCAGTTCTGCTTTCAGCTATCTGACAACCTACACCGCATTTCAGGAAAATGGAGAACAAGTTATCAAACCAAAGAAGTCTGCACGTGGGGATTATGCATTAAATGCTTCATCAGAATGGCTACATTTATCACCATTGTGAAGAAGACGTGTGCAGACTTGTCGCAAAAGCCCAAGGCTATAAATACAAGAACACTTTGAAGAAAGCGAAAAAAAAACAAGTATATTCACAAGAACAACGCGAGAAACAATCTTACAAAGCTTTCAAGTCTTTCTAAATATCTCTGTGCT
Source organism: Ammopiptanthus mongolicus (assembly GCA_039655645.1). NCBI lineage: Eukaryota > Viridiplantae > Streptophyta > Magnoliopsida > Fabales > Fabaceae > Ammopiptanthus > Ammopiptanthus mongolicus. The sequence goes on from CM077345.1 coordinate 77,540,958, forward strand.
TTAAATATTTCATATTTACTCTCTGGGTAAATATTTTCACATTTAAAGCTTAAACTTCATATCAGACACATAGTAAGTTGAATCTTTAGTTTCAAATCTCTTTTTCAACAAATCTGAGTTTTGCCTGAAGAGATTGGGTAACCTGAATTGGTTGAGAATACTTGTTACCTGAAGAGATTGAGAATACTTGTAAATTGCTAAGTATTTTAGTAGATAAAGCCTTCACGTAGAAGGGACTAAATGTAACTCTTGGACTAAAAGTAAACCAGGATAAAATAGTTGTGTGTTTCTTCTATATCTCTGCGTTTATTTTGTCTATCACCCCGATAATAAACTTGTTTCTTGGCTAAAGTTGTAACTGAAGTTGTGCTCATTCAAGTTGTCCTCATTATAGTTGCTGCTGTTAAAAAGGCTCATAAGAAAGCTACATTGTGCATTCGTCTTGAAAAGTGCAGCAGAAGGGCACCCACCACTCTTCTAAAAAAATATATTGTAGAGATTAGAGAAGGTGTTTGATCTACTCCAGGTATTTTGTGCTTCTCACTTAACCTCTGTTTTTCTTTCTCTTTTTTGGTGAAGTGAAGGTATAAGCACTAGTCCAACAGGAGGAGGTATCAAAACAAGGTCATAATTTCATAAGCATTTAGAAACAAGGAAACATAGTTCATACATGCAAGGTGCATAAAAGCAACAGTCTCACAAGCACAGTTTAAACACTAAAACCACGTTCACAAAGTGACATTAATAAGCAAATTACAATGAATTCAAATATGCGAAAAATCATGAACTAGGCCATCTAATAAGGAAACATATCATCTTTATCATTGACTGGTTTAGGGGATATGAATTTCTCTTTTGGTTTCTCTTGTGAGCCATGGACATCCTATCACACCATTTCGCAAAAATCTTAAGCTTATTCTGTAAGAATTACATCTCGCATTGTATGGCATTGATAGAACCCATGGTAGTCTAAATTAAAAAAAATTGTTGTTTAGCAACAGCCTTTTGCTTGGCATCCATAACCTTTAGCTTCTGTAGAATGTCTAGCAACACAAGGGAGTCAGAATCTTTTCTGATGGCTTACTGTGCTAGTGCTGTGTTGCAAGGCAGGAAGTTAACCGTTTGCTTACTGGGCTTAATTATGGAAAAGCACTTTAACCGATTGCTCTCCCAGAATCTGCTACAGCTCTCTCTGTGGAACATGGTTTTGACCTCCAGGTATGAATACAATCCGTTTTTCCCTATATGATTCAGATTTACATCACAAGATGAAAGGAATATTGGATTAATTGCTTGAGCACAACTTCGTAGAATGATGTTTTACCTTTAGTTGAAAAAAATAGGTTAAACTAATCATTTGGTCCCTATACTTGACACTCATTTTGAATTTGGTCCCTATACATGAAAAATTTTGAAATTGGTCCTTACATGTACAATTATTTTTAATTTGGTCCTTGCCGTTTATTGTTGTTGTAACACCGTCACGTGATAGGGACCAAATTCAAAATGATTGTCACATATAGGGATCAAATTGAAAATGATAGTTACATGCAAGGATCGAATTCAAAATAAAAATTAGAATTTGGTCCCTACATGTGACAATCATTTTCAATTTGGTCCCTATACTTAAATTTCAACAAACGGCATTATGGCACCAATAAATGGTGAGGACCAAATTAAAAATAAATGTAGATCACCCGTCTGATGACTGTCAGTTAAGGACCTTTTAAATGTTCCCATCTGATGACTATCAGTGAAGAACCTTTTAAATGATAACCCGTTTGATGACTATCAGTGAAGGACCCGTCTGATGAGTATCAGTGAAGGACTTTTTAAATGATCACTCGTCTGATGACTATCAGTGAAGGACCTTTTAAATATTCACCCGTCTGATGACTATCAGTGAAGAACCTTTTAAATAATAACCCGTCTGATGACTATCAGTGAAGGACCCGTCTGATGAGTATCAGTGAAGGACCTTTTAAATGATCACCCGTTTGATGACTATCAGTGAAGGACCTTTTAAATGTTCACCCGTCTGATGACTATCAGTGAAGAACCTTTTAAATGATAACCCGTCTGATGACTATCAGTGAAGGACCCGTCTGATGAGTATCAGTGAAGGACCTTTTAAATGATCACCCGTCTGATGACTATCAGTGAAGAACCTTTTAAATGATAACCCGTCTGATAGTCTATCATTTTCGTGTTTACTTTTTTTATGCTTCTTTTCTGAGTCATCACCTGTTTTTTATTCGTCTATATTGCTTGAGTGAAGGTATCATTTTCAAAGATGTTAAATTTAAATGTTTATAATCTTTTCTTAACCCGTCTGATAATCACCCGTCTGTTCTAGCACTTTCTTGCTTCATTTTCGTGTTTAGTTCTTAGTTTGCATGAGTTATGGCTTCATGTATTTCTTTTCTACTTTTTTAATGCTTCTTTTATGAGTCATCACCCATTTTTTATTCGTCTATATTGCTCGTTTGAAGGTATCATTTTCAAAGATCTTAAATTTAAATTTAAATGTTTATACAATGAAGGACCCGTCTGATGACTATCAGTGAAGGACCTGTCTGATGACTATCAGTGAAACACCATTTAAATGTTCACCCTTTTGATGAGTATCAGTGAAGAACCTTTTAAATGATCACCCTTCTGATGACTATGAGTGAAGGACCCGTCTGATGACTATCAGTGAAGCATATTTTAAATGTTCACCCGTCTGATGAGTATCAGTGAAGGATCTTTAAATGATAACCCGTCTGATGACTCTGATAGTCATCAGACGGGTAAACATTTAAAAGATCATTCACTAATACTCATCAGACGGGTTATCATTTAAAATGTTCACCCGTCTGATGAGTATCAGTGAAGAACCTTTTAAATGATCACCCTTCTGATACTCATCAGACGGGTGAACTTCTAAATGATCCTTCACTAATACTCATCAGACGGGTTATCATTTAAAATAAGCCGATGACTCAGAAAAGAAGCATAAAAAAAGTAGAAATCAAGCCGACCTTGTTGAAGTAACCCACCAAGCATTCAGTATTTTATGTACCCAGAAATCAAGCCGTTTCAAGAAACGGTGTTCTTGTGGGGCACTCTGCGGAAGATAAGGATGGCTTCGCTAGAATGGTTGGTTTGGAAGTAAGCAGGAATGTTTGGAGAGAGAGACAGAGATGAAGAAGAGAATGGCTTCGCGAAGGTTGTTGGTTTGCATATCGCAGCAGATTGAAGAAGAGAGAGTTTGGAGGGGGAAGAACCGGAGAAGGGAGAGAAATGAACCGAGAGAGAAACAGAGATGAAAAGTCAAAATTGTTTGAATTTGAATGAGAGAGAAATAAGTTAATCAGAAGCGGGAAAAAGGATTTGCTGAGAGTGTCCAAAAGTGATAGGAGAGGAAAAAGACAAATATAACCTCAATAAAGGACATGTGTCGGCGTTTCAACAAAGGTTATTTTAGGGATTTCCCCAGGTATTGAAATTTCTATATAGATATTAGATGTTACATATATCTCCAAAATGGGACTGCAATCTACATTTCAGAAATTTTGACACATGTTTCTATGGCATGCCCATGCGAGAGAAAATTTGATTTCTCTATTTTTTTTAAAATATTGTCATTATTTTGAGTTTTAAACATTGTAAAAAAAATAGTGGATTGCACCCTTCTTATGCTTGGCACGAGGAAAAATGGAAGGAATGAATGCAATCAGGCATACATTATATCAATATACACTGTCACTTTTCGTTTCTCCTGTTTTTGCTCCTGGCAAGCACACACTATGGCTAAGAAGATGGGAACAACTAATCTTTCTTTTCTTGTCCGGCTGTTGTCTGTTAAATCATTGTTGGAATCTATTAGCTGTTATTGGTTAGATGAGATGGTTTTAGTTTAGTCCATTAATTAACCACAGCTTCTGTCTTGAGTGTAGAAACCCTTATCAATTTCACAACCTACAAACCTGGTAAGCGGTTAAATACCAAAACACATCCTAAAGCATAACCCTAAAAAATAGGAATTATTAACTGTTATCGCCAGATTTTTGAAAATAAATAAGCCGTTGGTTAATAACCGATAAACTTGGTTGATAATAAGAATCAGAAGCTAGTCGAATATAATGTGTTCATTGGTTGCTGATTGAGAAAATTAATTAGTTGAAAGCGTCTGATTAAATTATATGTGTTAAAAGATGGTTTGTGGCCTTATTTGAGACATTTTGTGATAGCCGAAGCTGAATGAAGATGAAAGAATATTAAGTTTCAAGCATTTACAAGTAATAAGCGTTTGTCCTTATAAATTTGGAAATGGATTGCATAGCCGTTGTAATACGTTGAAGTAAAGATGGTGTTATCTGAAATTATGAGAAAAATACGCATAAACGGTTACTTGTGTAAAGTCATTATTACCAAGAGTTTGGAATTAGCCGTTGGGTTGTATAGTCGTTGGTGATATTGGATTGTTAGTTGATTTTTGATTAACTACCGATTTTCACAAGTGGTTAATAAACTATATAGACTAGGTGATGATGCATAAGGTATGGAGGGATGGTAGCAGCCGAAGATATCAGATGAGTAATCAAAAGCAATTTGCGAGCCGTTCCAAGTTCCAACCGTTTTCCTAAAAAGGTGGATGACGGATCTCAGTTTGTTTTAGCACGTTTCAAGGGAACATGAAGACGCTGAAGTTCGCAGGATGCGTGTGTGGGTGGTTATTGACGGATTACCATGAAGTTTTCCTAGAATGTAGGATTTTTAGTTACCCATGGTTAGCCATTGTGCACCAATTTTTGTTCTTTTAGCCACTAAGCATACAATGCTTAATTTTAGGAGGTTGTGGCCAATAGGAACAATTAGCGTAGAGTTAGATTGTAGCTTATAAATACCAAGTGTAAATATTGAGTTAGGCACGATCAATCAATCAAACTCTATTTCAAACTTTACTGTTTTCAGCTTATTTTACTTTCGTAACTTAGCTTACTTTTTCTCACCTTTCACACTAAACACTGTTTGGAGTAGTTTAGGAACCCTCAAGTTAGGAGACAGAATCCTTTTCCTAACGTTATCGACTGTTGAGGGAATCATTGTTATTTGAGTTTTAGCTGAAACTACGGCTAGCACTAATTTCACAGATAACAAAATTGGCACGCTCGGTGGGACCAGATAAGGTGAGCATATTGGGAAGAAGTTTGCCTCTCCCGGTCAGGATCATAGTTGGCGTATGCACTTATGTTCTGGAAAGCACTTAGGAAACATGAAATCTCAACCGCCTAATAAGAATGGGGGAAAGAACACTCGGGACAATGCAGTGCCAGGAGGGACACCATCACCTTCAGAAGTGTCCCCTGCAACCCCTATTTCGCAGAACAATACGCCATCCGTTGATAAGGTTGGAAACTCAACAGACGACTCTAGTCATCCACAACCCATGGTGATGATGACGTCGTTCATCAAGCTGCAGATAGACTCAGGTCTAAATGAACTCATGTATCATATGTCAAGGCAACTTGCTGAAATTGTCAAACCTATGGTTCATAACGAGATACAACAAGCGCAATCAACAGAGCCCAAGCAATGCTCTTCTAGAAACTCGGTGATTTTGGCTAACCCAGGACAATGGGGGCATCCGAATCAATCTCAATTGTATAATGCCGTGGACAACCAAATAGGATATGGTATGCCACAACTTCAGGTAGGGCCGCATCAGATGGTCCAGCCGAATGTAGTGTCGCAGGTACCATTACCAATTTCTAATTGTTTAAATACTATCATGCCTACTGCTCATCCTATAGGTTACCCTAGAGTATTTCATGAAAACCAACCTAACTTTCAATTTGGACAGGGTTTTTTGGCCAAGAGGCCACCAGGAACGATCGAACCTCTTGGTTGGCCGTGTCTGGGACCGAATGCTTCGGCTAACGGGGTTGACACACAGGCTGCCACAAAGGTTCTGAATACGGGTCCATCCACGGGCTATGGAGTCATACAGGTCAGGCCACCTGGGAATATGGCAGGGGAGCAACAATGGAACCATGTTCCATTTACCTCGGCTAGTTCTCCAGCTGTTCAACCTATGCCAGAACAGCCACCTTATGGTCACATGGGTTCAGTTCCTCCGCGAGGAACTTTGTGTAAGACACTAGGAGATTATTCAAGGGAGCATTGATGGAATAACCTTCCACCTCATCCTGGTAGTATCCCAATTGTCCAAGGATTCCAGCATAGAATCCCTGAAGCTTATACGGCTGAGCAGCAATGGGTCATGAACCCACCTCATACGGCTAATCAAGCAGGGAATTTCTGGGCACCAGAGTTCGGCCATCAAGCTATATACCAAGGGGAACTTGCATCATTCAGGCAGCCATCCATCATGTCTAGGGGGAACTACCCTTAGGGGTTGGCAGCTGAGAGTAGGCCTCTTAGTCCTCAGCTAATCGACCCCAATATGATTGCTTCAACTATTAAGAAGTACTTTGGTGTACAATTCAAGCCACTGGATAGACTTGTCTATAGAAAGCCGTATCTCGAGTGGGTAGACAAAATGATGCCTCTTCCAAGGGGCTTCAAAACCCCTAATTTCGCAACATTTTCGGGTGATGATGACAAGTCGACTATGGAACACATAGGGAGGTTTACGGCTCAACGTAGAGAAGAGAATCAAAATGAGTTCTATAAACTGCAACTTTTCCCATTGTCATTAACAGGTACAACTTTCACATGGTATTCAATGTTGCCCCCAATTCTGTTCAGAATTGGGCAGACATTGAGCGATGTTTCCATGATAGGTTTTATCGACTCCAATTGGAAGTTACTATAGCCGATGTCATGAATCTTAAGCAACAAGTAAATGAGCCAGTGGCTGAGTTCATAGAAAAGTTCATAAAATTGGGAAACAGATACAGTGTACGATTCCCCGAAGCTAAATATGCTTCCATGGCTATAGGAAATATGCACCCTCAGTGGAGAGAAAGATTGGTGGCCCAAGACTATACTGACTTGAGTCAGTTAGCTTCCGGAGCCACCAGGATTGAGCAGTTCATTTTTGAAAGGGAGCAAAAAAGGGCCAGGCGAGAAGGGGGCCCACATATGGTCTCTATCATAGAAACAGAAGATCCGGATGAAGCAGCCGAATGCACGACCGATCACACCGCTGACATTATGGCAGCCGAAATCCTCAGGGGTAAATCTTATTCATGTCCTGCTTTAAAGCCAGCCAAAGGGAAGGAAGTAGCCACGTCAGAAAACAAGGTTGAATACTCTTTTGATATATCTAAAGCAGATCAGATATTCGACTATTCATTTAAGGATCAATAGATTCGACTGGCTGAAGGCCATAAAATTCCCTCAGCCGAAGAACTGAAGAATAAGAAGTTCTGTAAATGACATAACTCCTATAATCATTCTACAGTAAACTGTGTTGTGTTCAGGAAAGCTATCCAGAAGGCATTCAAGGAGGGAAGGTTCAAGTTATCCGATAAAGCTGTGGCTGAGATGGGAGTAGACACTGATCCATTCCCAAGCATAGTTATTGAATAAAACAAAAGCCGCATGTTAGGGACCCATCAGGATTTAGTGAAAGGAAAGTTGAGGGCTTGAGGAAGCAATTTGAAGGACATACTATTCAGCCAAGATGGAAGCAGTATCATAGGCCTGGGGGCAGGGTGGATAATCATGTTCAATCGAATAATAGAGGAAAACTGCCAATGGTTGATGAAACTCCTATACCAAAAGGAAAACGGCAGGTAGCCGAGGTTAATGTGAGAGGTGGAATGACGTCACTAAGGGTGGTTGTTAGGAATGAAGAAGATATGAAGCCTCAGAGAATGCTCAAGCCCTCGGCTACGGCTGAAGAAGGAAAATGGCATTTGAATAGGCGTGCTAAGGAAAACAAACCTATCAATTCTATCTGCAATCAACTGATGCGTACTCAGAAAAGAAGGCAGCAAAGTAAAAAATCTATGCAGACAATGAAGATGACTTTGCAGATGTTAGCCGAGGTGAAGAACAATGACAAGAAGGAAGTTCAACATAGCGAAGTGGATAAGGCTCTGGAAAAAGCCTTTTGCCTCCCTCAGACAAAAGAATTACCAGTGAGGGAATTAGGAAAGGATGAAGTACAGGAAGAAGTAGCAGAAAATCAGCCATCAGACGAGCAAGATGAACAGGATTATTGTAACACCCCACTTTAGGGGTCACGATTATTTAACACAAGACGAACTAAAAGCGGAAATATATTAACATATAAAGAGCTTACCGAAAATATGGGTTTTCTCTTTTTTTTTTCTTTCTTTATACTCAAGTTTCGAAAACATATAAGGATGCTTGTACTCATAAGAACAAATACACGTAATCATAAACAACATTGAAACAAATACAAACCTCCCATAATACATATATATATATAACTCACAGTTTTCAACATCTGACTACAAAAGAAAGTAACCAACATAAAGACAACTCAACCTACACTACTTGGAGACGCAGCTCCACAACATAAAGGGGAAGGGGGTACATCCCAAAAATACAGACACTGGGGAGACACAAGAGACTGGCCCAAACAGACACTACACTACTCGTCGGAGTAGTACTCCTCCGGGTCATTGTCCTCCTCCATGGCCTCCTCCTCCTCCTCATCCTCATCCTCCAAGGCCTGCATGTCATACCTACTCATGATCTGTTCCGCATACCGGAGCATCTCCTCATCAGTCCTCATCCACCACGCATCCTGGCTCGTGCTGGCAAGGGCTACCTCAGGAACGTCCTCCGGCACATATTTGGGTACTTCCTCTTCCTCCTCCTCCTCCATCTCCTCATCGTCAGATGAGAGGATAACGAGGGGATTAGTAAAGGATACCCTGGTATGAGTCGGTGTGCTCTTGCGAGCAGTCATCCTCCAGTATAGGTGCGACGTCCATCAGGATGGATCATCCAAGCGTCCGCTCCATAGTCAAGTGTCAAGTCCAAGGCCAAACGGGAAGGTGGATTGCTCGGCATGTCTACTCACCATAGCAAGATGAAAATCACGTGAGTAGTGTAACAACAGAAGTAATAAGGTGAGATTCCGCACATCGCACAACCAGAACAACAGTGATAAAAGTCACGCACACACGCGCCCAAACGGCATACAGCGCATGGGCTTTCACAGCATAACAATTAATTATATGGCATCACAGTTAATATATCAATCAACAATAATATGGGTCAAATGTCAACTCAAGTATACAATGACACAATGCAACATGACTCAGACCCCTACTCCATGGGGCTAAACATAACAAGAGTGGGTGATTGGGAGAACATTGTCTGTGTTATCTCAGCCTACTGTGCCACATCCAAAGATTGCAATCATTATAACGGCTCACACCAGACGTTCTTTACCCAAATCATGATTTGTCCGGTGTCCAGTCAGGATGTCAGCGTTTTTCGACAGGTCACCCACGACACAGAGGAGCTACTCTCTAGCCTCATGTGGTCTCCCCAACCCCAACGTCCTCAAGATCTCCACGATCGTCACCTCCAACAATCGCACCCGCACAAAGGTGTAAGCTCAACTCTCGGGCACAACGTCCAACTCATGTACAGATGCGTATGCATGTCAAGAAAATGCCACAACATAGCACGTACTACTCCATTATTGTAGTACCACGTTTATCTTTTGATAAACCACAGGGCACCCCTACGGCACCCACTTTCACACGACTTGCCATCAGTCGCCTGTCGTTGGTTCCGTTCCTTGCAATCACGTACCACCTCGTTGTTCGTAACACGATGTTCATGTCTTATGATATATTGGTCCATAACCTAGATGTATTTGGAGGATAGGATCCACAAGGATCCCCTTCATCAATCTTCTCACTTGTCTACCAAAGGAACATTACTTATTCTTTATAAGTAACTCTTAGTGATTACACGTTATGGGTTCCTTAGATGACCTAAATCATCAAGGGTGTGGAACATGATTTTGTCATGACCACTAGATGTTAGTACATGTCTTTTACTAAATATTTGTGAGTCCATTTTGGAGCTCAAATAGATTCTTTTAGGAGATAACGCGTGTTTACGCTATTATGGTAAAAGCTCCAAAGTACTATCCTTTATAGTAAGGTAGTTGATGAAATCTCCTTAGTTAAGAATAGTTTGAAAAACTCTATACAATTGCCCATAAGGCGTCTTACTTAGTGTAAAACTCTTTTGAATTGGTTTCCTAGTTCTATTACTACTAGTAAAAGAAAATATACTTCCTACTTGAAATCACCATTTCGTTTTCGAATGAACTATAACTTATATAATTTTGGAAAGTTCTAAAAAGGTAATAATAGTGTAAAACTCTTTGTTTTTAAAGAAAGGCTTGTAAGGATCCCATCTTCTCAAAGAAGACCTATTAATCAAAATCCTTGAAAACTATCTTGACTAACCATGAGCCTCTTGGTTCTTGAAAATCTTTTCTTCAAAACAACTTATTAAAAGGAGCGGTTGATCAACATCAAACCAACTATTCTTAAAATAATTTTCACATAAAGTCAAAAACACTTATTTCACAACACTTGGTTCTTTGGATCCCAAACTTGATTTCTTTGGAAACCTTTTTAATTTATATGCCTCTTATAATTTAGTATGAACATATTAAACTCCTTAACTTCAATATTTTAAGATCTTAACCCTATATTACATAGCAAGGCCGAATGCCCCAAGTAATAAGGATAGGCTTTCTTTTATTTATTTTGCATTGTTGGAACCATTTTAAGTCCATTACAACATCACTTGAACATAGAAGCTTTGGCTTCCCTCATCATACACTACAAGTCCGAATCACTCATGCCATTTTCCAACCAAAAGAAATCATCCAACAACATCCAAAGTAGCTAGAAAATCATACCAAAATATAAGCATGTTATCAAGGCAACTTAGAACATAAACAAGTTCAACATTCAAAAATCCTATCCTTAGGTCTTTGGACCTAAGAATAGTTTTTCACCATGCCAAAATGATTTTCTTCTAGCATATACAAACACAATCATTATATCAACACAACAACATACCATAACATGACAACAAAGTAATGAACTTTATAAGGAAACCCTAGATCTAGGGTTTTCCTTCAACAAAACTGGGAGGCCTTTATCACCACCATTAAGGTGTGATATGGTTCACTCCCCCATTACCTTTGTGAATCTTCCTTGAAGAGAATGAAGGAAAAACTTGGTCACCAACACAAGCCAAAACCGTGGCCTATAGAGAAAAGAACAAGACCATGAACTTTGATTTTCAACATTATAAACATGGTAACACAAAGATATTCTCAAGATTAATAAAGCAAAGGAACTAAGTTAGAAACTTACTCTTGAGTAATGGGTTCAAAAGCAAGTTCAAGAAGCTTCGAACCTTCTTGAATGATTCTTGAATAACTTTGAGTAAACAACTTCAAATAAAGAAATTCAAAAGATGAAAGTTGTTTCGATGGATGAGATGAACAAGAATATGTAGTCAAAATGATGAAATAAGATGGGTAAGGTTTCTTACCAAGGCTGGCCGAATGCAAGAGGGAAGTGAGAGAAGAGAGAAAACTATGAACTTTGGTGTTTGAGTGAGAAATGAATGGAATAGTGTGATTAGGGTATTCTCCCCTCTAAGTGGCCGAATAGTCCACCTTGTGGACTCCAAATTCTCATTCAATTTTGGTCATAAAGAATGGAAGGCCAAGATGTAAAGAGATGGGTGTGTTGTTGCTTATGGAGAGCTTAAGGACAAGATTAACCAAAAATGGCTAAAACATTTTTTCCATTAAGAGTTTGTGTCATAAACTTTCTTGGATGATGATAAAGGAAGATCTTGGCTCTTCTCAAGTCAAAATGGCTGAATTGCCTATCCAATGTAACTAGAATAGTTACATTTTGCCATTTGGTTAGGAATAAGGTGATTAGGGTTTTTACCAAAAATGGATGATCGGTTTTTCACTACTTTTGGTAAATTTTTGGATTTTAAGAAAGCTAATTATCTTCATTAGGAATAATCAACAAGGTAATGGTAAATGTAATTCAACATTACATTCCACTCAATTCCCCGTTTCTCGGCCTCCGGCACGTAAAACGAGAAATTACCCGATACCGATCAAAACAAAACTTTTATCGGTTTTCGTCTCATAACGACAAAAGAAAACTTCACCAACACATAGCCATGGATATAAATCCATCATATAAACATCCACATATATATATAATAAAGTCATACCAAACATAAAGTAGCAATCACAATGTAATGGTGATTATAACCGGTTACAGGAAAACGGGGGTGTTACAAATATTTGTCAGAGTCTTTAAACAAGGTTGAGTTGATGCAAAGTCCTATGATGGGAATGGATAATGATTTCCTCGAAGGAAATGGGAAAGATGGAGATGTATTGGCCAAGGAAGAAGCTGATATGTTGTCTTTCTTTGAGGAATCTTTGCTAGAGACCTTGTTGACTGATGAAACGCTACCTTCAGCCGAGGTGGACGTTATAGGTATCTTGCCCTGTGAATTTTGGGCGGGTGAAGAACAGGCTAATGTGTTGGAGGGGGACGTGTGTGGAGAAGAGGTAGAATGGGCTGTTTTATCTGATGAATCATTTCTTAGGCCTGCTGGGATGACATTTAAGAGGCCCACGGACGAGATGGCTAAACATTTGAAGCCATTATATATCAAGGCACAATTGAATGGCAAGGCATTTAACTGCGTATTTGTGGATGGAGGAGTTGTATTGAATATTACGCCTGTTAGCACTCTGAAAAAGTTAGGCAAGACAAAGGGAGACTTAGTGTCGACTAATATGTAGATGCCAAATTTCATTGGAGATGCAACGGTTGCCTTGGGAGTTTTGATAGCTGATGTTATAGTGAGATCAAAGACTATCAGCTCTGCTTTCTTTGTGGTGGATGCCAAAACTACTTATTGTTGGTGTAAGCCCTAGAAGCTCCTTGAGATTTACATTTGTATCATGACTTTGATTTACATATATTTATATATGAGGCATTTCGGATTATACTACTAATTGTTTAAACGAAGTAAAGTCCTTAGAATAGTTATTTCAGTTCAGTAGAACATCAAGTGCATGACTTGATCGTGAGACCCTATTGAGTAATTTAAGTACTATTCTTAAAGTATTCGTAGTCAAGTATTATTGTTAATTAGGACGAAAATAATACATCGAGACTATTATGTGGGTAGACTGATGACCACATCTCACGGGTCATGGATATGAGATATCAAGTCTTCACATAGGTATAAATATTAGAGTTATATTTATACTGGATTGACCTACTACGAGAACGCTGCATAATAGTTATGTAAGTGTTATGAGCGCTTCTCATGGTAACCAAAGTGAAGTAGTCCTTCGACTTGAAGTCACAACGATTCCTACATGGGGAGTTGTTGGCTTTAATGCTACCAAACGTCATCCGTAACAGGATGATCATAAAGATAGTTGTTGGGCCTGCAATGAATCAAGTTGAGGGATGTGAGTGATGTAGACAGGATTCGTCCCTCCTACATAACAGGAGTAATGTCATGGGTCTCTCAATAGAGTGAGACGTGAAAGTGCATGGCCATGCTGCAATGGGCCAGTATGAGATATTGGGCCCATTTGTGATTACACGTCTACTCGGGAATTGAGAAATAAATAATTGAACTTAACAAGGATGACACATTTATGCCTTGTGTTCAATTAAGACATATGGACGAATAGACATTTACTACACGGTTATTTTGGTTACCGTAAGATATATATCGTATCACCGATATTCTCACTAATTGGGTAACAATGATGTATTTCTAGATGCCGCTCATTGTTTATAATATTAAATGTGATTTAATATTCTTGCCAATTTATTGAGAACCGATAGGGTCACACGCATAGAGCAAATAGTCGGAGAATGAATTAATTTATTAAATATGATTTAATAATATTAATTATAGATTGGGCCTGCAGCATACAAGCCCAATGAGGTTAGGGTAAGTAGGTGACAGTTTATAATGTTGTGCACGTCACTTAAGCGAATAGGAGCTTGCTGCGCATAACCTAGCGGCCGTCACACTTGCTAGGCGCGCCCCAACCCTACCGTCAGCTAGCACGACGTTTTCTCCGGCGGTAATTTGTTTGCGTGGACTACGTGGAGGTGCTGCTCCATTGCAGTACTGGTGATAGCGTTTATCCTCCATCAATTGAGAAGAACTGTTCTTCCCTTGCAGTGATCGCGGTAAAGCTTCGCTACAAGAGGTAAACACTACAATCATGAGTCATGACCATTTGTATGGATCTTTTGGTGGGAATTTTTCCGCTGCGTTATTGTTTTTAAATACGCAAATTCCCAACAGTGGTATCAGAGCCGCTTGCGAAACCATGATTCTCTTGTGTGTTTATATGTTATAACATGTTTTGTTTTAAAAAGATATGATCTTTAACATGTTGTGTATGAAATCGTAAAAGTGTTTTTCGAAAAACGTTTTTCTGAAATCCTTGTTTGAACTTGCGATGACATCAAGTGTTGCTGTCATGCGCACCTTATGTCCAGACGCGTCATAATCGATTGACCTCAATTGTTGATGCCTAATCATTGTGGAAGCAAGGCAAATTCTAGTCAGAACCACAATAATCGATTATGTAATCGATTATATAATCGATTATGCAAAGAGTTTGCATAAACGTTCGTATAACAGATTACATAATCGATTATGTAATCAATTATGCAATTGATTATGGTGGTACAGTAATTGATTATGGTAGTACAGTAATCATTTTCTGAGAAGTCAGAATAGCAATAATCGATTACGATAATCGATTATGATAGTACGGTAGTCTTTTCTGAGGAGTCAGAATAGCAGTAATCTATTATGGTAATCGATTATGAGGATATCAGAAGCGTTGTTTTGAGTGGTTTTTGAAATCACTTAATATTAATAATAATTATAATAATAATAAATATTATGATATTTTATTATTAAATTGTTATTATGTATTTGGTTGTGTATGGTGTATGGTTATGGCCTTAGTCCTTTTTCTTCTTTCTTTGGTTATTTTGAAATACGGCCTACGTTTCGTGCCTTTCTCTTAATTTCCATATGTACATTCTTTTCTCACCATATTCCCCTCGAATGTAAAAGAGGTTTCTTTCAATTGTAATGTTATGGTGGAGACAAGAAGACGACGTCAGAAGAGGACAACTCGGTAGGTGATCATGCTTGGTGAAGCTGGTACGCTACTAGGGTTTTAGATTAGATTCTCTCATTGGCTTGGGAGAATCAATGTGTTAGGGGCCATAACCTTGTCACATTCGTTATATGCTATATATGTATGAGATGCATGTTAGTATATAGTAGGTTAAACAGTTTAACTTATGGTGAGATCAAATTTATAAATAAATCCCTCAAAAGGAAATATTAAGTCACGTTTGAATGTGCCTTCCAATGCATGACACTCGTCAAGACTAATATCGATTGAGCGTAGGTCTGCCAAAGCAGAGTACCTTTGTCTATACTAGTAAGACGTGATGGGATAAATGTAATATCCAATTGTCAACCATTGGGTCTGACTTAACTAAGCCAACTTCAATAGGATTGAAAAGGGCTTAGAGGCATGGTGTTGGGTATTAATCCACAAGATGGATTAGAATAAGAGTTATTCACCCCAACTGATCCAAGAATTACATGAGATGTAATTGGAAAGAGTTTTCTACCTAAATAGCCTAGTTTTGGGGCGATCAGCCAAAGCTGACTCAGAATGAAGTGAAATATGGATCATGATCCCACTAGAAAATCTTCCAACGGGATTTTCCGAGTCAATGGTGAGGGTCATTGATTTGAGTAAAATAGTGGGAGGCGTATTTAATAAAAGACCTTATTAAATATGTTTATGAATGATACTTATATTCTGTATATTTCTGTTGTAGATAACCATGTCTGCAAACCACACGTCAAATAACCTATCACTGCGATCTATCCTTAAGAAGGACAAGTTGTCCGGAACGAATTTCCTGAACTGGGACAGAAACCTGAGGATTGTCCTCAGGCATGAAAAGAAGCTGTATGTTCTTGAAGAACAAATCCCTGAGGAGCCACCGGCTGCTAATGCTTCTAAGGCTGATAAAGATGCTTATAAGAAGCATCAGGATGATGCCTTAGACGTTGGCTGCCTCATGCTTGCCACCATGACCTCTGAGCTTCAGAAGCAACATGAGACCTTGGAGGCGTACGATATGATCGTGCACCTCAAGATGCTCTATCAAGGGCAGACAAGGCATGAGCGGTTCGAGGTTTCCAGAACCCTTTTCAATTCTAAGCTGGCAGAGGGAAGCCCTGTGAGTCCTCATGTACTTCAATTAATTGGGTACATTGAGAATCTTGAAAGGTTGGGCGGCCAAGAGTTGGCCACTGACGTAATTCTGCAATCGTTGCCTAAGAGCTATAGTTAGTTTGTCATGAACTACAATATGCATGATCTTGACAAACCGTTGCCAGAATTGTTGAGCATGTTGAGAACTCCTGAACAAAATATTAATAAATGAAAGGGGAAGACCATCATGATGGTCCAAGCTAGAAAGGGCAAAAAGCAGCACAAGAAACCCATGGATAAGCATAAGGGCAAAGGCAAGCGCTTCCATAAGTCCAAAACCTAGCACTTCTGGCTTAAAGCCTACGGGTGGAGTTGCTAAAGAGGGCACTTGCTTCCACTGCGGTCAGACCGGACATTGGAAGAGGAACTGCCCCAAATACCCGGAAGATAGCAAGAAAAAGGGAAGTGAGACTTCCACCTCAGGTATATATGTTATAGAAGTCAATTTATCTACTTCTGTATCATGGGTATTAGATACTAGATGTGGATCTCATATTTATACAAATATGCAGGATCTAAAAGGGAGTAGACCATTGGCAAAAGGCGAAGTTGAACTACGAGTTGGCAATGGAGCAAAAGTTGCTGCTATAGCCATAGGAACCTATGTATTGATTTTGCCTACCGGACTTATTATTCAGTTGGAGAACTATTATTTTGTGCATGCTATTGGCAAGAATATTATTTATGTTTCTTGTTTGAACCAGAATGGTTTTCATTTTATAATAAAAGACAAATGTTGTTCTATTTACTTAAATGAAATTTTCTATGCTAGTGCACAAATATATAATGGACTTTATGTCCTTGATCTTGATATGCCTATCTATAACATTAATACCAAAAGGGTCAAACCGAACGAGTTGAACCCGACTTACCTTTGGCATTGTCGCTTGGGCCACATAAATGAGAAGCGCATTTCCAAACTCCATAAAGATGGATTATTGGACTCTTTTGATTATGAATCATATGAGATATGCGAGTCTTGTTTATTGGGAAAGATGACTAAAACCCCATTCACTGATAATAGTGAAAGGGCAAGTGATCTGTTGGGCCTTATACATAGTGATGTATATGGACCCCTAAACACATCGGCTAGAGGTGATTTTCAATACTTCATCACTTTTGCTGATGACTTCAGTAGATATGGATTTGTGTATCTAATGAAACATAAATCCGACTCCTTTGAAAAGTTCAAGGAATTCAAGAATGAAGTACAAAACCAACTGGGCAAGAATATTAAAGCACTTCGATCAGATCGAGGCGGTGAATATTTAAGCCTGGAGATTGATGATCATCTGAAAGAGTGTGGGATATTATCTCAACTCACTCCTCCTGGAACACCACAATGGAATGGTGTATCTGAAAGGAGGAATCGAACCTTATTAGATATGGTTCGATCCATGATGAGTCTTGCCGACCTTCCAAACTCCTTCTGGGGACATGCTTTATTACAGCAGCTTTTACACTTAACCGTGTTCCATCTGAGACAGTTGAAAAGACACCATATGAGATATGGACTGGAAGACAACCAAATATGTCTTTTATGAAGATTTGGGGTTGTAAGGTTAATGTGAAACATCAAATTTCTAATAAACTTGAACCCAAATCTGATAAGTAGGGGTGTTCAGATCCAAACCGAACCGCTATAAAACCGCAAACCAATCCAAATTAACCGAAAACCGATAAAAACCGACTCGGTTTGGATTTTTTTGGATGATATTTGATGAGAACCGATCGGTTCGGTTCGGTTTGCGGTTTGCTTTCCTGAAACCGAGCCGAACCGCAACCGAACCGATTCATGTAATATAACGTTGCGCTTTACGTTTACTACCCACGCACACGGCACATCACTGGTCACTCACTGTAGTCTAAAACTTTCTTTTTGGACCATCTTTACTCTTTAGGTGTAACTTAGTAACTTTTCATTTTCAAAAGAATCAAATATATAGAATTCAGTTTTTCTGAAATACTTATTGCTTGAGATAGAACGTGTTTGTATGTACAAATATTTGTCTAAGTAGTAAGATTATTGTCTTCAACAAAAGACGCACTGTTTGCTTGATTTATGGCTTTGTGCCCTTGTAGTATGAAATAAATTAAAAGAGTGGGAAGAGAGCAAACCACATTTAATTGACCATGTTTATTTTTACCAAAGCGAACTAACCGAACCGATCCAAACCGCATTTAATTGGATCGGATCGGTTCGGATTTTTTTAAAGAAGCAAACCGAACCGAACCGAACCGCATGATATTTTACTCTTTGGATCGGATGGTTTTTATACTCAAAACCGAACCGAACCGATCCGCGAACACCCCTACTGATAAGTGCTTATTTGTGGGATATCCCAAGGAAACCAAGGGATACTATTTCTACAATCCTTCTGAGGGCAAAGTGTTTGTTGCTAGGACTGGTGTATTCCTAGAAAAGGAGTTTATCTACAAAGGAACCAGTGGAAGGAAAAAAGAACTTGAAGAAATTCAAGAATCACAAAATAGCAATGGACCTATGATGGAACGGGACCAACCTCCGCAAGATGTTGTGGAACAACAATCTGCTCCAGTACCATAAGACTCGTGTAGGTCTGGTAGGATACGTCACCAATCTGAGAGATATGGATTTCTCATGACTCAACAAGGTGATGTTTTACTCATGGATCAAGATGAGCCTGTGACTTACCAGGAAGCCATCACTGGCTCAGAATCTGAGAAATGACTGAGGCCATGAAATACTTAGGCGAGGCTATCTATGTGTTAGGCATCAAAATCTATAGAGATAGATCATTGAGAATGCTCGGCCTAAGTCATAGTACATACATAGACAAGGTGTTAAAACTGTTTAACATGCGTGAATCCAAGAAAGGACTCTTACCTATGTCACATGGTATATGCCTTTCAAAAGGCACAATCCCCTTCCAATCATGAAGAGAGGGATCGCATGAGTAAGATTCCGTATGCATCTGCAATCGGATCTATCATGTATGCCATGTTATGTACTCGACCAGATGTCTTGTATGCTTTAAGCATAACGAGCAGGTACCAGTCGCTTTAAGCATAACGAGCAGGTACCAGTCTGATCCCGGTGAGAGTCACTGGACTGCTGTCAAGAATATCCTCAAGTACTTGAGAAGAACTAAAGATACATTCCTGATCTATGGAGGTAAGGAAGATCTCGTTGTAAAGGGTTACACCGATGCTAGCTTCCAAACCGATAAGGATGATTCCAGAACGCAGTCTGGTTTTGTGTTTTGCCTGAATGGTGACGCTGTGAGCTGGAAAAGTTCAAAGTAGGAGACAGTTGCTGATTCTACCACAGAGGCTGAGTATATTGCTGCCTCCAATGTAGCAAAGAAGGCTGTTTGGATCAGGAAGTTCATTACTGAACTTGGTATTGTTCCTAGCATTGTGGATCTCATTGATCTCTATTGTGATAACAATGGACCCATTGCACAAGCCAAGGAACCTAGATCTCACCAACGATCCAAACATATACTTAGGCGCTTCCATCTCATTCGAGAGATTATCGATAGAGGAGATGTGAAGATATGTAGAGTACCAACACTTGACAATGTTGCTGACCCGCTTACAAAACCTCTTGCTCAGCAGAAGCATGATGGTCACACTAGGTCGATGGGTATTACATTTATGCTTGATTGGCTCTAGTGCTAGTGGGAGATTGTTGGTGTAAGCCCTAGAGGACATTAGTTCTCCTTGAGATTTACATTTGTATCATGACTTTGATTTACATATATTTATATATGAGGCATTTCGGTTTATACTATTAATTGTTTAAACGAAGTAAAGTCCTTAGAATAGTTATTTCAATTCAATAGAACATCAAGTGCATGACTTGATCGTGAGACCCTATTGAACAATTTAAATACTATTCTTAAAGTCTCCGTAGTCAAGTATTATTGTTAATTAGGACGACAATAATAGATCAAGACTATTATGTGGGTAGACTGATGACCACATCTCACGGGTCATGGATATGAGATATCCATAGGTATAAGTATTAGAGTTATATTTATACTGGATTTACCCACTATGAGAACGCTGCATAATAGTTATGTAAGTGTCATAAGCGCTTCTCATGGTAACCAAAGTGAAGTAGTCCTTCGACTTGAAGTCACTACGATTCCTACATGGGGAGTTGTTGGCTTTAATGCTACCAAACATCATCCGTAACAGGATGATCATAAAGATAGTTGTTGGGCCTGCAATGAATCATGTTGAGGGATGTGAGTGATGTAGACAGGATTCATCCCTCCTACATAACAGGAGTAATGTCATGGGTCTCTCAATAGAGTGAGATGTGAAAGTGCATGGCCATGCTGCAATGGGCTAGTATGAGATATTGGGCCCATTTGTGATTACTCGCCTACTCGGGAATTGAGAAATAAATAATTGAACTTAACAAGAATGACACATTTATGCCTTGTGTTCAATTAAGACATATGGACGAAAGGACATTTACTACACGGTTATTTTGGTTACCGTAAGATATATATCGTATCACTGATATTCTCACTAATTGGGTAACAATGATGTATTTCTAGATGCCGCTCATTGTTTATAATATTAAATGTGATTTAATATTATTATCAATTTATGGAGAACCTATAGGGTCACACGCATAAAGCAAATAGTCGAAGAATGAATTAATTTATTAAATATGATTTAATAATATTAATTATAGATTGGGCCTGTAGCGTACAAGCCCAATGAGGTTAGGGTAAGTGGGTGACAGCTTATAATGCCGTGCACGTCACTTAAGCGAGTAGGAGCTTGCTGCGCATAACCTAGCGGCCGTCACACTTGTTAGGCGCGCCCTACCCCTACTTTCAGCTAGCACGACGTTTTCTCCGAAGGTAATTTGTTCGCGTGGACTACGTAGAGGTGCTGCTCCATTGCGGTACTGGTGATAGCGTTCATCCTTCATCAATTGAGAAGAACTGTTCTTCCTTTGCAGTGATCACGGTAAAGCTTTGCTACAAGAGGTAAATACTACAATCATGAGTCATGACCATTCGCATGGATCTTTTGGTGGGAATTTTTCCGCTGCGTTATTGTTTTTAAATACGCAAATTCCCAACACTTATTCGATTTGGTCGGTAGGGATTGGATCCATTCTAGCAAATACGTACCTTCAACTCTGCATCAATTATTGACTATGTGGAATAATAGGATAGTGGAGACAGTCTTGGCAGACAAGAGTCCGTTCACAGCCGAGGTTCGAGAAACCGAGGCTTTATTTTATTCACCTCACATGGAATCTATTACAGTAGAAGAGGATTATGCAGAAGGAACCTGGGAATCATGTGACTTGACTTCAAAGGGTTTCACAGTAAAAGTGTCGACCGAATCACGACCTTTGGACATTTTTAATGAACATTAAACCCCAAGTTATTGAAAATCTTCTTCAACGAATGACGATGTTCACGGCTGAAAGTAGAATTATTGACACAGGGTCAGTTAAAGGGGAAGTACAGAATGGGGTTGAGGAGCAGACCAGGGGCCAAGCCCATGATGGTAAAGATATACAACCTCCCGTACCTAAGAGATTGCTTACATTTGAAGCACAAGATCCATTAATAGAAGTGAACTTGGGTTAGGCTGATGAACCAAGGATGACTAAAGTTAGTGGTTTGTTAGCCGAAGCTGATAGAGTCAGGTTGGTCGAGTTTATCAAGCAATATAAAGATTGCTTTGCCTGGGATTATAATGAGATGCCCGATTTGTCTAGGCAGTTGGTTGAGCATCGACTACCAATTAAAGAAGGTTTCAAGCCGCATAAGCAGCCAACTAGAAGATTCAACCCAGAATTGTTGCCTAAGATCAAGGCCGAAATGGAAAGATTACTCAAGGCTAGGTTTATTCGAACAGTGAGGTATACTGAATGGCTGTTTAACATCGTTCCAATGTTCAAGAAGAATGGCAAATTGAGGATTTGTACCGATTATAGGAATCTGAACTTGGCAACACCTAAGGATGAGTATGTTATACCAATAGCGGATATGTGGGTTGATGCTGTGTCGAGCAACGAAATTCTCATAGTTATGGATGGGCATTCAGGCAATAATTAGATTTATATAGCCGAAGAGGATGTCCATAAAACTGCTTTCAGATGCCCTGGTTCAATTGGGATATTTGAATTCTTCGTAATGTCGTTTGGATTAAAGAACGCTAGAGCCATTTATCAAAGGGCTATGAATGCCATTTTCCATGAGTTAATTGGAAAAAGCATGGAAGTATACATTAATGATGTAGTGGTCAAATCTTTAGATTTTGGGCAACACTTGCATGATCTAGAACTAGCATTGCAGAGGATGAGGATTCATAGTTTGAAGATGAACCCAGAAAAGTGTTCACTCAGAGTTTCAGTTGGTAACTTTCAGGGCTTCTTGGTTCACCAACATGGCATTGAAATAGATAAGAATAAGGCAAGGGCAGTATTAGAAGCAGCACCTCCTAGAAAAAAGAAAGAATTGCAAAGTTTGATATGGAAGATAAACTTTCTAAGAAGGTTCATCGCCAATTCGGTTGAAAAAATGAAGGCTTTTTCTCCTTTACTCATGTTGAAGAATGCTGAAGAATTGATCTGGGGACCAGAACAACAAAATGCTTTTGATCAAATCAAGCAAGCCTTGGCGAGTCCTCCTGTTTTGGTGCTACCCATGCCAGGGAAACCCTTGAAATTGTACATATCAGCTGCAGAAGGGTCAATCGGCTGCTTGTTAGCACAGGAGGTTGATGATGATTCAGAAAGAGCTATCTATTATCTTAGCCGTTTGTTAAATACGACTGAGTCTAGATACACTCCCATTGAAAAGTTATGTTTATCTTTATTTCATGCTTGTACAAAACTTGAGCATTATTTGTTGCCTAAGGAAGTTTTAGTTTTGTGCAAAATTGATATTGTAAAGTATTTACTTAATAGGCCTGTCTTGCAAGGTAGATTGATGAAGTGGGCCATTAAAAAGTGCATATGCACTTACTTATGTACCTTTGAGAGCCGTCAAAGGACAAGCTGTAGCCGATTTCGTGGCTTAGCATCCCTCCGTTGATGTACACAACCCTTTTGAAGAGATTAACAAGTGTATTAATCTCAAACCATGGATTTTAATGTTTGATGGGTCAAAAACACCGAGAGGAGCAGGGGTTGGATTTGCAATGGACAAAACTGGAAATTTATGTGTCAGCTGCAATCAAATTGTTCTAATAATCAAGACGAGTACGAGGCCTTGATTATAGGACTAAGAATTCTGATATCCCTAAAAGCCCAGTATGTCCAAATAATGGGTGATTCTCAATTGGTTGTTGAACAATTAAATGGAGAGTACAAATGTAATAGCCTCAAAATGCTAGAATATTATGAAACGGCTAACTTGTTGTTGAAACAGTTTGCCGATGTTGTGATAATGCATATCCCGAGGGGACAAAATGACGAGGCTAATGATTTAGCCCAACACGCATCTGGCTATAAAGAAATGAAATTTATAGTTGTTTAGACAGATAATCTTAGAGAGATAATGGTTCTTGATAGACAGCCAGCCGATGATTGGAGAAATGAAGTTTTAGACTATTTGAGGAATCCTTCGGCTAAGGCAGACTTCAAGATCAAACAGAAAGCATTAAAATATGCTCTATATGATGGCGAATTTATTAAAAGAGGAATTGATGGAATTTTCCTCAAGTGCATTGGCAAGGAGGAAGCATTAAAGGTTATGGGAGAGGTACATGAAGGGATATGTGGTGCTCATAGGGCAGGCCCAGTTATAAAGTGGACTTTTCATCAAATGGGGTATTATTGGCCTACTATAACGGCTGATTGTTATAAATATGCAAAAGGATGTGAGGCTTGTCAGTTACACGGTTCTATTCAAAGAGTACCAACAGAGGAACTTCATGCAATAGTCAAACCGTGGCCCTTCAGAGGTTGGGCAATGGATTTGATTGGGAAAATTTACCCTCCATCAACCAAACGGCATGCCTTTTATCATTGTGGCAACAGATTATTTTACCAAATGGCTAGAGGCGCAGCTGATGGTTAATGTTACTCAACAAGATGTTATTGGTTTCATCAAGCAGCACATAATCCATAGATATGGTATTCCTGAGACAATCACAATAGATCAGGGTATTGTTTTCACTGGAGAAAAAATGGTGGCCTTTGCTAAGGGATATGGGATTAAGTTATTACATTCTTCCCCATAATATGCTCAAGCAAATGGACAAGCTGGGGCTACCAATAAGAAATTGATTACCACGATTAAAAAGACCTTGGAAGATAAACCAAAGAAATGGCATGAAGCTTTGTCTGAAGTATTGTGGGCATACAGAAATTCTAAGTCCAGAGCTACTGGTTTAACTCCTTATCAGCTGACATTTGGCCAGGATGTTGTGTTGCCTTTGGAGATCAATGTGAAATCCTTAAGGGTGGCCATGCAACATGGATTAATTTTAGATGACTATCAACAGGCTATGCTGATGGAGTTAGAGTCAGTCGATGAAGATAGGCTGATGGCCCTTGATAATATTCGACTGAACAAGCAGAAGGTCGCTACAGCTTACAATAAGCATGTTAAAAATAAGCGATTTTCCAAAGAATATTTAGTTTGGAAGACTATTTTACCAGTTGGAAGTAAAGATCCTAAGTTTGGGAAATGGTCGCCAAATTGGGAAGGACCATTTATTGTTAGTCAAGTTAACATGCAAGGAGAAGAATTAAGTCGAGGCATAAATGGAAAATACTTGAAATTATATTATCCCTCTATATAGGAGGGTGTAGTTCCAAAATAATGACCACAAGCCGGCCGAATGACTTTAAAACTCAAAAAAGAGTAACAATTAAAGAATAAAAAGCTACTCGGCTGCCACTGGCACATCATCTTTGTCAGCAGGCTCGGATGGTTGGTTCGAAACTGAGACCTCTACAGTTTTAGATTGATCTTCACCAAAGACTCCTGAAAGGATGGCAACTTCTTCGCTGGTTGGGTGGTTCCCCCCTCCTTCTTCAGTTTATCCTACTGTTCCAATCGTATGAGCCTCGTTAGCCACATTGGTTTCTTCATTCATTTTGGTGGTGTCAACTTCTGCAAGTTGGTCTATATCGTTGTATGATGGCTTCATTTGAGGTGGCCGTAACATCAGTGTGTTCTAAAATCAGTACATCAGGCTCAGAGGCAGCTTCGTTTAGATCTTCCATTTGATGAGGGATAATTGGGGAGGTTGTTACCACAAATGGTGGAGTTTTTGCTTCCAAAAGTAGAGCTTTTAACTCCTTCCAAGAACTCCTAGCTATAAGAAGGCCATGCTCTACTGTGGCCAAATCCCCCCTCAAGGCAGTTCGCTGTTGTGCAAGAGGATTGATTTCATTGTCAAGAGAAGTAGATTGACAGTACAACTGGATTTTGATCTTAGCACTTGACTTGAGCTTCTCCTCAATAAGCTTCAATTGAGGCTCAGTCTCAGCTATCTTCTTATCGATTTTGTCTCTCTCGGCTAACAAATTGGCGAGATGATCAGCCAATCTCTTGTTTTCAGCCGTGTCGAACTTCCTTTCGGCTTCCACGGCTTGGAAAGTGCTTAACAGTTGATATTTTTGGCCTTCAAGCTCTGATAGGTGGTTGAGGTTGTTGAAAGCCTTTTCTTGTCTTTTCTTGTCAGCCGAATGGTCATAATGAATATCTCCAACTTTGGCTGAAATGTGGTTGAGGATGGTTTTTTGGTGTTCATTAAGCCGTAATTCCACTACTATTGTTTCATCTTCATGAATTTCTTTGTCTAGTTATTCCTCGATGAGAGAAAGATTTTCATCTATTGGAAAATTGGGGGCAGCGGCTACTGGAGAAATTGCAGTGTCAAAGTACTGGAGGAGCACATCATCTGGTATTGTGTCCTCAGGAGATGCGGTTGTATTTATTGGCGTGGAAGGGATTGGAATTTCTTGATGTTTAACTACTAGGTCATGAAGAATCGGCTGATCCGCTGTTGTTTCTTGGTCAGTTGGAGAATCAGCCAATTGATCTTGACCTTGGGGGAGTGTAGTGGCTTCTGGAATGATGGGATGCTAAAGACAGACATATGTTAGCAGTTTGTCAAAGGATAAAAAAAGGGAAAGAGTTGAGAAGGAGCAGAACATACCTTGATTGCTCTTTTTGGAGTTCTTTTCTTTGGTTGAGTTTGCGCTAAAAGGGAGTCTTGAGGGACAAGTTTCTTGGTTTTCTGGGAAAAGAGAATGAAGGTGTCAGTCAAAATAAAATGAGAAAAGACTATACAAAGTTGAATTGGTTAAGGAATTTACCTTGGCTGACCTTTGGATTCCTTTCTTACATTTCTTGGGGGCAGTCTCTGCAGGTTCATTGATGATGATACCTTGGGATCTGGTTCTCTTTTTTACAGAAGATAATGGTGTGCTATCCGGGATTTCCTCCAAGTTGATGACCTTTTTTCTTGTAACATAGGCCAGCCGATAGTAAGATTAAGAAAATGAAAGAGATGAACTTAAATTGTGATATGTCTGTCGGCTTACCTTTTGCAAGGGAAGATGAAGGAGGGGGTGATGAGATTGGGTTGTGAATGGCTAAAGGCTCTACAACCAAAGGTTCTGATTGAGTTGGTTTTTCTACTCTTCCTTCTATTAGTTGGTTGACCCAATCATCAAAGTTGGAAAAGATTTTGTCCACTACCGACGGCCACCAGTTGAGAAAAGTTGAAGTTATTCCTGGTAGTCGGTCAAATGTTTTGTATCTGAAGGAGGATAGTCGTTTGATGATTACAGCATATTGAGCGGCCACGTCCGCATCAGTATAAATAGGCCTAAAAGAAGGAGAGGCTGGTTCGGAATAAGAAGTGGGAATCTGTTGCATCAATCCAAATTATCTTGCGAGGCATTGGGGATTGTAGTATTCAAATGAAGATTTGTTGTTTCTTGACTTGGGCTTGACCCCACAAAGTAGGTTCTGAGCCGTCAAGGCACTACCCTAGCCAAGAGCAATTTCTCGGCGCACAGACTGCCTCGCAGTACTTTCAAAGGATGTAAAAATCCATGATGGGCCAATCCCAGCTGATATAGTGGGATGGAATTCAGATGAAAGACAATTGAGGGAGAGAAGGGTGTTCACTACCTCAATAGTTGTGTAATTTGATGGGGTGTAGGTGATGAGTCGTTCCCCCAATATTGATGGATTAGGAGTAGGAGGAATTTGGCTCTCAGTTGATGATATGAACTCTGGGAAGTAGTTCAAAATCCAAGTTGCAGAAACCACATTGGGTCTGGGAGGTTGTCGGTCTTCTCACCGCTGCGTAGCCGTTCTACATACAAGAACATGCTTCTGTAAAGTAGACCGAGAAACAAAGGGCCAAGGGCCAATGATCTGCCCGCAGTAATAAGTTGAAGATAGCTCAAGTACTCGGATGCAGATGAAGTATCTACACATCCAGCACAGCAAAAGGCATGGTGTTCGATGTCAAAGACTTCTCCAGTTGATTTGGAATTGGCAGTGATGAAGTTGCTATAATAGCTGTTGGATTTCGAAGATTTGATTCCTGACATTGTCTCGACTGCTTCAGAGAAAGCTGGAACTTCATCACCATGAATTGGAAGCCCAGTAATGGCAGCAACGTCCAACAAGGTGGGGCTCATCATGCCACAAGGGAAAACAAAGCTGTTGACAGAGGTGTTTCAAAAACCGTAGAAGTCGAAGATAAGGTCAACATTGAGGGGGATTTCGTGTCGAAAGAGCATTATCAAATCATAAATGTCCCAAATTTTCCAATTTCGACCTTTTGATTCGGCTACGCGTTCGAGCCATTTGGTGTAAAAAGGAGTTGGGCCAAGTACGAAAGTTCGGTGTTCTTTTATCAATGGTGAACCAATCTCAAGGAATGGGCAGGGCATATAAACCAGGATAAAGAACATTATCAAGAAATAGCTTGCCCTCATCCAAATTCACGATGGAAGGGTTTAAGGCCGTTGAATGGTGAATACGGGAAAGGATTCTCGCGGGTTGTTCAGAATCAGAAGAAGATGAAGATTGATCATTGTTAATGGATGTTGTGTCTTCTGAATCATCATGGGCGTAAGAGTGGTTGTGATTTTGGGGATTAGATTAGAGTGAGACATGATTGCTTGGGAAAGAAGTTTAGTTGAAAGCAAAAAAGTCTTGAGAAGATAAAAGAGGATTAGAATAGCAGTAATCGGTTGAAGGAAAGCATCGATTGATCTGTATACATTGAATGGAGAAATGAGCCGTTGTAATAACTAGCCGTTACTGACAAAAGAAAATCAAGATGTTGTTACGGTAGTTGCGTGTATGGTGTGGCGCTCGAGGTAAATTGGTTATATCATCCAATCTTCATTCCAATTAGATAGAAAATATAAGGGGGCAAATGTTATCGCCAGATTTTTTAAAATAAATAAGCCATTGGTTAATAGCCGATAAACTTGGTTGATAATAAGAATCGGAAGCTAGTTGAATATAGTGTGTTCATGGGTTGCCGATTGAGAAAATTAATTAGTTGAAAGCGGCTGATTAAATTGTATGTGTTAAAAGGTGGTTTGTGGCCTTATTTGAGACATTTTATGATAGCCGAAGCTGAATGAAGAAGAAATAATATTAAGTTTCAGGCAATTACAAGTAATAAGCGTTTGTCCTTATAAATTTGGAAATTGATTGCATAGTAGTTGTAATACGTTGAAGTAAAGATGGTGTTATATGAAATTATGAGGAAAATACGCATAAACAGTTACTTGTGTAAAGTCATTATTACCAAGAGTTTGGAATTAGCCGTTGGGTTGTATAGTCGTTGGTGATATCGGATTGTTAGTTGATTTTTGATTAACTACCGATTTTCACAAGTGGTTAATAAACTATATAGACTAGGTGATAATGCATAAGGTATGTAGCGATGGTAGCAACCGAAGATAACAAATGAGTAAGTAAAAGCAATTTACGAGCCGTTGCAAGTTCCAACCGTTTTCCTAAAAAGGTGGATGATGGATCTCAGTCTGTTTTAACACGTTTCAAGGGAACATGAAGACGTTGAAGTTCGCAAGAAGTGTGTGTGGGTGGTTATTGACGGATTGCCATGAAGTTTTCCTAGAATGTAGGAATTTTAGTTACCCATGGTTAGCCGTTGTGCACCAATTTTTGTTCTTTTAGCCACTAAGCATACAATGCTTAATTTTAGGAGGTCGTGGCCAATAGGAACCGTTAGCGTAAAGTTAGATTGTAGCTTAAAAATACCAAGTGTAAATATTGAGTTAAACTTTACTATTTTCAGCTTATTTTACTTTTGTAACTTAGCTTACTTTTTCTCACCTTTCACACTAAACATTCTTTGGAGTAGTTTAGGAACCCGCAAGTTATGAGACAAAATCCCTTTCCTAACATTATCGACTGTTGAGGGAATCATTGTTATTTGAGTTTTAGCTGAAACTACGGCTAGTACTAATTTCACAGATAACATTAACAAACCAGTAACACCACTAAAATCCTAACAACATTAATCCTACATACTTCAGCAAGTTCCTTCATTTCTCGGGCGAGCTGCTTAGGAAAAAGTCTACTTGCAATGTTTTTGCCCAACTGCACTTGCAACCTTAAGCATGAAACAAGTCAACCTTCCTTGTCCGAAAGTATGGACAAAATTAACTTTCGGATATTAAAATTCGAAAGTATACAAAAAGCAGAAAAACATTCCGAAACTTATCTAAAATGAAAACAAAATACAAACAATTCCAGAATTTAATAGGCTGTGCTATCCAAACGATAGCTTCAGCTTCTAGCGCTGAGTTCTGTTTATGTATTCCTCTTCAGAACCAAAAACAAAAGTAGATAGGCTCCGGTTAAGATAAAGGTGAAATGAGAGCATGGGATTAAAAAGTCGGTAAAAAAGCAAATATCTTGATGTAATAATTTGCCTATTCCTGTTCTGGATATTGAATGCTATCCTTCAAATCATTTTACAGAACTTGTATGTGCACCAATATGGTCCCCTCCCACCCTTCTCTTTATCTTCCAATCCCATGCCAAAAGAATTAAGCCCCACCAAAAAGAGTCAAGAATCAAATAACCATGAAACAATAATAAATGAAGAGATTCTAAAGGCCATTTTATACAGGAAGATGTTCAACTAACCAAGCTCCACAGTTATATACAATATTCGATGCTATGACTTCACTTCAAAACTTGTTTTCTTGGTCCCTCTCACTGAATCGAAAGATGGCAACCTATGTGTCCCATTTGTCATCTCATATTGCAGCATTGAGGCCTTGTCTTCCTTTGCAATTTGTCCCACAGGCACATCATCTGCCTAGGCGATTGGTAGTGAGCCGTGTAATAGTCTTCAATGCAACCAAACTGGCAAAACTTAAAGCTGTGTACGTATTTAACTGGTTTCGAGCTGTTAAATTGCTCTACCCACATTCCCATACTCACATCTTCCATCTTAAACAACTGCATAAAGAAGAAATTATGGAAATATTCAGCCAGAAACAACTTCAAACCAATGGTTGTGCGCAGGCATGGATATACCTGCCCCATGGAAGAACAGAGAAAGTTGTGCAGCAATGAATGAGTTTACTAACCCTTAATTTATGCATCTCAAATTCAGATACAATGTAGCGTGCAATATCGGCCGACAAAATATAACCTGGTCCATTAGCATAGGGTGGGTAATCCTCCTCTGGCCATTCCTGAAAAAAGAAGGCAACAAAATCAATATTTAATTAAATAGACCAAGATTTTTCCCGCAAGTAAACACACAGTTAAGGACCAAGGTTTAGTCCATAACTTCAAACAGGTGATGAGGATGCAACTCAGTGACAGTGATAACTATGAAAAAGGGGACCTAATTGTTGTTGCATGACTCAATTGGAAGTATAAGGGACAAATAAGACAAGCAAGTGCAGACATTCTTTGGATCAGAATATAGAAATATTCTTAATGACATAACAATACAATCAAATTCACAATTTTTTCCACACAACTCCCACTCCTAAACTCTAAACAAGAGCATTGCAAAGGGTTATGATTACCTCATATGTCACTGCCCATTTACCATTGCGCAAGGGTTTGTGGTAGTAGTTTATGTTCCCAATATAAAAGCTCATATCATCCGGAACCTTCCTTGCTTCATCTATAACAGCATCCACTCTTACAAAAGTGTCATCATCACCCTTCATGATATACTTAGCAGAAACTGTGTGAACCTATGAACAATGAAGCACATTTTATCTCACTGAAAATTTCTTCCTATTTCAAACTTCAAATTTTTAATCAATCATTAACTCACCCCATATTCACATATGGCCACTGTTTTCAACACAACAAGATCATAGTTATCCATGTAAGGCACTATAACAATATCACCAAAAAATTCTGCTTCCTTCTTCAACTCTGCATTAATTTCATTTCTCAGGTTCTGTCAAAATTATAATTAAATGTTAACATCCCCCAACTAACATCTGATATAAAATCATAACCATAAAAATAAAAAGCTTGTCAACTTGTCGCCATTACCAGTGCTACAAAGAAACGAGCAACCACTTTCGCAGATTTGATAAGCCTATGCTGCATCCATGATTTCCTTACAGCCATCCGCTCAGCAAAATGATTTCCAGCCGAGAGGATGCCAATGAACAATTCTACACCAGAGTCAGAAAGTGGTGGGGCAAGCCATCTTGTTGACAATTCAAGAAGCCGCTGTGGGGCAAAACTGGGATGTGCTGAAGGCAAAGAGGCGGCAAATATAGAGTGGACATCAATGTCTCCACCCAAAGAAAGCCCAGTGGCATCCTCAAGAGTAAAGCCCTGTTGACATTAAAAAGCAAAATTACGAATAAAGCAAATTCATCTTCAGGTTCCGCTGGACAGATTCAAGAATATTACTTACAGTGCGATAAGGAAAAGAGGCCACATGCCTCCCATCAACAGTAACATGATAGCCCTCCAATCCAGCACTAAGAGTAAGAACAAATAGTTTGTTCTCAGAAAATGGGAATGGCCAGTCAACTGTTACTTTTTTTGTGTGGCCTATCAGTCTTTTCAACCACCATGTTGCCTTAGACTCCTCTTCGTGATTTTCATCATCCTGAATCCACTTCTCACACTTCACCAGCCCATCAACTGTATCCAACATAAGAAATAACTCAGTTTAATGCAATCACAACAGAAACGAATGACCAATACATAGGAAAACTCAACAGCTGAATTGGAACATGGAAGGCAGTTATTAATAGGAAGAGAGGAAAACTCAAGAAAATTATAATCTTCAACATATCCAGCTAAAAAGATAAGAGAGACAAGTTCAAGGTCACTAGTAAACTATCCACCCCTATCTTTTTCTAACATTTCCCCTTCAGAAATCAACATACCATATTACCATACATTATCAAGAAAACAAAACAATTTGATTGAGCTCTACGGAAAGACTACTTATCATTTGTTGGAAGTCAAGTGAAAACCTTCTAATGTTATATATTCTTTTCTTTCAAAAGCAAGTGGGAAGAAGACACATAACATACCAGATATTCTTATTCTCATAAACCAAACATAGGAAAAAGGCAACCACAATTAACATTTTCACAGTAATACCTATTTCGTACATTAATTATGCAAATATAATAAAGAAAGCATACCACACTCAAACTTCAAATAGATTTAAATTGCAGCTGAAGTTGCGGTTACAATATAATATGTATAGAACGCGGTGCTACAAACAAGTTCATTTCACAATCACGACTCATAACATATCACATTTGGCTACCAATTTGGAACCTCAAAACTAAGGCTATCTTTGGATGGATGGAGTAGAGTGTGACAAAAAGACTTTTAACCCATTGTTTGGAAGTCTTTTAAGTAATGAAGTAGAATGGTTAAGGATGAGAACCCAAACCCCTCTATACCACTCAAACCCTCAAATTTTCATACCCTTCAATTTGGGGGGTTTGGGATGGAGTAAAATGTAAACCACCTCATATCATTTGTAATTCACTCCACTCCATTAATTATCATTGTGACTTTCAAACAATGGAGCGGATCCTCCTCCATTCCTCATTAAAACTTTCAAACAATAGAGCAGTATATTTTTACCTTTTCACTCCACTCCATTTTAAACCACTCCATCACTAATCACTCCTCTCTATCTCCTTCAAACCTCCCAAACAGAGCCTGAGTTTCACCTTTTTAAACATGTTTGGTAAAATTAATTGTCAGTTAGTTGTAAATAAGTGTGGACCAAAGTTTGGTTGAAAAAAAATACTACCTTCATCAAAATGCTACCTTCAATTTCCTATCTTCTTTCATGGTCAATTTAGTAATTACACATCTAAAAGTCATTTTTTAACAATGCAATTCATTCAACCAAAACCAATTTTTAAGAATCAAGTGTCCCAACAAACCCACTTTGCAAACTAGAATTGAAACTCGCACTTACCAGAATCTTCATCAGCCTTTGATTTCCAACCATCACACCTAAGCGCCGCACCCCACTGCATCCTGTAACACGTGTTGAGCTCAATCACTGGCTTCCCACTCCAATCACCCTTCAACCTCGGATTAAAGTGAAAAATCCTAGGTGGTTCCTCCCCATCCACCGCCTTCAACCCTTGCAACTCCACCATGAACTGCGAAACCATCACCGCCTCATCGTCTTCCTTCACCATCGATATCCTCGGCTCCAATTCCACGTGCGCCGACAACGGCTTCCCCACGATTGTCACGTGCGACCCCAACGTCAGCCCACACGGCAGCGCCACCGCACCCGCGAAACCCGATCGGGACACCGAAATCGAACCCGGGCATGACTCCGATCGGTTCTCGGGTTTTTCTTTAATAGTTTTAAGGCTACCCGATTTCAGCTCTTCCCAGAGGCTCAAACCCACTTCGAGTGCGTGCTTAGCTACCTTGTAGAGCTCCGAAGACCCGTACTTTCGGGTCGGGTCGAAAGTGGTGTCGTCGAAGACTAACCCGGACACGAGTTTGCGGCGACCGAGTTGACTCGGTGCTTGTGCGTTTTGGGAGACTCGTCTGAAAGGGCGAGTCGGGGCTTCTTTTTCTTCGAGGTTGTGTTCGCTGAGAAGCCTTGGAGGGCGTGTTGTGACGAAGTCTTGGGTTATGGAACCGAACCCGCTTTTGAAAACGAAGGGGATTTCGACCGTGACTAGGATAAGGTACAAAACGGCAACTCCGATCAGAAACTGAATCGACCGTTTTCTGGTTAACGACAACAGAGTCTCAAACTTTCTCTTCATCTCTGAGATTTTAATTTAGTAGCACAAAGCCGTTGCCGAAAGCGTAACCCTCTTTCTCTGACGTTAAAGTTAAATGGAAATAATAGAACAGAGCCCAGAATAATAAACAAGCATGAGAGGAGAGAGAGAGGGAGAGCAAGTTGAGTCAGCGACAGAGAAATTTGAAAGAAACGCGGATGTTAGGAGTAGAAGAGTCTAAGGTCAGGTGACGTTAGCAATTTCTGGGAAACTAATGAGAGGAGAATTTTGATTTTGGAGGTGATGGAAAATATATATATTTTTAATATAATAATAATGGAGAGGAGAAACGGCAATGGATTTGAAATATTTTTTAAAGGAAAATAATAATGGGAATTGAATTTTCGTCCTAGTGGCTGGGACAACCGTGAGGGGTCCGACCCCACCCAGCATTAACGTCGGTTGCCAACGGATTCCTTTAAATTTAAGGAGAATGTTAACATTGTCTAAAAATCAAGGAGAATTTTTACGGGAGTTTTAAAAATAGGTTTAGGAGAATTGGTTCATTGTTATAATTTTTTTAAAAAAAATTGAAAATATATTTTTGAACTTTGATTCGATTTATTTAACAGCTTCAGGATTTGAGTGATTAAAATACACTCAATATATATTTTTGGTTAAATAATTTTATCAATTAGGACATATCATCTCAGTTAAATTAACATGGGTCTAACTTGAATGTTTTGAATTATTATGTATCTTAGAAACTATATTTTCTCTTTGACTTGTTGATTAATATCTTTATTAATATGTATTTATAATTATATATATATATATATATATATATATATATATATATATATATATATATATATACCGATTCGATCAACGATGGAATCTTAAACCGCTCTTCTTTCCGGTCCTATCAGTTGGACCGCTTTTTAAAAGTTAGTTTTTAGTTAAAATTAATGTAGGGGTCTTGTTGGGCACTCCTTAAGAATTGATAAAAGGACTTTGTATTGAGAAATTAAACATAATACTTTTCAATATATTGCATACATAATTTTTTTATACAAAGTTTTCTCTTTTTTATTTCTAATGGTGCAACTCATTGGAATTGCTTAATTTCTCTTTTTATGGGCCCTATTGTGCCACCTCATTACCTTTTACTCTATGTTATTTTAAGCAACTCTCCATTCCAATGGTGCAACTCTGAAAAGTTCATCAAATGGGTCACACAAATTACCCCACATCTTTATTTACAATTATTTTTGTTTCAACATCTATTGGAAGGTATTTAGACGTAATTCTCTATTATTCTTATCTCTCTTTTTTTATTGGTGGTCTTATATAAGAACTAGTTACTTATAGAAACAATTGTCATTACATGTGGATGTAACATCATCTTACTTCAATGGTGCAATCCAATAAGAACCAATTCTTATTTTTAAGAAAAAGTTAAACAACTCTCATTGAAGTTGCTCTGCTGGTATTGATTAGTATTCTTCTTAATGTATCTAATATTTGAAGAAGTGATATACTTAATTTTCCAATAAAAACTTCTTTTTTTAATTTTTAACTAGTGTCACACTAATTAGCATCAACCTTACTTCAATAATTATAATAATTACTACGGTGACTGATGAATTGAGATGAAGATTGCAGTTATGTCAAGTCAAAACAGTACTAATAATAATATGAATTTAATTTTGATATATTGCTATTGCATAGTTTTTTACACCGTTAATCAATCATGCATCATTTAATGTGTGAATTTTAAAATAGTTATTATAGGAATCAAATATTTTTAATGATGTGTCAATAATGAGTTGATGCCATAAAAAATCTTTAAAATGATCATGTATTATATGGAAGTTAAAATGGCAAGCTTTTATTGGGAGGATATGTATTTAATGGATTGAGAGGTACTGCATTTAGTTTTTCAATGAAAATTTATTTTTTATTGATTCATTAATCAAGGGCTTAAGAGCATTGGTTAGCAAGACCCTTATAATTAAATCTCATAAACATAACTATAACCATGATCATAATGAAATCATCATAATAATAATAATTAAAAAAACAATTATGCGAAAGTGAGATGGATTACACCCCTAATTGACAAATATTGTGTGTTTTGCTGAACTTTTTTTACTTTTCCCTTCCCTCATTTTGAGGTCATTTTCCTTTGCCTTTGAAATCATTACATAAGAATAAAATTATGGTTAAACTATATTTTTGGTTTTTTTATCTTATTTTTAGATTTCGTTTTGGTCCTTTATCTTTAAAAAGTTCCATTTTAGTCCTTTAACTATCAAATGATATACAAAATGATCATTTTTGTCATGTTTGTTACAAACGACGTTAGTTGGAGCTTATGTGGCAGTTAACTCATATCATTGGCATCTAACATTACAACTGGAGTTGTGATGTCGATATTATCATTGGAGGATTGCCTTCTTCCCTAAATTAAAAGGGGTTTTCAGCTCCAATTTGGAAATTTAGGGTTCTTCATGTGTGTCATCTTCCTACTCAAAAGCACTGAAACCAAATATGGTTGAGTAATTCCATGTAATTTCATCAAGTTGCTTAGGTGAGAATCGGATGGGTTTCTCTCTATAGATGTTGCTTAGGAATCTTTCCATAGTTGCAAATCAGCTTTTGAATCTAGTGGTATTACTAATTTGATTTTGCTGGTTGAAGGAAATGACTTCGAAACTTTATGATCCTTCTTTGTGGTTGGAAGTTGGGTGTAAAGTTGGAAATGTTGTTCCTGCCTTCTTCAAGCACTCAAGTATGACATATACTATTGTTATAATTGAGACAACCCATTGTCCCATAAAAGAACCTAAATTGTTAACTAACCTTAAACGTATTGTAAGCGTTAGCGTTCTTTATTAACAAAACGAAGCGAAGCGGAAAAGATAAAAGCAGAAACAAAACTAAACAAAAGCATGCACACATCAGAGCAACGCAGCTAAAAAAAAAATTAAGGGTATATATACATGCATCAGTTGCCCCATCAGCAGGGCTATAGTACTATATACAGGCAGAGTACATCAAAGCTGAACATAAACAAAAATACATCAAAGATAACAGAAAAACTCTCAACTAACAGCACTCACCACTCCTACTCAAAAATACATCAAAATCCTCACATCACACTCCTACTGCAAACGCACAAGCGGGATTGCCCAATCAGCAACGCGGATGCCCTAAACTACCTTGTCCCTCACCATAAGTACGCCTATAAACCTGCAAAGGCACATACTCTGATGAAGAACTAGATACGATGATCCTCCGTCGTCTATAAGTCCTAAGGTACTGCTCCGTCCTCTGCCTCTACCCGCGTAGTACAAAACCTCGGCGGCTGGTGACTTGAGAAGACGTTGGCTCTGCCAATAAGTTCTCCCGCACTGGTGGTCTCGGCGGATACCACATCTCTATGAAGGGTAGATGCTGCAGTACTCGATACGGTCCGATGATGTCTCTGAAAGGTGTAGCACAGTTCCTAAACCGTATACTGATGGGACCAGTATAGACGGTAAGGAACGTGGCAGGGTCAACCTGCTATCCTCGATCATCATGGTAGATGATCTCGATGCCTCCTAGCACTTGCGTCCTCAGTGCCGTAGTCCCCCACGGGTATTGCCTCCAGTCCATAACCCTCCAGCTGCTCGTCGTCTGCTCGCGAAGAGCGGTAGACATACACACAAAGAGATATATGGAGATAAGGAACATGTATATCATCAAGCATGGGAGAGGGGAAATAGTATAGCATATACACACGTAGCACACATCAAATAGAAAACATGCAGCATTCCAATAACCATCTCTCGAGTCACGCGTCACATCCATCTCAAAGATTGTTCTCTCAGATCAAATCTCTGCGAGGGATACTAATCTCTACATGCATGTCGGTCGATTTCAACACGTCCCCAATTGAACATACATGTCGGGACAAGTACATCACATCACATCATTTCATGTCGTCCCTAATTGGACATCCCGCTTTGGGACAGGTGATACACATCTCGTTCCCATTTGGACATCCCCCATTGGAACAGGTGGAACTCATCACATCACATTTCACATAACGTCCCCAATTGGACATCCCGCTTTGGGACAGGTGTTACACATCACACCCCCATTTGGGCATCCCCCATTGGGATAAGATAAAGCATCGTGATATGATATGCAGTAAACATCCATCATAGGTTGATATCGTAACCTCACACCTAAGCACTCGACCACAGCCATGATGCATTGCATCCACATCATCATCATCACGACGCCTCGCGTCCACCAGCCACAACTCCCCAGTCAGAATCATGACGATATCAACCCGAACAACACATCAACCTCACCATACTCTCATTAACGTCCAATCAATCAATCACCAGATAACAACATCATAGTAACAGGCATTGCAACATATATATATATCATATAGGCTGATAAACACGAGCCACATAGACAGTTTAGCATGCACATCACATCAACCTGAATATCAACATCATCTAGCCTAGGGTATTGACTTAACGATGATAGCCCCAAAGATACCTATACCTAGAGTTTAGGTATTTTGCCACGGGCTCAACTTCTAGTAGGGTTTAAGGTTCCCCTACACATACATACATTCTATACTACGCTTGTCTTCCCAACGATAACAGTTTCTTTCTCCCCCACCTGAAAGATTGCACGACCACGACCACAAACGCAACCACGATCACAACACCACCACAACCACCACTCAGCTGCCACAACCACCAAGGCACAGCCACAGCCTCCTCCATCAAGCTAGCACCACCACGACCTCGAACTTTGCCCTAAACACGGGATCAATGTGTAAACAACATCACTAACCTTAGGAAATACCAAAACCAAGAAAGATTCAAGGTAAAAACTCGAAAAACATGAAGAACACAAAGAACATAGAGGTCGATGTGTTAGAGATTCGAGCTTACCTTCGAGGCATCAAGAAACCAATTGGTGGAACTCGCAGTACTCGAAGCCCTAATCATAGTGTTGAAGTCGGAATCACGATCCGACGCCTCAATCTTCCCTGAAATCACTTTCTCTCACTAAAACCTCTGGAGTCTCTCTCTAACTCTGAACTTGCCAAAAACTGAACTGATTTCGTGCCAAGTTAAAAGAGAAGATAAAGTATAAGTGATGCTGCTAGACTGGCCATGCTGAAGCGTGCAAGTCTGGAGCGCTCAAGCGTTCCCACACTTCAACGTGGGACTTTTCCACGCTGAAGCGTGGAGCGCTGATGTGTGCACCCCTACGAGTACCTCCTTCCACGCTCTGATGTGCAACTTCTTCACGCTCTGACATCAACGATCAACGTTTGATCATAGGGTTTCTCCACGATTAGGCATTGGGCGCTGATTTGGCTTGTTCTTTCACGATTTTGCATGTTTTGAGCTCATCCCAAAGCCAAATTGTCCAAATTTGAACCACAGCCTCCTCAACATATAAGGAACATAATTAAGCCTTTAAACATGGTAAATTAATGTCCCACGCCTTAAACAAGAAAAAAGGTGTTACATTACTACCCCCCTTAAAAAGAATTTCATCCCCGACGTACCTTTAGAACAGATTCGGGTACTGTTGTCACATGTCCTCCTCTGTTTCCCAGGTAGCATCTCCTGTTGTTGTATCCCATAAGACCTTGACTAAGGGAATTTGCTTTCCGTGGAGTTCTGTCACCCTCTTGTCCTCGATCCGTAGAGGCAGCGCCTCATATTCTAAGTTCTCTCTTATTTGTATTGATTCAGGCTCTATCACGTGTGATGGATCGGGGTGGTATTTTCTGAGTTGGGATACATGAAAAACATCATGAATATTGGATGGATTGAGAGGTTAAGCAGTTTGGTAGGCAACTGGACCAATTCGACGAAGAATTTGAAATGGTCGAATGAATCTAGGGATAAGCTGTAACACCCCTCCTTCTCGGGTGTCACTTTTGTAACCCCCAAACAACATAAAGTATGAAAAAAAGATTTTGTTGGCTTACTTTCGGAAAACATATTTCTTTTTCTCAGGTCTTACCTACTGTAAAAACGTGATAAATTTTTTCCTTCACACAACACTGAAGAACATATACTCAAGATAAGTATTAACACCACTCATATACGCATACATGTATTACCAGTTTAACAACCCACATGGGAGACCCTGGACAACACGTTCGTTTCCAAAATGTATTGACAGGAGTAAAACACTATAAGTCCAAAAAATAGGCAATGTTGGGTCCGAGAATCGTATCTCCGAAACCCTGGCCATCAGTAGCCACACACAGACTAGCTAAAAGACACTTCCTCAAAAGAAAACCCTAAGCTGGTCTAACCCTAACGAAAGATGTACTACCTAACATACGCCGCATCACTAAGACTGGGTCTCATCTTCAACCATCCATGCCTCTTTGCCTGCAGCATCGAGCAGATCAAGCTACTGAGTCCCTAAACGACCCTGGGGACTGTTGACAAACATTTGTACATGTATTAAAAAACACAACAGGGTGTCCAACATGTATAGGCAAGGGTGAGAAACCAATATATGAATCCAAAAACGACAACTACATACCCAAACACATACAGCAGATTCATATAAGCATGTCTCACA
Organism: Ammopiptanthus mongolicus; assembly: GCA_039655645.1. Taxonomy (NCBI): domain Eukaryota; kingdom Viridiplantae; phylum Streptophyta; class Magnoliopsida; order Fabales; family Fabaceae; genus Ammopiptanthus; species Ammopiptanthus mongolicus. Next base: position 77,582,168 of record CM077345.1, read on the forward strand.
AAATATCATCATGGATAACATAGTACAATATATCAGAGTACTAATAGTAAAAACAAAAGGGCCTCGTGCCCAACAGTCAACGTTATTTTCAAAACGCATGCATGAACACTTCCACATATCTCAACTAACGTTCAGTTCTTAATTTCTGGAAATCCTATCATTATTCGAAATGTGCTGATCAGGCTCCAAAATCATTGACTCGCAGGCAACAATGATTAACACCAAAATTGGCCCAAAACATAAGTACCTGAATCCCATGACATTACGCGATTCTCACATGGGGGCACAATCAAAGGTACTTAACAAAAGTAATCAGGTCATACTATATTGTCCAACTCAAGGTACAATACGTTCCCAGAACACGTATGACACCATTGTCCATCAAGGCACAATGATACATAATGACATAAGTCATCCCACGTTTCCTTGCCATCAAGGTCCCCTCGTTTCACGGCACATCTGCTCAACACATATGCATGAGAAAACTATTTTTTTTCGTCAATTTATCTTTATCGTATCATTATTTCCTTGTTGAAGCATCAACGCTATCAACCACCACAATATTTTAGACTCTTTAAGCCGTTACAACATTTTCTCAAAATTGGATACATAGTCCAAAACTCAAGGAGGACATATAGTCCACAGAGCTCAAATCCAAAAATCCCCAACCGATGCACCAGTTTCGGATTTTGGATTTTACAGCTCAAAACACGCCCACAAGCCTATAAGACCACAAAGAATGTCCACAAGCCTACAGGACTAATACCCTAACACGGATCCTTGATCCACGTGTTCTGCAGAACTCTAGAATCCCGACGTCTCGATTTCTAGGTTCAAAACCAAAAATCACATTTCTCTTTAAAACTCAAAAACCAAAACCCAAATCTCTGAAACTGACACAAAGCCTTCAGGATCAGTTTTCCATAAAACAAAACTCGTGGTTAAAAACCACTTCTTTTCTCTTTCGTCGTATTTCGGTAAAACGAAAAGCTTTGAAATATGGATCATAAGACAAAACTCTCTCTCTCAAATAATTTGAAATCACGTTTTCCAAAAACACTTTTTGCTCAAAAGAAATTACATTATTATTTTAAAAACAAAAAGTTTCCAAAAACACTATTCATCCTAACAACTTCATTTTTCTTCATTGAAGTCAAATTTTCTCCATTTTACCCTTTTAGTCAACTTGCCCTTAAAAAGTAAATATTTATTATTATTTTATTTCAAAAAGGCAATTTATTCCTTTTTCTCTCAAAGTTCATTGAAAAACTAATTTAATATTATTATTTTTTTTTATTCCGCATCCCGAGCTTTTTAAAGCTTTTATATTACATATTACCGGATTCTAACCGGTGTTAGATCCTTTTATGCAATTTATCATCATCACAATCACAAAATACATCCATACATAATGCTTTATGCCATACCACATAATCACACATAAGCAGGTATTTCAGGCATAAACAAATATTTCAGGCATATGCAATCATCAGCAGATAAATTAAATCACTCCACAATAAATCAAGCACAGATAAATAGTTACACTCCAATTACACAAATACAGCACATAGCTGTTGGAATTGGAATTCCTCAGGTTTATCCCCTTTCCCGTTGAAGTTACTCCTTCGAGTAAAAGTTGTTCAATCGGCCCGCGAATTCTTCCGATTCCTCGCCCGAACACAATAAACAAAAATTTCTCATATTCTCTACCTCTAGGGTTCGGCCTTGTGCCACAAAAAATAGCTAGGGAGATCCAAAAATTCCCACCTCTGGGATACTATCCTAACTAAGTGAGATAACCCTAGATACAAACTTACAACACCAAAAACCAACAAAAACCTACTCACCCACTAAGTGTAGGTTTTGGCCTTCACTCACCATTGGAGCTAGAGAGCTCCTTTGGTTTCCAACTTTTGGATTATGGAAGGATACTATGAATCTAGATCAAAGAAATTGGCTTGGTATTAAAAGGATTTTTCTACAATTTTTCATGGATTTTTGAAGTTTTGTGGGTAAAAACCCTATCCTCCATGAAACTAAGATTTCAAGAGATGAAGGAGAGATTGAGAGAGATAGGAGAGAGTCTTTACCTCCTAGATGAACTTTCTTAAGAGAATCAAGCTTGAATCACCAAAAACTTCGAGTTTTCAAGCTTTAAAAGATGGAGAACTTTGAAGAACAAAGAGAGAAAAGAAAGAAAAGTGAGGATGGGGGAGAAAGAGGAAGTGGCCGAATGGCCTTAGGTGAGGGTGAGGTGAGTAAGATATTTTTTTTACTCCATGGCAAACTTGTAATTACCATAAGGACGTTTTGGTAATTTTGTTAAAACACCAGGGGCATTTTGGTCATTTCGCGTCCAGATATTTTGAAAGTCATCATGACACTGGCATGAGTCCCTAGGTGACTTGACACTGATGTGACATCAAGATTATCCGTTCGCGGGTCCCGTTAAATCATTCTACGGCTCCAATCGTCTCCCATTTCGATTATTGGCCCGAATATAATATATTATTTTCATTTTTAAACGTCAGGACAGATTTTAGCAAATATGTAGAGGATCAAATTCTAAGACTAATGGTTCTGACCGTTAGTCAAAATTAGGTCTTTATAGTAGCAAAACACTACTATTCGTAAAAACGTAGACCGGGCTCTGTTTGAGTTTTCGGCCCAAAATTTAATCGTAGGTTCCTACGATCGCATGGAGCATGAATATGATTTTAGTTTTCCCAAAATCATTTTCTAAAACACAGATAAAAATATAAACTCATTTATATAGTTTACTGGTCTTAGAAAGTGTGAAAAATCAGGGTGTTACATAAGCTTTCAAGATTTGATTGTTCTGCCAATTCCAATTCTTGGAGTGACTCTCATAAAGACATGGACGCCTTCTTGGAACTCCACGGGTCTCCTCCTCTTGTCGTTGTAGCTCTTCTGTCGATCTAGTGCAACCTTCATATTTTCTCGAATTTTCTGAACTTGTTTCGTTGTTCGTTGCACCATCTTCGGACCCAACAACTAATTCTCCCCGGATTCATACCAGCAGAGCGGTGTCCTGCACTTTCGTCCATACAATGCCTCGTATGGCGCCATGCCAATACTCAAGTGGAAACTATTGTTATATGTGAATTCAATCAATGGAAGGAAATCGTTCCCACTCCCCGTGTTTTCCAAAACACATGCTCTTAGCAGATCCTCCAAAGATTGAATTGTTCTTTCCAATTGGCCATCTGCCTGTGGATGATAAGTTGAACTCATCCTTAGCTTAGTTCCCAAAGCACTGTTTAGACTCTGCCAAAATCTTGATGTAAATCTCAGATCCCGATCCGAAACTATACTTGAAGGCATTCTGTGCAACCTTACAACTTCCTTAAGATAGATTTGGGTTAACCTCTCTAGAGAATAACTCTGGTTGATTGGCAAGAAATGAGCATATTTCGTAAGCCTGTCCACAATCCCCATATTGCATCACCCATTGTCCCATTAAAGAACCTAAGGGATTAACTAACCTTAAACGTATTATAAGCGTTAGTGCACTTTATTAACAAAACGAAGCGAAGCGGAAAAGATAAAAGCAGAAACAAAACTAAACTAAAGTAAGCACACATCAGAACAACGCAGCTAAAAAAACATTAAGGGTATATATGCATGCATCACTTGCCCCATCCACAGTCAGAATCACGATGGTATCAACCCGAACAACACATGAACCTAACCATACTCTCATCAACATCCAATCAATCAATCACCAGATAACAACATCATAATAACAGGCATGCCAACATATATATATATCATTATACAGGCAGATAAACAGGTAGTCACATAGACAATTTAGCATGCACATCACATCAACCTCAATATCAACATCGTCTAGCCTAGGGTATTGATTTAGCAGTGATAGCCCCAAAGATACCTATACCTAGGGTTTAGGTACCTTGCCACAGGCTCAACCTCTAGTAAAGTTTAAGGTTCCCCTACACATGCATACATTCTATACTACGCTTGCCTTCCCAATGATAACAGTTTCTTTCTTCCCACCTGTAAGATTGTGTGACAGCGACCACGAACGGAACCACGATCACAACACCACCACAGCCACCACGCAACTGCCACAGTCACCAAGGCACAGCCGCAACCTCCTTCTTCAAGCTAACATCACCACAATCTCGAACTTTGCCCTAATCACGGGAGCAACATGTAAACAACATCGTTAACCCTAGGGCAATACCAAAACCAAGAAAGATTCAGAGGAAAAGCTCGAAGAACATGAAGAATATCGAGGTCGACATGTTAGAGATTCGAGCTTACCTTCGAGAAATAGAGAAACTAATCGGTGGAACTCGTAGTCCTCGAAGCCCTGATCATAGTGTTGAAGTCGGAATCACGATCTGACGCCTCGATCTTCCCCGAGATCACTTTCTCTCACCAAAACCTCTAGAGTCTCTCTCTAACTCTGAACTTGGCCAAAAACTGAACTGATTCCGTGCCAAGTTAAAAGAGAAGAGAAAGTGTAAGTGATGCTGCCAGATTGGCCATGCTCAAGCGTGCACGTCTGGAGCGCTCAAGTGGTCCCACACTTGAGCGTGGGACTTTTCCACGCTCGAGCGTAGGGCGCTGATCGCCATGTCTCTGCCATGCGTTTGATATGCGTTGACACATGCACCCCCACGCGTACCCCCTTCCACGCTCTAACGTCAACGGTCAACATTTGATCGTGGGGTTTCCCCATGCTTAAGCGTTAGGCACTGATTTAACCCGTTCTTTCACGATTTTGCACGTTCTGAGCTCGTCCCAAGGCCAAATTGTCCCAAATTTGAATCATGACTTCCTCAACACATAAGGAATACAATTAAGCCCTTAACTATGCCTAATTAATGTCCCACACCTTAAACAAGAAATAAGGATGTTACAGTAATCGCTATCATTACCACCACCCCAAGAACTGAAAATTGAAATAGAACATAAGTTAAGTTTTTCCAATCCAAGCACATGACAATTGTTTGGTAAAAAGATGATAATACAACACATGTTTATGTTGAAGCTATTTACTTTCAGTTTTACCTGCACTTTGCCATTGCATTTAAGAATTAACCATATCAGCTTTGAAGCACTATTTTGTATAACTCATATCCCAAATTAGTCAATGTCTAAACAGCAAAAAAGACAACTTCATGAGGAAGAAACCAATACACTTGCACGCAGAGGAGGAGGAATCAATTGTGATTTGGGTAAGAAAATGACACATATGAAAAATCTTAAATTTCCAATTGGGGCTAAAAACCCCTTTTAATTTTGGGAAGAATGCAATCTCCAACGGTAATATCCACATCACAACTCCATTTGCCTTGTCAAATGTCAAGAATGAGAGTTAAGTGCCACACATGCTTCAACTAACGTCGTTTGTAACAAACATAATGAAAAAGATCATTTTGTATAACGTTTGATAGTTAAAGGACTAAAATGAAACTTTTTAAAGATAAAGGAACAAAACAAAACCTAAAAAAATAAAGAACCAAAAGTATATTTTCACCTAAAATTATTAATTATAAAAATTTTGTTAATTTGTATATTAAGTTCTTACAATACATAGACTCTGTTTTGGTAAAACTTAGCGCCCACCGTGGGGCCCTGATAAAACTTTCATCTCTACCACACATCATGGTGCATAGACAGAGCAACAATATGGCACGAGGTCCCGCTCAAAATGAAGTACCGCCATCAGCAAACATGGATCCTATGATAAAGAATCTGACTCTCCAAATGCTAATGGCAACAATCGAACAACTAATGAGGGAGAATCTGGAGATGCAACTGCAAATGGAGGACATTCAACATCATGAGCACAATAAGGAGGAGCATGAGTCAGAAGCACGAAGTCATATGCGGACCCGATCACCTGTCCGCAAGAAAGGCCGACATTTGGAATGAAGGAACATAGAGGACAAGCATTCTCAACATGACTCGCGCCAAGGAGGGTGGACTCAGCAAGCACAACATCCTCTTCATGAGGACATTATGGACATACTATTTCCAAAGAACTTTAAGGCACTCCCGATCGAAAGGTATGATGGAGGCTCATACCCACAAGAGCATCTCACGATGTTCCACACCCAAATGCTTTTGAGAATAGTCACTGACCCAGTTTGATGCCGATCTTTCTCAACCTCCTTGCGCGGTACCACACTGGTATGGTTTTATCAATTTGCATCCAATTGAATTTAGAATTTTCATTCACTTGTAGGGCATTTCAATGCCCTATTTGGGATTAGTCGAGCACATCAAAAGATGCAAGCTACTCGCTGGAAAATATATTCAAAGGTGCACACTCCAGTGTACTCTTACATGTTCTGCAACACTCGCTCGACTCTCATAATGTTTAAAGTACACTGTAGCACACCCTTACAACGTGCGCGCACATTGGAATTTGAAATAGTTTTTAACTTAGTTATTTTTAGGGAGTAACGAGATCTTTATACTGGGATTTTTAAGACTTTTTTTAGAAAACTCATAGTGAGAACATATCTGATCATAGGAAATATCAGAGGCGAGGAACCATGGATTGAAAGCGCAAAAGGGAATTGGGTGGAACCCAAAAAAGAGTTATTCTAAACCTTTTTTCTTTAATTTCTATATATTTATGACATATTTCCTTTTGGGATTTGTCTCTTGACTAGTATGGATTGCTAAAATCTTTTTACAAGGGATCCTTTGGATCCCATCATGTAGTTGAATTATGGTTTATTTCCTTTAATTTTATCAATGAATTTTTGAATTGTTTATTCATAATTGGTCTTAATGCGTTCAATAATCAACCATTAAATTGATTTGGAAAAACCTTATTTATCTAGAGATATAAAATTGGGTTTAGGTCATGATTACGAATTGTGTATGTTCGGTTTATGTCTTGTGCATTTATATAATTGATTCGCTTATGGGATAGACATATACCCATATGTCTCACATAACCAACACCTGTGCTTCATGAGGGGAACATGGTTAATAATCATGAATACATATGCTATTAGTCACGGAAACCATAATTTAATTGACCTAAACATAGGCTCTTAATGAAATTAGCGTCTTAGTTATTAACTTGGGTCATTGTTTTAAAGTAAGGGAATTGAATTGGAATTGAACAAATTGATGGCTAAATCGAATGACCCTAGGCTTTCCAAATTCGGATCAAGAAAGTCAAAATTTTAGTTTTGTTTCATTGCTTATACCTTTTTTTTAATATTTTTCTTCTAAATCCTCAATCTTCGATTACTGAAATAAGGTATTTGTAGTAATTGGTTTTTAGCTAGCACTATTTGATCATCAATCCCTTGGGAGACAACTTTCTCATTATCATATTACTTGCACGACCCGTACACTAGCTAATTGTTAACAATAGGGCCCTGTCTAAGCCAATGTGATCATTTTTAGCTCCAAAAACGCAATTTCTTCGCATTATTTCACTCCAAATGTGATCAATCCTTTTGATCTACAAAAATCGAAGAGAAATAATGAGGATTTATCCAAAAATAACAAAAAGTAATAATAAAATAATAACTCTAATCATTCGATTTAAGACTATAAAATATCAATTTATCATTCATCATTCACTTTTAGATCCAGTAGCGCAATCAATTCTATGGATTGATCAAGTTGTTGATGTGTGGAAAGATCACCACGACGGATTTTCCCATCATTATTTTTTTTTTGGCATTTCTTTAGCAATCTAACCAGGCTACTGATGAGAGTCAATAAAGTGCTAACTGGTATGAATTTTTCCACACACTCGATGGATGTTGGCTATAATTTAAGCAAGTTTAAAATCAATTCTCATTTGTTTTTATCATGACCCGAATCTTGTAGCCATGACCGGCAAAACCACCTCTTCTTCTGTCAGGACCCAACTCATGTGTTCCTGACCGACCAAAATGAGACCTCACTGTCTCATTCCCAAGGCCTTCCAAACACACTCAAGTCGCATCGTAACAAGACATATAACAAACAAAAGATACTTTCAGAGTAAATGATTATTCCAAACCAAAAAGCCAAGGTGACCCTGAGTTCACTTACAGAGTTTTAAAAACAAAGAAGAAAATTGTTTACAACCAATAGGGGAAATGGTCCCAAAATCCATAACAAAGGAGAGATGTCTCATATGACTAATCAGAAACAAAAGAGAAAAAGAACTGCAGCGACTGCCCACATTACTCGTGAGCATGGGCTCCCTGAGATGGCTCCCCACGTGGTGTACCTGAAGCTGAACCAAAAAGGGCGGGGGTGAGTCCCAGAACTCAGTGAGGGTATACAAACATAACAAGTATATCACCTTGACCATATAATTAGGAAGGTAAATGCCTCCATGTCCTTTATCATACTGTACAATACCACATGCATAAATTGGATTAACCATAGCAACTCTCTCAAGTTTGCTTCCAAAAATCGTTCCACCATTGAGTAAGATGCTTGTATCCCATTTGGAGTTGTTCACTAGAGTCTCCCTCTCCGACGGCCACATTTATACCCCGGTGGGACCCGCTGACCGGTAAGTGACCTTAGCCACTACATAATCACCCTCCAAACTCTGAGGTTCTTTCACTAGAGTCCCCTTCTCCGGCGGTCGCATTTATATACCGGTCGAGTCCGCTGACCGGTCGGACCTACCAAGTCTTACTTAATGTTCAATGACATAACGGGTATTGCCATCATTATCAAACCACAATATCTCCTCAAACACAGTTTTCATATCTTTTAAAACAACGAGGCTCATTGAGAATCATACATTACCATCGTCCATATAACAAGATATCATTCACCCGTGGTCTTCTCATATGAATATAACCACATTAGAACATATATAACAATATATCATCCATTGTAGCAAGTGATTCATGTTTACTACATTAATAAAATAAGTTTTCTGCCTGTACCCCAGCGCTCAGCGCAGCCTTGGTAGCGCTCAACGCTGGGGTTAAGTTTCAGGGTCAGCTCTCTGCCACCCCAGCGCTCAGCGCACGCTCTATGGCGTTCAGCGCTGGACACTAGCGCTCAGTGCTAATTATCTGGCGCTCAGCGCTACGAAGCAGTTATCAGGGGTGCTCTTGGGCACCCCTGCGCTCAGCGCAGGAATTATGGCTCCCAGCGCCGGTGCGAATTCTGCAGAATCGCAAAAACGCGATTTCTGCAGAAGTTCCACCCAATCCAAGTCCCAAAACAGTTTCTAAATCATGCAGGAACGTGCACACATGAGGTTTAACAACATATGTAACAATTCAAACATAGTTACTCATACGTCAACATTACCCAAACATTTTAACCACAATTTCATGCCAAAAATCACACCCTTGCATAACCTAAAAAAACCTATATTATCATACCTCCGAATTTCCCTAAATTCAAACCACAATCCCACCTAAAACCTAAACCCCTCACCTGATTCGACGCCAAAAGAAGTAAAGGAATGGAAGAGAAGGTTCCTCGCACCACGAACACGCTCCTCCAATCTTGGGTTGAAGTTCTTCCTCCTTTTATATTTTCTCTGGAGAATGATTTAGGGATCTTAGGGTTCTCCCCAACTTTGTGAACCTTTCCCCCTTTTTCTTAACTCTTGGGCTTACCAAGAGGCCCTTAGTGCTAAGTTACTCCTATCTTGGCACTAGGGGTAAAAAAAAAACAACCTACCACATAACTTACTATCAAACTCTATTTCCCCACTTTGATTATATACATTTTATTGAATAATTTTAACTTAAACAAATTTGCACCAAAAAGACCATTTTAGCAGGTATTACATCTTCTTCGCAGCCTCACAAGCATAAATAAATTCATTTCATGCAAAGTAATAATTACACTTATTAATTACAACAACATAATGAATATATTACATAAAAGTAACTAACAACACAAAAATTACAAATTCATGATTTAATTAAAACAACTTAAAATTATGGGTACAGCCTACCAAAACTATTCACATGGCATCGAAGACTCTCAATGGCTCCGTAGATTTCTGCAATTGAAAGTTAAATGTGGGGTAAGTCCACTGACTCAATGAGGGAGTTTCCCTCAAACACATGCTTTAATACATAGTCGAGTGCAAACTAAAGTCACAAATGCATTCATCGATATTCGAATACACTATATCATCTCAATACATAACATAACCATAGTCACACTTATGCAACAATGGACCTCTTGTCCTTAAACCGAGTATTTGCGGAATGTCTTGCACATCACTCTTATTCTCACAGCTCATGTCCAGATCATAAGGAGAAACTTAGCATAAACATATCCATATCAAGTCTTTAGGGGTTTTGATTGAGGTTGCCTACTAAGGTCCCCTGTCTCGACAATTTTAATTTCGTATTCCAGAGATATTGCCTCCTCTGACCATCAACATGTCTCTTCAACTCCGGGGTTGCTCACTAAGGTTCTCAACCTCGACTGTTTTAGTTTATATATCAAAGATACCGCCCCCTTCGATCAGATTTCCAATTATTCATAACTCAAAACATAGCAATCCAGGCCACAAAGTACCATTTTCAGTAATCATACACAACCCCACATAGCCAACAACATAACAATGCAATGCACATCATTACATTATCATAAAACACTTTCTCATAACATAGTTTGTACTCATCTCAACCATATTACCATAGTAACTACATGTATCATTCCTCTTCCTACCCTCCCATAACATATCATTAATATAATTATGTGTTTAACATATATCATACTCCTCTCATCCTGATTAAAAAAATACATACTATCATAGACCTCTTCTTTATACTTAAAATAACTCATTGAATTCAAAAGTTTAATTTAAACCATCTTACTCAAACTTTCCTAATCTCGTACCAATTCCTTCTTGATAAGCTTTCTTGATCTTCACTCATAGCATAGTTATAGTACTATTAACTCTATACATCTATGTTTCAAAAGGTGCATTAATCATTAAAACATAGTCTTTCATCAGAGGGAATTTTGGTCAACATAAACAAGTCTTTGATAATTTTTATTTAACTCCAGGCATTGTGTTTGGAGTTACTTAAAATTAAAATTGATTTTATTTTATGTAATTTAAAAAATATTTTTTCATACTTAGAATAGAACTCATTATGTAAATTGTTTGACGACTAAATAATTAATAGTGGAGCCTGCAACTTTTGTTTTTTTTTTCTTTTTGATTTAAAAAATTCATATCAACCACTCAGAAAACGCCATATGTCACATTAATTTTTTTTTAAAGAAACGGAGGTGTCGGTCCACGTGACGCCTTACATGGTGCCACGTGGACTAGAACCGCCTACGTCAGCACGAAAAAAATAAAAAATGCCACCTCACCCAAAACAACATCAAACTGGTAAATAGTTTTAAAACAACCCCTAATTGATAATTAGTTTCTAAAAGAATCCCAAACTAGTCAAAAAGCTTATAAATTATTTGAAACCAAACAAAGGTAAATCAACCATCGATATGGTTATCCAAGAAATTTAAAATTTTTAGAATTTGAGTTTGAAAATTAAGGACACCATAGTATATAACATATGCATGTGTTTGGATGCACGATGATTTTTGCTGGAAGTGTCTTTCTATTTACGATGATTCTTGGCTCAGAACTATCCGACAACAAAAAAAAAAAATCAAGTGAAAGTGGGGTCTGGAGTTATGTGGTAATCTCGCTGGTCAGATTAATGTTGTTGTAAATAGAAAGATCTGAACTTGACTTCGCGGCCAAATTAAAAAGAAAGAAACGCAAAATAGCAATGAAAAGGTAAATTGCAAGAAAGTAACAACGAGAAGAAAAATGCAGGCATTGAAATGAGACAAAGAAAATATAGGAAATGTAAAGACTTTGCATTAAAACGTAAACGACCGAAATGAAACAGGAAGGCATACTTCAATTCCAATCCATGGATCTACTTAGGGTGAGATGCTTAGGATTTTCAGAACAAGATTGCCAACCTTTTACTAAGATGCTAACCCAAGTATTTATAGGCAGCGCTAAAGTGCTTACTTATTCCTAATATTAAGACACGTGTAAAGCAGTTTTCTACCACTTCTTATAATTGTATCACCAATTGCCCACGTTTTCGCTTTTGAAATTTCATTTTGCCTCTCAAAAACTTTAAGGGACAATCGTGTTGTATGTTGGCTAACTTTTGCTTGTCGGCCTTATGGACTTCTGTCAGGTATCCAGTGTCAAGACTGCTTGTTCCATTCGAATTTTCTTTATGCGTTATGATTCACTTGTCATTTATTCACCACTATCGAGAACACCTCATCAAATAGCTCTTTGTTCTGTTCATCGAGCATAACTTCATTTTAGACCCCTAACACTTTCCTTAAAATTATCATGAGTAGCTTTCATGATGAAAACGTGATTTTGATAGTTTCCACCGTATTTTCGAACACACACTATGACATTCCTTGCCTTCATATACTGGACAAGTGACAATTACTTTTGTTTTTGTCGTTGGGAACCAAGTGGGACAGTTTTGCCCCGTCCTGCCACCAATCTTATTTTGCCTTTTAAGTAAATCAGTATTTTTTTTAAAAAAGAATTAACAATAGTGCAATACACTTGGACCGAAGTGGAGGATGCCAGGATGGTACCTGTTTACTCAGGTTACATATTTTTCACTAAAAGTTGGTCTACTTATGTCCCATTTGGATAGCACAGCTTACAGCTTATTAGAGTTTCTCCACCGATATAACTGCTTTTATGTAAGATAAACAGTGTTTGAGTAAGCTTAAATAAATAACGTATTAACCCTCAGAAGCTGTTTTTAGCTTATTTTGGGAAATCAATTTTTTTAGCTTATTGAAAAACTTTGTGTGGAAACTTATACGAGAAGTTGTTTTCATATTTTATAGGAAAATTATATCCCATAATAATTTGAAATTATATCAAAACCAACAATTCCATTTTCCCCTCTCAAGTTTATAGATTTTAAAAGCACTTCTTCGAGCATGTATCCAAACACTAAATAACTTAATTTAAAATGAGTTTAATGCATAAAAACTTTTCACATAAGCCATTTTAATATAAGCGCTTAAATAAACTGTTTATCCAAACGAGACCTTAGCAGAAGAGGGAGTAGCCGCATACTTGCAAGGATATTCCAACACCTAAATAAATATCGATTTTAGGTAATAGTCTTATTAACGAGTGTCGTAAGGATTAAAGAATTATTTCTCGATATTTTAAATACATAATTTTCCAATAAAAATTATCTCCTTTTGACTCATTAATCGCTGACGTTGGGATATTAATTAGCATTATTCAGTTAAGTGGTTAGGCATTGCATTACACCTTACTCCCTCCGGATTTATATATAAGCAAAAAAATCTAATTTCACACATATTAAAGAAGATGGTTATGTTAGTTTAATTGTCTTGATTTGTGTAAAAAATAAGTTATGGTTACTAAACTATCCTTTCTTTGAAAGTTGTTTCTTGAGAGTGTATAATGTTCTTGAAAAAGTAAAAAGATAATCAACTAAATGATATTTTTAAAACATTGACATTAAATAAAATTAAATTAATTAATTTTTATTTATATTTGAGTCAAAAAAATTAGATATGTTTTTTGTGTCAGGAGGGAGTAGTGTGTTGATATAGGTAGGGGTGTTACGTGTCTTTGAGCAGTAACGGCTGCGATACCGCATAAGAGGGGAGGTGGCAGCAGGTGTCCGAATAGCTGCCTAATATGACCCGTCCACACTCTTGCCTTGCCCCTAGCCTTAATGGGTCATGCGGTGTCTTGGCAGTTGGCTCACTCAATCCAATTCAGAACAATAATATTATATATTTTTACAATACTATAAATAGGAAAGAAAAATGATTTTTTTTTCGGTGTGAAGAAAACTTTAATTTTATCTACACATTAAAGAATAAAAAAAAACGGGGAACTGAGTTGGCTTTCAGTGATCTTGGCCATCAAAAGGTTATGAATCTTTGATTAAAGGGACCTGTTGGAATAAGCATCATTGGACTACCCGAATTAAGTCGGTACCGATCTGTATAGTTATTTGTACCTCTCCCTTACGCTGGAAAGTTTAATTTTTAATACGTGGATAGAGCTTAAACTAGCTGTGTGCCAGATGTTAACTATAAACAGAACAAAAGAAGCATACGTCATTCATATTCTGCTCATATGGAACATAAAATTATGCGGATTCCCTCGCCTCCAAATATGCTGCACTACAGATTGATGTTAACAATTAGTTGGCTTATGGTGTGAACAATGTATTCTTGACCTGTCTACTATCATTGCTTGTCTTTTCTTTTTTCATACAAATCCATTACTACTCATACTCTCCTCTCCCAAAACATATTATGTCATTTTTTTATTGTTTCGTTAACTTTATGAATTGGGTAAAAGACTTTCATTCACAAAGACTAACAAGCAATTCAAGGGATGACGCTTAATCCTGAAGAGATATACGAGGTGCGTGCCATGTGTCAGTCAACAAATTTATTTTTATTCACGTTTTCAAAAGTAATCTTGTTTTAACCGACATTTGGCTTGATGGCTCCATGCCATACCTGTCACATTTTTTTTTTAGATTCTAATAATATGTTTTAAAAATATAATATTTATTTGCGGTAAACAATATTATAATATTAATTTCAACCAAAAAAATCTTTGGCATGTCAATGGCTATATATATATATATATATATATATATATAGAGAGAGAGAGAGAGAGAGAGAGAGAGAGAATCAACTTACACCAATAAAAATTTACAATTCTTACACTCAATATTAGTCATTGATCATACTTCCATCCAATAATGGCTCTAATATGTTCACCATATGTGAGTCACGTGAGAGAAGGGAATGATAGCAACCCTAACCCCAGTCTATGCCACCACCTATCTCCTCTCCACCCTCTCAACTCCCCTTCTCTTCGCCACCTCCCTCTTCTCGCCAGTGATAATTCCAACGATGATGAAAACAACATCGTTTGATGACAACAATGGCAGTGGATTATTATATTATATTTTAATATAATAGCCACCAAGAGATCCGAGAGCACAAACGGATGCTCCCGGATTCATTCTTCTCATCTTATTAGAAGTTGTTCATTTGATTATATAGTAGTAGCTCTCTTTTTGTTCATTTGAAGTAGCCTTGTTTGTTGTGGAAAGTAATGAATGGTGTTTGAGAATGGGTGAAGTAGAAGAGACGATGATGGAGAGGGGGGAAATGGAGGAAGAGGAGCAAAACATGAAGAAGAATGAAGGTGATGGTGATTGCTCTGTAGAGGTGGTTATGTGGGAAACGATTTTGCCACGGATGGTGCTTAGAGTACTGCTTGTCAAACTTGATTAGTCTACTCGCCAAATCACTCGAACCTGATTTTTGCCATGACTTGCTAAAATGAACCTTCAGTTCTACGTCTGTCGATTTACTTTATGATGTGTATGACAAGAGAATGCTTCAAATTTTACGGTGATAATGGAAAATGAAAAACAAGTAGAGCTATCATTCACAAGAATGTAGAATCCCTCTTTTGAGGGCAAGCTTGCTCCACTCAATATTGATAAAAGGTTGTTGAGGGGAACCCAATATTGAGTGGAGCAAGCTTCCCCTCAAGCGAGGGATTCTACAATCTCGTGATAACTCTAGTTGTTCTTCATTTTCCACTATCACCGTAGAATTTGTGGATCCTATACAACATTCGCCATTCATTTGGTTCAAAGTCCATACCTACATAGAATTAGAATGGAATGGTAATAACAAGGTCTCCCATGACATGAATCTTTCTTACCTATCAAATCAACTCTTTCCTTTTGTTCCTTTTGTTGTTAGTTTTCCCCATCCTTGTCCCAAACCATATCACAGTACCTAAGCACATTCAATTTGTTAAATCAAAATAATAAGAAGAGGGATTAAAAAATAAATAAAATAAAAAGTTCAATTGGTGCACCCTCTCTTGGATTCATTGCTAAGAACTTCAAGCAAATTGTCGAGTCCATTATATTGGATTCTGTAGACAGTTCCTTCAGGATTTGATAAGGTAACTTGGACTATGCCATTACCCATTACCACCTGAACAAAACAAAGAAAAAATTACATATAATATATAAACAATGGCTTATTGCCTCTGAAAAGCCATTATTGAAATGTTCCAAATTCTTCAAATTTCCGTCAAGTCGTGGGTGCCGAATAAGTCCAGCGGCTAGGTGAGGTATAGACATAGGGGAAAGGGAAATGGTGAGAAGCATAAGATTGGAGTGACAAGAGGTCAAGTGATTGACCTATTGGGAATCAATTAGAGCCGTTAGATGTAAATATCATCAATGGCTAATATTAAGTGTAAAAGTTATAAACATAAACAGGTGTAAGTTGATCCCTCCTCATATATGTGTGTGTGTGTGTGTGTGTGTGTGTGTGTGTGTTGACCAGGATCGCGACGGACCCCGATGAAAAACTAAAAACAGAAAAGGAGTCGCCATCAAGGTTTATTTTAGGACAAATCCATTCATTAAGAAAAATTGTTCTTTAAAACAAGAGATCGAGCTCGGGAATCGGTTACAAGTAGGAAAAGTGTTAGCATCCCACATCACTCGTTCTAAGCACTCTTTTGAAAATGCTTCTGGATTGGTTGCTTTTAATTTTGGAAAAGCGTTTTCGTTTGTATATCATTCTATAATGTTTTTTTTAAAACTCGAGCCGTCAAGCTGTCATAGTAAAAATTATTGGTTGTGGCTTTACACTCAAGAGGAGGTGAATTGAGTGATTAAACTTTTTCCTCAACTTTTTGACGAAAATGAATTTTCTTGGAAAAAGATTTTTCCACCAAACTTTTAAAATTGTTTTCAATGGATATACAACCTTTGAATATGTGAATGAAAAAGAAAAGATAACTAAACTTAGTTCCTAATACTTTTGGATAAATCAAAATCATAGAGCAAGTATTAAGAGTTTTTGAGAAAAAAGAACACATAAACCAATTTATCCTGGTTCAGCCACCAAACCATACGGTGACCTACATCCAGTCCTCACCACCATTGTGATATTCTCCACCATAATCCAAGCTTTCAATAGGTTCCTGATCAACCTTCACAAGATTCATACACTTTTCATCAATGGGATGCCTCACCCGTGTGAACAAGTCTCTATACAATATTGTATTAACCAAGGGATGTCTCACCCTTGTTCAACTACAGAGAGATGCCTCACTCTTTTCCAGAAAATTGAAAACAAAATTTCCAAAGTAAAGCTCACATAGTTTGGATACACAAATTGAAGCACTATGAGTAACTTTCACTTTTTTTTTCAAAAAGATGGCTCTTAAAAATTGATCCTCAGAAAATTTCAAATTGCAATGTGTAATTCATTACGAAAAGTGTCCTCAATATGTCATTATATAATGGATTCAAAAATATAGTCGTTGGACATTATAGTTTAGTTAGTTAGAATCAAAACAATTTGAATTTGTGACTTTCAGACGCCGGTCAATAGATTGGGTACACAGGTTAATCGATGTATTAATCAAGATTTGGTGTTTTAAACACATGTACATCGATTCACTTCTTGTGTAAATCGATTATGTGCCTGAGTACATCGATTTATAAGTGGTTGAAAACAAGTATACTAAACCCAGAAGCCAAACAATAGATTAGATTCTTTATCAATCGATTAGTCATTCAAAAACCAAATTACATAACTTCTGTCTTGAACTATACACAGATGTACAAAAGGGTTAATCGATTGAAGACTGTTTTCTTAGAATATACTTTTTGTCTTAACTCAAGAAACATAGATGTATATATTTATACACAGATGTATAAGAATGTTTCAACAAGAAGTTAGTTAATTAACTGAATATACACAAATGTATTAGATAGGTGTATATATTCAACTAACTTCCTATTTCACTTCTTAATCCAGTTGAAAAACCATTTATGAAAAACATTAATTGTATTAACCTTTTAAAACTTGTTTTTCATATTTATTTGAGAGCTATTATATGTGTAAAAGCAGGTTACCTTTACATAAGCATCTAATACCTAATGTCTCTTTAACTTGGTCTTGATGTTTTGTGACTTGTCATCCTTTTTGAACTTGGTACTTCATGAGTCACTTTGATCTTCATTGAATCTCCATCACAAACACTTGACTTTCGTAATTCTTGAATCATACTAACTTGTATAATAGATTAGTTAATAAACCTCAATTTTCACAGAATTGATGTTTAGAGGCAGTTTAATGAACATATGATAAAAAATAAAGGTTTTGGAGCTAAAATGAAGATATTGAAGTTCTGAGCTTGAGCACGGCTTGAGCACACCCATGCAAGCCCTCCAGATGAACCATCCAAACAAAGCCTTACAAAAAAACTTAAAGCTGACCTCTGAAGCAAGCATGACCTTACACGTGAAGAGCACAGCCGTGCAAGAAGGTGAGTGTAACATCCCAATAATTAAATAAAGATATAAGAGATTTTAATCTTAGCAAATAAAATTAATAAAGTGTTAGGGAGGCTTAGAGTGGTTGACTTCCAACCTTAAGGGTGGTGTATTGACCAAAAGAATAAAAGGAAGAAGCTTTAAGTTGAAAAATCTGTCATAGTAGCGTCGGCACGCCCGTGCCGAAAGAGCACGGTCTGAGCCGCGCCGTGCTACCTGTTAGCACTGCTGTGTCGGAAAATGGACAAATTTGACGTTGTTTGGCACGCCCGTGCCAAAAGGGAGCACAATCTGAGCAGCACTGTGCTACCTGTTAGCACGCTCGTGTCGGAAACCACACAAACTTTGATGCTGATTGGCATGGTCGTGCCAATCGAGAGCATGCCCGTGCTCTATGTCAGGATGCGTTAAAAATAGGTTTAAAAATAGGGAACCAGTGAACACTATATATATATATATATATATATATATATATATATACACCATCTTATAACACCCTAGTGCGGCTAAAAACCCTTTTTGCATCCGAAAACACCTTAGTAACAGCTGTGGAGCATCCTCATGCTTAGGAGATGGGGTGGCAACAAACAATGAGTTTGGAAGGAGAACAACAACAACAACCACAACAACAAGAAGATGTAGAAGAAGATGATGAAGGAGAAGGAGAAGGAGATTTAAGGTTGAGGAAGGCAACATTTAGGATTCGCCATGGGTTGCGCTTGGAGATTCTTGGAGGTCTTTAAGAGGTGAGTAGAAATACTCTTTCTCACCCTTTCCATGGTGGAAATTGTCTTGGGATTTGGGTTATGCTTTCAAAATATGTTTTTTTTGGAAAATAATCCTGGTTTGGTCAAATCTTGATTTTACAAATTTGGGGATTTTCCTTCTAAGGTGTTTCTGCTATCAATTAAATGTTTATTATTGAGATTGGTGCTATGATTATATGATACATACGTGATTTGGTTGAATTGACATGCTATATATGCATTATTTGATGATATTAGTGATATTTGCATGATTCAATACCTGTTAATATGCTGAATGTTGTCTGCTGCAATACCACCTATGATAGGGGTATCGAAAGTAACACTGCTAATGAATTGGGGTGTCGAAATATGAAATACCGCCATAATGGGGTATCGAAAGTAACATCGTCACACGTTGGGATGTCGAAATGAGTAATACCACCAGTGTACAATAGTTGGTATCGAAATGAGTAATGTCACTGAAGAAAAGGTGACATCGAAATACCTTCATGAGTAAGGTAGGCAATGGGACGCCATTGTTATGTGCTGTTTGGAAGTCATATGACATATGAGGATATTGGGATTATATGATTTATTTGGAATTATTTGGCCTATGATATGTGATGATTTTATGATGATTGATTGGTGTTCATGCTACTTTATAAGTATTATTATTTTCATATCATAAATTATGTATTGTGAAAATTGCGGGTACCATAGTTAGTTTTTCCGGTTACCGTGCCGGCCGAGAACAACGCTTTGGTGAAAACATTTTACAACTATATTTCTATTCACTGGGATTATAAATCTCATTAGTAGTGTTGTTTTCAGAGTCTGAGGACGACCCTGTTGAGCAACCAGACACTTGAGGATTATATTCTAGAAGTAGCTTGGGTTAGTTGCATGGCATATGTCAGGAGGACACTTATTATCGTTCATTTATTTATTTAAGCGAGTTGTAATAGACGCCCAGTTTTGTGGTTTAAAACATATTATGTATTTTTGTTTATTGGATTGGTATAAACAATTATTTTGGATTAATATTATATTATGAATTTATTCAGTACTTATTTAAGAAATTTTTTAATTATCTTGTTTTATTTAAATTATTATCTTGGGTTATTAATGTAACGAGGAGAGTTACAGTGAGCATGCCCGTTCTGATGCTCGCGCACTAGAACGCTGATTTACGAAGTTGGTGCGCCCGTGCAAATTTGAGCACGACCTGACGTAATAAAGAGCACGACCGTGCTGATTTGGAGCACGCCCATGTTATCATATTTTCTTATATTTAGAGGCCCTTTGTACCATTCTTATTCATCTTTTAATCAGTGATACTTTTGATCCTCTAACTTCTACATTATTTTCTTATAGCTTTTTAGTAGTTTAGAATTCTAGAGTAGGTTGGCACTTGGAGGTTAAGTTGGAGACCACTTCTCCTTCTTCAATTCTTCAGGATGTGTTTCCCTTTGTTGACTTTGATTTTCTCTATTATTATGAGTAGTTAAATTCACCACTAGAGTTGTGGTGGATCCTGTGTTAGTAGAAACTCTTTTTGCTATGTCTTACCTTTAATTCAAATTCTATTGGTTTCAAAGTTGCAATTTGAAAAGTGTTAATCTGTTGTTCTTCATCCCATACTAGGATTGCACACTCTTTGTATGCTCTTAATCAATTGATTGATATTTTGGCTATCATGCCCAATTAAATTGTAGATCTATAGGATAACCAGGGTTTAAATTATAGCATGATCAAACGTGATTTACTCCTTTCAGTCATTCAACATCTTTGTTCTTTATGTTTTCTAATCATTTAAACTCTTTGCCTGACAACCATTGGGTTCATCTGGGGAAAAGATTATGGATTTCTTGACAAAAATTTAATAGTATTCGTAAAGGGTTTGGTATTCAGAAAGCAATTGCGAAATTGAATAGAACTAGGATTTGGTGGGTATCGAAAGCACAAGTGAAACCACGACTCTAGGCTCTTTTACTCTTGATTTCTCATCTCTTTTATTCCTCTTTTCCTATCTCTTTTTGCTTAAATCATTATCTTATTATTATTAGTAATTCCTTAGTCTAAATAGCATAAGGATTTCCCTATTCCATTACTTGCTTATTCACTTGCATATCACAATTAATCTCTTGGGTACGATATCTGGACTTCCGTCCTATATTACTTCTGCGACAAGGTACACTTGCCCTTAAGTGTGTTTTGGAAGCAACAAGTTTTTGGTGCCGTTGTCGGGGATTAATTTGTGATATTTTGTGGTTTTTATGATATTGGAATAAAGAAATTCTAGTTATTATAGACATTTATTTTTATTTTTATTTATCTCTCTCTATATATGCTAACGCGTTCTCAAGTGCCTAAACTACATTTTGATAGGGATGTTGAAAGAACTTTTCACAAGTTGCGAGGGCAAGAAAGAGAGGAGAACACCATGGGAGTAAGAAGGACTTTGCTGGATTACTCTACCCCCTCTGCCGAGGTGACGGATAACATCACCAACCCTGCAGTGGATGTCAACAACTTTGAGATCAAGTCTGCTTTGGTCTCTACGGTCCAAAACTCAGGACTATTTGGGGGGTTACTAATTGAAGACCCTAACTGCCATCTGAAGAAGTTCTTCAGGATTACAAATATGATCAAGTACAATGTAGCTTCAACAGATGCGGTCAGACTCAGATTGTTTCCGTTCTCATTGTCCGATAAGGCGAATCAGTGGCTTACCTCTTTGCCATCTGGTTCTATCACTACCTGGGACCAGTTAACACACTAATTTTTTGCTAGGTATTTTCCACCTTCTAAATCTGCTAAATTTAAAGCTAATATTACTAACTTTGTGCTATATGACCAAGAATCTCTTTATGAGGCATGAGAGCGATATCACGATTTAATTAGAAGGTGTCCCTATCATGGTTTCACAGTCCCTATCCTGGTGTAGATGTTCTATAATGGACTTTCACAACAGAATAGGGCCAGTATAGACGCTCTTTGTGGGGGCTCAATTTTGAAAAAGACACCTGAAGAAGCTCAAGCCTTAATCCCGGAGATGGCAGCCAATCACTGTCAATGGCCGCTCAGGGACAGACAAGTCATCAAGAAGCCAGTCGGTGTATATGAGGTAGATGCCACAGTGACAATGGAAGTCAAAATGGATACTCTTACAAAGCAAATAGAGACATTGATGCGAGCTCAAGCACAGACAATAAGTCAAGCCAATGCATCAGTGTCTCCATTCCCATGCAACCATTGCGGTCTGACCGGTTATGAGACCAAAGATTGCCAACTGGGCAATTCTAATGCTCTACCAGCAGAGGAAGCCAAATTTGTGGGTAATGCCAACCAAAACAACTCTTACAATCTTGGTTGGAGGGGCCATCCAAATTTCTCTTGGGGAGGTCAGCAAAACGGTCAAGGTTCAAATTCAAACGTCTACAGACTACCCCACCTGCAGAACCTAGGTTTGAAACCAGAGAATAGGAAGCCTGATCCTCATGAATTCCTGGCAGAATACATAAAAGAGACTGATAGCAGATTTCAGTCCATACAGACGTAGATATCTACCCTGACTACGTTGCTTTCTCAAAGGCCTCAAGGGACACTACCTACACAAACTGAACCAAATCCAAGGGAGCACGTCAATGCAATCTCTATTCAAAAAAATGAAAAAGAAAACTCAGCTCCCATGCATGGAGGAAGAAGTTGCTGAAGAAAGCAAGTCTGAAGACGAGCCCTGGCCATGCAACACTTCTGGCACGGCTGTGCCACATGCCCAATAAGCAGAAACAGGTAACAGTTACTAGTGAGGTACAAATTTCTCTACCACCACTTTTAAAAATTAGGGATGCTAACATGCAATCTGAAAAAGATTTGGAAACTCATATGAAATTGTATGTTAATAAACCCAATGACAAAGATAAACATCTCTTAAAAGGGTATGGGGTGGTACAAGTTAATGAAGAATGCTCTGCTGTTATTTTAAATAATTTACCCCATAAAATAAAATATCCAGGGAGTTTTACTGTTCCCTGTTCAATTGGTAATATGCACTTTTATAAAACATTATGTGATTTGGGTGCCGGTATAAATTTAATGCCTTATTATGTGTTGAGAAGGCTTGGTTTGCAGGAACCTCAGAACACCAACGTCTCATTACAATTAACTGACAGATCCATTACTCGCCTTCGTGGAATAATAAAGGATGTGCTAGTAAAGGTGGAGAAATTCACATTCCCTGTGGATTTTGTGATTTTGGACATGAAGGAGGACGAGGAGGTCCCTATCATCTTGGGACGACCTTTCCTGGCTACAAGTAATGCGAAAATTAAGGTCAAGCAAGACATATTAACCTTGACACACAAGGGTGAAGAAGCTGTCTTCAAAGTCTCTCGAAGACCACCATGATCAGTTCTCTAAATAGGTCGTCAGGCTCGTGACGTAAAATAAGCGCTGCGCAGGAGACAACCTGTATTTTCTTTTTATTTTATTTTGTGTTGGATTAAAAAAAAAAAAAAACTTTTCACAACATGAGAATTATAATCTAATATTATAATATATTCGATCCATTTTTATCTAAGACGAGTGTGACGGATCCCAAATATTATAGGCAGGATACGGACCAGCCAAAACTATTAATAATTAGACGTTGATTAATTTCTTTGTAAAAAAAAAATCTCGATTGATAGCTGTAGGTAGAGCTGGCAAAATGGGCCGCCCCAATAAACCCGATAAATCATAGGGTTTGGGTTGTGGAATTTGAGCCCGAATTAATCTCGGACTTTTTTGTCCTGACCCAATGGAGCCGGAACCTGAAGCAGGTTAGCCCAACTGGGCTCGGGCAACCCGAATAACTATATAAATTTTTTTTGTTTGCTATTATTCTCTGGAAAAAAGTAAAAAAAATAGATAAATAAAAAATAAAAACAATTAAAAGAGAACTATATGATAGTATGCTCGGTCTAATGGATGATTCTTCAATAGCAAAATGAGGAATAGAAGGGTATAAAGAAGAGAGAATGTTGAAAATCGGTATAAACATCTGAGAAAAAAGGCACCAAAATGCATAGAAAAGTAGAGCTACATATTCATAATCATTCTTGCGAACCATATTAAGTGCCTTGTGTAAACAAATCTCATCCCCTTGGGTGACGGGAATATAATTAATGGATGGAAGAGAATCAGTGGAGTGTAAAAATCCTAGGATGAAATCGGAAATGGGAACAGTGGGGCACAGAGAGAGAAAGGAACCCTAGAGGGTTCGATGGCACAGGAGAGGCTACTCCACAACAACATCGCCATCACGATTTCGGATCCCAGAATCCTTCCCTGAAAAATAAGATTCCATCAAAAATGAAAACTCATTAAAAGAGACAGACACTTTTTTCTTGAATAAGAGTAAAAAAAGTTTTTTCTTCAAAAAATATATATATTTGTCAGGCTGGCCCGAACAAGCATGCAGCCCGCATAGGATCGAGCTTGGACACTTATTCTTCAGCTCAATCCGAGCTTTTTTTGACCTGAACCGATCGATAAAAGCCCGATCCGGCATCGGGTCGGCCCCATCATGGGCTGGGTAGCCCGTTTTGCCACCTCTAGCTGCAGAACATGACGTGATGATTGTCAGTGTGCGGGTTCAAACCTCTGTAGTGTGCTCCACCCCTTTCATATTCCCTACTTTCTCCTCCTCCCCTTGTAAAGCCTATTACGAGGCTCCCTTAGACCAAATAAAAAAAATTTCGATTGGAATAATAAAATTTGGACAAAAAAAGAATAAAAGATAAATAATCATGCGGCATCCTCCTGGCTACAAAAAGCTGGGCTATAAAGTATTTCTTACGGATTTTTACCTATAACAATTTTTTAAAAGTTATTTTGGAAAATAATTAAACTTTCTTAACTACCCTCTTTCAAGTGTAAAAACGTTTGTGATAATAACATTAATCTTACAAGTACTTTTGAAGTAAGTAATTTCAATGAAGGTTTGATGCATACATTTGCACGAATCCTATCGTTCGGGAGGGGACACTGAAATTACTTCAAGGTTAAAGTCTTAAAAATTAAGCAATCGATCTTGTATTTGTTGAAAATCTTTGAATAGGTGTACATAGTTTTAAAAGCTTTTCAATTGGATAGCGACTCAGCTATTTTTAAATTACTTATGATTTTTAAACTATAAACACTTATATAATTTTTTTAAAAAAAATATATACGTATATATTTTTTATCCTTGAAAATATAGTACTTATTTATTTTATTCTTTTTGTTTTGATTCAAGTTTTTCAAATATTTTAGTTTTAATCCGTGCCACTAGTCTATTTATTGCTTATGTCCATTTGCCATGTAATAGAGGTTTAGGACAAAAACCATACACTTTTGAAGAAGTTGGATGGAAATTAAAAATAGATAGGTACCTAAACTAAAACAAAACATATTTAAGTCTATTTAAATCAAGGTTTTAAAAATCAAACTGGTATTTGAAGATTTGAAGTAGCGATGGACAGATTCACGATTCAACCATGATCTGTAGTCGAACCAAAATGTGTGTGTGTATGTCTATATATATATATATATATATATATATATATATATATATATATATAGGAGATGTATCAAGTGGGAGGAGTGTTTTTATATGACAGTGAGAAGACAAATCTTAGCTTTTGGATCAAATTATGAATGGTCAAGATTAGAACATAAAGTAACGACTTTTTAAAGTGGTCACATGACCACTAACCAACTTTTAATCTTGATCATCCATATATAGTTTTAATGGCCAAGATTTGCTCCTCTCACTCTCACATAAAAAACCCCACTCACTAGATATGCCCCCTATATATATATATATATATATATATATATAGGATTTAATTGGTATGCACTGTCAATGCAAAGTTTTTTACACAGTCAACCAATCAGAAATTGCCACATAAGCTAAAATGTTTGACTTTTATTCTAACTACCTTAAAAGTTATTCATATCATGATTTCTGATTGGTTGGCAGTATAAAAACTTTACACTAACAGTGCATAACAATTAAACTTATGTATATATATATACATTAAATATATTTTTTGTATAAAAATATCGAATATATTTTAAATTATATAAAATATATATATATATATATATATATATATATATATGAGAGGGGATCCGCTTACTCTAATAGTAACTATAAGAGGGTTACTCTCAATCTCATCCATCCATTTATTCTAATTCAATGGATCTATATTAATTCATTAAAAAAGTCACATGACCTTTGTTGGATTAGAATAAATGGATGGATGAGATTGAAAATAACTCTCTTAAAATTACTGTTGGAATAAGTGGATCCCCTATCTCTCTATATATATATATATATATATATATGCGCGCGCGTGTGTGCGTGTGTGTGAAATTGAAGAATTTATTATATTATTTAAGCATACTTTGACATGAATGTTAATGGTGGCAAAGTGATTGACAAAGGAAATCAGCGGTTCAATTGACATGATCGGACCGGCCGGCACTGTTTCATAGCTGTTTTTTTTTTTGATAGAAACTGTTTCATAACTTTAATACTTAATATAAACCTACATATTAATTTAACTCTATTTTTTTTTATCATAAAATTTAACTTTATTTAGATCAGTTATATGAAATTAAAATAATATATATTCTTAATATCTGCACTATGAAACTCTCGTGACTGTAATCTTTAGAAGGTTTTATAATATCACATATCACGCAGAACTGAATGTTTAAGTTTTAAAAGAATACACTTGAAAAAGTCTTAATAAGTCAGTTTAATTTGTGTTTTTTTGTGTGTGACAAATATCAGTGTAATTAGCTGAATGTTTAGTTTAAATATATACTCATCAAACTTGTGAGGATATATCTACAACCAATTTTAGTCATTTATGTTTACACTGGACCAATCAATATGTTCTATAACCATATTATAATCCACTTAAGTTTAATCTAAGTTTAACCAAACAATTCACCGGATTCAAACCTGACACACAAATGCCTATGGAGCCAAGCATGTGAGTATTGCTGGATTAGAGAATGGTGTTATCTTTATTTCATCTCTTTTCTGGAGCTGTTTGATGTGGTTGATACCAATCATGCAAATTAAGTTTAATTGGCAACAAATCCCCATGCTTTTCTTGCTTACCATACTTGTGATACCTTTAAACCCATCTCTTTTCACTTCTCTTTCATCTCAAAGAGTGCTTTTGCAGAACAAGTAATATTTTTGGAGTTGCCTAAGACACCTTTCTCTGCCCGTCTTACACTTGCCATTTTCTTTTTCTTTATGAGCATTTTTTTATCCCCTGTGATTTGGATTAATAGATAAGATGGTGAGGTCTCCATGCTGCGAAAAAATCAGTGTCAAAAGGGGTGTGTGGACTGTAGAAGAAGATGCAAAGATGCTCTCATTTGTCTTAAAGAATGGATCTGGTAACTGGACTTCTGTCTCCAAAAAAGCAGGTTAATACACACACACACACACACACACACACACACATATATATATCTATATATATATATATATATATAGATATAGATATATATATATAAACTTTTAAGTTAATGGAGTTTCTATCACTCAGATTTCAACTTCTCTCCTTAACTAAACGTTTTGCATTTGAGGCCATTTACACAGGGCTTAAGAGTTGTGGAAAGAGTTGCAAGCTTAGGTGGAATAACTACCTCAGGCCTGATCTTAAGCAAGATAACTTCACCCCTCAAGAAGAAGATCTAATCATTAAGCTTCACGCAGCCATAGGTAGCAGGTGATGAATAATGTGGGATAATTCTTCAACTAGGTCTTGCTTGCTCTACTCATGGATTATTTTGTTACTGAATGCAGCCCTATGTGACCTTAGATATCCTGTCATGCTCATGTAGCATATGCTTTCTCGTTATTTTGTTGCATATATGCACAAAAAAAATATAGAGATATGATTTCGATCAAGTATCTTTCTATTATGGAGTAACATCCAAGTACTATCATAATCTCCTGTAGGTATTGCTATCTTAATTCTCTCTTGCTTCCAATTTGATTGTTCTATATAATCTGAAGAGTGTATACCATTACTGCGGAGTTAATTCTTGGAAATAAAAAGAGTGGTGGTGTTTAAAAACAGTAAATACCCAAATTCGACAAAAATATAACCGCCTAGTATAGTCACTAACAAATGAAAATTTCTAACTTGATCTCTAAAATTCTCATATACCTATCAAAATAGTCACTTTCAGAACAAATTTTAGGGATACATTTTCTAATAGAGACTATTTTACCCAACATTTGAGATTCATAAGAACTAAATTGCAATTTTTCATTTCTCAATGACTAAATTAGAAGATAATTGTTTTTTTTCCAGCGATGAATTTGAGTATTTAATCTTTAAAAAAACTGGAGTTATTATTTGACTATGGTTGTTTTGTGTGCGCAAAAATATACCTTCTAGTTTTTCCCTGAGTTCATGACAAATTTAGTTGCCAACCTTTTCACAGTTATGTTTGGGGCATTAGAAAGATAGCAGTGTTAATAATTCTATTACAGGTGGTCTATAATAGCCCAACAACTTCCTGGGAGAACAGACAATGATGTAAAGAACTACTGGAACACAAGGCTGAAAAAGAAGCTCTCTCAAATGGGGATAGACCCTGTTACCCATAAGCCCTTCTCCAAACTCATTGCTGACTATGGAAACATTGGCCGTAGCGAGAAACCAAGTACCCGAATTGGGTCTGTCAATAAAGACTTGAAGAATACAATCCAGTTTAAATCAGAGCCACATCAAACCCTACCCCAAGGATTTAGAAACTTCAATAGCCACTCAAAGCAACCACCAACATCTCCACCACCGAAAATGGAACCAACCGAAAATAGCTTTTTACTTAACAGAAGTCATAATTATAATCTCTCAATTGACCCTACACAGTTCCAAGCCATACCAATAGTGACAGGTGCTTCAAATTGCATAGACTTAGAGAATGAGTCCATCCCAGCATCTATATTTGGGGAAGGTTTCTTGTCAACGAATTCATCATCACCATCTACTTCTTCTACTTATTCCACTGCAACACAAGAAGCCTTACCCTTACCCTTCAGTTGGAATGACTTTCTTCTCGAAGATGCTTTTGCACCAAGTGTTGATAACCAGGAACAAGAAAAGGTGAGCCAAATAGAAAATGTGATAAGACAAAGTTGGAATAAGAAAGAGGTCAGGTCACAACAAGCCACAAGCAATGACTTCCAGTTTTCATCATCCAATGACATTACATTCG
Organism: Ammopiptanthus mongolicus; assembly: GCA_039655645.1. Taxonomy (NCBI): domain Eukaryota; kingdom Viridiplantae; phylum Streptophyta; class Magnoliopsida; order Fabales; family Fabaceae; genus Ammopiptanthus; species Ammopiptanthus mongolicus. The sequence goes on from CM077345.1 coordinate 77,611,614, forward strand.
TAGAAGCCATGCTTGATCAAGAAAATGAGATGTTTTTAAGTTTCCCTCACCTTATGGAGGAACCATTCAACTACTAAGCTTCCTCCCGTCTGTACTAAATTTCGCAATAATAAGTTGACAATTAGGTAATAGAACTGGGTTTATCACCTTATTATGTATTCTGGACTAGTAGTGTCATTATTTTGTTTTTGGTTTTCAAGACATCAATCATATATCAGGGTGGATCTTCTTCCTCTTGCAGCTAACTTGAAATGACGATGAAGTTTCATTTGTTGGCTTAATAAGAGTTTGTAAATAATATCTACTAGGGATGTGAGTGAGACGATTTAGGCTTGTCCCACACCCGACCCTAAATGTTTTCCGACCAATTCCTTAAACCCGAACTCGTCCCTAGATCCAAAGGAACCCAATCATGTGCGGATTTGATTAAGACCGGGCCTAGATGGGACGGGACCGGGTTGGCCCGAAGTGTGGACATATGCTATGAGAAACTATGGATAAAAGTGTGGACATCTTGGGTACTACTGTTTGATGTAAATCATTGTTTGATATTTAGATGTAAATTCATGTTTGATCAAACTTGCAGCAATTAAAACGCCAAAAGAACATAACAGAGCAGCAAATATTGAACATCATAATATTGAAATGCATTCTACTTTTTCCTTGCATCCATGAAGTCAATAAAGATCAGAAAATGTTCACCTTGCACTATACTTAGTTGATCAGGTGAGCAGTTGTTTATATCAAGCTTGCAGCATTGCCAATAACTATTTGGATCAGCAACACCAAGTGCCATTCTTAATTTGAATCAAAGCAATAACATGAGGATCACAAAAAAGAATTACTTTTCATCGATTAAAATCTCCTTAGCCTTCTCACATAACACTTCCTCCTACATGCAGGGCAAAAAACATGACCATTAGTTTATTAAAATTTGATAGTAACTGAACTTAGGCTAGAGAAGCTCCTCAACGTTTGCCCTACCTTTAGGCCATGTAATTGGAATTTCTAGGATCCTTTCAAACAGCTGCAAAGAACTCAACCCAGACACAAACTACATAAACATCGCATACAACTTAAATGGCAAAGTAGGAAGATGACAAGATATACTTCAAATCACTATTTACCTTACCAGGACAAAAAGATTGCCAATTTTCAAATTAGCATGCCATTTCTGCTCAATAATGTCGACAAAAACATTGGCAGATATTGATAACAAGCCACCATCTTCGGATATGAGATCTGACCTCCAACTCCAACTCTGACGATTTCCACTCAGTTGGACATTTACATAGCTATAGTGGTTATGAAACTTCACATGGCTATTGACATTTTCCATCTCCCTGAGAGTAAAACACAGAGAATACTTAAATTCATGCAGATCATCATTTTTCTAAATAAGAGTTTGTTTCCAATATCAAAGCATCTCAAAGTACATGAAACTAAATAGACTAATAAAGTGATACCTCCACAAATAACAGATCTAAAATAGCTAATAAAATTTCATGAATGCAAAAGATAAATTACAAAGAAAAGAGGGCTGAAGTGCACGAAACCCATACCTTTTCAACTTTATATAACTCAGTAGCAGCTCCTGCAATGTTAGTACTTATGATCAAACTAAGAACATTGGATCATTACCAAGACCATAGTATGATCAAACCAAGCACTAAGAAGAACCTGCAGTGCATGCTGATAACAAGCAACTACTTGACCCTATGAGGACGGCTTGTTGGGTGTTAAGAATTTAGGCATCCGAATGGTCTACTCAAAAACCGGCTTATGAGGGGATGGTCTACCTAGTTATATAAGCAACGGCCAGACTCGTTAACCACCCGATGTGGAACTCGCAACATGGGGCGTGACGGCGACGGGTTGGACGCCCTCTGTTTCTGAAGCGATGCGCACCTTGTTGAAGACAGGGACGATGGGTTGCTGAAAGTTGAAGACAGGGACAAGTCTTGAAGTTCAAAGTTAGAAACGAAATCCCTAACAGTTTGTTTGGTTCAACAGAAAATGGGTGGAAAGAGAATGGGAGGATAGAAATTGAGAAGAAAATCTACTTTTCGCTCATTTGGCTCATAAGAGTAAAACGAGAGAAGAGAAAAAACAATTAGCATGGGCCCCACACAATTGTTTTCTCTTCTCCACTATCATAGAAAATAGACACTATAGAGGGGAAAGCGGGCATTTTACATGTCTACCCCTCTCCTTCTACCACTAAACGATGATTCCATAATAATGACATTTCCTTCGAGTCAGCTCCGTTGAGCTTTGTCACTATGTCGTCGCCGCCAATCACTTACGCTCAGTCGTTGTGGGTAGCAGTCACCGCCGTCGTTGATCACACCAATTTGTCACTGTTCGCTTAGTTCCCGACGCATGTGTCAACAACAATTCTATAGGTTGCACTTGCAGGTTGAGGACAAAACACTTATAGATCTAGAATTTGTAGATTGGATTTGTTGAAATGTTGTTTTGTTCCCTTTATTTTCCAAAAATGAACCCTGACAGACAGAAGTGATGACTTTAGGGCGGGAAAGTCATATGCATTTCTATCTATCTTTCTTTATTAATCCAAATCCGTTGATTTGTTGCCTTTTGATTTCCAATGGTTCATTCACCGTTCACGAAAGGTGAGTGCTATTCAATGGAATTTGTCTATGTTTTTGGTCTAGCTATTCGGGAAATTTGGCTTGACAGAAATCAGTTAGTCTTCTCAATGAAAACTGCTTTCCCAGACTCTATTTGGCCCATTATCATTGGTCAAGTTTGGTCGGTTGATATGGATTTGACCAATCATATACCGGTTTATATTGAAGAAAGCATGAGAGAAATTTAGCTTTCTTGGATTGCACCTCTAATAAATGCTTTTAAGGTGAATGTGGATGGGTCTTTTCAAAGAAGCTCGGGTATGGCAGCGTGTGGTGGTCTAGCCGGGAATTACTCAGGTTCGCTTATTAAAGACTTTTTTTTTTGTAACCTTAGATCTTGCAATTCTACTTGGGGGAAACTTTGAGCTCTTCGATTGGGGATTATACTTCCTCACAGCTTATCGCTTACCCCAGTTTGCTTTGAACTTAATTCCCAAGTTATTATAAATATGGTCAAATTGAGGGGAACTCATTATCCATTTCTTCGGCCTTGTTGTTGGAAATGCTTGATTTTCTTCAAAAACCATATTGTAGAATTTCAGTATCCCATGTCTTTGCAGAAGCCAATCAACGTGCGGATTTCTTGGCTAATCAGGATCATTTGAGTTCTTTTTCTTATATTGTTTTTGACAGAGCTTCGCCCTCTTTAGCTTTAATCTTGCAAGAGGATATGCTAGGTTGTAGCATTCCTCGTGTTTTTAGTTAGTTGATTTGTAATCTTCCCTTTTCATAAAAATAAACCATAAAATTAAACTCTACTAATATTGTTCAAAATCTTTTATTATTATTTTTAAAAAAAATGGTTATATTAGAATCTTAAATTATTTTAGTTTTTTTTATTTCTCAGGCTATCATCCACACACAACAGCGGAGACTAATACCTTGATCTTTATAAATGAAACTCGAAACCAGTTAAGCTGAAAGAGACCTATCTCATTTGATCCAACCCTATCGACTAAAATTTGTTTATAGTTAATATATGGTAATTATTTTCTTTTAACTTTGGTGGGAAACCTATATAACGATCCAATCCAATTTGGGGTGGAAGAAGATATAGAAAACAGAGAAAAGAGGTGAAAAATGGTAGCCATTTCGCTTTACAGAGGGAACCTTCACCGAGCACCGGACGTGCCTCGTCGATGGCTAATGCCAAACCCAAAAATCTCTCTCAAAGACTTCAAATCCCTTTTAGCTCGTCGTTCCAAGGCACTCTCACGCCTTCACGACACCTCCTCCAACCCTACAAACGGTTCTCCAGGGTTTCACTCCGAACCAGCAACAACGGTTACCGATCACGACGAAGGGCCTTCCAGTAAGGGCGAAGAAGAAGAAAATCGCAAAGAAGCAGATTCTAAGAATGAGGATTTGGAGAAAACATCTGAACCCGTCGATGCCTGTGCCGCATTGATTGAAAAACATGCTGATCCGGTAAGCTTCCGGTGATCCGTGATCCTTTTTAGCTATTCCGTGCTTTTATCGTTGTTTGTTTACGATTACTACGTGTTTTTTCGTGACAGATCACTGATAATGAGAAGGAGAAAAGGAAAAAGGAAGTTGAGGATAAGTTACAAGTTTTGAATGCGAAGAAACATAATCTGGTATTGATGTTGAAGCAGGTAACTGATGGATTTAGGGGAGACGAGTATGCATGTTCGTCCCGGCTCTTTAATATATTGGGCCAGTTTGGTTTGCGTTTTCATTTAGTGTTTTCATTTCTTGTTTCTATTTTCCCAAAATTATTTTCATTTTCAAATTTTGAAATTGAAAACGTTTGTTTTGACTTCCTATTTTCTGTTTTCATTTCCTATTTTCAAAAATCTGGGAATGAAAACATTGAAAACAACTATTTTTTATTTTCAGATTTTGGTCCAATTCAGGAAATGTTTTCGAAAACATTTTCACTAAACTCAACCAAACGCATTTTCAAACTCATTTTCTATTTTCATTGAAAATAAAAACAGGAAATGATCAAACCAAAGAAGCCCTTAGTCTCCCCTAAAGTGAGAAAAAGTATAGAGCGAAGAAAGTGCAGATATACTTACTCTTGATTAGTTAAAGTGGGTGAATACATCATTTTTTTTCTCATTTTACATTTTTGCTCATTCTAGAGGAGCTTTATCACTCTAATATGTTTTGTAAAATGATGTGATTGGCCTCGCCTTTGATATTCTCTGGATTTGTCACGGAACCTATGGTTTTGCTCTGAACTGCGTGTTTGGCTTGTTCTGTATTTATGCTTCCATTTTTATGAATGATAGGTTGGTTGTGTTGATTGGCAGATCTTGAATGCAGAGGAAGAATTAAAAAGGCGGAATAGCATGCAAGCGGTTGCGATGCGTGGCCCTTCTGTTCCGCTTCAACCAGATGGAACAAATGATGCTGGTTCAATGACCAAGCATTTGGTTCCAAGGTTGGGCTCTGAGGGAAATCTTGTTGGTGATGTGGAAGGCAGTGACACCGATGACCTCGTTAACCATAATATGCATTCTTGCCATATGCTTCGGACAACCAATATGTCACCTTCTTCAGAGTCCCCTCTTAGGAAGACCCCAAACGTTCAACAGAATGTGGTAATTTATTTGCTTGTTACAATTAATGATGCCAAAATGTGTTTCAAGTTGTCTATATGTCTTTTGATTAATTCATAGTTATGCTTTTTTATTAGGAGTTGGTCTAATGATCAGTATTTTTTTGCATGAATCATGAATTTGTGAATTATAAGCTGCATGTAGGAGGTTCAACTATGGAACACTAGCTTGAGTTATGTTTATACCTGCCCTAACTAAATCCAAAGACTCCCTAAACATTAAATGGTATCTGGTGCACCATGCACCTGATTTAGCTCCATTAGTTGTAGGCTTAGTTCCTGCAACAGTTGAATAAGGGAGAAAATATGTTAAATTTGTACTACTGAAATTTACAGATTTCTAAATTAAATTTGCAGTTATGTTTCATTTCCTCTACTGTCTTTTCTTATACTGTTGATTCTTATGATGCTAGAAACTAGCTTGTATTTGTAGAGAGTATAAACATACATAAGCTGGGTTGTGTAATTGTGTAGGTTGCATCTGCACCATTTGACTTAACTCCAACCTTCAAGTCTTCTCTTTCTCCTTTTTTAGCTGGTTACTAAGTCTAACTGTCTACCTCTACACACCTACATATCTCATTCTCACTAAACAACACAGATTGCATTCAAGTAGATTATGCCATGTTCAACTGAATATACGAGTAAAGGTCAAGCTTTAAGGGGAACAGGGAGTCCAACTTATACTCATAAACACAATATTATATTGAGTTGCCCTGTTGTCTGATTATGTATGATATATTAATGTTTTGTTGTTACATATTCTATTAAGGTTTCAAACCCTTCTCGAGCAAGTTTGGGGGCCACTGGTAGTCCATCACGCTTTGCTCTTTCAGGACATCAGGGGAATCCCTTGAACCTGCCTTCAGTTTCAGTGTCTGGAACTAGTTACATTGCATCATCTCCTTCCCCAGCAGCATCTGGTGGCACTTCTGTTTTCAGAGATGCTCGGCAGCCAAGTCCATGGAAGTAGAAGCTTTCTTCTTCAGTTCTTCTTCTTGACAATATTGATGTGTTATCATTCTCAATTTATGTATTTTGTGGCTGTTGTACATAATGTTCCGAATGAGCAATGCTAGGAAGACCTCTGTATCCGAGTTTTGAGAATTCTATGTATTTTTTGTTTCTTCAACTCGGGAAAAAAAGGACTTAAGGACTGCCTAGCATGATACCATCGTGCCAAATTCTTTTTATCTTGTTTTCTTGAACAGGATTTCCACTTATAATGTACGTATCCATGAAACATTGCAACAACCAACATGAATGTTCCAGAGAAGTGATATATCCGTGTTGTTTAATATCGGATATATCGGCGATATATCACTATTGCATATAGGATTTTGATGAATCCGATATGGAAATCGAGAAGTGATGCTCGTTCTGCTATAAAGGAGATATTGGGCGATATGGTGTTTGCAGTTATATCCGCCGTAGTGGGAATATCAGACAACGAGTAGTTTTAGTGCTTTTTCTCTCTCTTTTTTAATAGTAATACTGAAGAGTGAGCATGTGTGCTCCTTTATTGTTGCAGATTCATTCTAAGAAAAGGAATAGGCTTGAGCATAAAAGACTACACAGCTTAGTGTATGTCAAATATAATCAAGCATTGCTCAGAAGATACAATTTTAGCGATGAAATTGACCCATTTTCACTTAATGATATTGATGAGTGTAACGAGTGGCTGGTTGGGAAGATGGGTGGTGATAAAGATGATGCTGGCAATGAAAAAGGTCTTTGGGGATGAAAATGATGATGATGCCCTTAATTGAGAAGCTGTTTATAGGGATTCCGGAGTTGAAGAGCCTAGAACATATACCAGGAAAAGAACTAAAAAGAGAAAGGAAGCCTCCAGTGTAGCAGGTGTTGCATCTCAAACAAAGAAGGGTTTGGCTAGTGGTTTTTCATCCAAAATGGGAAAAGAGAAAGTGGTTGAAGTGGAAGATGATCCAATGTTGGAAGAACCAAAAAAAGAATTAGAAGACATTGATTTTGAGGATTCAGAAGTTGAAGGATATGCCTCACTATCTGACAATGAAAATGATTATATTGGGCAAGGGGAGGAGAATGAATAGATCTTGTCTTTTATGTTTAATCTTTTTTTATTGTTTTTAGTAATAACCAGTCAGTATTATCACTTTATCAGTATTTTGTTTTGAACAATTGAGCTTTTGAGTTAATATTATGTCACTTTTTTTATACAACTTAATTTTATTTTTATGCAGCTCATTTTTATTTGTATATAGCATAATTTTTTATATATTATTGATTTATTTCAACCGCTATGCGACTTCCGATATTTGCCTGAAATGCTATCCGCTATTTCATTTATTGCATTTTTGGCTTTCCGCAACTTCCTGATATCCGATATTGACAACATTGATATCAGCAAGTTTAATCTGTAAATTAAGCTAGGAACAATGTTAAAAGAATTGAAATATCCGGAGCTAACTTTTATAGAGGTGCATTTTCCCTCTATTCTGTTTTGGGCCCCTAGTCCAAGGAGTACCGACATTAAGGAGATCTTATTCCATGAGCTAAGTGAACAACCATATAAGTGGCCTAAACACCACATCTTGACCCAAAACCTTAAGGCATTAGATCTATAGGTTTTTGCCACTTATATAACCTTCAACTTATTCATTCCTAATGACTTTGACTAATTGTGAGCTAAGATTTTGGGCAGCCTTATAAACTTTAGAGAGAGGTGCGAGGAATCACTTCTGAAATGTATAATGAGGTTTAACAAGGAACCTCTTTAGATCAAGCGATCAAGCATCTTGACAATAAGGAGGCCATGCACACCATCATGTATGTTTATATCTAGGATCCTTCACCTCCTCACTCGCTAAGAAGCCCCCCGGCCCCCTCAAACCCGGATGATCCAAAGTAGAGCTGTCAATTAAGCCTCCAACCAATGAGTCATCCCATTTAGCCCCACATTTGGACCCTATTTTTTAGCCCATTTGATAGGGGGCTTTTTTTTCGGTAAATTTTGATAGGGGGCTTGTACAGTCCTAACCCACACAAACTACTTAAACTAAATGGACACACACTGAGCTCCATGCAATGTAGTTTTGCTTTTGACGGGACACACGTTCCACGTCGTGTTGGTTTCCTTTTTTACTTTATTATTATTTGATTTTGTTAGTAGATTATTCCTTGATTGTTTTATATTTCTAATAAGTTTTTCATTAAATATGTTTCGTATTAGTCATTTATAACTTTTAAGTAAATAATACCATTCTTTTCACAATTAATTCATTCTCAAAATAATAATAATTTGTTGGTATTAAAACTAATAATAATTTAAATATAATATAATTTTTTAGGATACGTTTTTCATTTTCGCATTTTTTTATTACAAAGAAAAGTCAAAGCACGAGATTTTTTTCAATTTTTCCTTAGTTTTTTCTAGTCAATAGGAAACAACCAAATAAAATATCTTAAATAATTTTAACACACCTATATATTTTTCTGATAATATTAATTTCTTAACTGTCATGTCATTCGATATCTTCTTAATTAATATTATTTTTAATTAAATTCTAAATTAATTTTTATTCAATCAGATTGAATCTTCATTGGTTACCAAAAAAAGATTGAATCTTAATTGACGATGACATTTACGTCCCCTTAATTTTATTATTTTATGTTCCTTCTAATAAACTAGAGTCAATTAAATTTTAACAAATCAAAATCAGTATATTTTTTTTTTTTTACCATTCAAAATCAGTATTTAAAGAATACCGCATTCTTTAATATCAATTAAGGCCAATCTTCATCAATCTTCATGAGTTTTGAACCACATGAAATTTTATAATTTTTTAGGGGTTTCAATGTATTTTAGCATTTTCCTAAACTTGTGATCCTGATTCCTAAATTTAAAATTCCTAAACTAGCCTCTTTCCTGATCTTGCGCTTCCCTCCCAACTTCCACCGCCAACTCAGCACCAAGGCGCGCTGCAACTGTAGGCTGCAGCAACTATAGTTTACGCATAGTTCTTATTCTTTGTTTTTTAAATCCGATGGAAACAAAACATTTGCTGCCGGTGTATGAAATGATGGAATTATATGATGATTCTATTAACTTAATCATTGATAGATACCAAAATTATAGCATATTAAACACATTACTTACAAGAGATAGTTCAAAAACTTGTATCTCATTGGATTCCAAGATCCACCGTCGTTCGGTAAAAGGAAGAGAGAGATTTTGTGTGAGAGGGAACTACTCTGTACATGGATCATATAAGCCATACCATAATTGCTCGATGGGGAGGCAGTATATATATATTTCAGATGAGAGCACAAAGGCTTCTCAACAGGCTACCAAATGAAAAGTCCAACCCATCGCGAGTCACTCATAACAAAAGTTCAATATTATTTCATCATATTGGTCAAGTGCTTTAATATCAATAATTGATCTTAATTAATATATATAAACAATAGTTCTTAATAATTGATTAATATCAATTCACATAATCGATTAATTAAAATAATTAATCCACCATTCTCCTACTTGGATATCATTAGTGGATTATTAAAAGCATAGGTGGTGTTTATTTCATGGATATGTTTAAATTCTTTGGAATGATATTCATGGAAATACTATTACTGGGAATATTCCCATCAAAGATTTTTGGTAAATACTTATCATTCCTTGGAATATCTTTAAATTTATTTTATTTAAAAAATAATAAATAAATTTAAAAATATGAAAATTGAGGTAAAAGGTGAAAGTGAGAAGTTATAACTTCCATTTCCATGAGAATATAAGATTCCCACTTCCATCATATGAGAATAGAAAGTGAGCAAAACATGTGTAATCAAGGTTCCTAGGAATAAATAATACATGAAAATAATTTTTTATAACTTACCAAACATGAGAATCTCACATATGTCAAACACACTGATAGAAATTTTAAGAATAGAATATTAATTATGGTCAAAGCATATCTCAACCAATAGTCTATGAAACATAAGTTTTAACATTGTAGAAATGATATCCGATAGGAAAAAAATCATATATGTTAAAAGCTTACCTATAAATAATGATGAATATCACAAAACATATTTAAGTTAAGAGAAATATGCAATCCAAGAATGGTCCCAACATCTTAAAATGCTATAAGAGATAGGGGTAGCAGAGTGGGTCGTGACCCGCGGGCCCGCCAAAATTTGGCGGGATGGGTTGGGATCCTCAACGCACCAACTCAATTTGACTCGTCCCACTTAACCCATCTCAAAACGGGTCCGTGATGGGTCGGACATGACTTGGCCCGCCAACCCGTCAGATTAAAAAAATAAAAAAATTATTACTGATTTATTAATTTTATTTTATTAGAATCAGATAATTTTATTTTAATTTCATTACTTTAGAAATTAAAATCAGATAGGATTTAGGGTTGACACTTTCACACCCCTCAGGCCCTCACTCACTCTCATTAAACTCACGTCATTCACCTAACACTCACAAGCGGTGCCCGTTCTTCACTTCTTCTTCTTCACCAGGCCATCGCTGGGAGTCTCGTCGCTGCGGCTGCTCTTCACCAGGCCGCCACGGATCTCTCATCTTCATACTTCAATCGAATCGCTCATCTTCACCAGTCACCACTCACCGCCGCCGCTGCTTTTCTCGCCGTCGCGGAGTCCCCTCGCAGCCACCTGCGTTGTTCCTCTCCCTACTAATTTCCTAAATTGTGAAGTTTCATCTCAGTTCTCTCCCTTCTCTCTCTCGAGAGAGTCTCGCCAACCTTCTTCCTTCAACCTTCATTGCCTTCTCTCTCACCGCCCTTCTTCCTTCAACCTTCATCGCTAAGTGCTTAGCCCAGTTCTGGTTTGATACCTCCACGAAACAACACGCAACAACCTCCGATTTGCCTCATTCCGGTTTGCGATTTGCACAAGTCCAATTCCAAACAAGCGTTTATGCCATTTCATGTAAAGTTTGCATCTTTTACTAGGGTTGATTTTGGTCTGATTTTCGAGATGGGTCGTTTTTGATTGAAGGGAAGTCCTCATTTCATGTAAAGTTTGCATTTTTTGATTGCCTTGGTGGGAGTGTTTGTTGTTTCCATTTTATCCGCCAACCGGCAATCCGCCAACCGGCAACCCATTTCTGTCAACCCGCCAACCCAACTTTAGGTGGGATGGGTTGGAAAGGTGAACCCATTGAGAAAAAATGGGTCAATCCGTCCCATCCCATTTTTGGTGGGTTCATGGCGGATTGTCCCGCTTTATCATCCCTGATAAGAGATATGATATATCAAATTGATGTCATCATATTCATATCTCATAATAAAATAATTTCAGACTCTCAGTAACTCAATTCATCATAAGACTTTAACCAAAACATAAGATTTGCAAGTATTCCAACAATGCAGAACATCATACTCAATAAGAGTACTAATATTATACTTACAAAGTACTTATATATATATATATGTGACCTATCAGAATGTGGTATTTTGGGTAAAAGAGAAGTACAATATAATTGTATGCTAAAGAGATTAATGTGCAATTTCCAACAAAATGGCCTTGACATCTACACTAGATGCCTACTGAGATTCATTAGATTATATATATATATATATATATATATATATATATATATATATAGGACAAGATTAAATAACGATATCCTTTTAGCATATGCTATATGATCAGAAAAAATGCGCTCACAAATATTATATGACAATATCATATTAATAAGTCCCGAGACACAATAATACTGTAATCAAGTATACCTAAACAAAATTAGGATTCTATTTAGAACTCACTAGTATTAAAATACTCTCATGGTATAATATCTTATTGTGGGATCTTAACTCTGTATTATAATATCCAATGTGAGTCCAAAATTCATCATCTTTTTCTCTTCAAGAGTAGATTTATAAATTAGAGAAAAATAGATTAGCGTAGAATTATTAAGAGGAGTGGTTTAATAATAATAATATAAAACCCAACATATAATTTATCAATGGCAGATTTTTACAAACATTGGGTTTCATAGTTAAACACACATTCTGCATATAAAATTTAGGAAATTATAAGTGTTCGTTTGACACTTTATAACATAAAATCTCCTCGAGTCATTACCAAACATAAATTCTAAAAAGAATTTTATAAATAAGGTTACCTTCATCACATGAGTGAGATTAAAATCCGTGATATTTAAAGTAGAATATGGGAACACTTCAAGTTTTCAACAACTTACTCAAAACTCAAGTGTTAAATAATAATAACACACACTTGAGCATTAGATTAGATTACTAGCAGCGGAAGTACATAAGACCTATACTTAACTGTAATTGAGGATATAACAACAAATAGTCTCTAACTATCAGTAGCAATATAAGATAGCAATATTATATTGTATCTTAAAGAATAACAATAAAAATAATATTGTCAAGTATATATCTCAAATATATATATATATATATATATATATATATATATATATATATATATATATATACCATCAATAATGAAAGAATAATGGTATAGAATAGAGAAATTATTCTCAACAACCATTAGAAAACTAATTTGTGATTTCATTATATTGTCATAACAAGAGTAGAGAGCTCGAAATTGTAATACTGTCGAAAAGATTATAATATCCTCAATATAGTTCCATACAATAAAGCAACAACAAATAATATGTGAAGAGAAAAACTTGTTAGTTAGTTGGGCAATTACTTAAGGCAGAGGCATTGTATCACTACAATCTCACTTATGGAACCTTAATTACAACATCCAAGACTCTCCCACTTGATAGATAAAATAGTTGAACTAATAAAAAAAAAAGTCAAAAATTTTTAAGTGAATATTTAACTATTTTTCTCTATCATATAATAAGAAATTAATCCAATAATAATACCAATGCATTCCAATAAAAAAAACTTAACACAATTTTGCATCGCAATAGACAAATACAAATTCAAAAAATATTGGATTACAAAAAAATTATGTCCAATTATTTCACATGTCAAGTTTTATAAAATAATATACAATTTGCATTTACAATTTTGACAGGGTTAGGCAAGGAGGCTGATATCAAATGCAACAAGGGAAACATTTAATATGGACAGATTAGAGAGTTAAATTGTCCCCAATTTAATAGAAAGAGTACAATAACAAAATTTCTTGTTTACTCATTGATTGAGTCAGGCATATAGAAGTGCATAAATCAATTTTATATGTATCCCAGAATAGAACTCTAAGAAATAATAAGATGTGTTATCACACCTTTACATTATACTCCAACTAGAAATAAAGATATAATTCGAAAAAGGAGTACTATAATAAGCAATCAATAACTTGATTGTAGAGTTCTTTAATTTCATAATATTGTGGGAAACAGTCACACCCATATACAATTGCATAGTTTCAAAATGAGAATAACCACAAAAAGAGAATAATATCTTATTAACAAATTTCTCCATATACGCAATCATATAATAAGTCAAAAAAGTAAAGATTTTGCAACTAACCTCCGAGAGTGTCATCATCCTTGTGTGTAGAGCTTATAAACTTTGATGACTTATATAATGAGAGTTTCATAAAACTTTGAAAAAACGACATAATTTTCAATTACCTCAAGGGTTGCTCAACAAATTATCTTGATGATATTTTACAAGTGAGCATATCAACAACAATGAAGCAACATAATTATATGATTTGGCATAAAATAATGCACAATTGCATTGTCCATTGAAAATGTAGGATTTAATTTTGTTATGATTCAAAATTTATTTTATGACTAAGATACGTGATTAGAGAAAATACTTAGTACATATCTGTCACAAAAGTAAGAATCACTACAAAAAAACAGCGTTTTAGCCACCGAAAAATCGGTCCCTAAATTGATTCGCGACCGATTTTGGGACCGATAAGTGAGCGTCCCTAAAACAGTGGTCACAAATGGTTTAGGGACCGATTTCCAGATCGGTCGCGGATGTAGAGACCGAATTTGCGGTCTTTAAATGCAGTCCCTAAATGTGGTCACAAAGGCATATTTCGGGACCATATTTCGGGACCGAAATATTTAAACTTAGAGACCGAATATGCGGTGGCTAAATATTTCAACGACTAGTTTTAGCTACCGCTAATTCGGTGGCTAATTCGGTCTCTAATAAAAATATTTTAAAAAAAGTAAAATTAAATATATTTTTTAAAAATAAATTATATTTTTTATGTAAAAGATTAAAAAAACTAAAATAAAATAAATTACAGAATAATCACTGAGCCGAATAATAAAATAGAAGAGGTCCAAAATTATATATATAATCCAAAAGTTTAATACATCATTTGATCCATCAAAATATAACTATTAAATAAAGGTATCTCCTAATCACGAGGGGGTGAAGGTAATGGACTCAAATCATCATCGGCGTCCTCATCATCAACATCCTCATGATCAACCGCATCATCGTGCACGAGGCCTGAACCTGAACCTGAACCCGAACCACTAGCCCGCATCATCTGGTAAAGCTCATCAATCCTAGAACTCTGATGGGTTAACTCAGTCCTAATCGTCAGGATCTCTTGGTCTTTCGCAGCTAGCTCCCGATTCAGGTTGAGGATGACCTCTCGACAGTCCACGGTAGGGCAGGGTTCGGACTGAGTACATGGCGTTGATGAGGCCACAAAGTCATCCCCCATCGGCCCTAGTCCATAAACATACCCTTTCTTGTTCTTCCCTCCTGCCGCCTTCAAGAAAAGGGCATTATCAGAGGCGGCAGAGTGCTCCTGCCCTTGACTATCAGCCTCTCCTCGGAGGCGATGAAACGCTTCCTGTATAATATCACAAACATTAGCACTATTGTAATTATTAAAAATAATTTTTTTATAAGCGAAAAAAATGAATTAATCAACGCATTAGGGTTGCTCTAACTCATATATTAGGGGTGAGCGTAGGACGGGTTGGGACAAGACCGGGTTGACCCGACATGTAATGAAAAAGTAAAACAATAAAAAAAAGCAACAACACTGCACAATTTTGATTTAATCCATAGCCTCTTAAATAGAACTCTTGCCTAATATGAAAGACCCTCACCCCAAACATAGGATATGTCATGCAGATTTAGCACTAAAAAAACATAAAGCTAAGCACAATAATATCCAATCAGGATCAACACAGGTGTTTGACTCATTCAGCAGGAAGGAATTAAACCAGCATGCCAAATCAAGATAGCAATGTATGCCAAATTAACATACCATGAAGTCCATGACTACTCATAAATTATCATATATTTTTATATATTTTATTTCATAAAACATTATTACTAGATTCTATTAATTTAAAAAATATTCAAATAGCTAAACAATTCTATCAAAACGAACATTATTTTTAACTTCACACCATTAGGGTTCATTATAATTTAACCAGCACATACTGATTTACATCTCATCAAATTTAAATTTCTTAAAACAACTATGACAAATTAAGTCTCACTATCTTAGCATGCATCTTCCTGGAAAGAAGTCCCTATAAGGACTGCAATTTAAGGACGCCTTAGTTTAGTCTATACCTTAAGTAAGCCAATCTAATTGCTTACTCTGTTTGATGTAGCATTTACAAATTTTAAAAATGCCTTCTCAGTTCCACAGTTTCTTCTGAGCTACTAGTATCAAACAAAGCCATAGTTATCCGGCTGACTTTATTTAACAGTATTTTAAGGTCAATAATTTCTTTCATTATGTGAAACTCGTATTGCAAACATGAGGATGGTCATATATGCATTTTACTAAGGACATTTATGTAGGTCTTGCCACCCTTCTAATAAGCAGTTCAGAACCAGATTGAGTGCTATAATAATTCATCATCAAGATCTCTAGCATTCTGACCAGTTTGGGGAGCAAGCAGTATCAACCAAGGTTATCTGGAAGATGGTTATGAGCCCAATGGCATTACAACACATCTGCCATATTGAATTTGAGATGAAAAAGAATGGGGGAATGAGTTTCAAGTCTAGTGGCATTGTAGAATTCTACTGTCTCATTCTCATACAATTCTGTAGTTGGGTGGAAACTGAAATCAGGCATTTTTTGTAACATTCTCTCGCTAATGTATATTGATCATCATATGTTGAAATGTTAAAATAAAGAAAATGGGAGAAAAGCAGATAAAACAAACGAAATTTGCAGTATGGACATAAAAGTGTGATCCGATACATTTGGAGTGACTATATGCATAAAGTAAGAATAGATCTTAAAATTGTTATAAGTACTTGAAAGATTAGGAATTTAGGATGCCTACTTACCAGACACCAACTTAAAAAATATTATATAAGAAAAATACTAGCAGAATATAATAAAGAAAAATATTGAGTAAAGAGGGTGAAAGATTACAAAACATCTATCTGAGTTCCGTAGTGCAGGAATGATATGCAGGGTGGTCTAATTCAAAAGAGATTCATCGACCAAAATGAAGAAACGAAGAAGAGACTAGGAAACGAAGAAGAAAGCAAAGAAGAAGGGGAACTTTGCAGAGAAGTGTAACACACATAAAAGTGTGAAATACCAAATCACATCAACAGACCTTCCCCTTCTTGAGCAACGAATTCTTCTAGTCCTTCTTGTTCTGTGTTCTGTTAAATCAATAAAGTAACCCAATACCTAAACCTTCATGTATGTATATATATACTCTTTAGTCTTTCATGTTTTCTTTCATGCTTTCTACTCTTTTATTTTGTTTATAAAATATTATTTTAACTCAAAAGAAATGATTTCTGGTTTTCTTGAAACTTGTTAGAAGCACAAGCACTCATTGTTTGTTTTTCTATGAAAATAACATGTTTTTTTTCATATCTTGGTTTCAACTTTCAATCCACTTCAGAAAAAGGCCAAACAAAATGGATGGAAATTTAAGCAGAAGCATAAGCAGAAGCATAAGCAGGAGCATAAGCAAATCAAGTTGGAGAATGGAAGAAGTTTTTGCAAGTGGAAGATACTCTAACCAACTCTAACCAAAAATGGTTTAGACCCATTATAGTTATTTAAGTTTCAGAATACCTCAGGCTTAGTTGAGGATGAAACACTTGCTCAGAAGAAATTAAAGAGAGCTTTATCAGGCTTTAGAAGGTACACACTTCAATTATTTTCATCTCACTTTATTACTTCGAGCTTAGCATTGTTTATCAATTTATAAAGCATGATATGATTGAAACTGGTTGCATACAAACATACAAACATCTCACTTTTTTTGTTTCATGTTTTGCCGCCATTATTCAAACATTAGTCTGCAATCGAGAATACAAACTCACTTACAGCAAAGCTGATATGAAACAGGACATGCGAAGAACACTTACAGCAACTCCCGCGGACTTCTCGTTGACCCACACCCCACTCTTAGTCTTCTTGGTCACCTCCATGACCTCATATGCAGTGGGGTCGCTCTGAAATTTCTTCTTCTGCATATATAAAAGCAACACTTAATGTTTATAATTAATAATAAAAAATAGCAAGGTAAGCTAGAAAATAAATTTATTTAGAATTTTACTTACCAACTTTTCAAAATGACTAGGAATAGACCTGGAGCCGCCGGTGTACCGAGGAGCAGTAGGATCCTTAGCACGGTTTCGCTTCCCAATCGCGCTCTTCTGGAGGAACTTCGGGTCCTCGGCCCAATATTTCCGCAGGCCCTCTAGCACATGTGGGAAGAGCCAATCACCGCTATCCTCGCCATTCCGGATTTTATTCATGGCATTCTTCACCAGCCTGCCTCCTCTGGACTCGAAGGCCTTCCTAATTGCCTTCAAGTCTGAAGGTAACCACCTAAACTTCCCCTGCAAGAAAACATCATATTAGGTAACGATGTTTAATTTGACAATATGAAAATGAAAATAAAAATTAAAAAACCTACTCCAAATTCCCTAAACCACATGTCACGAACATCCTTATCCACTTTTGTCCATGTGGGCCACGGGTGGTCATATTTGCCCCTGTATAGCTTCGCAATAGCCTCCGCAGGTGCTGATGGGGGGTCAAAGCTGTGAGCAACAAACAATATATATATATAACTTAATCAGTAAACATAATTAGTAACCAAATTAATAAACATAAACATTATGAATAAATGTAAATCAAACTTACTCTAGTTTGCCGGCAGGACGAATCCAGATCCTCCTATCTGTGGGATCTGTCGTCCCTGGCTCAAAAGGCATCCCCCCATGCTGTGCACAAGATACATGTGTGGCTGCTGTGGCAGGTGTGGGTGGTGTGGGCGATGTGGGTGGTGGTGCTGCTGCTGCTGGGGGCCCCACGGTAGACTGTGATCCTGTCGAGCTCACATGAGGCGGGGCTGATGATGGGGTGGTTGATCGTCTCCCCGACCGCGACGACCACCATGGTCGCCACGAACTGGTCTATCTCCACCTGTGCCGTCTGCCATCTGTTATTTAAGATAAAACAAATATCATTGTTATCAATTATATATAAATATAAATATAAATATATATCATTAATTGATAGATATTTGTTGGATCCTGACCTGTGGTTTTCTAGCCTAAAACAAGTGAGTCAGCTTCTCACTCATGTTCATTGTTTCTTGTTTAATGCACAAGCATAATCAGGTACTCGACACATACAACAAATAAGAAATCATAGAAAATATTTTTTTCATATACAAATTACCTAAGTGGATTCTCCATCACTGAAATCGCTCTCACTCTCTTCACCGTCGGATGAGATACTTGTATTCTCGCTTTCTTCGTCCAAATCATATTGATTCAGTAATGATGTGTTAACTACCTCGTCGCCACCCCCAACATCCGCAAGAATATCATTATAATCGTCTGGATCAATATGTAGCATTACTTGGAGCCCATCAATTTCATGGACTTCTTGGTATGGAGCCTCTATCTCGGCCGTACTGTCTACATTATCTGTAATCGCACTACGTGCCTTTATCTTAATAACACCCAACCAGTCTTGATGTCCCTCAGGATACGAAGTGTAATAAACTTGCTCCGCCTGTTGTGCAAATATGAACGGATCATACACCTGATATCTTCGTGATTGTCTGACTTCAACAGTCCCAAACCTATTGTCTACTTTTGTGCCTCTATTGGGAGTATTATCGAACCATTCACACTTGAATAGGACTAACTTTTTCGTTGGACGACCATAGTACTCTATTTCAATAATATCAGTCAATATTCCAAAAAAGTCATCCTCTAATGGACCGTTGGTCCCTCGTACACTGACACCAGAATTAGAAGTTTTCATGCCTTGACCCCATACCCTTGTGTGAAACTTATAGCCATTTATAATGTAAGTTTCATATGTTTCGACCGTTCTAAGTGGGCCCCACGCCAAATCTATCAAAAGCGGATCTTGAATGTGATTTGTCGTATCTTGAACCTATACATAATGAATATGAAATTGAGTTTAAGAATATACAACATGTTACAAGGACAAAGTTAGTAACTGACATGATGTTTGAACCACGTAGGAAAATGGTTGGCAATGTCCAGTTGAATTTGTGAGTCAGATTTGTCGGCATCAAGCTCTCTTAGCCATTCGGTATATTCACTACATCATAATAAAATAAATAGTTTAAACAAAGTACATACAAAAGAGGGTAAATGCCTGAAAAGATGATTTGACATCAACTTACTTTAGATATGGCTCCACCTCTTCGCAATTTAGAAGTACGTATAACTCAGCAACTTTAGCATCACGTGCACTCAAGTATACTTTATGGGATGCGCCACACGCACGACCAGGATAATTAAAAATTGATATTTGAGGACAAGATGAAGGACCTTCACTTGCGTCAACATTACGTGAGATTCTGGTCCTCCTTGTTTCTATTTCGGATGGATAGTAAAAAGAAGCAAAAGTAGAGGTCTCCTCCACTAAGTACACTTCACAAATGGAACTTTCTATCCTAGCCTTATTTTTTACTTTATCTTTCAACGAACGCAAGAACCTGAGAAAGAAGATTGTTTAGAGATATGCTAATTGATGAAAACATATATATTAAATAATCTAAAAGTAAAAGAGATGTATACCTCTCGAAGGGATACATCCAACGATATTGTACTGGACCACCAATTCTTGCTTCATACGGTAAGTGGATTGGAAGATGTTCCGTAGCATCAAAGAAACTCGGAGGGAATATTTGTTCCAGTTTACATAACAAAATCGGAACCTCACGTTCCATAACCAGTAATTGTTCAACATTTAAGGTCGTGGATGTCAACACTCTGAAAAACTGACTGAGCTCAACAAGCGGCTTCCAAATATCATTCGGTAAAGAGTCGAATGCAATTGGAAGCAATCGCTGCATGAATACATGACAATCATGGCTTTTCATTCCATGCAATTTTCCTTCCCTCATGTTGACACATCTTGATAAGTTGGAGGCATACCCATCAAGTAACTTGAGTTGTTTAACCCATTCACAAACAGCTACCCTTTGGGGTTTACTCAATACATATTTAGCCTTTGGTTTTTGAAGTTTGCCACCCCCGATATCCTTCAACTCAAGCTCTCGTCGTTTACATTTTTCTGCTATATCTAATCGAGCCTTCGACGTATCCTTCGTCTTACCATTGACATCCATAACCGTGTCAAACACATTCATAAACACATTTCGTTCTGTGTGCATAACATCAATGTTATGACGGAGCAAATGCATTTTCCAATAAGGCAAGCTCCAAAAGATACTCTTTTTGGTCCAATTATGTTTATCGCCATACCCAGGTATCGGTTCTCCTCCAGATTCATGGATGAATGGAAATGACTCAATTTGGTGCCATATCTGCTCTCCAGATAAATGTGGGGGAGGGGGAGCGGTCTCAACACGCCCCTTCTTGAACGTTGTTTTATTCCTCCTATAAGGATGATCTAAAGGAAGAAATTGGTGGTGGACATCAAAATATGAAGTCTTGCGACTGTGCTTAAGAGTGAAACCCTTTGGTCGCCCCATACAACAAGGGCAACCAAGCCTCCCCGCAGTCATCCAACCCGACAACATCCCATATGCTGGAAAGTCGTTGATTGTCCACATCAAAGCTGCTTTCATCATGAAATTCTGCCTCAAGGATACGTCATATGTTACAACACCATAATTCCATAAATTGTTCAACTCTTCTATCAGAGGTTGCATGTACACATCAATCTTACTTTTTGGATTTGACGGACCTGGAATTATGACTGTCAAAAACATAACCTCCCTCTTCATGCACATCCCAGGTGGGAGATTATACGGAGTCACAATAACTGGCCAACTCGAGTAAGCTTTACCGTACTGACCAAAAGGATTGAATCCATCCGTACATAACTCCAATCTCACATTACGAGCTTCTTGAGCAAACTCTGGATACATCCTATCAAAATGCTTCCATGCTTCTCCATCCGATGGATGACCCAAGATAGTCGGATCTCTCCGATTGTTAACATGCCATCGCATATGGGATGCAGTTGCCATTGAAGAGTACATTCTTTGGAGTCTAGGAGTGATCGGGAAGTACCACATTTTTTTCAGGGCGGTCTTTTTTACAATGCCTTTTCTAGTGGTTCTGAACTTGTACCGGTCAGCGCCACAGAATCTACAACTAACAATGGTTTCAGTCGCATATTCATTACGATACAACATGCATCCATTTTGGCAACATTCAATTTTCTCAACTCCCAAACCCAATTTTGCCACTGACTTCTTTGCTTGATAAAGATTACGAGGCATTCGGTTGTCAGACGGCATGGTCTCGCCCATCAACTCAACCACACGGTTGAAACAACCTTCCGACATGTTGAAATCGGACTTGATGCTAAGAGCAACCAGAGAAGCCGACAATTCTGAGTAATTCTGACATCTATCCCATAACGGAGCTTGTGCAGCCTCCAGCATCTCATAAAATCTTTGTGCATCCTCATTTGGATCCTCTTCTACATGTTGGTCTCCCGTTGCACTGTCCTGTTGAATGGCTCGACCAACTTCGGGGCCAGCATGATCCATAATCATCTGCTCGAAAGGATTGTATTGTTCTCTCTGTTCACCACCACCGTAATATGCATCGTTCACCACAATCGGGGGAAGAGATGGCATAGACTCGCCATGGCTAGTCCAGTAGTAATAATTAGGCATGAACCCCCTCGTGTACAGATGTGTCATCACATCGTCCCCAAAGTGCATCCGTCTACACTGACATTTCTTACAAGGACACCTCATTTTTGGGTTTTGTTGTATTAGAAAGTTCGGGTCGTTGCGAGCAAACGTAACGAACTCCAACACTCCCTCCATGAACTCGGTTGTCAATCCTCCATCTTCCAACCTTCTATCCATCCACCTCCTATGCTCGGGAGCTTCCATTACTGCTAACTAGAACAACAATACTTAGTCTAGGATCCTCATTTGGATCCTCATTTCGTTTAATTAACTAAATTACTAGCACACTATTGAGCTCTGCTCTCTACTAACAAACAACACATCATTTAAACAAACACATGCATTTGAATTATTTTTCAGCACACATACAACATCCTGCATATCAACATACACCCTATTGAGCTCCGCTCTCTACTAACAAACAAGAAATCAATTCAAGGATCACACATATTGAGCTCCGCTCTCTACTAACAATCAACACATCAATTAAATAAACACAAGCATTTGAATTATTTTTCAACACACATACAACATCCTGGATATCAACATACACCCTATTGAGCTCCGCTCTTTACTAACAAACAAGAAATCAATTCAAGGATCACACATATTGAGCTCCGCTCTCTACTAACAATCAACACATCAATTAAATAAACACAAGCATTTGAATTATTTTTCAACACACATACAACATCCTGGATATCAACATACACCCTATTGAGCTCCGCTCTCTACTAACAAACAAGAAATCAATTCACATAACACATTCACTTAACAAATATCCAATTAACCAATTTCAACAATAAGACATACACAGTGATCATCAAAGCTTCAACTTGTAGCAAGCATACACAGATTTCAGCAATAAGATATACACAGTGATCATCATTATAGCAACCAAGTACCATTATAGCAACCAAGTACTCATTTTTCATACATATTCTCATAATTAAACAATGAACAGTTAGTACCTGCACGTGTGTTGTTTGTGAAGAGTCTGAACACTAGAGCAGCTGGGACAAGCGAGAGTTCCTACCACATGGAATAGAATTCAAGTCATGAGTATAATTACATAAACCATATCATGTAAAAGTTCAATGCCGACATTACTAGCGCCAACACAGTTGCAAATTTTGACATACAAGATTTCAAAAATCAATAAGTAAGAGAATCAGATCAAGTTCTTTAGTCAAACAAGCAGGTTGAAGTATTGTTTATGATAAAATATGATAATATATAGTAGCAAATAATTCATAAATATCAATATAGGTCCCTCATAAGCAAGGGAAGTGTGATCAGCACCTGGTGAGGGTGCGTTGTAACAACCTAACCATGTGGCAAGTAGGGCACGAAACAGATTTGGGTAATGGGAACAATTACAATTTTGGCACAAAAATCTAACTTAGTAACCCAATACTAATTTATTGGGAGTAACATATGCCGGATGTTATTACTTTTTCCACTTAAATATTCTTCACTTAACTCATTATTATTTATCAATATGAGACTTCAAGCCGTTTAAGCCGGTTGTTCATAAAAAAAATGTAACACTTCAACACTCACACTTGACTTTCCATTATTGTCTATATACCTGAGTTTATGAGTTTTCATTATTTTTATTTCAGAATAAAATGTTTTACCAAGGAGAAGAATGCCTACCAATGCCAAACTTCTTCTTGGAAGTACCTTCACCATCATTTTGAATTAGGGGGTGTGTTGCGAGTAATTCAGAGTTGGTTAGAGTTTGTTAAATAAGCAGTTAGTTAGTTTATAACAACTATGTAGAAGTTGTTAGGAATATGCTATAAATTGTTATCCATATGAAAGTTAAGCAAATAATATACAAACAGAGGTATATTCAAAGAAATCATTTTTCTGTTATCTTCTATACATGAGAGTGAGTGTGCATCATTGTGAGAGATAATCAAAATCTGTTGGAACACACTACTCACAACACAAGTAAACCCATAGCTTAACAAACACAAAGCAAAGAAAAATAAAAACAGGATTTGAAATGCACCAAACTAGGAAAAACAGGGCACAATAAAATAATAAAAATAGGCCAATGTTAGTAGAAATAAAACACCAGTGGTTTCCCTAAACCATTACGAGGACCTACATTAATCCACCCTAAATAGTTTCTCTAAAGCTTCAATTGCAGATAAAAAACTCAATGTCCAGCAAGGCTTTAGAAGAGATTGATGAATACTATATAGGCTTCTAACGTACAGCACACTTAACAACATAGTTAATAATAATGTAAGATTGATGAATAATTGAATATTGTACATCAATCTGATTTGTCAGTATGCTAAACTTTAAAAGCATTCGTTGTCACCCTTTCTTTGGATGTGCACCTTTATTGGAGAAGTAATTAATGTCTTTAATTAATATATATTGTTAATATAAAAATGTTTTACCCATGAATCGATTATATTTTTTATATTATCATAAATATTTGATTTTTATTATAATTATCTTTAAACAATCAAGTATACATTTTCAAAGTAGGGTTTGTTAGACGCGTTAGAATGGGTTCTATTTTATATTTAATAATAATGTGTTTTATAAATAGATCAATACAGTACATGAGATTAAAGGGTGGAACTATTGAGAAAATAATAGGGGTTCCATCATCCTATTATGTCTGCACTCAAATGCCACCCAAGTAGATAAGTTTGCAAGTATTGAATTGCTGTACCTTGCATGCCCCTTTTGGTATGATGGAGGAGTAAGAAGCAGAAGCCAAATCCAGAATAATAGCAGTAAAAATAGAGAGCAATTTGAAAGATGAGAAGGGATTTTATCGAACTTAGTAACTGCGAGTTGGTCACTCAATTACAGAACAAAAGTTAACAAATTGCTACAGTTTTCATAGGCCCTATTGGATCAATGCCTTTAGCTGTCTGTTTTTCACTGATTTCTCCCTTCTAGATACAGAACTTAACTGAATCTCCAAGTCAAGCTCATTGGATTTGTCATTAAGTCCAGAAGATCTATTGGCTATAGCTGGCACATCACTACTAACCAGTGACTCAACCTGAATAGAGTCAAAACTAGTTTGTTGCTGGGGTTCGATGTTTTTGGATCTATTACTTAATTGAATGCTATGCAATTATTTATATTCAAGTTGTATTGTGAGTTACCAATGCCATATTTATTATCAAGGATAAGAAAAAAGAACATCTTAGCAATATGAATTTTTCTTTATCACTTATATTTCAATGCTTTATTCTCCCTTTTTGTTTTCACTGTTTTGGTTTCTATTTCAACTTTGAGAATGGTCTATATTTTTTGCTAAATGGTCATCATTTTCCTTTATATATAGGGAAATATTAGATTTAGACAATTTGAAGACTGAAAAGTCACTCCTTGAACTACATTACATTTTGTTTTTTAATGAAGCACAACCATGTGTTTCCTCCAATACTTTTTGAGCTTTTGTCTTCTGTTTATGTTCCAATTGGATTGGATTAGTTGGGGCTGGACAAGCTGTTTGATTGTTGAGTCATCCAACAAATATTAATGTAAAACACCCAAAATCCACTTGAGAGAAATTGGGTTAAACATTGCAGAGAAGATGCAACAAGTGAACTCATAGTATTCATAAAAAAAAGTAAACCCATAGCTTAACGAAAACAAAGCAAACCAAAATAAAAACAGAATTTGAAATGCACCAAACAAGGCAAAACAAGGCACACTAAAATAATAAAAATGCCAATGTCAGTAGAGATACAAAAATGATCAGTATTTCGACCAAATAGCAGCACGAAGCAGCAGCAACAACAACAACAAACACAACAACAACAGCTACATAGAAGTAGTAGTAAGCATTGGAAGGGAAAGTAAACAAAGAAGCATGAAACTCGGTTTCTAATAAAAGAAGATGACATTGTGGAGTCCAGTTCTAGAGATTCTAGAACTACTGTGATGATCAAGAATATACCCAACAAGTCCAGTTGAAATTGTACACAATGTATCAGTAATGGAGAGTCAAAGAGCTTTTTCATTCTAGCAGGACTTTTTCAGTTTAATTTTTTCTGGTTACCCTTTATTAGTATAATGCGAGTTGAGTAGTAAACAAAGGCCAATTTATTAGTTCATATGCAAACTCTTGCTCTTGATACCATAAAGTACAACAGAACCTAATCCAGTCATTACATGTCATCTTTCCAGTCATTACTCTAATTACTTGTATTAACAAGTAAACCAAAAGGCAATTGTGAGAATGTATCAGTTTATTGTGAGAATGTATCAGTTTATTGTGAGATTATTGCGAGAATGTATCAGTAGCCTGAGCAGAGCTTCTTAAAATTTAGCAGTGCCTATGGTGCGTTGTGTAACCTATGGTGCCATTCTGGGAAGAAGAGAGAAAGAGGGAAGAGGGCTTACTCCGCCGTCGGACGAGCGCCGCGTTGCAGAGAGAGGAGGTGGGGACGAGCGTCGCGTTGCAGAGAGCAATGAACCACGAACTGAGTGAGTGAGCCACGAACTGAGTGTTCACTGAAGATGGAAGGCCCACAGCGGCCGTTTTCCGGCGTGCTCCGGCAACCGAGTCACTCTCTGAGGATGGAAGCTCCACAGCGGCGCAGAAGAGTGAAAAGAGAGAGCGTGAATACAGAGAGAGTGAAATGTGAGTAATGAAGGGGGGAAAAATCCCGCGTAGCAATTAGGGATTTAGTTTTAGGGACCGAATTTTCGGTCCCTAATTTAATCTTTAATAATAAAAGGTTTGGCCACCGAAAATACATCGGTCCCTAATAAAAAACACGTTTATCGGTCCCTAAATCAGTCCCTAAACGAGTCAACAAAGTTGACTTTTTATTTTTCAATTTAGGGACCGAATTGGAGACGGATTAATTTGCGACCACTAATTTCGGTCCCTAATTCGGTCCCCATATAGGTATCAATAACCAATTTCTTGAGAATACCATTACGGTCCCTACATCGGTCCCTATTAGGGACAGATTCAATTCGGTCCCTAAATTCGGTGGCTAAAACGCTGTTTTTTTGCAGTGAATAATGAATTGAAAATAAATTTATGCGTCAAGATTCTAAGAGTATAGTAGTGAAAAAACATAATGTATATTAGAATAATTAAAAAGGAAAATTTTGTCAATTTAAATCAATTTAATATACATAAATGGAATACAATAATATACAGTTTAATAATTCACTGCAATGTTTGTTTAATAAAAAAAGAATGGACTTAACCCATTTTATGACCCGAAATTTAATTTTGTGACTAAAAGTAATCATTAATATCTAAGGTATATATTTGTCACAAAGAATAGTGAACTTAGAAAATTTTGAATTCAAATACCGAAAACAAAGTAGTGAAAATGCATTATATATAAAATATTAAATTATGCCAAAAGAATAATCATATTTGACATTTTAAGATTAATTGCATAATTATAACACTTTAAATAAGAGAGTGCAGTACACAAAAGTATCATTGGTTAAGAAAGGAATTTTCACAAAAAAAATACAATGCATAAATGTTATATCACAAAAAATTCTAATACCGATAAGGTACTTGAAAAATAATTGATATAATTATAAAACAAATAGTACATTGTATAATAATAAATTATATATTAATAACAACATACCTATAGAGTATAATAATTATTAATATAATACAAATTATAATTAAGAGAAACCTTAATTATTTAACTCATATAAAATTTGCATAATATTACTCATGATAGGTGAGATTACAATTATACAAACTAAGAATAGTTATGCATAATGAAATATGATAAATCTATGTCATGCATAAAGAAAACATATTTAATTCACATAAAGACCTAAAATTAATTCTTTAATTATGATACATTAACAGGAAAAATATAATATATCATAGTGTCACTGGAAAAATAAGGAATAATCACAAAACAATTCAGGTTCAAATTCAGTAAAATATTTTAACAGACAGATTATTCTCGAATTTAATAATATTAAATATTTAGGGATATCCAAAAATTTCCAAAAAAAAATCAAAATAACAGAAATATTAAATATTTAATTTAGAAGCAAAAACAAACTTTTTTGGGCCTTGGAAGGGGGCATGCACTCCCACGTTCCTAGCCCGCGAGTGGGCTAATTCGCGGTGTAACGCCCCGATTTTCAATTTTTATAATTATCCAGTATTTAAACGTTTGTATTTTATTGGAGGGTCTAGAGAATGAAATAAAATATTCTGAGAACATAGGAATGTCCTACACAACCATAGGAAGCCATGGTTAAGTTTCGGGCGAAAGCTCAAACGGAACTCGGCCTGCGTTTTTCACAGGCAGTAGTGTTTTTCTTCTATCGAGACCTAATTTGGACTTGTGAATGAGACAATAAGTCTCAGGATTTAATTCTCCACATTTTATTAAATTTCAAAAAAATCACTTCCTGACTTTTTCTCGAGCGAAATCCTCAATCGGGTAACGAACGGAGCCACATACCGACTCACCGGGACCCGCCAACGGATAATCTTGATATCACATCATGTTATATCACTTGGGTCAACATGTCAGAGTCGTCACGACGTTCGGAAATATTTGGACGCAAAATGACTAAAATACCCCTAACCTTTTCTTTAAAGACATTTTGGTCCTTGAAGGAAAAGACTAAAATGCCCTTAAGTGACTTGTTTTAAGGCTGGTCAGCCCCTCTTCCAGCTCCATTAACCCACGCAAGTCAGCCCCTAGATGAGCCCCAAAAGCTTCATCTTCCTTCTTGACCAAAACTCCACCATTTTCATGAAAGGAAACCTTGAATCCATGGAGGAAAAGCTTGATTCCTTGATCAATCTTCATCAATCTAAGGTAAGATCACTTCTATGATCTCTAACCTTCATGAATCTCTTTCTATTTCAAGATCAAATCTTGTTTTCATGAAAATCAAGTTTATGATCTAAAACTTCAAAAATTCATAAGAAATTGCAGAAAAATCCTTTTAATGGGAAACCAATTTATTTGAACTCACTTCATCATCCTCTACCTAAACCCAAGAGCATATGATCCAACTCTCATCCTAGCCTAAATACCCAAAAGTGGCCGAACCCTTGAAGGAGATGATGAATAGTGTTTTGTTCAAATTTTTTATTTCTAACTCTTGATTTCATCCTTACCTTTCCTGTTGTCTTTGAATCCAAGTGATGGAATCCCTAGCCATATTTTCCCTTGTATGGCCGAGACCCTCAATGTGAAGAACATTGAGTTTTGTTTCATATTTTTGAGTATTAGGACTTGATTTAATGTTAATCAAGCTTAAAAACCAACCATCTGAAAGATTGAAACCAAATGTGATCCCTAGCCCATTTCATCATTTTTGGCCGAGCCTTAGGTCACATTTTGGGGAAATAGAACCTGTGTTTTGATGTTGCTAATTGTGTTGTTAATTGTTAATGATTGGATTGGTTTGTGTTTGCAGTTGTTGTCGGATAATCGGACGAGGAATCGGGAGAATTCGAGGACTGATCGGGCGACTTACCTTTGGAGGATGACTCCTAAATGGTAAGGGGAGATTAGCTCCAATGAGATTGATAGTCACATGAGGTTGGTTGTGATGTGAATTGTGGCATTTTGCCTTGGATAGAACATATGCATAATGTTGATTTGAGTTTTGAATGATTATATGTTGTGTATGTACTTGATTTATTTTCATGATGTACATGCTTGGATAATTGCATATGAATTGTGGCATGGATGCCTTGAATTGAGATTTGATGTGTGTGCGTAATATATATATATATTTATATCCTGGACTGGTTAAGAGCATAGCATTTATAGCTTGTTTTGAGGAATGAAAAGCTTCTAAGCTAAACGTTATAATGACCGTTTTTATTGAAAAGTCACTAAGATTAAGAACTTGAAATGATTTTGAATAAGACTTCGAAAGTTAAGTGTTGGTGAGGAAAATAGTGAAAAATTGCTTTATCATTATTTTCTAAACATGTTGTACATAGAAAAGAGAACCTTGAAAAGTATTTAGTTTGCCAAAAAAATACCTTCTAAAAGTGTTTGATGTTCCGAAGACGAAAATGTGTTTCATGAAAGTTAACATAGCTTTTAATGAGATTATATTCCTTTTACAATAACTTAGAACATGGTTTTACATTAAGTTAGTAAGGAAAAACCTTTCCAAGTTTGTTAACGTACTTTACCTTAACCATGTAACAAAGTCCATTAAAATTAATATGTTTTCAATTAAGAAGGGTTTTGGTTTACAAAGAGAGTTTTTAACTCAGATCGTAAAAGTTTTACGCGTGAAAACCTAAGTTAAAGTAATTAACTTAGAGTTGAAGACAAGAGCTAATTAAGTACGGTATGTGATGGAACAAGACCATGTACTATACCATTGATGACTTAGTTCATCAATAACTCCATAAGACTTAAGTGAATCAACACTTATTTCATTATTCGAAAATCAAGGAGTTAATATCTTAGAAAGGATGAAAGACTTATCTAAAAGGATTCTCAATCCTTCTTCATAACACTTAGGACTTGAGATGTGATTCATAAGACATAAACACAAACATGAAACGTTTTGGGTTTTGAAACAGTAGTTCGATGACGGACCTGTGATTCGGATCTAGGTCAATCGTTCACTTGTTTCAGTTTTGTGATGACCGGAACGAGAGAGATCCTGAGACTGTGCAGGTATGGGACTATACAGTGGAAGGAATCCTGAGGCTGTGCAAGTATAGGACTGTATAGCTGAAGGAAGGCTTATAAAAATTTATTGGTACTACCTATACCGACAAGATTTATCTTCTTTTCGGGAGCCTAGAACATAAGAAATTCATAGTTAAGCGTACTTGACTTGGATTAATTATGGGATGGGTGCCCTTCTAGGAAATTTCCTAGAAAGCGTGTGAATGAGGACAAAACATGCTGAAAAGACTTGTGTTGGTTTGTAGGGACAGTCGGTAATTTTGAAAGCAGTCCGGATCATTCCAAAGGAATCACGTGATATTTATCCGATGGATAAATGTTTTGAAATACGAAAACACGTAGAGTTCCTAAGGGAGAGAACCTTACTGAACCTTGAGGTTTATCCAGTGGATAGACGTTCCACTTTGTGTAAGCATTGAATTTCATTGCATAAGTTTGTAAGGCCTTGAGCCTAGGAGTTGAGCTTACGCCTAGATGTTGGTGCGAATCTTACGGTGACGATTTGATCAGTCTTGGAGGTATCAGGGTTTGAAGGGCTAACATGAGACCAGTTGGTGATTCTTCTGTGTAGTGGCGAATCCGTGCAATACACTGATATCCTCGACTAGATGTCGTACTTTTCATATTTCGTCAAGAGTGTTTCCGTAAAGCCAGATACGTGCACGTTATGAATGTTGTAGCATCTTGCTCATGGCCGACAGTAACCGGAACATGTCCTCCCATTCACTCTCTCCGACGATTTGTTAGCTCCTGGAGTAGGGGTCAAAGTTTTACCCTTGTGGCATATGGCATTGAGTCATGTACATCGCATTGCATTGCATAGCTGTTGATGATTACAATTACTTATTGTACATCATTATTCTGCTTTCAAAGATGTCTTATGTTACTAATTGATAATTGATTAATATGATGTATTGCAATTTATGATAAACTTGTGAAAGAGTATCTCACCCTTGCCTCTACATGTTGGACACCATGTTGTGTTTTATTAACACATGTACAGATAATTTCCAGCAGTCCTCTGGGTCACTGCGGGGCCCTGCGTTTGAGTTGGTGACGAAGACGAAGATGGTGGACTGTTAATGACGAGGCCCAGTGTCTTTTGGGCGATGCATGCTAGGTAGTATGCTTTATTGTTCTTAGAGTTTTGTTATAACAGCTCTCAGGATTTTGATTTTTAAAGTCAGGCCCATTGACTGTGACTCAGTATGATATGTAATAAGAAAGTGACTTAATGTATTCCTTAAGGCGAAGTGAATGAGTTTCATAAATGATGAGTTTGAATTTATTCCCTTGCTATTGTTAATGTTTAAATTGGTATCAGAATTTCCGCAATAAATCTAATAAATATTTTCGATAGAGTTTTAATTAACAGAATCACAAGAATTTTAAGTTACGATTTATGACACCTCGAGGGGGTGTTACACACGGAGGAAGGGAAGATTCATCATCCTCTCCCGCGAACACGAAAACGGGTCGCGACTACCCGCGATATAGATCTGTTTGAATCTAGTCGTTTAGACCACGAAATGCTGCCATTTTCTGGGGCCAAGGTCGCATTGTGTCGACATGAGGAAGCCCTCAACGAATTTCTCAAAAACGTGGTTCTAGAAGATAGAAAATGAGATAAAAAAAATTGGATCGATTGTTTTCGCACACAATTGGCCACGAATTAAGAGTCTTCTATTCTTCCAAATTAATCAATGGTTTTATGAATATTTTGAGCGACTCTAATCGTAACTAAGTGATCTAGAGAGTCCCCAAATCAATTTTCGAAAAATATCGTCCAAGGAGAGGAATCGGAAAAAAAACCCAAGATTAGGGTTCTTGCACCCAAAAACCGCAATGGATAGCTAGCATGATTTTCTCAATTTTCTCAACGAAAGCGGGTAAATCTTGAGGGGTTTTGACAGCAATGATCAGATGAATAGAAACCCTCAATCAATTTTGAGAAACAAACACCAAGTGAAGAGGAATCGAATTCGAAAACATTAGGGTTCATAGGTTGCAAAAAATTGATTTATTTATGGAAACGGGACAAATTATAATAGCCACAATATATATTTATTTGGCTCTAATACCAATTGATAGAATTATATGATAATTCTATTAACCTAATCATTCATAGATACAAAATTATAGCATATTAAACACATTACATACAAGACATAGATCAAGAACATGTACCTGGTGTGATTCCAAGATCCACTATTATTCAGTCAAAAGAAGAGAATGACCTTGTCTGAGAGAGAACTACTCTCTACTTGGAGCGTATGAGCCACACCATAACTGCTCAATGGGGAGGCAGTATGTATATAGTCCAGATGAGAGTAGAGACTTCTCAGTAGGCTACCAAATGGATAGCTCAACCCATCACGAGCCACTGGCAACAAAAACCCAATATTATTTTATGATATTGATTAAGTGCTTTAATATCAAAAATTGACCATAAAACAATAATTTCGAATAATTGATTAATGTCAATCCACATAATCGATTAATTAAAATAGTTAATCTAACATATGAAGTTGTTGTTTTTTTATTACAAATATTTATTTAATTTTTACTTTCGAAGATTTTGTATTCTTGATTTGTTTATATTATTTAATTAATTTGGTTGTTATTTGCTTGAAAACAGATTTTTATTTCTTTTGTTTGTATTATATATGGTTATTTAATTTTCACTTTCCTAGATTCGGTATTCTTTCTTTTTTGTTTGGATATTATACGTACTTATTCAGATTTTGATTTTATCAAAAACATTTTCTAAGTTTTCGGGTAATTTGTAGTTGTCAATTTTGGATTTGTACAAATTTCAAAGGGTTAAATATGTTTTAGTCACTAAAAAATTAACAGAATTCGGTTTTGATCCTTGCAAAAAAAATTCCTTGATTTTCATCCCTTTAAAATATAAAATTACTAGTTTTGGTCCTTATACAATGAACAAATTTTGGTTTTGATATCTGTAAATTGTTTTCTTTGATTTTCATCCCTCCTAAATTTAATATCACCGTTTTTATTCCTCAGCATTCATTTTAGGATAGATAAATATAATTCATTTTAGGGTTCAAAAAAAATTTTAGGGAAATCATATGCTGACATGACACCACAAAGGTCATTGAGTATCACTTGGGATGCCAATATGACCTTCTATTATACACATAAGTATTTAATAGATGTCACATGACAATAGTGATCAAAAATAGTGATTTTGGATTTTAGAGGGACAAAAACCAAAGAAAAATATTTATAAGGACCAAAACCAAAATTTGCTCATTTTATGGGGATCAAAAACATATTTAACCCAATTTCAAATTGTATAGTAGATTGGTCCATCTACTGAACCTAACCCATAATCGGGATGGCAATGGGTAGGGTACTACAGTACCCATCCCCGTACCCGCGTTTTGAAAATGTACTCGTATCCGGACCCATACCCTCGTGGATAGTAAATTCAACACCCGTATCCTTACCCTCTGGATACCTAAGTATTCGTACTCGCACCCGTTACCCGCACTTTAATATAAGAAATTTTAATTAAACAATAAAATGCCTAAACTCTGGTAAACTTTTACATTCCAAACGAAAAAATGAAATCTGTGGATCTATTAATCAATTTGTGAACTTGAAATCCAAAGGTTTTAATACAAAATATTCAATAACCAATCTCCAAAACATCAAGTAAATATTACAATAAACTTCTAAGAACAATAATTCATAAACTTGGCGCTCCTGAGCTACTGGCACTCTCCAAAATCTGCTAAAAAACATACATTACACTAATTAAGTGTAATTGTAAAGATAACCATTAATAACACATCGTAAAGTAAACAACGATACATTATTTTATCATCTGAATCAGAGTCCCCAAAAGACTACAAATGCTTATCTTTTAAATTTTTTAAATGTAAATATTGTTTTGGCCCAATCATGCCAATAAAAGCTAGAACATACAAGAAAGTAAATGATTAGTCTAACTCGTTAAAAGTAACAAACACAAATTTAATTACGGACCGCAAGGTGCAGTGATACTGAATCAGCGGCGCCGGTCACAATGAGATTAGGAGTATGAGAGTGAAATAGGTTAGGTCAGAGAGTTTCTTACTTTCCTCAAGTTTTTTTAATTTTTTAAATTAATATCAGAATATAATATATTATATCAGATATCAGATTATGTATATATAAAATAAATATATAAAAAATATATATATAGTGCGGGTAAGAGACGGGGTGGGTACTAAAGTACTCGTACCCGCAGCCATCCCCATTAATTTTTGCGGGTTATTGTCTATACCCGAACCCATACCCAATTAGAGGGTAATTATACTATCCATAGCAGGTAAATTTTGCAGGTACCCAGCGGGTTCAGTACCCATTGCCATCCCTAACCCATAATGCTCTATGGGGCTCTTGGTCCTCTGGGCTTTTATCTTTGTGAACTTTTTGGCCTTGTGGGCTTGGGTTAGGGCTAAAAGCGATGGGCTAACCCATTTTGACGGCTCTAATCTCAAGAGCATAACTGAGAAGTGTATCAATGTGGAAGAGGTGAATAAGGATGCTAAAAGAATAGATGAGTTGTAGCAACAGAAGAACCAAGATCCTCCATTCATCCTGAAATCTTGCTAAGGTATACCCTAGAGAAAAATTTAATTTGAAGACTACACTCACCTGAAAGTCCCAGGAGCCAGATATTGGAAGAATTCTATTGCATCAAATTCAACAAATTACCCAGGCCCTTACCACTCTGGCGTCAGGTTGTCAAACCTAAGACTAAGCAGTGCAACTGCCACAGTGACTATGGATAGAGGTGGCAATTCGGGCTACCCGGCCTGTGTCAGGCTGGCCCGATGCGGGTTCGGGCTTTATCAAGGCGGACCAAAAAACCCAGCTTCAATTCGGGCTGCAAAAAGTGCCCAAGTTCGACCCTATGCGGGCTGAGGGCTTTGATCGGCCCGGCGCGATTCTATGTTCAAAATTGCATATGTTTTTTCAAAATCTTCATATTAAAGCTAAAGAGATTAAAAGGAAAAGTTAGATTTGTAATAAATTGATCCAACCTGGTGCTTGCATAGTCCTAAAGCTTGCCAGTGCTGGAAAACACAATCAATCCAACTTCTGCATCACAAATATCCTTTGTATTACAATCTTTCCTCTCCCAATTTTTAGTCAAATATATATGTTAGGGTTCCTTCACAAATATCTTCTTTGACGCGGTAGATCAGTGAACAAACTCACTAAGATCGTGCAGAACTAAAGTCTATTGACCATTAATGATGTTAATCAGATTACATCTTCAAAAGTAAAGTGAAAAACGAGAATGAAACTAAAAACATAAACGAAAAAACAAAACTTGGGAAAAAATAAATACAAGAAATAGTGCAAGAATAAAAAGAACAGTGAAAGTAACTTACTTGAAAACTTCGTCTCTCACATATTTTGTCTGTGATATCTTTTTTTAAAATTTTCATGTTTTTTTTCGTTTTTAATTTTTCATAAAAATTAAAAATATAAAATTATTTCGGGTGCCCAAGCCTGACCGGTCTAGTCTGCTTCAAGTTCGGGCAAAAAAAACTCAGGATTAATTCGGGCTCAAATTTCATAGCTCATACCTTATGATTTATAGTTCAAGTTAGGCCGGTCGGGTCACCCATTTTGTCAGCTCTAACTACGGACATCACACAGATGATTGTATCTAGCTATAGGATTACATTGAGCACAAGTAACTCTTCTTGTTACAATGCTTTCTTTAAATAATTTTCCAACTGAGTCTTCTGACACTTCCAGAAGGGAAAATTTTAATTGTGTATAAGTGACCACTATGGTGATAAAGAAGGGAATTGGAACATGAATTCAAAGTTGCAAGCAACTGCAAGTGACCATAATTGCAACCAATCTAGGAAACCCAACTCCTATGTTTAGATGGCCCATTTTCTTAGTTGTCCCTAATGTGATTTTTTAATCTTTTCCTTTAACCTATAGGGGATTTAATTGTTCTTCTTGGATACACTCCTCCAATTGCAATATTAGGGTGGCATGATCTTTTGAACTCGATGTTGTTAGGTTAGGAGGAATAGTTGTCTTTCTATGAGTTTCTATGTAACTATTAGGGGTGTTCATCAACCGATCCAAACCAATTCAAACCGCAAAAACCGAATCGAAAAACCGAAAACCGAATAAACCGAAAAACCGAAAAACCGAAAACCGAAAAAACCGCTTTTTTTTTCATTGGATTGGATCGGATTTCGGATCCCCTAGTGAAAACCAATCCAATCCAATCCAAACCGACCTATTACATACATATACTATTATTTTTTAAATTATAATACTACTCATACTTAAGCATTGTTTTTCATACTTTTATGAACGAACACTCTCATTCTCTTTAATATTTTTGTTGGAATTGTCAAATACTAGATGTATTGGAATGTGTATAGTTATTCATGTACCTAGGAATCAATAGTTATTCATTTACTAGAAGATTTTATGCATGTACTTAGGCACTAGAACTACATTAATTCTAATATATATAGGCTTAATGTTGATTTTCGACTTAATATAACTATGTAATGATGTATCGGTAAAAACCGAATTATCCAATCCAATCCAAACCGCATTTGATTGGATTGGATCGGATTTTTTTAAGTAAGCAAACCGATCCAATCCAAACCGCAAGTTATTTTCATCTTTGGATTGGATGATTTTTTAGCTTAAAACCGATCCAATCCAATCCGCGAACACCCCTAGTAACTATAATGCATGTTTTCTTGTTTATCTACTTTAATATTGCAAGCATGGCACCTGACAAGTGACAACAATCCCATAAATTGTTTGTTTCTCACTCTGAATGTTTGTTTATCATTTGACCAAGTATTGATATGTTTATAAGTATTATTAACAAGGTTTTTTTTACTTTTTAGCATGAGATGAGGATATGACGCCTAGCTTGGCCACTTTCTTTTATATACGAAGGGAAGAGAGAAAAAGCCCAAAGTTCGGTGATGTTTTCCACATTCAGGCGTGAGCTGTAGGGATGGATCCAGTAGGGACAAAAAATAATCTATAAATATTTTTACTAAAAAAAATATTATAAATATATATAAACGATAAAAAATCTGATATTAAATAGACAAGATATGATGTGATCCGATTTTAATGTAAAACAAACATCAATATGTAAGAAATGATACGCAATTTATCAAATAAAATATGATAGCTTACAAAATTAATTTTTGCTCATACCAAAAGTTACGTAATAATTTGACATGTTAGGACAACCACATTTTTTTTTATGGGGGTAAAATCAAAATTATTAAATACTATAATTTACTTTCTTTTTTTTCCCTAGCAGGGGCAATTGTCCCCATTCCATTGACTATAGATTTGTCCCTAGTGAGGAGGGCATCTCTGATGATTGGTGGAGGAAATTTTACATCATCAGTGCAAATCGGACGAAAATTATTAACTTTGTGTAACATTAACAATTTAAGAGATTAAATCGAAATTTTTATTACTTAAAAGACTAACTTGAAACTAAAAAATAAAATAGAGGATCAAAAATATGTTTTAGCCTAAAATAAACTTACATAAAACTTAAATTCATAATCTAAAATCAATAACAAAGATTCATATTAAAACATGTATTTATTGAGCTTCACAAACAAATAATAATTTTACATCATGCGTTGAAATGCAAAATACTTTAATCCGTTAATAATGTATCACTTCTTTTAGATTACGAAACATGTATCATTATTATTATTATTATTATTATTATTATGTGTCGCTCGTAAAGGGCTTACATCAAAAGGAGAAGAAAACCAAAAAAAAGTAGAGCACAATACAATGATTTAGGATATGTTTGATTTATCATTGCAAACGTATGTTTGAGTCCAAAAGCACGTTTATCTTAAAGCAACTCTATAGATACTTTGCCTCAAACGTATGTTTGA
Organism: Ammopiptanthus mongolicus; assembly: GCA_039655645.1. Classification (NCBI taxonomy): domain Eukaryota; kingdom Viridiplantae; phylum Streptophyta; class Magnoliopsida; order Fabales; family Fabaceae; genus Ammopiptanthus; species Ammopiptanthus mongolicus. The sequence goes on from CM077345.1 coordinate 77,650,592, forward strand.
AATTTCCTAACGGAAAATCAAATATGCATTTAAACCCATACATCCGTATTTTTCCACAATATTTCATTATTTTAATTTAATTTGCATTTTGAGTTTGGCTTCTCACCCACATAACACTTGCCGTTTTTCACGCTCTAACATTTAATGTGTAAATCGTCAATTTAGTTCTTGAAATTATAAGATCATGTCAATTTGATTCCTGACATTTTCGAAATTTTAAAAGCACCCTTGAATTTCTCAAATGTTAATCAATTAAGTCCCTCCGTCAGGGATTAAGTTGATACGGACCTTACAATTTCAAAAACCAAATTAATACAATATTCACATTGATACGACCGTACAATTTTAAAACCAAATTAAAGATTTAGTCACCATTTAATTGTATCCTACAACAAAATAACGTGGGGGACATACTGGCACTTCCATCCCAGACTTTTTACTTTATAGTATTCACGATATTGACTTTTTATTCATAGCAAATTTAATATTTACTAAAATTGGGAAAATTTTGTCAATAATCCAAAAAATCAAAAAATTAAATCCTCAAATATCCCATTTCCCTCATTATATACACAAATACCTTATTTTTCCCTTTGAGATTCCCCTCTTTCTATCAACGACTTATCAATTAGTTTTGTTTTTTTTTTTTTAATTTTATGTATAGAAGTCGGGTTTGGCCAACTCGACTTCTCAAAGGCCCAATTTATTTTTTCTAATTTGTAGTTGAGAAGTTGGGGTATTTTTTTTATTTTGTTTTCCGGATTTTAATTAAAAGTAATGATTTTGGGTTTTTTATTTTTTTAAATTTTAATTAAATTTAATGATTTTAGGGTTTAAGATTTAAAAATGAGTAATTAATTAATTATGTTGGATGTTAAATTGTATGATAACAATAATCAATATTACGATGATTAACATTAATTAAAATTTATTACAAAAAGGCATTACAAAATTTGTATATTTGTCATTATTGCATTTTTTTTTTATTAAATTGACCTTTTTTCACAAGTAATGACATATTAAAAAAATTGAGCTTTTTGGTACTAAATTTTAATTAATTTTTTAATAATATTATTGATTAGTATTATCATCCAAGTAACATCCAACATAATTAATTAATTAAAAAAATTAATTACTCACTTTTAAACCCTAAAACCATTAAATTTAATTAAAATTCCAAAAAATATAAAAAAAAACCCAAAATCATTAATTTTAATTGAAATTCGTAAATATAAAAAAGCCTAAGAGAAATCGGGTTGGCTAAACCCGACTTCTCAACTACAAATTGAAATAAAAAAAAAAAAAATTAGGCCCGTGAGAAGTCGAATATATATGAAAAAAAAAATTATAGATGAGAAGTCATGAATAGGAGGAGGGAAAACTCAAAAAAAAAAAAAAAAGGATATTTATGTTTTTTTTTTGTTGCAAAAAGGTATTTGTGTATATAATAGGGGAAGGGATTATTTCAGGATTTATTTATCTTTTTTAGGTTATTGGCAAAATTTTCCCCCGAAAATTATCATATGAAGTTTTAAATATTAATCGACAATAATAAGTGAGACATCTATAATTTTTTAGCAGTGACGATAACAAAGATGAAATTGAAAATTCGTAGAAATGACTTGATGAATGCTCACACATCACATGAAACCGAAGTTGGTGAACTTTTTATTGAATTTTTATATATAATCTCTAAAATAACTTTTTCGTCCGTCAACTTATTTTTTGATTTCAATTAGGTTCTTTAACTTTTAAAAGTTTCAATTTAATCCTTTAACTTATTTCTTTTAACACAAGCTAGCCTTCTCCATCAATGACATAAACAAATGGATTTCAACTTGGTCCTATAAATTATTAACAAGTTTCAAATTGATCCCTTAACTTTTAAATGAGCTTCAAATTGACCGATTAACTTTTAAATGAGTTTCAAATTGATCCTTTAAAATGTTAACACATAGACACTTCTGTCACTTTTACTTATGTCATTAACGGAGAGGACTAACTTGCGTTAACAGAGATAAATTAAGAGACTTAATTGAAACTACAAAAAAAGTTACGAGACCAAAAAGATATTTTATCCAAGTCAGGGAGAGATCTATAGCCAAGGGAATAAGGCAATCGCCCCCACTAGGTAAAAAAAATAACTAAATTAAAATATTTAATAATTTTGATTTTGCCTTCACAAAATATTAAAAGTTGTCCCAATGTCAAATTATTACATATCTTTTAATGAGAGTAAAATTTACTTTTGTATTATATTATCTTTTATTTAATAAATTGTTTCTATTATATATTGATGTATCACATTGAAACCTGAACCACGTCATATCCTTTCCATTTAATATCAGTTTTTTTATCGTTTTATACATATTTATAATATTTTTCTTTAATAAAAATATGAATATATTATATTTTTTCCCCACTAACCAAAATTTCTAAAACAGTCCCTAAACCCATCCAAATTGATAAACTGATTGTACATTAAAAGAAAAAACTCAAAAATAACGAGTCCATCACTGTTCACTGACACGACAGTTTACCAAAATAATATGTTTTCTAAAAAATAATTAGAGTAATAAATGTGAAAACATTCATTTATTTTTTTCATTCTTTGTGCTTCTAAAACAATAATGAAAATTCAACTTTCAAATGCAAGGAATGCGATAGCTTCCAGAAGTTAGGAAACCAAGTTACCGACAAAACGAAGACAACGAAAACAAGTCCAAAGTTGAAATTTCTAGAAGGTGAAGTGGTGAACTCTTCTGTATCCTCCCTTTTTTCTTTGCCCACTGGTGGAATTAGGTTGAGATGGTGACTATATCATACGGATTCCCAAGCAGTAATCCATTTCTATGTTTCTCCACTAATTTTTTTTTTTTTTTGAATAAAGCAAATCAAGAATTAAAAATATGAGAAAAATAAATCCAATAATGATAGATTATACAACTACAACAAATACATGATATTACAGACAATCCGGATCTATCATACCATAAGTTTTAGACGAAATTAGTATTATTTTAAAAACAATTTATCAATTTAAAATACTTTTGAACTTTTTTATTAAAATGGGATTGTTTTTTCCAAGTGAACATTTTTTTTATTTTTTTACTATTAATATAAAAGGTGTTAGTATACTACGCCACATGGACTAATGCCTTTTACATCTACATCAATAGAAAAAAAATGTTCGTGTGGCACAAACAACTTTTTATTCAATAGTTTAAAAAGTACTCTAAACTGGTAAAATTTTTCTAAAATTGCCCTAGTTTGATCAAAAAAACCTATATCATACACGCTCCATTAAGGCTCCTTGAAGGTACATACTTAGGTAACATTTGGTCAGCTTTTTTCAGCGTCTCTTCTCCTTAAAAGCCGAGCGAAACACTTGCATGAGTGAGCTCTTTAAAAATACTAAACTAAAGAACATAAACAATAAGTAAAGAGCTCTTAAAAAAAGCTAATCCGAACGGTTTTTCTTTAACTTTTACAGAGCTTCTAAAACTAATCCCTCTCTTCGATCCCTATTCCCTGTCACTCCCTTTTTTGTTCAATTGCAAACCCTCCCCAGCAGATTTTCCCTTTCCCTCTCCCTCTCCCTCTCTCTAATTTTGAGCGCTCTTTCCAGCTCTTTTTTTCTCTCCATCTTCTCCAATACTTTGCTCCTTCTTTGTAGTAAGAGTAAGAGATGATATTCAATTTTTGAAGTCAAACATTACAGGACTACATTTCATAAAATCTGGGAATACAGAACTCATGGGAAAAAGTTTTGGTATATATATATATATATATATATATAGAGAGAGAGAGAGAGAGAGAGAGAGAGAGGGTGATGAAGAGAGAGATGAATTTTTTGGTAAACATTTTAATGCAATTTAAAAGTAGCTTTTAAGTTAAAAATAATGTATTCTACTCTTTAGTCTTCACAAATGAAACTTTTAACTTACTTAAAAAGAAAACCTAGAGCCGTCTCTCTCTCTCAACCTACCCTCTACTCCTCTCTTCCTTCTTCCTCATCCACTGGAGGGGGTGATTTTGGATCATTTTTTGACTTGGAATTACCGCTCTACATTTTTTATCTCCTATTATCTAAATAAGTAGTTTTTTCACATCGATCTGATTTTTCTTTAATGTTTTTCCATGATTTCATCATCTGAATGCGACGTTTTTTTGTTCCTCATATTAATGCGGTGTTGTTTGGTTTTCCATTTTGTTGCGATGTTCGTTTGATGCAGATTGACAGATCAGTTTCGATCCGTTACAGATTCAATAAAGACTTGAGCGTCAACGTTACAGAACCGGAGACATGGATATTCCGATCACTTTGATTTTGTCACATTTATAGACATTTTACTGTTTTATGCTATTAATCTGGATGCTGTTAGTTTGTTCGCAGATTCATCCATTTCGATTTTTAACGATGTTGAATTTGTGTTGTTTTCGATGTATTTTATCAATTTGAATGAATGAATATCTTTTTTAGTCAAAATAAAAAATAAAAATAAAAATTATCAAATAACTTTAATTTTTACTTTTAAAGCTTTTATTTAAGCCCAAAATAAGCGGGGCGCCCAAATGCAACCTTTATGTTAGAGACCAGGCAGGGGAATGGGACGGAGCGAGGACGCTTTTTGCCTTCTTAGTCCCCGCCTCCCTATTCTTACAAGTACAACATGATCTTCTTAATAGACCAAACTATTACTAATTCATAATTTCATACAATAGGGAAAGATATGACATGGAATTACGGTGAGCTATGGTCATTAGAAAAATGCAAAGACAAAGAATAGCATAAGAACAAAAGTCCCTTTCCCCAAAATTAGTTCATTACTTGTCTTTTAAAGTTGGTACTAATCTTTGGTGTGTGGCCTCTGCTCTAGCTCTCAGCTCTGCATATACATATTACACATGATATCAAAATACATGAACAGAGGTAAAATATTCCAAATTCCAAAATACACAAAAGATTAGTTGGTATAAAACTGAAAAAAAATATTTTTAACTATCCAATACCAAAATCAAAATAGAGTTTTTTTTTTCCAACAAAGACAACACACCAAAGATTAGTTGGTACAAAACTGAAAAAAATATATTTAACCATCCGATACCGAAAATCAAAATAAAGAGAGTTTTTTGTCCTGTCCTCAAAACAGACCCCGATTGCCACAAAATTTGCCCAGCATCCAAAACTCATAGCCACAAACTGCATAAACTCATCAAGCCTCTTTTAACCCACACGAGATTCATAGCAAACCAGTCCCTTATTGCCTTAAAATCGCAAATCAGAAATTATTTTCACCCGAGCCGCAGCAGAAAAAACATAAGCCAAGATCGATCAAAACAAGAAATATGACAGCTAAACTAAGTTCGATCAATTGAAGAAAGCATGCAAACATTGTGTAGACACCTTGGACAAAATTACAGAGATTGCCCTATAGAACCAATGTCCTCATTTTCCAATGTAAGAACTATAATCACAGCCATAATCTCAAAGTTAACTCAGATAAAATAGGGACATAGAAACAGCGATCAAGAGATCAGAAATTATAAACCGAAAAAAAAAAAAAAGAATCAGACATGAGAAATCAAGAAAAAAGAAACAGAGGAAGAAGAAAGAAGAAATAAAAGAGGTAAAGCCATACCTTAGAGGACGTGGTGGCCGTAGAGGGAAGGAGAAGCAGAGCTCTCGCGGGGTGGACGGGCGACGTGGTGGCGGTGGAACAACGAGAAGAGAGGGAGAGAGGCACTGCAGGTTTAGGGATTTGGTGGTGGTGGCCGAGAGTGGCGCTGGAAGGAAACAAATTGAGGTGGTGGAGGGCGGAGGCGGCGCGCTGCTGAGGTTTAGAAATGGAGAGTGGAGACGTGGTAGGGATTAGGGAAGTGGAGCCTGGACTCTGGAGCGTGGCTGTAGTCACTGATCAGTAGTAGATGGGTATTTTAGTAATTTTAATCCAATGGACGGCTTCCAATGGGTGGGTATCAATATCCCCGCCTCTATCTTTGTAACGTGGGAAAAATCCGAACCCGAAAAAAACGGATTTTCCCCATCAAAGTCAGGGTGGGTTCGGACGGATATCGACGGGATCGGATTCTTTTGTTATGCCTATTAGAGACCTATATTATCCGGTTTTCACACTTTTGCAAATAATGATGTGTAATTATATTTGTCAAGGAGTCCCTATGGGTTCTGAGAAAAAATATGTTTCATTATTAATCCGTTTTTCGGCCTTAAAACTCAGGTGAAATGTAGTGCCCGAAAAGGGTGTTACATTAAGCATAAGTAATTCATATTTATCAGTCAATTTTCATAAAGATTACTATTGAGATTATTTATGAACTATTATGCAAAAATTAATTCATAAAGATTATTATTGAGATTATATTTGTAAACTCAATTCACCTACCTCTTTAGTTTGAAGCCGCAACCAATATGAACTAGAGCAATCTCACTCTTTAGTTTGAAGCCACAACCAACATGAACTAGAGCAATATATCACTTTTAGGATCAATATCGACCCATATCGATCTATCTATACCTCAGCTAGGGGTGGAAAAATGGATTGGGCCCGACAGACCAATCCGTTTAACCCGCCTATTTTGGCGGGTTGGATTGGGGTTCTCAACCCACCAATCCGTTTTGACCCGTCCCGCTTAACCCATCAAGAAGGCGGGTCAAAGGCGGGGCGGGTTGGTTTCTAAAAATATATATATTTTAATTAGTTTTTTACTATTTTAATAGTTTGGAGGTGGGGCAGGGCGGGTTGAACCGTTAACCCATTTTCTAGTTTTATGTCTAATTTTTATATTTTATATTGTTTTTAATTTTTATTTTATTTTTTGGCTGGCTGACCCGTCAAACCATCAACCTATTTTTCTAGTTTTTTGTTTTTTGGCGGGTCAACCCACCCCATCTCGTTTTAGGTGGATCAATGACGGATCGTGACGGATTGACCCGATTTGCCACCCCCAACCCCAACTACCAAGATAGCTCATCCTATGAAGTACACCCAAAAGCTCAACTAGAGTTATGAAGGTAACTCCTAGATTCACTAAAAAACACCCTGGTACAATCCCATAACATCACAAATAATACCATCAAATGTCGCTTTATTTGAAATAGTAATGCACTACAACCATGAAGCACTATAGAGAAGATTTGAAAATAAATAATTTTGAAAAATAAAAAGACTTAAGGCTCTAGAAAGTGTATTTACTAAAAATGTGAATTTGAAACTGTGAAATGCAAATGCATTATAATTATTAAGCACTATCAATTTCTATATAAGGAAAGAGTTTGAAATTTGGAGAGAAGATAGATTCACGAAAAAGTAACACTCGTCAAAACTTTTTATAGAATCATCTTTTAATTGTATATATTATAGTATAAAGTCATCATTCTTAAGCGTGAATCATTTTTCATAATCTCTCTCTTCTTCAATGAGTGTTTGGAATTGCGGGCATTCAATGAGAATTACGTTTCAACGTGGAAACAGCGAGTGTTAGCTTCCATGTTTTATATGAAAAAAATTACTTCTCTGCCATTTTAGATGTGATTCTAGAGGAACCGACGTAAATCCAACCATATCATCAGTGTGTTAAGTGGTGTCACCCACAGCTGGTAATGTTTTTTTTTTATATTTTATTTATTTTTAAATGAATTTTTAAATTTAATAATTAATTGATATAATGTAAATACCTCTCCGGATTTAATTGGCTATTTCGTCTCTAGCGTTTTGAACTGAAGAGTCAAATCCTTATGTTTCTCTTGTATTTATTTAAAAGCAATTAAAGAGAGGAAAATGTTATTTCTGCATGTCCGGGAAAGGTGAAGGTTATTAGACATTTGACAATGTAATCAAAATAATTAAAAGTGAATTAAAACAATAACGAAAAAGCTGGAAGAAATTAATTATAATAAAAGATAATAAAAGAGATGTTTAGATATTTCAAAGGGTTAATGAAGTCTTTAATCTTTACAAATATAGGATCATTGGTTTTTGTCTCTAGAGATTTCTTTTTTGTGGTTTAATCATTAAAAAACATAAACTTTTGATTCAGGTCCCTATCGTCAGGTTCTGTTCATTAATCGTTGATGTGACAAACAGAATTCACATCACCTATAACCCAATGTATTAAAATATTATTATTTTAATACCATATGATATTTACTAATATTATTAACATTATTTATTATATTGCTTCAAAAACAATATTATTTTGTTATATTATTAAATTATTATTAATATATTATTATTAACATTTTTTAATTTCACCTTGTATTAAACACTTTAAAATAAGTAAAAAAAATTCATCTATTTTTAATGTTATTTTGGTCAATTTTACCGATACCAATTTGAATGTCGGTGCTAAATATATTTTATTTTATTTTATTTTTTTTCAAAAAATGGGGTGAAAACCATCTAACTTTACAGAAAGATAAAAGACTGTTCCACGTAATGATGCCTAGCTACCCTAATCAAATTTTTGTGTATCATCTTAGCAAGTCAATGAGGAGGATAATTACAAAATATGTACACCGAAGTCGTGGAGATGCCCTATGTGTGTCAACCAATTTATAACTAGCCCAATTTGATTCTAAAAAAATATGATACATGATCACATTCCAATCACGTTCTAAAAATTATCTAATTCTACCCATAACAAATGTCTTTTGAGTTAGGGCTCGCAAAATAATTCATATACCCATTATTCATTTAGTTTATTTATAAAAAAATTCATTCAATTCATTCATTTATAAAAGAGAAAATGGATTGGATTCTTTTTTTGATTGATGGTTCATGATTCATCCATTACATTTTGTAAACCCGTTAGATCAGGGATAAAACATAATCGAATTTTCATATTCATTTCAAAATATTTTTCACAAATCACAAAAATCAAGTGAAAACATAGGGGACCCTTCGACCTTATAGTCCAAGCATTTTGGCCTGTTGGAAGTGGTAGCCAAATTTTGTGGAATATTATAAAATGTGGAGTTAAATATCAAAACAAACTTTCGTGATGATGATTAATTATTAGGGGACAGATAAGAGGAGTGATAGTGTCTGTTGCCGAAAATTTTTTATTACATGCTCTTATCCATGTTACACCTCAGATTCTCAACGTGAAAAGACATAGAAAATTGGCATTAGCTTGCAGTCCTGCATGAACTCTAGTTGCTCAGGCATTGAATTTAACCTCTGATATTTAAAAAGTCTTTCTAACAATTTTTTTCTCATAATCTCAGACCAGCACGATCAACCATCGATTGCTTACCGATCTGCCAGCCGACCGGCGACCCAGTCTATAGGTTGTATATGAAAAATATTAAAATAAAAATGAATGGATCGGATATTCATCAATATAAAAATGATTAATGGATAAGTTGGATGGTTTTTTATTAAATGAATCATGGAAGGATTAAATTTTTTTAATATATTTTTAATGGATCGAAATGAATTGATGGATTATTTTTTATCCATTTATTATAATCCGAATCAAAATCCATCACATCCATGCATTTGCCACCCTTACTTTAGACGTGATCGAAGAATACACCGAGGAACGAGAGCAATATAACTTTCAGAATTAATATCAACCCATATCTATCTATACCCCACCTACGAGGAAAGCTCCATCTTATGAAGCACGCCCAAGAGCTCAACTAGAATTATGCAGGTAACTCCTAGATTCACTAAAAAACACCTTAGTACAATCACATAGCATCACCAATTATACCATCATATGTTTGAAACAATAATGCACTAGAGTTATGAAGCATTATAGAGGATTTGAAAATAAATAAATTTGAAAAATAAAAAAGGTAAAGCTCTAGAAAGTGTATTTTCTGAAAACGTTAATTTGAAACATTGAAATGCGAATGCATTATAGCTATTTAGCACTATCAATTTCTATATAAGGAAAGAACTTGAAAATTGGAGAGAAGGTATATAGATTCATGAGAAAGTGACACTCGTAAAAACTTTTCATAGAATCATCTTTCAATTATATATATTATAGATTATAGATTGGAGTTCTCACTCTTAAGCGTGAGTAATTTTTCACAATCAGATCTCTCTTTCTCAGTGCGTAAATGGTGTTACCCACATTAGATAGTGTTTTTGTAATATTTTTATTTATTTTTAAAATTATTTTCAAATTTGATAATTAAATACTATAATGTGAATATCTCTAAGAATTTAGTAGGCTATTGCATTCTTAGTTTTTTGAATTAAAGAGCCAAATCCTTATATTTCTCTGGCACCTATGTAAAAGCAATTAAAGAGAGGAAAATGATTGTGTGGATGTCCTTCAATGCTTCCTAGAAGGTACGGAGGTTGTCCACAGTAATGCTGTAGCTAAATTCTATTAATAAAATTTACAATTATAAAAAAAAGGAGAGAAAAATGTTATTGAACATTTTGCTCAAAACTAGTTATTGTATTCTACATGTTCGGAAATGGTAAAGGTTATTAGACAATGTAATCAAAATCATTAAAATTGAATTAAAACAATAATATGAAAGCAGAAAGAAATTAATATAATAAAAGAGATGTTTAGTTATTCCAAAGGCTTAATGAAATTTGGGCTAGGTTGTTTTTTGTCTCTAGAGTTTTTTTTTTGGGATTTAATACTCGAAAAGCATAAACATTTGGTTTAGATTTCGTCCATTAAGTGATGATGTGACAAATGGAGTCCATTTAATTTCATGTGACATTAAATAGTTTAAAATAAGTAATAAAAGACTTTTTCTATCTTTTTCTATCTTTTAATGTTTTTTATTTTTTTGTTTGGGTCAATTTTATCAAGGGTTTTTCTGTCTTGTGAAAATTTGCACATATTAAGAAATCAATATATAGAAAACTTTTATGGGAAATCACACTTTTAACTTTTTAATATAATAAATACAACATTTTTCAAGAGAAGATTACTATTATTGATTCCTTAACATATGCAAGTTTACACATGATAGAAAAACGGGAATGGATCCCCTCATGTTATTTTTTCTCATGTTGAATTTCAACCCTCATCTAATATGTTGAAGGGAGAGAAAGTGTGTTTAAAATAAGGAATATGATGATTAAATGATGGGAATTAAAAATATAACTCCCTTATATTTTTTTTTTTAACATAAGAGAATCCACTCCCTAAAAAAACTCTACCAATATGTATATCGGTCCTTTATTTTTACTTTTTCAAAAAATGGGGTGGAAACCACCCAACAATACAGAAAGACTAAGAGTCTGTTTGGATTAGTTTATAAACTGTTTATTTTGGCTTATCTACTGGCATAAGCGTTTTTTTGAGTGTTTGGGAGAGCTTATAGAAACAGCTTGTGACATGTCCATAAGCTGTTTTCAGCTTATTTTTATAAGCTCTCCATGATAGCTTATGAAAACAGCTTATAACGTATATAAACATAATTTGACTATTTTTTTTCTTTCATTATAGAAATAACTTATACATAAATGCTTATATGATAAGCGCTTATCCTATAAGCGCTTAAATAAGTTGTTTTCCCAAACCGGCCTAAAGACTCTACCACCTAATGATGTGTAGCTAATCAAATTTTTTTGAACCATATCAAATCAATCCGGAGGATAATTACAAAATATGTGAACCGAAGTCGTAGAGATGCCCTGTATGTGTCAACCATCCCAATTTGATTCTAAAAAATTATGATAAATGACCATATTCTAATCACGTTCTAAAAAAATCAAGTTCTATACATAATAAATGCCCTTAGACGTGAATGAAGAATACACCCCTAAATTAGAGCAATATCACTTATAGAATTAATATCGACCCATATTTATCTATACCTCAGCTCCGAGAAAAGCTCCATCCTATGAATCACACCGAAGAGCTCAACTAGAGTTGTGCAGTTAACTCACCTACAATCCCATAACATCACAAATTATACCATCATACGTCGCTTTATTTGAAATCTGAATGCATTACAACTTTTTTTTTTATAATCATGACATATATACGAAGCATTCATCACTGTTAGCTGTGATTAATCTCTGTCGGGGGACCTATTGGACATATAAGGTGGGTTCTCCCCTCCCAACTAGGTTTTCTCAATACACAAGAGTCAGGATTCGAATCTCTAATCATTTGTTTAAGATATCCGAATTTCTTATCATTTGGACCAACTACATATTCATGAATGCATTACAACTATAAAGCACTATAAAGGATTGAAAAATAAATATATTCAAAAAATAAAAAGAGGTAAGGCTCTAAAAGGTGTATTTTCTGAAAAAATTATTTTAAAATTTTGAAATGCGAATGCAAGCAATATCAATTTTTATGTAAGGAAAGAATTTGAAAATTGGATAGAGGGTAGATTCAGGAGGGAAATGGATTTCCTAAAGTCAAAAAAGCACGCATTCATACATTCTCTAAATGTGCATCAATGAATCAATTTTAGACTTTCTGAAACACTTTCAATGATTGGTCAAACGGTATACACTTAGGGAATACGTGAATGCGTGTTTTTTTAATTTTAAGAAATTCGGATCCATTCAGGAGACAGTGACACTTGTCGAAACTTTTCATAAAATCACTCTCGATTTTTATATATATATATATATATGCGTGTTTTTTTAATTTTAAGAAATCTGGATCCATTCAGGAGACAGTGACACAGTGACACTCGTCGAAACTTTTCATAAAATCACTCTCGATCTATATATATATATATATATATATATATATATATATATATATATATAAAATGTTATAGATAATAGTACTCAGCATTGAAAGAGAGTTATTTTCCACAATTTGATATCTCTTCCTTAGTATGTCAAGTGACGTCACCCATATTAAGTAGTGTTTTTGTAATATGTTATTTATTCTTAAATATATTTTCAAATTTGATAATTAATTGCTACAATTACTTAATTCATACTTATTTTGTCTATTTAATTATTTTTCAGAACAAATATCTATAATAATAAATGTTAATTTCTGGATTGTCTCCATTATTTATTATCGCACCTTTTTCAAATTGTTACCTTTTAAATTCAATGTCATAAACTTTATGATTTTTCATATAAATTTTTATTTTTTAAATATTAAATGTTAAGCAAATCAAACATTAAAGTTTATAGTATGTGTATATTATATTAAATTATAATTTATACAAATATCAGACGATTTATTAATAAATAATAATTATTAAAACATTTATAAAAAAACCTGTAGATATTTGCTAGTTATATTATATACATGGGTCAAATTTGTTTTTGTTTCTCATTTTTTTAAAAGTCTTTTTTACTCATCTATCAAATAGTTCTTACCTATTTAAATATGTCTTTGATCCCTATAAAATAGTGAAAATTCGTTTTTAGTCATTCATTTTCAAAAAGTCCTTTTTTAGTGCCTAATTTTCAAAATGTCATTTTTTCATTCCTCAATTTTTAAAATTGCTCATATTTAGTCCCTATTTTGAAAATTTAGATAACGTTAGGAATCAAAGGTGAGCTATTTTAAAAATTGAGGGACCAAAAAATAACTTTTTGAAAATAAGAAATTAAAAACAAATTCTCATTATTTTATGAGACCAAAAACATATTTAACCCTCATATACATTTTACACACTCGTATATTTGCTAGTTATATTTATATTATTTACATTGTACACTTTTTTAAGAAAGCCATCTTCGAGTACAAGCCTAAAGTAATCCATATACTTTAGCATCTTAATTAATTTACAATCCGCCAACCCAAACAAAACCCCACCATAAATTCATTAAAAAAATCACAGCTATTAGAAGTCAGCTTCATATTTATATATATATATATATATATATATATATATATATATATATATTATACGGATATGATCGGAAGAAATAATTTCGGTCATTACTTGAATCTAATCCCATTCAAAAAATTTGAAGACATTCAAAATGAAATGATCCTTCTAATCAGATTTTTTTTCATATATAAGAATCAATAATCAAACTTTTAAGTACTTGCTTAAGAGATCTCAACCATCATCTCTCTAGGACCAATCTTGATTGGTAGTCACACATTCATATCTCAACAAAAACAGGAATAAAGCCCTTGAAATGTCACAGAATATACAAAAAGAAAGAAAGAATAAATACATCTCATCCGCTGTAATTACAAAACACCCGAACCAAAACGATTGAAACAAACAAAACGAGAGAAACATAGGATTGAACTAATAAAGCAACAGATATAAAAATTTGACAAAATCAAAAAAAAAAAAAGAAAAGAAAATTAGAATAGCACTATTTGGCGAAAAGTCCAACCAATTCTTGTCTGTAAGGCAAGAACGATTTCCTTTTGGCCTGCTCTCCATCCTTAACCGTTCTCACGCTTCTGTTTTTAACGTCATTCTCCACCAAAGCGCCGCCGTTACGGTCACCGGAGTTAGGCTTCGCCGCCTCGTTAGCCACCTTGTTGTTCCTCTTGCTCGGAACCTGAAACGTCAATTTTGGATCCTTCCCTTCGCTGTGGCTCCCGAGAACCAGGTTTCGAAACTTCCACCGTTTCGAAACAGAGTTTGTTGAGCTGCTCTTCTTGCTTTCCCTTTCTCTCACCGAATTAGGGTTCCACACGCAGTATGTCCCTTCTTCCACGCCCTCAAGGTCCACGCTGTCGTCGGCTTCGGATGTTGAAGACGAACACGACGCCGTTTCGCGTTCCTCGGACATTAGCTTCCTTAGAGCAGGACGACGCCGTTTTATCTCCGCAGCATCCTTGTTCGGAATTGGCGAAACGGAAGAAACGGTGTCGTTTTTGTTGAAGATTGAGTACATGGGTTTGATCTGGCCGTTATAGAAAATGTCATCGGCGGACACGGGAGAAGTGGTTGGGTCTTTAGAAACCAAAGCGAACTCGAAGCCGTCGTCGTTGTCGTTTTCGATTGGATTGTCGTTTTCCCATGGGTGGAGAAGCGTTTCGTCGTCGGAGATGGAATGAGCTGGGTCCCACCGAAGCTCCTCGATGACCCTGGCGGCAATCTGGGCGAGCGTCTCCGAAGAAGAGTAACTGCTGAAACTTGGAGAAGGTGATATGTGAGAAGCTTTCTCCTGCTGCATCGTCGTTTTGGACCTCAAATCATGCACCTCTTTTCTTTCTTTTCGTCTTCCACTTTCGAAATGCGATTCCGTTTCTTTTTCTTTTCAGAGAGAGAGAGAGAGAGAGAGAGATTGCTTGAAATGAAGGGAAGTGTGTGGACAGGCTCTAGGATGGGATATATAGGTGGAGTCAATTAAGGACGCATTTTGCTTTTAGTAGATAAATTAAAGAATGTGAATTCTTTCCTACCTTAAATATAATTTATCCTCTTTCAATAGTCCAATTATATGATGATAATTATCTGATTTTATCTATTAATATGACTTATTTATTAAGGTGATATATTCTGATTGGACAAGATAATTTTTACCTAAAATTATTAGGAATACCGAAAAAAATATCATTAAAAAAACGTAGTTAACAAATTTTTAATTATTTTGGTGATTTGAATTTGGCATGCTGATTTGGCTTTCATGATTGGTTGTATGTAAATGTAAGGTTTGAGTTTGTATTTATGTAGTGTGTTGCTATCGTAGCCTTAAAAAGTAGAGGATTTGGATATCTCATATCCAATCAAAATACGTCACATTAATTAATTGAATTATATCAATGTCATATGAGATTAAATTCTTAATATCTAATTGATCCATATAATGGGTATCATATAATCTTCCATTTATGTATGCACACGATAGGATATGATGGTGATTTGTGGTGGGTAAGATTCTTTTCTAATTTTCTTCAATTTTGGTATTTGATTAAATTTTTCATTTTTTCGGACCAAACTTTTGTTTTTAAAAATTTTAGCATTAGTATTTTAAAACCACGAAGTATTTTTATAAATTTGAAATATTTAAATTATTCACGAAACTAATTCTCATTCAGCTAAGGTAGCACAAGAATTATGTAGTTTTCCCACAATTTTGCTTTCTTGTGATTGATACATCATTTTTTTAAGCATGTGTTATCTCTGCAAAATTAATATTTGGCGGCTGTTAAAAAAATGGTAGCCGAATTAAATTGTTAGTCGAAAACTTGAGGATCACATGGTAGTTGAATGAAAATTTTTATGGACAGTCGATTGGTGAATTAAATTGTTAGTGCATCGGTTAATAATTTGCTAAGTTGATGTTATGCCCAAATTTGCAAAGTTATAATGGAATATTAATGACAGCCGAAGATAAAAGACAATTGAAGAAAAGTAGTTTTCGGATAGTTGGAATACTTAGGATTGCTTGTTCCGAGAATAATGGATTGAAGATAAAGAGTCATTGCTGAATCAAAAAGTGATATCATTTTTTAAGATAGAAGGAGAACGTGCAAAAACAATTGATAACGGATAAACATGAAGATGCACCTGCAATATCGGGATTTCTTGTTGAACGCGGGTAGTCGTTAGCCGGTAGTCTAGTTATTGGGTCTTCTTTGACCACCATTATACACATGATGCTAGAGTTTAGGACTTAGTGGCCCATTGAGGTGACTTTAGTTTGGTTTACAATTTTTGTCTATAAATGAGTTGTACATACCAATTTTAGACACACGAATCAATCCAATACAACTTATTTTTTCTCTACATTTATCTTCTCGTTTTACTTTCCAGCAAGCTTAATTTTCTTTTCACTTTCTCACACTAGACACTCTTTAGAGTAGTCTAGGAACTCACAAGTTAAGAAGCAGAATCCCTTTCTTAACGCTTTCGATTAATAAGGAAATCACTTGTAACGGATTTAGCCGAAACTATGGCTAGCACCATGATATCCGATAAGACCATGTTATAGGTACAGAGTATTCAGTATCTTTAGCAGTGACTAATTCCCGTCGAAGAATCTGGGTTCTCCCCTTCCAACCTGATTTTATCCATACACAAGAGTCAAGATTTGAACACCTAATCGCTTGTTTAAGGTGTCCGACTCTCTTATCACTCGGATCAACCACATGTTGGCGATTGATACATCCTATTTTAGTCACACTAATTTTATATCCATTATTTTTTTTACTAATAATCTACATAAATCTTTAACTAAATTTACATATAGTATTAACTAAAGATTTGTATATTATTAATTAGGATTTAATTTTAATACGTTATCTATGTAAAAGATTTATATGTTGTCATGTAATTATGTGATGTCATCTTATTAAAATATGTGAATTTCATAATAATTATTTCAAACATCACCCATAGAGTAATATATGCGATTGGTTGTGACAGTACATCAGATTAAACTCTATTAATATAAATTAGTTTATAAATTTTTATAAGCAAATAAGACTTTATTATTTTTTGTGTGCTCAAAGGTATCCTCTAATCGATAGTCGGAGATTAATTTCTTTTGAAACGTAGAGATTATCAATGTGAGTTTTATCGATGTGAGTTTTGCATCTCCTAATAAAACATTTTTTATACGCACAACAGGAATTGAACCTCCGATAACATACTTAAGGAATCAAATTATCTATCAACTATGCTAGACCTTCTTGGTAAGGCTTAATTTTTGCTTTTTTTTTTTTTCGTTTGTGTTCGTAAGACTTAATTTTATTTGTATGAATATTGAAATTGAATATTATTGTACTGTATAAGAAACACATTAAATAGGGAGAAATGAGAAAATGACCAATCGGGTAAGTTCGTGGTAATTGGTAAAGTTTGGTATGTGTGAGCCCAATAAATCGGCTCTCTCCTTCACTCAAACTCAAACCTAAAGAAGAAAACTTTTTTTATTATTATTATTATTATTATTATGGTGAATGAGTTTTGGCTTGCTTAATTGACACATATCACGTGTTCTGATTTTGACACGCGGGAGTGTGCGAGGTTCACACTTCACACGCTGGTGTAGACATGTGTACACAGGTCGGTTGTTATGCAGTCATTACCTATGTAAGTAGGGGGTAATCCGATTTAAACAAGGAGGAAATCTAATTTAAATCAGAAACTAAATTGAAACATTGAAATTCAATTGAATTGAATTGCATTGATTTTTTGTTTAAGTTTTTAAAACTAATCTAATTCTTAAAATTGATCTAATGCAATCAAAATTAATAAATATTACATAATATATTTATTTATTATTAACTTTCATGTTTTTTTTTATTTTTTATTATAACTCTAATTTTTTACATACGTATCTTATTTTATATGATCAAATATTATTTTGAAAACGTAAAATGAGCTATTTTCTTTTTAATTCACTAAATAACTTTTTAGTAAAAAAAAAAAAACTAAATAACATTTTAACTAACAAGAAGAATCTAGACTTAATAAATTTTTGGTCCAAATTAAATCCATTAAATTGATTCCATCCAAACCCATTTTAATTTATAAAATAAAATCAATCTAATTTAATTTAATTTAAACAGATATAAATAATTGATTTTTTTTAACTTAAAATCAATCCAAACTAAACTTCAAATTTCTAAAATGGTGGATTGAATTTAAAAGTGAAAAGGAATTGATGGGTATGATTCAAGAGTTGTGGGGGTCATTAATTAGGTTCTTTAAAATTTCCTTTTTTTGTATAAAACAACTAGCAAAGGCGAAATCAATGACATAAAATTATGGGGTCGCAGCTGGTTGATGATGATTGATTAAGCATTGAGCAAGGACCAACCATTTAGTTGGACCCACATCATTTGCTTCATTGCCATTAATTAATTATATAGTAACGAGTACTTGAGGTTCAGGTACATTGGTGGGGAGGGACAAGATGTAGGTGAGGTATAGAGGCTAATGGATATTGCTACAAGGGCGGTGTGTGATACTGTGATCTAATCTAACCGGCTACAATTATATTTCTTCACAACAACGCGAAGCAAAAGGCAATGACGTTCACGGATTTTGAGCAGCAAAGTTAGACGTGTGATCAATTGCATTGTTCACTTTGTTTTCGGTCACTGTTTTGGTGCCACATAATACCATTTTGATAACGACGATGAACGTATGTGGAAGGTAAAGAAAGCATCACGACAACTAGCTAGAAGAAAGAAATTGCAAACGTAAACCACGATCAGAATCACAAGAAATTTCTTCTATTTGTGGAAAAAAGACAAGTAATACACTCGCGGTGACTAGTTTGGCTTTTTGGTTCAACAAAATTTATTTGTTGATTTGTTTGTGAGCAATTGTGTCGAATGTGGAACATGTAGTTTATTCATCAGATTACTAGTCAAAATACTGCAATTGTCAGTTTTTTCCCAATAAATAGGCCTAGAAAATTATTAGCAAAAATATTTCAGCTCATACTCGTATGCATTATCAATATGTGATTGGTTCGAGTGGTAAGGGATTCGAATACCTTAAACAAGTGATTAAGGATTCAAATCCCGACTTTTGTGTATGGAGAAAACCTGATTGAGATAGGAGAATTCACCTTGTATATCCAAGAGGTTTCCGACGGAGACTAATCACTACTAACGATGATAATTATTTCGTACATATATTATGATTACAAAAAAAATATTAGTGTGCATCTTTCGTGAACGGAAGGAAGAGACTGCTCCAATTCACCATTTATAGCAAAGAAGACCACTTTTTCTAATACTCTGGTTAGTTATGTGAGCTGAAATATATATATATATATATATATTTTGTCTTTAGCCATGTATTTCATTTACATTGCTATAAGATTAATCTCTAGACATTGTCAGAACTTAGAAGTTGAATTCCAATAAGAGAAATGCTATTAATACACTTTTTAACACATTCTTTATTATTAGGTGGATTTTATGTGGGACCCACTAAATTACATGAGTCCACTTGCTATTAAGTGACTCTCACATAAAATCCACTCAATAATAAAAAAATTATTGAAGGAAGTATGATAAAAAATGTGTTGTTAGTATTTACTCTCTTTTTTCAGAAGAAAAAAAAGAATATTTAATTGCTCTTCTAACAATTATATTATCCGGATTTAAATTTTATTTGACTCCTGAATGTTTACTTAACATGAAATATATAAAGATTGGTGCTTAATGCAGGCTGAAACTTGAGCTATAAAATCTTATTAAACCTCAATCATCTAGCTAGTATTTTCTCTAATGTGATACCATGAAACATTTAGTGACTGCTAATTCCAAAGAAATATGGGCAATTAACTTGCTACACAAGTAACATAACGTCATCTGATTTGTAGGATACATCATATATTGATAGAGACTAAAGTGAGATTTCCAAACGCAAAAAATATAAAAGTTGCCATGCTTCTGGAATAAATTCTGAAGTAATATATTATACCGTCCAATCAATAGGCAGCATGCAAATATTTGGGTTTGGGCAACTGGGGAGGAGAAAGCTGACACTTGACATATATATATATATATATATATATATATATATATATATATCGCTAACGTATTTATTCATTTTTAGAAGGAGTACGTTAATAAATTATAATTAAAAATTTATAAAATACACTTGAAAGTGTAGATTGTTAACGTACACCTATTCATATTTTAGAAAGGATACGTTAGCAAGTTATAATTAAAAATTTGTCAAATATATCTAAATCTGTAACTTGTTAATGTATTCCTTCTAAAAAATAAGAACTTATACGTTAGTAATATATATATATATATATATATATATATATAGAGAGAGAGAGAGAGAGAGAGAGAGAGAGAGAGAGAGAGAGAGAGAGAGAGAGAGAGAGAGAGAGAGAGAGAGAGAGCGTGGGAAGGGTCATACGATGCTAAAGGTTTGAATGAAAGCTCAATGGAGATGCTGCAATCCGTGTTTATGCTTGCAGCAGATAACAATATTGAGAAATGGGTGCAGCTTAGAATGAACCATGAATAGGGTGTAAAATTTAGCTTTAACAATGAGGGTGTATTTCGTTATTGTGGCCTTCTATAAGGTGGCAGGCAAAAAGTTAGATGTTCTTCTAAAGGGGTATTTTGTATGGGTTTAGTTTAAAGGTGTATGTTCTTTTTTTCAGAACTATGCTTGTAATTGTGGGTCCACCTCTTAGTAAATGATTGTGTGAGTGTTTTGCAATCCTTCATAAAAGGTGGATAGAGTATTTCACAATGATACTGTAATTATACATATTTGAATAAAATGCATTGAATTATCAAAAAAAAAATATATATATATATATATATATATATATACATATAGTTCTATATGATAAGTTACAAAATTTGACCAAATAAACTAGCGTTTCAATTACAACACATGCTTCTAACTTTTTTTTTAGGTAATCAACACACGCTTCTAACTTTAAATTCTAAAAATTATAAATAATACAAAGTTGGGCTCAAATCACAGTTCATATAGTTGGTACGAAACCAGCATTATTGATATATAAATACTTCGTTCATATATTGCTTCAAGATTTCATTCCAAAATATTATTATTCTCTGGTTTAAACGCCAAATTAATTAACATGTTTAACATAAAACAAGGAAGGTAAGTGGCTTCTAAACCCAAAAAGATCATATGAAATTGGGGGACAGGAGAGGTCGAGGTGGATAGCACTCTTTCTGTGGGCTAATGGGCTATGTGATGTTAACAACCAACATGGATATTTTGTCAGATGATGACGTGGCCTAATCTGGTTGACAACCTCTATCATTCTCTTTGATGTCATTTTGTTATTTCAGTACAGATTTTTTTGACATCAAGAAATCCCTTTTCTTTTTAGATATATTTTTGAGATATATATATATTTAAGAAAATAAAAAATAAACGAAAAATAAAAATAAACACATACGATATTTAAATTTTAATTTTCAAATAATCCAACTCTTTAGACCACGAGTTATTCTCAAAGATTCAACTCCTTCAAACTGTACTACTTATGATTAATCTTCATTGAAATGTAGAAAAATGAGAATTATACGAGCTTTTTACAAAAATTGTTTCCCGAAAATTTGACGTCATTTTACTATGCCAAGATAATTATATATCAACCACACCCACCAATTTAAACAGGGATTAAATAGTCTATGTACGAATTATGATTATGGGGATTAACGAATATGCTGGAAAAAACACGAAGGAAAGGATATGCTTATTTATTGGTTCACGCTGAATTGAATTGGTAAAAGTTGTGATGAATGAAATCTCTGGTGCTTCCGTAACAAGTTGTAAAGCCTTGATTTAGAGAATCAGAATACGGAAAAGCAAAACCTATTACATATGATTGATAATTTATTTATATTTTATTCCTATAGATAATTAACATGACGACATGGCATAGATTAAACTTTGTGAATAAGTAAAGGACACCAAAAATGCCAATCAACAAATACGTGATGTTTTACCCGTACCCTCCATCATTCAGAACAATAAACTAATGAATACAGCTAGAGGACCAAGAAAAAAACAAATCTGTCTTTCAAATGCAAATTTCAATTATACATACAACACAAGTTTCTGATAAAAAAAAATACATAGAACACAAGAAACTAAAAGATATAATATACACAAAACAACCTCAAAGACATAAGATTCACTATGTGAAACAACCTCAAATGATACTCCATAATAGAAAGTACGGATAACAATATCTCTCTGCATTTGGGGATTCTTGTAGAAACAATGGGAATAAAAATTCCCTAAGGTTGTATTTGGATGGGATATTTCAAAATTTTAGGATATTTAAAATATAAGGCAATTGAAATGTTTCATTTGAATTACCTTCATTTTGAAAATACTTTGTTTGAATAGAATAGTTCAAATTCCTTGAATTTAAAATTCTTTGTTTGGATAAATGATTTTAATTTCATTCAATTATAAAATTTCATTTTTAAAAAATTTAAAATTTTGAGGCGGCGGTGGTGACTTGCCGGCATCGATGATGTGTGGTCGTTCGGCCACCGACCGGCAGCGGTGGTGGGTGGTCGTCGACGACGGTCCGGTCATTGTCCAGCATCCGACGGCGCCAGTCCGGTGGCCGTCCGACGTTCGACGGTGGGTGGTGGTCCGACGACTAACGGTGGTGGTCTGGTGGCCGTCTGATGTTCGGGGGCGGTGGTACGGTGGTGGTCAGGCGGCCAACGGCGGTGGTCCGACGACTATCAATAGTGGTTGGCTGTGATGGATAGTGGTTGAGATGAGAGGAATTTAGAATTCCCACCTATTTAGGTGGATTTGAAATTCCCTTCTCTTTAATTAAAACAAATGTCTCATTAAATTTCAAGAATTTTAAATACTTCATAATAAAACATCCAAATAATATATTTCAATTCAAAGTATTTTAATTAACCTCTTAAAATATATTACCCTCTAATATCATCCCATCCAAATACACTCTAAAGATTGACTTATAAACAAAAACATGATTGTATCCCTCGCTTTGTGGGTTCATGTCCTCCAGATATTTGGGCTTAAAAAGGCCGAACCCAATAACTAAGTGGACATGACACTTCATGAGTGGAGGATATCACCATTCTTATCCATTAAGGAAATATTGTTTTTTAAATACCAATAATTGGCCGGAACACCAAATAAGAAAAGTCATAGGAAGTTTCCACCAAATATTTACAGAGAACCTAAGAATAACCTACAGCTAGGATCTACTTGATCCCTAAGGCACTACTATATTAATAGAAAAGCTAGCCTGTAGGGTAAAGAAATTCCCGAAATACTCCCTCGTTATCTACCTTTTTATATGCATTCTTACCTGAGCATTAAAGTGTCTTGTAGGTACCTTGTGGTCGATCCGATTGTTATTATAAGTAAAATTTAAATAAAACACATATATTAAGAAAGTTGGTTAATTTTATTTAATGTTATTAAAAATTAAATGTATTACCTAAAATAATATTCATAAAAACTTCAATTTTTATTAAATACATTTCACATTAAGTTATTGGAAAATAAAATTGATATTAAATGAAAAATATTATTACCAATGTTATATATGAATTATCTCAATATTATTGATGAAACGATGTATTTATACACAAGATACTTCAGCTTAAAATAAGCTGAGATACTTAAGCCTAACTGCTTAAGAAACAGAAAAATAACTAACTTACCTAACTAGCCTATACAACAATAACAGAACAAAATAGTTAACTGATAAAACTAATCAGTTATAACAGAACTATGTTGACTAACAGCCCCCCTCAAGCTATGCAAAGATATCAATCATGCCTAGCTTGGATAACAAGGACTGAAATATAGCTAGTTGTAAAGGCTTTGTGTGAATGTCGGCTAACCGGTTGGCAGAAGAGACGGGGAGGAGAACAATAATTCCCTATTGAAACTTCTCACGAACCAAATGATAATCGATTTCGATATGTTTTGTGCGCTCATGGAAAGACAGATTTTGAGCAATGTGAATAGCGGATTTATTGTCACAATAAATGGGAACCAGTTTGGAACATGGTAGATGTAGATCCCGCAACAAACATAGGAGCTATTGAACCTCAGATGTTGTTGATGCAAGTGCTCTATATTCTGCTTCCAAAGAGGAACGAGCAGGGATTACAATGGGTAGGGTATGGGTAGGGTACTATAGTACCCGTCCCCATACCTGTGTTTTAAAAATGTACCCGTCCTCGTCCCCATACCCACGTGAGTAGCAACCTTGATACCCGTACCCTCACCCGCTGGGTACCTAAGTACTCGTACCCGCACCCATTACCCGCACTTTATATAAGAAATTTGTGGATTTTGAGAATAAGATAAGTAAATATGGTATACCCAAAAGTTTTCGATTGATATAATTTTCATATTATTCACTTTAAACAATAAAAGAAATTATTTTTGTACTTACATAAAGTTACATTCAACATAGTAAATGTCTTGCATACCAAACTAAAAATGCAATCCGTAGATTTAATAATCAATTTGTGAACATGAAATGTATGAAATGCAAAGGTTCAAATACAAAACATCAAATAATCAATCTCCAAAACATTAATTAAATATTACAATAAAAAATAATACATTACACTAAAAGGAGTGTTAGTAAAAAAAAAAAAAAGGTATCCTATTGAATTGCAGAAAAAACAATATTAATGCCTCCTTTTTATTTCATTGGCCAACGCTTGATGATTATCACTATTGTCAGATTTGTTCATAAGACAGAGGAAAACACGTCGAGATTATTGTAAATATTAGGATACTAAATAGAGAAGGAAAACATAGCAACTCAGACATTTCCATAGGAGATGATTTGATCATATTAATCAAGAAGTAACATACAAAGTATAGGCGACAATGAAGCTAGCCAAGTGGAACTGATGATAAAACTCTAATTTTTTTTAATGTAATATATTATAATTAAGGCATGATGAAGTAACATAAAAAGTATAGATGACGATGAAGCTAGCTAAGTGGAACTGACGATGAAGCTTTGGAACTGACAATGAAGCTCTAGTTTTTTTTTTTTAATTTTTTTAATGTAATATATTATAATTATGTATATAGAAACTAAATATAATATATATATATATATATATATATATATATATATATATATATATATATATATAGTGCAGGTATGGGGCGGGATAGGTACTAGAGTATCCGTACCCGCACCCATATTGCGGGTACCCATGGGTCAGGTACCCATTGCCATCCCTAGGAACGAGATATAGTGGCTTGTTTCTTGGATTTCCAGGAAATCAATGAGGGACCAAGGAAGATGGAGAACCCGGTGACTGATTTTCTTGAATCCAAACAAGAAGCCCAATCCGAGTCACTGAAAAGCAGATAAACAAATATCAGTGTTGGATGGAAAAATAAACCATTCCCTGGTGATCCCTTGATATATCGAAGAACCCGAAGAGTTGCATCATAATGCATCTGCATAGGAGTAGAGACATATTGGCTAAGCTTATGAACAGTAAAAGCCAAGTCTGGTCGAGTATTGGTGAGGTAAATAAGTCGGCCAAGAAGTCGTCGATAAGTGGCTGGCTCTGGAAAAACATCACCATCAGTAGAAGTGAGTTTTAAAGTAGGTAGCATAGGAGTGGAAACTGGTTTACAACCCAGCAAGCCAGCATCATCTAATAACTCAAGAGCATATTTCCTTTGGGATAAGGAAATTTCCGCACTTGAACACAATCACACTTGGGTAATTTTGGGTCTAACTCAACCCCAAAAGCTAGCTCAAGAGGTGAGGATTGCCCAAGCTTTATAAGCTCTTATAAGGCTCTATCTCTAGTCAATGTGGGACTTAGGTTTTTCCCAATACACCCCCTCACGCCCAGCACTATTGGGTTTTGGTGCGTGGATAATATGATGGGTGCCCCTTTAATGGATCTAGGATATGCTTTGATACCATATTATCAATGTTATATCTAAATTACCTCAATATTATTGATGAAACAATGTATTTATACACAAGATACTTCAGCTTAAAATAAGCTGAGATACTTAAGCCTAACTGCTTAAGAAACAGAAAAATAACTAACTTACCTAATTAGCCTATACAACAATAACAGAACAAAATAGTTAACTGATAAAACTAATCAGTTATAACAGAACTATGTTGACTAACAGGTATTTTAGAAATAATGTCATTAAATAGAATGAAAGTAATTGAAATTTGCTTATATTTGACCAAAAATTTTGAAAATATTTTGCTTATAATAATAATGATGGGAGGGAGTACTTTGATTCATTAAGGAGACGTAGTATAAATGAGCAACCATCTGTACCAAGCAGATTCCGCCACCTATACATCGATATAGATCGTTGGTGTCGTCTGCTGGAATGACAAATAGACATTGTCTAACATGCATCCACCAAAACATAGCCACCAACTTGGAGCATCCTCAAGATAGGGCAAAGGCCTGCATGATAGAAAGCTAGGCCTCTAACAACCCATCACCAACCCTAGTGTACACACTGGATCTGGCGACCCATGGCCCCCAACCAATCCTTTATCCAACAATTGACAATCAAGTTGTTGTGCCACTTTTATAGTTTTTGATAATTAATTCTCTTAGAGATATAATGGGTTAGTTATTAAAGGAGTGTTTTATAGAAAGTATTCGAGAACAGATTTAGGATAAATTATGATTTTTCGTTGGCAAAAGGGGAAGATAGAATTTTAGGAAGGGTACTTATAATTGAACCAAATCAGAATAACATTGGTGAAATCGGATCACTAGAGTTTTCTTTTATTGATTGTTGATCATTTAATTTTGCTTTCTAGTTAATTAATTAAAAACCTAAAAAGATTGAATTTCTTTTATTCTTTCATTTATTTTCTTATAATCTTTCCAAACCAATTTCTTGGTCTAATTAGTTCTTTACTTTACGAAGTTGTACTTGGTCACCCAATCCTTGAAAACAATATTCGGTTTCTCACCATTTTATTATTACTTGCATCAATCCGGTAAACTTGTCGAGATCCCATCAAAGGGCATTCACAAGCGAGAGTGAGAGAGAGATGGTGATGGAAGGTGGAGGAAGGAAAAGAGAAAGTGAGGAAAGGGAGTTGTGTCCCTAATTTAGGGATTTAATTTTTAATGTAACATTCCGATTTTCTTATTCTTTTAATTAATCAGTATTTGAGTAATTGTATTTTATTGGAGGGTCTAGAAAATTAAATAAATTATTCTAAGACCATAGTCACGCTCTACGCCATCGTAGGAGGCTATGGTTAAGTTTTGGACTGAAAACTCAAACGAAGCCCGATTTATGTTTTTTCGAATGATAGTGTTTTTCTACTATCAAGACCTCATTTTGACTAACGATCAGAACCATTAGTCTTAAAATTCAATCCTCTACCTATTTGCTAAAATGTGTCCTAACATCCAAAAATATAAATAATATTTTATATTCGGGCCGAAAATCGATCGGATAGACGATTCGAGCTGTCTTAGGGTTTTTCGAGAACATTGAGCCAATGATTTTCATACCAGGGCTATGTTAAATCATTTGGAGACTCCTACTAGTGTCGTGAGGTTTTTTCAAATGTTGGTATGTGAATTGACCAAATTGCCCGTAGTTAGTTTTTACTAATTACTTTTTTATCATTTACCTTCACTTAAGTCTTAAGAAAGCTTGAGACAAATATCACACTCTCATCACCCTCACTCTCATTTCTCGGTAGAACACAGCCCCCCCTCCCACACACTCTTCTTCTTCCATTCTCTTTTCTCCTCCATTTTCCTTTTCTTCCATTTTCCTGCAACTTTCATCTCCATTTTCACTCAACTTCCTCAAGCTTTTTCAATCAAATTTGTGAAGCAAAGTTGTTCCTCTCATCCTCCTCTATCACCTAGGAGCTATAGATTTCATCCTTGAGTTCTCAATATTTATTTTTCTCCATTGATTTTCATCAGTTTCAATTTCTAGATCTAAACTTCAAAAATCTTTAGAAAATTGTAGAAAAATCATTTTGATACCAAACCAATTTCTATGGCCTATGTTCATGACATACGTGTATGGTACAAGAGCTTAGAGCCAAGAAATCTCTCTAGGGTATTTAACCATAGAGGGGCCGAAACCCCCTATTGTGTAGGGTAGGGTTTTTGGTTGGTTTTTGATGTTTTGAGTTGATATCTAGGGTTATCACACTTAATTAGGGTGTTATCCAAGAAATGAGAATTTTTGGAGCTCCCTAGCTATTTTTCATATTTTTCATTCAATAGGACCGAACCCTAGGGGTAGTGCAATAGGAGAAATCTTTACTTTTTAAGTAAATGCATTGATTATGTTTAGGGATACCTAAGAATCATTAATCCAAGAGTTGAGAATTTTTAGACATCCCTAACCTAATTAATTAAATAAGGGCAGTAGCTAATCCTAAAGATTGTGTGGTTTTTGATTTAACTGTTTTAATTTCTGGTTGTGTTTTACTGTATAGAATCTAACAGGACTCGAACGTCCGATCGCGCACTCGATTGACTGTTGCGGACCCGCATTTGGAATCTCTCGGGAAAATCCCTGAGTTGGGGGAAAGAACCACAATATCGTCGGGGAAACAATCTTTAAATAATATATATTGATATGCGTAGGGCGACCCAAACCCTACTAGAGGTCGTTTGACCGTTAGGTTGATTTTACTGCATATTGAGGTTGTCTGTGTTGTGATTGGATATTTGGTATGTTATATGTTATGTGTATGATGCCTATTTATATGATTATGATTGATTAAATGTTATTTATATGTAAGCTGATTTTACTGTTAAATCTGTTTTGGTTGTTATTCATATGCTGTTGTGACTGCCGATGTCTGAGTAGAGCTAGGCTGTGATTTCTGATAAGTTGGGAGATGATTGTGTGACGAGAAAGTCGAGGATATTTATTTGTGTCGT
The DNA here is from genome assembly GCA_039655645.1 of Ammopiptanthus mongolicus. NCBI lineage: Eukaryota > Viridiplantae > Streptophyta > Magnoliopsida > Fabales > Fabaceae > Ammopiptanthus > Ammopiptanthus mongolicus. The sequence goes on from CM077345.1 coordinate 77,679,884, forward strand.
AGTGCTCAACCTAGAGATACAGCTGATCTGTTAATGTTATGATATAAGTTGATACCCGGTTAAGCCGGATGAAAGTTGGTCGTGGTTGTTTATAAGTCGTGGTTGAGGCACTAAGTGTTGATCCTGAGATGAGTCAGTGAGATTCATGTTGCATAGTTGTTTTTCATCACTGTGTTGGCATACGGGCGATTCCGATCTTACCTGCGGGGAGATGGTCGTACCGATTAGTTTGGCGTTGGGACGATTTCGATCTTACCTACGGGGAGATGGTCGTACCCATTAGTCTAATTGTAGACGGACGGACGAATATCTCGACCTAGCCTGCGGGCGGGGGGATATGTCGTTATCGAAAGTTCAGTTGTTAACGGACGAGCGAGTGCTCAGACCTAGCCTGCAGGCGGGGGAACATGTCGTTACCGTAAATTGCGTTGTTGACTGGCGAATATTCCGACCTGGCCTGCAGGCGGGGGAATATGTCGTACCCATGAGACGAGTTGGGCCTGCAGGTTTTAGACCGAACCCCACTTTATGGGGGTGACATAGTGATGATTGGGACACCTTGATCCGTTGGGGATGTCGCGTCGTGATCGCTTCCATATAGTCATTAGTTGCATGAGTGTGAGAGACAGTAGTTAAGGGAAAATTTATTCGGAAGTTGTTTGGTTGTAACTGTTGTGCTTTTGAGTGTGCTATCCATATAGATTATTTATATCGTTGTTTTCCCCATTTATGACATATAACTGTTTCTTATCCCCTTTATTTCTATTTCGTATTTTATCTTTATTCTCAACTACACGAGAAGGCCCTGATGAGGAGTTTCCAGAGGAGATTGATGGTATACCCGTAGAACCAGTTGCTGGCGGGAGAGCCCTGGATCCCGGTGCTGGAGGACCTCAGACATCGGGGGTTGGTTGTTGTAGTTATTATGGCCCGTACGAGAGACTAAGTCGTCTGTATTTTTATTTCTGCTACTATGCTTTCAGTTTTATTTATTGCGTACTCTGAAGTTTGTTTATTTGATATCAGTTGTTGTAGGCTCTACTGATGGAGCCGATACTCTTATGTCTGTATATTTTATTATGGTATCAGTATGCTTAATGTTTTAATATTTTCGCAAATTTTATATTACTACGCTACGCTATAACGCTAATAATTATAAGTGGGGTCACCATTGGGACCTTCTAGAAAGGGGTTGTCTCATTTAGCGGACAAAGTTAAAACCAAAGAACCAACCCATCAACTTAATCTTAAAAAATAATAATATTTAATCTAAAATGAATGTTTGTTGGATTGGTTTTTGAATGTTCGTGATTTGATAAATTTTGACATTGAGACATGAAATTAATACTCAAAATTTGTGGAGATTTTAACAATCCATCTCTATCATCCAAAGCAACATCAATGAATAAAGAGGAATAATAATAGTTACACACTATCACTTATGTCACTTTTTTTTTTTTGTCCTTAGGAGGCATACTTAAGTTTTTTATGGAAAAGGGGGAAATTAGAGTCATTGCGGGATCGAACTCGCGACTCACTAGTCATCAAATGTCCCTGCAACCTTATCATTGAGCTGCTGAAGCGGGACTATGTCACTTTATATCTCTATAATTTTTGCTATATAATTAGATTTGCTTCATTTTTTTATAGACTTATACTTCAATCATTTCACATAAAAAAATATAATACATATGTATATAGGCATGATATGTAAATAATCTATTATAATATCTAAAGGGAATTGGCAACTTTAGGATCCCTTTGAATTCCCTTTTTAAAAACTGTTTTTCATTTTCAAAAATTTAACAATTCAAAAACTTGTTTTGATGAATCTTGTTTTCTAAAATAGTTTTGAAATCTGATTTTATTTTTTAGTTTTGGGAATTAAAAAACTGAAACAGGTAGGAGTTATTTTTCTTCTTACTTTTACATTTCACTTTTCAAATCTTTCCAAAACTAAAAACACGCGGAGAACTGTCTCAATTCATTAATGGCAATTTCGTAAATCCCACCTTTTATATTTCTTTCTTGGGTATCTCAGCTCAGCACCCTTTGACTGTTACTCTAGGTGGCACCAAATTCGAAATCCTGTGCTCCTTATTGGAGGCGGGATTCAAGTTTATGAGGGTAGAACACTCAATGCATGTTTTTCTCCAACGTGTATGATCCTGAACATGTTTTGAAGTTTTAATAAAGGGTCATGCTAATAAGTATCTTAACAACATTCTTTAAAAAAATAAAAAAAAATAATTTTACATTGAAAAATTAAGAATATTACATCTTCAAATATTAGATACATCAATTTTCAATAAAAAATTTTTTTTTTTTACTTCCTTAACGAGTGCCATAGCATTCTCCTTTAATAAATAATATTCTCTCAAAAAAATAAATACTTCCTCAGGACCTATATATAAACAAAAAGTACCTAAATTTTTTGGACTCAAATATATGCAAAATTCAACCAAATCAACCATATTTAATGCAATGTTTCAAAAATACCCTTTGATCAATTATTTTTTATTTTTCCAAGAGCATTATTCACTCTCAAGACAGAACTTCCAAAAGTATTTTACTCTCTTAAGAAATGATAGTTTAGTAACTATAACTTATTTTTTACACCAATCAAGACAATTAAACTAATATAACTAATTTTCTTAATATGTATGAAGTTAGTTTTTTTTGCTTATATATAGGTCCGGAAGGAGTAATACTTACCTATAATTAAAAAAAGAGTTTTTTTTTTTACTAAAAAAAAGTATGATGCACTATTATCTACTAACATATTTTAGGAAAGAGATAAACACATAGGAAAAAGTTGTGTTTCAAACTTTTTTATCATTTATAGAAATTTAAATCATTAAAAATCATGTGTTTATCTTTCTCCTAAATGAAGTGTTCCATTTGAGATGCCAAAAATATTTTAGAGAGAGAATCGGATTTTATAGAGAGAGAAAACAATTTTTAGAGAGAGAGACATACCTTTTTAGATAAAAAATATATTTTTCAGAGAGAAACATATTTTTTTAAAAGAGAGTTTTCTTAATATATGATTTTAAATGAATAGATTTAATATTCATTTAAGTAATTCATTAAAAAGGTAGGGTAGATAGGAATATAAAAAATAATAATGAGATATTTTAAAAAAAAACTCGCAATTGATTCCATTTTTAAAATATGTATCAAACGAGTTTTCAATTTTTTAATTTTCAAAACATATTTTGAAAACAAGTTTACCACACAAGTTTTTTCATTTTCTCATCTCAAACAGTTTTAGAAAATAAAATTACCAAACAATTTTTTTTCTTAATTCTCTTCTTAAAACACTTTTTTAAATTGATTTATAAAATAGTTTTCAAAAACTAAAAACCAAAACTAAATTAAACCGGCCCAATCTCTCATCTGTAATTCATTTTTCCCCTGCGAACTACATTTTTAACATTTGGCTCCACTAATAGATATCATTCCGTTAAATAAATTCACATCAACACATGTGATTTGAAATTTCTCAATCTTAATCATCTCTCTTACTATAGTAGCTTATTTTGTTTCTAATACTTGATTTTTATTTTTCAATTTCAATAACATTTTCTTTCAAATTTATTCTTCTTACAATACTTCCAAATTTTAAATTTCTGATTATGCATTAAATTAAGATTGTGTTTTTCAAAAAGTAGAAAAAATGTATTTGTAACACCCCTCCTACTCGAATGTCACTTTCATAACCCCAGACACAAAACGTATGAAAATAAACATTTGCTGGTTCACTTTCGGAAAACGGTTTATCTAATTAGGCCTTACTTACTATAAAAATGTGATAAATTTTTTCCTCTTACGACAGTAATGGACAAATACTCAAGAGAACACCAATATAATTCGTTTCCATTCATATATCTGCATCATTAGTCAACTACCTACTTAAAGGGACATTGGACAACTCGTCTGTTTCCAAAATATATTGACAGAAGCAAAAAGCTATAAGTTCAAATACTAGGTAGTGATGGGTTTGAGAATCACATCTCCAAAAACCCTGGTCTTCAGTAGTCATTCACAGATTAGCCCAAAAAGCACTACCTCAAAAGACACCTTAAGCTGGTCTAGCACTAACAAAAGACGCACTACCTAACATACTCTGTATTCCGGAGACTGAGTCTCGTCTTCTACCGTCCACACCTCCTCACCTTCAGCACCGAGCAGATCAAGCTACTGAGTCTCTAAATGACCCAGAGAACTATTGACAAACATCTGTACATGCATCCAAAAACACAACAGGGTGTCGCACATATACAGGCAAGGGTGAGAAACCCATATATGAATCCAAAAACGACAACTACATGCCCAAACACAACAGCAGATTCATACACATATATCTCACAAAATATCATCATGCATAACATAGTGCAGCATATATATCAATGTACTAACAGTAAAAACACAAGGGCTTCATACCCCACAATCAACGTTATTTTCTAAATGTATGCATGAACACTTCCACATATCTCAACTAATATTCAATTTTAGATTTCCGGAAATCCCATCACCATAAAAACAATGAGTTGATCAGACTCAACGTCATTGCCCCGCAGGCAACAATGACAAACGCCAGAATTAAAATTCGGCAAAACGTGAGCACATAACCTCCCCGGAAATAATACATGGGCGCGCATGTCAGTGGTACTCACGATGTGTAAGTCATACTATATTGTCCTCTTCACTGGGCACAATACGCTCTCCCATAGCACGTATGACATCATTGTCCATCAAGGCACAATGTTACATAATGACAATATGTCATCTCAGGTTCTCCTTACCATCAAGGTCCCCCGTTTTCACGACACGTCTGCCCCACATAAAATGCATAAGAAAACTATTTAGTTTTCGATAATTGATCTTTGTCGCATCAATATTTTCTCGTTGTGGCATCAAAGCTAACAACAACCATAATATCTTAGACTCTTTAAGCCTCAAAAACATTTTTCTCAAAGCAGGACATCTAGTTCAAAACAGCTCGAACCCAAGCATCCCTAACCGATGCACCAGTTTAGAATTTTGGATTCAAGAGCATAAAAACATCCTCAAGCTTACAGGATCACAAAGATCGTCTCAAGCCGACAGGACCACAACTAACACGGATCCTAGATCCACGTGTTTCTGCAGAACCCTAGAACCCCGACGTCTCGGTTTCTAGTTTCTAAGCTTAAAAACCACTTTTTCTCAAAAGCTCAAAAACCAAAACCCAAATCTCTGATACTTACACACAGTCCTCGAGATCGGTTTTCCATAAAACAAAACTTGGTCTAAAGACCATTTCTTTTTCTTTCGTCGTTTTGTCGGTAAAACACAAACCTTAAGATACAGCTTGTAAAAATCATTTTTCTTGGATAAAACCAAATAACTTGAAAATTACGTTTCTCAAAACGCTTTTGCTCAAACGGTTAACTTTATTTATTTAAAAACCAATAACGTCTTCTAAAACACTATTTATCTTGAAAATATCGCTTTTCGTTATTAAAACACATTTTGACAACTTTGTCCTTTTTAAGTTAATTTTTTTCTTAAAAGCAGCTATTTATTGTTATTTTATTCCAAAAGATATAATTAATTATTTTCTCTTAAATTAAATTGAAAAACAATAAAACATATTTATTTTTCTTAATTCCACATCTCAAGCTTTTAAAACTTTTATGTTATACGATGTCGAATCCTAATTGATATTAGGTCCTCTAACGCCCTAAATCCCACAGTAGGGCACACGATACATCCATACATTTATTCAACAATTATATCATGTATCCACATGTATCAGCGGTTACGTCATGCATAGTCAAATCAACAGCAATAAATAAAACACTCCACCAATAATCAGATACAGACATATTTTTTCAATACAAACACACTAATGCAGCATATAGCTGTCGGAATTGGAATTCCTCGGGTTTATCCCCTTATCTCTTGAAGTTCTAAGGGTAAGCAGTAATCATCCGATTGAATGTCGGCTATCTGCCGATTACTACATACACACAATCAATCAAGGTATTAACTCAAAATACAAAGATTTCTCCTATTTCACTACCCCTAAGGTTCGGCCCTTTGACCTTAAAAATAGCTAGGGAGCTCTAAAAATTCTCATCTCTTGGATAACACCCTAACTAAGTGAGATAACCCTAGATACCAACTCAAAACATAAAAAACCAACCAAAAACCCTACCCTACACTTAAGGGGGGTGTCAGCCTCTCTATGGAAAAATAGTCTAGGGAGATTTCTTGGCTCTAATCTCTTGGATCATGCAAGTATGCCATGATCCTAGGCCATAGAAATTGGTGTGGTATTAAAAGGATTTTTCTACAATTTTTCATAGATTTTTGAAGTTTTGGGGCAAAACCCCAACCTCCATGAAATTGAAAAATTAGAGGAGAGAAATAAGAGATTGAGAGAGATAGAGAAGATTAACTACCTCCTAGGAGATTCTCCTTCAAAAACTGGTGAAGAAGCTTCACAAAAATCAAGCTCTAAGTCTCCAACAATGGAGTTTTTGTGAAGAGAAAAAGAGAAAAAAGAGAAATGAGTGAGGGTGAGTTTGGGTGAGGTTTTGGCCGAGAGAGTGAAGGAGGATGAGAGTGAAAAATGAGATATTTTCCTGAGTTTAGAAGCCTTAAGAGTTAAGCAAAGATAAAAAGGTAATAAGTAAAAATAATTAACCAAGGGCAATTTGGCCAATTCATGTCCCGACATTTTGAAAATCCTCACGACACTGGTATGAGTCCTCAGATGATTTGACACAGTCTTGACATGAAGATTATCCGTTCGTGGGTCTCGTAAAACTCTTACACTGCTCGAATTGTCTTCCAGATCGATTATCGGCCCGAATATAATATATTATTTTTATTTTCGGATGCCAGGACGCATTTTAGCAAAAAGATAGAGGATTGAATTCTAAGACTAATGGTCTCGTCCGTTAGTCAATATTAGGTCTTGATAGTAGTAAAACACTACCATCTGTGAAACATAGACCGAGCTCCGTTTGAGTTTTCGGCCCAAAATTTCAACCGTAGGCTCCTACAATTTTATGGAGCATGAATATGATTTTAGTTTTTCCAAAATCATTTTCTAAAACACAAATAAAAATATAAACGCATTTATATAGTTTACTGGTCGTAGAAAGCGTGAAAATTGGGGTGTTACAGTATTAATCATTATTTCAATATGCACAATATTATGTTATTTGCTTTCTTTCATATCTCCTTTGCAGCACTGGAGTCAGAAGTGTTCACGGGTCGGTTTGGTTCGGTTCTACAGGAAAAAAATCAAAATCAATTGGTTCGATTTTACAAAATTTTAACAAGAAACTTAAATCAAACCAACCCGATCAAGAGCGGATTTGTTCGGTTCGATTCATCGAGTTAACAATTAAACAAATGGAATTATATATATATATATATATATATATATATATATATATATATATATATATATATATATATATATATATATAGATACGAGATGTATCAAGTGATAGGGTGTTTTTATGTGAGAGTGAGAGGGTTATTCTTAGCGTTTGGATAACACATGTATGGTCAAGATTAAAACATAAATCATGTGACTTTTTTAAGTGATCATGTGACCACTAACTAACTTTTAATCTTGACCATCCATGTATGATTTTAATGGCCAATATGTGAGAGTGAGAGAGGTTATTCTTAGCCTTTGGATCACACGTGAATGATCAAGATTAGAATAAAGTCATGTGATTTTTTTAAGTGATCACATGAACACTAAAACACTTTTAATAACCATCCATGTATGATTTTAATGGTCAAGATTTCCCTATCTCCCTCTTACATAATAAAATCTCTCTCCCTACTGATGCCCCCTATACATATAATTAGTTTGGTTCGATTACAGAAACTACTAACCCGAGAATTGAACCAATTAAGTTTAGGTATTAATCGGTTTGATTCAAGTTCAACCCAAACGTGCAAAAAGTTCAAACCAATTTTATTGGTTCGATTCTCTTTCTCGAGTGTGTTGAGTTTATCAAAACTAATGAACACTCTTAAGTCCAAACAGTGGTGACAAACTAATATTTTTCTTAGAGATTCAACCAACTCCAATAAAAATAGTCTCAATTGGTTGAATTAACTTATAATTAGTTAGTTAAATAATTAGTTATTTCTCTAATAAATATAATTACTAATATTTTATAAATCCATTCTAATTAATTTTGGAATTTTGTTAACATGTTTTAATATATTTAAAAAATATAAATATTAAATAAAATTATAAATATCTCATTGTTTTAATATTTTAATAGTATTCGATATTTTTATAATTAAAATAAATAATAAATATTTTTTTAATCTTAAAGTGTTTCTAGCAAAACCATTTCTTTTAATCTTAAAATATTTTTTTAATCTTAAAGTGCTTAGCACGGTCTGATAAAGTTAAACATTTTATATTAGTGTAATTTTTTTTAGTAGCTAAAAGTGTAAAGGATCAAATTTTGTTTGTTGTTCCTAATGATGTTACAATAACTTGATCGAAAATTCATTTATTGTGTAATACATATTTCAAACGTTTGATGTATTGGAAAAAAAATATCGTGAGGATAAGGATGTAGCCGTTTAGGAGAATTATGTATCCAAAAGATATTGCACAAGTAGCACGATAAAATATTAGATTTAGGTCACCTATTTGGATTAGCTTTTAAACAGTTTATTTGGATTTATTTAGTAGTATTAGCATTTATTAGAGTGTTTGAAAGATCTTATGAAAACAGCTTATTTCATGTCCATAAGCTGTTTTTAGCTTATTTTGTTAAGCTCTTCAGGATAATTTATGAAAACAGCTTATAACTTATATGAAAACAATTTAACTATATTTTCTTTTTGATTATAGAAATAGTTTATACATAAGTGCTTATATAATAAACGTTTATCCTATAAACGTTTAATTAAGCTGTTTATCCAAACAGACCCAATAATTATACCAGTGACCTTTCCACATATTTTGGCATCTCTACAAGCTCTTGTGCTCCTCGTTTTTGTTATCGAAATCAATTTATTATAAAATACAAAAATTGGAAATTGATGATAGACGAAAGTGATTCTCTAAGGATAGCTGGAACCAAAGAAATTCTGACAATACATTTACACAGGAAGTTCGACAACTTGAGGTGATCCTTGGTTGATTGATGACTTTTAATTGAAATTGATAGAAAATGGTATTAAAACTAAAATTTAAATAGTTTAATTGTAATGCATTGTCATTATAAAATTTTATATTTTTAATTAATAAAAAATTATGATATGGACAATTTTTAAGATAATCTTTATATATAAAAGAAGAGTAGTGGTTGGGGTAGTTTTGTAAAATCACTTGTATAAAAAAATAATTTTTTTTTGTTAAATGTATTAATTGTCTTTGGATACTCATCAAAATATTTTCTTCTCATATTTTTAAAATTTGGAATTCAATGCTAGGCCATTAATTGGGGAGTGGGATTTCATTAACTTTTAATTACTATGGAATCGAACTATAGCCCAGAGAGAGAGTCTCCACCGTTTGTTTTTAGTTATCGTTGTGCAAGGTTTTTGGTGTGTTTTTTTATCAGTAGGTTTTCGGTGTGTTTTAATCGTTGATAGGAGTTTTTATTTGTAATTAACGCTCAATCATTTTCTCCACCGTTTCACATCCTTGACATCGTAGCTTCGACAATATATTTTTTGGGTGTGCTTTGCTTCGTAGAAATGGTTATGGGGTTGTCTTTTGCTTTTCTATTGTTGGTTGTTTTCCCATTTTTCATTTTTTGGGTTTCAGATTGTTCCTGTTCCTCTCCCTTTCTCACTGGTTTTTGTTTCCCTTTCTCCTAAAAAATAGGATTCATATTTTTGGACTCCCTTGCAATCCATGAGTTATGTATTATTTCTGTTCTTAATGTCCTCATCTCCTATTTACTATCGGACTCATGGTTTCATTTATTGTTCTTCTTTTTTAACATGGCTTCTGATTTCATGTCAGATCGAATAAGCAAGGGACATGGTGCGTTTTCGTTTGGTAAGTTGTCTTTCATTGATTTTTTGCCTAATGTATGGAGTATGAACCCTCTTCTTCTTCTTTTGGTTTTTTATATATTTTTTTTCTATTTTCTTACCACTCTAAACAAGTGATGTTTGCTGCTGGGGTTGCTAATATTTCATCTTCTTGTGTGGTCTGGGTTTTTGTTTCATTTAATTTTAATCGCACCATGTGGCATCATCTTTCACATTTCAAGGTATGCTTGTTTTTTTTTTTTTTTCATTATTTTGTAAAGATGTATGTGTATTTACCTGAAGTATTTTCCTTTTTTTTTTGTGTGTGTGGTTTATGTTACTTGAAGTATTTATACTGAGTTTGGTGACTAATTTCTCGAACAGAATCACAATTTTTGGTTCCATTTGTTGACTAAGATTTTTGAAAGAAATTTTTTTTGTTACCATGTTCTATATCCGATGAAATATATATACACATCTACTGAGCTGTGTTTGTTTGGATTGAATGCATTAATTTTTTTTATCTTTTTTGGTCCCATGATTTTTTATATCAGATGAAGTATATATACACATTTAATGGATTGAATACTGTTTTATTTCTTTTTGTGTAATTTAAAGGTAAACATAGTTGGATTAACATACCCAAAATGGGAGCGTGCTTCGTATGTATGAAATGATAGGGGAATGGAGGTAAAATGTTTTATGGTGTGGCAAATTTGGCAAGGTTTTATAATATTGGAGTAGTAATTTTTTACTAGGTGAGTGCTTAGTTTTGTTTGTCGTGTAACTATTGACTTTATATATTGTTTTTTAAATTTCTTTGATATTTAATAGTTTCTTCACTTTTTGGCAGCCCGAGAATTTTCTTTCATCAAAGCAGGATATGATTTATTTTATACTTTTTAAACCATTTAGACACTGATTGTTGGTTTACTATGTCAATGAATGCTCCGATGTAAAGTTTAGTGGTGATTTTTTAATTTTATATTGTTTTTTGTTGTTTTATTGTATCATGGCAATTGATTGCAACTGAATTATCATTATCAAATATGATTCCAATGTAAACTGAAATGCTGTTAAATAATTTGTTTTGCACTTTTGCTTGATGGTGTTAAAAAATCTACCAACAATTGCAATATTTAGAAAATATTTCAACCCTTGGAACTACCTGGAAGACTGCAAGGGTGCCAGCACGCCCGATTGTAATTGTTTTCTGCCTGCTGTGCAGCATTCTTGATCGTGGCAAAAACAATGTCTCGGGCAATGTAAGCATTTTTTGGTAGATTGTCTTGCTAAGTCTCTTAGTAATTACTATAATTCATTGCTCATTTATTAGTGTTATGAGTAGTTTACAATTAAACTTGCACAAAAATAGAATAATGTTCTTTATTTACAGCTTTGCCATTTGCCTTGAAATATATTGATTAATCTTCTTCCTTATCATGTTTAGTGTCTAGGCATCAAACTCTAATGATCATATTTACATGGATCCCAATGTTGATAAGGATGTATTTGTTGCAATAAGTGGCTCCACCATTGGAGATGTGCAAGTTGGAAAAGGGTCATCGATTAGGTATGGATATTTCTTGAGAGGTATAGTAGCTCCCTTGATCAATTAGACAGTAGCTCCCTTGATCAATTAGACATGACGATATTTGAATCCTAAATGATTTGATGCTTTTGCACCTAATGAGATGTGTTTATGAAAAAAATTGTAAAGCTTTATTTTTATTTGGATTACATTACACTTATTGTTAAAATAAAGACAACCGAGCGGGCCATATCTCATGATTTGATGCTTTTGCACCTAATGAGATGTGTTTATGGAATAAATTGTAAAGCTTTATTTTTATTTGGGATACATTACACTTAGGCTATGTTTCGGAGTTTTGAAAGAAATGGAGTGGAATGGTTAGTAATGAAGTGGTTAGTGATGGAGTGGATTCGTATGATAGAAGTATATCATACCATTGTTTGGAAGTTTAACAAGGAAATCTCAAACATCTCAATTTAGAGGGTATAAAAATTAGGGGTTTGGGTCGGATGGAGTGATTTGGAGTACCATCCTAAACCATCGCACTCTATTATTTATTAAACTCCCAAACAATTGGTTATGTCTTTTTAACCATCTTACCCCATTACTAACCATCCCACTCGACTTCACGGCAAAAAGAAAAAAAAAAAACCAACCCACTCCATCCTCTCAAACGTAAGAGTAACAATAAAAGTCAATCGAGTCGGGCATATCTCATGAAGTGTTTGTCTTCAATTTTGAAACTCAGTTTTTATGGGAAGTTGCATTTCTCTGACATTCTAATGTAAATTAAATGTGAAATTGATGTTGTGTCTATGTGTTCTTAATAATTAATTACATGGTAATAATGTTTGACCTGACATTTACGAATAGGTGCAGTTAACATCATCCGAGTTGGAAGTGGAAGTATACCCTACAGGATATGAAAAAAAACTACCGTACACTGGCTCTGTTTCCACACCTTCTCTAATGATTTGTGGTGGACTGAAAAATCCAAATATCATTTCCACCCTGTTCAATTCGCTTGGGATACTTCCCGGAAGACATGACAAACTTGAGTGGTGGACCAAAACAATTTAGCATGAGGTGGAATATCTTCCCTGCAGACGTGTATCACGTAAGAGTTATATTCTTTTAATGAATCCATATAGCTGTAATTATGGCAAGAATGAAAGAGGCGTGACTCACATTTTTTTATAATTCTGCAATATCCTAGCAGCTTTAAAAAAACATTAAGAATTGTTTAATTTTGGAGAACTAATGCGGCATTGCCTTCAAAAATACTCTCACGGATATGCAGTCAAATACTACTTTTGTGAATTATGAGTTTAATTTTCTGAAAAAATTATTAATAGTAATATTTAGATTGATAATTCTTAAGATTTTTTAATATTAACACCACCACATCAATATTATTACACTTATTTTTATTAGTTGGTTTATACGTATAACAACATAATAAAACATGAAAAAATGTTTTATTAAATTTTTTATGCCCTTATAGCTTCATTTGAATTAATTATTATTATTATTATATAATTAGTATTACTATTCTTAAAAAATCAATGGAAGTGACTATTAATGAACGGGTTCGTTGAAATCTGTAAATTTCAACAAACTTGATAAATTGTTATTGGGTCATTATACTTTAGAAATAATAAATCTTAATGATATAACTATTAGTATTAGTATTATTTTTTTAATTCAAAACTCATAGTGTTTATAATTCTGTACGCATATTTCAAATATTAGATACTTTAGTATATATTTATTTACTTGTGAATTTTTTTTGTACGAAACTATTTTTTTATATCTTAAGCAATCTAAATTACATGTATCTCATGAAAACAAAACGGTCAATAATTTAACAATTTGTTTGCATTATTAATTACAAAATTTTTTTTTTTTTTTTTTTCATATTTCATGCTTTAATTGTACTGAAAGTAATATATTTTTACTATTCTAATTTTATTTTTTTCTTTCAACTTCAGATATATATTGATTTTTAGGGTAATTAAAAATTAAAAATATTATTCCCCACACATAAAACACCTGTGCATCGCACGGGATCACGTTCTAGTTAGGATAATAATCAAATATTTTAATATATGTAATAATTTATGATTAGTTGATAATGTAAAAAAAATTTATGCCGACAATACATTTTAATTAAATCCAAATTTAATTCGCAGAAAGTTTACTTAATTTTGAAACAGAGTTTTAGGATAAGTACAAAACACAGGCAATAATGCAAGTTAACCATCACAGTTTATTTCACAATTGTTTTCAGAAAGAATATCAACAATCCTCTTGGATGAGAATGAGTTACGTGAAAAAACATATCGATCCCTTCAAACATGACAGCTACTCTGCCTCTGAAGCAAGAAAACCCTTTTCACTATTCATCCAATCTATCTAATAAATGAAATTGCAACCCAATTTCAAAACACAATCATTGATCAACTCAATAAAATTCGAGGTGCCAATACCTCTAAATAACGAAATTTCCCCGCTTCAAAAAATTGGTATCCCCGACCTTCACTAGTGGATGTCCAATATGAAGAAAAAGAATTAGAAACCCCAGCCAGTTATTCTGGTGATGCTATCTATGAATGGAATATAGATGGCTTAACATATCATCAAATTCTCCGGATTTTAGAAGAAATGTTAATGGCAGCAATTGCCTATAGAGCCAAAGGAAATGATACCCTTACCATAGTAAAGGTTCTCGCTTCAGGATTCACAGGAAACCTGAAAGGATGGTGAGACAATGATCTTTTAGAACATGATAAAAATTTGACCAATACAGCAATAAAAACTGAATTGTCAATGGACAACCAATAACCACAGAAAATCAAGTTGAAACCCTAATTCTTACTATCTTTCAATCTTTTGTTGGTAATAGTAAAACCTTCGAAGATAGGTCACTAGAGATCCTCCATAATCTCTATTGTCCTACATTAAGTGAATTCAGATGATATAAAGATAACTTTATAGCTAAAGTCTATACTAGAATTGATTGTAGGCAAGCCTAGTGGAAAGATAGGTTTATAACAGGATTGCCTTAAACTTCTCACAAAAGGTTCGAGCAGCACTTGCTCAAGAAATTCCAGAAGTCTCACTAGATCAATTATCTTATGGTAGAATAATCTCAGTAGTTAATAAAACAGGATTACAATTCTGTACTGATTTAAAATTACACAAAGCAGCTAAATATGAATAAAAGAATTCTCGAAAAGAATTTGGAAACTTTTGTCAACAATTTGGTTATCCAAAGTTAACACCTCCATAAAAGCAAAGACGAATAAAACCCCCAAAAGAGATAAAACATTATAAAATGAAATATAAGTCTTATAAACCTCAAAAAACTTATAAGCCTTATCGGAAGAAACATAAAAATATAGATAAAACTCCTAAACCATTTGATAAATCCATAATTTGTTATAAATGTGGTCGTGCAGGTCACATTGCTAAAGATTGCAAAGTAAAACAACGATTAAGAGAATTAAAAATGGACGAATCAATTAAAGAACAAATTGCGAAAATAATTCTTTATGATTCAGCCTCTTCTGCAGAAATGTCTCTGAAGAAGACGAAGAAGTAATTTATCAGAATCAAGAAACCTCTTCTGATTCTGAATATGAAAGCTGTGGTTGCTCTGAAGGCAACTGCTATTGTAAATTAACAATTAACGTAATAAAGAAAGAAGCCTCCATACTTCTCGAGTTGGTTGAAAAAATCGATGACCCTCAATTACGCTTTGAAGTATTAGAAAAATACAAAGCTTTAATAGAACAACCTGAACCCTCAACGAAGCCTAAGTTTGAAGGCTATAATTTACAAAAAATTCTTCCATCTAAATCGGTCCTTGAAGAATCAATTACCCTCCCTGCCTTACATAAGGAAGTCAAGACCCCTAAGCACAAGGTCACTCAGTTAAAACTTGACTTACAAATTTTGTCCCAAAATTGTTTTTCACCCCCGGGAGAAGGGCCTAAGTCCAAATCCAACAAACACTCTCCCAAATCATCTTCTTCGTCCGAAGTTGATGAAACCCGAGAAGAAAACCCTTTAGTAACTTCTTCACCAAAATCCCAAGATGATTTTTTATTCCATATTAAAACTCATCAACAAAAATGGCATGCCAAAATTAATTTAAAAATTGGACAAACCTTCCATAAAGAATTTATTGCTTTAATAGATTCAGATGCAGATTTAAATTGCATTCAAGAAGGTTTAATCCCCACCCAATATTATGAAAAAACTGTTCAAAAACTATTCACAGCCAATAACCAAAGATTAAATATTAAATATAAATTACCTAAGGCAGAAATTTACAACAAAGGAATTTGTTTCCCAAATTCTTTCACTCTAGTAAAGGATACCAGTGAACAAATTATACTTTGTACCCCTTTCCTAACCAGGTTATACCCAATAATTATAAGTGAAGAAGGATTGAAAACAAAAAGACAAAGTCAAACAATTTTGTTTGAATTCCTTCATCCAGTTAAACATAAAGAAATCCATCATATAAATGAAAATAATTTCATCGAACTGATAACAAAGAAAGAAAATCAAATAAATTTCTTGAAAAAGGAAATCCTTCATAAACGAATAGAACAAGAACTCCATAATCCCCTCATACAAGAAAAAATTATAAGTTTACAACAGGAATTTGAAAAAGAAGTTTGTTCCGAAATCCCTAATGCCTTTTGGCAACGAAAAACCCATCTGATTACTCTACCATATGAAGATGGCTTTCACGAAAGTCAAATCCCTACAAAAGCAAGGCCAACTCAAGTGAATAAAGAAACCTTTGTGTATTGTAGAAAAGATATTCAAGATCTCTTGGATAAAAAATTAATTAGGCCTAACAAACCCCCTTGGAGTTGCGCAGCTTTTTATGTCCAAAATCAAGCTGAAATTGAACGAGGAGAACCTGGCATGGTTATTAATTATAAGCCATTAAATAAAGCGTTAAAATGGATCAGATACCCAATCCCAAATAAAAGAGATTTAATGAAAAGATTATATGATTCCGTTATCTTTTCAAATTTTGATATGAAATCAGGCTTTTATCAAATAAAGCTTGCTGAAGAAGATAAATACAAAACTGCATTTACAGTACCATTTGGACATTACGAATGGAACGTAATGCCCATGGGATTAAAAAATGCTCCCTCTGAATTTCAAAATATTATGAATAACATAATAAACCCTTATTCAGATTTTGCCATCGTTTATATAGATGATGTTCTAATCTTTTCAAATTCAATTGATCAACATTTCAAGCATTTAAAACTATTCAAAGATACCACTAAACGAAATGGAATGGTGATCTCGACAAAGAAAATAAAATTGTTTCAAACCAAAATTAGGTTCTTAGGTCATGACATTCATCAAGGAACTATCACACCTATTAGCCGAAGTATTGCTTTTGCTGACAAATTTCCAGATGAATTAAAGGATAAAAAACAATTGCAACGATTCTTAGGATGCCTTAATTATGTGTCAAAATTCATCCCATATTTAAGAATCACTTGCAAACCGTTGTTTAGTCGTCTTAAGAAGACTTCAAATCGAAAACCTTGGTCCCCAGAGTTGAGTAAGTTGGTCCAAGAAATTAAAGGAAAAGTCAAGTCACTTCTATGTCTTGGTATCCCTCATCCAGATGCCAAACTCATCGTTCAAACCGATGCCTCTGAGTTAGGTTATGGTGGAATCCTCCTTCAAGTTCATCCAAATTCCAATACAAAACAACTTGTCAGATTTCACTCTGGAGTCTGGATCGAATCTCAATTAAAATATAGTACTATCAAAAAGGAAGTTTTGGCTATAGTACTGTGTATTACAAAATTCCAAGATGATTTGATAAACAAAATGTTTTTACTCCACATTGATTGCAAAGCAGCAAAAGACGTTTTGCAAAAGGATGTCAAAAATTTGGTTTCAAAACAGATTTTTGCCAGATGGCAAAGTTTATTAAGTTGTTTTGATTTTGAAATCGAACACCTTAAAGGTGAAAATAATTTTGTTCCAAATTTCTTAACTCGTGAGTTTTTACAGGGTTCGTCAAAATGGGCAATACCTCGCGTGGACGAGGAGGTAGTTTTGGAACTAGGGCCAACCCTTCTTCCAGACCATTAACCTTAGATTCGTTTGCCCCGACTACAAAAGCCCAAATAACCCAACCTCCAAAAACCCCACAAAAAACCCAAAATAACCCTGTGACCACTTCCAATCAATATTCCCCATTACACCCAGAAAATTTCCCAAAATTATCCTCTACTCGAGAGCAACAATTCACCAAAGTAAAAGTAGCATGCAGAAGGCATATTGCAATGGAACCCGAATTCAGCTAGTATGGGTCTAACCCTTGGGAGATCATCTCCTCAATGTTTCCGCAAAAATTGCGGCTGGATTACCGTTGAAGTAAAGAAAACTTTAAAATTTTATCAGTTCATCCTTGTTGACACTAAGTCTGCAGAAATAACTCAAGAAACCAATGAGGGTGCCCCTGATATCATTGCATATTCCAAAATGAAAATAACCAGAGTCCTCACCATTGCAGAATGGAATCAGCATCCGTTGACTCCAAAGAAATTTTCGAGGACCTTTGATCCCCCCACTTATACTTATTTGGATAACATGGAAGCTTGGAAATTCATCCTTTTCGAAGTTAACCCCAAGCATTCATGGTATTTCAATATTACCCAACCTCAAGACCGATACCCAAGTTGGTTTATGGAATGGTTTTGGGAATTTGGCCTTATGGCAGATATTCTCCCTAATTCATTATTTGCCTTATATGAGGAGTACAAAAAATTAACTCCTAATATTCCCCCTCATTGCAAAATGCTAAAATTTTGTGCTCAATTTGGGATTGCCTGGTTGCTCAAATTAACCACTGCTCAACATCAAAATTTAGCCGAGCCTTTCCCTCCATACGTTTGCATATAGTTTACTGTTTCGTGGTGGCGAAAATTCAATAGCGCCGTTGTGGAAACCAGATAGGCAAAATGGAAGGCCTTAATCAAGAAAAACTCTCCTCAATTAACTTCAGCAGTTCAAAAGAAGAAGGTAATAAAGGAGCCAGAAGCCTCTAGCTCACTTCAATAACCCTTCAAGCTCAGCATCACTGCTAGTGACCCTGCTGAATATAAATTAAAACTCAAAGAAGCACTCTCGTGCTTAGATGAAACTGAAGAGCAAGATAAATTATCTTCTTCATCAAATAACCCTAATCTGCAAAATGAAGATATGTTCGCAGGATATGAAAGTAATTTTGACGAAGACCAAAAGAAATTAGAAATGGTCCAATTTGGCTTCGATTAACCAAGTAAGGACCCCACTTTTGGCATCCTCAGCAATAATGCAAAGTGGCAGACAAAGCCAAATTCACGTGACAGACAAAATAAAGCAAAAGCAATAAAGGCTTTGGAGCCTTCTCAAAAGTAAAAGCAGCTTTGATAATATATATATATATATATATATATATATATATATATATATATATACTCATATTATATAATTATCCTCAATCCTCAATCATATATCAACCATTATTTGGATAGAAAGAATGAACATTAAGAACTGCGGTATATTACATTGAGTTCTAGCAGGGCTAAAGAAATGACAGAACCGAAATGTTATTTTGACAATACTTTAGGACAACAATACTTACATGTATATTTATTAGTGGCACTTTTGTAATTAGATGTTCATTATTCAGTTCCCTCATTTTTTTCTTTCCTTTCCCTCTTTGCTTTTCCACTCTCACCTGATATTTTTCTCATTTCACGCAGCTCCCATTGTGTGAAATTTGTTACCCATCTCCCACTCTCACTTATGCTTTACCGAGGAACATGATGATGATGATGATGCAAATGTGTTTCCCATTTCACTTAGCTTCCACTTCACCATAGTTTGTTACCTAGCTAACAATTGGAGAGAGAGTCTCAACACCCACCACCTTCTACTCAACTTTCTCTCCTTCCTTGCAAGGTAACTTCATTTTTTGTTTTGTTCTTTCCTTCTTTCTCCACAGATTTTTTCTGCAAATCTTGTCTTTCTCCTTCCCTTAACATAACAGAGCATGGGTTATACTGTAGTTCCAAATTTTAGAGTCAAATTCCTTGAAAAACCCTATCAGAGCATTTGCTAGGTATGAATAAAAATGAATTTCTGCTACAGTTTACTGTGACATGTTTACTGATCATATGGTTAATGATATATGAAACCTTGGTTAATGAAGTACAATACATGGTTAATGAACTTACTGTGACACGTTTAATATGAATGGTTAATAATGTGCAAATACTTGGTTAATGAAGTACATTGGGTGGTTAACGAGTTATCATGTATACTCCTGTGCTGTGACTTTTAATTTTACAACCTTATTTGATACAATAAGCTTGTGGTTGATTTCAGATTCTTTGTTGTCTAAATAGTTATTATGGTGGGCATATTAGTTGTAATTCTGAATCCATGTTATAATTGTGACATAATTTATGAAAGATCTAATTGGGTTATTTTGTGCAGTTTTGGTTTGGCACCCACAGTTGATGGATAGTTCAAATAGTTTCATGGACTATGGTGGTGTTCATGGTGAAGCTATTGGATTTGATCGCTTTAACGATGATCACACAAGTTGGGAGCCGGCAATAGGGATGTGTTTCTCTTCTATAGATGAGGTGAAATCATTTTATGAAAATTATGCTTCTAAAAAGGGTCTTGGGTGGAAGATTAGAACGTCAAGAAAAGGAGCGAATGGGGAGATAAATTACTTAATGTTAGCATGCTCAAGAGAGGGATATCGAGTGTCAGAAACTTCCTCATTCTTATCATGGGGTTCGGTCGCTGTTTGGTGTTGAAGTAATGCATCATTCATCATCCTCACTTCTGCCTCGAGAACCGAAATCCTCACTTGACATTGCTTATTCTTCGCTACCAATTGCTGATATTCAGTAACATGCACAAACTGAGTTTGTGCCTCATGGATTGCATCTCTGACCAACTCAAATTCAAGCTCCTCAATTGTTGTTATTACCCCTTCAATTAACTTCTAACATGAGAAGCTCATCAAATGAACATTGTATATAAATTTTCAACAAATAGTAGCACAAATATATTAATAAAAATTCAATATTAATTTGTTTCCAAATATGTTCTACATATGTATTAACACCGATGCTTACCAAATTGTTGTGAAATGCATCTTCTATCCTTTTCTTGCCGTAACGCAGAATTTGCCAATTCAAAAAACGTGGGAAAGGGAACCTATAGGGAATGTCTGTCGTTTCCCTACTGACAGGTGATTCAAAGTCCAAATCTACAGTATAGATTGATATATTTAATAGAAGTAAATTTATGATAATAGAACATAGAAATATGATACAACACATGAAGAAATATATCCCTGTAAGATAGTTGCGCATCCAGTTATATATGTTTGGCTTATATTTTTTCCCCCCTTCACTGCATGAGCAACTTTGTTCGAACTATCAATTAAGAAATCGTAAACAGTTAGGCCTCAATTGTAATTATTTAAGGACTCTAGGTCATCTAACAGTTTAATCATACCAGTATATACTCGTCTTCCTAATCTGGGAAAGTAGAACTCCCCAAATACAATGAATATATACAATCTACAAAAATTAACTTCATCGTTCTCAAACACATGAAGCAAATCAACTATTCTTTGAATGGTTACATCACCCCCTTCAAACAAAGACAATGTATGACACAACATTTTCATCCACATGCACCTGCTCACCTATAATGGGGAGTCTTACTGCAAAGCATACATCAACCGAGGTAAAAGGGACCACCCTACCCCTAACTCTAAACCCCCCAATATGCTCATCCACCTACTGGCTAGTTCCCACAATAGTAAACCAGAAATTTTCAAATTCACGGGCATGTTTACAATCCACTTGAATGGGGTGGCCTCAATTTTTGTTCTTTGTGCATCCGTCGGGTTGTTGTTTACTTCAATCAACCTTCTAGGTGCACATGCATGCCTCAAACGTACCTGAGCAAGTATGAACAAAGTTCATGTCATTACTAAATAAATCACACTCATGCAAATATAAGTAATTAATATGTTCCTTACATTTTTATCGTCTGAGCTATTTGATGATGCCATGCTTATACTTTTGGATGCTATACAATGTTGTTTAGCTTAGCAAATGATACAACACAACCTGTAAAATTAGCAAATGCTTTGTGTCAACAGTGATTAAACATCATGTGTCCAAATTTTGTCTCATCTCACTATCCAAAAAGATGACCACATGATAACATAATCAATTTCAAAATAACTTACTATGAGTTAAAATCATCCGGAATTATTTCAATATAATGGCCACCATGTAAAAAAATCGGAACAGATCTAACTTTACACATTAACATGCATTCACTTCTTTTAGTAAATGTTTAAGAAATTGAAAATAAAATGGGCAATAAAAACATAGAACTAAATGACGGGGAGCCAAATAGGAACAAAAGGAGTTTTGCGTGAAGGAGCTTTCTTTCTCTCTTGTTAATCATTTTCATTTTCTTTCTTTCGAACCTCCTTTTTCTAATGGTTACAATCATAGGGAACCAAATAGAGGAAAATGAGGGCATAAAGAATAAACCCTAAAGACACAAAAAAAAAAGGAAAAAAAATTGCAATCAATGGAGTGAGACTCAGAAGTTGATTACAGAAAAGAGACAAAGCTAACCTTGCTAAAAGGAAGCGTTTTCACCACCGTCTTCATGAGGGATGAGGTCGTCTTCAACGCTGGGAGGATTGTCTTCACCACTGTGTTGACGAGCTTCTAGGCAGAGCAAGATGAAGATGGGAATGAAAGGAGTTTTGCGTGAAGGAGCTTCTGTCTGAGATGAGCACAGAGTGAGAAATAGGGAAGGAGGAGTGCCAGTGAGATAGAGCCAAAGAGAGAAAGAGGGAGATTCGAAATTTTCTTCCAAAAACAAAATAAAGGGAGGGAATTTTTTTACTCATTATTACAAATATGCCATTGAGTAGATACGGTTGTCACCATATGTTGTCCCAAAATGTTGTCAAAATAACATATCTGAATGCAGAAATTGATAGAAGGAAAACACCATCATTCATCAATATGACAAGATCAATCCCTGAGCGGCAAATACTTTCCCCAACTGATCGGGCGGAATGTTCCATAAACCTTTTTTTTTAATGCAGGGAAAACATGTTCATGAGTCACTCTAAGAAGATATAATGACTTGTTTTCTAATACTTTTTTATCCAAATAAAGAGAATTTGTTTAAAAAAAAAAAAAGTTAATGCAGTGGACACTGTAACGAGCACTGTGGCGATATTGGACCAGATTTATATTATAGTTATATTATAGATTAGGCTGATGCTACCTACACCCCACATTTGCTTCAAACACCCATATATTTCTAACTATGGAGTATGAAATGACTGTTTTGTCCTTATAAATTCAAACTCCATCCTTTTCTTCTTTTTCCAGCAGCCGTGAGCGTCGACCTTCCCCTTCATCTTCTCAACGTCAACCTCCGTTGCGAGAACCACTAGCAGCAGCCGCGATTTCGTCCCCTCCGCCTCGAGGACATCGCCCTGCTCAGCCGCACTTCTTGGTAAGAACCGAACTTCTCTTTCTCTGTTTTCTCTATTCCTCTTTGCTTCCTCCTTCATCTTCATTGTGTTTCTCTATTCCTCTTTGCTACCTCCTTCATCTACACTGTGCTTCGTTCAGTATATATGGATGCAGAGATTAATGGTTTGGAATTTTTTTGGCTGATTTTCTCTGTTTTCAAGAATTTTAGCCTTCGGGCAATTAGTTGCCAAACTATGCAACATGTAGCCTCCGGCAACTAATTGTTGGATTATATTTTTTTTCATGTTTTAGACTTTCCGGCAATTAGTTGCCGGAATAAGAAACAACTACCTCCTGCAATTAATTGTCGGATATATTTTTACATGTTTTTGACTTTCCGGCATTTAGTTGCCGAAATATTTTGTTTTCAAGAAATTTGACCTACCAGCAATTAGTGATCGGAATAAGAAAGAATTATCCTCCGTCAACTAATTTCCGGATTATATTTTTTCAAATTTTTGTGTTGTTTGGCAACTAATTGCCGGAATACTTCATTTTGTTGCCCGGTAACTAATTGCCGGAAACACAAAAAACTTGACAAAATTTAATCCGGCAATTAGTTCCAGGAGGATAAATCTTTCTTATTTCGGCATTTAAATTCTTAGGTTACTGATTTTTTTTAAAATAATTTGAAAATTCTTAGGTTTGTGATCTAATTGCCCGCAATTATATATGTACTGATTTTTTTGGTGAACTGTTTTAAGTTGCAGTTATGAAACGTCCTAATGTTGGGGCGACCGTAGGACGTTGCCGACCGACGGCTTCTGCACGCATACAACGTGCAGAAGCTCATGCACCTGCTGATGTGAGGGGAGAGGCTTATGTATCGACACCTGCTGATGTATCGGCACCTGCTGATGTACCGCCACCTGCTGATGTACCGACACCGGCACCGACAGAGTCGTTTCCGGGAGGTCCTGAAGACACGTCCGTCCTTAGGTCTTTTGCGGATCACGTTGCTACTAGACTATGGAATAATGATGTAAGAAGCCTTTATGCTAGATTATATTTTAAACTAAATAAAATCGTTATATTTGAACATAACAAAACTGTGATTGTTGCAGGATCGTGGCGAGCTGAAGATTATCTCCCATGGGAAAAAGGTGAGAGATTTCGTGATTCAGCATGACGAGGTGCGGACCAGAGTGAACAACTCCGGGTTGTCACCACTGATACGATGCAGCTACACAATGGTAGACAAGGGCCTCTTGTCTGCCTTTGTTGAGAGTTGGCATCGAGAGACCAGCAGCTTCCACATGCCCTTCGGAGAGATGAGTATCACATTTGATGATGTATCCTCCATATTGCACATATCGGTCAAGGGTGCCTTGTTCACGCAACCATACATGGATAGGGAAATTGCGGCCAAGTGTTTGCATCAGATGTTAGGGGTGGACAGGGTTTATGCAGCGGCTGAGTGTGAGACCACCAGAGGAGCACATGTTTGGTTGAGTTGGTTACGGGAGACCTACCAAAACTTGTGTGAGTAGCAACAGTGGGATTATGCAGCGAGAGCATATTTGTTGCATCTAGTTGGGTGTACAATATTTGCGGACAAGAGTGCGACGTATGTCGACGTTGCATTCTTAGAGCATTTCCGAGATTTGGGTACTTGCGGTACTTTTGCATGGGGTGCTGCTGCCCTTACTTTACATGTACGAGCAGCTCACAGAAGCCAGTATGCATCACAAGAGACAACTGACGGGTTATTTGACACTTCTCTAGGTATGCACTAGTCCAAAATTTGTATTGAATTTAATTTCATCTGATTAAAACTAATTGAGTTATTAACCTTTGATACAGGCATGGATATATGAGCATTTTCCTAATGTTGGCACCAAAGAGGAGACTGTGGGGTACACTGAGGAGCAACCCCGAGCCAGACGGTGGGCTCTTGTGAGGGGTGTAGGTCTTGTGCTCCCCATTCGAAAGGAGTTAGATGGATTGAGCGTGGACGATGTATATTGGACGCCTTATGGCCCGCATAGAGCACATCGAGAGTTTGAGGATATTTCTATGTTTTCAGGGTACATCAGATGGGGTCCCATCATGCATGCACACTTGTCGGAGAGGGTTTTACGGCAGTTTGGACATGTTCAGGGCATTCCCCGATCACCTCATGAGATTACAGGTGTTCTCACAACTCCAGCTAAGATGGATGACAGGTGGCTGCATTTCACAACTCACGTGGTTTCTGCTGCAGCTAGAGGACCTCGGACTTCACATCCAGTTGAGTGCATACATGGTTACATGCAGTGGTATCACAGGATTTCACATCCTTACATCATACCACATGAGGGCCAGCTTCCTATGGTGCCGGTGCCAGTGCCAGTGGCAGCTCCAGCACCTGGAACTAGTGGCGATCATCCTGCAGTGGTCAGTTTATATGCATTCGTATTATATGCCTATATTATGCATTATATTATCTTGACTAAACAGTAATATATTTTTTTATTGTTATAGGCAAGCAATTTGCATGAGGATCAATGAGATTATGCAGGAGATGATCGATAAACGGATAGTAGTTGAGGGCATCGACGGTTGGGTATTGGCGCGAGAGGCTTTGACTTTGGCTCATAGGGGGGTTGGGAGAGACGGGTGGAGAGGTGGGGGAGAGAAACTTATACACATTGTTATCAGAGAAGAAAGAGGGACCGATCGACTAAGTGATATGTAATTACAACCTAGGATTCGTTTTGTATTTAGCGCTTAATAGTGTCTCAATTGGCTATTGTGATGTATTTTGATGCTTAGGAATCCTTTTGTATTGACTCTGGTTACTTATATGGTTATAGTATATAGCCAATGACTTTAGCTTTGAATTATTGTTATAATTGCGCAAAGATGCAAAGAGTTAAAGATGAATAAAGGATATGAATATAACCATATAATTAATCAACTAATAGATGTACATAATCAGGTTAGGATGCAAAGAGTTGCATGCGATCAATATATGTAGTTTCCCATGAACGAGATTCCTCACTGCAATATCTACACCAATGTACAGCAGTGGGAGGTATGGGAGACTCAGCCTTCAAAAACACCTGTAAATGTGTCAGAAGTTAAACAAAGTCAATCACCTCGTTAAACAGAAGTTTGCAAAATGTTTAATCATCAACATATACCTGTACAAAATAACAGTTATGCACCAACCCAATGCTAATGATACGGTGACTAGATAGAGATGACGATGGTCGACCACTAAGAGGGAAAATTGTCATGCATCCAGAGGATAAAAAGATCAAAACCAACTTATATCTAGACTCTATCATATAGCCCATGTCAGGTAAAATCATCCACTTATCCGGACCTGCCACCCCGTCAACTAATAGAGAAAGTTTTAGTTCATGTACTCGCTGAAGACCACCAAATAGATCGACATATTTAGCTTGCCATTCATTAAGCTCTCTATAACAATCATCGCGAATTATAGCCCATGAGTCCTCACCTTTACCAAGTAAGGCCGCAATGGCACGATAACCACAATTACCATCTGCACCCACATCAACAATGGCATCAATATATGGATGAATCTCCACAGGAAATTGGTCTAAGTGCTTGAAACCAGTATTCCGTCTTGACCCACTTCCTGATGCACGAGAAGTGGACCGAGTTGATATGTTATCATGGATGGAATGCAATGCATCAACATGCTCAAAATATGAAGGATCACGTCTAGTTGAATGCTCTAACTTCTACGCATGACCATTCTTAGGTGCCCCCTTTGTTTTTACCATTTCAGGAGGAGGACACATTAAAGTTGTATCGGCAAATGCTAGTTCAAGCACTTTAGTTCTCAATACAATTTTCCCCGTCCAATCAAGTCCATCAAATCGCTTCAACAAAGCTTCTATAACCGGTACCAATGTCAACTCTACATCCGAGTCACTCACCCCTTGATCACCAAAGTATAACTTCATCCAATGAGTATGAATAGCATCTAAAGGAATAGAGATATGCATCATACTGTACATAGCAAGTTCACATGCACAAGGTAGCCCATATGAGGTTCTAATTGTGCAACCACAAATAGAACTGTCAACACCAACATCTTTAACTCGATCATACTCGTCAACTATACGACCTAGTGCACTCCTTGATACAAAGCCCCGCAAGTGGATGTACATTGGACTATTGTGCTTGTGTTCTACTACGTTATGCTTCTCACGAATGACGCCTTTATTTCTGTGTGCTGCAATAAGATCGTATTGTTCATCGCACTCCAACAAGTACACAAGTCCCCCATGCTATCCTGAAACAACTTCTTGAAACTCCAATGTGCAGACTCAACCCCATTAACAACAATAGAAAGATCATGTCAACATCAATGCCATAACGTTCTTTCATTACTAATTACAAATATACGAGTCTAAGCATACCTATTAGTTGTTGTGTTCCCCATGTGCATCAATCGATCAACCCATGTCGTGACAAACTTTTCCTTGTGAGGAATCAACCACGTATTTTTCACATATTTACAAAAAACAGGAAAAACTGAGCATACATTTTCAAACATAGTCAGTCGTTGCACAAACTCACCCTCATTAGGAGAACTGACAACACTATCCCATGCATCCATCACGGGTTCCCATAGCTCCTTCGGACTCACTAACAACTTGCATTTCGCCTTCACATTCTTAGCAATATGAAAACGACACAATAGATTATATGAAGTAGGGAAAACAACTTGCACTGCATTCATCAAGGCAATATCTCTATCAGTCACTATCACATGAGGGGTGGCATCTATTTGTTGAAGTAACCCTCTTAACTGCTCAAGTGCCCAAGCTATCTTATCAACTCCCTTAGACTCCAAATAAGCAAATGCCACACAGAATGTCAACTCTGTTGAAGTAACGCCAACAATCTCAAGTAAAGGCAACCGATATTTGTTGGTTTTGTATGTGTTATCAATGAGCAAGACAATGTGAAAAGTTTTCAAAAGATTTATGGCATCCATATGCGTCCAGAATATATCCCTCACAACATCAGAATCGTTGACCTTTCTATAATAGTACACATACTGATCACGTATCATTAATTTCATTAGATGTTAGATTTCTGTTCTTGGACCTTTTTCAGACCTACGATACTCTTGTCATGCATTATAAATTTGCTTGATAGTGGTGAAGCTATCCTCTTTATGATCTTTTAAAGTCAGTAATATGCTTCGCGGCTTGACCACATGTTTTGTCATCTCACCAACCAAAGACTTCTCTTCACTACTTCGTCGACCAACATATGGATGACCCACCAATGTGAAGGCTAGGTCATGGTTATGCAATCCACATACCACTTTAAGGAACCATCCTTCACCTTTCTCCAAATGATGTGCTCTTAGTTTGAAGGGACACTCACATTTTCTAGTACCGGTTGACTTCGTAGGTAACGAATTCTTGTATGATCTATACTTTCCATTCCTTTCACAACCAAGAATTACAATTGTTTTCCTTCCTCTACGTCCTATCTCAATGTCTGACCTCGTAATGACAACAAGCATTCCATTCTATCTCCCAACATCTCGAGCCCAATTTATGTAATCATCTCAAGTAGGAAATACCTGAAAACATGAATAAAAATTTACATTATACTAGGCACGCATAACTTTGTATTATTTATTTATCATTCAAATTTACCTCATCAGTGGTGAATACATCAGTACAATCCACTTTTTTTGTATATGTCCAGTTCGTCAGATGTAATCGTAAGATCGTCCATAATCTGAGGATTTAAACAACATTTTATGTCATAAAATTATAAAATTCGGCAATTAGTTGCCGGAATGCAAAAATATGTGTTTCCTGCAATTAGTTGCCGGAATATAAAAATATGTGTTTCGGGCAACTAATCGCCGGAATACAAAAGATAACATTTCGGCAATTAAGTGCTGGAAACACATATTTTTTCATACCGGCAATTAGTTGTCGGATAGTTGTTTCAATATAAAAAAAAAATTACCGGCAATTAAATGCTGGATAAAGACGTCCGACAACTAATTGCCGGAAGATGCGATACAAACGAAAAAAAAATAAAAAGAAAACAAAGACAGCAAAAGTACCAGTCAAGCACGATGGAGCAAAATCACTCTTCTTACACTAACATTTGATATACTACAGAAAGGATGGGTAGAGGTGGATGAGAAAGGAGGGGTGGAGAGAGATGAGAGAGAAAAGGAGGTGGGTGATGGAATTTACCTAGAAAAGGTAACAAATTCGTAAATAGATTTTTTTATCTTAAGGTCATTTTTATCATAAAAAAAGATTTAAAAGATGTGCGGGGGTGTGGGGAGTACACGTGGAGGTGTAAGTACCATGAGCCGATAGATTATTCAGAAAATTTCATTTCCTTTTTTTAATTCAAAACTGGGGGAAGAAAATAAGGTCCCTGGACAAGACTGACAGGAAAACCGACTAATTGACCAAACTAACCTATTTTTAAAAATTATTTACCAATATAACCTTGTTTTGAAACTATTTACCAAACTAACCCACTTTTTGCCAACTTGGCATTTTTTATTATTTTTTTCTGACCCCAAAGACGCAACTTTGACTAGTGTTTTTGGAAAACGCTACTGTCAGTAGCGTTTTTACCAGATTGTGCCACGTGACAAAATCTGATAAAAATGTAAAAAAAAAATTAAAATTTGGCTTAATTGCACTTTTGGTCCTTCAGGTATCACGATTGTGCAATTTTGGTCCCCCGGGTTTTAATTGCGCCAATTGGGTCCTCCAAGTATCACGATTGTGCAATTTTGGTCCCCAAAGTTTCAATTGCGCCAATTGGGTCCCCCACGTATCATGATTGTGCAATTTTGGTCCCCCAATTATCACGATTGTGCAATTTTTAACGTCAGTAGCCTACATAGGACACGTGGGACTAATTTGACACTTAGTGAAGTCAACTTGACAGTTTACAGGACATTCTTATAAGACAACATTGCCATATCACACAATTTAATGGTCAAATGCACGTCATTAAATGTCACATAAGAATGACACGTAAGCTGTCAAACTAGTCTCATTAAGTGTCAAATCAATCGCACATGTGTTTTGTAGGCTGTTGATGTTAAAAGTTGCACAATCGTGATACTTGGAGGACCAAAATTGCACAATCGTAATACTTGGGGATCAAAATTGCACAATCATGATACGTGGGGGACCCAATTGGCACAATTGAAACTTAGGGGACCAAAATTGCACAATTATGATATTTAGAGGACCCAATTGGCGCAATTAAAACCCGGGGGACCAAAATTGCACAATCGTGATACCTGGGGGACCAAAAGTGCAATTAAGCCTTAAAATTTTTACATTTAGCGTCGGCCCCGACGCTAGACGTGTCACCCGTCTGATAAAATATTTCTTCACCCGTCTGAAGCTGAAGATCTTTATCAGATCAGACGGGTGAAGAAATGTTCACCCGTCTGATACATTTCTTCACCCGTCTGAGGGTGAAGATCTTCACCCGTCTGACGACTGTTCACCCGTCTGACGGGTATCAGACGGGTAATTCAACTGTCTGATGACTATCAAACGGATGAAGAAATGTTCACCCGTCTGATACATTTCTTCACCCGTCTGAGGCTGAAGATCTTTAGCTTCAGACGGGTGAAGAAATGTGTCAGACGGGTGAACATTTCTTCACCCGTCTGATCTGATGAAGATCTTCAACTTCAGACGGTTCTTCACCCGTCTGATAGACATCAGACGGGTGACACCTCTAGCGTCGGCCAAACTTAAATTTTTTGACATTTTTACCAGATTTTTCCACGTGACATAATCTGGTAAAAACGCTACTGACAGTAGCGTTTTCTAAAAACTCTAGTCAAAGTAACGTCTTTGGTCTTAGAAAAAAATAATAAAAAATGTCATATTGACAAAAACTAGATTAGTTTGATAAATAATTTTAAAATAAGATTATATGAATAAATAATTTCTAAAAATGAATTAGTTTGATCAATTAACACAAGAAAACCACCATCACTATCAGCGGTGGTAACACAAAGCCCACAAGAACTAGCACAGCACCCAAAGCAAATGTGATGAATTTGGAATCCACGGGAAACTTGCAATCCGCTTGGCGTGGATTTCCTTTGTTTTTTAAAACAAAAGTTAACTAACATAATAATTTGGTAATCACATGTGGTATAGATTTTTTATTTAGTCTTTATATATATAAAAAATTTGGAAGTGAGTCTCTACATATGTAAACGTCAGCAAATTTGGATCCTACATATGCAAACGTTAGCAAACTAGTCCATATCGTCAGCAAATTAGTCCTTATGCGTGACATAAATTTTTGATTTGGTCCTTAAATCCGAAAAAAATTAAATTGGTCCCTATATGTGCAAGTGCAATCGATAATAATGTTGTCACTATCTTCTGTCAAGGAGTTCAGACCCAATTAAAGATTCTTTTCGTATTGATTATTTTTCATATATTATATCAATCTATTTCTTCTATTGAGAGTCAACTTAGATAATTTCATAATATAAATCCATTTACGGACCAAATTATATAATTTTTACTCTCAATAGAAGAAATAGATTGATATAATATAAAATATATTCGATACGAAAAGAATCTTTAATTGGGTCCGAGCTCTTTGATAGACAGTTAAGACAAAATTATTATCGATTGTACATATAATGACCGATTTATTTTTTATTTTAGGTTTAGAGACCAAATCAAAAATTTGTGTCACGTATAAAGACCAATTTGTTGACGTTAGGAACGAATTTGCTAATGTTTGCACATATAGGGATCGAATTTGATAACGTTTATATACGTAGGGACTCATTTCTAAATTTTTTACGTTTAGGGACTAAATGAAAAATCCATGTCATATATATGAACCAAATTATTACTTTAACCTTAACTAAAAATAATTGAGAAAAAAATGTGAACGAACTCTGACCTTGCCACCATCATAAGGAAAGAGGGAAAATAATCTCAATATAAATATTTTTCAGTCCCTTTGTGATAGTTTTTTTTAAAAAAAAATCAATTATTTTTAAAAATAATTACTTTTAAGGATTGTTTATATGCTTATTTTAGCTTTTGAAAAAAAATCAAAATATGAAAAAAAAATCATTCAAGAAAATTAAAGCTATTTTCTTTAGATGAATAAATTACTTCTCATTTAACTTCTATTTTACTTACAAATTTTTAAACAATAACCAATAAATTATTTTATATAAACAATCATTTTTTAAATTTTAAACAAACAGATGCTAGACTATTTATTCGAGAAAGACGTTGAAAATCCAAAAGCAATCGGGAGAATAGAGCAAAAAGTTTTGAAGTAGTTAGAGTGTCATGTTCAAAACCATGATAAGGATAAAATTTTAAGAAAATTGCCATAATAAAAGAAGAGTTTAATTTTGATACTTTGTTAGTGTAAAAGTTTTTATATTATTAACTAATCACAAATCATTTGTGACTTTTACATTTTATTTGGTTCATGAAAGAAAATGAGAGGAAAGAAAGTAAAATGAAAGAAAGGTGAAGGAGAGAAAAAGAGTAAAAAATAAGATGATTATTTAGTTGTTTGATACGAGAAAACATGAAAGGAAAGAAAGTTAAAAGTTTTCTTTTCTTTTGTTTGATTGGGCAGAAAGTGAAAGGAAAGAAAAAATATTTTTGTGAAATGACATAAATACCCCTACACAATAATTTAAAAGAAATAATAGAATGAGTATTTTCCAATGTTTTAAAAACCTGATCGATCACTGAAACGGTGAAGGCACTGATTCACGGTTCACTAGTTCAACCATGGCCGAACTGATTTTAATTAAATATATATTTTTAAGTTTATATAATACACTCAACAATAAAACAATCAACTAGCATACTAATAAAATAGTTTACCTTCATAATCAAACAATATGACAACATATTAAAGTTTATTTTTGATGTTAATATTTAAGTTCAATCAACAATAAACTTAACATTCATAAGTTCATAACTTTAAGAAGTTCACATTAAACAAGTATAATCATAATACTATATTTATGTTCAAGTGTTCAACAATAGACAACAATATCCATTACTAACATCTAGAATTATAAAATAAAGTAACAAACAACAATAAGGCCAAGAAACCTCAAGTCACTTTGTAATGTTTAATGAAATCTTCAAAACAGGGACAAGGAATAATGTGTGTATTTACTAATTAAACATGCTAATATCTCAAATACAATATTAATAGAAAGAATTACAATGCTAATAGTGATAGACTCATGGATATTTAGACGTTGTTTCATGTTTTTTAAGGGAAAAAATGAATTTTTTGACAAACCTTTGGACCATCTGTTTTCATCGATTTTGCCCTAGTTTCACTGGTTCTCCACCGATTTTTGACACAAACGATTCTGAGGGATAATCGGACCGGTGTTAGGACCGATTCACCGGTTTACTGGTTGAACCGGCCGGTTCAATCAGATTCTAACAACCATGGTATTTTGTCCTTTTAACCCAAAAAAACCCAATTCTTTCAGCTTTGCCGTCCAAAAGGGAGAAAAAGCATATTAGTGCGAGTCCTGTATCTGATTTTCCCTTCCCCTTGTTTTCTTCTCAAACCAAACAGAGGAAAAATCAATTTTCTTCTCTCTTTCTTTTTTCTCTTTTCTTTCTATTGATTTTCTACACAATCAAAAATATGCTTAAGGTAGTTATAATAACAATTAAACATTTTAAATGATGTGACAATTTATAATGAGTTAACAATGTAAAAAAATTTTATATTGACAGTATATACCTATTAAATCCATAAAAGAAAGTGAAATTCTAATGATAAACATAATATAATTATATACTATTTTTTTTGGTGCATGAATAAATATATACTATTAGAGTTCAGAAGTAATTAACGATGTTATTAATAATAATTTTTTTAACCAAATGCTATTTAATGAACTAACTGGCAAGCTACAAAAACTCAATTAACTAACCAATTTACTACATTCCATGACAAAAAGCACAACAAAATTCACATTTACATTTTTAAGGACAGTTTTGGAGCCAGTCAATGTATCCATCATTCGAACCCGCAACTTTGAACAAAAAGCGATTCCTTATGCTATGCTACATCATCATCAAAACAAAACAGAGTCAAATGCTGCTTCTAAAGCTGTTACTGTATCCTCACTGTAAGTTTGGTTGTGAAGTTAGAAAGAGCCTTGTGTCAAGTGTCACCTCCAGTAATCACCTCTTCCTGTTATCGATTAATAGAATTCATATGAAGGAAATCATTCCATCCACGTTGCTAGCTGTCCGGTTGCCATTCTTTGACTTTGTTTGCAGAAAGCTTGCATGTTTTTTCTGGAAGACGAACAAATTTACCAAATTTAGAAGATTACACAATCAATACATGACCAAATGCCCAAAGAAAAAAAGAGAGGGAAATGCATGAATAAAACAGGTGACACTGCAAAAGGCATTACTACAAAAAATGAAAAAAAAAAAAAACGAATTTTTTTTTCTACCACAGATTAAGGATAATCCTATTTCATTAGCTTTTAACATAGGTTAGCACTTAATTAACAACCACACTCAACACTGTTATTCATACACATGAAGGAGAAAACATAAACAACTGGACCAAATCTAGACCTACTATGGTTTCAATTTTTGAATCTGCTTCACATTGTTAGATCCAATTATAAGATACAGGAGTTAAGCTCCACATAGGAAGTATGAGATTCCTGTGTAGTGTTTATATAGCCTTGGACTCCCAAATCATGTGGATATGTGAAGGACAAGTCTTATTGTCTTCTTTCTATGGTTTTTATTCAATTATACTCAAGCCAGACTCAAACTAATTCTAACAAGAGCTCTGATGCATCCACAAACTAAATCCAATTCCAGGTAATCCAGAAAACATAACATAGCACAGTGTATATTCACATCCATCTTAGACCTGGATCAGGCTTTATATAGGGTATCAAAAGAAAATATGTACATGAAAAAGTCATTAAGGGAATTATATGTACATTTTTGCTATTATTAAGACAATTTTGTTGCTCCAACATTTCAAAACCACAGTATCTTTCACTTAAAAAAGAACATGGAATCGTACTTATATTGGTTCCCCCAACGCAAATCTTGTTAGTTCATAATAGTACAAAAAGAATTCGACTATTCATAGTCAAAGTACAGAAATTTCACAAAATTTAGACTCAGGATTTAAATTCAGAAAGCATACAGCAAGAAGACATATTCTCTTGGATTAATTAGAACCAAATTAACATAACGAAAATGTTTTCTCTAACTATTTTTAACAACTTTCAAACCATTTTAACTTTTATAATGTAAGGTAAAATTGTTCAAAAAGTTATTCAATTTTTTTACAGACAACATTACTCTTGATATTGTAAATGTTAATCTACATGACCAGTGTGAGTGTGTCTAATGTTTGCCACTTTGTATACAAGCAAAACTGCCACAAATATAGCCCGAAAATTAATGAAGATCAAAATCATAAGAAAGAAATAAGATGTACCTTGGCTCTATAAGATTTGATGACTGCAATCAACAACTTGTCTCCTGCTATTTGTCTCACTTTTTGTATCAGTTCATGTCTTGAAATCTTCTTTTCCTGGCAGAAACAGGGAAAGTGAGAACAATGGTTTTTAATAAAGAAAAAAAAAAACTAGAAAATTTCCAAAACCCACAGCACTTACTTGGTGATCTTTATGGAACTTGGTGATGAGGGCAATATCAGGTGAAGGCAAAACCTTGGAAAGCACAGAAATCAGAGGTGGGAATGGCATCCAAGGCGAAGATGGTCTCAAAGGTTCTTCATTCTTCTCAATCCCTACAAAATCAAAAGGAAAAAAAAAAGACATTGTTGATAAATTTATAAAAGAACACCCCTCAACTTAAGAATCACAAAATGCCCAAAACATCATAGGAAAACTAAAAAACACACTAAGAGCTTTTCAAACCTTTCAAGGAAGGAACTCTGAAACTAATAACATATGCAGGCAAGACGTGAGTGTTCATTCGGCTACCCCAAATTATGTATTTCTTAGGAGCTGAAAAATTATCCACCCCCGAGTCAAAGTCTTCAGAACTCGGATAACATTGCTCTGTATCAGGATGCACAAGTTCTGCCCTTCCTAGAATAACGCGGCACAGCAATAAGTGCCTTACACCATCTTTGTCAGCAACAGAACTATTCACACTGCACAACAACAAACACAAAAAAAGAAAATCAAAACTCATAATAATCAACTTATAATATATTAACGTAAAAAAATTAATAGTTCGGTTAATAATGTTGATAACTAGTTTGACTAACTGTCTCATTTCAGTAATAAACTAACATCTCATGTTAAAAAGAAATTAAAAGCGTAATTATTAGGAACAAGGAACAATTGTATACAATGAGTCAGGATGGCCGAGTGGTCTAAGGCGCCAGACTCAAGTTCTGGTCCTCGTGAGAGGGCGTGGGTTCAAATCCCACTTCTGACAATTTCACTGAACAGTTTTTTTGGATATATATATCTTCTCACTTTTCACTTTTCACATTATTATTTTAAGATCAACTTATACACGGAATGCGGTACGACAATGGAGGAGGTCACCAGTGAGAGCTAATTGATGAGTACTGTGCAAAACACGATTCCTTTGAACTCCTTCGATGGGTGTGGGAAAGAATTTAGTATAGGATTTGAATTTTATCCTCTCTTCTCTCATGTTCATTTATGTTTCCTAAAAGAAATAGACAATAACAAATTTGAAGGGACGCCACCGCAAATACAAATCTGCTTATTTCTCTCACATAACATATGAGAAGAACTATCTGAGGAAAAAAAGGAGACATCCATCCCATTGACGTTTGAGTATACAGCTTATTTATATACTTATTCAATAAGTTTTTTTTAAATAAATTAAAAATAATTTATTTTCATAAGTTTCTCTAACAAGTTTATGAAAATAAGCTAAAAATAACTTATGAAAATATCATAAATTATTTTCATAAACTATTTGTATAAGTTTAATTCCATAAGCTATTCTCATAAATTCTCTATAAGTTCTTTCAAATATATCCTTAGTATAACATTAATGAAGTAAGTATGATTAATAGTTCTGTTATTTACTAGACTAACAATGGCTTATGATTGTACTGTATGTTAAAAATTTATCTAAACGGGTATGTCTATCGGTAAACAGCTTTTAATTTGTTAACTAATTTATGACACATAAAATTGAACGTGTAACGATAAGGCTGTTTTGCACGTTACTTTTAGGAATATATAATCGATAGTGTTTAGTGGATGAGAAAATAGTTCTGTTTGATAAGCGTCTCTGTCACAAGTTTTTAACATTTTTTCAGGAGCTTATAGCATTTTTTCCAAGCGTTTGAGCTTCTAGTTTATAGCTTTTCAGTTTTCTTTCCATTTTTATCCTTATTATCTTCATTTAATTCTACATTTATCCTCTTCTCTCTTTTTTATGTAAAATCATTAATGAATATTGATAAAAAAAATCATTAATGAATATGTCATTTTATATTTTTCAGCTAGTTCAACCGCTAGTTTTACCAAACACTTCCACAGAAAATAAGCTAGCTTATCCGTTATCCGCTATCTGCTATCAGCTACCTCATCCGCTATCCGTTATAAGTTATCCGCTATCTGCTAGCTTATCCGCTAACAACTAATTTTACCAAACAGGCTCGATGTGCAAAAATTTTAATGAGCTGGAAATTTTCGCTAATAAAAGATTTTTTTTCCTTATTAACTAATCCTAAAGAGAAATGTTAGTAATACATTCTTTAAAATTCTTTTTTTAACGCATACTCTCCTATTGGTTGGAATTTATGTGAGTCCTACAGAATTTAAGTGAAGGGCACATGAATTAGCGAGACCCATTTCCAAAATAGTGGGATCCATTTGAATTTTAGCTAATAGAAAAGAGTGTGTTGGAAAGAAAGTGTTAGATAGTGTATTACTAGCACTCCTCAATCTTAAATCATTGTATGTGTGAAGATCTGTGAAGTAGTTATATAATATTCAACTATGATAATTTATGATGGGTTAACCGTGTAAAATATTATCCATAAAAAACAGAAGTAAAAATTTATAAATAAATTTCAGTATAATTTTAGAAATAAAACTTAGAATTTAAAATTTTTTATAGTGATAATCAAGAGTAAATCATCATTTTGGTCTCTGAAAGTATGAGTCGCTGTCAGTTCAGTCCCTGGAAGTAGTTAAATTATAAAAAAGTCCCTTAATGTTAATTTTGTTAGTCAAGTTTGTCCCTCAATATTAATTTTGTTAGTCAAGTTAGTCCTTATCAAGGACTAACTTTATTAATAATATTAACATTGATGGACTGTTTCATAATTTAATTACTTTTCATGTCTCACATTCTTAATTAGGACAAAATGATAGTTTACTCGATAATCAATCACAAATAATAATAATAATATTTACGAATATTAAGCTAAGTGGACTATAAAACTTATTTATGAACTTTTCATCCTATTTTTGTTCCCGTAGGTAACTGACCCAAAAAGTAATGCACGCTTACCTTTGTAGAGGAGAATCATCTGGAGAAAGACAAAGTTGATGAGCGCGAGGATGACCAAAACCGTGTGAAACGATGTTTCTTATCTCCTCCTCACCGCAAGTTCCATACCAAGCATACTTCACGTTGGCATTCCCATTGCGTAGTTTCGCCACTGCTTGCGCGTAAACCTGAAAGCACTGAACTCTCGCTTGCGCTATCACACTAGAACAAGCGTTTCTGTGAATCGCGACAACCTCGGTTTTGGTCCCGACCAATCCCAGACCCCGAAGGAACCTCCTCTTGATGAGGTCGTGAACCACGTCATCTTCTCCGAGTCTAACAAAAATGCCTTGCTCCAACACCCCGTGACGGTTGTGTTGCAGTACAACTCTGGCGCCCGAAACAGCACTCTCGCAATCCGAAACAACCGAATCATCTTCGTTGGCTGAATTAGCACTAAACCTAGTTGGCTCCATAGTACAAAAGATATATATAGAACAGTGTAAGCTCAAACAAGAATAAAAGAATTGGTGTATACTTAATGTATATATAAGCGAGTGCGTGTGCTTATAAAGATAGAAAACTTGGCGTGGAAGGAAAGAAGAGGTTAGGAGCTGAAAGCAGAGAATGGGAATTAGAAGATAATAATTAACATGTAGGATTTTGTGAGCAGCAGTAGGGAAGTGTGGGATGTGAGGTTAGTTGAGCATGTGTGAGAATTAAAGTGATAATAACAAAGAGAGAGAGATGAGGAAGTGTTCTTAAAAATACATAGAAGAAAACGAAACTAACGGACCCAACCGCCAGATACCATATGATATGAAAATGGTAAAAGAGTTTGCGATGGGCAGTGCACAGTGTGCGAAGGGAGGCGCTCCTTGTTTTAGAGACAAAACAAGACACAAAGCCTGTTGATTTGGAACTTGGGATGGAGGCGGTTCCTGGTATAAGGCATTCCATGTACCTTTTCAGCCTTGCTTTTCTACTTTAATTACGTTTCTGTCCCTACATTCCATGTGCCCGTGCTCATCCATGACTATGAGTCACCAAAAGCTTGCTTTAAAATTAAAATTATGAAAATATTAAATTTAATCTCATGTTAAAAATAAAAATGCAAGTGTCTGTTAAAAATAAAATGCGAGTATGACTATTCATCAAAAAAAAAAATATAACGAGTATGACTATTAATAATCTTATTAAGTTTTTTTTATATAAAAAGAAAAAAGAAAAAATAAAAGAATATAAATAAACAACTAAAAATGTATGGCTCAGTTGGTGGCGTAAACTGAGTTTGTGAGGGAGAATCGCGGTTCGAATCTCACAAGATACATTCTTGGAGAGGGGCGAACAACCTTAGCTATGATTAAACACCCGAATGAAGATTAGTTCTATAGGGATCCAAATAATTTAAGCTTGTGGGATATTCCCTATACCCACCAAGGTGCCAACTATCTATTAAAAAAAAAACAATTAAAAACGTGAATAAACCGCGTCACGTCCAAACAACATTATTGTTGATTCCGTATACCTTGAGGCTTTTCCTTTCTTGGATTCCAAACCAAAAAAATCTAAAAGCCAAACTCGTTAGAATTACAATTCCATGACCACGCATTTCGCGACGACGCCTCAGATATTATAATTATAGTTACTAGATAAAATATCTTTAAATATAAATAAGATAACATTAATCACCATTGGTTTGAATAGTGAGCAAACATTTTCAAAACAGTTGTGTTATTTGAATATCAAAATTTAGATATCATATGTGAAAATTATATGTATTTATCTTTATCTCTCACTTACTTTTTATCTTTTTAAATATACACGCATCTTGAAAATACATCCAAAAGCAAAGGGACACCGTATGATATATCTTTTCTGATGTTCAAAAATCTTTTCTCTTTTCAAAATGTTATCCTCTATACAACGTACTTTGTTTTCATGAGTGCACGTGTATCAGCTGAATATATATATATATATACATATATCAATGATTTGATTGAGAAATTTGTCCGCAAACTCAATAGTCCTATGGATAGGAGTTATAGTTCCTTGATAAATATTATGATCAAGAAACCTGACTTTTGTTTGGAAGAGACATATTTTGGGTTTAGAAATAGCTAAGCCATTTTTCTTAATGATCCCTACAAAGATCCTAAGATGTTTGAAATACTGTTCAATGGATTGAGAAAAGACTAATACATCATCAATATAGACGATGGTAAAGCTTGAATAAGGATTGAATATGTCATTCATGATTTTCTGAAATTTAGAAGGTGCATTTTTGAGACCAAAGGGCATTACGTTCCATTCGTATTGACCAAAAGGACAGTGAAGGCTGTCTTATAGCGATCACTATCTTTAATCTCAATTTGTTAATATCCAGATTTTATGCCAAATTTGGAGAAAACTTTGGCATTGTTCAAGTGGTTAAGCAAATCCTTTTTGTTAGGAAGTGGATATCTAATCCACTTAAGCGCTTGATTAAGAGGTTTGTAATTGATAACTAAGCGAGGAGTTCCACGCTCAATTTCTGCCTGCTTGTTGACATAAAAAGCAGAACAAGACCAAGAAGATTTACTTTTACGAAGCAATCCTTTTTGCAAGAGATCACCAATCTCCTTTTGGCAATATTGGAGTAATTCGTGATTCATTTGGATGAGACTAGCTTTTGTAGGTATTTGCCTATCAGTGAAACCCTGTTCATAAGGCAAATCAACTACATGTTTCTTTATATTCCAAAATGCATTAGGCAAATCAGAATAGATTGTTTTGTGAATATCATCTAGAAGATCGTGGATCCTCTTTTTGATATCAGGTTGCTCAAGTTTCAACTCAATATTCTTAAAAGAAATTTCTTCCTTTAAGAAATTGATTTGATTTTGTTTATGGTGAAGGAAATTTAAATTCCTTACCAAAGGTTTACGAGAGAAGGAGAAAATTATGGTTTTTCCCAGATGTTGGGTGGAGATTCCTTCATTGGTAATGGTTAACGGGAAAAGTGACCTTATGAATGGAATTCCTGCTAGGGTTTCAAGAGGGGTAATTTTCAAAAACAATTTTCAAAAACCTCTTGAGCGGAAAAACCCCTTTACTAAAAGACCACATATTGCACATGAATCACAATGATATTGTGTTTACCTATTGAAGCATAGCTTTACCGTGAACACTGTGAGCGCGCCAACAACACCGGTTAGCCAAAAACGCTGATACTTGCAATGCTAATAACTTTTGTTCCAGATCTTGTATCACAAAACTAAACGGTGAAGATGTAGAGCCACATGTCGCGGACCCGCTGTCCAAAAATCAGCCCGATCCAACGGTTAAAGAATCTCGGATCGCGAGATTACGATAACTGTCCAGCCATAACCACCATAAGAAAAGGCTTCTCTATCACCAGTATTGCAAAGTAGCAATACCTCTACTTAGTCCACGCGAGCAAATCAACGTCAAAGATAGCGTAATGTTAGCTATCAGGATTGGGAGAGGCACGATACACAGAGAGAGAAAAGAGGGTGCGCTGTCATGGGTATACAGCGGCCGTTATGAGTGTTCTGTATTGTGTCATCCTTAAGTGACGTGCACTGCTTACTAAATAACTGTCATTCACTTAACCTAACCCACTTGGGCCACTGTACGCTACAGGCCCAATGTTTAATTATTAATTAAATCATACTTAATCAATCAATTAAATCAATCCCATTTAATTATTAATTAAATCATATTTAATCAATCAATTAAATCAATCCCATTTAATTATTAATTAAATCATATTTAATTAATCAATTAAATTAATTCTTTGAACATTTGCTCTATGCGTGTGACCCTATAGATTCTCAATTAATTTGCAATAATATTAATTATTATTAATCATATTAATAATCAATTAATATTATAAACAATGAGCGGCATCTAGCAATACATCATTGTTACCCAATTAATTAGAATATTGGTGATACAATTAAAACCTTGTTGTAACCATATATAATGTGAAGTCAACGTCTTTTCGTCTCAATGTCTTAATTGAACACAAGGCATAAATGTGTCATCCTTGTTAAGTCCAATTATTTATTTCTTGATCTAGTAATTGACGTATGATCATGTGGGCCCAATATCTCATATTGTCCCACCTTAGCATGGCCATGCATTTCTATGTCGCATACCATCAAGAGGCCTATAGACATTACTCCCGTTATGTAGGAAGGACGAATCCTATCTACATCATTCACGTTCCTCAACATGTTTCATTGCAGACCAAATAACTATCTTTATAGTTGTCCTGTTACAGACAACGTTTAATAGTATGAAAGCCTATAACTACATATGTTAGGAATCGTAGCGACTTCAAGTCGAATTAATACTTCACTATGGTCACCATGTGAATCGCTTATGACACTTACATAACTATTATGCAGTGTTCTCATAGCGGGTCACTCCAGTATAAATATTCCACCAATATTTATACCTATGTGAAGACTTAATATCTTATATCTATGACCCGTGAGATGTGGTCATTAGTACACTCACATAATAGTCTCAATGTATTATTATTGTCCTTATTAATAATAATACTTGACTATGGATATTTAAGAATAGTGTTCTATAATTTAATAGCATCTCACCTATTCTAAGGACTTTTTTATGCTATAAATATGATCATAAAATATAACATAATAAATAAATGCCTTATACATATATCAAATATATGATCAAAGTCATGATACAAATGATATTCAAAATAGATTGGCCATTAGGGCTTACCCCAACAATTCCAAGGATCACTTCATTTTTGAGGTCTTTAACCAGTAAAAACGGAGTTTCTACTTTAAGACCATGATTTTCGATGATGGCTTTGGATAGTTTGACGTTTATCCTAAGCTTTGAGACATTTGCTGCACTCAGTCTTTCGGATGTTTTTTCAAAATATTTGGTAGGGATAAGACCTTCCAAAATACAGTTTGAATCAACACCAGTATCAAACAACGTTGTGGTTTCAAGAATAAAATCATCAATGATAATTTTAATTTGGCTAAAATACCATTTTGGTCCCTTAACTTATTTTTTAGTTTCAGTTTGGTCCCTTAACTTTTAAAAGTTTCAATTTGGTTCCTTCACTTATCTTTTTAACACAATTAGCCCTCTCTGTCAATGACATAAGCAAATAAGTTTCAAATTGGTCCTTTAAATTGTTAACGAGTTTCAAATTAGTCCCTTAACTTTTAAATGAGTTTCAAATTGGTCCCTTATATTTTAAATGAGTTTCAAATTGGTCCTTTAAGTTGTTAACACGTATAGCACTTTTGTTACTTTTGCTTATGTCATTGACGGAGAGGACTAACTTGTGTTAATAGAGACAAATTAAGGGACCAAATTGAAACTTTTAAAAGTTAAGGGACCAAATTGAAACTAAAAAATAAGTTAAGGGACCAAAATGGTATTTTAGCCTTTTAATTTTGATATAGAATTTTTGGATTCGTAATTGATTGACAAGATTCAAGAATGCTTGATCTTTATTTGTTTGAACATGATTGTTGTCCTTTTCACCAGATAAAATCTGATTACAAGAACTAGCACCTTTTCCCATATCAGGTTCAGAAAGGTTTTCATTATCTGATGGGGGTTCAGTGGAATGATCATCAAGTTGAGATAAAATCAGTTTATGAACAGCTTGTTCCTGTTTTATCTCTTTGATTTCTTCTTTAAGATTCTTGATTTCCTGCTGGAGATCTTGAATCGTTACAGGTTTTTGTTGTTTGGATTTCAAGCTTTTGTGGATTGACTTGAAATCAAATTGATCTTTGATAATGGCTTTTCCTTTAGCCTTAGGTTCTTTCTTCATGGAAGCAGAGAACCTTTCAAAGTATCTTTTCCTGTCCTCTTGGTCAGGAAGGGAATTAATGACTTCAAAAAGGAGATCTTGTTCCTTAGTTAAGACATTAATTTCATGAGATGATTCAGAATCCTGGTTTCCGATATCATCATCAAGGAT
This sequence comes from Ammopiptanthus mongolicus, assembly GCA_039655645.1. Lineage (NCBI taxonomy): Eukaryota > Viridiplantae > Streptophyta > Magnoliopsida > Fabales > Fabaceae > Ammopiptanthus > Ammopiptanthus mongolicus. Next base: position 77,724,602 of record CM077345.1, read on the forward strand.
GTGGTTAAGATCTTCAGAAGAATCAACATCTAACCCATCTAAAATATCTGTTTCAATAAGGAGATTGTTCAGTTATTCTTCAACTGATGGTTCAAGGTTTAAGGCTTTGATTTTCATTTTAAGCCTACAATATTTGCTAATATGGCCTGGTTTTCCACAACTATAGCAAATAGTTGCCTTTTTAGGGATTGCGATATCTATCGTTGGTTTGGATTTGAACTCTTGTTTGAGTTTTCTGGGTGGAATATTTCTTTTGTACCTAGTATACTTGGTATACTTTGGCTTTTGGACTTTGTTGTTTTGATGATGATGATGTTTGTGAGAGGATTTTGGTTTGTCTTTTGGACAAGGAGGCATGTCAAATTGTTGAAAAAAAGATCCTGGATCCTTCTTTGCCGCCTTTTCCTTTTGGAATTGACTACGGACTCTATCCTCTTGACAAAGTCTAGTGCCAATTTTCTGGATAACTGCAATGAGTTGCCCATAAGTTAATTGATCATAAAGAATTTTTCCATCAGGGGCGTGAGCCTTGAGCTCATCCCTAACAATGTCTCCTAGAGCATTAGGAAGACCTGTTATGAATTTTTCTTTCCAGAGATGATGCTGATAATCTTCTCTGGTGTAAACCCTTGTTAGGAAAGTATCTCGATATTAAAAATCGTTTTTTCAGAGGCATCATTTGTAGCTTGATAAGCTGTTGCCATCATTGTCATATGCTGCAATGTGGTCATGATTTGGTATTCGTTTTGGCCATCTATGTTCCACATAGATATTGTTGGCATTGAAGCTTTTGAAGGTTGGAGGTTTTTCTAAGAGCAAATCTGGGGGAGTTGCTCTCGGATAGTAAAGCTTTGCCGAGCTTTTTCCAAGGTTTGGTAAAAACTGGATTGAGGTTAAGAAGCGGTTTATCCGTCTCTTTGGTTTTGGATGAAGAAGCCACAGACTCTTGCTCTGAGCAATTTTCATTGAGGACATTGTTGGTTTGATTTTTGTTCCTTAAGTTATAAGGAGCTTGAGTTTGAGGTTGATCTGAAACCTGCGGTAAATTTGGGACCACAAGGTTTGTAGTTTCTTATCAACCTTATTGATTAGATCTACCATAGATTCAGTTTTGACTTTCGGGTTGTGAATAAGCTTTAGGCTTTCCTTAAACTTCTTGGTAACCTTGAAGGGTTTGAACAAATGCTTGTCCAAAGGTTTATTTGCATCTTGTTTAGTTCCTGAAGAGGAAGCTAGAGTAGAGACTTCAGATTTTGCACTTTTAGTACCTAAAACTTGAAGATACTTATTTGTATAGTTGGATTGTTCCATAAACTTTTGGATATCTTGGGCAGAAATTGGCTCATCAACATTCTTTGTTTTGAATGGAGAAGCCATGATTGGGGTTTTATTGTCATTGGGATCTTTGATTCCTGGGAGTTGGAAAGAGCTATTTGGTAGTAACTCTGCTTTGACCAACTCGCCATTTCGTAAATGCCATACTGTAATGACATTAGTTGTTTTATCCTCAGTTAAAGTTATTTGCCAAGGATAATCAATATTGTTTTTGACTGCATAAACATGAAACTAGTCAAAGAATTGGATGTTTTCCTTAACATTGTTAAGAAATGTGTAATATTCATTCTGAATATTTGTTCTGTTTGTTCCTTGATAATGTTGAAAGAACCACTCCCTTTGAGGATTCCATTCCTCGGAGTAAAAGCTCTTTCTAAGGGATTGCTTATCAATAATGAACTTATAAATCATTATAAGACTCATTAAGGGAAGAGTAAGTTGGAGACTGAATAGATTTCTGATAATCTTCAGTTTGATAAATTGGTTTTGGGATACTAGATGATGTATTTAATCCCTGTAGGTTTATAGTTTGGTTTGAAGCCTGGGACAAAGCTGAAAAAGATTGTCTTGAGGGTACAGATCTAAAATCTTCAGATCTTATACTATTTGTTCTACATGAGCTAAATGAGTTTCGCCTATCAAAGACTAACTCAACTTGCCCTGATTGTGACTGGACTATCCTGTTGAAGTCCGATGATTCTCTTGGTAAGGCTGGTGTTGCTTTATCCAAGATCTATCTTTCTGGAAAGACGTACCAGAGAATCGTTTTTGGGACAATGACGTTTGCCTTTGTCACATCTGTGAGAAACAGAGTTGTTTCTCATGTTGTTTTTTTCTTAAGGACTTTAGAATTACAAGAATTCATTACCTTGTACTGAATTCTGTAAAGCAAAGCCGTTGGGATGGATCCAGGTTTCATATCTAAACCACATATCTTTACGTTTAAGAACAAAGAATCCAAGATATTTCTATCTTGTAAACTCAAAGTTCTATTTGGGTAACAATTAAAATAAATTGGACCCTGGCTTAGGCTAGTTTCTACAGTGTCTAAGAGCGAATCCTGAAATTGGTTGTGCCTTTTGATTGTATCCATTGAGAGAAGATGGAATTCTTCACTCTCTGGGAATGCAAAAAGAATTTGTCTTCTGGTTTGTAGAGTTCTTTTGTGGGCTTTTTTGGGATCTCCCAGGTATCCATATCTTAAATGATATTTTCAAAGCAGATTTCCTCTTGGAAAATACTGATAGGATTGGTAGGAATCTCAGATTCCTGAAGGGATGAAGAAGAAGGTTGGGAGCAGCGGAAGGAGAGCTTAAAGAAGGAGCGAGACAACATAATTTTCAAGATGAAGGAAATAGGAACATATATATATATAGTCAGGATCCGTTGATACCAGGTGTTATTACAATAAATTTGTCATATACCTATGAACACTTTTAGTGACAGTTATTATAACTGTAGGTATAAGTATTAATGTCAATCAAACTGTAGGCAAAGGTAGATGAACCGTAGGTAAAGCCTATTGACAGTCAAATACAACTGTAGGTAAATGTATGTGGATCGTAGGTAAAAGGTAGTGACAGTCATTTCCCGTTGTTATTCGTCGCTCATAATGGACGGTTGGACAGGCGGTAGGTGAAATGTAAATTTTATATATACCTACGGATTTTAAACATATAGTAACAGATTTTGCCTATCACTGAAAGACAAATTTCTTGTAGTGTCAAACCTTTCTTTTACACCAATTTTTAACCATTGATTTTGATTTGATCTAACGGCTTAAACTTATCAACTTTATTGAAGAGAGAACAATTAAAAGTAACATAAATGTGAAGATAAAAAATTAGAATTTATTTAATGAAGAAATATATTGAGTATCTTGAATTTTATTAAAATTATAATATTTATTTAGTAAATATTTTATGTTATAATTTATAAATAATAATGATTTTATTAACTAAAAATAGATAAGAATATTTTATTAAAAATGCTTAAGTATTTTTTAAGTGCAACGTTAGTTTACAAAAAATGTAGATTTTTTACTAAAATTTTTATAACAACTATTTGTAAATTAATTGTTATGCATTAAAATTTAGTTTATTATTATTAAAAAATAATACATAAAAATAAAAAATTGCAGATCGTTTTACTAAAATTTTTATACTAATTATTATTTTTATTAGTAAAATATTTTTTAATTTTTTATTTGTATTATATCTACATAAAAATATAGTTAATTTAATTATTTATCAAATTAAAAAATAATGTATAAAAGATGAAAAATTTTGCAAATATTATTCAATTTTAAATACGGAAAAAATATTATAAAAATTTTAGTAAAACAATCTATTTTTTAAAATAATGTTGCAATGTTATTTGTATTTTGAAAATTAATATGAATTAATTAAAAATTATCTGCCTTTTTTTTGTAAAATATCATGTGACTGAAATACCAATTAAATTTGTAATTGATTTTGATCTAGTTGATTTTTTTAAGTATTTTTTAAAATGAAAAATTAAATAATATTTGTTAATTTTTTATTTTTATACATTATTTTTTAATTTGATAAAGAATAATATTAACTGTAGATATATACAAATTAAAATTAACAAAAGTAATATGAAAGAATATAAAATATAAATATTTAATATATTAAAACATTTAATATTGAACAATTATAAAAATATATTTAATTAATGATATCAAATATATAGAAATAATATAAATTATTTAATAAATAAATACTATAATTTCCACCGGGGAAAAGAAGAAAAAAAATAAAGAAAAGCCCAAAAAAAACTATAATTTTAACAAAAAAAAATGTAAATACCATATTTTAATAAAAAAAAATAAAGATATTATAATTTTTGATAGATGATAAATATAACTATAGTTTTATATGTAGATATTTGAGGGACATAAAAATAGATGAATTTTCTGACTTTCCTTTGTTTCAAAATATACTAAGATCAAATAGATCTTGGTTCAAAGGCCTAGTTTTTCAAGAACTATACCATAAATCTTCACATAAATAATTTACAAGAAAAATCATTGGCTTTGTCTAACTAATCCTTCAGGGATTGTTAAATAATAATTTCTTCCAGAAATTATCACGAGTAATAAAATCAATAAAAGGTTTAGTTCTTCAAGAACTAACCATGCTACCAAATCTTCTTATAAATTATTGCTTTGTGCAACCTATAAGGATGCTTGAATAGTAATTTCTTCTAGAAATTATCAAGATTAATATCATATTCAATAGAGGAATAAAATGATAATTGTGTTGGTTAAACAAAATTGACCATAAAATTCTATGTATGAGACACGAAAACATTTTCATGATAAAAGTAACATGAAAAAAATGAAACTATAAGAAAGGATATGATCACTCAAAGAGAGTGAGAAGAAAGGAATCTTTTCAATGCAATCTCCAAACTGATTAAGTCAATATTGCTCATATGATAGAGTCTCGTGCTGTATGTCTTCCTTTCCCACAACACTATCCTCCAAGTTTTCATGCTGAAAACGTGTTATGAAACTAACCAAAACAATAAAATGATATATAGAATATATAAGTATAGAGAAAGTGGGGGAAGAGGGAAAATAGAGTCTTTGTATTATCATTCTCAAGTACAACCATTACAATGCTCTATTGGTCCTATATATAGGATACAAGTAGTGTAGCTTACAAGAAAGAAATAATGTGTCACTAACACTTGATATAAAGGCCACAATGAAAGTTTATAGTGGAAGCTTAAAGCATAGGAGTTTAGAAGTTACAAAGACATGGACATCCATTACTCTTCATTTCATAACAAAAAATCATTTTTAGTGGTTTTAATTGTGTTTGTTTAAAAAAATTTAAGAAATCATTTTTAAAAAAAAACATTTTTATGGCTAAAATTAAAAGCTAATCTCATTAGCTTCTCACTAAAATCTTATTCTATAATGGATAGAGAAGATATGTTTGTTACAGATTGTGAAAAAAATGATTTTTATATAATCTCTAAATTATTTTATATGAAACTCTTTTTTTCATAATTTTTAACAAACTGACCCTATACTATACTATTGATAATCATAAAGATGCAAAATTGAGACATATCTAAACCTATATTGTTGAGGTAAATATATAAATCAAATGCTCTATTTTTTCAATAAGCAATATATAAATCAAATGATCTATTTTTTCAAATTTATTGAATTTCTATACCCATCCCTGGGAGTGGTACTCTTGAAACATGTAAAAGGTTGTAAAAGGTGATCTTAGTGGAAAAAAATGTCCACAACAGAATTAGGCGAAGAAAAGGTATTAAAAGGATCAAATTGTAATACTATGGGATCCAAGCCATGAAGGGTTTTGCATACTCAAGGTGCAAAACGTGCTACAAAACAACGGGTTTTAGTGATAAATATTAGAAACACTTTGATTCCTATAGATACAAAGCACCAGAGAATGCATCAGCCACTTCCCACTACTAGATTGCAATTCTTCATTCTAAAATGCATTTGATGTCTACAATCTTTGACTTTGACATTCATGGTAATAGCCACTTTTCTGCTCCTTTCCACCAATAGTTAAGTTGGATATTGAGGATGATGCTGGTGAGGCTGTTCAGGCAACTGATTTTGTTTCTCAATTGGATGTATCGAGAAGTTAGTCTTGTAAACGCTATAAAAATCGACTTGGAAAAAGGAAGATAATTGATGGTTGTTGTATTTCTTTTGACTTATACATTGTACTCTGCTTTGGTTTGTTGTATAAATAACACATGTTGTAACTTTATGACTAAATGTCTATATATTTCTGGAACAACTTAATGAAATTGTACTGCTTATGTGTTCATAGCATCTATTAAGGTTCTCTATTTGGCTATCATATTGTGATTTTAGGTTTTTTCTATACTCTGAATTATAATTTTTTTCATTTTCTAATTTTTATTTTCATGGTCTCTCATAATCTATACTCTGAATATGCCTTATGCACTTATAGTTATGGCCATAATAAATATTGAAAAATTATTGTGATTGAGAACTCAAAGAATAAAAGTGAACAAGGAAATAAACATGTACCATCCAAATTTCATGAGTTGCATATCTAAAAACAAATTATGATTTACAAATTCAACATGTGAAATTGGTAGCTGATTCATATCATTCAAAACTCTCTTCGCTTGTTTTATATGAAAGCCTCCAATCTAAATTTTATAACATGTCATTCTTAATTGTTATTTCGAATAATAAAGTTAATTGTCTTCCTAAAATCTCTCATGCTTACCTACAACAATAAAATTATATACTAACACAACAATTACATTATCATGTTATTCCACAAATTTTGGTCTCTTATGGACTCGTGCTTAGCATGGGTCTCTCTAGTGGTTTAGTACCAAAAAGCTAAAAAAAATATTATATCATTACTTATGAATAAAGGGCAAATTAATTAAAGAAAATACAATAATGACAAATACACAAAAAATTAATTTCCTAAATGATGTCCAGTTCCACATCGTGGAGGTCGTCAGTTATAGCGTGGACAACGTTGAACTAGCCGTTGCTCATCAGCTGCAGCAGGTTGCTCGGGTTGCTGCAGAGTCTCGTTGAGATAAAGATTTGCTGGAGGCGTTGACTAACTGACGGTCACCTGGTTTGGGAATGATGGAATGCCAAACGGATATATACTTTGCATGTATACGACAGCCGACTGTAGCGTTCCGCAGTCTGTGCCAAACAAATTGCTCAAAAAATCTCCTTCGATAGATGCGAAAGAGTGTCGACATTGATCTAAGTGTGAGGAAGCCTCTTGTTGTGTAAGGGTGTAAGCAAATGAATGTCAAGGCTGTTGGGGGCCTCTTGTTATGTAGGGGTGTAAGCAAATGAATATCGAGGCGGTTGGGGGTCATCATTTTCCATGGTAGCTGGGGGTTGGGTTGGCGACGTGCATTACGCCGTACACGCTGTTGGGTGGACATACTGGGTCCAACATCCGGAAGATGTTGAACATCACCTCGTGGGTCTTGCAATTTGTTGCGGAATATACATGTATGGACTTGCGTTCTACCTAAACCACATAATATATTGCTCTATATGAGACACATAATCCGGTATCGGGTTCCCCTCTATAATGCGATCTTGGTGTTCCTTCCAAAACTGGATCCAGTATGCTTGCTTTCTTTTCAGTTTTCAACGTGATTGCTCCGCATGTCTGAGTAGTGGAGGTCATCCATATTTTCAGTGCACGAGTTATTGTAATACTTTTTTGTAAGAAATTTTAATTAATATTTATTATCGCATTATTAATTATTGTTATCATATAATTAATATCCAACACAATTAATTAATTAAAACAATTAATCACTCATCTTTAAACCCTGAACCCTAAATCCATTAAATTTAATTAAAATTCCAAAAAAATAAATAATAAAACCATAAAACCATTATATTAATCATATAATTAACATCCAACACAATTAATTACTTAAAAAAATTAATCACTCGATTTTAAATCCTAAACCCTAAAACCATTAAATTTAATTAAAATTCCAAAAAAATAAATAATAAAACCATTATATTAATCATATAATTAACATCCAACACAATTAATTAATTAAAAAAATAATCACACATTTCTAAGCCCTAAACCCTAAAACCATTAAATTTAATTAAAATTCCAAAAAAATAAATAAAAACCATAAAATCGTTAATTTTAATTAAAATTCGAAAAAAACCCTAAGAGAAGTCGGGTTGGCTAAACCCGACTTCTTAACTACAAAATTAAAAAAAATGGGCCTTTGAGAAGTCGGGTTGGCCAAACCCGACTTCTATCAATAAAAAAAAAAACTAGTCGGAAGACTCAAAGGGAAAAAAATGGATATTTGTGTATATAATGGAGGAAAAAATGTATTTGGATATTTTTTTTTTTAGGTTATTCCCAAAAAATATCTGCATAATGGACTAAATAAGCTATTTTCAAAAACTAAATTACCAACATACATAGTTAAATAGAAGACCAAATATGTGGGAAAGAACTAATTTGGTCTAACATTAACAAATTAGAGAACCAAATCGAAAGTTAATTAAATACATGTCCAAATTAAAATAAAAAAAGTTAGATGAGGAAAAGCATAATTTAGGGTTAATAAAAAAATCTAAGTTTGATATATTTGTTAAATAAGTGTAGGGTATATGGGGCAGAAAAGGAGTAGAGCAGTGGCTTCTGCGGTATGACCTATTCCTATGGCCGCTGCTACAAGATACATTCTCCTGTACTATATCTAATAAATAAAAAAGTATTTTTTTTTTTTGGTTTTATTTATAAAAAATATTGATCTTTTTTAAATTTATTTAATATTAAATTTTAATTATATCTTTATTTATTATAAAATAAAATATTATAAATAATTAAGTTAGTATGAATTAGAAATAATTAATATAAAAATATTTATATAATAAAATTTTAATTTATAAAAATATTAAATAAAATCAATAGGTTTTAATGTATTTTTTTTTTATTTTAATAATTTTGTTAAATGTTTCTTTTATATAGAACGGGTTGGTGTAGATAAAAAATTAGCTGGAATTGAGAACCTTTTGCTTGCTAAATCCCTACCAATTCAGTGACCTCGCTCGCGAGGTAGGGTTTTAGTTAAGTTCAGGGTACTCTCTCTCTCATTCTCACTTCATCTCCCTTCCTTCTGCAATGCCACTTTACCGCCTCCTTATCCGATCCCTCCGCCGTTCCTCCTCCCTCCTTCCCCACCATCAACATCCCCCTCTCCCCCTCTCCCAATTTCGACGATGCTTTGCCTTTTCCTCCGCCGAAGAAGCCGCTGCCGAGCGCCGCCGCCGCAAGCGCCGCCTTCGCATCGAGCCTCCCTTGAACGCGATTCGGCCACCTCCTCACCAGCCTCCCTCGCGTGATCCCAACGCTCCTCGCCTTCCAGACTCCACTTCGGCGTTGGTAGGACCTCGCCTCAGCCTCCACAACCGTGTCCAATCCCTCATCCGTGCCGGCGACCTCGATGCTGCCTCCGCCGTCGCTCGCCACTCCGTCTTCTCCGTCACCCGCCCCACCGTCTTCACTTGCAACGCCATCATCGCCGCCATGTACCGCGCCAAGAGGTATAACGAGGCCATCGCTCTCTTTCACTTCTTCTTCAATCAATCTAATATTGTTCCCAACATTGTATCTTACAATAATGTAATCAATACCCATTGCGACGAGGGTCGCGTTGATGTTGCTCTTGAGGTTTACCGCCATATCATTGCCAATGCCCCTTTCAGTCCCTCCCCTGTTACCTATCGCCATCTTACTAAAGGTTTAATCCATGCCGGTCGCATCGGTGAAGCTCTTGACCTCTTGCGTGAGATGTTGAATAAAGGCCACGGTGCTGATTCTCTCGTTTATAATAACTTGATTTCTGGTTTTCTCAACTTGGAGAATTTGGACAAGGCCAATGAGCTCTTTGATGAGCTTAAGGAGAGGTGTTTGGTCTATGATGGGGTTGTCAATGCTACTTATATGCACTGGTTCTTTAGTAAGGGCAGAGATAAGGATGCCATGGACTCATACAAGTCATTAATGGATCGCCAGTTTAGGATGACCCCCGCCACTTGCAATGCCTTGTTGGAGGTCTTGCTTAAGCATGCCAAGAAAACCGAGGCTTGGGATTTGTTTGATCAAATGTTAGATAATCACACCCCTCCCAATTTTCAATCTGTAAACTCCGACACTTTCAATATCATGGTCAACGAGTGTTTCAAGCTCGGGAAGTTCGCCCAAGCACTTGCAACTTTTAAGAAGGCTGGAACAAAACCAAATTCAAAGCCTTTTGCCATGGATGTTGCAGGATACAATAATATCATTGCTAGGTTTTGTGAGAATGGGATGCTATCAGAGGCAGAAACGTTATTCGAGGAGCTGTGCTCTAAATCTTTGAGCCCAGACGTACCAACTCATAGGACTTTGATTGATGCCTACTTGAAAATGGAGAGGATTGATGATGCTCTGAGGGTATTCAACAGAATGGTGGATGCTGGTCTAAGGGTGGTTGCTAGCTTTGGTAACAGGGTGTTTGATGATTTGATTAACAATGGCAAAGCTATTGATTGTGCACAAATTTTGAGTAAAATGGGAGAAAAAGATCCCAAACCAGACCCTACTTGCTATGAGGTTGTGATCAAGGGACTCTGTGGTGAGGGTTTGTTGGATAAAAGCCGAGAGTTGCTGGATGAGGTTATGAGGTATGGGATTGGTGTCACTTCTGCCTTGCGAGAATTTGTGATTGAGGCTTTTAACAAAGCTGGGAGGGGTGAGGAGATTGGGAGACTGCTAGACACGAACAGATTTGGATACGGTCCTCGTCCATTGACACCAAGACCTCCATACCGTCCACCACCCACAAGATCCCCTCCTCAAATGGCAGGACAGCAATACCCACCTTCTGGGCCTCCACCACAAGTGTCAGGACAGCAGCGCCCACCACTGCCTTCTGCGCAAATGGCAGGAGTGCATAACTCACCTTCTGGGCCTCCACCCCAACTATCAGGACAGCAGCGCTCACCGTTGCCTTCTCAAATGACAGGAATGCATCAACCTTCATGGGGAGTACCTCCTCAAGTGACCGGGCCTCACATGCCAGCAGCTGGACCTCCACCTCATACTTCAGCACAGCATTACCACCCTCCATCTGAACTTCCTTCTCATATGACAAGAACACATCAGCCTAATTTTGGGGTAGCCCCTCAAATGACAGGACACCATTATACACCATCTGGACCTTCACCTCAAATGGCAGGACGTCAACCTTATGGAACACCATCTGGGCCTTCATCTCAAATGGCAGGACATCAACCTTATGGAACACCAACTGGACCTTCATCTCAAATGGCAGGACATCAACCTTATGGAACACCATCCGGTCCCAAACAAATGACAGGACAACGTTATCCACCGATAGGATTGACTCCTCCAATGGCAGAACAACATCATCCACCATCAGGACCAACTCCTCCAATGTCAGGGTTGTCTCTTCCATCATATGGAACACCAGCTCAAATGTCACCAGCATATGATACAGCCCCAGGACCATCTCGGATGACAGGACCGTATCATCCATCATCGGGAACCCCTCCTCACTTTGAGGAATCACATCAACCGCAATCAGAAATCCCTGAGCAGGTAGCAGCTTGATTCTGTTCGAGTCAATTCTTGGGGATGCTGGTTCTCTTTTGAATTTAGAGAAGAAACGCTCTACCATTGCCACATTTTTAAGTGTCTTACGATGCTGATTTCTGGTTTTCAGAATCACTAGGTGTTTATGAGTTTATAGATGATGATACAAGAATCTATTTTGATTATTCAGTCCATAACATGTAATGCATGTCTTATATGACATGTCATTTTAATTTATTCTTGTAATTCAACCTTTAATATCTGGCATAAAGTTTTATATTTGGTAGTGGTACTGTCATTTTGCCTTCGAGCCTATATTTATATGATGTACTGGATATTGCTTTTCATATTTATGACACTAATCTGTAATCACAATTGTGTTGCATCTGTGCACCTGTCTGTCAAATCATTGCCAATGTTAAGATATGTATTGAAATTCCCAAATATTATAATTTGGGAATTTGTGACTTACTCACCCTTCAAAAAACTTTTCATTTTTAGTTTACTTTAATCATTGGATGATGTCTTGAACTTTTCTCTAAAGTTGTGTTGAAATGGATAATTTTGTGAATCCTGGTTTTACTGTATACTACCACTTTGTTGTCCATGTCAAAGGCAAACTCTTGTAAAAGCTTAATAAGCTTTTGGGTGGTGGCCCAATAATGGCATTATATATCTATTGACATGTCCTCTCACAAGAAAGCCCTTTGAGCTTGAAGTGTGGGCAAAGCATAAATTCACTCAAATCTTGTGCGGAAGTTACAATTTAATTTTAAGAATGGAGGTGGCACGAATTGAACTCCCAAGTTAAGCTACTTGGTCAAAGAGGGTTTATATCACTAACAGCATCTAGGTCACATTTTTACGCTTGTTGGTACTCTTGTTTTGCTGTTTTCTGGTTTAAATTATGGAGTTCGCATTATTTGAATTGCCCAATTTTACTTTTTTAATATCTTGCTCTCATGGAGTCTATTATTCTCTAATGTAAAATATATGCAGAGGTTTTAGAACTTTTACTATAATGAGGGAAGTACAGACTGTTAAGGAACAGTGTCATTCTGAGGATTGTAAATCAATTTAAAAACTGCATTCCTGAGGCCATCTTGCTGAACAAACCTGAGGTTGGGATGGCTTGTTATATTTTACCCCCTTGTATATGCTTATTTCTATGTGAGTGAATGCAGGAGTAAGCCTTGGGGTTGCCATAGAACAAATCTGACTTGTAGGGGAAATTAGGAGTTTTCTGGAATAATTAGATACTTCTTGCTCTTGGTCTATGACAATGGCGGACCTGGTTGGAGGTTTTTTTGTGTTTTAAACATGAGAATTGGATCTGGATAGAGCCTACCTTATATGGGGAGTTTTCTGTTCCTTGGAGATTTAGGAGCCTTTTGATGTTATCATCTCATTGTCTTCTAGCAATCATTATGAATTTAAGTTTTGCTTAACCTAATGGAAAGATGATAGAATATATACATGGTATATATTAATAAATGCTTGAGTTGGCATCAATTACTATTTGTTGTGCTCAAATACATATTACTCATGTCAGTTGAACCCACACACTCATCAGCTGAAAGTTCGTGATTTTGGGAGTACAAAAGTGTTGGTAAGATTGAGCTAAGTTCACTGGTGGTTGACGAAAGTTTTTTCTCTTTTGCTCAAGTTTCAGTCATGTTCTTATTCATCAGGTGAAAGGAGAACCTAATGTTTCTTACATCTGTTCAAGATACTATCGTGCCCCAGAAATTATATTTGGTGCCACTGAATATACAACTGACATAGGTATATGGTCAACTGGATGTGTAATGGCTGAATTACTTCTTGGACAGGTAATTTTATGTTTGAATAAATGTGACAATAATTTTCTCATTTCTTTGTTTTTTGTTGTCTTTTTTTCATTTACCCTGAAGTTCAACTTACTTTGCAGCCTTTGTTTCCCGGGGAGAGTGGAGTTGATCAACTAGGTGAAATTATCAAGGTGAGGACATGTCTCAAATAATCTGGATTTGGCTATCCTAGAATTATATAATTCTTGAATATTCAGTAAATTGTGAAATATTTTGTTTTGACTTTATATATGGTAAATTCAGTCGGATCTGCTGGAAATGATATTTTTTCTGTGGATTTCCGTATTTTCTCTTCGTTCCTGCCTCAAGGAAAGGGATGTAATTTATGTTGTTTTTATTAATGATTTCCAGTCTTGCATATAATGATGCTTTTCTATACTTGATCATCTTTTCTTGGTTTGATTGAGATAGAGTAAAGAAAAAGCAAATTTTCCTTTACAAATACATTTTGTTATTAAGCTTTTCCCAGTTTTGTTAAATTACATAATTCAGTATTCCTCAAAGGAATCACCAAAAATTACAATCTAAATGAAATTTTCTTCAGGTTTTGGGAACTCCAACCTGGGAGGAGATAAAGTGCATGAACCCAAATTATACCGAATAGAAGTTTCCACAGATAAAACCTCATCCATGGCACAAGGTCCACTCTCTAGTCCCTCACATTCTTTAATCTGTAGTGTATTGTGAATACTCTTAGTTATTCAGGATTTAAGTTAAATCTGTTTATGCTAATTCGTTGCCTAGATGAGCTCGTTTCTAATCATTGTTGAGCACCTAAGCCTGTATCTGTACTAGATATTTCTTTAACGATATTTGCTTCAGCATGGTTCATTTGATGGCGTTGTGCATGCATTTCCTTAGTGTTTCTAAGGAATCCACAAAGCCGGCTGATTGAGTTGCTAGAATCAATTTGATTCTTGATCTTTGAGATTCATGGAATTCTGTCATATTAACATTGTGCGTGTTGAATGCAGATTGTTCCATATGTTATTAAGAGAGGTGTTTCATGAAAAAAAAATAAAAGGATAAGTAAGATATTTCAGATAGATTGGAAGCATAATTCTTTCTACAGTTGTATTTCCTCACTATCTCAACCACCTTTTATTAAAAGAGAAAGAACTATGATGCTACTATTTTACATTTTTTAAAAGTAAAATTCTTTTTGAAGTTAGTTCTGATGTAGTAGTCTTGTTTGCTGAAGGAATTTACTGTTGGATTATTTTAATCTGCACTTTTTTATCCTTACCACTTTCTCTCTATTTAATCCATGTATTTATGTGCCACTTTCTAGTCTTCGTTTAATTGTATATGTTGCAGAATGATATGAGTTAATGTGGTCCTGACTCCTGAGTTATTATGGCATTAGATAGAGTTGAGTCTGGATCAAGGAGTCAGCTTATTTCTTTGAGTTGTTTTGTCATATTTTCCTAAAGTCACATCTACCTCTTTCAAACCCACATCGGATGTGCCCTGCTATTTTTTGAAACATAGTATTTTTAAGTTGTCAAACTAATTCTGCTACATCAACAGTTTAACACTACATGTCTACGAGTGCGTTTGTTTAAAATTATTTTTTTGTACACTCCGCAACAGTTTATGATAATTTATAAACAGTTTTCAGTGTAGTCAATGTATAAATTATTTATTTCTAACAATGGATGACTGTTGATTTTTTTGATGTTTTCGTATGTATGTAATATAAAATAATTTCTGAAATTGATCTAAAAAATTATCATCGCAGTAGTTTCCAACATTCAAATTTATTATTTTATTTTCAATTGTTCAGATAATCATCTGCAATTGGATGCTCAGTTAAGCTTACGAGGCAAAAAGAAAACACTAGGGAAAAGGATCACTGGCTTTCAGGTTGGTTCTTTATGCCATTTTCTTTTTCTGGTTTGTAATCTTCCTTTCTCTGCCACGCTATACAAAATTATTGAATACTAATTATTATCCTTATATCATGCAACTCTGTTCAAGTGTTTTTCTAAATAATAACATTTGTTAAATTGTTTGTGCTAATATGACTCTTCAACCTTTTGTGTAATTTTATCAGCTCACGTATTGACCGTTGGCAGTGGACAAAAGCATAATCAGAGAATAATAATAGGAAACTGAACCCATATGAAACATCATTAACTCTATTACTTACCTGTAAGTGCCTATCAACCAATTCAGTTGCCTTTGAAAGCCTTACTTTAAGATCAACTGAATCCAAACATAGGTAGTTGTTCTTCAAGACATATCTCAAAGCTAGCAACAAATATATCAGCTAACTTGTGAAATGGAACAGTCTCCAAAAGAACTTTTGTCCTTCCACCAGGTTTTAGTTTCTTTAAATAAGCATAAAATATAAGTTAATAATATATATATATATATATATATATATATATATATATATATATATATATATATATATATAGTTTGTAATATAAGGGTCATGGAAGATTTCATGTGGTAGTCACATGATCTGTTATGCGCATTTTTTATATATTGGTATTTCTTCTGATGAAAAGATTTCTTTAGTCATTTCATTTCTGAGGCTTGAGTAATGCACATGAAAATGGTCTTCAGAACTTGGCCATTTTTGGAAACTTTTCTATTTGTATATGGGCTAACTTAGTTTTTCTGGCTGTAGGATGTAATTAGTGCTATAGATAAATTTTACTGGTGGATAAGTTTTCTTGAATGTTAACAATAACATGATATCATAGTTGTCATTTGGTCCTACGACATTTTGTTTTGATATTTCATTGGAGTTAATCCCCTAAATAGCTAATTACTTATTGTTTTGGACAAAGGAATGTTGCTTCTGGTAGTGAAATTCAAAAGGAGAAATCAAGAAGATTCAGTACTTCTATATTGAATCAAGTAGTGCAGGAGGCAGTAGCTTTCAAGCCTTCTCCCAGGACACGTGGAAAAAGGGGATGTGTTTACTATTGTACTCAGGTCTGTATCGTGCAATGAGGTTACTTGATAGTTGTTGTTGCATGTCTTTAGCTTACTGTGGATGTCTTAATGCATTCTTCTCATGTCACTTTTTTGTTCATGTTAGAGGCTTCCCCATGGCATTTGTTAAGATATTAAGATGGGTAATATATTTTATTGCAGAAATTTTTTTACTAATGAGAACTGAAAGTATGATAATTTATTGCTTTCTTTGATTTCTCCCAACCTTGCCTTTAAAACAAGATCACCCTTCTGAGGGATTCATATTTATAAACAAAAAAAATATCAACTCGAATACAAAAATGACATAAGTAGAGGTACTAAGATTTTGCACAAGTAGCAGTCTCTCATAACTAGCTGATAGCCTGTATCACCTAAATACTGACATCAAACCCTACATATGAATACGAAGTCCCAAAATATTAGAGGAGTCCTTGCTTGAGCTAGGCTAAGCGAATTTCTCAGAGGGATTTTCCAGCAGAAAGCATAGTCATTGTAATCTTTTGGCTTCAAACATGTAATTTAATTTTAGTGAGGTATAAATCGTTAGTAATATTTCCCCTATACCCTTGCATTCACATTTGAAGTGTATATAAAAAATATGGTGCAAGAAAGCTAACATGATGGCGCATAAGAATTTCTTATTGAGATTTTGACAATTTGCCTTAAACCTTTTGTGTAATTTTCTCTGCTACACGTATTGACTGTTGGCAGTGGACGAAAGCAGAATCAGAGAATAATAATAGGAAACCGAACCCTTATGAAGCATCATTAACTCTATTACTTACCTGTAAGTGCCTATCAACCAATTGAGTTGCCTTTGAAAGCCTTGCTTTAAGATCATCTGAATCCAACATCTAGCTGTTCTTCAAATCTTATCTTAAAGCTAGCAACAAATATATCAGCTAACTTGTGAACTGGAATATTTTCCAAAAGAACTTTTGTCGTTCCACCACTTTTTTGTTTCTATAAATAAGCATAACATAGAAGTTACTTATATATATATTGCACCTTTATCAAAGAAAGCTCCTAAGATAGCTGAAAACAAGTGGACTTTTAAGTTGGTTGCTGAAATTGTGATTGATTTAAATTCCTATTTTGCTCGATATTTGTGGTGATACATCTCCTTTGCTATTGTTTTGTAGTAGCTTTCCTTCTATTACTTTTGAGATATTGCCTGTGAAGTTTATATTATACTTAAAACTCTGGTACAAGATGAGGGCGTAAGACATCAGAACTTGTAAACCCCTTTTTGTCGGCCATTAATCTTTAAAAGAACTGACTTTTGAGATATTGCCTGTGAAGTTTATATTATACTTAAAACTCTGGTACAAGCTTAAAACTCTGGTACAAGATGAGGACGTAAGACATCAGAACTTTTAAACCCCTTTTTGTCGGCCATTAATCTTTAAAAGAACTGACTTTTGAGATATTGCCTGTGAAGTTTATATTATACTTAAAACTCTGGTACAAGATGAGGACGTAAGACATCAGAACTTTTAAACCCCTTTTTGTCGGCCATTAATCTTTAAAAGAAGTGATTGTATTGCTTCTTGGCAATTGATTGATGAATTTGTTGTTTCTCCTTTTTGGAGCCAAATCACTCCTATAGTGATCTTCTAGCTAGATGTTTTACGAAGATACTCATTCAATTTGATAAAGCATGACGGTTACTGCATCTTTGGTTAGGCTTTATAATTTGTTTTGGTGTGGTCAAAATTGATTTTACCTAGAAAAAATGTTGTCAAGTCAAGAGTTACTTATTACAATCTTCTATTGTGAGTTGTACGTGGAATTTATGTTATTGTTGCTTTTTGCTGTATGGAATAAGCTATTTGTGTTTGCATGTATTTGGATCATGGAGCTTGCTTGCTTTTCATATTTAGATCTGTATTTAAATATATTCATAACGGGAAGGGTCATCATATGACTCAACAAAGTTGTGGGCAGAATCAGTGAGATATCTGTGAACAGTACGGACGTTGTAGACTGGGATGCAACTCTCTGAAAGATGAACAAAGGGTTCATTTGAAAAATCGAGCAGTGCATTGGCTAAAAGGCGCCTCTCAGCATCGGCCAGGGTTATTGTTCCCCATGAAACATCCTGGATAATACATGTAAAACACAACTCATATGAATCTATCAGAATTCAGAAGAATTTGTCTACAGTTTAAAAAAAAAAAAAGCTAGATTTATTAGAGATATAGTTAGTGTTAGTTGGAGATTAGTTAGTTTGTTAATAATTAATTGTTAGATCATTAGTCTATATAAAGGTTTTATGTAATCTCTTTGTAATCAATATTCCTATTCTATCAAATTCATATTCACATTTTTCTCACCTTTCATTCTCCATGGATTTTCCTAACAAGATTGCTTATAAACTACCAGGAAAATGTCTATTTTCATAAATGAATAAAACATTGCTGAGATGCAAAGAAAGAATATGCACGAGAACGAGGTTCAGAATATATGCCATATGCTTGAAATTCAGGTTCTCACTCATCTAATTATCGAAGTATAACTTACTTCTGAAGTGTCAAAAGACTAAGCATGCACATCAATGGTGGGCTTCTAAAACCTAATCAATTCTGTTCCCGAGTTCAATTATAGGAGACAGCTCACCGTTAACTATCTCCACCGGGACAACATAGTTGCCAGACATAAATTAGCGAAGGCATCTATGAATTCCAGCCCAGCATATCACAAGCAATATAATCTACAAATATGGAATCCATAAGAATAGAAGCTAAACGATCCATAATAATCCAAGGCATTCTTCTTAATATTTGTACTGTTGCACCTATTGTCAAGTTCAAAAAGAAGGCATAGTTGTCTAAATATTATTTCTTGAAATGTATTAAGTGATGGTAAGTCAGAGTTCCTTGCCACTTTCAGCAGACCAGTAACTTGAAGTTAGCTCAAAAGTCTCCTTAACATGAATTCCAATAGCGTTGTGCATATCCCAGTAAAGTAATTAGCATCTCATAGATTATGTCAACTTCCAGTTGCTGCATTGTTCTCAGATGCAGTCTAGACAAATCAGTCTGCTAGATTGGAATTCCATCCTATCATATTCCAAGTTGTTCCCAGTGTATTTATACACCACTCCACTCCATAATAAGTTTACCTTCGTCCCATTATGTCTTTGTCTCTGCTTTGTCGTCCATTTTTATTCCTAAAATTGTTCAGGAAGCATTATCCCATCCATGATGGCGAGTGACGACAAGCTATGATTGATGAGATGAGAGCCTTGGACTCTAACCATACATGGACTCTTGTTCCTTCGCTATCGTTGGGTTTTTACTGTGCCAAGGTTGGTTCTGATGGGACAATGGATCGCTTGAAGGCTCGTCTTGTGGCCAAAGGATACACTCAAATTTATGATCTTAGTTATGGTGATATATTCTCCCATGTTGCTAAAATGGCCTCTTTTCGTCTCTTTTATCACTGGCTGCCATATATTGTTGGCCTTTGTATCAGTTGGATATTAAAAGTGCCTTTTTACATGGCGATTTGGAGGAGGAGATTAACATGGAGCAAGCACCTTGGTTTATTGCTCAGGGGGAGTCCGTTCTTGTTGCAGACTACGAAAGTTGTTATATGGTTTAAAACAGTCTCCTCGCGCTTGGTTTGGGAGGTTTAGCAAAGTCATACAACAGTTTGGTAAGGTTCGCAGTGAGGTAGATCACTCTGTATTTTATAAAAATCCACCATCGCAGAAGGTTAGTAATCTTGTGGTCTATGTGGAGGATATTGTAATCACAGGTGATGATCATGAAGGGATCACTAGACTAAAACAACATCTGTTTCAGCAACTCCTTTGAGTCCATGAACATTGTTAGTACTTCAAGGCCACTAGAGCTGCTGCATCTTGATTTGTTTGGTCCAACAAGGACTGCCTCTGTTAGTGGTAAGTGTCATAGTAGATGACTACACAAGATAGACATGGTTTTAATTCCTTGCTCATAAGGATGAGTCTATAAAGGTCTTTACTATATTCTGTAAGCGAGTCCAGAATGAAAAAAAACATATGTATAAGCTCAATCAGAAGTGACCATGGAGGCGAATTTGAAAATGAGCTTTTCCAAAGGTTCTGTGATGAAAGTGGTATTCATCACAATTTCTTTGCCTTAGAGCACCACAACAGAATGATGTTGTTGAGAGAAAGAACCAATCTCTTCAAGAGATGCCTACGGCAATGCTCAGTGATAATTCTGTTTCCAAACACTTCTGGGCTGAAGCTATAAATATTGCCTGCTACATTCAAAACAGAATATGCATAAGACTTATCTTGAATAAGAATCCTTATGAACTGTGGAAAGGACGCAAACCCAACATTTCTTACTCTCCTTTCGGATGTCAATGTTTCATTTTAAATACTAAAGATCAACTTGGTAAGTTTGATGCCATAATGGAATATGGTTAGGATACTCTGAAACGTCCAAAGCTTTTAGAGTCTATAACACTAGAACTTTAGTTGTTGAAGGATCGATTCATGTTAAGTTTGATGACAAACATCCTGATAAGAGATTATCAGAGCTAGATGAATCTTTTGCAGACATAAATCTGAACGATATAGAAGATCGTCCAACGCTCAAAGAAGATGGCGCATCAGACGCAACTCCAGACGCATCAACGTCTCAGCAAGTAGCTAATACCCCTCGTTCGTGGCAATTTAAGACTTACCACCTTGAGGATCAAATCATTGGCAAACCAAATGACAAAGTTTGGACAAGGTCAACCTTCAGAAAACAAGGTGACTCAGCCTTCATCTCTGAGTTGGAACCAAAGTCAGTGGACGAAGCCCTAATGGATGAATGTTGGATCCTTATTATGCATAAGGAGCTTAACCAGTTTCAACGTAGTGACGTTTGGACGTTGATCTCCTTGCCAAAGGATAAGTCTGTCATTAGAACCAAGTGGGTGTATCGAAACAAGCTGGACAAAAATGGCAAAGGCGTAAGGAATAAAACAAGGTTTGTTGCTCAAGGCTACTCACAAGAGAAAGGCATTGATTATACTGAAACCTTTGCTTCAGTAGCTAGACTAGAGGCCATACGCATACTACTCTCATATGCTGTACATCATAGCTTCATGCTTTATCAATTAGACGTAAAAAGTGCTTTCTTAAATGGTTTGATTAATGAAGAAGTTGATGTTGTACAACCACCTGGTTTTGAGGATCAAAACCACCCTGAGCATGTGTATAAGCTCAAGAAGGCTTTATACGGACTCAAACAAGCTCCTAGAGTTTGGTATGAGAGACTCAGCACATTCCTAATGGAGAATGGTTTCTCAAGAGGAAAGGTGGACACAACTCTTTTTAGAAAAACAAGTAAAAAGGATTTTATTGTTGCACAAATTTACGTTGATGATATAATATTTGGTGCAACTGATGAATCTCTTTGTCAAGAGTTTTATAAGCTCATGCCAATAGAATTCGAAATGGGTATGATGGGAAAACTACAATTCTTTCTTGGACTTCAAGTCAAACAAACATCGGACGGAGTGTATATCCATCAGACGAAATACACAAAGGAGCCATTTGAAACACTTCAAGTTGGACAAATGCAAACAATGAATACCCCTATGCATCCAACATCCGTACTAAACAAGGATGACAAAGACAAAAAGGTAGACCAAAAGGTATATAAAGGTATGATTGGATCCCTCTTATATCTAACTGCGTCCAAACCTGATATCATGTTTTGTGTTTGTCTATGTGCTCTATTTCAATCTGATCCAAGAAAGTCTCACCTCTCAACAGTTTAAAGAATCTTTAGATATCTTACAGGTTCTACTAATCTGGGTCTGTTGTATAAGAAATTTGATGAATACAGATTAGTTGGTTTTTGCGATGCTGACTATGCTGGAGACAGAATAGAAAGAAAAAGCACCAGTGGAGGTTATCACTTCAGTGAAGCCAATTTAGTCTCATGGTCCAGCAAAAGGCAAAGCACAATTGGCTTATCAACTGCAGAAGCTAAGTACATTGCTGCTGCAATCTGCTACTCACAACTTCTATGGATTAAACATCAATTGGAAGACCACAATGTTTTTGTAAGTGACATTCCAATAATGTGTGATAATACAACTGTTATTAATTTATCTAAAAATCCCATATTGCATTCTAGAGCAAAGCTTATAGACATCAAGCATCATTTCATTAGAGATTATGCGTAAAGGAATAATTGATATTCAATTTGTTGATACTGACTATCAATTGGCAGATATCTTCACCAAACCTTCAGCTGAAGATAGGTTCACATTCATCAGAAAATATTTGAAAATGCATTTCATTGATTAACTATGAGTCCAATGCAAGCGTCCAGTATTTGCTTTAGTCCAATACATGTGAGTCCAATGTATATGTTGATTGGTTTGTCAATTGCATTAATTGAACTAAATCTTTGTCGAAGGCATATTTATTCCTCATTCCCTGACCGAGTCAGTTTCGATGTTGGTTATTTCAAAAACTGCTTTCACAGTTTCAAAAAATGGAACGTGTGTCAGTCATATAATGCACGTCTCTTCACCGTTCTCTCTCTCCTTTTCTAAATTGAAAATACGAACGGTTTTCGCCTCTAAAGTTTTCTTTGTTAAAGGTTGAACCTTTTTACAACCTCTTCATCTTCAACCTCTCTCTTTCTGACAAATCCTTTCTTACGAAAACCTATCCATCTGAAACAATGGCTTCTTCTTCATCTGCTGCTACTAAAAGAAAAGGCAAGGCCTTCAACGTAGAAAATGCTGAAATAATGGAAAATTTGACCTAGCCTTGTAACATCCCAGTTTTCTGAAACCCTAATTGAAATAGATGGCCTAGATCAAGTATTTATATGTTTATTGATAATTACTATCATGGCTTGAAAGTGTGCTTAGAGACCATGTTAAGAGCAAGACTGAATTGGATAAGAAAAGGATGAGGGACAAAAGATCAGGAGCAGAACGCTCAAGCGTGGACCAGTGGAACGCTCAAGTGTGCTAATGCTCTAGCATGGAGAGTTTTGGACACTCAAGCCCGGACTTCATGACCAGTTGATTGGAAGTGATGGGACATAAAGTGACACGTGTTGGTTACGCGTCGCGGCTGGCACGTGATGGGCGGTGCCTTGGCGGGAGGAAACCTCAACGCTCAAGCATTGAGGAAGCCAACGCTTAAGCGTTGGAACGCTAAAACGTGGAGATCCAGAATGCTTAAGCATTGTCAGCAGAGTTTTACCTCTATAAATAACCTTCATTTTCACCATGGGAGAGTTTTCCCATTTCTCTGAAACTGAGAGCTTGAGACTTAGAGAGAGACCAGAGGAGTTGAAGCTTTGTTTCGAGGTTGTGATTCGTTCGTTGATCCGATTCCAGTTCCGATCATGTTTTCGTGATCAGCGTGACTCCTGAAGGAACCTGTTTGAAACATAAGAAGGGGGGTTGAATTGTGTTTCTGAAGATTTTAAATTCTTTTCGTAAGCAGATAATAATTTTCGCAAGGTTGGACGCTAAAACAATTAAAATCAAAGAGAGCTCTTCCAAACACCAAGTTGGACGCTAACTTAGTTTGATTAAGATAAGAAAACAACGTAGGAAAAAGCAAGTCAATCCCAGTTAGTTAGTTAGATAATAAACTAAAGTAAGGTTAAGGGAGAGAAAAGAACACCAAGATATTATCCTGGTTCACTCTTCACCAAAGAGCTACGTCCAGTCCTCTCTACTTGAGAGCTTTATCCACTATAACAAAAAAACCTTTGTTACAAAGTATTCAACACCTCTTCAGGCAGTATTCTCAACCTCTTCAGGTTCTCTAAGTATTCTTTTACAGACAAGCCTTTTCAGGCTCAACCAAACTAAGGTTTTGAAAAGTGTTTGTTCTACTAACTCACTAAGTGTGAGAATTCGAAACTAAAGCTTAGACTCTTAAAAAACTCTACACAGAGAATGATATGAAAATGAGGATCAGAGTAGCTTTGCTAGCTTTGCAAGCTTGAGATTTTATCTTTGATTGCTTGAGCAGATGTTTGCTTGTTTCTCTTGAAAGATTTTGAATTGCTGAGTATTGCTTCACTTGTACTTTTTTGCTTAAGTTCGGTCACCTTGCATCTTCAAGGGATGGAGATATATATAGCCTTTTGTCTTTGAACAGACTTCAGTCTTCAACGGATGGAAAAGGATCCGTTCTGATGAGCATTGAATGCATTTGATTGGTTGAGTCTGATAGCTTCTGAAGTTTCTGATCAGCACGATAGACTATCAGGATGATAGCTAAAAGTGGTGCTGACATATCCTCTGTGTGGAACGAAAGTTGCCTTTTGTTTTTCCAAAGAAGAAGGTCACCTTCTTTAAGTGTCAGAGACATTATGGCTTACGCTTTATGAGACGACCCGCCGTCCCATCAGTAAAATCTAAGATATTAATTAATCTTAATCGCATAATAAACGTTAGCGCGCCTTATTAAAACGAAGAGAAGCGGGAAATTTAGCGCGGAAGCAAAACAATAAACGGCACGCTACGCTTCAGAGTACACAGCTTCAAATATAAAGAAATATATCACATACAGCATTGCCCCATCAGTAGGGCTATAGTAATAAAGTACTACATAGTATATATCAGTACAGATTGAAATCAAAATACATAACTAAGCCAAGAGACAGCTCTCCGGCTAGCCACAATCATTGCCCAACCTCTCGAGGCTAGGGTCCGTGGCACGTCTTCCAGCGTCAGGCTCGTAAGGAATGCCGTCCAGCTCTTCAGCAACTGGTTCCTCCTCGGGGTCTTCCCATAAAATAAGAGCAACACATACAGAAAAATAGCGGGAGATAAGAAACATATATCATCAATATGGGAGAGGGGCATCAGTACAACATATATATATACATCACGCAACACAGATAACATATATAACACAACCTCATCCATCCCTTAAGTCACCAATCACAATCATCTCAAACATCGTTCTCTCGAATAAGCTTATAGGAGGGATACTAGTCCCTATGTATATGTTGTCTTCCCTATATGCATGTCGGCCGATACATCAAGTCCCCAATTGGACACCCCCGTCGGGATTACATCACATCACATCACATCATATCCCGCCTCGGTATTTTAAGTAACGTCCCCAATTGGACATCCCCTTTTGGGACCAAATGCTGTGGTTGAAATGTTATGAAAATGCAACAAACATCCATCGCAGGTTGGTATCGGAACCTCACGCCTAAACACTTGTCCACGACCATGACACATCGCATCACATCAACGTCAACATCAATCATCAACATCAACATCACATCATCATCAACATCACATCAGCATCAGCATCACGACGCCTTGCGTCTACGAGCCACAGCTCTAAGGTCGGGACCACAACGATATCAACCCGAACAACATCATCGCTCACCATACTCTCATCAACACTCAACCAACCAATCACAATAAACATCGCAACAGAAGATCTTTCCAGTACAGTTATCATCATAAATTCAGGCAATAATTCATCATACAGACAGTTTACCAAAACAAAATCAACAGGTAATCAATTAAGTAATTCAACACAATCAACCTCAATCAGTCTCACCATTCATAATATCAACTTAGAGGTGATAGCCCAAAAGTATCTATAACTAGGGTCTAGACACTTTATCCAGGGCTCAACCTCTAGTAGGTTTTTAGGGTTCCCCTACACAGATATATATACTCTATACTAAGCTTGCCATCCCGACGATATTAGTTCTTTCTCCCCACCTTAGTTATTTCCTCGTGCAGCTCCGGCTACGACTCCGCAGCTGTCAGTCGGGTGCGCTGTCGGATATTCGAATCCTGTCCGAGTCTATACAACAAAACACAACCAGAAATCAATACAGTTAAACCAAAAACTCCCTAATTCCTTAAGATTAGCTATTGCCCCTATTTAATTAATTAGGCTAGGGATGTCGAACAATTCCTAACTTTTGGATCAATGATCCTAAGGTATCCCTAAACATAATCAATGAAGGCATTAGCTCAAAAAATAAAGATTTCTCCTACTGCACTACCCCTAGGGTTCAGCTCTATTGAATGAAAAATATGAAAAATAGCTAGGGAGCTCCAAAAATCCTCATTTCTTGGATAGCACCCTAACTAAATGTGATAACCCTAGATATCAAGTCAAAACATAAAAAACCAACCAAAAACCCTACCCTACACAATAGGGGGTTTTGGCCTCTCTCTCAAAAAAATAACTAGAGAGATTTCTTGGGTCTAATCTCTTGGATCATGCAAGTGTGTTATGAACCTAGGCCATAGAAACTGGTTTGGTATCAAAATGACTTTCCTACAATTTCTCTTGGATTTTTAAAGATTTAAGGGTAAAAACCCTAACATTTATGATCATGGAAATTAGAGGATAAAAATGAGAGATTGAGAGAGATAGAGATGAGATTCTACCTCTTATGATGATCTACTCCAAGTTTGGTGAAGATTGCTTCAAGAAATCTCAAGGTTTAAAGCTCCAAAAATGAAGAAAAATGGTGAGAAAGAAAAGAAGAAAAGAAGAGAAGAGAAAGAAGAACAAGTTTTGGTCAGGAGGGGGGTTGTGGCTGGCGAAAAAATGAGAGTGAGGGTGAAGAATAGGGTGAATAATAGATATTTAGAAGACTTAGGAGTTAAGTCTTAGTGAAAAAATAAAAGGTAACTAGTAAAAACTAATCAAGAGCAATTTGGTCAATTCCTATCCCGACATTTTGAAAAAAAATCATCACGACACTGATAGGAGCCTCCAAATAATTTAACATAGCTCTGGTATGAAAATTATTGGCTCAAGATTCCCGAAAAATCTTAAGACAACTCGAATCGTTTACCCGATCGATTTTCGGTCCGAATATAAAATATTATTTATATTTTTGGACGTCAGGACACATTTTAGCAAAAAGGTAGATGATTGAATTTTAAGACTAATGGTTCTGACCATCAGAACCATTAGTCAAAATGAGGTCATGATAGTAGAAAAACACTAGCATCCGAAAAAACATAGATCGGGCTTCGTTTGAGTTTTCGGCCCAAAACTTAACTATAGCCTCCTACGATGGCGTAGAGCGTGACTATGGCCTCAGAATAATTTATTGAAGATTCTAGACCCTCCAATAAAATACAATTACGTAAATACTGACTAATTAAAAAGATTAAGAAAACTCGGGGTGTTACACTTTACATGTGAACGAATATTACAAAGAATGTTTTGTCCCAAGGATATAAGCCTTTTACAGGGAATAATAAATTCGAATACTTTTACAAGGTATTCGCGCTTAAAATATAAAAGCACTATTGGACTAGCTATTACAAAAGTAACCGAAAGAGTCTTTGGACTCATGGTTTTATTTATTACCGTCCAGTCTGAGAGGGACGTAAACCACGTTCAAAGGTTGGACGAGATAAAGTCTTTGGACTTTGGATAGTCTTTGGACTCAATTAAGTTTTATCCTGCACACTTAATATAAAACGTTAGTCCATAAGAAATCTTTGTTCATCTTAAATTAGCCCTTTGTTAACATCAAAACTTAAGGGATTATTTGGACCATAACCACTTTGGTTCCAACAACTCCTACCTCAATTCTACCGGTTTGCTTTTGTGATTCTTCAAGGCTAAGCCGAGGTTCCGTATCTACCTGCATTGTATCTATATAATGTTCTCTTTTGGTTTAAGTTTCTTTTCACGGTTTTAACTTCGTATTAGATTAATGCTATAGTCTACGTGTTATATCCGGGATTAGGGCAAGTTTGGAAGTTGCGTGCGGAACCCGTTGGAACAAGTAGGCCGCGGCTATGAGGAGCTGGTCGGAAGCTCAGAGAGATCGTTGTGTTCATGATTATCACCACATTTGCGATCATACGGGGAGAGAGTTACACACGCCGGGGAGGCAAGAGTAGTCCATATAGCTGTATTGTATGTTTTGTGTGTGTAGGGGAACCCCAAACCCTACGTGAGGTTGAGCCCTAACAAAGTACCTAAGCCCTAGGTTTAGTCAACTTGGGGCTATCACCGTTATATTTGATACCCTAAGTTAGTAGATTTGTGATGCATGATAATATGTGCTATGTGTTGATATATGCGTACCTTCTATTTATGATATTTGATAATTAAAAGAGATGCATGATGTGTTGATGATAATGGTATATTGGTATGTATGCTGTTTACTGCTTTATGGAGCATGTTGATAATTGATGAACTGTTGCATTATATCTGAAAATGCGTGTACGAATGAGATTCGAAGGTTTAGTATGATTAGGGCTTTGACCTCGTTGTGGACGTTTAAGCTGATAGTTAAGATTTGAGATCATAGTTGGAGCTTGGAGCTTGTAAGGTTATGATGGGAGCTTGGAGCTCGTATGGTTACAGTGGATCTTGGAGCCATATGGTTACTTTTGGAGCTTGGAGCTCATGTTGTTGAGAGCAAGTTGCATGTGTTGCGATATCAGTTTAAGAGAGATGAATGACATGCATAGCGTATGCATATGATGCAAAGTGGTGAGTCGTATGCTGTGAGGCATACGAGGTTGGTACACCGAGTGCGGGTGCGAAAAAGGGAAGGGTAGGTCTGTGTGATCTTGGGGATATACTGGACATAGGTGTACGCACATGAGACCAGTATGGTAGCGCCTATCGTGTCGTGGCGGTCTTGGGCACGTCCTACTATCCCGACTGGATCTTGAGTCTTTCCAGTTACCGGTGGATCTTCCGAAGAGGACCAGTTAACCCTCTTTGTTTGCGACAGTTGAGTGGTGATGCATTCTGATGGGTCACGGCGAGCGGAACGGATTATCTGAACAAACCAACTTGTTCGATGTGCGGACGTGATGTTACCTTTAGTAGGGTGTTTAGTACCGGCTGACATGCATAGAAAGAGTATGTGTACATCTAGCTAGGGATTGATTGTAGAGTCGTGGTGTTGAGAGATGGTTGTGTTTGCTATATATTCTGCATTGTATCATCCCTGTCATAGATGTGCTGTATATCTTATCTCCCTGTATTTTCTTGTATTTTATGCTGTCGATCTGCGAGCAGACGACGAATTAGCTGGAGGCGACTTTGGACCCGAGGATGCATCCCTTCCTCCAGACAACACTGGGGATCCTGATGTTGGGCGAGCTTGAGATTGTCACTAGTCGCAGAGGTTTCATGCTGAGAGGACAGCGTAGGAGGTCAGAGCGGTATTTGAAAGCCGCCAGACGTAGGTGGATTGTTATGTCTAGTTCTTTCTCGGATTATGTGCCCTTTCAGGTTTATTGGCTTACGTATGAGGTAGGATAGGGTAGCTCTTGACTCTCACATCATTGAGGACGTGATGTCGCCAGTGCGTCTGTCATAGGATGCGAGGTGAGATCTTTTTTATGTATCTTGAGAGGGGATGGGGAGAGCATGTGAGTACGAGCGTTAGAGTCCCGTTTGATGTTTATGGTTTATTTTCAGTTATTTTATGTATCATCGTTTTTATCTTTATAGCTCTACTGATGGGACTACCATGTATACTTAGCACTGCTTATATATATGTGCATGTTTTCGTTTATCTTGTTGCGTTTACTCTGATGTTATACGCGTTCATGTTGGATGCCTGTTATCGTTGTTTAAATGAGAGCATAATCGCTAAGTTATAGTTAATAGTATAAGTGAATTCTAAAATAATTGGATTTCTTCGAGTGGAACTTGAGGACGTCACATTAAGGTGGTATTAGAGAGTTTGGTCCTATTCGGACTGTGGAAGTCGGGGACCAAAACTGTGAGACATTAGGAAGTGGAACTGGCAAAGTTTGTCGTCTCCGCAAGAGAGTACGACTGTGTCTAGAAGAATAGGAGGAGTGCGGTCGACTGTTGTGATGATTGTATGAAAGATAAGTAGATGTATGTATTTATGTTGCTTATCATGTTTGAACTTCGAGCTAACGGTTATTCGAATCAAGAACCAATGGCTCGAGGTAGAGGTAGAGGTAGAGGCAGGGGTAGGACCGGACCCAACGGAGGTCGAGAGGTTGAAGAATCACATACTGGGAATGGAGCTAAGTCGCTGGAAATCCTCAGGACTATGAGGGATATGGTTGCTGCAATGCTACAACAAACTCAACAGAATGCCCAAATCATCCACTGACCCGTGAAAATTAACAGCAACAACAACAATAGAGGAACATCAGGAATGAGGATGCTGGTTTGGATGCCTTCATAAGGCGACAACCTCCTCAGTTCAACGGGGACTACAATCCGGAGGGGGTCGAGCTGTGGATTCAAGAGTTGGAGAGGATTTTCTCAGCGACACACTGTGATGAAGCTCAGAAGGTTTCTTATGCTTTTTTCATGTTGGTGGGAGGAGCAGAAATATGGTGGAGAGGAAAGTAGAGGTTGTTTGAAGCTGAAGGAAGAGTCGTGACTTGGGGGTTGTTCCGGGAGTGTTTTCTTGAGAAATATTTTCCTAGAATGACCAGGAGGGAAAAGGACAAGGAGTTTCAGAGTTTGAAATAAGGTAACATGATGATTGGGAAATATGCAGCGAGGTTCGAGGCGCTGCTTAAATTATCAGTTTAATCAGCGGTATCCGGACGAGGACTGGATGTGCTATAGGTTCGAGGATGGTTTAAAGTACGAGATTCAGAAAGCTATAGTGCCTTTGGGGATCAATCTATTCCCTGACATGCTGGATCGATGTTCGACAATTGATAACATTGAAAGAAGAAGAGAGATGGCAGCAAGGAGCGGAGGACCTATCCGTAATAAGCAAAGGGGTAGAGGTGGAAGGTTTCAGAGTGGTCGAGGACCTTACCAAAGACCAATTCAGAATACAGGAGACGCTGGAAGTCGGAGACCAAGTGCAACTCAGGGGATGCATGGATGCTTCAAGTGTGGAGGGCCACACATGGCTCGAGACAGCAAAAGCCAAGTGCCCGGGAGGACTATGACTTGTTATGCATGTGGAAAACAAGGACACATGGCCAAGGACTGCATGTAAGGGAATGTAAGACCAACTGGTGTGGCGGGACAGGCTGCGAGACCACAAGCCACAGGAAGAGTGTTTGCCGTGAGGGGAGCTGAATCCTCTTGATGCCCAGATCTGATTCAAGGTAAATGTTTAGTTTCAGGCAAGCTCTTATCTGTGTTGTTTGATTCGGGGGCTACCCACTTGTTTATTTCTATGGAGTTCATGGATCACTTAGTGTTACCTGTTTCATATTTACCATATGACCTTACTGTTTCCACACCCACAGGTGATTCATTGACCACCCTGTTTGTATGCTTGTATGCTTGAAATGCCCTATTAATATAGAAAACAAACATTTCATTGTTGACCTAGTTTGTCTGCCTATGTAGTAGATTGATGTTATTTTAGGCATAGATTGGCTTTCGGCTAATCATGTGATATTGGACTGTTCGAACAAAACCCTTTGTTTTTTTGAGCTATCTGGATTGACGCCTGCTGATGAAAGTATTCCGAACGGTGTACGATCTGGAGAGTGCGTAGTGCTGTTCTCCTTGGAAGCGAAGGAAATTCCGAACGTGGAAGCGCTGCCTATTGTGGGGGAATTTCTGGATGATGTTCCAGGGTTGCCACCGGAAAGGGAGATCGAGTTTGCCATGGATCTTGTACCAGGAATTGGACCTATTTCGATAACACCTTATCGAATGTCTCCAGCAGAATTGGCAGAGTTGAAGAAACAGTTGGATGAGATGTTAGGCAAGGAATTCATCAGACCTAGCACGTCGTCATGGGGAGCTCCGATACTGTTCGTCAAGAAGAAGGATGGGAGTTCAAGGTGATGTGTGGATCGTCAGCTGAACAAAGTGACGATAAAGAACAAGTATACGTTGCCAATGATTGACGATTTAATGGATCAGTTGTGGGGAGCAACTGTATTTTCCAAGATCGATCTGCGATCTGGTTATCATCAAATCAGAGTGAGGAAGAAGGATATACCGAAGACTGCTTTTCGAAGTCGGTATGGGCATTACGAGTATTTGATTATGCCGTTCGGTGTGACTAATGCTCCGGCCGTGTTCATGGACTATATGAACAGGATATTCCGACCGTTCCTAGACAAGTTTGTTGTCGTGTTTATTGATGACATCCTTATTTACTCTTCGAGTAAAGAGGAGCACCAAGAGCATCTTCAAGTGGTGTTGCAGGTGCTGAAGGATAGGCAGCTGTACACAAAGTTATCCAGTGTGAGTTCTGGCTAGAGGAAGTACAGTTCTTAGGACACGTGATCAACAGGGATGGAATTACGGTGGATCCTACTAAGTTTGAAGCAGTGGTTAAGTGGGAAAGTCCGAAGTCTGTGAGCGAGATTTGTAGTTTTCTTGGTATAGGGGGTGATTACGGGTGGTCTATCGAGGGATTCTTTAAGCGTTCGAGTGGTCGGAAGTTTGTGACCAGAGTTTCTTGGAGTTGAAGCGGAGATTGACCACGTCGCTGGTGTTGGTTTTGCCAGATCTGTCAGGACGTTTTGACGTGTACTGTGATGCGTCATATCAATGTTTGGGCTGTGTTCTCATGCAAGATGGAAGAGTGGTGGCGTATGCCTCCAGGCAGTTGAGAGTGCATGAATGGAACTACCCGACTCATGATCTAGAGCTGACTGCGATAGTGTTTGCATTAAAGATATGGAGACACTATCTGTATGGTGCTAAATATAGCATATTTAGCGATCATAAGAGCTTAAAGTATTTGTTCGACCAGAAAGAGTTGAACATGAGGCAGAGGAGGTGGATGGAATTCATAAAGGACTATGAATTCGACCTGCAATACCATCCAAGCAAGGTGAATGTCGTAGCGGATGTGCTCAGTAGGAAATCCCTACACGTATTTGCAATGATGATACGAGAGCTTGAGTTGTTAGAACAGTTTAGAGATCTGAATCTGGATGTGAAAATCGTCGAGGACAAGATGAATCTCGGAACGATCAAGGTTACTAGCGATTTCCTGAATCTGCTTTGGAGAAGGTAAACTGAGGATAAGTACCTTAAGAAGGTTAATCAGTTGATCGAGGAAGGTGAGACGTTTGAGTTTAAGAGAGGTTCGGATGAACTCATCAGGTTTGGCGACAGAGTTTGTGTGCCTGAGGATAGTGAAGTTAAGAATATGATTTTGGAAGAAGCACACAAGAGCAAGTTGAGTTTTCGCCCAGGAGCTACTAAGATGTATCAGGATCTGAAAAAGTTATTCTAGTGGCCAAGAATAAAGAAGGAAGTGGCAGCTTATGTCCTATCTTGTTTGGTGTGTTAAAAGGCAATGGTTGAACACCAGAAGCCAGCAGGATTGTTGCAATCATTGGATGTTCCGGACTGGAAGTGGGACAATATTGCGATGGATTTTGTTTCTGGGTTACTAAGGACTCGAAAGAGATGTGATGCGTTTTGGGTCATCATAGATAGGTTAATGAAACGTGATCATTTCTTGCCTATCAACTTGAACTATTCTCTAGAGAGGTTGACTCAGATTTACATTAGGGAGGTGGTGCGTCTGCATGGTGTGCCTTCGAGTATTATCTCAGATCGAGACCCGAGGTTTACTTCGAGGTTCTGGAAAAGCTTGAACGGAGCATTGGGAACTAAGTTTAGGTTGAATTCTGGTTATCATCCCCAAACGGATGGTCAGTCAGAACAGATGATTCAATCATTGGAAGATGTGTATTGGAACACACAGGAAGTTGGGACGAGTTTCTTCCTTTGATTGAGTTTACCTACAACAACAGTTGTCACTCAGGTGTTGGGATGGCTCCGTATGAAGCATTATACGGGGGGAAGTGCAGGACTCCGTTGTGTTGGTTTGAGACTGGAGATAATAAGTTGTTAGGACCTCAGTTGGTGCAAGAAACGACGGAATAGGTTAAGTTAATTTGGGAAAAGATGAAAACCGCAAGGGATAGGCAGAAGAGCTACGTTGATAAACAGAGAAGGCCTTTAGAGTTCCAGGAGGGAAATCATGTCTTTATAAGAGTTACCCCAAGAATTGGTATTAGCAGGGCAATTCAATCCAGAAAGCTTATACCTAGATTTATAGGACCATTTCAAATTCTTCGCCGAATTGGTCCAGTAGCTTGCCAGATAGCCTTACCACCTAACTTGTCAAGACTCCACGATATTTTTCACGTATACCAGCTTCGAAAGTACTACCTTGATCCATCGCATGTGTTAGAGCCCAAATCAATCCAGCTAAGAGAGAACCTTGAATATGAGGCTTTACCAGCTCGAATAGTGGATAGAAGGATCAAGGAGCTTTGCGGTAAGCAAATTCCCTTGGTAAGAGTGGAATGAGACTCGGTGATCGGAGATTCAACATGGGAAAGAGAGGCTCAGATGCACCAATAGTAACCGTCGTTGTTTCCAGGTATGAACGAGGAATTCCAGGGATGAAATTCTCTTTAAAATGGGTGGTAATGTAACATCCCAGCTTTCTGAATCCCTAATTGAGATAGATATCCTAGATCAAGTATTTATATGTTTGTTGATAATTATTATCATGACTTGAAAGTGTGCTGAGAGACCATGTTAAGAGTAGGAATGAATTGGATAAGAAAAGGATGAGGGACAAAGGATGAGGAGCAGAACACTCAAGCGTGGACCAGTGGAACGCTCAAGTGTGGAAAGTTTTGGGCGCTCAAGCGTGGACCTTCTGACCAGTTGATTGGCAGTGATGGGACGTAAAGTGACACGATTTGAGGTTGTGATCCGTTCGTTGCTTCGATTCCAGTTCCGATCATGTTTTAGTGATCAGCGCGATTCCTACTCCAATTTTCTGTATCTACCTACATTGTATCTATGCAATGTTCTCTTTTGGTTTAAGCTTCTTTTCACGGTTTTAACTTCGTATTAGGGTTAATGCTATAGTCTACATGTTATTTCCGTGATTACGGCAAGTTTCTAAGATGCGTGCGAAATCCGTTGGAACAAGTGGGCCGCGGCTGTAAGGAGCTGGTGGGAGGCTCAGAGAGCTCGTTGTGTGCGTGATTATCACCACATTTGCTATCAGGTGGGGAGAAAGAGTTACACATGTCGGGGAGGCAAGACTAGTCCATATAGCTGTATTGTATGTTTTGTGTGTGTAGGGAAACCCTATACCCTATGTGAGGTTGAGCCCTGACAAAGTACCTAAGCCCTAGGTTTAGTCTACTTTGGGCTAGCACAGTTGTTTTTGATACCCTAAGTTAGTAGATTTGTGATGCATGATAATATGTGCTATGTGTTGATATATGCATACCTTCTATTTATGATATTTGATAATTAAAAGAGATGCATGATGTGTTGATGATAATGGTATATTGGTATGTATGCTGTTTATTGCTTTATGGAGCATGTTGATAATTGATGAACTGTTGCATTATATCTGAAAATGCGTGTACGAATGAGATTCGAAGGTTTAGTATGATTAGGGCTTTGACCTCGTTGTGGACGTTTGAGCTGATAGTTAAGATTTGAGATCATAGTTGGAGCTTGGAGCTTGTAAGGTTATGATGGGAGCTTGGAGCTCGTATGGTTACAGTGGATCTTGGAGCCATATGGTTATCTTTGGAGCTTGGAGCTCATGTTGTTGAGAGCAAGTTGCATGTGTTGCGATATCAGCTTAAGAGAGATGAATGACATGCATAGCATATGCATATGATGCCAAGTGGCGAGCCATATGCTGTGAGGCATATGAGGTTGGTGCACCAAGTGCGGGTGCGAAAAACGGAAGGGCAGGTTTGCCTGATCTTGGGGATATACTGGACACAGGTGTCCCACATGAGACCGGTATGGTAGCACTTATCGTGTCGTGGCAGTCCTGGGCACGTCCTACTATCCTGACTGGATCCTGAGTCTTTCCAGTTGCTGATGGATCTTCCGAGGAGGCCCAGTTAACCCTCTTTGTCTGAGACCGTTGAG
The DNA here is from genome assembly GCA_039655645.1 of Ammopiptanthus mongolicus. Taxonomy (NCBI): domain Eukaryota; kingdom Viridiplantae; phylum Streptophyta; class Magnoliopsida; order Fabales; family Fabaceae; genus Ammopiptanthus; species Ammopiptanthus mongolicus. The sequence goes on from CM077345.1 coordinate 77,760,772, forward strand.
CGGTGATGCACTTTTATGGGTCACGGCGAGCGGAACGGATTACCTGAACAAACCAACTTGTTGTTCGATCTATGATGTGATGTTTCCCTTAGTAGGGTGTTTAGTACCGGCCGACATGCATAGAAGGAGTATGTATATCTAGCTAGGGAACGACCGTAGTGTCATGGTATTGAGAGATGATTGTGTTTGCTATATGTTTTACATTGCATCATCCCTGTCATAGATGTGCTGTATATCTTATCTCCCTGTATTTTCTTGTATGTTATGTTGTCGATCTGCAAGCAGACAACGAATTAGCCGGAGGCGACTATGGTTGGGTGGTATAATTGATTATACATGTTTTCAATTATAGAGCTTTTTGTTAGAATTAATGGCCACTACTCAAGAGGGTAGTTAATTGAGTACGCAAGATTTTTGAAAACTTTCTCCCTTTTTAAGAAACGTTTAAAGTTTTTTTCTTGAAAGAAATCTTCTTTAAAAGAAAATAGAAAAGGTAGAAGAGAAAGTCAACAAAGTATCTAATCCAATTTAACTAAAACAACTAAATTGAATTATGCTATATACAATACAATTTGCAAGAAGTAAAGAGCAAGGGAAAGAGAGACATGGAAAAAAGTCATTTCCTTTAAAGTCGTTCGTTAAGCTTCCTCTCCTTGTACAGAGCTTCCCTTCATTCGCTAACTCGTTGCTCGTCTCCACAAACAAGATTTATGATTTAGCAGAGGATCAACATCATGTCAGATTACTAGGATTCAAGATTTATGAATATACCTGGGATCCATAACGTTTCCTGAACTAAGCGTTCTTCACAGGATGTTAGATTTAAACTCAATAATCATCTGAATCCATTGTATGTTCCTAACCTCAAGCTTTCTTCAGAGGATGAACTTGATCACCAACCTTCACGAACGGAGGGTAGTAATCCTGAAATGCAGCGAGGGGGAAGAGAAAAGAGAGACGGGTAATGAACACCCGTTGGCTTGTGGTTCTTCCTCAACCGGGACTCCTTATGCCTTAGTCGCTTTTCAGATGGGGAGAAGAGACGGTATGCTCTATTGTCCGGTGTATTGGGGACCATAGCCTATATATAGGGTGATGGCCAATTAGGGTTCCCATTATTCCGAAATGGGTCATCAATGACATCCACTCATATTTAGCCCAATATCAATTAACTAATTTGTTATCAAATCAGAAATTTAATTAGCCTTATCACTTAATTTGATCACATATCTGATTCTTCCTCCCTTCTCCATTTCATGTTCCGTCCTGCTTCGTCCTTTATCTTTTTCGATTGGTACTCAGCTTTGGTTTGGTGAGGTCAAGAGTGGAGGTGTCCATTGATGCGTGTTGAGTTTCCAGTTGTGCACAAGTTAGGCGAGCTCCATCAACCCTGTCCCAGTTACGGTAGGAGTAAACTGAAGCACCATAGTGACGCGAGCTCAATCAACTCCCGCACGCCGACACCATACTGCTCCTCCAGTCGAAGTTTTCCGTTACCATTACCAGATTATTTCCATTTCAGTTTTTATATTTATCATGAGTTTATTACTAAATAATAATGCTAATAAATTACTTTACCTTTTTTCAAAATATTTATCATCTGTCCGAATAAACTGGATCATGTATATACATAAGTCAAATGGACATTAACTGTGGCCCTTTTCATCTTCTTCACGGGCCAATACAAATACAATACAATACAAAATGCAAGTGCAATGCAAATACAGCAACAAAGTTATACTGTTGACCAACTTATACACAAATAACAAGAAAGTCCATGTGTACAAAATCACTTTTCCCATTGGTTGCCAAAAATAAGTGCAAGCTTGCACCATTTTCAATAAGGTGCATCATAGACAAAACTACTAAATATAACTTACCTTCCAAGGATGCCTCACCTGGGAGTTGCAACAATTCTCGTAATTGCTTATGGAAGAAGGAATAAGGAAAAACACTCTATCCTAATGCACAATCAATTACAATATGAAACTATATTTCCTAAAGAGTGAAGGCAATGTAACAATAGTTTTCAACTTGTTAATTTCGTGTTAAAATGTAGCCAATTTATCAAGAAATGATTTATAAAATGAAGCTTAAAAAATTTAAAATTCTGTTGCTGACTAACTGAAAGTAGTCGACTACTTCAAGAACGTAGTCAATTACTTTCTACAAGAAACTTCATTTTTCCTTAACAAACACAAAGTACTCGATTACTTTAGTCAATTAGTCGATTACTTTGTTCAAATAGAAACTCAGGATCTAAGAACGCATACAAGTAGTCGATTATTAGATCTAAAATAAAGTTCTAGTTTCCGGAACCATAAAGTAGTCGATTACTTCTTTGACTTAGTCGATTACTTTACTTCATATGTTTTAGAAACTTGATTTTCATTTGAAAAACAGTTACAGAACTTTGTCTTAAATCCTAAGAATCTTGAATAACTTTTCTAAACCTTTTCCTTTGTAACACAAACACTTATATTAGCTTAATTACAAACTTATGGAAATTTACACAAATATCCCACAAAGCTAGAAATCCCTTTCTTTCTAATTACACAATTAGAAACAATATGACCATGTGTGCAACAAAAGTTACATTTAACATTGGCTCTAGCTTGTTTTCTTGATGGAAGAAAATGTGTCTTATATGATTTTGTGTTATCATATGGATTGTATCCTAGTCCGATTTTGACATTTGACATTCGTTGATAACCATGTAAAGCATTCAAGTTTTTCTTACCATTTGTGATTTTTGTAAGGAATTCTTTTAAGATTTTAATTGCTATACAATGTCAGTGTAAAATTTTTTACACTGACAACCAATCAGAAACCATGGCGTGTATGACTTTTAAGGTAGTGAGGATACGAGTCAACCATTTTAGCTTATGTGGCAATTTCTGATTGATTGTCTGTGTAAAAATTTTTTACACTGACAGTGTATACCAATTAAATCCTTCTTATAAATCTAAATTGTCATTTTACAACTTTTTGCACTTTTCACAATTGGAAGAGTCAGATTTATCATTTGAAGAATTCTCATAAGAGCATTCATAAATCAATCCTAAGGTTTCAATTTCAAGTTTAAGCTCTTCTATCTCCTTTTTTTAATTTTAAGGCATTACTTTTTAAACTGGAGATAGTTTTATATTGAGAATATATGATTTTAGCAAGTCTAAGAAATTCATCATACAACTCATCAAATGGATACTGCAAATCATCATAAGATGGTAATGAAGGTTTGGAATCACTTACCTCATCATGACTTTGGTGACTTGCAAGCAAATAATGTTGGGCTACCTTGTTTTGTTCACTCTCACTTGAGGAAGTTTCTTCATTGTCCTCCCAATTATGTATGCCCTTCTCCCTTTTTTCTCTTTCTTGTGTTTGTTATTTCCATTGTTCTTTAGAAACTTGCCAAAATTTCTTGCAAGATTGTTGATTTGATCAAGATCTTGATCTTCATGATTGGAGTCTCCATTATGAATTTCATATTCATCTTTCTTGGAGGAGGAAGTCATAAGAGTTATCCTTTTGTTCCTTCTATCCGACTCTTCACTCTCCTCAAGCCTTATGAGCTCCAACTCATGTTCCTTGAGCTTTCTAAACAAGGTTGCTAAAGTCATAGTGGAGAGGTCCTTTGACTCCATGATTGCCGTTACCTTTGGTTGCCAATCTCGACTTAGAAACCTTAGTACCTTGGTAATAAGATCTTTATTAGTAAAAGATTTATCAAAGGTAATCAATTGATTTACAATAAGTTGAAAATGATTTTGCACATCAATTATGGATTCACCATGTTTCATTCTAAACAACTCATATCAATGCATTAAGGTGTTTATTTTTGACCTTTTGACTTCACTTGTACCGGCATGGATTACTTGTAAAGTGATCCAAATCTCTTTTGCTGTTTTGCAATTTGAGATTCTAAAGAACTCATCAACCGTTAATGCGGTAGTGAGGATGTTCTTAGCTTCAAAGTCTAGTTGGACTTTTTGCTTTTCATATTGGGTCCATAGATTCTTTGGTTTGTCCTTTTCTTCATTTCCAACTTCATGTTTGGGAATGAAGGGACCTTTTTCAATAATATCCCACAAATCTATACCTACACCCTCAATGAAAATTTTCTCTCTTGCTTTCCGATAAGGATAGCCCTCACCATCAAACATAGGAGGAGTTGTTATAGAAATATATTTATGTTTCATACTTGAATTAAGTACCATTTTCGGAAAAAAAAAAAAATCCTGAAAGTGATTAAGCCCTAATCAAGACTCTAGTTCCTGATACCAATTGTTAGAATTAATTGCCACTGCTCAAGAGGGGGATGAATTTAGCACAAGATTTTCGAAAACTTTCTCCCATTCTAAGAAGCGTTCAAAGATTTTTCTTGAAAGAAAACTTCTTTAAAAGAAAATAGAAAAGGTAGAAGAGAAAGTTAACAAAGTATCTAATTCAATTGATCTAAAACAACACCTCAAACAAGTAGATTGAATTATGCAATATACAATACAATTTGCAAGAAATAAAGAGTAAGGGAAAGAGAGAATCACAAAGAAGATTTATACTGGTTCGACCACAACCTTGGTGACATACATCCAGTCCCCAAACAACACTTGAGTATTTTTACTAACTTGAAATACGTCTTTTATAAGCAAGAAACTAATAAAGGAAATTGCAACCTTTACCTTGATTAATTTTGAGTTACCTCCCTCAAAATCAATCCTTACTTCTAAGGGTACCCCACCTTAGAATCAAGCTTCTCTAAGGATACCCCACCTTAGAAATATTCTGGATGCCTCACCAAATTCTTGATCTTCTCTTTCCAAGGATACCTCACCTAGAAGTTGATTTGGATGCCTCACCAAATCTTTGTTTTGGATGCCTCACCAAAGACAAATACCTTGAGATGTCCCACTCAATGTAACCTTACCTTCCAAGGATGCCTCACCTTGGAGTTGCAGCAATTCTCCTAATTGCTTATGGAAGAAGGAATTGATAGGAAAAGCACTCTTGTCTAGTGCATAATCAATTACAATATGAAACTATATTTCCTAAAGAATGAAATTGTAAAGCTCAATAGGTGTTTGCAATTTGGCAGCGTAATAGTAGTTTTCAACTTGTTAATTTCGTGTTAAAATGTAGCCAATTTATAGAGAAATGGTTTAGAAAATGAAGCTTAAGAAATTTAAAATTCTGTTGCTAAAAAACTGAATGTAGTCGACCACTTCAAGAAAGTAGTCAATTATTTTCTTCAAGAAACTTCATTTTTCTTTAACAAACACAAAGTAGTCAATTACTTTAGTCAAGTAGTCAATTATTTTGTTCAAACAGAAACTCAAGATCCAAGAACGCATACAAGTAGTTGATTACTTAGATTTAAAACAAAGTTCTAGCTTCTGGAACCATAAAGTAGTCGATTACTTTACTTCATATGTTTTAGAAACTTGATTTTCACTTGAAAAACAATTCTAGGACTTTGTCTTAAATCCTAAGAATCTTAAATAACTTTTCTAAACCTTTTCCTTTGTAACACAAACACTTGTATGAGCTTAATTACAAACTTCTGAAAATTTACACAAATATTCGTATTTAAACTAAGTTCTTCTTCTTTGAGTTCCTTCAATGCATTTGAGAGCCTTCATCAAGACATATGGAATGTTGAGTGAGCAACTTCACTTTTAACAGAGACTAATTAATCGATTATGGTTGTACACCTAATCAATTAGTTCAAGCGTATTTGAAAAAGACATTTCAAGCTTTTAGCATAGACTAATTAATCAATTATGGTTACATATTAATCAATTAGTTCAAATATTTAAAAAATGAACCAAGTTCCAGAAAGCTTCTAGTCGATTATTCATGGTTAGATAATCAATTAGAAAACATTAATTTTGAAAATTGAGGTTTCTTTCATATACTTCAGTTTGTATCATCCACCATTGTGAGGTTTCTTTCATATACTTCAGTTTTTTTGCTTAAATTTTGTTGTAAAAGAGGGTGAGGTGTCCCTCTAGTGAGTTTGTAATAAGGGTGAGGTATCCCTTGAGTGGTTTTGGAGACTTCAAGGAATACCTCACCCGTGTTAAAGCTAGACACTTGTATAAAAAGCTTAGCAGCTTCAAGATGAAGATGGCTTCCAATGAATCTATTTATAATATATTAAACTAAACTCCCCAAATCTGCTATTGACACGTTAACTCACTGTTTGCCACCTCTTCCAAATTCTTCCACCTCTCCTATCTATATGACGTGTCTGTCTCTGCCTTCAGAAGCATAGAATTACAAGTTTCTCAACACTAACCTTCGTGCATAGAATGTCTCATCCTAATTCTCGAGCACAACTGCAACGGCCGCCATCCAACCCAATAGTTGTCACTCTGTCCTCACCGGCGTCGGATCCCGACCAGAAAATGAACAGGAAGCAGGGCTTTCTTTCCCTGCCTTCTCAAGCCTTCTTTGTATGGAGATCTCGAAAAAGAAAAGAAATGGGCTATGGAGATCTCATGAACAATAATCGTGAGCTTGCCTCCATGTCTAGGAACTGAAGTAGGTATCTCCCTCCTCTTTTTCTTTTCTTTTATTTAAATATAAAATATAAAATAGAATTAAATTAATAGTTAGATTTGTTAATGTTATATTTGATATTTGTAAACAGAGGATTTTTCTATTGTTACTGAAGTGAGTAACGGTGGGAATGAACCAATTTGAAGTTCATAATTTTTCAATTTTTTGCTTTGATTGTTTTCTCAAATGTGATTCCCTTTATTTTTTACTTTTACTTTTTGTCTTTTGATTTGCTTCTAAAACTAATCAGTGTTCTTCTTCTTTCCAGGCTTACACATATTTGGGTATCTGGTTCAACTAGTGCAGTTTTGAAGACAATGTTGGTCATGGAAGGGTGGAAAAGCTTTCTTCTTCGCGCCTTTGATGACTTCTGGGTATCGGCCTTCTTCAATATCGTTCTTATTTATTCTGGGTTCCTTCTTTGATATTATGTTTCTTTGTTATGCTCATAATTTTTTTCCTTATTGCAGATTGTGTTTTTTCCATGTGTTTCTTTTCCAGTTTATTGCTTTTCAACGACTCGGTGGGGAGAGAGTAACAGTGGAATTGAGGCCGGAATACAGGTGAGCAAGTTCAGTCGTTGTCTTGGTTCCTCATTTGATTGGTTTTCTTTTTTGTATTGAAAACTAAATTGACTTATGATATTAAGTTTATTGTTTTGGTTGATTTGATAATGTTTACTAAGATATAAATTTAATTACTTTTTCTGTGATTCTTTTTCCTCTATTGCTTTTCCTCTATTCAAAGGGGAGATAACCATTGCGAGGCATAATCCGGAAAATAGGAAAGAAAATTTGCCTTTTAACTTAGTTACTACTCTGATCAATTGTTAAACATGAGGATGTATAGCCTTATTCTCTTCTCGGATTTTAAATGATGTTTTTATGGTATGATTGTTTTTCTCAAATACCTGTAACAGTGTTCATGTTAATTTTGAAGTCCTATGTTAGTGTACGTGTATTCCTCATAATATTATGGAGCCTAAAATTAATATTTTGAAGTCCTAGGCATAATTTTAATATTATGGGTCTAGGGGCATTCTTTCAGTTTCTGTTTTCTACTTATAGAGGTTTTCTCCTCTTATTGTAATGAGGTTACTCTCTTTTAGTTGAATATAATCTATAGTGAGGTTGGTTCTATCAAAATCACTCAAGTTTCCACCATGGAGCAGAATTTTCAAGAGAAGCCTGTATCTTAGAACTTGCCTATATCCATAAATGGAAAATACATGTTTAAATGAGGACACACACAAAAAAGTTGTCAGCTAGGGAGCACAAACCTTAAAAACAAACCGTAGCTCTTCCAAGTTTACTCCATGAATGGATAGAATCAACTTAAATTAAGTAGCCTGAACAATAGGCTCAGATGCATCTGCTTCTAGCCTGCAAATTGTTGTTCAATTAACAGTAAAATCAATCAAATCCCCTGATATTAAAAACATAATGAGAGCTTGATCTCCAATTTTATTCATTCATTTGTTGTTATGGAATAAGATGATGTGAAGCAAAAAAGAAACTTAGAACTGATCAGGAGATTTCTTGGTATGAAGCCATGATATACTTTTAGTTTTAGGTAGGCAATAAATGCTTGGGGTTACACAAATTAAATCTTTTTAATCTTTATGATGTAAAATGGCAAAATTTAGTGCTTTCAACGGCCAAAGTAATCTAGAGACTGCATGATGAGTACACCCAAAACATAAATTGTACAGCAATACAATTTCACTGATTATTTATTTATTTTCAATTTTTTGTTTCCTACCAGTCCCCCAAGACAATCCCTATGTATATTGTTTGTTCTACGTTATCTTTGTCCTTCTTCTTTGGATATACTATAGGTTCAAGAAATGGCAGTACTATCTACTGGTAAGCTAACATATATCAAATTTTGTTTTTGAAGTACACTGGATATGTAAAGGTCTTTGTCTCTCAAGTCATTGGCAAGTTTGGTACCAATTTTGCAGCTCTACCAGATCTGCAGTGGAATCACCTAATGTGCTATGGTGTTTTTTATAATTAATTGCTTTTGCTTTTGTGACATGACATGATAAAAATTGCCAACACTTACTGGAATCGAGTTCACTGGATCTATAAATATTTGACAATATGGAGTTAAATATTAATACATGTTAAAGTTTCTTGCTTGCGTAGTTCTTCACCCATATTTGATCAATCTTTTTGCAAGGAACTACACAAGCAAAATGTGAATAGTGGATGACGAAAAGAACAATATAATATAAGGGCCAAGAACATCATCACTTCAACCATAAGTACTGATGAATTCTTCAATGTCAAATTACAAGATAGCCCAAGAGATGTGGGACACTTTACAAGTCACACATGAATGTACTAGCGAAGTAAAAAAGGCTAGAATGAAGACATGTAAATATGAGCTCCTCAAGGCATATAAACAAAGATTGAAGACATATTCCAAAATCACTTCACCGTACTCCCATATGCACTTCTCATTTTTATGGCATCTCCCTGATCCTCGATTCCAATTTTGGGAGAGTTCAATTTCAAATTCTTGTTGCTGTGGATTGTTAAAAACTGGCACAAAAGCAATTCTCATTTTTTATGGTTGGAGCACTCAACCGCCTATTTATCAAAATTGCTCCCTTTAGGAGAAATGTAAAAAGTTTTAAAGTTTAATTTTGATATATTGTCAGTATAAATTTTTTTTTTTTACACTATCAGCCAATCATAAATCAAGGTATGAATTAAACATTAATGATGTGACAATTTATGATTGATTGTGTTAGATTCCATCCTAAAACCAATTGATGTTAAGTGGAGTTGCCCAACAGATATATAAACCACATCCCGAGAGAAGAGTCAGACGATGTAGGACTTCCAACACCACCTCTCCACATATGCCTGACGGAACAGGCGATGCGCCTGACGGAACAGGCAACAAACAATGAAAACTCCTGGAAGATGGGCTCTAACTCTAATATCATGTTAGATTCCATCTTATTACCAATTAGTGTTAAGTGGAGTTGTCCAATAGATATATAAACCGCACCTCGGGAGAAGAATCAGGCGATGCGTCTTAGATTTGGGCCCAACTCAACCCCAAAAACTAGCTCAAGAGGTGAGGATTGCCCAAGCTTTAAATGCTCTTATGAAGCTCTATCTTTAGTCGATGTGGGACTTGGATTTTTTGCTATACATCCCCTCACGCCTGACACTATTGGGCTTGATGTATGGATAGTATGATGAGTGACCCTTTAATGGATCTAGGATAGGCTTTAATACCATCTTAGATTTGAGCCTAACTTAACCCCAAAAGCTAGCTCAAGAGGTAAGGATTGCTTAAACTTCATAAGCTCTTATGAGATCCTATCTCTAGTCAATGTGGAACTTATATTTTTGTATTCAATTTGTTAGTAATAAGGTTTTGAATTATGAATATAAATAAAATTTAATGGCAATATAGGAAAAAAACCTAGGCCAACTGCCAAGGGGAATCCCCTTTATTAACAGTATAGATGAGAGATGATATTCAATAAACAATTGTGTATTGAGAAAACGTATACAATTCTTCCGAGAAAAAAAAAAATAATAGTTAAGAAAATACAAGCCGCCTATACAAGATGATTCAGTGTCAAGGTAATAGACCAAGGGGCTCATTATAACCAAGCTCCCCAACCAGGAAACATTTGACACAACCGCTCAGGATCGATTGCATCTTGGATGAGTTGTTGGACCTGCAAATAAACACCACAATTATATTTTTCATGGGATATTTCAACATGTAAATTAAGATTTCTTTTCTTTTCTCAGGTTGAAGTCATCAATGATCTAAGTCAGTGCTTAGAAATTATTGGCAATTGAAAACTTCATCCAGATGGATGTACCTTTTTGGTATGTAATAGTCGAATATGAATGAATGTGCAACTTACGTACAGATACAGGCTAAATCCTTAAACCTAAACTAACATCCATTTTGACAAGTATATGTTCCAATCAGCAATGTTATTTGTATATCTAAAATTTTCACATCATTAACCAAAGTTTGTACATTAAACACGATTCGGACATCATTAACCAACTTGCCAACCAACCACTTGGACATCATTAGCCAAGATTTGTACACCCATTAACCAAGTTGTCAGGTGTCGGGATGTACAAATAACATTTTTTATGTTTCAATTTCCAATTATGCGTGCTTTGAAATGCTGGAAAAAGAGTTATAAGCACATTTGAAAACCAGAAGCTACTCACAATAGCTTCCGAAAAATGTGCACGTCTCAGCCAACATGCCGCGCATCCAAAATGCGCTATGCCAGTTACATGACTAAATAAGACAGAAACTTAAACGAGAGAATTCTCGGAATATTATTTCATAAAATTGATTCATTTGTACAAAGTGTATATCCATTATAAAGACTTACATAAATGACTAATTGGCTAAAATAGAGAAATTTAGGGTGACGCTACTGGTGCTTCCAATTGAATATTCACACTCTCATTGACTAACGATGATGGTGTAAGATAAAACCTAAAACAATGATTGGTTAATAGGGAGTGTAAATATGCAATTTAGAGGTCAATAGCATTACCCCTAAAATTAAGGAAAACCTAATAATAGAATCGATCCTAAACAAGGTTGTCAGACTCGCGAGTCTACATTGACTCGTGGAGCGTATGTAGACTCGACATATAAACTCCACTCGTAAGAGTCTATCTAATATTAAAAAAAACCTATAAATGACATATATACATAAATACATAACACAGAAGTAACAAAATAGTAACAAAGCCAACTAACATCATCATAAATTCATAATCATTAAAAATTAACATCATATAGTCATAATCCAAATCCAAATAGCAGTAATACAAAAATAAGTATATAACAATAACATAACAAAAACAACTCCTAATTTCTTCATATTTCTAAATCCATCATCTCCAACATCATAATCAAGTTCTTCCCTGGATGAAACAACTTCAATATTTATCATCAAAGCACAAATCAGTGACATGGAGGGAGGGTGGCGCGACAGGGAGGGAGCCATTCTAGGTCTCTGTTTCAGGGAAGGAGGCGTTGAAAGATGAAGATAAGTGATTTGGGGTGGGTATTGTGCGATTTCGCGAATAAGAAAAGAGGGTTCAATTTTTAACTTTTTAACCCAAAACGATGCGTTTTGGGCGTTTTTTTGCCTAATTTGAAATGCGCCCGGACTCGCAAACTCGGACTCGTGACTCGCGATTCTACCGAGTCCACCCGATTCACTCGTTTTCCTTACCTAGAAACACAGAATCGTCCGAGTCTACGAGTTGACTCGCGATTCTATCATTCATGGTCCTAAATAATTATACAATCAACAATAATTACATAAATTTTTTTTTTTGTCAGACTTATGACAATGACGCCTCAATGTGGGACGTCTTGCAGTCTTACAACGCTCCCCCCACAAGCTAATGAAATGAATATCCAACATTCTCAGCTTGTTTGCATTAAAATGGGATTCTAGAACAAAAAAGTCTATTTAATCTGCAAGCTTCGGCTGCAAGACGCAAAAAATTCCTTCAAAAATTTGCCTAGCGATTCATGATTTGAATCGCGATTTGACAATCTTGCTTAAAACCTCTCTGTGGGTAGCTCCGTGGTCAACACATCTGCCAACTAAAGTGCTGAAGGAACATATGAAGTAATTAATCCACTATCTAATTTCTCCTAAATGAAGTGACAATCTATCTATCTCAAAGTGTTTTGTTCTGTCAAGCTAAACCAGATTACGAGCAATGCTAATAGCAGGTCTATTGTCATATAACAACTTCATAAGAGCTTCAATATAATCTTGAACCACATTAGTGTACAAACCCCTTGCGCCGTAGGTCGAAGAGGTGCCGGCCTTACATGGGTTGACCATAGTTGGTTCAAGTGAGGTACAAGGAAAAGGTGCTGATTCCTATGCATTAGGAGAGATAATCTCGATGCAACTGCTCGAGGATTAGACTTAGGAGTTGTCCCAAGCAGCAAGGATAAAGGAATATTGTAAGAGGGAAAGAAGGACTTAGGCAAAGGATGGTGAAGGGCTCATCTTTATGAAAGGTAACATCCATGGAAATAAATAAAATGAAATGACTAGGAGGGTGGTAGCATTTGTACCTGTGAAGAATTGACTCGAAAATCACAAGTTCGCATCAGAGTTTATTCGCCAGGCGAACTGATCTGTGCGAGGCGAGACAGAAACCTGTTTTTCAGCGAGTATCAGGTATGCTTGATTCGCGGGGTGAATCAGGTCTCGTGGGGTGAGACAGAGTCTCATTTTCTGTGGTTCCGGTTCTATCTTCATTCATGGGGCGAGCAACTCTTCGCGGGGCGAATGGTTGATTCGCAGGTTTTTAGTCTCGGGCTCGCGAGGCGAGCATAACAGAACAAAATCTGTTATATGTGTGCGCGAAAACAGAGTGCAAAAACAACAATTCCATTAACAGAGATTGAAAGCGTTCTTGGGGCGATTTTTTGTGTGATTCTTCATAGAGTTCTTGAGAGAAACACCTTGATTGTAAATTGAGAGAAAATCATAATGAGATTTGGGTTCTAGGGTTGAAAGAAGATAGAGAGACATTGTAAATGGGGGTTTTGTTAGATTAGGCAAGAACACCATTGTTCTCTATTGCTGTAACCGTATCCGAATTCATTTGATTATAGTGGAGCTGCTCTCTCCCGTGGATGTAGATCACATTGATCGAACCATGTAAAAGTCTTGTGTGTGATTCTCTACTCTTCTGTTTAATTTCTTGTTTGTTAATATTGCGCATATCAAGTGTTTGCTGTATTTCCTGTGTGGTTGTTTTCTTTGTGTGTTTAGGGACTGTGTCTTGTAGCTGATTCATTGGACAATAGTACCCTTTCCTGTCAAGAGCATGACCCAAGAAAACACACTTGACAACATGAGGATCAAATATTCTACGATATACATAGTCAATCTCAAATAGCAGCACGGAGCGGCCAACCCCAAAATTGCTAAAGCAGGATAGCGAAAACGGGATGACCTCTACTGCAAAGATTAAAAAATAGTATACATAATTTATACTATAAACATAAATGCTCAAAAATAGAAAAATACATAAAAATAAAGATATATTCATAATTAATAATCAAAATTCATTGTCATTAACAACAAATCTAATAGAACTTATATAATGAATATAATAAAAAATAATCTGAAACTATATATATATATATATTTATTGTTAAAGGATACATAAATATGTAAAGTTTTAAAGTAATAAAAAAGAACTTTGGTGATTTTTAATATATATTTTTCGGTAAAAGCTTTTAAATAATAATATTAGTGAATGATTGTTTAAAATTCTACAATAATTTATTACGCTTTTTCAGATATCCAATTTATTATATTTTTTATTATCTAAACTACAACTATCAGGGCTATAAAGATAGGTTATTTTTTCTTTCTTGGACCCTAGCCCCTTCGAAACATGGTTATTTTTTTTTTTTTTTTCTCTTTTGGGCTTTCAGGGTTAGGCCATTTCAGAAAAGAAAGTGTCACCATCATCTTAATGGAGAAAGAAGAACATGGCATCGCCGAAGAGGAAGAGTCAACACATTGGAGGAGTCAAACGAAGGCAATGACAACTGGGTATGGTTGGAAAAGCCTTATCGGAGGCCGTCGTCACTATAGTGGCTGCTACAGGCTGCAATCGCTGCACTTCTGGCTGCTGCACTAGAAAACCGCACAACACCTGTGTTAAACATAGCGGCAGGGACCAATTCCGCTCCGCTCCGCTCCTCCGCGAATCACCGTGATAGCGACACTATCGATAACATAGTCTACGATACTATTGATGAACATGGACAAAGGCAACCAAAGACAAGAGACTAAAGATATAAGACTTATAATGCCAAGTATATGAGATGATGGCGATTTAATAAATAACAAACTCTTGTGACTTTAAGTAATGACGATTTTTTCTTTTAGCAATGCCATTCTGCTTAGGAATATCAACACGTGTGAGTTCATGAAAAAGACCATTTTGTTTAAGGAGTTTAGAGAGATCTTAGTTGACATACTCCCTACCATTATCGTTAATAGTTTTGAAAAACCCATGTTACTCTAGTACAATTGTCAATATAGGAAACAAACCATTTAGTCCCAAAGGCACTAGAAATAGTTGTAGGAAAACTTACATGATGGTGTTTTGCAAATTCGCAAACATCACAATGAAATGACTCAACATACTCCGGAAACATAGAACTAAGAAGACTAAAACAAGGATGTTCTAGACGCTTGTGTTGTAAACAAATTGTAGAAGTAAGTGACTCAGAACTAGGCTTATGACATGAAATCAAAATGTTTAGGAGATAGTACAACCCTTCTTGTTACTTAGCAACTCCAAGCGTTCTCTTCGTGACCTAACCTTGAAAGGCATGATGAGTATTAAAGAAGGTTATGGCACAATTTATATCCTTGGTAAGTTCATGAATGGAAATTAGATTAGTAGAAAGTTTGGGAACATGAAGTATATTTCTCCAGTATCGGGAAGGTTGGAGGTTAGTATTACCACAACTGGCAACTGAAGTATGGGATCCATCAACCATGGCTATAGTTCGATTATCAAGAGAGGGTGATAAGACAAAAAATGAGGAGAATGACAAGTCACATGGTTAGCAGCACTAGAGTCAATAACTTACGATTCTTCAAAAATAATACTAGAAGCATTAAAGGATTGAGAACATAGATTTTTACCAATCATAACAAGAGAACAAGTGCCAGAATTCTTACTGAGAGAATCAATGAGGGTCCTTAGTTGTTCCAACTCATCTTTACTTAGAACTGTGACTTCATCAGCAACTTTTAAGGCCTCACTAGTAGTTGTTGAATCCGGTTAAGTAAAGTAAAATTCACTTGGCCCTCGTTAGCTACCCTTGAACCCACCTGTGTGGCTAAGAACTCGTTCCTTTCCATGGAGTCTGAAATAGTTCTCCTTGGTGTGACCTGGTTTTTTTACAATAGCTACACCAACAACTATCTTTGTTAGGCTTGGAGCTAGTAGGGGAAAGGGCCAATTTACCAGATGTGGCTGTTATCAAGGCCAAGGTTGTCAAACTCGCGAGTCTAGGTAGACTCGTGGAGGAGGGATAGACTCGACACGTAGACTCGTAAGAGTCTACCTACTATAAAAAATACATATAAATGACATATATACATAACACAAAAGTAACAAAATAGCAATAAAGACAATTAACATTATCATAAATTCATAGTCATTAAAAATTAACATCATATAGTCATAATCCAAATCCAAATAGTAGTAAATTAGCAATACAAACATTGATAAGTCAAGTACATAACAAAAATAGCTCCTAATTTCTTCACATGGCTAACTCTAATCCTCCAACTACATCATCTCCATCATCATCATCAGAATCATCGTAGTCAAGTTCTTCCCCATTATCACCATTTCCATCTTCAATATTGTCATCAAAGTGGGGATCAGTCAAATCTGTGATATGAAAAGGTTGCTCTTGCTTGGAAGGAAACCAACGAAGAACAGAGAAATGGAGGCGGCGCAGGGAAGGAGGTGCGGCCGAGATGGGAGGTAGCGCAGGGAGGAGTTGTGGTCGAGATGGGAGGCAGCGCAGGGAGGAGGTCCGACCAAGATGGGAGGCGGTGTAGGGAGGTTGGGTTTTAGGTGAGGTTATCTTCCAAAAAAATTCCGGAACAGAGAAATGAGAAAGGGAATCGCAAACGTGAGGAGAAGAGGAGAAGGGCTCCAAAATTTTGAGCCAAAACAGCAGCGTTTTGGCTGTACCTGGCCAAATTTTTAAAACGGCCGCGACTCGCAAACTCGGACGGGTGACTCGCGAATCAAGCGAGTCTACCCGAGTCAAACCGAGTTTGACCGAGTCTACCCCCCTTCCGATACTACAACCGAGTCTACTCGTTTTGCCTACCTAGAATCGCAAACTCGTACGAGTCTACGAGTTGACTCGCGAGTTTGACAACTTAGATCAAGGCTGACCCATCAATGGATTTTTCATCAATTATGATAGCCCTATAACTCTCCTCTCCTCAAATTGCGTAGAACACCTCAGAAAGTGAAAGCAGTTTAACCTTTCCTAGAATCTAAACCCCAATAAGTAATAAGTAATATGTCATACTTCAGAGTTCATATTGGGGAGGTACCCAAATATTCGGTTCTCTTCAACAAACTGACCAAAGTAGAAGCATCCTTGGTACAGTCCATTTTCAGATTCTAGTAGTGATCCAACTCAATCCACAACCCATTAAGTATCCCATAGTAATATGTAACGGAGAGGGTTCCTTGTTTGGTAGCAAAAATTTGTTTTCAATTCAAAAAAAGTGCCTATGTCTAATTTCATAGAAGTTTGGTGAACTTTTGTCCCAAATTCTCGAGCAATAGGGAGGAACATGCAATTCCTGTTGACCTCATGCGTCATACAGTTCCAGAGCCAAGTCATAAGAGAATCCTCATTATCCCACTCACCAAATTTTGGGTCATCCTTAGCAAGGGTTGTCCCTTCAATGTGGTTTAGTTTTTGACAACCATTAAGGGTGGTGCAGATGATTTGGGCCCACTACAAGTTTTTCGATTAACGTGATAGGTAGAGTGCAAGACAGGTAGATCATCGGGATTCAAAGGTGTGGTGGTTGACGAATTGGTGGTTTGGACGGAGCTTTTGATGATGATGGTTGCCTTCCTTTGGCAGCAGGGGTGCTAGAGAAGGGCTGGGTTGCAGCACATTGAAATGTCCAAGACAAATAAAAAAAAATAATTGCAAAAAAACGTGGAAAAAACAGTTGCCATAAAGGATGGCAGTTGCAGCACACTAGGTTGATCAACAATGAAGGCTGATTGGAGCAGAGTCCCTACAAGGAGGTCTTGGATACCAACTTGAATGAGAGAATTCTCTGAATATTGTTTCGTAAAATTGATTCATTTGTACAGAGTGTATATACATTATATAGACTTGCAAATAATTACTTGCTTAGAATAGAGCTACAACTAAGGCAAAGAATCAGGAATTTGTCCTAATAATAGAAGCTTTCCTAAATAATCATACAACCTATAATGATTAAATAATAATTCTCTTTGGTCAGATTTAAGATAATGAAGTCTCGACTCTATATAATATAGCCAACAATTCAAAAGCATATTTACTAAATTATTATCTAAAGCTAACTAATTCATTCTCTTCTCCATCGTTACCATCATTCAGAAAAAGCATAGCTTCTAAGTCTGGTTCATAAGAGACAACGCTACCAATTCAAGAAGTCCAACACCATCATCAAGTGGATCATGTACATATCCGGAAGTATCCTACGAGTATCCGATAAAAAATAAAATAAAAATAAAAATAAAAGGGGATACTTTTTGGATTCATATCCGGAAGTATCCTACAAGTTTAGGTGTTAGATACGGGTACAACACTAATACTTTTCCATTTTTGGAGTATCTAGGCTTCATAGATCCCACTTTATCAGCCAAAAGAGGATAAAGATTAAAAAGGAAAAGAAAAATACAATTTGTATACAAAAATTTGAGATATATAATAACAAAATACCTGCCCATGGATGCTGCGCATTTCGCCTTCTTCATATCCATCTAGCTTTTGCTTGACGCGCAGAAGTGCACGTGCAGCATCCTTATTTCCTTCATATTCATTTTGAGGTTCCTCCAAACTTGTATCCAAATCATCATCCATTTCCTGTCAAGAAAGGGGGAAAAAGGTCGGAGCAGGTGAATCAAGTATTGCAAGTTGAACATACTTACAGAACAAGTCCAAAATCTACTGCCAACAATATCATTGAACCCAAATAAAGAATATCCAGGGTAATTTATAAAGGAAAGGGCGCAGGTTTGTAGTTCTCTTATTGATTTCAGCTATAGTCACCCAAACAGGGCTGCCCTCCCCAATCCCTCATATTATGAGATGCTGGACATAGATTACAACAACCAAGCCTTTTCCCATGAGGCTGTGTCGATGACATGGATCAAACAACCTCATATTGTACTATCATAAATCATGTCTATAGACATTTATATCTAAATCCTTCTAAATGGTTTCGCCTATAGTTCTTCTTGGTCTCTTTTTATCTCTAGCGATTGGGCTACCCTCCATCTATTCCCCTCTCCTTACTGGGGCTTGTTCAGGTCTTCTCTTCACTTGCCCGAACCACCTAAGGTGAGATTATACCATCTTTTCAACAATAGGTGCTACCTCAACTTTCTCTCTAATGCATTCGTTCCTAATCCTATCTTGTCCAGTATGTCCAATCATCCAACGCAACATCCTCATCTTTGCACCATTGAGTTTATTGGCTGTTACTTCCCAACATCCAGTCCCGTGCAACATCACAGGTCTTATAGTTGTGTGGTAAAATTTTACCTTAAGCTTGAATGATAATTTTATATCATAGGTAACACTCGAAGCACTCCTCCATTTCATCCATCCCGCTTGAATCCTATGGCTTACATCTTCCGATATTTCCTTGTCGTTTTGTATGATGTGTAAAAAAAGTAAATAAAGGCATGAGATGCTGAAATCGTGTGTTTCAACTACACGGCGGAGTCTCTTTATATAGGCTTAAAGAAATAAATACAACATAAATAAAGGAGATTCTATTCCTATTTACATGATATATACAATATGATATGCCTATACAATAATTACAAAGATCCTAAACATATATTCAACAATCCTCCCTCAAGCTGGAGCATATAAATCATATGCATCGAGCTTGTTACATAGATAACTAATTCGAGGACCTCTTAAGGATTTGGTGAAGGCATCTACCAGTTGATCATTGGAGTTGAAAAAGCTAGTGGTGGTATCCCCTGTCTCTCTGATAAAATGACAATCTATCTCAATATGTTTGGTTCTCTCATGGAAAACTAGATTAGAGGCAATATGCAATACAACTTGATTATCACAGATTAGCGTCATTTGCATAATCTCTTCAAATAGAAGCTCTTTAAGTAACAGTTTCAACCAAATGAGTTCGCAAGTTGCTAATGCCATACCCCTGTATTTTGCTTCTGCACTAGATCTTGCAACTACATTCTGTTTCTTACTTTTCCAGGATATCAGATTTCCTCCAATGAGTACACAATACCCGGAAGTGGATTGTCTGTCAATAGGTGAACCTGCCCAATTGGCATCTGAGTAAGCAACTATCTGAGTGTGTCTTCGGTCTTCATAAATGAGACCTTTTCCTGGAGTACCTTTAATGTACTTCAGGATTCGAATCACAACATCCTAATGGTCCTGGCAAGGAGAATTTAAGAATTGGCTTACCACACTGACTGCAAAAGAGATGTCTAGACGAGTGACTGTAAGGCAATTCAATTTCCCAAACAATCTCCCTGGATCTGATAGTGGCTCCGCCTGATCAGGTAGAAGTTTGACGTTCGGATCCATAGAACAGGAATGTCAACTGGTTTGGCATTCAATAATCCTGTCTCTTGAAGAATCTCCATAGCATACTTCCTTTGTTAAATCACTAGATCATCCTTAGATTGAGCTAACCTCGATACCCAAGAAATAACGGAGTTTACCAAGGTCTTTAGTCTGAAACTGATGAAAGGGATGTTGTTTCACCTGTAGTATGCCATGTTGATCACTATGAGTTACAATGATATCATCCACATAAACAATCAGATTAATGCATCCTTGGGCCAAATGACGATACCAAACTGTTGCACTACAGTGCTGAATCTGCTGAACCAAGCCCTAGGAGACAGTTTAAGACCAGAAAGAGACTAGTGAAGCCAACAAACCATGGTAGAGGACTCCCCCGAGCAATAAACCCAGGTGGTTCCTCCATATACACTTCCTCTTCGAGATCACCATGCAAGAAGGAATTTTTAATGTCAAGTTGATGCAGAGACCAGTGGCGGATGGCAGCAATGGATTGGAGGAGCCGAACAGAGGCCATTTTGGCCACATGAGAGAGAGTATCACCATAATCAAGCCCAAATATCTAAGTGTAGCCCTTGGCCACCAAACGAGCCTTAGACCGATTAATCTTACCATCGGGACCCACCTTGATCGTATAAAGCCAGCAATAGCAAACCAAAGACTTCCCAGGAGGTAGAGGGGCCAGTTCCTAGGTACCACTGCTTTGAAGAGCACACATCTCATCAATCATTGCTTGTCGCCACTCAGGTGAGATAAAGCTTCACCTGTAGATTTAGGAATAGAGACAGACGACAGAGAAAAAAGGCAAGCATAATGCAAAGGAGAAAGACGATGATAACTAAAAGCAATATAATGAGGAGACGAGTGTGTTTCCCTAGTTGACACGATTCACAATGCAACTGTCGAGCTGGAAAAGGCGGTCGGAACGGAGCCGCCACGTGCCGGCGACCAGAACGGAGGACGACGATCTTCCATGGGTGGGTTGATCTGGAGAAGGCGCACCTCGTGGTGGGGTTGGTTGCAAACGGCAAAAAAAGGGCGGCTGACGGCGGCATGCGGCTGTTTGAAGCTGCAAACGGCAAAAACGACCGAAAAATGTGCCGGAATGAGGTCACGACAGTGAAGAAAGGGCAAACCGAAGTAGGAACACAGTTTGCCGAGAAAATTTCTCACCGGAGGACAGTGGGTCCATTGGGTAAGCACAGTTTTAGGGTAACCTCGGTCTGGCTCTAGATACCACGTAAAAAGAGAGTAAACAAAGGCATGAGATGCTGAAACCGTGTGTTTCAACAACACACCGGAGTCTCTTTAATATAGGCTTAACGAAATAATTACAATATAAATATAGGAGATTCTATTCCTATTTACATGATATGATATGATATGATATGATATGCCTATACAATAATTACAAAGATCCTAAACATATTTTCAACATGATGGATCCAAGGTGCTTAAACCGTGCGACTTATGGTATGAGATAGTCTCCAATTTTCACCTCTAAGCTAGAATTACTGTGCCTCCTACTAAACTTACATTCCATAAATTCCATCTTACTTCTACTCAAACGAAAACCATATGCTTCCAAAGCTTGCCTCCACATCTCTAACTTCCCATCGACTTCCTCTCCCGACTCTCTTAGACATGCTCAGTAAGCAAATCCAAGGCCATTGTAAAAAGATAGGGGCTCAAAGTTGACCTTTGGACATAGATTTAACTAAAGAAAATAATATTGAGGGTCTAATATACCTTTTGACGTTGCAAAGCTTTCAGAGGAGATAAAGCCCACTTATAAAGAGGATCATGGATAAAAACCTGCCGAGGACATTAATCTGTTAAAAAAAATATATAAAAAAAAGTTTAATTCATATTATAGAAAATTGAGTACAGTATGACTACTTCGACAATGGTCATCAATGCTTCTTTGTTTGTCCGCATTACAGAGAGTGTTTCCTCACAGCATCTTCGGAAAACCCCCTCTACTCCAGTTACACCCATTCCATCAATTATGTCTCTTGTAAGCCTAAATGGAACCTGCCAGCAGCAACAGTAATCAAGATGAAGTAAGAAAATGAGTGCATGACCCAAGGACTATAAAAAGCATACCCGTTCTGGGGTCTTAAGCATCAAGCCTTGTTCAAAAGCAACACCAAGATCTATGTGAACAACCTCTGCAGTGGCCTGATCAACTAAAATATTCATCAAATGTCGATCTCCGAGCCCAACTATATAACCAACCTGAATATGACTCAATAAATATACGAAGGTTGTGATAAAATATCAAAGTCGTAGATGAGGTTCTGCTGACATTTCAAACAACAGAATAATATTCCAGATAGAGAATACTTGAAATAAAACAGAAGTAAAATATAATGGTGGATTCGGAATTTTGGATCACATGGATGGGCAATATATGAAAGATTAATTCAGAAGTCAGAATCATATTCATTCTGACAAGGTTACACATAAAAAAGCTAGATGTTTGCTTTAAAAGTTGCGAAAACCTGCTGATAGATGCACTAGAAAGGATTTTTTTTATGGTATAACACTAGAAAGGATTTAATTTGAATCAATCCTTTGTTTTATTTGAGTCAGTGTTCTGTGGGCTTCTTTAATTTTACTTGGATAAAGACCACTGACACTACACTATGAGATACCATTCAGCAATATTAAGCACTAGGAGGATCCAAATATTAAAATAAAAGGCATGCATCTAATGTAGAATGCATTTACCATAGAACTAGCTGCTACACTTCGGGTGTAAGCAAGTCTCTTCTCAAACCACTCAGCTGGTTGTAAAAACCTTTCCAAGAAAAAGTAATGCATAACAGGCCTGCATGACAATTCATTAAGCCATGAAGTTGACTATGCATTCTTGGTCGTTTAAAAGAGAAGTACACGAGAAAACCTGAAATTCCTGCAAACTTCCTGAAATGCTTTGCGCTTGTCCCTTTCCTATCAAAAAGCATCACACACTTTACTATTATTCGAATTGGTATATCAGAAAATAAAAGATATAATATATATATATATATATATATATATATATATATATATATATATAATTTTATAATATATTTATGCTGTGTGACAATTTGTATTCCCAATTTTGTTTTGCATTCTCTATCTCAGACTTCGAGCAAGAATTGAATAAGTAAAATGATTGTACAATATTTGATAAAGAATGAATCTTTCATGAGGTTGTAGCCCTATTTCACTCTGAAATCGTTGTTCATGTCATCGGCAGTAAAACATCTCTACAAACAGTAAGAATGGCGATATGGAAGTGTAGTATCACTATATATTAATGTAATTATGCCATTGCCAGCAAGTTCATCTAGGTTTCTCTCAGATCATGATAGATTTCCATTACATGAGGAAAGTAAAGATTATCCAACACATATATAATAAATTGGGAGATTCAATTTATCTATACTTCATATCTTGCCCTGATTAATTTTTTCTATTAGAGAAGATGCCTTATCTTCCATTAACATATCCTACTTCTCTCTCATTAGAGATGTTTTTAGGATAAAGAGATCTCAATAAATCTCTATCTTGTACTAGGTACCTTGTCTAGATTCTTCACAATATACATATATATATATATATATATATATATATATATATATATATATATTAGAAAGTAATATTTAAGTATTTTTCATTATATTATAAAATCATAATCATTTCAGGGAGATATGCCAAATCATGCAATATTCCCCGTGATTCTCCTACACACACACACACACAGAGAGAAGAAAATATATATATTTGGATAAAATACCAAATATATCACAAAGAGAAGAAAATCACAAGGAAATTGGAGGTTAGGGTTGTGTTAGGTTTGTTTTTTTGTTTTTATTTTCAGTTGTGTTTACACTAATATTTACAAAAACACCATCTTGTTTTCAATATTTCTTGCTTTCAAGCATTTGTGAAAACAAGAAAAGGTTGTTTTCACCATTTCTTTCACAAAAGTTTGAAAACAGAAAACAAAGTGAAAACAATGTGAAGTTTTGTACTTATCAGTGAAATAATATCAACTAAAAAGGAAACAGACAACAAACCAAACACTCCTAATCTTCTATGACGAAAATGAAAAAAAAAAAAAACAATAAAAATAAGAGAAAAAAATCAATAGAGCAAAGCTGCAATCCCTCTGCATATTTGAGGAATATCAGATTTGTCTAGACTCTAGAGTTTAAAGCATTTGCTCATGCGATTTCAGAGGTCCCGGGAGGAGTAAAGAATAGAATCCCCAATGGGGTGTTGTTGGAGCATAAATAGCAGACATTTCCAGGTGTATTTTGCTATTGGATCCTTTTAAGAATAAAATGGTTTTCTTAGCATCATTATGGTGCTCAGCTAATTACTAATTTAGCTTGACATGCAGAGGTAGCAGCACACTTCACTTTTGTGCTGCCTTTGTTTCTGATGGATTTTGGCACTTTTTAGTTCTTTAAGATAACTTATCCTCTGGGCATGATTTCATTCTTTTTAATCTCTAATATTATTTATTTTATGAAAAAATTGCTCCTTATTCCATTAACAAAGCAACAAAAATAATATTAGAAAACATAAAGTAACCTTATGAAGTGATGTGTCACCAATTTCAATGTAAACTAGCATTGTAACATGACATAATTCTCAATCTATTTTGTTGATGATAAACCAACCAATCAATTGATAATGATTAAGTTAATAATATTTTATTGTAATGCAACAAGATAGCACAAGACACTTTGTATGCATTTAAAGGAAGATTGGAACTATAGAATTTTGCCATATTCAAAAGTAGATGATTTTTTCAGCAATTTTTTGAGTACCATCACTTTAGAAGACTCAAACTAGCAATATACTTCAGCTGCACCCAAAAAAAATAAAAAACTAAAAGCAATATACTTCAGCAAAATTCAAGAAATACTTTTAGGATGCTCATGTTTACAAAAGTATTTAAATATTATTTGCTTACATTTGTCATGTGCTCTCGGCATTTGAGAAATGACCAATCACCAATTCCATAGCGACCATGAGCACCTCCATTTCTCATGCTGAAGTTCAAGGAGGACCCATCACTTTACAGTTGAACAAAACAAGAAATTTTGCAGTAAAATATGTTTCTTCGACTGACCTGCCTATAAGATATTCACCGAGAGGAAGAGTACCATTAACCCACTCAAGAACACCAGCGCTTGGAGTAAAAGGAACAACCTATTCCATTAAAAAAAACTCTCAACCATTTTAAGAATTCAGTCTCTTTCAACCTTAGGAAAGCAATGAAGTCATTTTCCTCCAAGAAAATTATTCAGATTAGTATTACATATAAGTTGGAAAGATTGCAAAACTCATGGGCACTGGGAGGCTTGGAGGATACAACAAAGGACTCCTCCAAGAACAAATGGTCAAGATTAACAATTTATAAAATAAACCAGAAAGAAAAAATAGTATGAGAGAAGAGACAATGTATACAAAAGTAGTACAATATAAAATGATAAAAATTGCATTTATAACCATTCAGTATGAACTGTTATGGAATTATATAAATGCTTCCAACCAGCAAAAGGATTTTTTTGTTTTGAATTTTCAGGCAGAGACATTCTGAGCAACATTTCATTTTTCAGTCAAAAATTTCTCTTCACATGTGTTCTGTAGCATATCATAGATTTTCAGGAAGCAATCTTTACGGTCCAAGGAAGAAGAATTATTAAGAAAAAACGACCCTAGGAACACGACCCTGCTGCAAAAGCATATTCGATTGAAGAGAAACAATTCTAACAAAAAGCCTTAAGTAATGAAAAATAAATAAACCCTAATCTTAGCATTTCCATTTTCCCTTGTTTTTAGCACTGCATAGCAGAAAATTACCTTAAAACCGTTTACTAACAACATATTCTGCACATGACAGTGTTATCAGTTACCAGCTAATCCCCAGCATCGGAGACCAATAACTTAAAAATGCAGAATATACCTTGTAGGTGCGTATTCCAAGCCTTCTTTTCCGGGTATCTTGATGGTTCCTCAAGAATGTGTTAACTAAACTGAAGAATTGTTCCATTACCTATCAAGAATTCAGAAGATTAACCGTCAAAGTAATGATACATATATGGGCATATTAAGATCCCAAAATATGTATCTGTTTCCCTCATGGCTCAAGAAAACTGCGAGCATCTCAAAGGATGAGATAACAAATTCTTATGCTATGACTAATATATACTGAAAGCTTTTACTTGGCCAAACCACCTTGTTAGCTAGCTAGATGGAAGGTATCAGTTTTGTTTTTGTTTATTTGCTTCTTTTTTTTGGAGGTCTCCAAGGGTAACCTTTCGGGTGTGAGACTAATCTCTTTCGGCATGGAGCGATACAGTTAGTATTTCTAGGGCTTGAGTGTTCTCCTTTAGGAGAGTAGAACCTTTCGGGTTGAGACTAATGCCTTTGGGCATGGAGCGATACAGTTAAGCCCTCCCTACAATTAGTGTTTCTAGGGCTTGAGTGTTCTCATTTGGGAGAGCAGTTTGCTTACCAATACTTCCAACCCCTTCTGGGTACAAAATATAAATTGCCAACTTTAGATGTTAATTTACTCTTGTTGAATTAGAAGGTTTTAGGTAGAGATGGAGGAAAAGAGAGAAATAAAGTGACAAATAATAAGATTGATATTGATTTGATATGGTGATGATGTGATTACAAAAGACAACCTAATAGTCCTATTTACAGTAAATATAGAATCCTAATCCTAATCAAATAGGGAAACAAATCATAACATATAAATAAGAAATAAATTCTAATAGATCATCTAGGATACTCTAAAATATTCTAAGATATAAAAAAGATAGGGAAAAGTGCATACACACCCCTTAAACTTTAACCCATTTGCAAATAGGCACCCTCAACTACTAATTCTTCCCCATTAATCATCAAACTATAAGAATGGGTAAAATTGGCCCTTCTCTTAACCCAAGGTTAAATGACTAATGGTGATGGAATCTGATCATTCATTCTTCTTAAATCTCAACCGTTGATTATTTTTATATTTATGTTTATTTTTGAATTCCTAAAAACAGAGAAAAAGAAGTCGAGCATTCTTTCTTCCCTAAATTTTCACACCATTCAGGTCTTCCCCAGATCTTGGGTGGCCATCATGTTGACATTTGACAATGGTGGAATGTGGAACCTGCGTTCGGAGCTTGCTGAGAATCGCTACGTAGGCCAACAACTCTACATTAGCGTTTTGTCCCCTAAACATTCTCCCAGGGATGAGTACAACCTTCCAAAAACCCAGCTTCTTCGTGGCATCCTCAAGGATTTGCCTAAGCCACCACCATACTCCACCTAGAGCAATTCCATTCTATCTATGCCATGCATATGAGATTAAGATCAAATCATGGATTAATTTGTTTGTCATGTGGTGGCAGATGTACTCTCAACCCTTTTTCTAATTTGCGAGCTCTTTTTCTTTGCATTTAAGAATTAAAAAATTAAAAATAAAAAAATAAAAAATAATCGATGGTTGAGATTTTAAAAAATAGACGGTTAGATTTTATCACCATTAGTCATTTAACCTTAGGTTAACAAAAGGGTCAATTTCACTAATTCTTATAGTTTGAGGATTAATGGAGAAAAATTAATAGTTGAGGGTACCTATTTGCAAACGGGTTAAAGTTTAAGGGGTGTGTATGCACTTTTCCCAAAAAGATATTATCAAATATATATCTGATTTTCTAACACTCCCCTTCAAGCTAAAGCTTATTAAGCTTTAAGCTTGTTATACAAAATCAATGCATTTCCCTTCAAATAAAAATAATAAAAACTGAGCTCCACAGAGATAATGGTTGGAAGGCAACTCAGGGATACTGAAGAGGCCAGAGAGAGTTGCTGGAAAGATAACTTAGCAAGATAGCTGGAATGGTCATCAGCCTGACAGAAATTTCTTGGCAAGCAATCTAGCAAAGCAACGCCCGAACTTCTTAAAACCGCATTTGGAAGCTTCAAAGAACTTTATCGGAAACCCAAATTATTTAAAATTTAAATTAAGGCAGACAACTACTTCCGGGACTGAGACGAGGCTAGTGCATCTGGGACAAGAGGCCAAGCCCAGTGCATCTGGGACAAAGAGCCAAGGTCAGTGCATCTGGGACAAAGACGGGCTAGTGTGAGTCATAACCAATATAAGTCAATCGTCGACGAAAATAGAAGTCACCACTAATATGATTCATTAGTGGGAAAGGAGTCACCACCGGAATGATCATCGGTGGGAAGAGAAGCCACTGGTATGATCCATTAGTGGAAAAGCTTTGCATGTAAAACACTGGAGAAGCAGATAATAGAACAGAGACATAGAAGTGAGCTTCCAATACAGAAAAACATAACCAAGAGAGCCAAACAGCCACATTGAGGTGGTTGCTGAAAAGTAGTCCGTTGAGGGAGGTGAGGACGGATTTGGAAATAGGGTTGGCCAGCAGTCCCAGCGAAGGAAACAGAGGCCGGAAAGGTGGTCGCACGCGCCGCCACGCGTTGTTGAAAGTGACACGCGTGCGGCTTTTGGGCAGAGACAACAATTACTCGTGAAGGCGCGAGCGCGACAGTGGTCGGCTTGGAGCAATTCCGAGACGACCAGACAGATCGGCGGCCGGCGACTCAGATGGTGTGGTTGTCAATCGGAAAAGGCGGCGTATAGTGTTTTACATGCCTTGGATTTTTTTGGCTGGAAAAATGACATAGTTGAGGAGAGAAAAATGAAAGGATGTTTTTTTTTTTTTTTTTTTTTTTGGCTGAGAAGATAGTTAGAGTTGCTTCATACTTAGGAACTCGGGAGTGAAATAGTAATGGAACAGGTCACGGAAGATGATATCACTCTGATACCATGTTGAATTGAAAGGTTTTAGTTAGAGAAGGAGGAAAAGAGAGAAATAAAGTGACAAATAACAAGATTGATATTGATTTGATATGGTGATGATGTGATTACAATTGACAACCTAATAGTTCTATTTATAGTAAATGTAGAATCTTAATCCTAATCAAATAGGAAAACAAATCATAACCTATAAATAAGAAATAAATCCTAAGAGATCATCTAGGATAATCTAAAATATTCTAAGATATAAAAAAAGATACTATCAAATACTATCAGTTAGGCCCAAACCCAAATTCTAAGATGGTATCAGAGCCTATCCGAGATCCGTTGGGCCACCCACAGATGTCCAGTCCTGGGCATAAGGGGGGTGTTGGAGTCAGGGACGGATCCAGAAATTTTGGTCAGTGGGGCAAAAAATAATCTATAAATATTTTTTCTAAAAAAAAAATATTATAAATATGTATAAGCGATAAAAAAACTGATATTAAATAGAAAAGATATGATATGATCCGATTTAAAAGTGAAACATACATCAATATGTGAGAAATAAGAAGCAATTCATCAAATAAAATATGATAGATTACAAAAGTAATTTTTGCTCTTACCAAAAGTTAGGTAATAAGTTAACATGTGGGGGCAATCTAATTTTTTTGTGGGGGCAAAATCAAAATTATTAAAGGATTTAATTGGTATACACTGTCAGTGTAAAGATTTTTTACACTGTCAACCAATCAGAACTTGCCAAATAAGCTAAAATGTTTGACTCTTATCCTAACTGCCTCAAAAGTCACTCATACCATGATTTCTGATTGGTTGACAGTGTAAAAAACTTTACACTAACGGTGCATAACAATTAAACTCATTATCAAATACTCTAATTTTAAAAAAAATTTGCCTAGTGGGGGCAATTGCCCCCATTTCATTAACTGTAGATCCGTCCCTGGTTGGAGTCCCACATTGGATAGTGATATAGCCTGAATAGTGCTTATAAGTGAGGGACAACCCTCACCCTATGAGCTAAATTTTGGGGTTGAGTTAGGCCCAAACCCAAATTCTAAAAACTCTAATATTAAAATTAACAGAAAAGAAGGCTTATAAAGATAACATAGTTCATACGGCATCTTGTCTTAGGTCATCATTTCCAGATTTTGCAAGTTGCCGATATCTGCAACCATCAGAACCCAAGCATTCAACCACTTTTGGAGCATTTATACCATTCATTATCCTGTACCTCAAACCAACATAAAGTAGATTTAAGCATCAAGCATTGCTTGCTATGAGAAAATTGTCTCTAAATGCTATAAATGATTGAGACATACATTACTGAATCTGCTAATCCTTTGAAATAAGGAAAAGTTCCTTCATGATACTGACAACTATGATCAATTGCAACAGTAGCTGTCACTACAGGCACCTGAATGTCCAAAGTGAATGCAAAAAAAAAAAAGGTTAGCACAGATATAGCTATAAAAAAGGGAAGATATAGCAAATTTAGCACACCAAATGTCGATATCAGGCGCACAAAATTTAGGCGGTGCTTATTAGGAAATGCATATATTGCCCGACAAGAAAAAAATATGCCAAAGAATAATCAGTTTAAATTAGTACCTTATGTAGAGTTAGCAAATGGAAATCTATACTATATAAAGAAGTTAAGGCCACTGAGACAAACTTTTGACAAGTGTCACTTGGAAAGTGATACTTGAAAAATGATAAATGAAAATTTAATGTATTGAAGAAAACAGATGATGAAAATGCATGAGATTTTATTAATATCGAATAATATAAAGTGTAACTTAGAAAGTGATGATTCAAAAAAGACTAATGAAAGTTTAATACAAGCCCAAAGCAGCCTTACAAGTTCTAGCGCTGGGAGATTACGCAAGTCCCTCGGTAGTGTAACCCTTTTATTGGTATCCTGCATAAAGAATTCAATCATAAAGAATTCAGATTACTTCAAAAGCCGATGATAGAAATTTATCCTGAAATAAATTTAGGATCACAAGTAAGAATGGATAGGAAATACAGAAATAACTATGTACCTCTCTCTTTGTTTCCATCTCAGCAAGTTTGATATAAATCTCCACCATTTGCTTCATCTATGTATGAAACACAAAACATTGTTATGATAGTTGACTGGGAACCAGACCTAACAGAGAAGAAAATATCAATCAAAAGAAAAAATGATGTTACTTGTCGAATGATAGGTCCGTGATAAGATGACAACTCATTTAGAAGATTTTCTGCTGCAAGCTTTTTGTCCATATCAACAACAAATGAACTTCTACTACGCTGATTGCCCTTGATACGGTCACCATTTGCCAGAGCCAGAAGCTAAGTAAAAACAAATAATGAAAATATTTTTTCACCAGATGATTAATGTTAGAAGTAATGCATAAAAAAAGTAAAAGAAAAGGTAAATATACAATTTTGCATTGGAAAACAATATAACCGGATAGAACAAAGTTGTTTTATATTTCCCTCAATCATATATGTAGAATCACAAATTTTACATTTCACAATGAAATAAAATAGAATTGAAATGGCATGCAACACAACTGCTTTATGGCTGAGAAAAGGTTGAGAAAAGGTAAGACTTGCATACTTGAAGTATTGTATGGTATGGATGATTAATGGCCATTTTCTTCACTAGACAAACCAAAGCAAACTGCATGGTCCATGTTTATATTAAATAAAGGAAAAAAAAAAAATGAAAAACATTTAAAGGAAGCTTATAAAACTGGGGGAAGCCAGAACCTGGAAATTATGAGGTCCCGGACCATCCTTTGAGCTTCCCATTCTAGAAGCGATTTGGTACACTAAAGGTATAAATTTGAAAGATTGAACCTACAAACACATTCAAATGCACTCAAAATACAAAACCCATGAGTACAGTCTTAAAAAATGAAAAATAGAATGCAAATCAGGAAAAATTATTGCCAATGCTTTACTGCATACCTCATCGATAGTGCTCAGCATGCTATCTACAATATTTTTTCGAGACGAAAGACTGAACCACAACGAAACTATTCGAAACACCTGAAAGCAAATGAACATGTCCAAGGAAAACAGATCACCTTGCAATGCGTACAATGTCTACATATAGTGTGTAAATATGAATCATTTAGTGGCAAGGGAAACTAGTAGTAATTCCATACCACTCTCACATCATATTTGTTGCCTATGACTAAACAACGTTTGTATCCCTCCAGTGCCAAACTAAGAAATTTGTCCCGGTCATCCTGAGATGTTGAAAGGCAGCGAAAAATTACATACATTTACCACATCTTATAGTTAAGGGGTTGGGATAAGCATAAGGGAAAAATGCAGTTTATCTATCAATTAGAAACAGATAAAAATGCATAAGGGATTTAATATAATATATTCATCAGACCCTGTAATTTTGTTGTGCATAAAATTACATAAAAATTCCTTCCTAACTGATCAAACAAAAGAAATACCTGTAATTTCTGGGCTTCTTCCTTGTCCATAGCTACTTGCTTTTGCAGTTCTTGGATTTTCATGGAGTAGTCAGTTTTCTCCCCCTAAATTATGTACTAAATGAGTTAGACCATCAGGCAACCAATCCGGGAAAAAAAAGAATAATGTTATTTGTACACCTGGATTCTGGACATCGGGATGACACCTGCTACACTTGGTTAATTCAATTCAAATACGTGGTTAATTACGTTCAGTAGATAGTTAACGACGAATTGTGATCTCTTGTAATATTAACCAAGTTCAAGACACCATTAATCATGATTGTGAACACTATGAACCAAGTTCGAATGTGTACAAAAAAATAATATGCATCCATGTAGGATGCATGGTTAGTTAATTACATGGTTAACGCAGTTTAAATACGTGGTTAATTACGTTCAGTGGATGGTTAATGGATGTAACAAGGGGTCACAACTCATTAACAATCCACTGAACGTAATTAACCACGTATTTGAACTGCATTAACCATGATTTTCAGGTTCAAATGCGTGGTTAATTACGTTCATTGAACGCAGCTCAACACCTGAAAATCGTGGTTAATACAGTTCAAATATGTGGTTAATTACGTTCAGTGGATGGTTAATGAGTTGCGACCCCTTTTTATATCCATTAACCATCCACTGAACGTAATTAACCACGTATTTGAATTGCGTTAACCATGTAAAGCAGATGTCACCCAGGTGTCCAGAATCCAGGTGTACAAATAACATTACTCGGAAAAAAAAATATCAGTAACTACCTTTGTCGAACTCCTTAACCTTTTTATGAGTGCTTCCAACTCTACGGTCTGCAGAATCAACAATATCATAATCATAATTCATAAGTAATCATTTAGTGTGTTTGGATCAGCTGTGAAAATTCGATTATTTCAATAATCGATTATATGGATAATCGATTATTGTTATAATCGATTATAATAGAATTAGTTTTATGTTTGGATGTGTTTGCTGAAAAGCGATTATAAGATAATCTATTTCGTTTGGGTTGTGTAAAAAAATCACTTATATATAATTAATTACTAAAAAAGGTATGAAGTTATTTGCATAATTTAATAATATTTGTTTGGTAGTTAGTTTTGCAGGGGTGAAATAGGAAGAATGTTATTGGTTTCAAAATAATCTAACAACTTTTTAAATAAGCTTCAACTTTTAGTTTCTCTAAAAACAACTTTTTTCTCATATAAACAGCTGTTTTGAAATTTAATCAGTTTACCCAAATATACCAGCTTCTACTGAAAAACAGCTTTTACCATGAAAAATAGCTGTTTGGGTAAGATCAAACACTCGCTTAATGTCACCAATAATTCTATTATTCTATGATTGTCCTCAGTATGTTAGTTCAAATAAGTGAGTTAGGTACCTTATGTTTCCTTAAGCGCATTGCTGCTTGCCACTCATTAGAGTTAAGTCTTTCTTCATGGCTCCTAAATAGAGCATCAGCATAGTGTGCAAGATGAAAATGAGATTGACATTTACTTTCCATGGCCTTCTTGGTTGTAGTGGTCACATCCTCAGCAACAGAGACTGCAGGTTTCAAATACTTATCCAAAATTGTTCTTGAGCTGCAATTTACACCGAAACTAGAAGAATAAGTATTCAGTGAATAAGGCAAAAAAGAAAGTATACGATTAAAATGTTACACAGAATGAAGCAACCCATAACTTGCTAGATCTGGTTTCTGCCAGCCACCTCCCAATCAACCGATATACATCTGAAGTCTCCTCATTAGAATGATAATTTTGTGATATATATATTGCAAGGTTGATAGCCACCTCATGTTGACCTTGAGCGCGGAAAAGCTTTGCTTCTTCAAGCTGCCATCAAGAAGCGACAACACATAGGTATACTTGGCAAGGTTGATAGCCATAATACTACTGCTGACTCATTTTTAATGAATGCCAAAGCAAGTAGCTGAAAAAACAAGCATATGTAATGGCAATCCACCAGCAGCTTTCGAAACTACAATTTGTTGCATTAATTTATATTATTTAACAATATTATAATGGACAACAATTGCATTCTCACTGGACATCAATTCCATTTCACCAAGCCAACCTGATCTTATGAAGCATATAGCATAATAGTTTAGTAAAAAAGATATTCCGGCATAACAAAAACAAGTCTAATGTGCCTTGCTAGTCAAGCTTGACATATAATCATATTTCAAAATCGTCCTCATCAGTAGGTAAAGTTGTAGTTAATTGAATTCATGCTCCAGTAGAAAAAACACTAAATCAATATTCTGAAATTTGATGTTAGGAAAATAGCAGCTACTGTCTATAGTTTAGATACAAACACACACATAGTAGCTCCCTCACCCTTCCTAGCCAATATAAGGATGAGCATTGCCCTTTGGTCTCAACAGAAAGGAACTTAAACTCATGCAAAGCAGCAGCTGCTTGAGAGAACCTGGATCCCTGTAAAACAGAGAATAGCATATAAGAAAAATAAACTGGGATTGGATCATGAATTCATGATAATTTTTAAGGATCAACACTACTAAAAGCTTAAATTGTTAGCTGGAGACCAATAATAATTTTATATCTATAACCCAACCACACAGTCGAGCAATGAGCTTGAAGTGGAAACAAACAATGCACAGGCCAACTTTATGTGCTGAAATTTAATTTTATTTAGAAAGAGGGCAGCAAAGATAGAGGCCCAGGATAGACTTTATATCTCTAACAGTACCTTACGAAGTGTGGAGGCAGATTGCAGAAGGTGTTGCAGCATACAATCTCTACAACTTAAAATTTGAAGTAGAACTCGTCGAAATGCTATGAATGGTTCTAGCAAATTCATATGCAGTTGCATCCTTTGCAAAATTGAGCACCAATCCATATCCAGCCATGACAACTAGTTGACAATAAAAGCAATGCAAGGATCAAAATCTATGAAAAGACTTAGCCAAAAGAACTTAGTAATCATTGTCTGAATTTGAAATTACATTTTATATAGTGAAAATAAAGTTTCTGCCATGCTGTTGCAGGACTCAGTCTCAGATATACTTAATACCTGTTCAACGGAAGGTATCACAGGCTCAA
Source organism: Ammopiptanthus mongolicus (assembly GCA_039655645.1). Lineage (NCBI taxonomy): Eukaryota > Viridiplantae > Streptophyta > Magnoliopsida > Fabales > Fabaceae > Ammopiptanthus > Ammopiptanthus mongolicus. The sequence goes on from CM077345.1 coordinate 77,796,153, forward strand.
GAGACACTTTTTGCTTCTGCAGACAGAACTTTGTGCCATGATCTTCACAAGTCCTCCAGCGTAAATCCCAAGCCATGCCAAGATGATAAAGCATCTGCCAAAAAGATCATAATATGGGAGATAAAAGGAAACCAGCCTCACCATTTTTATTTGTTTAAATAAATATGTAAGCATCAAATCTTCTTTTTGAATCAAAATGTTCTTCAAGATTCAAATTCTATAAATCCCTAGTGCTAATAATGTTGCTTATAAATTTAAGTAACTTCAATTAAAGTACCTAAGCATATCTACGAATTATTTCTGTTTGTGACAAGCAAAGGCACAAGAAAGTTAATTGCTAGAGGAAGGAAGCTGATATCTTCTAAGATCTAGTTATTTGGCAACTACAAAAAAGTCGAAACTCATTCTGACATTGGAATTTAATAGGATTAATACAAATGACTTGCTGCATACTAGTAGACATCACATGGCTCTCGGCAGATTTGTGAGTTATGGGCAGATCTTGTTTAGACACAGTAGCCCAGCATTTTAAGGTGGCAACTTGCTTATGGAATAATTCGTTTATGTTACGTTCTTAATGATGGTGAATAATCGGTACGTCCTTTCACTCTGGTGCAGTTTCTCACCAAGTACTTCCATGGATTTAGCAGAAATAAGGAGGATATGATTTTATGTCAGTATATGGCCTTTCCAGTTCTCTGCTATTTGGTTGGATAGGAATAAATGCTGGCCTAGTGCACGAGGCTCCCACTTGGTGGGGTCAAGGGAGGATAGATGTGCGCAACCTTACCACCGCAAGTGAAGAGGTTGTTTTTACGATTTGAAACCCTGACCTTCAGGTCAGAAGGCAACAACCCTATCGTTGAGCCAAGGCTCACCCTCATTTGGCTGGATAGGAATATACATGCGATTTTAGGGTTGTCTCTTTTCGCTTAAATTTGTTATCCAATAGGGATTGTGCTCTTGGCTTCTCTTTGGTGCTTAGCCCATGGTTGTTTAAAGGGATCTTTTGTAACTGACATGGAAAGAGGATGGACTGCTTATTTGCATTTTTTAGTCACTTTGCCTCACTGTCTCCTTTTCTTTTTAAGAAAATTACTCATCTAATTTCCATATGGAATATACGCAACACATATCATATTGATGTAGGATGTTGGACACCATCCACATTAACTGAGTGCATGCATCTACCATCCACCCTCCACATTAACTTAAGAAGTAAACAATTGTTATTATTAGATTCATGTATTTCCTAGTTCATGTACTTAGGGAATAACCACCACATTTATTTGTCTTGTAAATACATGTTGCAATTAATATTCCAAGTGTATAAAATCAAACACCATTTATTGTGTGGATTAACACAAGCAATTCAGAAAATATATCCTTTGTTTCTCTCTTCCGACTTGGTATCAGAGCTCCTGATCTAGGAGTCTCTGCTTCCGCGTCAAACAGCGAGCTGCCTTCATTGCAGTTCCAACAACTTCATTGTGCTTTGTATCCAGAACCTTCATTGCAGTCCACTCCTTCTTCTTTGACCCATTCCTCAAATTGACTATATCACCCAAAACCAACCACCAACCACCACAGAAAGCTCCAATCGGCCAGACCTAGAAACCCCACATCCGGAAACTGCTGCACACGCCTCCACACGCGCCTACCCCTACCGGTGCATGAGCCCCACACGCAACCTTCCCAGCCACTGTTCAACGTCACGCCAATCCAGTTCAGCTCGTTGGCTATTCCTTGTCCTGTTTCACCTATCAGAAATCTGAACTGCCTTTTTATTCATACCCCTCATATTGACCGTAAACCATCTTCTCTATTACTGCCTTAAATTGAAAACCATCTCTCTTACTTCACTAGCCTTCATTGATGATTGTATTTGCCACTACAACTACTGCCTTCATTGCAGCCTGTATTTCTTACTTCACGCCTTCATCACACTCTTGGTTGATACCACGTTGAAGCATCATGTCTCACACTGATATTACCAACATCTCAGCTATCACACACTACTCCAGTAAGCAGTCTCACACTTATTCTCATGTTGTAAATGGTAAGAATCTATATTCTTTATTCTCTCATGCTTCTGGTACTGTCCATGAGGATTCTTGGATTATTGATTCTGGTGTCACCGATCACTTGACCTTTTGTTCTTCCTATTTTTCATCATATCAGATTCCCGTTGGTAATCATCACATAACTGTAGCTGATGGCTCTCATACATCAGTTGCGGGTTTTGGTAATGTTAAACTTAGCCCTTTCCTAAATTTGCAAGATGTGCTTCATGTTCCTAAACTTTTATGTAACCTTTTTATACATAGACTTACCAAAGGCCTTAATTGTGTAGTAACTTTTTCCCATCTCATTGTGTATTCCAGAACCTTGTCACGGGGAAGACGATGGAGTTGCTAAGGAACAGGGAGGGTTGTACTAGCTTGAGATGCTAGCTTCATGTGGATTTGGTGTGAAGTTGCAACATTCTTGTCATCAATCCAAGTCTTGTGCCTCCCAAATATGGCTCTAACATAAACATCTTGGGCATCCCCTATTTACTTTTCTAATGTCCATGTTTCCTTCGTTGCTTTTGAAAGAACCAGTTGAATCCTTTAGTTGAGATGTTTGTCAATTTTACAATCGGACAAGTTTTCCTTCAAGTGCTAATAAAAGTGAGGACCCATTTCCATCCATACTGATGTTTGGGGTCTTGCTACCATCCCTAATATTTCTGGTGCAAAATGGTTTGTGTCGTTCATTGATAATTGCACTCGTGTCACTTGGTTGTTTGTGATAAAAGATAAACCTGAAGTGAACAAATTATTTACTCAATTTTATCATATGATTCATACTCATTTTGGAAAAACTATTAAATGTCTGAGGTCTGATAATGGTAGGGAATATGTGAATCAAAATCTTTCTACCTTTCTTAAAGAGCGAGGTGTTATCCATGAACTCACATGTGTTGATACTCCTCAACAAATAGGTTTGCTGAAAGAAAAAACAATCACTTGCTTGAAATGACTAGAGCATGTTATTGCAAATGTTAGTTTTGAAGTCATATTAGGGGGAAGCTGTTTTAACTGTTACTTATATAATAAATAGAACAATACCTTCTAGGGTCTTACATCTTCTACAAGGTCTTGAATCTTGTGTCTTTGATTGTGTTGTTTTTGTTGTCACTTCTTTGTCATAGTCTTTATTGATGACATCCTCATCCATTCGAAGTCTGAGATGGAACAAGAAGAGCATCTGAGGATAGCTCTTGGGACCTTGAGGGAACATCAATTGTATGCCAAGTTCTCCAAGTGTGAGTTCTGGTTGTCCGAGGTTGCTTTCTTGGGCCATGTGGGGTTCAAGGCCTTCTAATGTGACTGAGATACAAAGCTTCTTGGGTTTGGCCGGTTACTACCGTCAATTCATTGAAAACTCCTCTCGGTTGGCGGCTCCTTTAACTATACTCACTCAGAAGGGAGTGAGGTTTGAGTGGGGACCCAGATACGAGGACAATTTTCAAAAGCTATAGGGTAAGTTGACCATGGCATCAGTCATAGTTGTACCCTCAGGCGAGGGAAATTATGTGGTTTACAGTGATGCTCCCATATCGGTTGGGGATGTGTGCTCATGTAGCACGTGAGGGTGATAACGTATGCCCCACGTCAGTTAAAGAGGCATGAGGTGAATGATCCCGACCATGATTTTGAGTTGGAGGTGGTAGGTTTTGCCTTGAAAATTTGGCGACATTGGCTTTGTTAGGTGAAAACTAGCTGATAGTGAATAAGGTTATAACTGATAGCAGATAAGCTAACTAATAGCTAATAGCGGATAAGCTAGCAAATTGGATTTGAACTGTTTTAAAATTAGCGGTTGAACTAACTGATAAATATAAAATGACATCAAAGAATATGTTTACATGCTTTTTTAAGTAAATTATATATATATATATATATATATATATATATATATATATATGTTATTTCTTTTAAAATAATTATCACTTTTAATATTTTTAATTTATTTTAAATTATTTATCCTCTTAAAAACTAAAATGTTAGTTTTTTAATTTTATTTTTACTTTTATATAATTATTTATAAAAAAAATTTTATAGGCAAAAATATATTCTCTACTATTTTTTATCCTAAATAAATATCTAGTTAGTAGTTAGTGAAATTAGTCCTTAAATATATATTTTGCTAAAATAGTAAGGATAACGGATAAAGGAGGAATTTAATTAAAATACTAAAGATAAAAATGAGAACAAATTAACAAGGTATAAGCTATAAGCTTAAACACTATTTCAGGTAGCGTCTGGAAAAACGCTGTAAGCTAGTCAAAAAAACATTTACCAAACACCTCTACAAGTTTGTAGCCGGTAGCGGTTCGGCCTTGCCAAACAGAGCCATTATCTACATAGCGAAGCTTTTGAGATTTGCACGAATCACAAGATCTTGAAATACATTCTCGATCAAAAGGACTTGAACCTACGACTACGAAGATGGTTAGAACTACTCAAAGACTATGATTGTACTATTTTTTACCACCCCGATAAGGCTGACATTGTGGACAATGCCTTAAGTAGGAAGTCTATGGATAGCCTGGCTCATATGGAGGAAAGTAGGCGAGGAATCGCCAAGTAATGTCACCTACGGTGAATTCACTAGTGACCTTTGAGGTAACTACTAGAGTGGCATTAGTGGCTCATGTGGGGGTTAAACCTAATTTGCTTAAAGGGATTGAGGCATGCCAGCACAAGGATTCAGAGGTTTGCAAAATCCGGGATAAGGTAGTAACCGAGGGTTGTGAGGGCTACAGGATAGATAAGCATGGCTTGTTACAGTTTCAAAACCGTATGGTTGTAACGTTGGGGGCTAGGATATCGACTGAATTTTTTTAGGTCCTCTAGCCTGAACTTAACAAAAAAGGCAACACCAGGCTAAGGCAAATCAGAGATTTCGCTCAAGGATTGAATTACCCTTGTTAAGGTTCGTCTCTCCAGCATTCCTCTCTACTACCTAATTGATCCAACGTAAACCCAATGCCATTGTCCAGCCAGTGTCACACCAACAACCACCATTGCAAGAGCAACAACCTCCACAGCCAAGCTTCTACTATTCAAGTCACTAAACCCAAGCCGTCGAACCACCACACCTCAGCCATGAACTCATGTCAAAATACAACCACCACGTCGCCAGAACCATCGCCACTGATCTCCACCCCAGCGGTTGTTCGCCGCTACTCACGCCATTAGAAGTTGAATCCCACCTCCTCACCAAACCACACCCCAACAAGCCACCATCAACAAAGCCACTAACCCATCTGCGAATTAGCCACAGAACAATGGCCAAACACCATAGGGTTAGAATTAGGGTTTGAGGGGAGGAATATTTATGGGGTTTGGGGAGGGTAACAATCAAGGGTATGATGTTCTAAAATTGACTTGTTTTTAAAGATGACGGAAAAAAGGACATAAGAGTCAATTCGCACATTTTGCAAACATTGGAGATTGTGTTACACATTTTTACACATCAGTGACTAAGTCACACATGGCCAATAGATCAGGGGGATAAGGAGCATTTTGCCCTTGTTTTCTGTTTTGTTCCTTCCTTTAGTAGGATTCTGTATCATTCCTTTTTGTAATTGTTCTTCATTTTAATCAACTTTTAAAAAAAAAAAAAATACCCAAAGGTCAGGAGACAGCCTCATTTGGCCTATATTTAAAGGTCTTGCTAAGTACAGCTGTATGAATGTAGACTCCAACTTTAGAGGGTGCCTCAGCGTCCATAAAACTAGTAAAAACAACCTTTTGACAGCATGGCTTATGAATTGGAAAGAATATTACTGAGCAACAGAACCATAAGAATCCAAGGACCACGACTTGTCTTAAACGGGTTGACCTGAAAACATTGATATTCATCCCAACCTAATTAAGTAGGCTAGAAACTACATGTGTTCACAGATGGTGCTAGGAAACATAAATGTAGTGGCAATATAAATCATGGTAAGGATCTAACAATTGGATAAATGAGTACCTGGAGTTTGGTGATAGTCAAGTAAATGTACTCGGTGCTCTCTTCACTTGCATGAGAAACAGACCAGACAAGCTCCTAGAACACATTAAACATTTGTAATTGCATAAAGTCTTCAAGCACGTCAACAAAATTTGGGAAACAAATATTACCTGCTTTGAATCTCTTAGTTTTTGCTGGAAATCACTCAAATCGCCCTCCTGGAGTGCCCTTAAACAACTGAATATAACAATAATTAGATGCAGTTTTCAAGAAAAAGACATGCTTTCTAAAGTTAAATGTTGACTTTCATTCCTAATTGACTAGTGAAGTGCACTGCATAGATCTTTAAGTTACCAGATACAAACACATTCTTTACCACCTAAAACAAATAAATATAAACAAACATACGGGGTAGTTAAAAAGTTTGTCAATGTCTTCTACCTAACAGTTCTATTTTAAAAGATACACCTTATGCTTACATTAATAGTTATTCATCATAAATAATCGACCATGGGCACACAATGCCACCTACTTACCAGTATGAATACATGTGAACTATCATATAATACTTTCAGTTACGATGGTTTGCTTGTAAATTAGATAGAATAAAATTTCATTCAGAAAAGGAAGATTCTTAGAGAGTTTTGACTGTGCAGCACTATGATTAATTGGAAAATCATGGGCTTTTCCTCTTCAAACCTCATCAGTCATTATTTTCTATTAACTTTCCATCTGAAAAAGAATACGGAAAATTACAAAAGGAAAAAAAGGATTTCTTGTTAAAAATAAAGATTTAGGAAAAATTACCCACTTGACAGGTCAATGATATTCAGAGATTGTTTAATGACTAACAATTTTTTGCTAAAATGGACATATTTTACTAAATATTTCAACAAAATCTAAAACCAAAAGATTGAACAATTGAGCACTGGATTCTAAACTAAAATCAACATGAGAACAAATCTAAACCATATTACCTGTGCAAAGTTTGATTGAAATGATCATATTTGATATTCAGAGTAGAAGGAGGGAAACTAGCTCCTATACATGGTAATGAGAAATCCCAGTTCCCAGCACGCCAGGCAGACTCATACTGCAATTCAGCAAACTCTAAATCATGCTGAAGCTGGTCCTTGCTTGATGTCAACCCTTGGCAATACAAGTCAAGCACATGGGTGCAACCAATCTGCTGCAATGATCTAATCAACCCTTTGTAAGGTCTACTCTGCCTCATCTCATCTACCTCCGAGGCGAAAGATGAAGGATTTGCTGCTCCAGTTTGTTCCAACGATAAACTCCTAGAACTGCCATCCTTCTGTACTGAGACACCTGATCGCACTTGCAAGTCATAATACTCGAGGGCCTTTCCCCAGTTTCCCTCATGCTCCATCGTGATTACTTGTGAAGTCAACTATTATTTACACCAACCCATATGAAAAGAAAATCAGAAAGAATGACAACAAACCAAAACATATACCAGTGAAATAACATTCGTGAGCCTAAATCCACAAAGAAACAAGAAAAAACTATCCTATCCCAAAGAAGATTTCCTCCAAAATGATAGATAAGGCCTGATAATCTGTCACCTCATCCCACTGTTATTTATTCCAACATTGTTGGCTCATTGAATCAGATATATTTGTTTGGTATTTTTCATTACTGGAAATACGAAAAAGTTATGTTTTTTTTTTTTTCCATCAAAATTCAAACCTCGTCTGTTGGGAGGGTGGGAAGTGAAAGGCATGCATTTTTTACCAAGTGTATAATTATATCAGCGGCTAAGTGTTTTTCTCACTTAAGCATTTCCACAAATCTTACTCTCCAAGTCTATCAATCTTTTCAAGTAATCAAGTAAAACTACTAAAATGAAGGATTATGCCGACTAACCTTGTGAGATTGAAGGATTCCATATAAGCTATCAGGTTCATTGATTCTAGTGACTGCTGAGACAAGTATTTCAATATGATCTGGCAACTGATGTGCAGAATTCAATTAAATGAAAAGATGTAAATTAGTTACAGACATGAATATGAACCTAGGCAATCTCCATTAACTACATGTACATGCCAAAGGTCCATTGGTATAAAAACTGAATGGCTTGAACTAGTACAACATATAATATAATCCAATTAAGGTGAAAAATCAGCATGAGATATAAAAATATTCAATAAACTTACCATTTCGTTGTGGGAGAAATCTGGATCACCAACTGTCAAATCTTTAAAATGCTCCTCGCACCAATGTTCCACATACATCACTGAAGTAAAATATGACCCACAACTCTAAAAAGAAGCACATAAAATCAAAATTTACGAAAACAAAAACAAGAGGAAAAGAAAAAGATAATATAGGAACCTAAATTCAAAACTGAAGAGAAAGAGAGAGAAATGAAGTACAATCTGCCACTTACAACTGCTGACTTTGCGACAAGAAGATAATCAATGGAAAGCCAATACACCTTGGAAGATAAAAGCAAAAAAATAAACTGAGTTAAATTAAAAAACAAACCAGTACATTGTTTTCCAAAATTTAAAAGTCTTAAGACAACAATGAATGCTATGAAAGAGAAAAAGCAAGGAAGATGATACTTTCTCCCATGAGGATGGTGACTTTGCTGAGGAACTTGAAACAACAGCAGATTCTCTTGCCTTTGCAGGATTATACCGGGTTTTTGAGCCATAACTTGAAGGTCTTGAATTCTGCATAACAAAACCACAGTTATAATTGTTCCCCTACCTTTCCCCTCTATTTTAGCCAAACACCAAAGCAACATATTGAAATATTATATTCAGTAAAACTTAACTTGGGATATATGCTTAAGGAGTAAATCATCTAGACTAGTGAAAAATGTAGATAAAGCCATAAACCATTATAGGGAAAAAAATTATGCTGATAAGTATTAAAGTCCCACATCAGTTACACATGTGAGTAAAAAACCATTTATAATGACTTGACAACCCTCCTCCTCCTATGAGCTAGCTTCTGGGATAGAGTTAGGTTAGGCCCAGTTATTCTAATATGGTATTAGAGCCTATCCCGATGTTGGGCCACTCGCAGATGTCCATTCATGCAAACTTCACGTTTTAGATGGCCAGTCTTGGGTATGAGAGGAGTGTTATACGTTAAAATCCCATATCGATTAAGCATGTGAGTAAAGAACCAATTATAACGACAAGGGCAACCCTCCCCCCAAGAGCTAGCCTTTGGGATGGAGTTAGGCCCAATTGTTCTAATATTGTGTTAAGTGTTAACGTCCCACATCAGTAGCACATGTGAGTAATGAACCATTTATAATAACATGGGCATCCTTCCTCTATGGGCTAGCTTTTGGGGTGGTGTTAGGCACAATTTTTCTAATAACAAATTTGACGTAGCAGTGAATTAAGATGGAGCTATCCAGAAAACACCAACATCTCATCATCTAATTAGTTAAACATTAGAATAAATAGGCCTAACTCCACTCAAAAGCTAGCTCATAGGGGGTGGGTTTCTCAAGTCATTACAAAATTGGAATCAAAAGATATTGCTAATGAATTATAACAAAGTTGTCCCATTGTATGATAAAACCTACATTGCTGCGAATTAAAAAGGAGCTATCCATAGAAGGAAAAATAACTCTCCTCACTGTTTATATGGATGATATTACTCTACAAAGGTTATACCAAGTATCACCTTCGACAACTAAAGTTCAAAGCTGAGAATGATCAATATCTACTCCCATCTTGAGGGGGCATGAAGATTATGGTTGATACTGGTTAGGCAATCAGGATCAATTAGAAACTATTGTGATTGGTTCAGATTTTGGATTTATTATAGCTGATACTCTGATTTAGGAATTATTGTGACAGATTTTTTAGGATCGTCATTATTTACTAAATTAGATAGGCTGTTTACTCTCTATTGCAAATTTATTTTGTAAACACAACTTAAAGAACTTCGATTCGAGGAGATTATGCAAATGACATTCATATGTCACAATCAAATTGCTTTGCTTATCGCCTCTAATCTAGTTTTTCATGAGAGGGCTGCGGGCCAAATAAATCGAGGTAGACTGTCACTTTATTAGGGAAAAGATCCTATGTGGAGATATTATTACTAGCTTTGTCAATTCTAATGATCAACTGGCGGATATTCTCACAAAACCCTTGAGAGGTCCTCGTGAAAGTTATTTGAGTGACAAGCTTTGTGCATATGATCTATATGCTTGAGGGATTGTTTGAAACTTGAGTTATTAATTACTGTATTATAGCTTATTGTATAGTAGATGTCCCACACCGAGAAGTTAGAATACATGTGAGTACTGACTTATTATACGCACACACACGCACATATATATAGCCACCGTCATGAAATTCAACACAGTTTTCAACATCATGTCTCTCTTTTCCCTTCTCTTTTAATCTCAACAGTAGCCATCAGATAATAAGTATACAGGCATCTAACCATAAGTGAATAAAACTACCACAGTTTGAGGATATATAGACAGTATCTAGCTGGGTGATGGACCAAAGTAAAATATTAGATTCTTTTTATTTTTATAACAAAAGAAATATTATTAGATGAGAAGAAAAGAGTACACAAGAAGAGGATAAGACATTCTCACAAAAAACAAAAAGAAACAACAAAATACTAGGTGACAGAGCCATGCAACAAAGCATGTAAATCCCTCTACATGTCTACCAAAGAAACTCCACTAAAAAACCCAATTCTGAACCTCAATTATAACACCATCACCAGTTGACAACAGTAAATTTCACTTGTTTGTTTTAAATGTGGACCTAATCTAAAAAGATGCAAGCAATAGATGCATGCATACTTGGCACATCAACAAAATAAAGGCAAAACCACTTAAACAATAAGTCAAGGAAAATAAAGGTTTTCAGAAGTACGAACAAAAGGGATAAAATATAATCAATAAACATAGAACATTTGAATTCTATTCACCTTCGACATTTCACGCCTGGATGGCACAAATGAAGATCTATCCATGACATGACATATACGAAGTTCATTAAGGCACTTTAACACCACTTGAATCGATTTGGTCAACTTATTTGACTCTGTAAATATATGCTCCTTCAACTACAAATTCAACATAAAATGCATCAAAACTTTGCTTATCTGAAGTACATGTAGTAGTAATAATAATAATAATAATAATAATAATAATAATAATAATAACAGAGAGAGGAGGGGCAGAGTTTCCAGCTTTAGATTACAACCTGCAGACAAAATAGTTTGTGAAGATCAATCTCCAGATCCTTCCTTGCAGCGATGTTGACAAAAATACTTGGCAAAAGAAGCTCAGCAACTTCAGCTTTAAACAGTACAATATCTTGACATAATCTGGAAATACAATGTTCTATGAAAATGAGAGAGTGAAAAAGGAAGAGAAAACATTATACAGGCTTGCTAGTTGCTAAAAACTAACGATATTTTCACTCTTAACATTTAAATAGTTAGATAGGCTCATAATACCTTAGTATTACATCATTGCAGTAGACAGTAAGTGAATACACCAATGGACAAATCCACATCTCAAAAGATTTACTATGTGTCACCCACACAGTTGACTTCTCCAACGGAACCGCTTCAACTGATAAAACAAAAGATAGCCACAGCATAATTAGCAATAAATAACGAGTAAAATATCTGAGTTGAAATGGTTGCCTGATTTGGTAGATGAGTCAGAATCAATTAGGATAAATTAGGATTTATTCTTTTATTATATTAGGATTGTATATTATTGTAATAATGTCAACACTATAATATAACGAATTACACTATAATATAACGAATTCTTGTGTGATCAATTGAAGACACATGATTATGCCTATTTGCCTTATTTTCAAATTGGTATCAGAGACTACCGCGATGGTGACCCACCCGCAGATGTTCATTCCTGAAAACTTCACACTTCAAATGTCCAGTCATGGGCGTGAAGGGTGTGTCTTAAGTGTCAAAAGTCCCAAATCGGTTAAGTCTATGAGCAAAGAACCATTTATAATAACATGGGCTATCCACTCATGGGCGTGAGGGGTGTGTCTTAGGTGTCAAAAGTCCCAAATCGATTGAGTATATGAGCAAAAAACCATTTATAATAACATGGGCAACCCTCCCTCTATGAGCTGCTTCTGGAGTGGAGTTAAGCCCCATTATTCTGACACGATATCTTTCTTTTGAATTTCAATAATTTATCACAAAACATGATATTCTTCATCAAACTTCGTGACCTCATACTCCACAGCAAAAATGGGGTGGCTGAACATAAGAATAGGCATTTAATTGAAACCGCTCGAACTTTACTCTTACACATGAATGTTCCACTTCATTTTTGGGGGGTTGTTTTTCTTATTTCTTGTTATCTCATGAATCGCATGCCTTCCTTTGTGTTAGATGATCAAACTCCTCACACTATATTGTTTCTTGACACACTTGTTTATCCTCTGTCGCCTCATGAGTTTGGATGTACCCGTTTGGTTCATAATCTCACTCCAGGAAAAGACAAACTTACTGTCAAAACCTTTAAGTGTCTCCTCTTTGGGTATTCCTATCTTCAAAAAGGATATCGTTGCTACTCTTCTGACTTCGGGTGGTATGTTGTTTCTGCTGAGCAGACAGGCAAATCGGTTGTTGGTTGTAGATGGGTGTTTGCTATTAAAGTTGGTCATGATGGCTTTCTTGACCGATTGAAGGCTCGTTTAGTTGTCAAGGGTTACACTCAGATATTTGGTCTTGACTATAGTGACACTTTTTCTTTAGTTACTAAGATTGCCCTTGTTCGCCTTTTCATAGCTTTGGTTGTTGTTCGCCATTGGACTCTTTATCAATTAGACATCAAGAATGCCTTCTTACATAGTGATTTACACGACGAGGTGTATATAGAGCAACCGCTTGGTTTGGCCGATTCAGTGCTGTTGTTCAAGCCTTTGGTATGATCTGCGGTGAAGCAGATCATTCTATTTTCTATAGGCATTAGTCTTTCGACCAATGCATCTATTTTGTGGTTAATGGGGATGACATTTGTTATTACTGGGAATGACCATATTAGAACCAGAGACAGGGAGAAGAAAGAGTTTGAGAAATGAATATTGTGATTTCATTGATTGAAGAAAAGCGGTTACAGATGAGGCTATATATAGTAGCCTGCACAAGTGTGCTCTAGAAGCTACACGGTTATGAGTCTAACTAACCTAACTAATATTGCTGATTCAGCTAAGAGCTGATTAGCCGCATCTGTGCTTACATCACTAAGTGTACACACAAGCTAACGGCTAACACTCACTCTAACACACCTTTTTATAAACTGAGGGTGGTTTACACAGACAGTGAGCACTCTATTACAGCCCCTTATGACCTCAAGGTGGGTTTGCAAGTGATGTTGCTTTTGTAACTCCAAGATTATGTCTTAAGTGCTGCAAACCTTGTTTGGGTGAGTGGCTTGGTGAGGATATCAGCAACTTGATCTATACCCAGGATGTGACAAACAATAAGAGTCTTGTTTATGACCTTTTCTCTAACAAAGAATAAGTCTTGTTCCATATGCTTTGTCCTAGAATGAAGAACCGAATTGTGTGGGCGAGAGACTGTTGAGAGATTGTCACAGTAGATGACTGGTTGCTGACTGGCAATTTGTAACTCTTTCAGTAGAGACTGGGCCCACATCACCTCTGAAGTAATGGTTGCCAGAGACCTGTACTCAGCTTCTGTGCTAGATCTAGCAACTAAGGTTTGCTTCCTTGACCACCAAGAGAATAAACTGGGTCCAAAGTAAACACAAGAACCAAACATGGACCTCTTGTCATCAAGATCAACCCCCAAATCTGCATCACTGAAGGCCTGTAGTGTGAAGGGCTACCTAGGTAGAGTTGGTCTGAGCATTAAACCATGGGAAATTGTATCTTTGTGGTACCCGAGAATCCTTTTTACAGCCTTCCAATGTTCTTCAAGGGGCTCACTTAAAAATTGACACACCTTACTCACACTATAGCAGATTTCAGTTCTGGTGATGGTTGCATATTGCAAGGCCCCAGCCACTGACCTATAAAGAGTGGGATCAGACATACAGTTAGCTCCATACCTAGTCACCTTGCAGTTGCTGACCATAGGTGTAGGGATACCCTTGGCATCAACTATGTTGGCTTTAATAAGAAGATCCTTGAGGTACTTAGCTTGAGACAGAATCAGTGAGCCATTTTGAAGTTTGTTTATTTCAATCCCTAGAAAATAGTCCAGCTCACCTAGTTGTTTGAGAGAGAACTCTGAGTTCAGCTTGGAAATGAGTTCATTAACTCTTTGGGCAGAAGAACCAGTGACAATTATGTCATCTACATACACCAAAACATATGTGTAGTGGCCTGACCTTGAGTAAAGAGAGAAGGGTTACACCCACAAGCCTTGAACCCAAAACTAAATAGGGCCTTGGTTAATCTCTCAAACCAGGCTCGTGCGGCCTGTTTTAGTCCATGTATAGCCTTGTTGAGCTTACACACCTGAGAAGGTTGATCACTGATAAAGCCATACGGTTGTTCCATGTAGACTTCCTCTTCAACTAGGCAATTAAGGAAGACATTATTTACATCGAGTTGCTGAATTGGGCAACTGTTTGTGATGGCTAATGTGAGCATGATCCTTATAGTTACAGGTTACATAACTGGGCTGAATGTCTTAGTGTTATCATGTCCCAATTTCTGATGGAAACCCTTTGCAACAAATCGAGCTTTGTACTTGTTTACTGAACCATCCGGGTTTTCTTTGACCCGAAACACCCATTTGCACTCAATGGCCTGTCTATTGGGTGGTAGATCAACCAAAATCCATGTGCCATTTCTGATCAAGGCATCAAACTCACTCTGCATAGCTTGTTTCCACTGAGGTACTGCCAGAGCCTATTTAGGATAGTTAGGTTCTGCTCGTGTTAATAGAACAGTGGAAGTATTGTTGTGCAACAAGTGGGTTTTGGACCTGGCGGTCACAGGATGTTGATTAGGTGGTAAAGGGTTAGGATGTTGATTAGCTAGTAGAGGGTTGGGACTAAGCAGAGAGGAAGTAGATGAGTCAGATTGAGCTAAGGTCACAGAGTTGGGAGAAGGGTATAGAGGAGTTAAACCTGAATGAAGGGAAAGGAGGGGGGAGGACTCAGAGGAAGTAGAAGGAGAACGAAGGGAGACAGTAATAGGAACAGAAGAATGAGGAGTAATTGGGTAAGGGGACAAAGGAATGGAAGTGGTTGGTTGCTGAACAATAGTGAGAGGTATGGGTGGAGTAGGGTGCCCATGATGCTGATGTGAAGCACTGAGATTTTGTGTATCCTGTATGCTTTTAGAAAAAGGAAACTTAGTTTCATTAAATTGGACATCTTTTGAAATATAAAGTGTGCCCTCTTTGGAGAAACACTTTGGTAACCCTTGTGAGAAGAATACCAAAGAAAAGTGCATTCACATGATCTGAAATCAAGTTTATTTTTGGTGTATAGTCTTAGACATGGGTAGCAAGCACACCCAAAGACCTTAAGAAAGGACTAATCAGAAGTGGTTTTGTAGAGGACAGCACAAGGATATTGATTTTGAAGAGTGGGAGTCGAGAGCCAATTAATGAGATACACTGCAGTACTGAAAGCATGGTCCTAATACTGCAGAGGCAGAGAAGATTGGGCCAACAATGTAATGCCTGTCCCCACTATGTGCCTATGTTTCCTTTCCATACTACCATTCTGATGGTGAGTATGAGGACAAAGGACACTGTGCACTATTCCAAGATCTGTGAGGAACATGGTGAAAGGCCTACTCCAAGTATTTCGATTTGAAATTGGACCTTAATGAGTTCTCTAAATTATTTAAAAACAATTAGAGTTTCAGACTTCTGTTTAAGCAGATATAGCATCAACAATGGAAGAGTAATATGAGTGGCCAGCAGTGGTTTTAACTGGAGCTGGTCCCCATAAGTCAAGAAATAACCGCTCAAAAGGTTTTGTGTAAGTAGTAGTGAAAAGATGAGAGGGCAACCTATATGATTTGCCAAAACAACAAGGAGCGCATCAATCCAGTGCATTTTTTATTGATATTGATATTTGAAATATAACATTGTTGTAACACTTGCTTAACAGCAGGTTCATGAGCATGCCCAAATCTACAGGGCCAGATATAGTAAGTATTAGGTACTTTATTACAATGTTCAGCTAAACCAACTTTCCTATTGTCACTAGATACATCAGTAGGAAGAGGACTAGAAACAGAATTACAAATGGATACACTGAGACAGCTTGGTTCAGCATGGCAAGAGGACAATTGTCTTGAGTCAAGGGATAAATTAGAAAAGACATAGAGCCCATCCGAGTTGACTGACCCTTCTAATAGAAAATTTCAATCGCTGAGTTTGGTAGTAACAACTGATGGGAGATTAGGCATTGTCACTAGAGGCTGAGCTGCGGGTGGCGTCGCTGGAGGTGGCGGTTGTGGTGATGGAGTTCCACCATTGATGTTGATGGAAGCCATGGCTTAAGATCTCAAGCTCGTGATACCATATTAGAAACAGAGAGGGAGAAGAGAGAGTTTGAGAAAGGAATATTGTGATTTCATTGATTGAAGAAATGTGGCTATAGATTAGTTTATATATAGTAGCCTGCACAAGTGTGCTCTAGAAGCTACATGGTTATGAGTCTAATTAACCTAACTAACATTGCTAAGTCAGCTAAGAACTGATCAGCTGCATCTGCGCTTACATCACTAAGTGTAAACACAAGCTAACAGCTAACACTCACTCTAACAAACCATGTCAGCATTAAACAATTAAAACAACACTTATTCAAGCCTTTACAAACAAAGGACCTAGGCAAGGACCTAGATTGAGGTGGCGCAATCTAGACATTGTATCTTATCTCTCAGAGAAAATATGCCTTCGACATTTGATACACCGATGGATCCTAATGTAAAGCTTCTACCAGGACAAAGGAACTAGTAATAGACCCTGGACACTATCTGAGGTTGGTAGGAAAATTGAATTACCTCACAGTAACAAGACCTAACATCTCTTTTGTTGTGAGTGTGATCAGTCAGTTTCTAGATTCTCCATGTGACTCTCACTGGGATGTTGTTATTCGGATACTCTGGTACATTAAAGAAGCACCAGGAAGAGGCTTATTGTATGAAGATAAGGGGCATGTAGCGATTTGTGGTTATACAGTTGCTGATAGGGCAGGTTCCCCCTCAAATAGACGTTCTACTTCAGGTTACTGTGTCCTTCTCGAAGGAAATCTAATATCTTGGAAAAGCAAGAAGCAAACTATAGTTGCCAAGTCAAGTGCAAAAGCTGAGTATCGAGCTATGGCCACTGAAACTTGTCAACTCATATGGTTAAAGCAGTTACTACAAGAGTCGAAGGTTTGTGAACCACAACCAATGAAGCTTATATGTTAAAATTAGGTTGCGCTACATATATCTTTGAATACAGTCTTTCATGTGTGAAATAATTACATTGAGAATGATTGCTGTTTTGTACGGGAGAAAGTTCAGTGGAGGGATTGCTACAAAATTTGTGAATTCAAATGACCAGTTTGTCGATTTTTCCAGTAAAGCTCTTAGATGTCCTCGGGTCAACTATATATGTAACAAGCTTGGTGGCTATGATACATATGCACCAATTTGAAGGGGAGTGTAAAATATCTGTGTTGATATAGTTACCTTATTTTGTAGATGAGTCAGAATCAATTAGGATAAATTAGGATTTATTCTTTTATTAGATTAGATTAGGATTGTATATTATGTAATTAATGTCAACACTATTATATAATGAATCCTTATGTGATCAATTGAAGACACATAATTCAGCCTATTTGCCTTATTTTCAAGTTCATGTAACAAGGATCCAAGGACCATAAGAAGAGATAAAAGTTTCATGCTATAATTTATGCAAAGGAGAGAAAGAGAACCCAATGAGTAGAAATTCATAAATGCATTGTGCTTATGTAATTTATACTGGTTTGTACACGTTACTTACTTTAAAGTACAGATACAAGTAAATTTTCAGGGGTATGGTTGGACATAGATGTGCAAGGAGAATCTTTACACACTGGCAGCAATGATTGGTCGAAGTCTAGATAAAAATTCTCACCTTTCCTTGAGTGAAATAAGGCTCTTGTTCACGGAATATGACATTCATTGATGCATACAAGTTTTTTGATGGAGGATGATAGCACTTATACCCTTTCTGGGTTGCAGAGTATCTCACAAGGAAATTTTAGGACCATCAGGTCAAGTTTTCCTCTATTTTGACTATGGATATGAATAAACGAAACACATCCAAAAACCCTAGGTACAAGGTTATTTCAAGTTTGTAGTTTAAATTATAGAAAGTCAAAAAGGTTTAAGTTTGTCCGCTGGATTTTGCTCCATCTCTCCCCATCAGTGTTATCGAATAGCGGTTATGGCGGCGCTATGACGGATTGCGGTGGCGGAAACTGGACAAACCGCCACAGGGAAGGCGTGGCGTGGCGGTTTTCATTATGGCGGTCCATGGCGGCTGAATAGCGGTGGCGGTCCATGGCGCAAGAACGGTAATGGCGGAAAGGCGGTGGAGTCGGTTTTTTTTTTTTTTTTTTTTTTGGATTTTTCGCGGGTCTGGGTTGCACGTCCCGACCCGATTCGAGGCCCATTTGGGTTAGAAACCCTAAAATTTATGGATATCCTCTTCCCTCCATCCCTTTCTTCTCTTATACTTCGATCCCTCTCTTCTCCCATCTCTCAAACTCTTTTCTGTCCGGCGACCAGCAACCAGCGACCATCTCTCTCTGGCAACCATCTATGTCCAGCATCCCTGTTTGTCTTTCTTCTCCGACCAGCATCTCTTCTCCGACCACCATGGCTTCAGACCAAGCTTCATAGGTGAATGAGACGTATATGATATTTTCTATCAAATTAGTTATGGTTCTTGACATATGTTGTGGCTTGTTTGGGATTTTATATTTTTTCAGCATTTTTTTGTTATGTGTATATATATATATATATATATATATATATATATATATATATATATATATATATAATATTTTTTATGTTGTCTGCCATAGCATCCGCTATATAGCCGCATCGCCATCCGCCAGTTGTATGGCAGATTTTTGGCTTTTCGACATGGACCACCATCCGCCATCGATAACACTGCTCCCCGCAACTTCAAGCTTTCATCCACAAAAGAATTTGGAAATTAACAGAAATTCTACCACCGTAAATTCAGTAATTTACAATGGTAGATGGGTTGGATTGGAAGATGGACAAGGGTACACAGTAGAAGTAAGAGGGAAAAGGAAAAAGGGTGTGAGAAAAACATTGAGTTTGTTGCACATTTCGAAACCATATGTACTAAAGATGGTCAAAAAGGGCCAGACATGACATAATATGAAGAGGAAACGACATCAAACCATGTTGTCCATATCAATTGGCTGGAACAATTCAAAGTTACACAGTTACCTCGGGTCAAGTTTTCCTCTATTATGACTATGGACATGAACAAATGAAACACATCCAAAAACCCTAGGTACAAGTTTATTCGAAGTTTTTAGTTTAAATTATAGAAACAAGTCAAAAAGGTTAAAGTTTGTCCTTAGGATTTTGCTCCATCTCTCCCCATACTGAAACTTCAAGCTTTCGTCCCACAAAAGAATTTGGATATTAACAGAAAATCTACCACTATAAATTCAGTAATTTACAATGGTAGATGGGTCGGATTGGAAGATGGACAAGGGAACACAGTAGAAGTAAGAGGGAAAAGGAAAAAGCGTGTGTAGGAGAATCTAAAATATTCTATTTTATTTTATCTCTTTTATTACTTTGATTTTATTCTTATTTCCTTCCTTATTTTTAGGAAGAGGCTTTATTGTAAACTCTATATATATACCAGTCCTAGACTGATGAATAAAATTACAACAGTATTCCGCTTAACTATATGGTATCAACAGCTCTAGGTTAGGGTTAGGGCTAGGGTTCTTTTCCCCTCCCTCATGACGACATGCCCAAATTCATGGAAGCATGCCCTTACAGGCGCCTCCTAACCCCAACCGCACATTGATGATGCAGACAGCAGTGTGACTAGTGGTGAACGCGGCGGTGCAGGAGGCGGCCAAGGCAGCGCAGGAGGCGCTGGGACAGGCAGCGACGCAGCAGGCACAGGTGCAGGTGACGGAGGTGGCGGCGGCAATGACGGTGGTGCAGGTGCTGGCAGTGGCGGCGGTTTGTTCTAGAATCATAATGGCCAAGAGAGTTTCTCTAACTCCCTCCACGTCAACGTTCCACGACTTCATGGGAAAAACTACACAAAATGGTCCCAAACTGTGAGATTGATCCTAGAAAGCAAGGGAAAATATGGTTTTCTTACCAGAGACACGCCGAGACCTACAAACGCCAATCCAAATTTCAGGTTCTGGAAATCTGGAAATTCTTTAATTATTGCCTGGTTAATTAATGCTATGGAGCCAACAATTGGAAAGCCCTTCATGTTCTTGCCAACCGCGAAAGATGTCTGGGAAGTTGTCAAAAACACATAATCTGACATTCAGAATTCTTCTCAAATTTTTGAGTTGAAATCCAAGTTATTGCACGCCAAATAAGGTAATAGAGATGTGACTACTTATTATAATGAACTGATGACTCTTTGGCAAAAATTGGATCTATGCTATGAGGACAATTGGAAGTGTATTGAATATAGTGTCCTATTCATAAAAAGGCAAGAAAATGATCATGTGTTTACGTTCCTTGCTGGGCTGAATAAGGAACTTGATGAAGTAAGAGGCAGAATTCTGGAGAAAACACCTCTCCCCACTATTCGTGAAACATTTTCAGAAGTAAGGAGAGAGGAGGCCAGACTAGGAGTTATGAGGGGTAAGGCAACCCCAATTTCAGAAGTGGAGGGCTCCGCGCTTGCTAGTAGAAATTATAATGAAGATGGGAAGAGAGATGACAAGAAATCTGATAAATGGTGTGATCATTGCAAGCGTCCATGGCATACTCGTGAGACATATTGGAAGCTCCATGGCAAGCCTCCAAATTGGAAGAAGAAAGGTGGTGATGACAGTCATGCATTCCAGGCTAGTACCTCGGATCAAGAAAAGCAGTCTCCTTCAAGCGAGTTTCCTTTCACTAAGGAACAATTAGACCAACTATACAATCTTCTCGAGTCTCAAACCCTTTCTTGCTCCATAGCCTAGAAAGGTAACTTTGTTAAAACTGCCTTTGTCAGTGTCAATCATACTTGGATTGTTGATTCAGATGTTATTGATCATATGATAGGAGAGTCTAGTGTCTTCTCTTCTTATTGTCCTCGTGCATGTAACAAGAAAATAAAAATTGCAGATGGCTCCCTATCAGGCATTGCAAGAAAAAGGTCCATTGTCTTGTCTCCAATGATAACTGTACAAGATGTCCTTCATGTCCCAAATTTGTCATGTAGTCTTTTATCGGTCAGTAAGTTAGCCCGGGATAAAAACTATCAAACTAATTTCTTTCCTTCTCACTATGTGTTTCAGGAAGAACGCGGGGAAGATGCTTGGCAATGCTAAGGAGAATGGAGGACTTTACTACTTTGCCGATGGACTTGGATGAAAACAACAATCCGCACCGATAGGTTCCTGCTTTGAATCTAGTTTCATTTCTAATAATAACAATGATATTATGTTATAGCATTTACGGTTAGGTCACCAAAGTTTTAGGTACCTAAAACATTTATTTCCTAAGTTGTTTTATAATAAAAACCCTTTTTTGTTTCGTTGTGAAACCTGTGAATTTATGAAACATCAACGCTCCTTTTTCCCTATGCAATCTTAAAAGCCTTCAAAGCCGTTTTCTATTATTCATGTTTGGGGTTCCAATAAAACGAGTACACTCACCAACAAAAAATGGTTCATCACTTTTATTGATGATCACACCAGAATTTGTTGGGTGTACTTGTTAAAAGAAAAATCCGAGGCTGGTCAAGCTGTCAGAAATTTCTTTAAAATGGTGCAGAATCAATTTCAAGAAAATATTCAAGTCTTTAGAAGTGATAATGGGAAGGAATACTTTAACACAATTTTGGGGAATTTATTTCTTGAAAATGGGATTGTGCATCAAAGTTCTTGTGCTCATATATCCCAACAAAATGGGATTGCATAGAGAAAAAATAGACATCTTCTAGAGCTTTACTCTTCGAAACAAAAGTTCCCAAATGTTTGTGGGGAGAAGTTGTTTGAACTGCTGCATATTTGATTAATCATATGCCATCCAAAGTGTTACAATTTCAAACTTCCCTTCATATTTTTAAAGAATGTTTTCCTACGGCTCGTCTTTCATCCGATTTACCTTTGAAGATATTTGGTTCCACAACTTTTGTTCATGAGCATAAGCACCCTGGGAAGCTAGAACCCCGTGCTATAAAATGTGTTTTTATTAGATACTCACCAACCCAGAAGGGATAAAAGTGTTTTGATCCAAAATCCAAGAGAATTTTTGTAACCATGGATGTCACTTTCTTTGAAAAACAACCTTTTTTAAAGGACATTTATCTTCAGGTGGAATTCACATGAAGATTCATTTGAAACTATTATTTTATCTGAAAATACACTTACTTCACATGATTCTAAGACTTGCACTACTACACCAACAACAAAGGACCAGGATTCATTATCTTGACCTACTCCCATCATGAGTAAGGCTCCCACTGAATCTGGGTCTACATCCCTAAATCAAAATCCTGACAAACAACCTTTGGAAATTGATGATAATGAAGAACTAAACGTAATGCCACAACATAATGTTTCTTGTGAAGAAGAAAACAGTTTCAAAGATGGTGACCGGAAGTGGAAGGGAAAGTTCTATGTGAAAAAGAACCATAAAAAAAGGAATGATGAACCTACTCTCCAGCATTGCCATGAGTCTGAACCGAGGGAAGATCCAACCAGTGATCTTGACAAAGGTGAGTCCCCATCTGAACCTAATAGTCATAATGAGTCCCCATCTGAGTTAGACATGCCTGTAGCGCTTAGGAAAGGTATTAGATCTTGTACTAAGCATCCCTTGTCTAAATTTATGTCATATTCAAACTTGTCATCTTCTTTTGCTGCATTTAACTCACAGTTGTCTAGTATAGAAGTTCCAAAAATTGTACAGGAAGCTCTAAGAATTCAAAGTGGAAGGAAGCTGTTCTTGAGGAGATGAGAGCTCTTGAGAAGAACATTACCTGGAATGATATGACTCTACCAGCTGAGAAAAACACTGTTGGTTGCAAGTGGGTTTTCATTGTGAAGTATAATTCAGATGGATTAGTAGAAAGGTATAAGGCACACTTGGTGGCCAAAGGGTTCACTCAAACCTATGGCATAGACTACTCAGACTGTCAGAATTCTCTTATCTCTTGCTGCCAACTTAGGTTGGCCTCTACACCGACTGAATGTGAAGAATGTCTCCTTCAATGGTGACCTAGAAGAAAAGGAGTACATGGATGGCCTTCCTGCCTTTGAAGAAAAATTTGGGTAAAATGTGTATAAATTGAAAAAGTCCCTCTATGGCCTCAAACAGTCTCTGAGAGCATGGTTTGAAAGGTTCACTCAGTCAATGAAGAAACAGGGATAGAGTCAAGGACAAGCTGATCACACCCTATTCACAAAATTTTCCTCTAGTGGGAAAATTGTTGCACTAATTGTCTATGTTGATGATTTTGTTCTTACCGGGGACAATGTAGTAGAAATGGGAAGTTTGAAGGAAAACTTGACAACAGATTTTGAAATCAAAGATTTAGGAGCATTGGGATATTTTCTTGGCATGGAGGTTTCTTGATCAAAGAAAGGAATTGTGGTCTCTCGGAGAAAGTACATTCTGGATCTTTTGGAGGAAACTGTAGTGGTTGTAGACCAGCCGATACTCCAATGGACCCAAATGTGAAACTTTGGGAGAAAGGAGATGTCCTTGTTGATATTGGGAGATACCAAAGATTAGTTGGGAAACTAATCTACCTATCTCATACCAGACCCGACATTGCTTTTTCAGTGAGTGTTGTAAGTCAGTTTATGCACTCTCCATATGAAGAACATCTGGATGCAGTTTATAGAATTCTAAGCTACTTGAAGACCAATCCTGGGAAAGGTCTATACTTTAGAAAAACCAGTGAGAGGAATGTTGCCATTTTTACAGATGCAGACTGGGCAGGAAACATAAAAAACACTTCAGGGTATTGTAACTATGTGTGGGGGAATCTGGTAACTTAGAGAAGCAAGAAACAAGGAGTGGTTGCTAGAAGTAGTGCAGAGGCTGAATTTAGAGCAATGGCCCAAGGAATCTGTGAAGGGTTGTGGATCTACAGAGTCTTGGAGGAACTTAAGATGAAGGTAGACCTTCCATTGAAACTGTACTGTGACAACAAGGTAGCAATAAGCATAGCTCACAATCCGGTCCAGCATGATAGAACCAAACACATTGAGATTGATCGCCACTTCATAAAGAAGAAATTGGATGCTGGAATTATCTGCCTGCCTTTTGTGACTTCCAACCAAGAAACGGCTGATCTTTTGACCAAGAGCCTAGCAAGACCCGTGTTGGATAATTTCATAGGCAAGTTAGGCATGATAGATATCTATACACCAACTTGAGGGGGAGAGTAGTAGAATCTAAAATATTCTGTTTTTTTTTTTTTTTTTTTTTTATTACTTTGATTTTATTCTTATTTCCTTCCTTATTTTTAGGAAAAGCCTTTATTGTAAACTCTCAATATATACCAGTCCTAGATTGATGAATACAATTACAACAGCATTCCGCTTTAATATAGGGTGAGAGAAAAACATTGAGTTGATTGAACATTTTGAAACCACATGGACTAGAGATGGTAAAAAGGGGTCGGACATGATGTAATATGAAGACGAAACGACATCAAACCATGTTGTCCATGTCAATTGGCTGGAACAATTTGAAGTTACACAGTAGCCCCCCCCCCCCCCCCCCCGCCCCCAAAAAAATCCCCAACCCAAAGTGACACAAAAGTTAGTTCCAGCCATTAAAACTGGTATTGTGCTCATTATTAAATTAAGGTGGCAAAAACAGTTTACCAGAAGGAAAATAATCAATCCCAAAATAAGGCTAACCTACACTATAAGATCCAGGAGAGAAAATCAATTCAGAGATGTGTAGAAACCAACCAAGATATCAAGATACCTTTCGACTTCCTCTCCAGGTCCAAAAGGCAATTTTCCACAAGTTCATTGTTAACACCTTTTGAATGCACCTGCATTAGTATGCAATAAACTTAAATAAGAAAAAATATTTCCAAGGCTAGACACGGCCACAAGAACATGCTTCCCTTTACATCGACTTTATGCTTACGATTAAAACCTAAGGAATGTTTGCCCACTTGGATGCTAAAGCATGTATTTTCAGGTTTTATTGGCAATCACCACTTTATGAAAGCTTCTTAGGCACCCCAACTTTTAATAGAAAAAATTCATTAAGGAAGAGGATTACAAAAATAGGAGGATGAGATGTGCTCCAGCAAAAGACGAGAAAAAGAGAGAATTGCAAATTTATGGTACCCTGGCATTCTTTATCACTGGATTTTGTATCCAAATTCATCCATGATTTGGCAGATAGTCAGATTAAAAGGGGTAAAGGAAGACTAACAATATTTTAGAATAAATCATTTAAAATAAAAGACCTTAATCTAAGACCCCATTTAAATCAGCTTCTCCGGGATTCTCAACTACAATAACCACTTCTGAAGCATTTTATGGTTATTTAGACAAACAAAAATAAACAGATTTGTATGCAAAATTCATCCGTGATTTGGCAGATAGTCAAATTAAAAGGGGTAAAAGAAGGCTAACAAAATTTTAGAATAAATCATTTAAAATAAAAGACCTTAATCTAAGACACCATTTATATCAGCTTTTCCAGGCTTCTCAACTACAATAACCCCTTCTGAAGCATTTTATGGTTGTTTAGACGAACAAAAATAAAAAGATTTTGAAACCTTTAGAGAATGGTTATTAGGTTATTTAGTGTTATAGGGCTGGGTTTATATTTTTTAGCATAAATACAGACAGAAGTTAACTAACAATGTTGAGTTAGTCATTCTTGTTAATAATTATGGTAAATATGTAAATAGTATCTCCTGATTATAGGAAAATTAGGTAATTAGAATAGTCTGATATTATATGTTTATTCCGTATTACTTCGTCATTATTACCATCATTGTATATTGATTTATTTAGAGTTTATATAATACAATCTCCGTTGTGTAGTTGAGACACACGGGTTATACCAAATAGTCTCTTGTTTTTTCTCATCTTAACATGGTATCTAGAGCCTAACACGAGGCAACCTAATTTGTACTTACCTGGTGGACCTACTACCCATCCGTGCAATTTTTTTTTTTTTGCAGAATTGTGTTCTCTTTCCGGTTTTGCAGCCTCTTTGTGGCCGTGTGCTCCTTCCGGAGTCTCATCCCTGTACAATTCTCTATCGCCAACCGCCGTCCGACGACGTTTCTTGCTGATAACCCCACCACCAGAATCGTCGGCCGCCTATCTGTCCAATTGTCTGAACATCGTTGCCAGAAGCCTCCCGACGCATCGTGTCCTCAGGGATTACCTTGGCTAATGGTTCTAAAAAACATTCCCATGAGGTTGGCACTGTCCATCCCTTCCCTTTCCGTTGATAATGTGCTTTATGTCTCGGGTTCCTTATTTAATTTGCTTTCCATTAGTCGCTTGAAACGTTCTCTTGATTGCACAATTTCTTTCACTAAAGATTCGGTTTATCTGCAGGACCAGAGTTTGGGACAAATGATTGCCGCCGGATGTGAGTTCAATGGCTTGTACCATCTCTCACCTCCTTCTCGAGTTTGCGCCGTCAAAGGTTCCCCTCTTCTCATTCATGCTCAATTAGGACATCTCAATCTTGCCAAGCTCCAACAGTTGGTGTTGAGTTTGTCCAAGCTTACTTCTTTATCTTGTGAAATGTGTCAACTGAGGAATCATAACCATAGTACATTTCCCAGTCGTGTCTGTAGCCGAGCTAAGTTTCCGTTTTCTTTAGTTCATTATGATGTTTAGGGACCAAGTTGGACAGTGTCAACTTTAGGGTCAAAGTATTGTGTTACTTTTATTTATGATTTCTCGCGTTATACTTGGTTATTTTTAATGGAAAAATGTTCCGAGTTGTTTTCTATATTTCAACAGTTTTACATTGAAATTAAAACTCAATTTGGTATTCCTATTTGTACTTTGCGTAATGATAATGCCTGAGCATACCTATCTCAACCATTTCAATCTTTTATGGCATCTCAAGGTATTCTTCATTAGACTTCTTGTGCTCACACCCCGCAGCAAAATGGAGTTGCTTAACGCAAAAACAAACATCATAATGAAACTATTCACACTCTCTTACTCCATGGCGATGTTCCTTTCCGTTTTGGGTAATGTTCTTCTCACCGCTTGCTATCTCATTAATAGGATATCTTCCTCCATTTTGGATAACCAAGTAACTCACTCTATTTTATTCCCTCATTAGTCCCTACATTCATTAACTCCTCGCATCTTCGGGTCTACCTGCTTTGTTAACAATCTCCAACCGGGTATTGACAAATTCTTTGCTCGGTCCCTAAAGTGTGCCTTCCTTGGTTATACTCAGTCTCAAAAGGGTTATCGATGTTATTCTTCTACTCTCTGCTGTTATCTAGTATCAGTTGATGTCACATTCTTCGAGACCCCTTCGACTCCAGAGTCTATCACTCATATCTTTCCTCTTCTTTCTCCTCTGGTCCCTATATCCTTTTCTCCACCCCGAGTATCCCCTACTTTGCAAGCCCCGACTCGTCCCTTTCAGATGTGTCAGCGCCGCCAACCATTCCCTCCACTAGCAGAGCATTTCCTCCTAATGACATTGGTGCCGCCATTGCTGATTCTCCTCTGACGCCAACTCCTCAACCTGCTCCGGCCTTGCCTATTGAGCCTGATCTTCCAATTGCCCTCAAAAAAGGTATACACTATACTCGTAATCCATCTCCTCACTATGTCATCTTCATCGTCGTTCTCCACCATGTTTTGCTTGCCTTTCTTCCTTGTCTTTTGTAAATTTGTAAATATAGCTAAGACTGCAGGAGACGCCTATCTCATTTAGGGTAGAGACAAGCTATGATTGATGAAATGAATGCCCTTCAAAGCAGTGGTACTTGGGACCTTGTTCCTCTTCCATCTGAAAAATTTATTGTAGGTTACCCGTGGATATTTACTATTAAAGTGGGTCCGGATGGCCAAGTTGACCACCTTAAAGCCTAATTGGTGGTAAAAAGGATATATTCAAATTTTTGGTTTAGACTATGGAGACACCTTCTCCTCAGTTGCTAAAATGGCATCAGTTTGCCTGTTTGTCTCCATGGCTGCGATTCGTCATTGGACACTACATCAACTAGACATCAAGAATGCATTTCTCCATGGTGATCTAATTGAAGAGGTGTATATGGAGCAACCTCCTAAGGGGGAGTCTTCTAGTCTTGTTTGTCACCTCCGCAAGTCTCTGTATGGCCTCTAGCCTCTCAAGGTTGGTTTGGCAGGCTTAGCACTGTTGTTCAGCAATTCGACATGACACGAAGTGAGGCAGATCACTCAATTTTCTATCATCATTCAACTCGTGGATGTGTCTACTTGATTGTCATCACACGGTCTGACCACCATGGTATATGACAGGTAAAACAACACCTTTGTCATCACTTCTAGACAAAAGATCTTGGAAAACTCCGATACTTCTTGGGCATGGAGGTGGCACAATCAAAGAATGGCATCATCGTTTCTCAGAGAAAGTATGCGAAGGACATCCCTGAGGAAATAGGCCTTCTAAATGCAAAACCAGTTGATACTCATATGTATCCAAATACTAAGCTTCTACTAGATTAGAGGGGGCCACTTTCAGATACAGGGAAGTATAGAAGACTAGTTAGGAAACTGAACTACCTCATAGTCATTCGTCCAGACTTTTCTTTTGCAGTCAGTGTGATAAGTCAATTCTTAAATTCACCATGCGATGGTCATTGGGATTCATTAATTCGTATCCCCAAGAACATCAAAGGGGCCCTAGGAAAAGGACTCATCTATGAGGATAAGGGTCACACTCATATCGTTAGATGTTCAGATGCTAATTGGGCAGGCTCCCCAAATGATAGAAGATCCACTTCTGAATTCTGTGTATTCATTGGAATATGTAATATCTTGTAAGAGCAAGAAATTGAATGTTGTTGCAGGGTCAAGTTAACCAGATGCATTTCTGATGATGTTAAATAGGGTGCATTTGGACCAGGAAAAGTTAGCCGTTGTGAGTTTTTATATCTAGCCTGCAGTCTGCTTCTAATCATAAGATTGGACTAATTCTGAGAATGTGACTGTTGCTGATGTGTATTGCCATCTTTTATAGCATCATCAGCAGCAGCACCTAGGCCCATCTCTGGAAATCTCAGCTGCTTTGGGTAGTAGAGGAGGTGGTAGGGCAGGTAGAGGTGGAGGAGGTAAAGGTCCAGGAAGAATTGGTTGTTGTAATAGTGGTATAGTTTTTGTAATTTCTATGTTGAGGAAGTTCATAATAAGAATTGTTGGAAGCTGCATGGTAATCACATTGAACATATAAAAGCAATTAAAATAATTACGATAATTGAAAAAAAATCCTCAAATTCCTAGTTACAAATTTTAACCTAAAAACTGACCAAAAATAAATACTTGTTTGCTTGGATTAAAATATAACCTCAATAAGAGATCTCTGATAAGAATCAAAGGACTGTAAAGCATTTTGGCCTCTTTCAGTTGAAAGTATTCCCTGTAAATAAATCCAAACAGCAGATGCAATTAATATTTTAAGAAGGAAGGAATGAAGTGTTTGCAATCTACTTCGTTGCAAGAAAAATGCAAACTCTAAAGCAAATGACCAGACTATACACTTAGAGTATTTCAAATAGTGCAACCCATTGGAGTTGCTTAACTTCACTTTTTATTGACCCTACCATGCCACCTAACCACTTTTTACTTTATACTACTTTAAGCAACTCTATACTACAATGGTGCAACTATTAAAAGTTCACTAAATGGGTGTCATAAGTTACCCTACATCTTTATTTACATTTATTTTTGCTTCAATCTAAAATATTAATTCATTTGTGATTGGGCTGCTAAAATTGTGGTTCTCTCTCTTTTTTCTATAGCTGGCCTTTATATAAGAATCAGTTGCTTATAGAAGCAACCGTCCTTACATGTGGCATCCACATCAAATTGCTCCAATGGTGCAATCCACTAAGAACTTGTCCTTACCTTTAAAAAGCTGTTAACCAACTCCCATTAGAGTTGCTCTTATAATCTATTTCTAAGTACTATACATCAAGTAAAAGTACTTCAGCAATGGTTTGCCAAAATGCATACAGGTATATATAGAACCAACATCTAATTTGAATTTTACATTTACGTACAAGAGTAGAAATAACTATAATTTTAATCAATATTCATGATTTTAATCAAAGGCCAATTTCAAGTTAGATGCACTTACGCGAAGAGTTTGCGATGCCATATCAACAATTTTCACAGAATCATCCATCAAGTACTTCTTTAGAAACTTCATAAGGACAACCAAAAGTTCTTCCGATATGCATGTGTCCATGTTGGAACTGATTTCCATTGCACCGGCGATATCAATAGATTTACCAGCACGAATATGACTAGTCTCGCCAGGAAGATGGAAAACAACAGAATGTGGGTCCCCTGCACCAACCTGCCACAGTGCAACCACAATGAAGGTTCTCCATGGGAGACTGGGAGAGGATGTCAAATTGATATGGGAAAAACAAATTTCTAAATGCAATGGCAGAACCAAGACTAGACTTAAGGGGAACATATTTATATAATAATAATTTAAATTTATAAAATTTGTTTAAATAATGATAATTATTACAATAAAGTAATGATTTCTTAAGTACAATTAGATATAATTCGTAGAGGCAAAAGGCTTTGTTGTTGCTGCTGTTGTTTTATGTAAATTATATATAATTATTTATCTTCATATAATAGAAAATTTAGAACTATAAAAGGTAGAAGATAACTTTTGCGAAGAGAGTGATCCTGGAGTCAAAACCAACACAATCAATTACAATTAGGCTCTGCAAGCCAAAAGATAAATAATTGTCTTTCAAAGCAATGATGACCAGCATAGCTCAGTTCTGATGTTTTTATGTATGTATGACTGTATATAAGAAGTGGGGAAAGAAAGTTTAAGAAGGACAAGGATAAAAATGCACACTAAAAGAAATTGTGTAACAAGTTAAACCAAAGTTTGAGTTATGAGGAGAACATGAAACTCTAGCCCATGGCACCTGCTACGATATAGAGTGATAAAACATCAAAAATAATAATATTATGAATACCCAAGAAATGAAATCTGACACCAATTCTCTAACACCACTTGCATCATTTAAGCCACAGATGTGAACAAGTGTCCAGACAGCATGCACAATTTCATGATCACCATGCCAATATCTGTTGTCTGCTCTCCCTCCTCTCTGAAAGGCTTCTCCAATCAGTAACTTCTTGTGCAATGCCTGGAGACTGAAAGAGAAAACCAGATTCTAGAAGCAAGCACCACAGAAACTTCTTCAAGTGTTTAACATCACAAAACCAAATTGCAAATTACACTATAGTTTTGTTTATATAATAATTCATTACCTAAATCTGTTTATCTTTTTTTTTTATAAAAAAAGAATTTATTAAGATGAAGAGAAATAATCCCATAGGGTAAGGAGGATAAAGAATCCTCCTAAGAAACGAATAAAAAACATGTAAAAAGAGAAAATCAATGTAACAAAACTTCTCAACCCCTCAACATATCTGTAAGTAAAGCCCCAAAAAGAGGCCATGAGTTTTGCACCAAATAGACGCCAACCACCTAATCTTATCCCAAATCAAGTTATGTGCAAAACAAATTTCCTTAAAAATATGAGAATTCCTCTCCAACCAAATACACCATATTGTACCATAGATTGCACATTGCCATGAAAGTTTAGCCTCTTTACTTCTTTCATCCAATATTACTTGACAACCCCTAACCATCAAAAACTGACTATCTAATTCACACATGCCAAACCACTTTTAGACACGTTATTAACCTTAAATCCAAAAATGACCTCGAAGATTTTTAAAATCGACACATTATCAACAAAAGAGCCAAATCTGGTTCCAAGAGGAATGCTACGTCATCAGCAAACTGAAGATGAGAAACTCAAACCCCTTGTGAACCAACCGTTAATCACTTAACCAACCCATTATTAACAGCCCTAGACACTAAATGGCTAAGGACATCAACAACAATGGTAAAAAGAAAAAGAGATAAAGGATCTCCTTGCCTCACTCTCCTCTGACCCTTAAACCAAGATTTAGGTTCACGATTCACGATGACTGCAAAGGTATAAGAAGATAAGCACCCTAAAATCCAATTCCGCCATCTCATACCAAACCCTTTCCTATCCATCACTTTATCTAGAAAATTCCAACTAAGACGATTACAAGCTTTGTCAAAGTCTATAAACAAGACTGTGTGTCTATGGGATCTGTGGGAACCGTGTGATATTTTAGGAAAGATATTATTCAGAATTATTTGTAATCTGTAAAGTTTGTGTGATTAGGAAAGATCCCTTGAATCAAGGGATTTGAGAGTAGAATAGAGTTAGTTTATTTCCTAAAATATCTTAGGCACTCTGTATATATTTTGTATGACTATTCAGAATTAAGATGAATGAAATAATACATTCAGCCCTATTTTCTAGATGGTATCAGAGATCCCGATCGGGGAGGCTCTGACTGCGCAACCTAAACCCTAAACGGCAGCCTTCATTACTGCTAAAACCTAAACGGCGGCCTGCATTGCTGCTGCAAATGTCTGTGCCTTTATCGCACAAGTCTTGTGCTTTCACTGCAAAGTTTTCTTACCCTAATAGTGCGAACTCGCTGCCCTACAATGTCTAAGGAAGCGGAAGTCGTGAATCCAGAGACGGGGAATGGTCGTGAATTCTCTGCCCAATCACCCGGAGAGCTGCAGAGTATCCATTCGGCATACAGGCTGAATGGCAAAAATTATCTAAAATGGGCCGAGCTCATTCGTATGATTCTGAAAGGCAAGGGAAAAGTGACTCACTTGACAAAGGAGGGGCCTGAGAAGGAGGATCCTAAGTTTACTACATGGGATGAGGAAGACTCAATGATCATGGCATGGCTGTGGAATTCAATGATTCCAGAAATCAGTGACACCTGCATGTTCCTCAGCTCAGCAAAAGAGATTTGGGATGCTGTAGAACAAACCTACTCCAAGGCCAAAGATGCTGCTCAAGTATATGACGTGAAGGTGAAAACTTTAGAAGCAAAACAGGGGAACAAGACTGTTACTGAATACGCTAATCAGCTCAAGTCATTGTGGATGGAATTGGATCATTATAGGGTCATAAAAACCAAATGTTCTGAGGATGTAGCAACTCTCAAAGAGTACATTGAACAAGACAGGGTCTATGATTTCCTTGTAGGTATGAATTCTGAATTTGACCAGGTTAGGATTCAAATCTGGGGGAAACAAAAGGTCCCAAGCTTTAATGAAGTGGTGGCTATGGTACGAGGTGAAGAAAGCAGAAGGAGTTTAATGTTAGATACTTCAGTAGTTGAGAATTCTGCCATGATAGCTGATCATAATAAAGGAGATGGAACTTCAGCCATGATAGCAGAACAAAGAAAAGTAGGGTTGACAAATGTGGAAAAGAAAATTGATGGTCTATGGTGTACCCACTGCAATAAGCCTCGCCACACACGAGAAAAGTGCTGGAAATTACATGGAAAGCCCCCAAATAGAGATCGAGAGTGGGGACATAAAGGAGGATTCCCAAGGAAGGGAGAACAAGCCCATGTTGCTGCTGGAACAAGTGAAGAAAATAAATTGGACATTGTCCATCTCAACCAGGAGGAGATAGAAAGGGTCAGGACATTTCCTTAGTAAGCTGGAAAATCCAATAGGTACATGTTCTTTGGCATACTCAGGTAAATTCTCCTCTCTATCTCCATTTCCATTTTCTGTTGGATTAAATGTCTCAGATACACCGTTTAACCATTGTTGCATACTGGACTCCGGAGCCACAGACCACATGATCCCTGTACCCAAACACTTTTCCACATATTCACCATGTCCCAGCAACAAGAAAATTGCCACAGCTGATGGAAGCCTTATAACTGCAGCTGGACAAGGAGATGTCTACATCAGCCCATCATTGACCTTAAAAAATGTCCTCCATGCCCCAAAACTGTCCACCAACCTTGTTTCTATACAAAAACTTACAAAAGATTTGTCATGCAATGTTGTTTTTCACATTAATCATTGTGTGTTATAGGACAAGGATTCGGGGAGGATGACTGGACATGCTAGAGAATGGAATGGGCTTTATTATCTAGAAGACCCAACTCTGTTCAGCAAGAGCAGATTATCCCACTCCTTCATATACGAATCCGTGATGACGAACAAAGAAAAAAAAAATTCTTTATCATTGTCGTCTGGGGCATCCTTCTTTTACAGTTATCAAAATGTTGTTTCCTTCTTTTTTTACCAAATTAAATGTTGAGAGTCTTCATTGTGAGGCGTGTGAGTTTGCTAAACATAAGCGTGTGCCTTTTCCAAAAAGCAATAATATGAGCAAATTTCCTTATTATCTTGTGCATAGTGATGTGTGGGGTCCCTCTAATATTCCAAATGTGTCGGGTGCTCAATGGTTTGTAACATTTATAGATGATTGTACCCGATTTACTTGGAACTTCCTACTCAAACAAAAATCTGAGGTCAGTTCTGTCTTTCTAAATTTCTACTCCATGATAAAAAATCAATTTGGTGTTAACATCAAGAGACTTAGATCTGACAATGCTAAAGACTACTTTAATAATGTTCTTACCTCTTTGTCAAAAAGAGGGTATAATTCATGAGTCTTCTTGTGTCAAAACACCACAACAGAATGGGATTGCCGAGAGGAAAAATGGACACCTTCTAAATCAAACCCGGGCTCTAATGTTCCAAAATAATGTCCCAAAGAATTTATGGTGGGAAGCGGTTCTTACTGCAACCCATCTCATTAATAGACTACCCTCTAGATTCTTAGGATCAAAAAGTCATATGGATGTGTTAGCCTCTTTCTACCCAAATTTGTCCACAACAAATAACCTTACACCAAGAATATTTGGGTATGTTTCCTTTGTCCATATTCACAGAACGGACAGGGGAAAACTTGATCCTAGAGCCTTAAGGTGTGTCTTTGTTGGTTACTCATCTACTCAAAAAGGGTATAAGTGCTACCACCCTCCTTCCAAAAAATTCTGTGTCAAGGGATGTCACCTTCAATGAGCAAGAAGGTTATTTCAGTCAACCTTATCTTCAGGGGGAGTGTTTTAGGGAAGAAAAAGAAACCCATTCTGGTTAACCCATTTTTTCAGATTTGAGTTTTGAACCTACACCAAATCAATTTGAAACATACCAAGAAACTGAGCAAGAAACTCATGGAAACCCACCATCCGAACCCACAACAAGTGAAGCTGATCCTTCCAACCAACTTGAAACTGAACGTGATGTGAGATGGGGAAAGAATGTGGTATATTCCAAGAGACCAAAGGCCATTCCAGGATCTACTCATGTTCAAGAATCCAACTCGGCTCCACTAATTGAGGTAATAATTTCTGATTCTCCAGCTGAACAGGTTGAAACTGAAAACCAAGATGACCTAGACCTCCTAATTGCCATTAGAAAAGGGACCAGAAAATGCACTAAACATCCTCTGTACCCTCTCTCAAATTACTTATCCTTTCAAAACTTCTCTCCCACCCATAAAGCTTTTCTTATAAACCTAAACACCACATCCATACCTACTACCCTATCTGAGGCATTGTTTGACAGAAAATGGAAGCAAGCTATGGAGTTAGAGATGGAGGCACTAGAGAAGAATAATACCTGGGAGCTAGTTACTTTACCAGCAGAAAAAAGACCAGTGGGATGTAAGTGGGTATATGCAATAAAATACAGGGCTGATGGGTCAATTGAGAGGTATAAGGCAAGGTTAGTTGCCAAAGGGTTCACCCAAACTTATCGAATTGATTATTTGGAAACCTTTGCCCCAGTTGCCAAAATGAACACAGTTAGGGTGATATTGCCTCTTGCTGCAATTATGGTTGGGACTTCCAATAGTTTGATGTAAAAAATGCATTTCTACATGGAGAGCTTGAAGAAGAAATCTATATGGAGATACCTCCAGGATATGGTGGAAAGGTGGCTCCTAACACTGTTTGCAAGTTGAAAAAGGCCTTGTATGGGCTAAAACAGTCTCCTCAGGCATGGTTTGGTAGGTTTTCTAAAGTTATGACAGGTTTGGGCTATAAACAAAGCCAAGGGGATCATACATTGTTCATCAAACACTCTTAGTCAGGGGGAGTAACTATGTTATTGGTGTATGTAGATGACATTATATTAACTGGAGATGATAGAGTGGAGCAGCAAAGGTTGAGTGAATGTTTAGCCAAGGAATTTGAGATCAAGACCTTGGGAAAACTGAAATACCTTTTAGGAATTGAGGTGGCTCACTCCAGGAAAGGGATTTTCATATCCCAACAGAAATGTATTACTGATTTGCTCAAGGAAACAGGTAAGACCTATTTTCTAGAGGATCTAACAATCCACCACCTCATTAGCAATGAGGACAAATAAGAAGTGTTAAGAAGTGAAGTGGTTAAAAAGGAAGGCAGTTGATAAGATAGGTAGCATTTAAACAAAGCTTCTCCCCAAAAATGGTGTAGTACATTTGATACATGTTACTCTAATATCATTCTCTTATTTTGTTTCAATAAATGTCTTGCTCAATAATTTCCCTACTGTTAACTATCGTAGGATTCTAGGTCATGTCTCAGTCCTAATGTCACTGATCATCCACACTATATAATAAAGCATTCAAATTTTAGTTAATTATACTTTTTTTCAAAATACTTCAATTAGTACACACAAGAAATAGGCCAATTCTGGAGCTTTTTGTTCAATTTCTCGTGGAGTCAAATTCAGAGTCAAATTTCTCTCTGGGTTGAATTCTGAGTATGATCCTATTCGGGTTCATTTTTTGAGGAAGGACAAGCTACCTTATCTCTCTGAGGAATTCTACATTGTTAGGGGAGAAGAGAGTTGTCGGGCTGTGATGTTGAATAATGATAACGGTATTGCCGGTGATGGATCCGCTCTAGCTACTGGCAAAAGTCCTAGTGGGTTATCTTTTGGAAGGCCTGGTTCCTCCTCTAGGAAGCTTTCCACCAAAGCTAATCGTGAAGAACGGTGGTGTACTCATTGCAAGAAGTTTGGTCACACTAAGACACTTGTTTTAAACTCCATGGCAAAGACAAGGTTCTTGGTCGCTTTGGGGGTTTTAAAGGCCCTCAACAAAGGCAGGTTAATCATACAGTATCAGACTTGGTTATTGAGGGTGAAGAGGTATCTGCACCACCATCTAGGGAGGAAGTTCCAGCGTTTAGTAAAGCCGAGCTGGACCGTTTGTGGACTCTCTTGGATTTTATGAGCAAGCCTTCTGGCATTTGTTCTCTAGCCATGACTGGTAAGAATTTAAGTTCATTATCTTTTAATGTTTCTAATACTGTATCTGAGGATCTTTGGATTGTTGACTCTGGTGCTACTGATCATATGACCCCTCACCCCTCCTATTTTTCAACTTACTCTAAATTGTCTGGTAAGCATCACATCACGGATGATAGTGGATCCCATGTTCGTGTTTCAGGATGTGGTACCATTTCGCTTCAACATCCCCTTCCCTTACATAATGTGCTTCATGACCCACAACTGTCAAATAACCTCATTTCTATCCATAAGTTTATCGGAGATTTAAACTGTACAATAACCTTCTTTCCCTCTCATTGTGTGTTTCAGGAAATTGCGACGGGGGAGACAATTGGGGTTGCTAAGGAACAAGGAGGGTTATATGCTCTACATCAGACTCATGGTTGTACCAGATAGATGTTGTCGACTTCCTGTCATCAGACAATTTCAACTTCCGCTGCTTCTCAGATATGGCTTTAGCACAAACGTCTTGGTTATCCTCCTTTCAGTATTCTTAGGTCTTTGTTTCCTCTTTTGCTTAAGAAGGAATTAGTTGAATCTTTTCATTGTGATGCTTGTCAATTTGCAAAACATCTTCGTACAACTTTTCTTCCTAGTAATAATAAAAGTATGACACCATTTGATCTTATTCATTCTGATGTATGGGAACCTTCTTCTTCTGTTAATTTATCTGGTGAAAAATGGTTTGTTTCCTTTATTGATGATTATACTCGGGTCACATGGATATTTCTTATGAAAGATAAATATGAAGTTTTTCAACTATTCACGAATTTTTATCACATGATTCAAACTCAGTTTGGAACAACTATTAAAAGGTTACGTTCTGATAACGGAAAAGAATATGTTAATCAAAAATTTTCAAAGAACATGGTGTTTTGCATGAATTAACCTGTGTCGATACACCACAACAAAATGAGGTTCCAGAAAAGAAGAATCGTCATCTACTTGAGATGGCCAGAGCCCTGCTATATCAAATGTCTGTCCCTAGATCTTATTGGGGGGATGCTGTCTTAACTGCCACATATTTGATTAACAGGTTGCCCTCTCGTGTCTTGGATGGCCTTATTCCAGTCCAACTCATGACTTCATTCTTTCCTTCAACTCCTACTATGACCAGTCTCCAGTGTCGAGTATTTGGTTGTAGTGTCTTTGTTCATGTTCATAATCAGCATCGTTGTAAATTGGATCCTCGGGTTGTTAAATGTATATTCATAGGATATGCACCCGACAAAAAGGGGTACAAATGTTATCATCCTCAAAGTCGTTGTGTCTATGTATCCATGGATGTCACCTTTCATGAAACTGAGTCCTTTTACTTTGGTCCTCAGCTTCATGGGGAGAATGGTCATGAAGCTGAGTCTCTTGAGTCACCGGTTGTTCCTCTTCTGAAGGAACCTATTGAGTCATCTGTCTTTCCTCTACTAAAGGATGTAGCATCCTCTTCTGGTACTTCTGAGACGCGTAATGAGATAAATGATTTGGATCGATACCAAAAGACGTATCGGATGAAAATATTCCATAAAAAACCCAACCTGGTCCAACAGCAACTTCAGCCGTCTGAATCGGAGGTAAACATTCCTAACTCTGAGCATTTGAATAGTCCTTTAAATAATACTTGTGCACCTAACCTTGAAGACTTGCCAATAGCCTTGACAAAAGCAAAAAGAACATGTGCCAAGTACCCTATATCCTAGTTTGTGTCCTCAAAAAACCTATCAGTATAGCATCAAAGCTTTTTTTCAACAATAGATTCTATCAGAGTCCCCACTACAATACAAGAAGCGTTAATGGATAGGAATTGGGTTCAAGCCTTGCATGAAGAGATGAGTGCTTTGAACAAAAATGAGACCTAGGAAACTGTTGAGAAACCGAAGGACACAAGGATAATTGGATGCAGATGGATTTACATAGTGAAATATCAGTCTGATGGTACCCTGGACCGGTATAAAGCAAGGTTGGCTGCTAAAGGATACACTCAGACATATGGGATTGATTATGGTTTCACTGGGTTATAACTTATAAACAGAGCCAAGGAGATCATACACTCTTTATCATACATTCTCAGGAAGGCAGACTCACACTTCTTTTGGTCTATGTAGATGACATGATCATTGCAGGGAACGATGAGGTCGAAAAACAGGTTCTAAGAGGAAAGTTAGCCGCCCAATTTGAAATGAAGGACCTGGGAAAACTTAAGTACTTCCTTGGGATAGAGTTTGCCTACTCGAAACAAGGTATATTTATTTCTGAAAGAAAATATATCTTGGATCTACTTAAAGAGACAGGCAAGCTAGGTTGCAAAACCACAGGAGCACCTATTGAACAGAATCACAGGATTGGAAGCAATGAAGAAAGCCCAAGGGTTGAAAAGCCCTAGTATCAGAGACTTGTGGGAAAACTCATACATTTATCCCACACCAGACCAGACATAGCCTATGCTGTCAATGTGGTGAGCCAATTTATGCATGATCCACACAAGAGACATATACAAGCAGTGAATAGAATCCTCTAGTATTTGAAGACAAGTCCAGGAAGGGGATTATTATTCAAGAAGGGGGGAAATTTGTCCATAGAAACCTATACAGATGCAGATTATACAGGGACAGTTGTAGACAGGCGATCCACCTCAGGGTACTGCATGTTTTTGGGAGGAAATTTGGTGACTTTTAGAAGTAAGAAGCAAAATGTAGTTGCAAGATCTAGTGCCTAAGCAGAATTTCGAGCCATGGCCCAAGGGATTTGTGCATCATTATAGTTGAGAATCATACTGGATGATCTCATAATAAAGTATGAAGCTCCTATGAGATTACTTTATGATAACAAGTCGGCTATTAGTATTGCTCACAACCCAGTCCAGCATGATAAAACAAAGCACATTGAGATAGACAAACATTTTATCAAAGAAAAATTAGATAATGGTCTTATAGCAGTTGAGAAAGTTCCTTCAGAGTTCCAATTAGCTAATGTCTTCACCAAGAGACTTCCCACAGAATGGTTTCAAGGTCTTACTATCAAGCTGGGAATGATAGATATCCATTCACCAGCTTGAGGGGGAGTGTTATAATATATCGGAAGAATATCTACCGATATTCTCTTTTATTTTTACAGATACGTTTTTTATTCTAGACTTTATTAGGATATATTTTCCTCCCTTATTTTTAGGTTAGCATTCAATGACTTTAGCCTATATATTGTAACATTTGTTGTACGCATCAATTAAAGGAATAATATTCACATATTCAGAATTCCTTCTTTACACAATTATTATCAAGGCTTTAAGGACAGGTTATTTTTTCTTTCTTTAGGCTTAGGGTTAGGCCGAAAGGCCCCTTTGAAACAAGGTTACTTTTTCTTTCTTTTGGGCTTTTAGGGTCGGACAGGCCATGCGACATGACACAATAGTGCGATAGTGTTGCAACCGCGCGCGCTTGACTACCTAAACTAAGGCAAAAAAGACATGATGTAAAATACAATGAAGAGGCTGAGAACAAGAACACTTCTTGTAATTTAGCCTGGAAAGGCTGTGTTCCAAAGAATACTCTGATAGTGAAATCCTGGTTGAAAGTACTAGGGACTGGATGTAGAAAAGTGGGTTCGGTTGAACCATTATAAATCCTATTGTTTTGCTTTCTCTGATCCTCTCTTTCTGAATGAAGCATGGTCGTAGACTGGCAAACTAGAATACCTTCACCTAGCTCGTGTCTCATTTTGATCCTCGGTGAAAGAGTGAAAAGAAATAAAACATGAAGAAGAACTAGACAAAGAAGCGGGAACAACCGAGCAGGCCGAAGAGGAAAGCAACAAAAGATTAAGAGGATCACTCACTTTAACTGCTTGTTTTTTAATAAATCGGATGCCTTCTTCCACCCTTAATAATAAGGTTCCTCAGTTTATCTTATTTCCTATAGAAACTTTGTTTCATGTTGCCTCGCGTGTTTTTGGATGCATTCGCTTTGTTCATCATCTTTCTCCAGGTTTAGATAAACTCTCTGCCGTAGCCATCAAATGTGTTTTCTATGGATATTCTACATTGCAGAAAGGATATCATTGTTACTTTCCAGTCCACAATCGTTACTACATATCGACATATGTGACCTTCGAAGAAACTCCAAATTTCTCATCTTCCAAGGTCGAGTCTTACACTATTTATGAGGTATTCCTAGTTCCCTACTTTGAACCATCCTTTTCTCCATTCCGGGAACCGATCTCTCCTAACGATTCCACCAAAGTTGCTCCTAGCAATTCCTAACCAAAACCATCTTGGCTGCTTCTCATCATATATCAACGTCATCTGCAAGCTCCTAATACTACATCGGAGGACACAGAAAGAACCGATGAATCATGTCCTATTCCAGCAACCACTCCTATCGGCTACCACAGACCTTCCCGAAGAAAATCCTGATTTACACATTGCTCTTCAAAAAGGTACCCGATCAAATCATATATCAACGCCATCCGCAAGTTCCTAATACTACATCGGAGGACACAGAAAGAACCGATGAATCATGTCCTATTCCAGCAACCACTCCTACCGGCTACCACAGACCTTCCCGAAGTAAATCCTGATTTACACATTGCTCTTCGAAAAGGTACCCGATCAACCAACTGCTCCTACCACGAACCATCCTATTTATAACTTTTTAAGTTATCATGGTCTCTCTTTCTTATTATTCTTTTTGTTGAGATATTATCTGATATTGACATGGTTATCAAAACCGGACCGGACCGGAACGGCCGGTTCAACCGATTGGACTGGGAACTGGTGTGGTGTCTGGTTCGGAATAACCACAAAACCGCTCAGATCTCGAACCGGTAGAAACGATGCAGAACCGGTAAAACCGGTGAAAACTAGCAGTTCATCCGGTTTGGCCGGTTTCATAATTCCTTTTTTCTAGAGAGAAAGACAAATGAGAAATCAAAGAATTTTGGGCGGGGCGGGCCACCCACCGTGAATGGATTCGCCTCTGGCCTCTGGGCACGTTGGAACCGTGGAGAGAAAAAAAGAATTGTGGGAGGAGAGCTGGAGCTAGGAGAAGGACGCACATAGAGGAGACGACCGGATCCGAAGCGGCGGAGCGGCTAAGGTGTTGTGTGAGAGGGAGAGATGAAGAGGAAGGACTATTGGGAGCGGCTAGGGTTTTCCTATGCTAGGATCGGCTAGGATAAAAGAATGGGCTGGCTCAATGGTTTTAACTTTTAATATATCTTTCATTTGTTTTTTTTAAAAAGAATGGGCTGGTTTGATAAGAGGCAATTCCGGATTTGAAGTTTTTTTTTTTTTTTTTTTTTTTTTACATTTTGGGCTTAATAATTCGAAATAAAAAATTGGGCTTAATAATTCTACATGTCATGTCATATTTGATTTGGTTTCAGGTGTAATTTGGCTTAATATTGTTATATATATTATATTAAAAAAATTTAAAATATTATTTAATTAATACCAGTTCAACCACAGTTAGACCATTGAACCTTGACCGGTACCTTCACCGGTTCAATGACCGGTCCGGTTTTAAAAACATTGGATATTGA
This sequence comes from Ammopiptanthus mongolicus, assembly GCA_039655645.1. Lineage (NCBI taxonomy): Eukaryota > Viridiplantae > Streptophyta > Magnoliopsida > Fabales > Fabaceae > Ammopiptanthus > Ammopiptanthus mongolicus. The sequence goes on from CM077345.1 coordinate 77,839,343, forward strand.
TATTATTAGTTTAGGAATTATCAGATATTGACAAGGTTATCAAGATCGCGTGCTACCTCGTGGGAGCGCACGATTCCACGAGTACGGAAGGTCCAACCGAGGCGGCGCGGAGGCGAAATCGCCGGAGGAGCAGGCGCGGCCGGAGCGACGTGGAAGATCGCAAACCACGTAGAAGCGGCGATTTCTGCGATCTGACCCGGTGGCGATTTTTAGGGTTTTTAACCCGTTTTTCCAAAAAAATCCGGGTTTCGCAAACCCCCCAGACTTCCGATGCTTTCATTGGCCATTGCTATTCCTATGTCCAATTCCCTCTGTACAAACGGTAATATTTTTGGGAAACCAAGCATTAGAGTTATTTCTCTTAATTCCCAAGACAGAATTAGTTTCAGTTTCAATGCTTTGTCTCTCTCTCTCTCTCTCTCTCTCTGAGTAATACTCTGCCTGACCTCTGCCTTCTTCTCATATTCTATAAATACTACAATACAATGTTCTCAGTTCTGCATTACTCTCTCAGTCTCTCTCTTTTCTCCTCTGTTCTACTTCTATACGTGATTTCAGTCTCTGTTTTATTTTTCTGGACATGTCTTCCATCCCTGTTAGTGCCTCTGGTTTACCATCTGCACCTCCTAAACATCAGAAAAATGCTCCAGGAAGCAGAACTGATATAGCATGGAAGCATGGAGTTTCTATTGATGGTGGAACAAGGAAAATTAAGTGTAATTACTGTAACAAAGTAATTATTGGAGGTGTTTACCGGTTGAAGCACCATTTAGCTTGCACACAGAAAGATGTTGGTGCTTGTGCGTCTGTACCTGATGATGTGAAGAAACAAATGTGGGATATTGTGAAATCCTTGCAAGAAAGATTAGTGAAGAAAGCCACAGATGATGATGACACAGAAACTGAAAAAGGAAAAGGAAAAAGGCAAGAAGAAGGTGGGATTGATACATCTGGGAATATTTTCAAGAAGAGGGGAGTGAGCACTCAAGCCACCATCAACAACATCTTCAAGAAGAATTTGAAAGAAGAAGCTTGCCAAGAAATTGCTTCATTCTTCTACAACAATGGCATAGCATTTAACGTGGCAAAGAGTGCTGAATTTCACAAAATGTTGGAGATGGTGGCTAGACATGGCCTTGGATTTAAGCCACCTTCATATCATGAAATTAGAGTAAAGTATTTGAAACAAAAGGTGGATGAGACAAAGAAGACCATTGAGGAACACAAATTATTTGGAGGAAGAATGGATGCACCATCATGAGTGATGGTTGGACTGACAAAAGAAGGAGAACAATTTTGAACTTCTTAGTAAACAGCCCCAAAGGTACTGTTTTTTTGAAGTCTATTGATGCTTCTCACATATCAAAAACTGCTTACAAAATTTTTGAAATGATTGATCAAATTGTGGATGAAGTTGGTGAAGAAAACGTTGTCCAGATTGTGACGGACAATGCAGCAAATTATAAAGCTGCTGGTGTAATGTTGATGGATAAAAGGAAAAAACTTTATTGGACACCTTGTGCAGCACATTGTATTGATTTAATGTTAGAGGATTTTGAGAAAAAGATAGTGGTTCATCATGAAACAATTTTGAGGGGTAAGAAAATTACAACTTATATTTATTCCAAGTCATCTCTAATTTGTTTGTTGCAACACTTTACCAAAGGAAAGGATTTGGTTCGACCAGCCATGACTCGTTTTGCAACATCTTATCTAACTTTGGGGTGTCTCATGGACAACAAAGGGCCATTGGTAAGAATGTTCACTTCTAATGAATGGACATCAAGCCGGTTTGGAAGGACAAGGGAAGGGAAGTATATTGAAGAAGTGATTATGGATAAGGAGTTTTGGAAGAATATTGTGATTTGCTTGAAAGGTGCTTATCCACTAATTAGAGTACTTCGTTTAGTGGATTCAGATGATAAGCCAGCTATGGGGTTTATTTATGAGGCAATGGACCAAGCTAAAGAAAGGATCCAAAGTGCCTTCAATGATGTCCAAAATAGGTGAACTATAAACTTTAGTTTACATTATATATTTTAATTTAATTTAATTTAAATTATAAAGTTTATTTACTAATTCAATTTTTTTGCATTATTTAGTTTTAAGCCTCTATGGGATATCATTGATGAAAGATGGGACAAGCAACTACATAGGCCTTTGCATGCAGCAGGGTACTATCTCAACCCTCAATTACATTATAGCCCTGAATTTAAAGCTGACTATGAAGTCAAACGTGGGTTATATGATTGCTTACAAAGGATGGTGGGAGATGTTGAAGAAATTACTAAGATTGATGCTCAACTTGAAGATTTCAAGGTGCGAGCGAAGTTTTTTGGTAGTGCGGTAGCTATGGCTGCACTTAAAACGAAAACTCCATCCCAATGGTGGGAATCATATGGGGATGAGCATCCAGAACTCCAAGCATTTGCAATTCGTGTATTAAGCTTGACCTGCAGTTCATCAGGTTGTGAGCGAAACTGGAGTGCCTTTGAGATGGTAAACATTCTTTAACATTTCACTTTTTACAGTTGCCTACCACTTGCTATATATTAATGGAGTTTGTATGTATTAAGTCCACACAAAGAGAAGAAATCGTTTGAAACAAAAGACAATGAATGATGTTGTCTTTGTGATGACCAATTCAAAATTGGCAAAGAAGAAGCAACCAAGAAAGACGGTTGAATATAACCTTGATGATCTTGCATCCGATGATGAATGGATTGTGGACAATGACGAAGGTTCATCTGGCATTTGTGATTTAACAATTGACAATGAAGATGATTTGGAATTAGATACTCAAAATGGAGACTTGGCTGGTGGTGTAGCTGCTGCCCCTCAAGATGATTTGGAGATTCCTAATGTTGATGATGAACTTGATGAAGTAGGAGATGAAGATCTAATGGAAGATGTTGGTTATGATCAAAATGCCTTGGATGATTTGCTAAAATAAGGTTTTTAGATGTTTGTTAGGAGTTGGATACTGGTTATTTTGGTTATGTAATGTGACTTATGATTCAATCAATGCATATTTTGGTTAAGCTTATTTTGGTGTTTTAAGGTTAATTTTTTTTTTAATTTTATTATTATATGTATATATTAATAATTAAATATAATTTTTTCATTTTGGTGGGATCTTACGATCCGTGTTACGATCCCACGATTTATGATCTTCCTTGCCCCAAACGATCCTAGGTGGGATCTCGAGTTTGACAACCTTGGATATTGATATTATCATTTTAGGATATTATTTAGTTTAGTTTTTGTTTCCTAGTCTACTTAGTCCATTGATCCTAATCCCTAAACATTAAGGATTGTTTCTGTTTCTCATGTTTATAAATATTGTACAAACCATTCAAGAAATATAACAATATTCAATATTCGGTTTCTAGTTGGTACCGGAGCTAACTTTCTGGTCCAGAATCCTAGTTTTTCTGCTCAGCTGCCGTCAAGGAGGCTGACCTAGGTTTTGTATTGTCGTTGGGTGTCTAAGGTGACTTCACGATTTGACTCAGAGACCGCTGGTCAATCTTGTTAGTGAGCGCCATCGCGGGCCTGTGGGGTCCACACACAGCCTTCCCGCCACCTTTTCGTTGTGCCACTGGTCTGGTTTGGTTCGTCAGCCTCCTCTGGGTTGTTTCTGACCATTTTCGGCTTGTGGGTCTCGGTTTCTGGTTGCTCTTTTGCGGCTGTTTGGCTCTGTTTTCCTTTGGATTGTGGATCTCAGTTTCTTGTGTGTTCTGATTCAGTGCAGCAACTGTTTTTTTGATTTGTTCCTCATGGAAGAAACAGCCAAAGTTGACTCCAATGTTGAACCTTCAAAAAGAGGTTTGATCTCTTTTGCATTTTCACGTTCGCCTGTTATCCCCACTGAAAGGTTGAATGATAAGAACTACTTGAATTGGTACAATGTTGTTGAGGTGTGGTTCTTAGGCCAGGGTCTTTCTGATCATCTCACTATGAAGGTTTCTGACATTGATAAAGAGGTGAGGGATGAATGGTACCAAGTACATGTTACGATCATCTCAACTTGTATCCTTATTATGCCAATCTATTGATCCTAAATTGATGGTACATTTCCGTCCATACAAGACATGTTATGATGTTTGGAAAAAGGCTCAGAATGTTTATGCTACGGTTTATCTCTCTCAATCTTTGCCTGTTAGATCTTGGGTTTTGGATTTTGGTGGTTTCGATCACTTAACTGTTAATCTTTCTCTTTTCTCTCATCATATCACTCTTGCAAATGAGTCTCAAGTACAAGCCACTAGCATGGCCATGCTTCACCTCTTCCTTTACTGTCATTGAATTTTGTTTTATTTGTTCTTGCTTGCCCCTTTAATTTAACTTCTATCAGTAAACTGATTCGCTCCTTAAATTGTGCCATAACCTTTAGTTTCAACTCTTTCTTGATACAGAACCAGAGTAAGGGACAAACGATTGGAGTCGAATCTCAATCACAAGGTCTTTACTATCATCTGATCTTCAGCCATCTACTTCCACTATATGTATTGCTACGAAGTCTCCCAGTCTTGTTCATCATCGTCTGGGTCATCCAAGTCTGCATAAGATGAAGGAAACAATCCTTCATCTCTAAAAGTTGGAGTCATTAGATTGCGAGTCGTGTCAACTTGGAAAGCATGTTAGAGTCTCTTTTCCAAGTCATATTGATAATTGAGCTTTGTCTCTTTTTCATGTTGTTCAGTTTGATGTTTGGGGTCCTAGTCGTGTTCCTTCTATCTCAGGGTTTATGAATTATGTTACATTTATTGATGATTTCTCGCGTTGTATTTGGATATTTTTAAAGAATAACTGTTCTGAGTTATTCACTATCTTTAAGAATTTTAGTCCAAAATATAAACTCAATTTGGAAAAACAATTCGTGTTTTAGGCAGTGACAATGCAAAGTAGTATTTTTCTGATTCTTTCAATTTGTTCATGACTTCCCATGGCATTATATATCAATCTAGTTGTCCTCATACACCCCAGCAAAATAGTATAGTCGAACGAAAACATAGACATTGCTCGTACTCTCTTGTGAATGCCAATGCACCTTTACAGTTTTGGGATGATGTTGTTCTTACTGCTAGGTATTTAATAAATTGGATGCCATCTTCGGTGTTGGACAATCAGATTCCTCGTTCCCTGCTGCTCCCTATGGACCCACTTTATTATGTTCCCCTTCATGTCTTTATATGTACTTGCTTTGTTCATGATCTATCTCCAGGTCGTCAAAAACTGTCTGCTCATGCCATCAAATGTGTTTTCCTTGGCTACTCTCGTGTGCAAAAAGGTTATTGATGTTATTATCCCCCTACACATCGTTTCTACATTTCTGCTGACACCACTATTTTGAGGACACACCATATTTCGCCACCTCAGATACTCCACCCGTTGACTCTAATCCTTTTCCTCAGGTATTGCCTCGTCCCCATCTTGACTTTGTTGTGTTTATTGCTTTTGCTCCAACAGTGCCACCTACTTCTCCACCGCCACAGGGGTCAACTTCTCCTTTTCGACGGTTTTGCACCATTTATGAGTGCCGGTCCTAATCCGTGGTTCCTCCCACTGTTGTTGTTGCACCCAGTGATTTAGCTCCTTCTCCAGTCTCCTCACCTGCTCCGACTCCACATACTTTTGATGACTTGCCTATCGCCCTCCGTAAAGGTAGACATGTTACTCTTGACCCTTATCCAATTTATAGATTCTTATCATATCATTGCTTGTCTCTAACCAATTATGCTTTTGTCTCTGCTATGTCCTCTATTACCATTCCCAAGACAATGCAGGAAGCATTATCCCCTTCCGGATGGCAACAGACAATGCTTGATGAGATGCAGGCTTTGGAATTTAACCATACATAGGTACTTGTTCCACCTCCTCCTGTCCTCCTAGGAAATATGTTGGTGGTGGTGGTGTTTAATGTTAAGGTGGGCCCGGATGGTTAGGTGCACCGATTGTGGCAAAGGGGTACACTCAGGTCTATGGTCAAGATTATAGTGATGCCTTCTCTCTGGTTGCGAAAATGGCTTCCGTTCGCCTCTTTTTAGCTATGGATGCCATGAAACACTAGCCACTATTTCAGTTGGGTATTAAAAATGTCTTCTTACATGGTGACTTGGTGGAGGAGATCTATATGGAGCAACCTCCTGGATTTGTTGCTCAGGGGGAGTCTGGTCTTGTATGTAAAATGTAGAAGTCCTTAAGGGCCCGTTTGGTGGTCAGGATAGGAAGGACAGAATAGGATAAGCAATCATATCCTTCTCTAATCCATAGTTTGGTGAGCCAATAGGATAGGATATGACTATCCTATCAACTTATCCTATCCTACTCTTTAGTTAAAATTTTATCCTATGGGATGGGCTGGGTTAGAAAGTCATAGGATAGGATAACATTTCTTATTTCCCCTTCAGCCCTCTCTCGTCCCGATCCTGTCTCAGTTCTCACCCAATCCCTCTCCTCTCTGTCTTCACGTTTCCATCATCCCCAACAACGCTCCTGTCATCTTCTTCTTCTTCTTCTTCTTCTTCTTATTCTTCTCCTCCTTTCCTCACCCACGCCTCTGTTCTTCCACACCTCTGTTCTGCTTCTTCTTCTTCGGTTCTTGTTCCTCACCCACGCCTCTGTTCCGGCTCCGGCAGTTCTTCAATGCCTCTGTCTTCTTCTTGTTCTGCATTACTGCTTCATCAATCTTCCACCAGGTAGATATTCTTTCTTCTTTTCTTTGGGGTTAGGGTTTCTTTTTTGGGTTTCAAATTTGGGGATTTTGTTACAGTTCATACTTGGTAATTTTTTTATACCATTGTTGTATTTAAATTTCGAATGAGTGAATATAGAAAGTTTTTGTGTATTTGCAATAGAGCATTCTTAATATACTTAATTGCATTTCTTTATATCATATTTTGTTTGCTAGTTTAAGAAATCTACTGCGAATATTGATATGCATAAGTCTAGGGAGTTTTGAATTTGGTTATGGTGTTGAAGGTGGTGTTTTGGATGGTTGTGCTAGCAAGTTAATAATGCAGCAATTTTCATAGCAATAACGCGTAATTGATATGTAGTATTTTTAATGTATTTTATAGGTAAATATATGGATTCAGAGGATTAGCTTGAAATTATGTCATATCTAATTTTGGAGGAAATGTTGTTAGAGATGGTTGGGCTTTGTTTTGCAATTTTTACGGCTGTGAGTTAGTGTGCCTTATGGTTTTATGAAAATCATAGTCTTAGGCAACAACCAATGGATAGAGAAGGTTTGAGGGGAGAATTTTTAGAGAGGTTAATAAGACGGGATGATGTTACAAGTGTTGATCAACTTCGTATGAATGTTAGGTCCTTTCGTTTATTATGTGTTCTCCTTCGTAATGAAGGTAAACTAAAAGAAGATGGACTAGTAAGTATTGAAGAACAAGTAGCTATGTTCTTACACATATTGGCACATCATTCTAAGAATCGTGTTATTAAGTTTCTATTTAAACGATCCGGAGAAACAGTTAGTAGGTACTTTAATTTAGTGTTGAATGCTGTCTTACGATTGCAAGAAACACTTCTTAGAGCACCGGATCCTATCCCGGAAGATTGCTTGGATGAAAGATGGAAATGGTTTAAGGTACGACGTTAGTGTACTACGTTTTTTAATCTATTTTATGATGCGTTGCAAATATGTTATGTTTTTTTCCCTAAAATATTTGCTTTCTATTTGGATAATGCATATACAGTTGTCTTGGGGCATTAGATGGAACACATTGAAGTTAATGTACCAGCAATTGATAAGCCCCGATATCGTAATAGAAAAAGGGATATATCTACCAATGTTCTAGGAGTATGTTCCAGGGATATGAAATTTATATATGTGTTACCCGGATGGGAAGGATCTACATCAGACTCAAGGGTATTGAGAGATGCCATTTCTAGGAGGCATGGTTTAAATGTTCCAACAGGTAACAAGAATCAATGGGATTTTATTATAATAGTAAAAAGTGTGTAATAGCTATGTTTTAATTTGACCACTATATTTTATTATAGGGTATTATTATCTTGTGGATGCTGGGTATACAAATTGTGAAGGATTTCTTGCTCCATATAGAGGGTATCGATACCATCATAGTGAATGGAGACATGGATACACACCATCGTGTAAAGAAGAGCTCTTCAACATGAGACACTCTATGGCAAGAAATGTGATAGAAAGGACTTTTGGATTGTTGAAAATGCGTTGGGCTATACTTAGAAGTCGGTCTTTTAAACCAATTAAAATTCAAAATCCCATTATAATTGCTTGTTGCCTTTTACATAATTTTATTAGAAGATAAATGCCTACTGACCCAATGGAAGAACAATTAGGTGCAGAATTTGAAGCAGAACTACACAATGAGGATGTGGAGCAAGTTGGTTCTATTAATACATTTGAGGCTACTGATGAGTGGACGGCTTGGAGAGAAAACATAGCAACACAAATGTGGAATGCATTGGCTTATGAATAGATGCATGAATTGACTATTTTACTACTTGTTTGGTTAGTTTGTAATTTTATTGATAACTATGTATTATTTGGTTTGTTCAATTTGTGTATTTGTAATCAGTACTTGCTGCATTGTATTTTATTATTTGAACTATATCTTGGTCAATGACATCATTATATCGTGGTTATGTTGTTACTTTATGTTTTTTTTGGAATACATTGTAAAAGTTTTGTGATTTATAATTTTATAATAAGATAGGAATGGAATCTGAGAGCATTATGCAACAACCTAACAAGAAAAAGAGAGATCGTAGGCAATGGTCTGGTGAGGAGGATGAAGCATTTCTTGATATCTTGATTGAAGCTGTGAACCAAAGTCAAAGATGTGATAATGGCCAATTCAAAGCACATACTTTGAAAATGGCTGAGACAAAACTAGATCAAAAGTTTCCTAGATGTGGAATTAAGGTGAAGCCACACATTGAGTCTGCGATGAAGAGGCTAAGGACAATTTATTCAGTGTTTTATGATATGTTAAATCAAAGTGGGTTTGGTTGGGATGATGAGAGAAAAATGATTAAGGTTGATAGTGATGACGTGTGGAATGAGTACATAAAGGTTAGTGTTTATTGTTTTTTGTCGATAGTGAATTATTTTATTTCAGTTTCTATTTATGAAGAATTAAAATACTATTTGTTTCTTGTGTAGAGTCATCCAAATGCTGCAAACTACAGGAATACATCCATACCGCTTTTTGATAAGCTTACTATTGCTTTTGGAAAAGATCGTGCTACTGGTAAAGGAGTTGTTACCCCTGTCGATGTTGTTGAGGAATTGGATAAAGAAGAGGAAGAACAAAATGATGATAATGATGTTGTAGATTTGACCCAATCAGCATCTATCAATCAATCGCAATCTAGAAGGAAGCATGATAATGAGAAAAGTCAAACAAGGAAAAGAAATAGAGGAGCAAATGTGATTGCTAATAGCATATCTGAATTAAGAAAGAGCTTTGGGCAATGGCTAGAAAAAAGATCGTAAAGATTGGGTGAAGCTGCAAATCGCCTTCGAGTCGGTAAAGATGTGTTTGAAGATTCTAGGAGTATCACGAATGAGCTGAAAAAATGGATATAACAGAACAAGAGCGTTTTGCTGCAGCAGAAAAAATTCTATCTATGCCACATAGATTGCACATATTTTGGGGGTGTGATGAGCAGGATCGTCTTGCATTTGTTAAGTCGCTAATGTAATGGTTTCTATAGAAGACTTTGTTTATCTAAATACTAGTTACATTTCATGCTGAACTTTATTTATGTTGTTTAACTTTCTAGGTGGTTTGAAGAAACTTATCTATGACACCTACATGAGAATTTTATTTATGTTATTTTATTTGTTTAGTCAAGTTTGGATTTACTATAATTTTACAGTTACAGTTGTTGTTTTGGTGCTTTACTGTGGTTTCTGTATGCAGTTTTTTTCTTTGGCCATTTTGTAGTGCCCTTTTTGTTATTGTACAGCTTTTAGAAATATATATCTTGCTGTGTCTCGTCCCATAATATTCATTACATGAATTTGGAACACCAAATCCACAACCCCTATTATATTCATACATATGATACCTGTTGCAGATTTTTCAATTATTAAGGGTCACTTCCTCCAATAAAAAATTAATTTTTTTACTAATTATTGGGTGTGATTTAATTAACAATTTGTATAAAATGTTAAAAAAAATTACAAGTTAATTTTTAAAAAAGAGAAATTGTAATTCTGATATAAGGGTATTTTTGTCATTAACATATAATTTATATCATATCTTGTCATTATCTGATTTACCTCAAACACAAGACAGGATAACATAATGCTATCCAGTTGGTTATCTGGTGGGCATCAAACGTCGGACAGGATAACAACTTATCCTGCTCCTATCCTATCCTACTCCTATCTTGCCCTCTTATCTTATCCGTCATTATCCTATCCTGACCACCAAACGAGCCCTAAAGGTTCTTAATCAGTCACCTCGAGTTTGGTTTGGTGAATTTAGCAGCACACTACATCAGTTTGGAATAATCCGCCGCGAGGCATATCAATCTTTTTTCCTTCGGTGCTCATCGTCAAATCAATATATCTATCTTGTAATTTATGCAGATGACATTGTGATTACAGGTCATGATCATAAGGGTATCAAGGCCCTGAAACAGCACCTATTTCAACACTTTCAAAATAAGGACTTGGGTTCTTTGCATTACTTTCTTGGGATTGAGGTGGCTCAATCAAAGTCCGGTATTGCTCTCTTTGAGAGGAAGTATGCTCTTGACATTTTGGAGGAGACAGATCTTATAGATTGTAAACCAGTTGACACTCCTATGGATCCTAACGCGAAGCTTCTGCCCAATTAGAGGGATCTCTATCCTGACCCAGGAAGATGCCGAAGATTAGTGGGAAAATTAAATTATCTCATCTTGACCAGACCTGATATATATTTCCTAGTTAGTGTTGTAAGTCAGTTCTTGAACGCTCCTTGTGATAGTCGTTGGCATGTAGTTGTTCGGATCCTTAGGTACATCAAAGGATCGCCTACAAAGGGGCTTGTGTATACAGACATCATTGGATACTCAGATGCGGGTTAGGTAGGAGATGCAAGTGATAGACGGCCCACTTCAGGTTAATGTGTTTTTATTGGCAGAAATCTTATCTCATGGAAGAGTAAAAAGTAGAGTGTTGTTGTCAGATCAATTACGAAAGCCGAGTACCGAGCTATGGCTCACACCACATGTGAGATGCTATGGCCGAAGCATTTACTGCATGAGTTGCGGTTCTGTAAGGTTGGTCCCATAGGACTAACGTGTGAAAACCAGACAGCTTTGTACCTCTCCTCTAATCCAGTTTTTCATGAGCAGACAAAGCATATCGAAGTTAACTGTCATTTATCAGAGAAGAGATCCTCTCCGCCGTTATCAAATTTTCCTTTGTTTGCTCCAACAATCAGCTTGCCGACATCTTCACTAAATCCTTACGGGGTCCTAGGATATCTATCATACATATGTACCAGGATGGATGCATATGATGTATATGCTCCTGCTTGAGAGGGAGTGTTGAGATATTTTCTGATATTGATATTATCAGTTTTAAGGAATTATCAGATATTGATATTATCAGTTGAGGATATTATTTAGTTTAGTTTTTGTTTCCTAGTTTACTTTGTCCATTGATCCTAATCCCTAAACTGTAGGGATTGTTTCTGTTTCTCATGTTTATAAATATTGTACATACCATTCATGAAATATAACAATATTCAATATTCAGTTTCAAGTCTTCTGTGCCATCCTTATTTTCTGTTTCAATTCCTAAACATGTTCACGTGACTGTTGATCCTCCAAGATGTCAACAAGTCATGATTGATTAAATGCAAGCTCTTGAAGATAGTGGTACCTGAGAGATGGTTCCCCTTCCTCCGGGCAAGAAAGATGTTGGATGTCGATGGGTATATGCTATCAAAGATGGACCCGATGGACAAATTGATCATCTTACTATATTGCAGTTGCGCAATGAAAGAATGGAATCACTATCTCACAGAGGAAGTATGCATTAGATATAGTCAACGAAACTGGTATGTCGGACTATAAACCTATTGATAGTCTCATGGATCCAAATCATAAATTGCTGCCTGGTCAGGGGAGCATTATTCAAATCTTGAGAGATATCAAAGACTGGTTGGAAACCTTATCTATCTCACTATCACAAGACCAGGTATTTCTTTTGCTGTGGGAATTGTAAGTCAATTCATGCAAGCTCCTCACATCAATCATTAGGATGTAGTGGTAGGAATTCTGAGATATATTAAGAAGGCACCAGGACATGGGTTGCTCTATGAAGACAAAAGAAACAGTTAGATAGTTGGAAATTGTGATGCAGATTGGGTTGGTTCCCCAACTGCTAGGCGTTCCAACTGAGGGTATTGTATTTCTGTTGGTGGAAATATTGCCCCCTGGAAAAGTAAAAAGATAAATGTTGGTCCATGCTCGAAGCATTTGATTTGTATGCTCCAGCTTGTGGGGGACGAATGAAATAAGTAGCAATTAAATTCATACAGGTACTTAGCAATTCATGTACCTAGATTGTATCATACATGTACTTAGAAAATAGACTATCATTAATCTCCTTGTAAACAAATATTGTATTTATTCCTAAAATGTATATAAAAATCAGATCAGCTGAGTGCTAATCACTCAACCAATTCACGATCATCTAGTCCAAATTACACTCTCTAATCTTTTAAGTATAGAAAATTATGAAAGATAATAACATAGGAGAGATTGTTGAAAAAGGAAATCACCTTGACAAAAGTATCCTTGGTGGAAGGTAGCAAGACCTCCTTACGAACTGAAAATAAACAATGTCCAGATAACAAGTCAAAAAAGAATTGGATTGAAACTTCAAGTGCTACAGCTATAAAAATGTCATGGAGAATGATATTATTTACCATCAATAAGTGGTCACGTATAGAGTAAGTGTTGCATAATTCTTCATGGAACTTCCTTATCTCATAGAAGACTTTTAATTCAGGGAATGGCTCCAATTCCTGCAAGAAATTAACTTCACACATCCACAAAGCATAACAAGAGCAAATCCTTAATATAGCAGCAGATACAAGCTAAAAAGCAGAAACTCACTTTCACAAAATCATACATAGAAGGATCAGAATCCACAGTTAACATACGGAGCAGAGATAGAACTTGTGATGTAGTGCTATCACATGATTCTTTGGTTTCAGAAGGAATACAACATGCCACCAACTTCGAAACAAGAAACTGCACACGTACACAAACTAGTAGATACAGGTCTAAACAGGAAACAAGGAGATCAAAACACTAAAAAAAATGAGACAGTATATACCTGGAGCTGTTCCCCAAGCATACTGGTGATATCTGCAGATGGATTCATTTTGAATTGTAGCAACAATGCAGAAAGTATACGGCAACATTGGTCCCCTAAAGCATGACATCCGACCAATGGCCCAATCAAGTTGAAAAGATAACTGCATTTACCCAATTTAAGCAACATAAATGAGAAAAGTATATCAAAACTTCAAACTTATCAACACTAAACAGATAAACTTAAAATTTGATAATGACACTTGGGAAAAATGCGTGTATTGGAAGATTGATTTAATTAAACCTTAATTAATATTAATTTAGGTAAAAAATATAGAAAATTGGAAGATTGAAAGGGTCAACTCCCAAAAACATTTTTTCTCTATATTTTTAATTAAGGATTGTTAACCCAACAGGCCAACCTGATATTGCAGCCCCCTTTAACCCGCATATTAAGGTGAGGCGGGTTAGAAAGTATCCACTCCTTTAAACAACTGAAAAAAATGTGAACCAACCCCACCATTTCAAGTGGTTTACGTGTTTAACATGCCAACTCCACATAAGATTGTCGAGGCCCATCAAAGACCAGTATGATGTAACACTGCTTCAGATATCCAAACCCGTGGGGAATATAAGCACGGGATGATTGCCTCTATTTAGTTCTTCAATTATAAATTAAGATTTCTAGTCACTTACCACACATAATTTCTTTGATAGAACTTACGAGACATAATTGGGAACCAGTAAGATTTACTTTAGCAAGTTCAAATCTATCCGCTTGTTCAGCTCAAGTCCTTGACAGTTTGAAAGTACTATTTACACAACGTTTTGGTTTCCAATGGTGTGAATTTCTTCTTTTGATAGAAAACAAAACAAAGTTTTGAACATTATATCTGTTGAAAATATATTTAGAATCTTTTTAAGTATTGTTTAGGCATATCATATCATGTAAATAGGAATAAGAATCTCCTATATTTATGTTGTAATTATTTCATTAAGCCTACACAAAAGAGACTCCGCTGTGTAGTTGAAACACACGGTTTCAGCATCATATGCCTCTGTTTTCTCTATTTCAACATGGTATCAAAACCTATCATAGATCCGTTGGACCACCCGCAAATGTCCAATCTTGCAAACTTCACGCTCCAGATGTCCAGTCCTGGGCGTGAAGGGGCTATGTTGAAGTCCCACATTGGATAGTGATATGGCCAGAATAATGCTTATAAGTGGGGGGCAACCCTCACCCAATGAGCTAGCTTTTGGGGTTGAGTTAGGCCCAAACCCAAATTCTAGATGATATCTAGAGCCAGGCAGAGGTAACCCTAAAACCGTGCTTACCCGGTGGGCCCACTGTCCTTCTGTGAGAAATTTTCTTGACAAACCGTGTTCCTCATCCAGTTTGCCCTTTTTCCACTGCCGTGTCTTCCTTCCCGCACCTTTTTGGGCCGTTCTTTTGTCCTCTGCCGCCGTCAGCCGCCAATTTTTCCGGAGACATCTCCGACAACCAACCCCACCACGCGGTGCGCCTTCTCCAGATCGGTCCATCCAAAGAAGACCGCCGTTAGCCGCCATCTCACACGCCCCCATGCGCACCGCGAAGTTTCTGGCCAACGTTCCCATCGCCTGCGCATGGCTGCTTCTTTCCGGCCCATTTTTGCAGCGCGATGGTCGCCGTCCAGAGGCGGTTCTAGCGCCACCCGTTCCACCCCGATCCGAGCACGTTTGCTTGTAGCGCAATGTGCGCGAGCCGTTTCGCGATTTTTTTCAGGCGTCGTGTCATCGTTTTTTGGACCTTTTGTTCCTCTAGTTCCACAGATCCTCCTAAGACCATGGATCCTCCTCAGAACTCTACGGCTAATTATCAAGATTTTCTCCAGTGGTGTGAGCATCGCCGGACCTCTCGATCTACTGCTTTGGTTGCAAACACTGATAATTCATATGCTTGCATATCTCAGTCACCCTCACTTGGTCTTTGGGTTCTTGATTCTGGTGCGTCTGACCATATCTCTGGTAATAAGGCTATTTTCTCCTCTCTTTCTACATCTGGATATTTACCTATTGTCACTTTGGCTAACGGTTCCCAATCTCAATCCCAAGGAATCGGAACTGCCCATCCACTCCCTTCCCTGTCAGTTGATTTTGTTCTTTATGTGCCTGGTTGTCCCTTTAATTTACTCTCTGTTAATCATTTAACTCGTTCTCATGATTGTTTGATTACCTTCACTAAAGACACTGTTATCCTGCAGGACTGGAGTTCGGGACGGACGATTGGCACCGGATGTGAGTCTCACGGCCTTTACCAGCTTTCCACCCCATCCCGGGTTTGCTCTGCCACAGATTCCCCTCTTACCATACATGCTCGGTTGGATCATCCTGGTCTCCCCAAACTCCATAAATTGGTGCCGAGTCTATCTAAGTTATCTAGTTTGCATTATGAGTCGTGTCAAATAAGGAAACACACTCGTATTCAGTTTCCGGATCGAGCCAATAAATGTGCTTCATCCCTTTTTGCATTAGTTCACTCAAATGCATAGGGTCCTTCTCGTACCATTTCTGCTTATGGATCGCGATACTTTGTCACTTTTATTAATGATTTTTCACGGTGTACGTGATTATTTTTAATGAAAAACAGGTTGAAGTGTTTTCAATTTTTCAGCAGTTTTATCAGGAAATTAAAACTCAGTTTGGTGTCTCCATTCGCTCTTTACGTAGTGATAATGCCAAAGAATATTTGTCCCAACAATTTCAAACTTTTATGGCTTCTAATCGTATTCTTCACCAAACGTCTTGTGCCCATACACCTCAACAAAACCGGGTTGCCAAACGCAAAAATCGGCACCTCATTGAAACCACTCGGACCCTTCTCCTTCATGGCAATGTTCCACATCGGTTTTGGGGCGATGTTGTTTTGACAGCTTGCTATCTTATAAACCGCATTCCCTCCTCTGTCTTTGATGACCAAGTACCTCACTCGGTCCTTTTTCCCCACATCCCTCTTCATTCATTTCCGCCAAGTGTCTTCGGGTCCACTAAATTTGTCCACAATCTCTCTCCCGGACTTGACAAACTCTCGGCTCGCTCACTCAAGTGTGTCTTCCTTGGTTATCATCGGTCCCAAATAGGCTATCGTTGCTTTTCTCCTACTCTTCAACGGACCTTATATCGGCTGATGTTGCCTTCTTTGAGTCTGCCCCTTACTTTGACTCAACTCACTCGCCTCCTGAGCCGCTATCTATAGTCGTCCCTGTTCCTTCTGCTATGGTCCCTCTCCAGTCTGTCCCATCGAAGACACCGCCTGTGGATCCCCATGCTGCTCGCCCATTCCAGATATATCGTCGTCGCCCACCACCATCCTCGGTGCATGTCCCTGCCCCTGTTCCTGCTATTGAGGCCATAATGGACTCTTCTCCTGCGCCACCTCCTTTACAGGATCCGGCCCTGCCACCGAAACCTGACCTTCCCATTGCTCTTCGTAAAGGTATATGTTCTACACGTAACTCCTTTCCTCATTATATTGCTTTGAGTTATCATCGCCTTTCTCCTTTGCATTATACTTGCCTTTCTTCTTTGTCGTCTGTCTATATTCCTAAATCTCCAAGTGAAGCTTTATCTCACCCTGAGTGGCGGCAAACAATGATTGATGAGATGTGTGCTCTTCAAAGCAGTGGGAGCTGGGAACTGGTCCCTCTACCTCCTGGGAAGTCTTTGGTTGGCTGTCGTTGGCTTTATACAATCAAGGTGGGTCCTGATGGTGAGATTGATCGGTTTAAGGCTCGTTAGGTGGCCAAGGGTTACACTCAAATATTTGGACTTGATTATGGTGATACTTTCTCTCCTGTGGCCAAAATGGCTTCTCTTCGACTTCTCTTATCCATTGCTGCCATCCGCCACTAGCCTCTTCATCAACTTGACATTAAAAATGCCTTCTTGCATGGTCATCTTGAAGAGGAAGTGTATATGGAGCAACCACCTAGGTTTGTTCCTCAGGGGGAGTCCTCTACCATGGTTTGTCGGCTTCACCAGTCCCTTCATGGTCTTAAACAGTCCCCTCGGGCTTGGTTCAGCAGATTCAGCACTGCAGTGCAACAATTTGGTATGATTCGCAGCGAAGCTGACCCCTCTGTATTTTATCGCCATTAGGCCCAAGGATGCATTTCTCTTATTGTTTATGTGGATTATATTGTTATAACTGGTAGTGATCAACATGGCATACTACAGGTGAAACATCTCTCTCATCAGTTTCAGACTAAAGACCTTGGTAAACTCCATTATTTCACAAAGGAAGTATGCTATGGATATTCTTGAAGAGACAGGATTATTGAATGCCAAACCAGTTGACACTCCTATGGATCCAAACGTCAAACTTCTACCAGATAAGGGGGTGCCACTATCAGATCCCGGGAGATACAGGAGATTGGTTAGAAAATTGAACTACTGACAGTCACTCGTCCGGACATCTCTTTTGCAGCCAGTGTGGTAAGCCAATTCTTAAATTCTCCTTGCCAGAACCATTTGGATGCTGTGATTCGAATCCTGAAGTACATTAAAGGTGCTCCAGGAAAAGGTCTCATTTATGAAGACCAAGGACACACTCAGATAGTTGCTTACTCAGATGCCGATTGGGCAGGTTCACCTATTGACAGACGATCCACTTCCGATTATTGTGTACTCATTGGAGGAAATCTGAGATCCTGGAAAACTAAGAAACAGAATGTAGTTGCAAGATCTAGTGCAGAAGCAGAATACAGGGCTATGGCATTAGCAACTTGCAAACTCATTTGGTTGAAATAGTTATCTAAAGAGCTTCTATTTGAAGAGACTATGCAAATGACGCTGATCTGTGATAATCAAGCTGCATTGCATATTGCCTCTAATCCAGTTTTCCATGAGAGAACCAAACATATTGAGATAGATTGTCATTTTATTAGGGAGAAGATCCAATCAGGGGACATCACCACTAGCTTTGTCAACTCCAATGATCAACTGGCAGATGCCTTCACCAAATCCTTGAGAGGTCCTCGAATAAGTTATCTATGTAGCAAGCTCGCTGCATATGATTTATATGCTCCAGCTTAAGGGGGAGTGTTGAAAATATATTTAGAATCTTCGTAATTATTATTTAGGCATATCATATCATATAAATAGGAATAAGAATCTCCTATATTTATGTTGTAATTATTTCATTAAGCCTATATAAAAGAGACTCCGCTATGCAGTTGAAACACGCGGTTTCAGCATCATATGCCTCTGTTTTCTCTATTTCAGCAATATCAAAATAAAAAATGCCATTAGCATAGCATGCTGACAAAACAAAAATGGTGTCAGGTGACCAATATAAGAGAACGCATCCCAGAAAGTTTAGCACACACATAAGATGGCACTGCACACGCTGTTTTAACAATTGTAAAACGATTCAAATAATAGTCAAGTAATCAAGGAAACGCAAAAGATTTCTTGTGTAAAATGTCTTTTTTTCATCGAAAAAGAAATATCATTACAAGAGAAGGAAGAGTACAAAACATGAGGATAAGACATCCTCGCATACAAAATATATATATATATATATATATATATATATATATATATATATATATATATAAAATCTATTAGATTGTGTCATGAAACAAAGCATGCCACCTTCTCTTCTCTGCATATTAAACAAAGAAACCCCACTAAAGAGACCATAAGTAGAAAACCAGAAGGAAGCTGAAAAAGAAACCTCTCCCAAATGAAATCTAAAGTTGAAAAGGTTCCCTTGAAAATCCTAGCATTCCTTTCGAACCATTTGCACCACAGAGCAGCATAAAATTTTATATTGAATAAAATCTTTTCTTATAAAACTTACTTGCAAGTGCTTAAAACAGCGACTCTCTGACCGAGAATACTAATAAGAACCTCAATTCCAGCCAATCGGTGGCATTTATGCCTGTAATGTGATGCAGCTGCAATTTTATAATGAATTTCTACCAAAAACTGCCAATTACAAAATCAACAATTTCATTAGAAAACCAAGCAAAGAAAAGAAATAAAATGATAGTCAGGGAAAGGATGTCTAAATGGTGTCATTATGTCATCAAAAACTACCATGAAAACTCTATCAGGGCGAAAAATGTTGATCTTGTCAACAACAGCAGCACATGCATGACTATCATCCCTACATATCAATATTAAATATCACATATCAAGATGAAGAAATACACTCCAAATTGGAAAAGAATAGAAGCACTGGGGCACATAAGAAAACTTACATGTCCAGAAATCCGTCAACAACAGTTTGAATTGCAAGTGACACTGTATCCCTAGAAAAGAAAGGGACTACAGGGTCGGATGAACAAGAGGACAAAGATAAAATACAGCTGACAACAGACACCTAAAAGTACAGAAGAAGCAAAATAAAATATTAAACTTGCCAGAAAATGTATCCTTAAACAAATTCAATTAATACTGATAAAGAAAATATTGCTATTACATATAAATGTCAATGGATGGTATCTAAGTTATAGTACTTCACATTACAATAATAAAAAAGATATCAAAACCTGAATCTTGCACGTTTAAAAAACAATTAGCAGCTGTAAAAAATACAAATGCAAAACATAGATGTGGTGGAACTTCAGAAAAGACCAACAAAAATCAAGGGTCCATTCGCTTTTACAGAAAATAACTTTGTGGATAATGTTTTTACAGAAAATATTCTTGAAAAACATTTTCAAGGGTGGATATTTTCCTAAAAAACATTTTGATCTAAACCAATATTATAGAAAATGATGCATTTTGTAAAAAAAAATATATTGTTTGATTTGTTCAGGAGGGGAAGCCACTTTCCCCTCATTTAACGGATTGTAACAAATGATCAAGAAAATATGCCCCTTTATGAGCTTATTACACCAAACATAGAATATTTCCATGAAAAATTATTCTGTAAAAAGATAGACACTAAAGTGCAGAGTAACAGACCATATGTCTCTTTATGAGCTTGTCCCGTTCATTCTCAGATATCTGAGCAAAATGCAGGATGGAACTCTGAAGCACAAGTGTTCCCCTCTCTGATCCAGGTTTCTTACTGCAATGCAATGCCATACAAACTGAAAATATCGAAGTGAAGTGGTTTTTCACAATAACTGTCAAAGGTTGACAAGTAACCTGCAGAAAGAAACTTCATTACAGAAAACAACATATAGTATAGACACTATATTTACAATACAAGATCCATAATAAACAAACCCATGCAATCAGACAAAAGTCCTGCATCCAGATATGCACAGAAAGATACAATGCAAATTTTGATCCTTTCCCATTGGTAATTCTAAAAGCTTAAGGGTATCCAATTGAAAACCTCTGATTTTTTATTTCCTACATTATTAAACTAGAAGCTTCTTTATTAATTGTTGATATTGTTGATATGCTTTATATTTGGTATTGATATGATCTGTTTTAGTTTCCTAGTTTGGAAATCAACCAGAATCATGCGATCCTGATATGATTCTGTTTTGTAATTATTATTTGATTTGTACAGCTAGAATTAGGAGAGATGTAATAGTTTCTTTCCTTTCTTAGTCATAGTATTTATGAGGACAATATTTCCTCCTGATCCTTAGGCCTAGAATTAATGTACAGGATCAGCCCTTCTATTTATTCCTATCATTGTACCATTCAAGATTATCAAATGAAAACAATATTCACTTTTCTGCATGGTATCAGAGCACAATATGAACCATCTATAGTCCTCACGCGCCGGCCCTACCATGTCAACAGACTTCGCGTCTTCGTCCACAGTGGAGACTGGTGCAACCCTTACCAATCCCATTGAAAGAACAAACCTTCCTATTACAGGCCACAAATTAAATGGCCAAAATTTCATCCAATGGGAAAGGTCAGTGCGCATCTTCCTCCAAGGAAAAGGAAAAGAGGGATACATCACGGGATAATCCGCAGAGCCTAAAAAGGGAGATCCCAGCCTCGAAAAATGGCAATTGGAGAACAGCTTGGTCATGTCTTGGCTCCTCAACACAATGACCAATGACATTGGGGAAAATTTTATGTATTATGACACAGCTAAAGAAATATGGGATGCTGTGAAGGAGACATATTCCAACGTGGATAATACCTCTGCCATCTTTGAAATCAAAAGCATCCTCCATGATCTCAGACAAGGGGAACGCTCAGTCACTGAGTATTTTAATATCCTCAGTAGGCACTGGCAGCAGCTGGACATCTATGAAGCCATCGAGTGGAAATGTCCAGATGACAAGCAGCAATATAAAGATCTGGTGAACAAGGACAGAATTTACAAATTCTTGCTGGGTCTCAACAAAGACCTTAATGAGGTACGTGGAAGGATTCTTGGAACTAAACCTCTTCCAAACCTACGTGAGGTTTGTTCGGTAGTAAGAAGAGAAGAGAGCAGAAGGAAATTCATGCTAGGGAATCCCATTCCTTCCCCACTCGCAGAAAGCTCAGCCCTGGCAGCAAAAGGACCTCAGGCTCGTCTAACTCCACGGAAGAACCGCCCCTGGTGTGAAAACTGCAAGAAACCAGGCCACACTAAGGACACTTGTTGGGTCCTTCATGGGAAACCTGCTGATGCAAAGTCTTTCAGGAATAGGGAGACCAGAGGCTACACAGCCTGCAATAACACTCAAGATAGTGAGACCAGTTCAGATCTTGCACCATTCAATAAGGAACAAATGGAAGCTCTGCAACAACTCCTCCAACAAACCTTGATGAGTACAGGGAAAAATGTTGGTACAGCCGTACAGCAACTATGGTACAGAAAGGCAATTTTTTACATGCTTTATATACCAGCCAAGGAAAATCACAATCTTGGATTGTAGACTCGGGAGCTTCCGATCACATGATTCGGGATAAAACTCTCTTTGATAGATATTCTCCATGTCAAAACAACTTGACAGTTCGGATAACTAATGGTACTCTCTCAAAAGGTATGGGTAAAGGTTCAGTCATTATCTCCAAAAATATCACTCCGGAGTCTGTACTTTACGTACTAAAACTTGATTGCAATTTATTGTCCATCAGTAAACTAACAAGAGATCTGAACTGTATCACTAATTTCTATTCAAATCTGTGTGAATTTCAGATTTTGGGGTCGGGGAAGATGATTGGCAATGCTAAGGAAAGTGCTGGGCTCTATCTCCTTCAAGCTAAAGATTCCAGAAGTAGACCAGCAGCAAACCAGTGTGGTGTAGTTCCCTCAAATAATGAGGATTCAGTCTTGTTATGGCATTTTCGATTGGGTCATCCCAACTTTGTGTACTTGGAAAAATTATTACCCTCATTATTCAATAAAAGGCCAATGAATTTATATTGTGAAGTGTGTCAATTATCAAAACATACCCGCAGCTCTCACCCTTCTCACCCTTATAAGCCCTCTCAACCTTTTTCCTTGATTCACAGTGATGTGTGGGGTCCATCTAGGATCAACACCATTACTTGCCATAGATGGTTTGTTACTTTCATTGATGATCATACAAGGGTCACATGGATATACCTCATGAAAGAAAAATCTGAAGTGGGCAGAATATTTGAGACTTTCCATAAAATGGTACAAACTCAATTCCAAACTGACATTAAGGTGCTTAGATCAGACAATGGCCGTGAGTACTACCAATCCATCCTGAACTCCTACCTTCAAGACCATGGAATTGTCCACCAACGTTCATGTGTCGACACTCCCCAACAAAATGGGGTAGCAGAACGGAAAAATCGTCATTTATTGGAAGTGACAAGATCTCTCATGATGGCCTCAAATGTGCCAAAACAATTTTGGGGGGAAGCTGTCCTTACTGCTACCTACCTCATCAACCGAATGCCTTCTCGTGTCCTCAACTTTAACACCCCTCACTCAACTCTCCAGACTTCTTACCCAACCAGCAAAATCCTATCCTCTATTCCCTTGAAAGTGTTTGGGTGTTCAGCCTTTGTTCATAACCTTGACCCTCATCGCAGCAAACTTGATCCAAAATCTATTAAATGCATCTTCCTTGGCTACTCTCCTCACCAAAAAGGACAAGTGTTATTCTCCCTTAACTAGAAAATTCTACCACACTATGGATGTGACATTTTTTTAACACAAACCTTACTACCCCAAAGTTGGCATTCAGGGGGAGCATACATCCATGTGGACAGAATCCCAACTTTTGGCTGAACCAGTGGCTGAACCCATGGCACCTATGGCAGCTGAACCAGAAACTGTTTTGGCTGAACCTGTGCCTACGGAAACAGAAACAGTAGAACCAAGAACTGTCCAGCAGGAAGAACAAATCTGGAAGGTTTACAAAAGAAAGAAAAGGCAACAGAAGGAGATAGAGCCAAGTACTTCTCCAGCGCAACGCCATGAATCCAACCAAACTCCAGAAAATGAAATTCCCTCAGGTAATCCTACTCTCATATCCGAATCTGATCATAATAGTACTGGTGACCTTGATATTCCTATTGCCTTACGAAAGGGGGTGATAACTTGCACTCAACACCCCATTGAGAAATATGTGTCCTATGGAAAGTTGTCACAAGGGTACAGGTCATTTGTAGCATCTCTGGACAGCACTCCTATACCCAGGAATATTCAAGAGGCTTTCCAGCAACCGGAATGGACTGAAGCCGTAAAAGAAGAAATTCAAGCTTTGGCGAAGAATGACACTTGGGAGATCACTGCATTACCAAAAGGGAAGAAACCGGTTGGATGCCAGTGGATATTCTCCATCAAATACAATGCTGATGGCAGCATCAATCGGTACAAAGCTAGGCTGGTGGCTAAAGGATTCACCCAATCATATGGCGTGGACTATGAAGAAACCTTTGCTCAGGTGGCTAAACTTAACTCAGTTCGAGTTATCCTATCTTTGGCTGCAAATTTAGATTGGCCACTACACCAGTTGGACATAAAAAACGCCTTCTTGAATGGCGAGCTAGAAGAGGAAGTGTAGATGCAAATCCCACCGGGACTTGAATCACCTACCACCATAAACAAGGTATGCAAGCTCCGGAAGTCATTATATGGCCTCAAACAATCTCCAAGAGCTTGGTTTGATAGGCTGACCCAAGTAGTCAAGAAAAATGGGTTCACTCAATGTCAAACTAATCATACAATGTTTGTCAAGCACTCCTTGGAAGGCAAGGTAACCTTGTTTATCATTTATGTTGATGACATCGTCATTACTGGGGATGACTATGATCAAATTGAGCACCTAAAGCAGTTCTTAGCAAGAGAATTTGAAGTCAAAGACTTAGGACAACTCAAGTACTTCTTGGGGATGGAGGTAGATCGAACAAGGAATGGGATCTATGTGTCTCAAAGGAAGTACACCTTGGACTTACTTCAAGAGACTGGGATGCTTGGATGCAAGGCAGCTAACACCCCTATAGAAGTAACAAAAAGGAGCAGCCCTGAAGAGGAAAGCCTTCCGAATGAGAGAGACAGGTACCAACGCTTAGTGGGAAAATTAATTTATTTAGAACACACCAGACTTGACATTGGATTTGCTGTAAGTATGGCAAGCCGCCATATGTCAGATCCCACTGATGAGCATATGATAGCAGTGAGAAGGATTCTGCAATACCTTAAAGGTACCCCAGGCAAGGGTCTTTACTTCAAGAAAAATCCAAACAAAGGCATTGAAGTCTACACAGACTCGGATTGGGCAGGTTGTGCATCAGACCGAAAGTCCACATCTGGCTATTGCTCTTTTGTATGGGGAAATATGGTCACATGGAGAAGCAAGAAGCAGTCTGTGGTGGCAAGAAGTAGTGCAGAAGCAGAACTTAGAGCCATGGCACAAGGAATTTGTGAGGGAATGTGGCTGAAGAGGATGCTTGAAGAACTTAGAATTTCCACCAACTGTACGGTGAGAATGCTTTGAGACAATAAGGCTGCCATCAACATGGCAAAGAATCAGGTTCAGCATGACAGAACGAAACATGTGGAGATTGATAGACATTTCATAAAGGAGAAGATTGATCATGGGATCATCATTGTTAATTATGTACCATCGTGTCACCAAACAGCAGACATATTAACCAAAGCTCTTCCAAGGCATACATATGACAATCTCAGAACCAATTTAGGAATGATAGATATCTATCACCCAGATTGAGGGGGAGTGTAGATAATTATGGAAATCAACCAGAATCATGCGATCCTGATATGATTCTGTTTTGTAATTATTATTTGATTTGTACAGCTAGAATTAGGAGAGATGTAATAGTTTCTTTCCTTTCTTAGTCATAGTATTTATGAGGACAATATTTCCTCCTGATCCTTAGGCCTAGAATTAATGTACACGATCAGCCCTTCTATTTATTCCCATCATTGTACCATTCAAGATTATCAAGTGAAAACAATATTCACTTTTCTGCACATTGTAAATAGGAGATATGATCAATCCCTAAAATCAAGGGATTTGATATTGTATT
This sequence comes from Ammopiptanthus mongolicus, assembly GCA_039655645.1. Classification (NCBI taxonomy): domain Eukaryota; kingdom Viridiplantae; phylum Streptophyta; class Magnoliopsida; order Fabales; family Fabaceae; genus Ammopiptanthus; species Ammopiptanthus mongolicus. Next base: position 77,865,104 of record CM077345.1, read on the forward strand.
TTTTGTAAATCACTATTCTATAAAATCAGAAGGCTAAGAGGGTTTTCTCTCAAAGCTATTCAGCTATCATAAGTTGGTATCTAGAGCTAGGGTTCGATCTGGTCAAGAACCATTTTCCGGCGACCGTCTCTGATCACCAAAGTAAGCTGATCGGATTCCTCCGAAACCGCTGGTGATCAAGATCCACGAAGACTCGTAGCCATCAAGTGCAGGTTTCCGCGCGCGTGATGTACACGGGCCGCCATCCATGCGCCGTTTCGTCTGCGCGCCATTTCCGGTCTGTTCTCCGGCGTCCTCTGGCCCAGTTCTGAGTGTCAAAGTCTCCGTCCGAACGTTTTCAGTCTCCCCCTTCTCACCATGTCAACCAATTCAACCAATGCTACTACCCATGAATCTGGTTTTGGTTCTAGTCTACAAGGAAGGGCCCTATCCCTTTTTCCTTCTATGGCAGCACCACTATCACATCCGAAAAACTCAATGGGAAGAACATTGTGGATTGGTATAATGTTGTTGAAGTTTTGCTTTTAGGTCAAGGGCTCCATGATCATCTCATCAAGAAGTAAGCAGAGATTGATGCTAAGTTACATGATGAATAGAAAAGGGCAGATTATCAGTTGGTGTCTCTCCTACGGCAATCCATTGATCCGATGTTGTTGGTGCACTATCGCCCTTACAAAACTTGTTATGACATCTGGAAGAAAACACAAAATGTGTATTCAAATGACATACAACGTCTCTATGGCTCTGATACCAACTTATGATAGCTGAATAGCTTGAGAGAAAACCCTCTCAGCATTCTGACTTTATAGAATACTAATTTACAAAAATACAATATCAAATCCTTTGATTTTAGGGATTGACCATATCTCCTATTTACAATGAAACTAGGAAACTAAAACAGATCTTATCAATACCAAATATAAAGCATATCAAAACATTTCTAAAACATATCAACAATATTAACATTAATAAATAATATAGCATCAATTATAGAAACTGCTCATACCTTGGCAACCCAATTAAGGTTAGAACTGTTTTCATGAAGAAGCAGAGCAGGAAGAAGCCAGTGACAACAATACTGGAGGAAATGGTCAGGTTCTGCATCAGGTACGAAAAGATGCCTTGTCTGCAAGAAAAAGAAATTCATTAAGAAAGAAGAGATAACCTATCCTCCACAACAGAACAAAAGAAAGAGAAAATTACAATGACAACAAACAAACAGAGCTCAACATCAAAAAGCACAATGGCAGCCCAATCCCTATGTAAATCTGAAACGGCAACCCCCTTAAAAAGACCAATAGCAAAGCACCAAAGAGAAGCCAAAATCTATATTCTTTCCCAAAACATTTCTAAAGACATCAAAAAATCCAAACATTCGTTTCCAACCATATGCACCACAAAATAGCACAACAAAGTTCCACAAATTCTTGACCGCTTTTCATCTTCCAAAAACTTCACACCTTATTTTCAAAAAAACAAAAAACAAAAAACAAAAAACAAAAAAAAAAAAAACCTCTAAAAGTTAGGACAAATCCAATGTTCACCACAAATGCCAAACAGCCTCTTCCAGAAGAACCAAGAAGACCGACAATGTAAAGAACAGATGTGAATCCGATTCTGAACTGTTCATACACAACACCAATATTAGGGCAGAGGTCTGTTTTAGGTCTCCTCCACAACAGCAATGAGTCATTAGTGTTAATCCTCCTGAGCAACAAATCCAGATGGTTGCTCCATATACACTTTCTCTTCAAGATCAGCATGCAAGAAGGCATTTTTAAAGTCAAGTTGATGAAAAGGCCAGTGGCGAATGGCAGCAATGGATAGGAGGAGCCGAACAGAGGCCATTTTGTCCACAGGAGGGAAAGTATCACCACAATCAAGCCCAAATATCTGAGTGTAGCCCTTGGCCACCAAACGAGCCTTAAACCGATCAATCGTACCATCAAGACCCACCTTGATCATATAAAGCCAACGACAACCAACCAAAGACTTCCCAGGAGGTAGAGGGACCAGTTCCCAGGTACCACTGCTTTGAAGAGCACACATCTCATCAATCATTGCTTGCCGCCACTCAGGGTCAGGTAAAGCTTCACCTGGAGATTTAGGAATAAAGACAGACGACAAAGAAATAACGCAAGCATAATGCAAAGGAGAAAGGCGATGATAACTCAAAGCAATATAATAAGGACACAGGTTACGAGTAGAACGTATACCTTTACAAAAAGCAGTGGGAAGGTCAAGTTCAAGTGGCAGGGCCAGATCCAATAAAGGAGGTGGTGCCGGGAAAGAGTCCATTATGGCCTCAATAGCAGGAACAGGGGTAGGGACATGCACAATGGAGGGTGGTGGGCAACGACGATATATCTAGAATGGGTGAGCAGCAAGGGGATCCACAGGCGGGGTCTCAAGTGAGACAGACTCGAGAGGGACCATAGCATAAGGAACAGGGACGACTATAAATAGCGGCTCAGGAGGCGAGTGAGTCGACTCAAAGTAAGGGACAGACTCGAAAAAGGTAACATCGGCGGATATAAGGTAGTGTCGAAGAGTAGGAGAAAAGAAAAGCAACGATGGCCTTTTTGGGACCGATGATAACCAAGGAAGACACACTTGAGCGAGCGAGCCGAGAGTTTGTGAAGTCTGAGAGAGAGATTGTGGACAAAACAAGTGGACCGAAGGCACGTGGCGGAAGTCAATGAAGATGGATATGGGGAAAAAGAACCGGTTGAGGTACTTGGTCATCAAGGACAGAGGAGTGCATGTGGTTTATAAGATAGCTAGCCGTCAAAACAGCATCCCCCAAAACCGATGTGAAACATTGTCATGAAGGAGAAGGGTCCGAATGGTTTCAATGAGATGCCGGTTTCTGCGTTCGGCAACCCCATTTTGTTGAGGTGTATGGGCACAAGTCGTATGGTGAAGAATGCCATTAGAAGCCATAAAAGTTTGAAAATGTTGGGACAAAATATTTTTGGGCATTATCACTACGTAAAGAGCGAATGGGGACACCAAATTGAGTTTTAATTTCCTGATAAAACTGCTGAAAATTTGAAAATACTTCAGTCCTGTTTTTCATTAAAAATAACCACATAATCATCAATCAAAGTGACAAAGTATCAGGACCCATGAGTAGAAATGGTACGAGAAGGACCCCATACATCTGAGTGAACTAAAGCAAAAGGGGATGAAGCCTGTTTATTGACTCGATCCGGAACTGACCACGAGTGTGTTTCCCTAGTTGACATGACTCACAATGCAAACTAGATAAATTAGACAGACTCGACACCAATTTCTAGAGTTTGGGGAGACCAGGATGACCCAACTGAGCATGTATAGTAAGAGGGGAATCTGTGGCAGAGCAAACCCGTGACGGGGTGAAGAGCTGGTAAAGGCCATGAGACTCACATCCGGTGCCAATAGTCCGTCACGAACTCCGGTCCTACAGGATAACAGTGTCTTTAGTGAAGGTAATCAAACAATCATGAGAACGAGTTAAATGACTAACGGAGGGTAAATTAAAGAGACAACCAGACATAAAAGACAAAATCAACTGATAGGTAAGGGAGTGGATGGGCAGTTCAGATTCCTTGAAATTGAGATTGGGAACCGTTAGCCAAAGCGACAATAGGTAAATAGCCAGATGTAGAAAGAGAGGTGAAAATAGCCTATTATCAGAGATATGGTCGGACGCACCAGAATCAAGAACCCAAAGACCAAGTGAGGGTGACTGAGATATGCAAGCATATGAATTACCAGTGTGTGCAACCAAAGCAGTAGATCAGAAGGTCGGGCGATACTCAAACCACTGGAGAAAATCTTCATAATTAGTCGGAGAGGCCTGAGGAGGATCCATGGAACTAGAGGAGGCCATAGATCAGTAACAAAAGGTCCAAAAACGACGACCGCACGATACCTAAAAACCCAAAACGGCACGCGCACAGTGCGTCAGTAGCTAAAGTACTCGGATTGGCCTGGGAGTGGTGGCGTTGGGACTATCGGAGAAAGTCGACCACCGCGCCAGAAATATCCACCGGAACGACGGTTCCACGTGCCGGCCAAAAGTGTTGTGCGATGATCTTTCGCGATGCGCGTGGGGGCGCGTGAGGGTGTTTTTGGGGCAAGGTCTCAAGGCGTGGGCCGCGTAGGACAGTCCAAGTCTAATGGTGGGGTGGTCAGCCGGAAAGGTCGCCAAAAAAAGTGACGGCTGATCGCAATAGAGGGTAAAAACAACTGGAAAAGATGTCGAAATGAGGTCACGACAGCGAAGAAGGGGCAAACCCAAGTAGGAACACGGTTTGCCGAGAAAATTTCTAACCTGAGGACAGTGGGTCCACCGTGTAAGCACGGTTCTGTCGGGCTCTAGATACCATGTTGAAAGAGAGAAAACAGAGACATAGGATGTTGAAACCGTTTTTCAACTACACAGCGGAGTCTCTTTTATATAGGCTTAATGAATTAATTACAAATAAATATAGGAGATTCTATTCCTATTTGCATGATATGATACGATATGATATGCCTAAACAATAATTACATAGATTCCAAATATATTTTCAACAGAGACTATGAAAGATGCATTGTAACTATGCTACTAGGAAAGTGGGACATTAACGCTATTCTAATTCCAACGAGAGTATTAACTATAAGCTATTTCCAACACTCCCCCTCAAGCTGGAGCATAGAGAACAAACCCATCCAGCTTGTTTCATATATAAGTAATCCTTGGTCCTCGAAGAGCTTTGGTGAGCAAATCAGCCAATCGATCATTTGAGTTGATAGAGGAAGTGACAATCATCTCTATATGCTTGGTTCGTTAATAGAAGACTCGATTAGATGCAATGTGGAGAGCTGTCTAATTATCACGAATCAATCTCATAGTTCCAATCTCGCAAAATTTTAACTCTTTAATTTGTTGTTTTAGCCATATAAGTTCACATGTAGTGAGGGCCATAGCTCGATACTCGGCTTCAGTGCTTGACCTTGCAACCACATTTTGTTTCTTGCTTTTCCATGAAATGAGGTTTCCTCCAAAGAGAACACAATATCCTGGGGTGGATCTCCAATCACACGAAGATTTGGCCCAATCTGCATCAGTATAGGCAGTAATCTCGTTATGCCCCTTGTTCTCATACAATAACCCTTTTCCTGGCGATCCTTTGACGTATTTCAAAATTTTGACAACCGCAATCCAATGGTCAATACGAGGAGAGTTCAAGAACTAACTGACCACGCTGACAGCAAAAGAGATGTCCGGTCTAGTTATAGTTAGATAATTCAGCTTTCCTACTAACCTTCAATATCTGCTTGGATCTAAGAATAAATCTCCCTGGTCAGGAATAAGTTTAACATTCAGATCCATGGGCAACTCGGCTGGTTTACAATTCATCATTCCAGTTTCTTCAAGAATATCAAGAGCATACTTTCTTTGGGAAACAGCAATCCCTGACTTTGACTAAGCGACTTCAATTCCTATAAAATATCTCAAACGACCCAAGTCTTTGGTTTGAAAATGACAAAATAGATGCTCCTTTAGCTGCTGAATTCCGGTATGATCATTCCCTGTTATGACAACATCATCCACATAAACCACAAGGTAGATGCTCAAACTGGATGAATGCTTGTAAAATACTGAGTGATCTAGTTCACTTTTGGATCATTCTAAAATTTTGTAAGACCAAGCTAAATCTCTGAAACCAATAACGAGGAGATTGTTTAAGACCATATAGTGATTGGTGAAGTTTACAAACCAATCCTGACTCCCCATGAGCAATAAATCCGGGATGTTGCTCCATATAGATTTCCCCGGTTAAGTCACCGTGCAAGAAAGCATTTTTGACATCTAACCAATGCAAAGGCCATTGATTCATGGCTGCCATGGATAGAAAAACTCGGACTGAAGCCATCTTTGCAATGGGCGAAAAAGTATCTCCAAAATCTAAGCCAAAGATCTGTGTGAAGCCTTTAGCTACAAGACGAGCTTTAAGGCGATCCACAGTACCACTAGGCCCTACTTTGATAGTAAAAACCCATCGACATCCTACGGTATTTTTATTCAAAGGTAGAGGAACCAGAGACCAAGAATGGTTCGATTCCAAAGCTTGCATTTCCTCAATCATTGCTTACCGCCATCCTGGATGGGAAAGAGCTTCCTGGACAGTTTTTGGAATAGAGACAGAAGACAAGGAAGAGATGAAAGCATACTGAATAGAAGACAGACGATGATAACTAACAAAATTATAAATAGGATGAGGATTACAAGTCGAACGAATACCTTTACGAACAGCAATCCGAAAGTTGGAGGTAGAGGAGGGCGGAGCCGGAGACGGTTCAGGAGCTGGGATAAGAACAGGGTCACGGGGCTCAGGACCCGACAAAGATGCTGCAACTTCACGAGGACGATGATGATAGGTAATCAATGGACAAGCACCATCTTCTTGAGGAGTAGAGGGATTGAGGAAAGGAATAGGTAGGACCATAGATGGAGTGACTGTTTTACCCGTGGCAGTCAAGAATGGAGAATCTTCAAAGGTCTCATCTACGCAAGTGAAGAAGCGATGCGAGGAAGAAGAGTAACACCTGTAACCGTTTTGGACACTAGAATACCCAAGGAAGACACACTTGATTGCACGAGCAGTGAGTTTATCTTTCCTTAGAGACAAGTCATGAACAAAACAAGTGCAACCAAAAACACTCAGAGGAAGTTTATAAGTAGATGCATCAGGAAATAAAAGGGAATGAGGGATCTGGTTATCTAGCGCAGAAGATGGCATGCGATTGATTAAGTATCCAGCTGTAAGAACAGCATCTGCCCAAAATTTTAAAGGGACATTAGCATGAAGTAACAAGGTTCGAGCAGTATCAAGAATATGGCGATGTTCTCTTTCTGCAATACCATTCTGTTGTGGTGTGTGTGGACAACTAGATTGATGAATCATCCCTCTAGATGACATAAAAGACCTGAATGATGCAGAAAAAAACTATTTAGCAACATCACTCTTTAAAATGTGGATTGAACGACCAAATTGAGTAGAAATTTCTGAACAAAATTTCAGAAAAAGTTCAAACAGTTCAGACAGATCCTTCATTAAATAAATCCGAGTACATCTAGAGAAGTCATCAATAAAAGTCACAAAATAAAGAAATCCTAAAACGGAGCTGACACGACTCGGTCCCCAAAGGAAATGGGACTAATCTAACCCTTGTCAGAACCTGTAGATGCCATTATGCAGAAATGAAAGGTTCAAACAAAGGAATTTAGGAAATATAGATAGAAACCTCAAGGGCATTTAGACCCCCCAAAAACTCAAACAATTGTCGGTATGACCCCCTAGACAAGTAGAGAAGAGGTCGGCGACCAGTTCCGGACAAGCAGAGGAAGATTTCGGTGGCCGGAGGGCGGCGCGTGGCTTCACGCGCAGAGAGGGCAGCGGCGAATGGAGGCACGTGGCGGGGCTTCTGGTGACAGCTCTTGGTGGTCTGGCCAGTCAGAGACTTCTAAGGCTATTTCTGGTGGCCGTGAGCGGTGGGTCGGTCGGCGGTGGTGGCTACCTAAGACTGGTAGGATAAGGGGCTTTGGTTTTGGGGTGCCTCTGCTGAACCAGATGGCAGAGACCCCTGGGACTAGACTAGAGCAGACGCAAGACCAGCCTGCTCTGATGCCAAGTTGAAAATAAAGTATACAAAGAGTTTGTGAAATGCTTGAGTGGGAAAGACACTCAGCCGATTGGATTTATACACAATGATTACAAGACTAATAAATACTAAGTACAGTTTACAAGACTACTCTATTTCCTAAGATACATCGAGACTATGAAAGATGCATTGTAACTATGCTACTAGGAAAGTGGGACATTAATGCTATTCTAAATTCAACAAGATTATTAACTATAAGCTAGTTCCAAGACAGACAAGAGCCTTCACAGTAGAAGGAGCTTTGGATTTCCAAATAAAATTATCAAGGATGCAGTTCTCTCGTTTACAGAATGAGTTAAGAAATGAAAGAAACATTTACAGGAATAAGTGCTACACGGGTCAAGGGTCCAAATGCTCCCATTTGGTATATAAAAAAAGATTCCTCAAAAAATAGATGTTCCAAGAGACCGAATCACCTTGAAAAATACAAAATTGTTGAACCAGTGCATTATGTAAAGAGGAAAGATTATAAAGGTGTGAATGCCTCCATGAAAGAAATATCACCCACCCACGCAACTTCCTAAAATCTAATACAAGAACCATCAGCAAATTTAAAGGAAATAAAAGGAAGAAAAGAATCATAACACTAGGAAATTTCCAAGGGCTTCCATGAGTAGTGTTGAATTGGAGGTCTTTAGGTAAGGAAAGAGGAAAAGAGATAATGGAGAATCAAAATAATATATGATTGATATTAATCTGATGAAAAAATGGTACCGCTCGGATACCATGTTGAATTGGAGGGTTTTAGCCAAGGAAGGAGGAAAAGAGATAATGGAGAATCAGAATAATATATGATTGATATTAATATGATGAGATGATTATGTGTTGAGATGATTACAAAAGACAACCCTAATAGTCTTATTTATACTATACGTAGAATCCTAGTTTTAATTAATTAAAGAAACAAACTGTAGAATATAAATAAGAAATAAATCCTAAAAGATCATCAAGGATACTCTAGAATATACTAAGAGTCTAAGATATAAAAAAAATTATAAAATATTTCTCAGATTTTCTAACAAGTAGCAATGAGCGCCAGGTTGGCATCCCAGCCATTCTGATTCAAACCATACTGCAAATAACCAGATGCCATGAGGAAGAAGGCTCTTTACCACTTGATCATAGAGGGCTCTAATACCATGTCAAGGACCAACTCTCTTAAAAGCATAAGTTTTAAAGAAAGGGCTAATCTACATATATATTAAGAATGTAAACCCAAAAAACATCCTGTTTTTGCTATTTTCCAGTGGAATTTTAAATATCACCCGCAGTTGTTAACATCCTATATATAAGTAGCACAAACAGCCTTTTTAACTGAATGGCTGTGTCATTTTGCGCTTTCGATGGAACCAAGCTCTTACCTTGCAGTCAGTCTCATTTCAAGATTTAGTAAAAGTTACAGACTCAAACTGAACATATTGAGCACATTACCTCAACAAGCGCAACTAAGCTTACATCACAGGCAATCCAACAAAAGAGAATGGATCCCAAAAGCTCCTCCAAGTACTGCATAAAAGATAATCGATCCCATAAGTGTTTTGAATCTTAAATGCACAACGATATAACTTTTGCAGAACCAATCCCAGGCCTAGAATGTGGATGTAGTTTAAAAGCTTTTAGGTCAAGTGTTTGTTGGAGATGGTATCAGACCATAGTTGAACAGGTAATTTAAAGTTCAACCCTTGCCTGACTTAGTGGGTGTTTGGAATCCCAGTAGGATTCCTTAAATCGCATCCAGGAAGTGGAAATTGAGAAGCTACAATTTGTAGCTTCTGCCCTCCCAACGTGCTTCTACCAAATTCTAACGTGGAAACAAACATGTTATTAGTCCTATAATTAAATTTTTCCATTCAAATTTGGCTAATTTCACAGAAAAATTTGTTTGGTGTCTTAGGATGAATATTGGTGGTTCTTTAAAGGCTATGGTAGAATGGCCAAAATTTTGTTGCAAAGTGTGGATTATGAGTTCTTTAGCAATTTGATTGGAGCAAATACCCTTTTTTATAAGAACAACTCTCAGTCCCGAGATTTGTTTTGAGATAGAGTTCTGTATATGTTTCTCTCTAGCACACAGCCCATGATCGTTTCAAGTGAGTGTCCAATTATGATATACAAAGAGAATAGACAGCCTTGCTACATTATTGAATACTTCAACTTTCCTTCTTTTATCTTTTTCTATTGTGGATGATTTTTCTTTTCCTCCACCAAGTTGTGTGCTTTACTTCTTTCCCCTCAAATAAAATTTGTTTTTCTATGAAAATATACAATCAAATTTCTTCCTAATTAAATTTTTCTATATCGTAAAGATGAAATTTAAGCTTCTGGATCAAGTCTGAATATTTTTCAAGTTAATTTCACAAAATTACAATTAGAACTACAATCTCAACTAGTCATTGTACAAGGTGAGATAAAAACAAAATTAGATATAAAACAAAAAAATCAATTACCTTCATTCGAGTTATATACTGAAGCTCTCTAGAAAGATTGTCAAGTGCAGCACAGACCAATTCCCTAAACAACACTGCTAACAATAAGAAACTGCATTGAAGACTTAAAATTAATAAAGAAAAATATGTTTACCTATGATAAGGATCAATGCCCGAAACCACACATATCATGAAAACAGCCTGCATGCGCCACCAAGAATCAGCAAATAACCAAAGGGCTCTTTATAATGCATAAGAATGTATACCCAAATAACAGAACGAATCCTAACCATAGCCTTTCCGCAGAGTTAACCATATAGATGAGAATAAAAAAACTAAATGGGGGCATGGCCGGCAAACCAAATCCCGAACACTGTTATTATACACAAAAAAAACTCCTGAAAATAGCCTCTCCACTGGCAGGGGTAAGGCTGTGTACATTTACCCTCCTCACACCCCACCAGGTGGGAGCCTCATGCACTGGACCGCCCTTTTACACCAAAAACACTTTTAGACAATATTCAGCCCAGAAAGGGGAGGGACCTCCAGAACGTTAAAGATGAAACCAGAAAAGAAAATCAAATGTCACAGTAACAGGTTACCTCCAACTCGATAGTCTCACTATGTAAAGCAAGATGCATGAGAGTAATCAGAACAGTTTCCGTCATAGGTTGAGGTTGAGGACCAGCAGCTAGAACCTCCTTTGCATTGATAACTTTGGCTTTGGAGTAAACCACCAATTGAACACCAAAATTTAAACTGGAAAAACAACCAAAGGATGACAATGAATCTACATATACGAAAATTATGGGCTGGTGGGAATGGAGGAACTAATTAAAGGTTAAGCACAATCTACGAACACATGATTGGGCAAATAGATACAACTATTAGATAGGGGTAAAAACTACCCAAAATTTATAAATTAACAAAACTACTGGCAACTCATCAAAGAACTAAGGTAAAGTAGTAAAATAATCAAGAGAAACAAAAGCTTCAAAAAAGCCATTTTATTAAAAAAAATTGCCTTGACTAACATCATAACTAAACTTATTGAACTCATTTAAAATGCAACCCACCAAATGTCCTGAAAAAGCTCTTCATGACCATCCCATGTTCGGAAAAGAACACCAATCCTCCTTGCTAGGAATAACCGAACTCGATAGTCAGTATCTTTAAGCATCAAAAATAACGGCTCTATCATTGTCTGTCAAAACAGAAAATTAGGGATTGACAAACATTAAAGTCAGAAGTAATACAAGTTAACTTTGAAAGTTGTTACGACAAAATGAGAGAAATAGAAACAGAATTAGAGAAAAACAGAGCATTTTTACAAAGAGCCATCAGCTCCATAAGGTGTCATTTCATTTTCATAACAGAAAAAAATCATTAAGACAGAGTCAGTAGGACAAGAGATCTTCCTTAAAGAAAAAAAGATAAAACAAACAAAAGAGAACAAAACATCAATGAAATGAAGGTACCCAATCCCTCGACATATTTGTAACTTGTAAGGGAAACCACTATAGGACGACCATAGGGTACAAATACCACACCAACTTTCCATAGAGTAATTAAACAACCTTTTCTTTTCTTCAGCTCATGAATTGCTTGCATAGATTAGCAGTATCTGTTACCCTACATCATTTCCATGGTTTCTATATATTCATTTGTTCATTTGCCCTATCATGCCATTAAGACAAAATTTGTGCCCTATATCTTGAGAAGAAATATCTATTATCTAATGTGTCAAAAGTCACCTGACCAATTTGAGGATTCAGTAACACAAGATTGCAGATGCAATCAATCAGCTTCACTCGTCCAAACCAATCAAGATCAACTTTTGAAAGTTTATGCACCAAGTTTCCAAGTGACAGAAAGCACTGCATGAACAAATCAATAGCTACATAAGAAAAACACATTTTAATATAAACCATGAAGAAAAGGGATGTCATTAGCACAAACCATGACAATTTAACATTGTTTTCATCATTTCCTTCACAAAATTTTGAAAACAGGAAACAAAACGAAAACAAGGTAGTATCTTGGTAGATAATAATAAAAACATATCAATTGAAAATGGAAACAAAAAATACAAATTTGGCTCAGCCTCCTCCACAGCGGTTGAGCACAAAACTATGGTTCCTGGACCAGAAAGCTAGCTCTGGTACCAACTTGAATCTGAATAATAAATAGGCTTAATAAACTTTTTAGTCCTTACAAATATGATCACTTTTGGTTTTGGTCTCTATCTTTTTTCTTCCTTTGTATTCAGTGTTTTTAACTTTTAAAATTTTGTTTAGTCCCGAACATCAGGAGTGTCCGTTAAGTGTTGATGTGGCTAATGGATCGCCACATCAGCTTGGCCATGTGGCATTAAATATATATTTTTAATACCATGTGGCATTTTCCAATATTAATTATACTTTTTATTATTTATAATTATTAATATTATTTATTTTATTTATAATTTTTATTCTTTATATTATTCTCATCTTCTTCCCAATCTAACGCCCCTCCTCCCCTGAAACCCAGGAAAATAATCCAGCTTCAATAATGGTTCTCCAACCATATTTCTAGTCAAGCTTCAATGTTCCATTTCAGTCCCAACTAAAAACAATGGTTAAGCTTGAAGGAGAAATTTTTTAGCAAGTTGATGCGGACTTGTGGAGAGGGAGCCATCCTCCTCTTCACACTCACCACCCCCATCATCAAATCAAAACCCTAGGTGCCATCCCAAAACCACCTTCACCGTGCCCAAAACTCATAGGAATAGCCCATAAGCTTCAACCATAAACTATGCACTAAAAACCCACCTTGATAGGAACTCATACGAATAACCCATCTCCGCAAATCCGTCAAAACCATGAAAGAGATGAACATCAACAAAAGGGTGGCTTTGAAGCTTCTTTTTCATCATTGCCAACAGATTGGAAGCTGAAGCTGCAGTTTTGTGAAGAGTCGTGTTTTTTTTTTTTTTTTAAATAAGTCCAGATCTGGCATGACTCTTTCGAAAACTCCAGACGCAAACCAATTCGGCTGTCTCTTCAGAAATTTCATAAACAACCTCATGGTGAGTGACGATGGCGGGCCTGAAACCTAAACGGCACTTTCGTTCTTCATGAGCAGATAGGGAAGTGAATCGAACAAGCCAGAGGTAGAGAAAGGAGCATAATATTCGGAGGTATAACAATAAATAAAATATTTAATATTTTAAATAATAAACCATAATATTAATAGTTATAAAAAATTAAAATAATTATTTAATTTGGTAAATGCCACGTGGCAAAGCTGTTGTGCTGATCTGTTAGACACATCAACACTTAACAAACACTTCTGACGGCAGGAACTAGAAACAAAATTTTAAAAGTTAAAAATACGAAATGCAAAGGAAAAAAAGGATAGGGACCAAAACCAAAAGTGACCATATTTATAAGGACAAAAAAGTTCATTAAGCCTAATAAATATTGAATGTTGTGTATTTACATGAATGGTTGGTACAATATTTATATGCATGAGTAACAGAATCAATCCCTAAAGGTAGGGATTAGCATTAACTAACTGAGGAAACTAGGAAATAAAATGAAAACTGAATAATATCCTATGGGATAATGTCTAATAATATCTCAACATTCCCAAAGATTCAAACAATGTAAAATGCAAGCCATCTGAGTCGAGTGAAGCTGCTACCTTCTACAGTTCCAACTCAAGAGGTGGTGGCAAAGGAGGAAAGGGTGGTGCTCGAGGTAGTCAACCGTTAGTTAGAATAAGAATTGGGTTATTATTGTGGATAAATTAGGAATGTTTTAATCTTATGCTTTTAATAAATTAGGAAGATAATATCCTAGGATTTAATGATAGAATTATGTGATCCCGATATCGTGGGATTTATCCTCCTATTATCTCTCTTTCTTGTTTTGTGGGATTCTAGTTTCCTATGATTAAGGAAACTGATTCTCTACTCTCCCTATTTAAGTTGTATCTCTGATCATACCATTTTAAGCAATAAAGTAATTATTTCTACATGGTATCATGAGCCCTAGGGTTCGATCATAGCTTCAGCCATGAATTACAAAGCTGCCATGATGGACAGTAGCAGTGGCGGGATCTCCTCAGATGAAGGCGGCGACAAGCAACCTACAGGGGAGACTCCGATTCCAACCTCTGACAGTGGTGCCCAGCAAGGAACTCAGCCAGCAGCCATCTCCATTAGCGACCACTCTCTCCAAATTACCATTCATAAATTGAATGGAAAAAATTACCTTGAGTGGTCTAAATCTATGCAGCTGGTGATTGATGGAAAAGGGAAACTGGGATACTTGAATGGAGAAGTGACAGCTCCAGCAACCAGTGATCCGAAATACAGGCAGTGGAGGTCCGAAAACTCGATGGTTACAGCATGGTTGATCAACTCTATGGATCCAGTAATTGGTAAACCCTTTATGTTCCTACCAATAGCCTGTGATGTATGGGATGTTGTGAAGGAAACATATTCAGATCTGGATAATCACTCACAGCTGTTTGAATTGACTACACAGATGTGGAAATTGCAGCAGGGTGAACGTGAAGTCACAGTCTATTACAATGAGATGATGACTATCTGGCAGGAGCTAGACATGTTTGAAGAAGAAGAGTGGGAAAGCAATAAGGACAATGCCCGCTACAAGAAAAAGTTAGAAAGAGGACGGGTATTTGTCTTCCTTGCAGGACTGAACAAGGACCTGGATGAAGTTCGAGGGCGTATCTTGGGAAGGAAACCCCTACCATCTATTCAGGAAGTATTTTCTGAAGTGCGAAGAGAAGAGGCAAGGCTCCAAGATTGTTGGTTGTAAATGGGTGTTTACTCTGAAGTATAACTCAGATGGATCCTTGGAAAGATACAAAGCTCGACCAGTAGCTAAAGGATTTACACAAACATATGGAGTAGACTACTCTAAGACTTTTTCTCCAGTGGCGAAGTTAAACACGGTCCGTGTTCTTCTCTCGATTGCTGCCAACCTTGATTGGCCATTAATCCAGCTAGATGTAAAAAATGCATTCTTGAATGGAGAGTTAGAAGAAGAAGTCTACATGGAACCTCCACTCGGATTTCTGAAAAATTTGGGAATAAGGTATGCAAGCTGAAAAAATCTTTGTATGGCCTCAAACAGTCCCCCCGAGCCTGGTTTGAGATTTACAAAATTCGTAAAAAGGCTGGGATATACTTAAGGTCAGTCAGATCATACTTTATTCATAAGAAGGTCTACACAAGGCAAAGTTTCAATCTTAATTGTCTATGTAGATGACATAATTTTAACAGGAGATGATGGAACCGAGATGAGCATACTGAAGCACAATCTAGCCAAAGAATTTGAAGTTAAAGATTTTGGACAGCTTCGATATTTTCTTGGAATGGAAGTAGCAAGATCAAAGAAGGGCATAGTAGTCTCACAACTGAAGTACATCCTAGATCAACCGGAATGAGTGGTTGCAAACCTTCAGACACTCCTATTGAAGTCAAGACTAAACTAGGAGATGTTAAAGATGGTGTTCCAGTGGACCCAGGAAGGTACCAAAGGCTGGTGGGGAAGCTTATTTACTTATCCCATACACGTCCTGACATTGCTTTTGCTGTTAGGATGGTGAGTCAGTTCATGCACTCCCCATACGAAGAACACCTTTAAGCAGTCTACAGGATTCTTCGATACCTATAAGGCACACAAGGAAAGGGTCTATTCTTTGGAAAACATGAAAAGAGAGGAATTGAGGTATATACCGATGCTAATTGGGCAAGGTCCATCACTGATAGGAGGCCAACATCATGTTATTGCACCTTTTTATGGGGTAACCTTGTCACATGAAGGAGTAAAAAGCAAAGTGTTGTTGCTAGAAGTAGTGCTGAAGCAGAGTTTAGTTCAATGGCTCAAGGTTTGTGTGAGGTTCTATGGCTAAAACGGGTACTAGAAAAACTTGACAAACTAGTGACTTTGCCAATGCAATTATATTGTGATAACAAGGCTACTATAAGCATTGCTAATAATCCAATTTTACATGATCGAACAAAGCATGTTGAGATTGACAAAAACTTCATCAATGACAAGCTTGAAGGAGGAGTGATTTGCATCCCTTTTGTTCCAACCTCTCAGCAGATTGCAGATGTCCTAACAAAGGGCCTATTGAAACAGCCCTTCGAACATCAAGTCACCAAGTTGGGCATGATAGATATCTTTGCACCAACTTGAGGGGGAGTGGGGGAGTGTGGATAAATTAGGAATGTTTTAATCTTATGCTTTTAATAAATTAGGAAGATAATATCCTAGGATTTAATGATAGAATTATGTGATCCTGATATCATGGGATTTATCCTCCTATTATCTCTCTTTCTTGTTTTGTGGGATTCTAGTTTCCTATGATTAAGGAAACTGATTCTCTACTCTCCCTATTTAAGTTGTATCTCTGATCATACCATTTTAAGCAATAAAGAAATTTTTTTCTACAATTATATTTCCGATAAATTATTTGTTAGATAAATAACCAAACCTAGGATATTTGGATAAGGATTAAGTTTCATTAGAATAGGCAACAATTATGTCGCGGAGTTGTTGCAACTATGGTGCAATGTTGCAGCACGATGAGGTCTACAATTGTGGGGTGATGTGGTTGCAAACTTGCAGCAGCTGCCATAACCGAGATGTCACAGACACGTCAGGTGATGCAAACCATGATTTAAATAATTGCACTCTCTCTATCTTATGGCATACGTCTTATTTGATTATTACTATTAATATTATATTTGTTTTTTTAATTAATATTATTTATTTTCATATTAAATTGCGAAGCAGAATAATAGGAACAACAAGTATTAAAAGAATACTAATACATAACCATGGTTCTTGAACTTGGTCCCAAATGTTCCCTTTACAAAGTAAGGTAGAAAAGTATAAGCCATAAAGGAAATACTAAAAATAAAACATAAAGGGTTCCATGCCGGCCACAGAAACCAAAGATAACATAGATATGGAAGTAGCATACACTCCCTCAACATAACAAAAGGCGGCAAAACGACACAGACCCTATTCATCCTTACATTTGGACTTTTGTACACGTACATCTTATTCTAAACATTCTTTTTGTCATTTAACATTTATTTTTGTATCATCATTCCAAGAATGTTCAAATGACTCATTGTCCCTAGAAGCCAATCTTCCCTAAAAATCGAAATATATTACAACTCAAAGGTACCTGTTCAGTTTCCACTTCTCTCATATATAGGCCACATTTGTCCTTACCAGAAGCATCCAGGGAACTTAAGTTAGCTAGTAAAGCATGGGTAGAAGTCAATACATCAGCACAAGCAAGCTTAAGTCTAACTTGCTCTACAATGATATCATCCATTACATTGACCTGCAAAACAGTACAGACACAAATAGTGAAGGCAATCAGTTGCATGCATTTGCATATGAAATATTTTTTTATTGAAATCTAGACCTCGTTATTTTCATACCAAATCAATAAACTTTGAAGAAGAGGACCAATAAGGATGTTGACAGAGATGATACAATATTTTTCCACGCACCTGAATTTAAAAAGGATAAAAGTCACCAAAATAAAAAAAAAAAATCAGGAACAAATAAAACATTAATATTGAACTAATAATTTCCTGAACTTTAAGCAACTGTTACCGTGTATAAAGTATACCTTAGGATCGGATTCTTTCTCCATTAGTTTGTAGAGGATATCCCATGTAAGAACATGTGAAGCAGAGAAAAAATTGGAAATAAGCAATACTACGCCCATTTTCCACTTCTCTGCAGAAGATGAAACACCAGTACCTATATTTCTCCCAACTGCTAAACTATCCACGTCTCTAGAATCATCATTAACATCCAATTCCACATCCAGAATCCTACTTTTACTGCTGTCAAATGGGCAAGAACTTTGGACACTATCAATAGCAGCTATATCTTGAATAAGCAACTCAGACTGGCGGTTCATCACATGCTGAGAATAACCTTCATATAGGTTGACAAATGCTTTCAAGAGTCTCTCCACAGATTGGATTACCTCACCAAATGGAACAAAGTCCAACACATTTTGATCCCTCCATTCGTTAAATATAGGAGTTGAAAGAAAACCACGAATAGAAGCAGCGACAGAACTCGTTTCATCACAAGCAGGATCATAACTTAAGCAAATAAAAGCCTGGAGATCATTGTCTTCTTGAATGATTCTGACAGCATTATCAAGCATCACTTGCAAGTATTGGCTTAATTTTGAAACGAATGAAACATTTATTTTCCTGAAACAACACAACAGCGTATATAAAAACCGAACACAAAGGGGAAAATAATGGTGAAAACAGGTGAAATGACTGTCAAGATTAAAACAATTAAATTGAAAATTTAACTATATAAATGCATAAAAGGGCGGCCCAGTGCACGAGACTCCCACCTGGTGGGGTCTAAGGAGAGTAGATGTACACAGCCTTACCCTCGCAAGCGAAGAGGCTGTTTCCAGCATTTGAACCCATGACCTTCAAGTCACAAGGCAACAACCTTGCCATTGCACCAAGGCTCACCCTTTAACTATATAAATGCATAATATGGAATAATTCAGCTAGTAAAAAAAACCTGAGAAAACAAAAAAAAATCTTAATTATAAGACATGCTCCACAATAAATAATTCTCACATTTCACAAACATGATGTTTCAACTTTAAACTTACTAAGGTCACAATTCTTAATAGCATGCAGAAAAATTCAAAAATATAGAAATAGTAATATTCTGAATGCCGTAGGAGAACCAAGCAAAACCACCAAGACACAAACCAACAGAAATCTTGAAATTCCAAATTCTTAATGACTAATATAGTGGATGACAAATGGCGGCGACAAAGTCACTCTGACCTACGGTTTTCCTTTAGGTGCAAAAGAATTTTTTGGACAATGGACACAAGGAATTCATCGAGAAAGAAAAAGATTACAAACAAAGGACATTTTTTTAAGAAAAGAAGAAACATTACATAACTGCCAAAACTACAAAGGTTTCTTTTATAAGATGTCCACCAGAAAAACTACAAAAAGAGAAAATAACAAAGAAACCAGCAAAACAAAACTCAAGAAAAATGCATAATGGCAGCCCAATCTCTAAGCAGATCTGGAAAGGCAACCCCCCCTAAAAAGACCATGGGTAATAGAAGACGTGAGGCAGAGAGAAAAGAGGGTATCAGAGAGAGAGAGAGAATTTTCTGAAATGTTCTGAATAAATTGAATTATTCTCTAACTGAATACATTATGCTTTTATGTCTAGGTTAGCTCACTAACAGACTAACTGATCCAGCTAAAAATCTAACTGTCAGCATAACAGAATAGTGCTGGCTCAGCAAATTCTGTTAAGGGTACAATTGGCGTGTAGCTTATACACAGAACAGCCTAAGCTATGCTATACTCTAATAGCCCCCTTGCGAATTCAAGGTGGATGTTGAGAGGCAGCCACATTGAGTTTGGTGCGCAGTTCACAGAAGCGAGATGGTGCAAGAGGCTTGGTAAGGGAGTCGGCAAGCTGGTTAGCAGCAGGGACATGATGAACAGTCAGTGCTTTCGAGATAAACTTCTCGCGAACAAATTGAATGTCAAGTTCCATGTGTTTGGTGCGAGAGTCTAAGATTGGATTGTGGGAAAGGAAGACAGCACTGAGGTTGTCACAAAACAGCATCAGAATGTCAAATGGAATGCCAAGTCAAGAGAGACTGAATCCAGAAGACCTCTGAAATGGTATTAGCCATGCTCTGATATTCGGCCTCAGCGCTTGATCGTGCACAAGCTGCTGCTTCTTGGAGGACCAGGAAACCAGCATGGGCCAAAAAAGATGCAGGAACCAGAAGTAAACCTGCAGTCATCCGGATCACTTCCCCAATCAGCATCACAGTAGGCCTTGAGAGTGAAGGATTTACCTGATTTAGCTGGATGTAAGAGTAGGCCATACTGCATAGAACCCTTGAGATAGTAAAGGATGCGTTTTACAGCCTGCCAGTGAGTGTCCAAGGGATTGGCCATGAATTGACACACTTTGTTGACACTGTAGGCAATTTCTAGCCTAGTTAAGGTCGATACCATAATGGAAGACGTGTGGCAGAGAGAGAAAAGAGAGAATCTGAGAGACAGACAGAGAGAGAGAGAGAGAGAGAGAGAGAGAGAGAGAGAGAGAGAGAGAGAGAGAATTTTCTGAAAGTTCTGAATGAATTGAATTATTCTCTATAGGAATGCATTACGCTTATATGTCTAGGTTAGCTCACAAACAGACTAACTGATCCAGCTGACAATCTAACTGTCAGCATAACAGAATAGTGCTGACTCAGCACTTTCTGTTATGGGTACAATAGGCGTGTAGCGTATACACAGAACAGTCTAAGCTATGCTATACTCTAATAATGGGCCATGCACCAAAGGAGGAATATAAAAAGGCCCAATCTTGAACTACGTAAATCAATTTAAAACATTATAAGGCATATAATTAATTTTCGATATAACATAAACTTTGAAAAAGAAAAGAGGAAAAACTTTATGATAAGTGACTGAAATTCTTATGGAGATAAAAGTTAGATAATCAACTACATGGTATGCATAAAACAATAGATGTCACTTCAAGAAACAGAAAAGGGAAATAAAAAACAAGAAGAAAGCATTGAAGATACGGGGGAAGTAGAAATATGGCATCAAGCCCCACAAGCACAAAAGTGCTTTTAATACCCAAAAAAATCCTATCACTTTCCATTCAAGTAGTCCAAAGCAGAAAACGATAAGCATCCCTCCAAATGTTCACCCTCAAATGCATACCAACGGCAACTGCAATACCCAGCACAGCTATAAACACTATAATATGTTTAAGCTTTACCCATTTCATCATACCCAAAAAACAAATGGCATGGTGTGGGTGGTGGGTTCCCTGGCCAGAAAGGTCACAAAAAAATGGTACTGACAGCGACAGTTGGTGCAAGGCGCACTAACAAGAGAGAAGAAGAACATGGACACATGGATAGGTGCAGTGGAGAGATAGAAAGAGGGAGCTAGAAGGAAACATGGCAGGAGATGGAGCTAATTGAATTTCTACATTTTAGGGAATTAGGCAGCAAAATAGTGACAAGATAAGTCACAAATGATGTTACCGCTCTAATACCATATTGAAATTGTATCGTTGAGGTAGGTAAGGAGGAAAAGGGAGAAGAAAGACTCTTAGTTATATTCTCTTGTGAATATTGATGAGTTACACTGTACTAACCCAATAGTCTTGTGAAAAGTTCATTAAAAAAAAAACAAACAAAATGGAACTTCAAAAAGAAAACAAAAACCCCATTCTTACGTAAACGCTTGATTATTTAATTCCTGTCATGAACAAGGAACTAGAAAATGTAGACGAGACAAAAAAAACAGCTTCTTCTTCCTCTTTATTACCCCCCCCCCCACATCCTTCTTCTTCATTTTCTTCTTACATTCTTACTCCATTTTCCCTATCAACAAAGCTATACTTCTCTTTGCTCCTGCAAGTGCTCTTGGTGTGATTTTCTGAAGTTAGGATTTGTGCTTCAAGTAGAAGGGGTGCTACCCACTTCAAAAGTTAGTCTCCTGCAAGAATTTGAGGCATTAATTTTCTAACAGATTTGTTTGGGGTGGGTGTATTTTGGAACCTTGAGTATAAACTAAGGAGTTTTCTCAAACCTTCCTACTAGCTATTGCTAGTTTATCCTTACATAATTTCCCAAAGCCTTGTCAAAACATTTTTTTTGCTGTTCAGGTCAGCTGGATACTACTTCGCTTTCTTCCCCTGGAGTCATTGGAAGTGATTAAGTGAACTCATTGCAGTTGTCAATGGATAGTGATCATGGTAGCAAGTTTTATTTTCATTGTTATTATTTATTTCGCTATATTATTGTTGTTTAATATCTGATGTAGAAACAAACCTTTCATACTTTGTTTGATCACTTGTAATAGTCGTTGTTATAAACTTCCATATAATGGTCTCCTTATATCTATAATTTGTGAAAGGAGTAATTATTTGAAGAGTAATGTTATTTGTACATCTGGATTTTGGACACCTGGGTGACACCTGCTTTACATGGTTAACGCAGTTCAAATACGTGGTTAATTACGTTCAGTAGATGGTTAATGTATATAACAAGGGGTCACAACTCATTAACCATCCACTGGACGTAATTAACCTCGTATTTGAACTACATTAACCAAGTTTGAAGGTATACAAAAAAATAACATGCACCCATGTAGGTTGGTTAATTACATGGTTAATGCAGTTCAAATACGTGGTTAATTACGTTCAGTAGATGGTTAATGAATATAACAAGGAGTCACAACTCATTAAATATCCACTGAACGTAATTAACCACGTATTTGAACTGCATTAACCAAGTAAATAACCAACCATGTATCCTGCATGGGTGCATGTTATTTTTTTTGTACACCTTTAAACTTGGTTAATGCAGTTCAAATACGTAGTTAATACAGTTCAGTGGATGGTTAATGAGTTGTGACCCCTTGTTATATCCATTAATCATCTACTGAACGTAATTAACCACGTATTTGAACTGCGTTAACCATGTAAAGCAGGTGTCACCCAGGTGTCCAGAATTCAGGTGTACAAATAACATTACTCTTATTTGAAATATGTTGACTAGCTTTTGGTTATGAAATGTAAGTTGTTTTAAAAGTATGAGATTTGAGAATTTTCCTTTTATCATTTGGAATGGATTTGATTAGAATCAAGAATGATTTTAATATGTTTATTTTTGAGGGATCCATGTTAGAATCTCGTAGGCGTTAGCGGGGGCAATGATCTAGGTGCATCTAGTTGGATTTTCATTCCGAGAGGAGAGAGCTATCTGTTAGATGGAGCCATCGGTGCATGGAAAGGGCTATCAATGAGATAGAGCTGCCCCCGGTGGTATGATATGACAAGGTTTGATTTGAGAGAGGAAGGCCTACCCCTTAGATGGAGCCGCCTAGGGGAGGGCCACCTCTGGGAGAAGAGAGCTATCAGCAAGGTGGAGTCACCTCAGATGTTGGTTCTCTCATATGTGACCCCTACAGTATTAAAGCTCTTGACTTTACTACACTGGCAAATAGTTTTACTTTATTTTTCCTTACCTTTATGTATTTTTAGTACTTTCATGAAATAAACATAATTATCTTTACAATCGTTACATTATAAATTTTCTGAATTCTTGTACATACACTGCACTCAATGTAGATAAATTTGCCTCAAAGAATAAACTATGTGTGGCTTATTTTGTTTCTCCTTCTAGTTCATTGTGGTAATTATGCCCTCACCGAATCTGTGTGCCTCACCCCTCACCCTTATTTTTCCATCAAGATTCCCAGGCAATAGAGGATCAGGCTGCTACAAGTTGATGGTCTTCTCATAACATTGTTTTGGTAAGCCTCCACTGTATAGGTGGCCCTTTTGAGTTACTTTTGGGACTTTGGCATTCTACAGCTATAGGAGATTAGCATTGGAATTATTTTATTTTTTGGGTTGTATATTTCCTGTAGCTGCTGGTGGATTGAAACAGCGTACTGTAGCAGGTATTTGTTTTTTGTTTTTTTTTGGATATCAAGATTACATGGGAAATTATGCTGAAATTTCAATAAAGTAAGTATATTTTATTTGGGACATTATTTAGTCTGATGCATCAATGTGTAAGATAGACTTGTCAAGTTAAGCAGTGTTTTGATTAACTTACCCTGTGCATCGGTCAAGGCTCAGGGTATGGGTGGTGACATCTTGTTTATTCTAATACTAGACTCCTAATCTTAATTAAACAAGAAAAGAAAGCAGGAAATATAATTAATAAGAAACAACACCTAAAAGATCATCTAAGATATTTTAAAATGTTCTAAGAGACAATAAAGATATTATGAGATATTTTCTAGATATTCTAACATATACCATAACTTCAGTACCAAAAGTACAACAAAATAGATAGAAGACCAAATGTGACGAACCTTGTGAGAAATGAACCATATAGTACGTTAGACAAGAGAGAACATATTAAGAAAATATAAGGTAAACGCCTCTCATTAATCCCTTCTTCCACCAAAGCTCCAAGAAAAGCAGTCTCCATTTCATGCAGTAGCTGATCGCTTATTTCCCGGGGAACACGTACACGTGGACAACTTTGCTGATGGGAAACCTGAAAAACTGTAACTGCCTTAATGAAGGTCATGAACAATAACATATACAAGCCTCTTTAAGTAAAGGACCAGCACCTCGACTTTAGAAACCCTGTCAATTTTAGTCAGAATTTCCACAGAGCAATCCAAAAAATCATGTAGACATTGGTGTTTAGGGTCTTCAAACTACAGTTAACATCACAATTCCGTTTCTTAGCAACAGTTTAAGTAAAACTATCAGATCAAAAATTAGTTGAGGAAGAAAAGACTAAGCTGTACCTTATGATAGTGGTCTACAGCCTCAGAGACATCAAAAGAGCTGTAAACTAGAGGAAGTTCTTTAAAGCATTGAGTGAAAGGAACACAACCTGCACAAAGTGCATAAATAGCACTAGGCAGGAACAAAACCATCCGCTCATTCAATGTTGAACATCCCTGCATAATAAGGAGCTAAAAACTGAAACTGTAGCAAAAGTACATTAGGATTTCCCTGAATAGGTAATGCCCTTCAATGTTATCACCATATTTTTCTTTATATCTAAACTAAACGAAGGATTATAATACTTTGACCATAACAATTTAAAGCAAACAAACCTTCCAATTCAGATGAGTCAAAGCTGCTCTCAAAAGGCTCTTTCTCAGATGTAAAATATCCCGGAGGTCAGCCTGCATGATATACAGTAAATTAAATACAAAAGTAGCTCAGCACACAAATACTTTTTATTTTTACCTAAGAAAGACTGAAATTTACCCACATGCACATTTGCAAAACTTGTGCTTTATTATGTAACGAGAAATAGAAAATGACACCTAAAGCTACTATAAGAGAAGATGTAAAAATGGACCAAATGAAGGCTTAAAGCTAGCTTCATTTTTCTTGTGCATATATACGGTTGGAAAAGTCGCCTAAATTGCGGTCCGTCCCTAGCCGCATTACTTGCGGCAACTTTGGGCTGCCTCATTGCCGCCTCTAGCACCTTCATTGTGTTGGTTGAGGGGGGGTGTTTAGCCCCACATCACCTAAAGATATGACCTAAGTAGTGCTTATAAGTTACAAAGCTAGGGCAGTCCGCAGCTTACAAGCCGATTTTGTAGGGTTGAGTTACGCCCAAACCCAAATTCTAAAATGATATCAGATTCTATCCTGGATCCATTGTTGGGCGCCGCATTGTCAACGCTCCAGGTGCATACCCCTGGGCGTGAGGGGGTGTGTTGGAAAAGCCGCCTTAATTGCGGTCGGTCCCTAGCCAACTTAACTGCTGCAACTTTTGTCTGCCTTGCAAATATGAAAACTTCAATAGAACTATGACAAATTTACCATCGTAAATTACTATCTTGATTACTATCCTAAACTCATTCATAAAAACCAATTTTGTATTAGTAATATTAGATTACGAAAGCAGTAGAATATAGAAAATTTCATAGTTATATGTTATTGATGGGTGAAAAAGGTATTTACCTTATTGAATATCAATTTTATACATGCTTTTAACTCAAACCTCTATTTTATTTTCTGACGGGCTCAATGGGACCAGAAAAAAGGCCAGGTTTCTAGTTGAATCAATCATTCAATCTGATCCGGTTTTTCAAACCATGATAAAATAAGAGCATTTAGAGCAGCCAAAACTAGGGGAAAACTTTATGAGCTCACTGAAAGTACATGAATAAGACAATGGCACTAAAATCAACACCACCCCGGCGTGCGCTCGAAATTTGTAAACCAACAAAACTAGGTCTGCTAGAAATGATTCTTTTCAAATTCAATCCCGCAAATAAATCCCAAGCACGAAAAATCCACAGCTAATTCCATTCTACACAAACTTAAGCTTTTAAGCCAATTAACAATCCAACATCAAAGTAAATAGATGAACTAAAATATATAATGCTCCCTTAGCCAACTTACAAGGGAATTTTTCCTCGAAAAGTAGCATGAGAAGAAATACAAGATGGGTCTGCATAAAAGGCAAATGGTGAGCTAATAAAAATGCAGTAACAATATCGGATATGCAACTAATTTCATATTCAGTAAAGAAATAAAGATAATAGGAGGGAAAATGGAAAAAGCTATAAATTATCAATTCAGAATCAATGGTTGATGCATTTCCTCATTCATCAGAAATCTCTATGATTTGACACCCCAATTTTGTCTGATCTTTCTAAATAATCATGAGAATAGTATCAAGGTATTCTACAGATCCAAGGAAAGTTGAGCACTTGAGCTCCAAATAGCTTTCATACGAGTGTAATGATGTAAGATGTAGTTTATTTACTGACTTAAATAATATGCTTTGATTTATCCAGTAACAATCTTAAAACCATATTTTCCATGTGATGTAATCAAGGTAAAAGGCACTTACACTGAAGTTGGTCTTTTGAAAAACTGAAGATCCCACACATCTTGAGGTATAACACATGTATTTATTAAATCCTGGATAGAAGCATGAGATGTAAGATTTATTACCAATGGCATGCTCTACTATGTGAAGTCCATAATAACTCACATTTGAGGTTATATTACTAAGAAGCACCAAAGCAGCGTCCACCTGCATCAGTGTGTGGTTATCAAAATAAAAATGGCAAGTTAAGCAGAAATAACCAAGAGAGAAATAATTTTCTTTTCTGAAAAAAATATTTAATAATATTATAAAATAAAGAAAAATCCAAAAAAAAAAAAAAAAAAAACACTAACTATACTTTAGTAACATAAGTTTCTATCAATTTCTATTACAGCTATGCCCACACAAATAACAATATAACAAGTAAACCAAACTGACTATGGAGGCATAATGTTTTAATCAAGGTAAATTAAAAACAAAAATCATATATAGCAAATTTAATAAGAAAAAAGAATACAGAATCGGAACAATCAGGATTCCACCGAAACAAACAAAACAAAGGAAGGAGGAAGGAAACTAAAATCCATCAGCTCAAGAGAGCTCTCCAATCTACCTACATATCTGACAGATACCTGCTTAAAAAATAATGCACAGAAACTAACAGAAGCAAGCAAAATTATCCTATTCCTATCACAAAGAAGTACAAAAATGGACCTACTGCTGAAAACACTAGCATTGCACTAAAACCAAATGAACCACATTTCCGCAAAAAGAAAACTCCTCCAGACAGATTAGGCAGGCAAGTCCAGTACTCGTCAAAAGTCTCAGACAAGTTACCCCACACCCAGCAAACAACACCAATTGCCAAGAAAGGGATTATTGCCAGATTCTGAACCTAAGTAGCATGTAACACAAGGGATAAGTATGAACTGGGTACTGAGAAGAGGGATCCCAAACTAGCTAAAGTTCCAGTCAAAAGAAAAAAGCACTAGCTAAAGTCCATTTGCTTGGCAGAAGAGGTCTAAGACTTAATATTATCTTTGCCAGAAACGAAGAGGCTTATTTTTCTATTCAAAAAATTGAAGAGGCTTAAGAGAATAGAGATGACCGGCAGCAATTATGTAGCTAGCCAAATAACTCATTATGCTTTCAATGGACCAAAAACAGGACAAAATAAATAAATGTGTATGTGTGCATGATAGAAATCATTATCACTGAGAAAACTTGAGAAAGAGCAAGAAAGTGGACGAACATGTTGAGAGGGGGCAGAAAGAGAGAATCTGAGATGAATGTAACCCATTTTCTGAAAACCACATATCTGAACTATCCAGAATAACTAGAACCGAAGCCTAGAAGCTACTAACAGATTATAACACAATATGCTAACTGAATTACAGCTGTCAAAAACTAACGTATAACAGAATTACAGCTGTCACAAACCAATGAAACATGCAAGCAATCCAGCATCATAACATACTCTAACAGTGCAGAATACTGGCAGACAGGTTAGAAAAATTTAAATGTTAATGCTTAAAGCATTAAAAACAATAAAAAAAAATAGGGAGGAAGGTTCTGTCAAGAAAACCTACAAGAGCGGTTACATTGCTGAAAATTGGCAACCCATGCACTACAGTACGCCATACTAGTTGCCAACCATTAATGAACTGCAAAAATTAGTACAACCAAATCAATGCATGCATTAGTAAGAAAATACCACACTGAAGAACAAGGAGAGAGACAATTCTTCACAATAGCTGTAAAAAGTAATCAGTTTTAACGATAAAACTTACGAAATTCAGTAACTGCTACATAATACAAATTTGTAATTAAACATTGAGTTTCAATGAAAGATTATTCAAAAACTTCAATTAGCCTAAATCAGACATGGAGGGCCAATTGTTGCCCATATTTTTTGTTATCTTTAAAAATCAGTAACATTTTCTCTAAATTGCTTGCTTCATTGATTACTGCAACCCATTCAAAAAAAATATATCCCCAAATCATTAAATACAACTAAAACAACAACCACCACCAAGCATTTTTTACTACATGGATCAAACGACGCCATTAAGTACTTAACTGAAACACATACCATTTTTCCCAATTTCTCCTCCAGATAATTCGAAAAGCACGAAAAAATAACAACAAATGAGTTGAATAAGATATGCTCTTTAAACAAGAATGTAGAAACAAAGGGAAACACAACAAAGCAGCGAAAAAGCACATTAATCCAAAACAAGCTCCCCAATGCACTTTTCACTTATTGATCTTCCATTATCAACCCTAACTATTATAGTTGTGTTGAGTGTTAGAATTTGAAGGCATCAGTGTGGCAAATATCAAGGAAACACCGGTGAAAATTGTTAGAATATATTTAGGATATCTTAAGACTATCTTAGAATAACGTTAGAATATATTGTAGAATCAACTCTAATGGAGGAAGCAATCTAAGGATTCTGATTTCCCTATATTTCCTGACTTGTTTCTTTATTTAATTAGGGTTTGTTATATTTCCTGACTTGTTGCATTATTTAATTGGGGTTAGTAGTCTTATTTTATTAGTGGGATTGGGCTTGCACTAGTAGTAGTACATTAGTACTTGACCTAATTATTATTATAAATTATAAATTATTATAAATAATAAATAAATATAACTATTGTGCTGGCATTTTGTATCACATTACATCCTATCATTAATAATTTTAAGTTTATTATCAGTAGTCATCTTTCTCCGTTTTTTTATTACCTAATCCTAAACCTACAATCCTTAACAAGAAAAATGTGTATGCGTGTGGGTGTGAGAGAGAGAGAGAGACCTCATTTAAGGTAGAAGATGACATAGACGATATCTCCATCATTGAATTCGGAAGCAATAAAACAGATGACAGTTCCTGCAAAGTCCTTAAGATGCAAGAGAACGGGCGTAAGTTCACAACATTCAGAGCGTAACCAGGATCCACAGTAACAATTCCAATAGACCAGAATGACATATGTAATATGAAAACAAGGAATAAACACGTAGAAGTGATCTGAGGTACATTAGGCATTAGCACCACACTGTCTGTTCACAAGCATATGACAAGAGCCGGCAAAATAATGTTAAGAGAACATTTAAAGTCATTCACAGCAGCATACCGCAGAGTCCACAGCAATCCATCATAGGCACGCTCCACATTCGCAGAGTTCAGAATCCTGCAATATTATCTAAATTTTGTTAACTCAACAGTGATCATGAGCATTCTTTCGTACAAATATGTGTCATTAGCAGATTTTCTAGAAAACCATGCAGAAAATAGCACCGGTCCTGGGTGTGGCCCAATCATTTGGAATGGGAGCACTAGGGAAAATACCAGAGGTGCAACCTCCTTTATCACCACTACGACCGCAGCCACGTCCTTTGCGATCAGCCAAGTTAGAGGCAAGGGCTAAGATTCTGAGACTGAGAACCAGTGCCGGATGTTACCTCTGGAGGAAGAACTCGCAACAAATGATTTATGAGATCCTTCACCAACAAACTCAAAATCCTTGTGAAGATCGTGAAGGACAAACACCATATATAAAGTGTCAAGCTTGTCCAATACTTTCTAGAGAGTATCTTCATGGAGGATCAGCTTGGTTTCTTCAATGGTACATTGTGTTTTATTTAGATGCGTCGGCAGGTCATGGTTTGTCATCTAGTGGGTCGCCCAGTTGTGAAAAGAAACATACAAATGTTGCACATCGCTTGCGTAGATGCTCTGAGCTTTCTTCCAAATCTCATAGCATATCTTGTAGGAATGAAAGGGGACCAGTAGCTTTGGACCGATAGACTGCCAAAGTAAGGAGACAATGGTAATAAGTCTTCTTCCATTGGTCCCTTTCTTCAGCAGGAATGTGCTCAGCCTTCTTTGTCATGTGATTAGAGAGTCCCTTCCCTAAAAACTGTAATATCCCCACCTTTAATCTTTTGGTTACTATTAATTTAATTAATTAATGGTTGATTATGGATACTTAATGATTAATTTCTTGATATGCTCTATGTTACAATTGTTACTGTTGTTGGGTATAATTAAGTGGGGAGTGTGATAAGTAATTGACCAAAAACCAAGAAAAGTTTGATATAGGGACCAAAAACCCAAACATAACCATACAAGCCATAACTTGGGCCACTTAGACAAGATTTTTGTCCAAGCCCAAACCACACCTCTCACTTCCAAACAAACTCTCATAAAACCACACCCACACTCACTCCTCTATTAAGTCACAAAAATCCCCCTCCCTTTAAGAAACTCCACACCACATACACAACTACTCTAGCTTCTCTACATGCCAAACCAATAGAACTCCATCAAATGCCCAAAGCTTCCATGTGAGTAGAGAGGAAGAAATAGAGCAACGTGAAGCTTAGGATCATCAACCCACTCCATTCCTTGTGTTCCTACACTCCTAATCTTGGTTGAGGTGAGTTCTTGCTTGCTTGTAACATTGGGTAACCATAAATCCCAAATAATTGCTAAATGATTTATTGATTCTGTAAATTGTTAATTTTTACTCTGTTTGTGGTATGAATCACTAAGTTTAATTGCATGTGTGAATAAGGGGCTGATTTGGGTGAAATTGATAAAGGGGGAGGAATTAATCTCCAAACCCGTATTGAAACCCTGTCAGTATTTTGTCAATAACTTCTTCCACAGATGTCGTTTTGAAACGATTTTTGAACCATTGGAAACTAGACAAAATTTTCCACGAAATAGACACTGGAATTGCTAAATTTCATCAAGTACACAAGAAGAAAATGGACTTGAAAGTTGCTGTCAAAAACAGAGAATTTGTTTTTATGTTGTTGTGTTCTGGCCCTAACTCCCTGTACAGCCACTGGATTGGGACCATTCTTGTACCATTAGGAAATAGACATGTTTGGCTATAATTTAGACTCTGGAAATTCTAATTTTGATAGAGTTTTGGTGGAGAAAACCCAATTCCAAGTTGCTGCAAATTCTGTTTATATAACTGTGAGCATAATGGTACTTGATTTGTGTAGAATAGATTCCTATGTGTTTTAATTCTGTCCAAACATGAATAATAGGTATATTTGCAATTGGTATGGTGCTCTTTGTGACTGTATGTTCCTCCTTAGTTTTAGAGCTTGGCAACCATAAACCCAAGCATAAGTTCTACTCTTTAAAGATGTTGTGATGTTCTTTGTGTTGCATCAATATTGTTATGATATGATTATTAGTTGGTATGTTGTAGTTAATTTCTGGAAATGCATGTGTAATTGTAAATTGGTTTTGATAGTGGGGTAATTTTGATATGCCAACATGTGAGAATAGACATGTTAAAAATCTTGCTTGATAGGTGTTTGTTATATTGCTTATTAGGAAATGTTATGGTTTCTGTCCTCAAACCCGTATTGACATAGGTTCAGTGTTTTGCTTATAAATGTTTCTATAAAACTCCTTTCTAAATGATTCTTGTTTTGTTGGAAACTAGACTCTATTTGCTACAGGCACTGAGTTTGCTGTTTTTCATTGAGTATTGATAAAGAAAAACCTTTTACAAGTCAGAGGATAGTTGCTGTCCTGTTTTCGAAGGCAGCAGCTTGTTGGTTAAAACTGTACTTTTTTGCCAGCTTTTCCTCAAAAGTAAAATTTTATTTATAAACTAAACTTGTTAAGCTTTCCATAGAGAGGTCTTTTGCCTAAATCCGACTTCATTTGGTATTTTGATAAAATCATAGAAGTTGGCTAAAAACGGCAGGAATTCTGCATATGTTGCTGATGCAACTTCTTGTTAATTACTTGTTTAAGGGCTACTTTGGCTGAGTTAATGCAATTATGTAGTAGAATGATAGATAAATGTAAATCACCACTTGGCATCCAACAGCGGCAACCATCTTATGCCCGACATGATTCGAATTAAAATGGTTATCAAGGACATTTCAGATGTCAATCATAAAGTCCTTCCCGTTTGGAAGGCAATCATAGAGTCCTTTCCATTGGGAAGGCAAAAAGGTAAGTGCAAAGCAAGTGGGACGCCGCTTGTGGTCATAGACGTATGATCTGTCTTACATTATAGAGCTAGTTCCTCTTAAGTTCCTTGGTGCGCGAGGGACGGCGACGTTTTTCACTGATAAAACTAAAGGGATGTCCAAGTGTGTGAAGTTTACATTCATTGATTATGTAACGATGTTGATTATACTTATATATATTGAACTGAGTGTCAGTTTGTAGGAATTCACTGAGATTATTATATCTCACCCCTCACCCTTTTGTTTCAGTTTGACCGCTTCTATGTTGGGGGTTGTAAAGTATGTCCGGAAATGCTTTGGCAGCCATCCCAATGTTAGCTGGGGTCCTCAAGGTTGTTGCCGGATCGGAGTCCTGAGTCTCTTTTTTTATGTTTACAATTAGTGTAAAATGTCTAGTGTGTTTTTTTTTTTTAATGAGATATATTCCAAGTCAAATCTTGCACCATGTTTTGTAAATGATTTAATTAAAATCCTATTGGTTGTTTGGGTGTTATATTTATCTTATGTAGATAATGGTAAGTAGTATCCTAGGTGAATGCTAGTATGCACCCTCCATAACTTTGGTGCAGCATGCTCCTTCAATCACAACCACACATTTATTTATAAATCAAAGCAATGGTTGAGATTAAAACATAAAAAATAATAAAATGACAATATTGTCCTTGTCCTTTACATCTGTTTCACCAATTATCACCATCTCTTTCATCCCTTTACCCCATCACCATCGCGCCGCCGCCGCACCAAAAAAAAAAAAAAAAGAAGAAAACCAAATCCTAAAAACACAAGAAATTTAAGAATAGTTCACAAATTCGAGAAAAAAAATGATGAGGTGAACAATACCTACCCAAAACCTAAATCGAACAAAAAGAAATGCTTTTTCTCAGATTTGTTGATATTCTGAACCCTAACCCCAATAATGGATAACAAGCACCGACATGAACAAAATTGGGTATCAATCAATACAGAAAATTAAGAACTGATCAAATCTTGAATCAATTGAAGAGTTGGCGGCAAAAAGGCACTGTGAAAAGGCTGAAGGTGACGGTGGGGTTAACGTGGCCGCCGGAGATGTTTGCACTGATGGAGACGGCGACGAAGAGGGAAAACGCGACAAAGCTTCAGATCTCGTTTTTTTTTTTTTAGCGATCTCATTTTTTTTTCAAAACTATTTGTGTTATTGTATTTGTTGTTGATGCAGAAATGGGTTTCAGAACTTGGAGAAGATTAAGGATTCAAGCCGTCAGAGAAGGGAGGATGAAGGTCCAATTCTTTGGTCCTTCAATTGGAAATAGAACCGGGGTGGCTAAGAGTCAGGGGGCGGAGGCGGCATGGTGGTGATGGTGGTGTTGGTTCGTTTGCTGTGCGGAGGTGGGCGTGGGGTAGTGATGGTGGTGGGAAGGGGTGAGGGCAAGAAAGGAATTTGGGTAAGTGTGCGGCATACATCTCTTTGCAAAGGGTGCATGTTAGACGGCATCAGTATCCTAATGTACATTTGGGTATTACAAAAACCATATCTCAATAGCCACAAACCAGGCCAAGAAATTTTTTCCATGTAGTTTCTCTCATGTTATGGCAGGTGTACCAAAGAAAGCGAATGAAACCTGTTGGAAAGCCGCCTTAATTGCGGTCCGCCCCTAACAGCCTTAATTGAGGTAACTTTGGACTGCCTTCATTGCAGCCTCCAACACCTTCATTGTGCTGGGTGTGAGGGGAGTGTTTAGTCCCACATCGCCTAGAGATATGGCCTAAATAGTACTTATAAGGTTTGGACAGTCCTCACCTTACAAGCCGGTTTTGTGGAGTTGAGTTAGGCCCAAGCCCAAATTTTAAGATGGTATCAGAGCCTATCCTAGATCCGTTGTTGGGCCGCCAACATCGTCCACGCTCCAGGTGCATAGCCCTAGGCATGAGGGGGGTGTTGGAAAGCCGCCTTAGTTGCGGTCCACCCCTAACCGCCTTAATTGAGGTAACTTTGGGCTGCCTTCATTGCAGCCTCCAACACCTTCATTGTGCTGGGTGTGAGGATGTGTTTAGTCCCACATCGCCTAAAGATATGGCCTAAATAGTGCTTGTAAGGCTTGGACAGTCCTCACCTTACAAGCCGGTTTTGTGGGGTTGAGTTAGGTCCAAACCCAAATTCTAAGAAAACTGTTAGAAAGCATATTTAACATGTGCTTATTATAGAGTTAATATGTGCTGATAGTTAAGGATATAGTTATACAAATCAAGGATTTGATTTGATCCTTTGTAATTAATTATACGATTGTATTCTCTAATTATAAATAGAGACTATGTGGTCACATAAGACACACAACATTCCAATACAACTCTAACATGGTATCAGTAGTTTAGGTTTTGATCTCCTGCCTCAGTCGCCTCCTCTCCTTTTTTTCCTTCCTGCGTGAACAGTAGCCGCGTGACTGAGAAGCCACTTTTCTCCGCGACCGTGACTCGTATCTCCGGTCTGCCACCACCGGTCGCACCATCTCCCCGAGTCGACCCTACGGCCAAAAGCGCGTCACCAATCGCTGCCGCACGCGCTTCCACGCGCCGCCACACTCTTGCGCGTGTACCACACGCTCCCGCGCCCAGATCGCATTTTTTCACCTTTTCCGGCCCGGCCCACCACCCGCCGCCACTTCCGCCGCCTTCCCCACCACCAGGCGCCCCTGTCCGACTGTTTTTCACCTACAAAAACTCATGGGTGATAATTTCGATTCTGACACTGTGACGTTCACCAAGGTTCCGTTGATCCCGTGCGAAAAACTGATCGGGACAGCCAACTACAGCATCTGGGCTGCTGCTGTCAAGCTTTGGTTCCAATGTCAAGCCTGTGAAGACCACTTGACCAAACAAGCCAAGGATATTGCTACCAAAGACCGCTCAAAATGGAAGCAGGTTGACGCTTCCTTATGTACTGTCCTATGGTTTTCCATTGCGCCCAAGCTTCAGCCGCAATACCAAGCATTCACCACGTGTTATGATGTTTGGGAAAAGGCCAAGAAAGTCTACTCCAACGACATTCACCGCCTTTATAGTGTCGTTCTCAACCTCATCTCTTTGAAGCTAGACAACATGGATGTGCAGACATACCTTGGTAAGCTTGACCATTTGATTGCTGATTTTCAATCCCTAATGCCTCTTACCAGTGATGCAACAGCTCATGCCGAGCAACACAACAAGTTTTTCATGATTCTTGCACTAGCCGGTTTACCACCCGAACTTGATTCTGTGCGTAACCAGATTTTATCAGGATCCACTATTCCTTCATATGATACAGTCAGTGAACAACTGTTGCGTCTAGCTACTCCTCATGCTTTTGGCCACTCCTCAAGTTCTACTGATTCCTCCGCTCTAGTCTCCCGTTATCCCGGTCGTGGTGGACGGAATGGAGGACGTGGTGGCCAACGCCGCGGTTCTCAATGTAACTATTGCAATCGCTATGGCCATATTGAAGCTGAATGTCGCACCAAGGCAAGACAACAACAGTCCAAGGTTGCCAATGTTGCTCACACTGCAATCACTGACGATGTTACTATTTCGGCCGCTGATTACCATGAGTTCCTTCAGTTCAAAGAGCCAATCAGCCAACACCCTCTACTGCCGTCCCTCAGTCTGGTAATCCTGTAGCCTTTGTCTCTCAGTCCTCCAACTCTAACAAAAACCAACCCCCGTTTTCAATAATCCAAGGTCACAGAAGACAAATCAGATGGAATAGCCATGGGAGGAACTCAGCAGAGGGCTAGATCAAGTATGGAGGGGCTATGGTGCTTGGATAGGGACAGAAGAGGCCGACCAGAGGGTAGGAGGAGATTCGCAGCGGAAAAACCGAATAGCAGGCAGCGCGTGGGCTTCACGCACATAGATCGAGACATGTGCCTAGAGGCGCGTATGTGTGTGTCCGGCATCGTATGGCGGTGGGTCCTCGGGAAACAGCCGGTTGTCATGTTTTGAGCTTACTGACCACCTTATCTTGGAGATCGGAGACTTCTCCAGAGTGGGTCACGGCGGTGGGACATCGCCAGAGTGATTTCACGGTGAAAGTCGGGGTGACTCACGACCAAAAGGAAACCTTGCTCTGCATACCAACTTGAATTTTCTGAGTTTGCATGAGAGAAATCTTCAGCCTCATGGATTTATATAAAAGACATACAATTACATTCAAACTATAATTCCTCAATTTTAGTAATTTCTCTTGTTTTCTAATCAAAGATAACTACCAAAATCAGAAGAGAAATCTACCAGATAATCAGATGAGATATCAACAACTAAAACAGAAAATATCAACAAAACAAAAGGGAGGTTAAATGTAATTTACTCAAAAAATGAAGCAACTTAAATATTGTATTGTGTAAGAAAGGAGAGGGCAAGAAAGAAAAGAAGCATGTGAATGAAAAATGACAATGATTGCAATCCAAAAAGTGTAGGTTTAAACACCATTAAAAGAAAAGAAAGGGAAGAGTCAGTAAACATAATGACAAATCATTTCCATGCAATTTTCTTTAATGTGCAGAAAACCACCTAAAATTGCGATGAAGACAGATATGAATGTTCCAAGTGAAAAAAATTACCGCAGCAACAATTCCTTTTTTACCCTGTCAATCCCAAATTACCTGTCAAAGCTCATCGATATGCCTTCAAACCAGTAGAGAAACAGATCTTTGCAGATGCAAGTATGGTAGTTTCGAGTGAGAGAACAAAATGCAGCATTCCTGCAGCATAGATTCTTCATTAGACTTAGACATGATGACATTTAATTTAAATAATGCCCAATTTAAATAATGCCCATTTCAATTGATAGCAACCTGAATCCAACACAGAAAAATAACACAGCAAACACTTAACAATGGAATGTGAAATGTATGTATTATTTCATAAGAGGGAAAATTACAGTAGAAGGATACTCCAACTGCCCAGAGCTATGCTCCTACAAAGAGCAATGCTCTCTGCCCATAACTAACCCAAATTGATTTTCCAAGATACCCCCTCTATCCCCTTCATGTCCAAATATAACATAAAACCATCACACAAATGATCCATCCCTGTCTCTCTGCCACACCAACATTCTTTCCCTCCCCCTTCTCTTATTTTTCCTAACATAACTCTCCACACCTTGGGCTTGGGCAGCTGATGTGCTAACTGCCCATTTGGGTCCACATTCTCATTTGGGGTCCTAACATTGCCCCCTTCTTGAGAAACAGATTTGTCCTCAAGTCTAAGCTTGGGACATTGGCTCCTACCTTTGAACTCTTCCCCCGATGTAGCTTCTTCCACGGTCATCCCTTTCCACTGAATTAAAAGTTGACTAACGGACTCCCCAAAAACTCTCCTTGTGCCATGGGCCATGTGCATCAAGAATGGTTATGTCACACCTACTAGATTGCCGACTGACCGGTCAAGAGGAGACAATTTCACTAAACGCTCATTGTACAATTCCCAACCAGTGATCATTTTGACACTCAGTGCCAAGATCAAGAGCTCTTCTGATTGTTTCAGCACTCTCATGGCGAGGAGGATCAAACAAAGGGAGAAAGCCAACAAATTCCCAGGGGCCTCCAAGGCTATGGTTATTTCCCTTAGGTGGCATTTGTTTCAAGGATTAGAATTAAATAGCCGGGAATCACATACCCGGGAATGCTATTATCAGGAATGGCATTGCTGGGTATTTTGTAAAACATGTTTGTTTAGCAATTAAATTTCCTGGGAATCTTTCTTGAAACTCCCAGGAATAATTTGAAACTTTGTTTGGTTCATTATAAATATTGCTGGGAATGAATGTTGTAATTATCAAAATACTTTTATAATATAAAATGTTATTTAAATATTAATTATTCAATGCAATTGATAAATAAATAAATAAACATATAAAAATGAAGGTGATTATCATACTTATAATAAAAAATAAATACTTTTAATGATTTTTGAATATTTTAATAATTTATATGAATCATATGCAAATGTCATTAATTAAACTAAAAGAGCTGATGATCTTCCAACCTCTTGTGCTATCATGGCCAAGCATTCTGCGATTTCCTGCAAGTATCCCATCCACATAAGGACAAGCTATATAATGGTCTAGACTTTAGAATGAATCAGTTCCGTTAGCACAAGGAATGTGGGTGAGAGAAGCAATGGAGAACATGGGGAAAGGGAGAGAATAATAAGCAGGTAATGCTAGGGGTATCAATGGGTTTTCATCTACCAAAATAGATTCCCACCACTTGGGAATAAATGATTCCCACCACCCTCTCATGGGAATCAAAAGTGGATGAACATGGGTGAAAAAGTTTCCTTGGTTTCAATCATTACTGGGAATATTATTTTATTCCCTTATACCAGACATGGGATGTTTATTCCCACCCTTATATTCCTAGTAACCTCTTTTCAATCCGTAAAACAAATGCACACTTAGGTATTTCCTGGCGGGCAACTCCTAGAGATTGAACAACAAAATAAGACTGCAAGTTAGTCAGGATTCTGTTGCATGACCAGCTGCAAGATATTAAGGATTCTGTTGCATGACCAGCTATGTTCATCGCACGAAGCTATGATGCAACAGCGATAAGAAACTAGCAAGACTGTTTCCATCAGGTAGTTCATGTGCAGTCGAGCTATGCTTCTCCAAAACAGCACCCAGTGCAGATACATAAGACTCATCACGTGATTGAGCCTTGTAGCCGAGATCACACATCATACCGGGCACCTTTGACATTGCAGAGACAACCCCAACTTCCTCTCCAAATCATCATTAATAATTATGTCTGCGACATTCTTAATTCTCAGTGAGCTTCCTGCGCAGGTTCCACCAAACTTGTGAACGGACCAGGTTTTCCCCTTGGGAAGTTGTTTTTCCTCTACAGATACTTTCGGTGAAACATCTGTAAATGAAGCACATATTCTGGTGCTTGGTGACTCTCTTCCCCTTGGTAAAGTAAGACCCATCCCAATAGACGTTAGAACCTTCAGGAAATGCCCACTGTATGTTGTACTTTCCACAAGATGAGCAGCCTTCCCAACAAAAGTGTGAACTCCACAAGATAAGCTGATGTCATCGGCTACTGCACTCTGCCCGGCAAATGCGGCAGGTCCTGCAAGGCCTCTCCTTGGCCCCCGATTAGCCCCGGACAGGTAGCCCTTTCTGTTGAGGTCAGCGGGCTGCTCTGATGCCAATGATAGGATACTCAAGCCCAAGAGAGAACCACACCCCAAAAGCTAGATAATAAGGTGGGAGAGGCCAATGACTTAAATACCATTCCACACATTGGTATTTAGCCAATGTGGGACTCTATCCGTGTCCCACTCATTCGGATGCAAACCATACTTACTTTGAATGATATGATGCCATAAAGAAGGTGTTGGAACTGGTTCCGCACTGCTAGAGATTCTAGCAAAAATAGTAGTCTTTATTGATGAACTACCAGGTAGACAAATCACTACACTGACCAAGATTACAAGAATGTAGAACTTGGAGGAAACCTAGACAGAATTCGAGAGCTGTCTTCTCTCCCTAACCACCACTCTAAGCAATAACCGAATGAAACTAACTTTCCCTCCACAATTCTATTTATACATGCAGTCGTTATTACAATAGTATCTAACTAGGCTAGTTAACTAGGCTACGCTGGGCTCGGCCCATTAATCTGCGGCCTAAACTTCCCATGAGTCCTTCTTGCATATTTCTTAAGCATGGGAGGTCTAACAATACTCCCCCCCTATAAGCTTCACCTTGTCCTCAAGGTGAAAAGAAGGGAACTGTGCTGAATGGTATCTACAGATTCCCATGTAGCTTCAAATTCGGGCAGATCTTCCCATTCAATCAGTACTTCTGCAGTGCCAAGGTGATTGTTTTGGAATGCCTTCACAGCCAATGGTTCAACAATGAGCTCCAATTCATCGGACAGCATGCTAGGCAAGGGCTGAGGATGGACAGCAGGTGCAATGGCTTTCTTCAACAAGGAAGCATGGAAAACCGGATGGATCTTGATTGTTGGAGGCAAAGCAAGTTCATTAGCCACTTGTCCAATAGTTTTGGTGATTTGATAAGGCCCATAGAACCTAGGACTCAGTTTCTCATTAATTTTTTTTGCTAAAGACTTCAATCGGTAAGGTTGAAGTTTCAAATACACCCAATACCCCACTGCCAAAGTGACCTCTCGTCTGTGTTTATTAGCATAGGCCCTCATCTGATCTTGAGGTCTTACTAGATTGGATTTCAGTTCCTGTAGGATGGCATCTATGTCGTGAGTCAGCTAATTGACTTCCTCCACTGTTGAGGGAATAGTGGTCCCTTTCAATAAGTGAGGAGGGTCTCTGCCGTAGAGAGCTTTAAATGGTGTAACCTTTTTGGAACCATTGTAGGTAGAGTTGAACCAAAATTCGGCCCAACTCAACCATTTTGGCCATTGTTTTAGCTTGGAGCCTGTCAAAAACCTGAGGTATGCTTCTAAGCACCTGTTAACAACCTCAGTTTGTCCATCTGTTTGAGGATGGTATGCTGAACTAAATTTCAGCTTAGTGCCAGCCTGTTTGAAAAGCTCAGTCCAGAAACGACTTAAAAAGATCTTATCCCTATCAGAAACAATAGTAGAGGGTAAACCGTGCAGCCTTACGACCTCTTTTATGAACAACTCAGCCACATCCTTGGCAGTAAAAGGATGGCTAAGTGGTAGGAAATGTGTATACTTAGTGAGCCTATCCACCACCACTAAGATTGCGTTCTTTCCTTGGGCTTTGGGAAGCCCCTCCACAAAATCCATGGAAATATCATTCCACACTTGAGTGGGAATTGGTAGTGGTTGCAGCAACCCTGCAAGTGATAGTGCCAGGTATTTGTTATGTTGGCATACCTCACATCCAGCTACAAACCTCTGAATATCTTGCCTCATTCCCTCCCAAAAAACCAGTGCAGCAATCCTCTTAAATGTTCTAAAGAACCCAGAGTGCCCCCCAACAGCTCAACAGTGATATTTAGATAAGAGTATAGGTATTTTGGAAGATTGTTTAGGCAAAACAAGTTTCCCTTTGTACCATAATTTCCTGTTTTGTAGAGAATAACTAGCATTTTCAGTTACAATTTTGGCAGCATTGTTTCTGTTTCCAGGATCCCAAGTAACAGTTCTAGAGGAAGCATAAGTTCAATTTGGTCCCCCTCCTTTACTCACCCAAGAACTACTCTTACAAATCAGACCATTCTTTTCATCTATTCTTTGTGCATAATCTATGAGTTCAGGTAAAGAGGTCACCTGATGGAGTTTCAACGCAGCTTTCACCACATCGTTTAAGCCATTCATGAAAATTCCCATGAGGTAAGATGGATCTGCACCTTTTAGTGGCCCTACATAAAGCTTAAACTGCTCGCGGTACTCTTCAACAGTTCCAGATTGCTTCAAGCTCATCAACAATTCGAAGGGATTCTGTAACATTGAAGGTTGAAACCTCCTCAGTAAGGCTTCCTTGAACCCTTCCCAATTTGGTTCCTTTGTGCAAAACTCCCACCATTGATACCAAGTAAGGGCTTTTTCCTCCATAGCCACCATAGCTGCTTGCACCTTTTCCAGGTCTGTCACTCCCTTCATTTCAAAATACGTATCCACTCTACTAGTCCACCCACGCATCCTCACTCCCGAAAATTGGAATTTCTAATTTCCTCCACCTCTCATCGAGGTTTTGGATATCCTCGTGTACACTTCCACCGTGCTCCTTATCTTTGTTCCCACCGTTTCCCCCTCCGCCTCCATTACCTCCATCTCCGCCATTGATATGGCTGCCAACAGTTGAATTATTATTATGAATCGCCATTCCACGAATCGTCTCAATTATTTCATCTAATCGCCTCTGAGTTTCGATTCGTTGGAGCCTTTCTTCCTCAATCGATTGTCGATCTTCAATTCTTCCGCTCCTTTACTCTTCGAACATTCGTCTCAGTTCCTGCAACTCAATGCGAGTTGCCATCATACCTTCATAACTGCGCTCCAAACACTCGATACGGTTCTCCATTCCTCGCGTCGAAACCATCAATTTCTCCCAGAATTCAAGATCTTTGATACCAGTGTTGGAACTGGTTCTGCACTACTAGAGATTCTAGCAAAAATAGTAGTCTTTATTGATAAAATACCAGGTAGACAAATCGCTACACTGGCCAAGATTACAAGAATGTAGAACTTGGAGGGAACCTAGACAGAATTCGAGAGCTGTCTTCTCTCCCAAACCACCACTCTAATAAATAACTGAATGAAACTAACTTTCCCTCCACAATTCTATTTATACATGCAGCTGTTATTACAATAGTATCTAACTAGGCTAGTTAACTAGGCTGTGCTGGGCTCGGCCCATTAATCTGCGGCCTAAACTTCCCATGAGTCCTTCTTGCATATTTCGTAAGTATGGGAGGTCTAACAGAAGGTTGCAAGGGAAATTGCCAAAGCCGCTTAGTTGCCAAAGCCATGTTCTTAGACACCAAATTACCTAGGCTCTACCCCCCTCCTTTGACTTACAACAAGCCTCCCAACTAACAAGGTGGTCTCTACTAGAATCTCCCGCCCCCACCAAAGGAAATCCCGCATAACCAGTGTTGTCGAAAAACCGCCATGGCGGGAGGCGGTGGCGGAAAATGAGCAAACCGCCACCGAGAACGCGTGGCGTGGCGGATTCTGTATGGCGGTCTATGGCGGCCGAATAGCGGTGGCGGTCCATGGCGGCAAGGCGGTGATGGCGGAAGGTGGAGCGGGCGTGGTCTTTCAGAGGTCGGGTCGCGCGACCCGACCCGATTCGCGACCCAAATTAGGGTTAAAACCCTGAAATATCGAGCTTCGTTCATCCTCTTCTACCTCGACCCGCACCCCTCTCTTCTCTCATCTAGCAACCGGCGACCATCAACTGCTTCGGTGACCATCAACCGCTCCGGCGACCAGCAACCGGCGAACAGCAACTTCTTCTTTCTTTCTTCTCCGGCCAGAAACTCCTTGCTTTCTTCTCCAGCGACCATCTCTCGTTTTCCTTCTTCTCCGGCCAGAAACTCTTCTCCCACCATGGCTTCTGACCAAGCTTCTTCGGGTGCAGCTTCACGGGTGGCTTCCAGAACTGATCCCGGTTGGAAGTATTGCTTTCTGTTGCAAGAAGGAGATACCAATACAGTTGTGTGCTCTTTTTGTTCAAAAGAGATGAGGGGAGGTATTACTAGAGCCAAACAACACTTAATGGCTAAGAAGGGCAATGTGGCTCCTTGCACAAAGTGTCCAAAGGAGGTTAGAGAAGAGCTTTGGGCTCTTCTAAAAAAGAAAGAGAAAGGAGACAGCAGTGGTCCTCCAAGTGACAGAGTTGATGTGGATGATATACTATATGTTGAAAGTGAAGATGAGGTTGCAGTGACTCCTAGTAGTGCTGCAAGGAAGAAAAATGCTGCTAAAAAGGGGCCTTTGGATCTTTATTGTAATGCTGCCAATGCAAAAAGAAGGAAGGAAAAAATGAGGCAGAAAGACATACAAGAGTGGTGTGACAAAAAAGCAATTCTTAGGGTCCATCAAAAATTGCTCGTTGGTGGTACCAAGCTGGTTTGTCATTCAATTGCATCAAGTTAGAACGCTTTCAAGAAATGCTCACGGAAGTTGGTGCCTATGGTCCAAATATTGTAGCTCCTACTTATCATGCTATTAGAGTGCCTCTCCTAAACATGGAGATGGAATACACTAATGAGTTGTTAAAAAATCACGAGGAGCAATGGAGCAAACACGGCTGCTCTATTATGTCAGATGCTTGGACCGATAGGAAGCAAAGATGCATAATTAACTTCTTGGTGAGCTCTTTAGCTGGGACAAAATTTGTGAAGTCCATTGATGGTTCTAACTTTGTGAAGACCGGTGAAAAACTATTTGAGTTGCTTGATTCCCTTGTAGAGGAGATTGGAGAGGAAAAAGTTGTTCAAATCATAACGGATAACGGAAGCAACTATGTTTTAGCCGGTAAGATGTTGGAAGAGAAAAGGAAGCATCTTTATTGGACTCCTTGTGCAGCCCATTGCCTAGATTTGATGCTTGAAGACATTGGAAAGATTCCTTCCATAAAGAAGACAATTCAAAGGGCAATTAGTCTTGTTGGTTTTATTTATAGTCATTCAAGTACCTTGAGTTTGTTGAGACA
Source organism: Ammopiptanthus mongolicus (assembly GCA_039655645.1). Classification (NCBI taxonomy): domain Eukaryota; kingdom Viridiplantae; phylum Streptophyta; class Magnoliopsida; order Fabales; family Fabaceae; genus Ammopiptanthus; species Ammopiptanthus mongolicus. The sequence continues at coordinate 77,909,858 of CM077345.1, forward strand.
ATTCACAAACAAGAGGGAATTGGTAAGGCATGTGGTTACAAGATTTGCTACATCCTTTCTATCATTAGAAAGGCTTTATGGAGAGAAATCAAATTTGAGAAAGATGTTTACTTCTGATGAATGGAACAAGAACAAGTTGTCTAAGGAGTCTAAGGGGAAAGAAGCATCGAAGGTTGTTCTTATGCCTTCGTTTTGGAACCATGTGGTTTTTACTCTAAAAGTCATGGCTCCTCTTGTTCGAGTGCTTCGGCTTGTTGATGGGGAAAGAAAACCAGCTATGGGATATATCTATGAGGCAATGGACAAGGCAAAAGAAACAATAATGAAGTCCTTCAACAACATTGAAAGCAAATACAAGGATATATTTGCTATCATTGATGAGAGATGGAATTGTCAGCTTCATCGTCCATTGCATGCAGCTGGTCACTTTTTAAACCCTGAGTTCTTCTATGCCAACACTGATTTGGAGTTTGATTTGGAGGTTACAAATGGCTTGTATGATTGCATCTCAAGGTTGGTGACAAGTAGAGATGTGCAACATAAGATACTAGCTGAGTTGCCGATCTATAAGAGTGCTAGTGGTCTCTTTGGTGGTGACTTTGCAATATCACAAAGAAAAACCATTGCTCCTGGTAAGAAACTAAGATCTTAACTTCTTTTAAATTCTTTAAAGTTTATGTTTAAATTCTAAGTCATGCTCTCTTCTTTTGTAGCTCAATGGTGGCGAATGTATGGCCATTCTGCTCCAAATTTGCAGAAACTAGCTATCAAGACATCCGCCATATGGCCGCATCGCCATCCGCCATTTTGTATGGCGGATTTTTGGCTATCCACCATGGACCGCCATCCGCCATCGATAACACTGTGCATAACATGTACAAAGGAGGTCTGCGTTATGAAAGCATTAACGTGAATGCCCAAATATTGTTTACATGTTTTTCTACCATGATAAAGCACATAGCTTTTACCAGACAGCTGAAGATTCTAGAAGAAAGAGACCTCAAGGGTACACGGAATACATTAGAGGTGAACAAATGGAGAAGCCTCAAATCCCCAAAAAAAAAAAATCTACTGATATAATATAAGTATGAAAAATAGTTTTTTTTCAAAATAATAGCTTTCTTTAATAGAATAATAATGGTATTATTATAGGACAAAAAACGTACAAAAAAAAGAGGAGGATAAAAAAAGTCCTTAAAAGAGGCACAAAAAATAATAGCTGGTGCTACAGAATGGGTTTTACAGCACAACCCTGAAATTAGCTTGTAAATTACCATAGCCATTTGCCTTTCATGAGTGCCTCCCTCAGTAGCACAGCAGCAGGCTCCCTCTTAGCCCGTTTTTCACTTAATAAGGCTCTGGTTGTATTAAGGCATGCCTGAGGAATAAACCAGATTAGCCAGTAATATAGAAATTCTAATATAAAAAATAAAATAAAATAAAATTTAGTACATAGACTAAATAATCACCCAAATAAAATTGCCACATTCTAATTTAATATACAAACATTACTTGGAAATTCTATACATAAATAACTATATATAGTTCGTAGAAATGGTGACAAAAGCATTTCAACATGATTTGCAGAAAAAAGATAAACAGATTTTCAAGAATTGAGCACAAAAGCATCAATATTAAGTCCAAGAACCAGTGGCTAAGTTTCTAATAACTACCCTATAAAATAGAACTGCTGCAAGTTCCACCAAGCCACATTGTGAGCTACTCAAAGCTCCAAGTTTATCATCTTTGTTTCCATCACCCCTGGGTAGAAAGTTCATTGCGATCATTATAAACTACTAGAAGACTATCATTAAATATATGAAATTGATAAACCATAGAAATCCTCACCGAGGCATTGAAGTGCTAGACATGCTACCCTGATCAAGATCCTTACAGATCACATCTAAAAGCTGTTCTACCAATAAATGTCTATCAGCCGCACCCCTCATTAAATTTAACTGTATCCTTGCATAGAACATAAGTGAATCCTGCAACAAAATTATTAATAAAGCAATTTTAAAATTTTAAAAAACAACTTATAAGACTAAGCTGGTATTTTTCTTTCAAATGCAATGGTAAGAGACCTTAAGAACTCGATCATGTGTTGTCAGCCAACAGCAAAACACAAACTGCTGCATGGCATTATGGATCTCCAACAACTGATAGCCCAAATTTGGACCATCATTTAACAAATAAGTATTAATACACTCAACAACCTTGCGTGATATCTTTCCCTCTTCCCTGAAGAAAGTAACAAAACAAAAGACATTGTACTCTACCAGTTGATCATAATAGCTAATAAAATAAATAAACATTTGAATTGCCTTAAGATGTACCTCATGAATGAACAGATGCTAACAAACCCCTTAACAATGTCTTCTCTTAAATTATCAGGGTAGTCTCCAGGAGGATTTTCCAAAAGCGAATGAAGCGTCAAGACATGGCGAAAGACCTCCTCCTTGGAAGTACAATGACTAATATTTTTCCCATTCAAGCACGCTTCAACCTTCTCAATGTACAGAAACACCAGACCTTGCCAAAAGAAATCGATACAATGAATAAGAAAAGAAGATTTAAAAGATGGTGTTGCTGAGATGTGAGGACGGTGCATGTCTCATGTTTACAGAAACTTACTGCAGTAAATGCGCTTCCTCATCTGGAAACTATAATCCCTAACAGCCAATAGATGCCGGAGAATAATCCCATACTCTGACTGGAAGCTTGGAATATTGCACAGCACATCCCAAACATGATTAAAAAGTGGTTTAACCACAGATGACAAAGGCAGCATTTTGCCTTAAAAAAAAAAGGAAAACAAGTAACTCAGAAAGAGGAAAGTTCACAACATAAAATTTATATGATAGGTAGAATTTAAAAAATACATAAAAATACAAAAACGCAATTAAGTTTCAAAAGCATTTACAGACTTACTTATTAAATGATAAAACTTTATGTTATTTTCACACTCGTGATAGAAAATCATGCAAACCCTAATAAGTACCACAATCAAAAATAAAAGGAGTTCCCAAATAAAAAGGAATTCTTGATAAAAATATTTACCATGAAAAAGCAAAAAGCACTCGTAGTCGTTACTTAAGCTAATATATTATAAGGTCAACTACATTGACCTCCCATGAGGTTTGGCCTAATTACACCCGACAACCAACGTTTTTCGAATCTTACATAGACCTTCCTTGAGATTATATTATTTTATATTGTATTACAATTACCACCCCTACCGTTAAAAAAGTTAACGGGGATAGTCTCATGTATGTGTCACAAGATTTTTAAAGGCAATGTTGTAATTTTTTAGACTTTCATTATGAGAGAAATGACTAATATACCCCCTAAGTAGGTTTTAGAATATCTTACGCTTCTTCTAAGCCAAACCCCATGGAGTGTCAGTGTAAATACTAAATAGGTCAAACCTCCGGGGAGGTCAGTGTAATTCTCCCTATGAAATAACATTACATGTATAATTGAACTAAATTTTATAGGCTTGACTTTTTTTTTTTTTTGCCAAGTGCATTTATAATTAATTTTTATGTCTAAATTTTTTTTTGTCAAATAATTATCATTTTCTTATTAAAATTATATATTTGAAACTGTACCAAAAGCTAAAGTGCTAATGCACTACTAGTTTCAGAGTGCATTAGTACTTCAGCTTTTTTTTACATTTTTGGGGACTGCACAGTATTTGTGATGCATTATGGGTATATATTGGCCAACTAGTTTTTTTTGGTACAGTTGATATGATGAATATTTGGATATGATGAATATACAATTGTATCTTCCTCTACATTCCACTACTATAATTTGTTATATCTTTTTCTGTCAAACAATCTTTTCTTTTCTTTGTAATATGTAGTAATATAATTAAGTTTATACAGTTTTTCTATTTTATGAAATTTCGAATATATAATTGTAATAAGAAAATGATAATTAGACCCAAAAAATTCCAGACAGAGAAAAATAATTACAAATTCACTTAGCACAAAAAAAAATCAAGCCTGTAACTTGGTCCAAAGAAATCATTTCTTGCACCTCTGCAAGTTCACATAGCTTTGAGGGATTTGATAATCTCTTGGCTTTCTGTCTACCATATCATATGAGGCCAGTATTTAACTTCTTATTCTCTTACTTGTTTCCAATCAAAGGGGGAAAATTAAGCGCATTACTGACTGACCTGAATGCTTAGTATCTTCCGCTCGTTGCACAACAACTCTAAGAGTCTTTGCATATATAATCTTTGGATTTCTCCGCTTACTTGAAGATATTTCCGATGATGCAGATTGAATAAGTAAAGAAACAAGAAAAGGCCATGTTTCAGCTGCCCAACAAAAATGTAAAATAAGCAAATAAATCACAAGTAAAACTTACATCTTTGCTTGGATAATCTTATATTGCATCCACCAATGCATGTAAATTTCATTCCTTTTTAAAAAATGATCTTACAGTGAGGAACTTCATCTGGCCTAAGCTTTGCAGTATTCAGTCCAAGAAATTTGCAGAAGTTATACGATCTTTCTCCTTCTAACCATGTATTTAACAACTTGATCCCATCCTGGTAAGGTACAAAACAATACCGCCAATGATAAATCGAGTACACAATCCTTAGAGGAGGTACACAATCATAATGCAGTATGTATAGTATAGTAAAAAGAAGAAATTAAATGTATATTTGTTTGGAAATTAGGCTAAAAGTTATTCTTAAGTTCACTGATTCAGCAATTAAGGCCTGTGGAACAACATCAAATCATCATAAATCGTATAAAATATGTAAATAACTACTATCAGTCTTTCTGTCCAGAATGTTGCAATTTCTTTAGTAGTAGGAAAAAATAACTAATCACTATTTAGAGTGCATTTGGAAGAGCTTATTTGGGCTTATCTTATGATGTAAGCGCTTCTACAAGTGTTTGGAAGAACTTATAAAATTAGCTTATGGTATGTCCATAAGCTGTTTTTAGCTTATTTTCATAAGCTCCACAGAATAGCTTATAGAAATAGCTTATAAAAATCTTATACAGAGTTTAAGCACATAAGTTATTTGATTGTAAAATCAGCTTATACATAACCGCTTTATCATATAAATGTTTATCATATAAACGCTTATCAAATAAGCTCTTAATTAAGTCGTGTATCCAAACGCATCCTTAATTAGATGATCCTCTATACGACTCTGGCTCAATTTACTGCTATTATGCGGTGCATAGGTTTTGTACTCGAAATCAAAACAAAGATAGCCATATCCTACAAGCTTCATGTTCTTATTTCAGCTCTAAATTTATCGTCGCATCCATAATAATAAGGAGGAACAACGAAAGATTTAGCAGTCTCATTATAAGGCATTTTTCACAGCGATCAAAGGAAGGCAAAATAGTATAGTGAGTTGGTGAAAGGGAAAATGAAGGTTACTTCACGAGCTTTAACTTTATCGGAAGATAATTTGTCTACGATCTCTTGAACGTCTCTGGAACGGACCATCGCCATTGTCGAAGCACTGGGATGGGTTAATGGATACAGATATAAATGATCGAAGCAGAAGCGGTTTCACAGTGAAATCTGGAAGGTAGGGTTTTGGGAGTTGAGAGGAGAGGAGAAATGGCGGGGAAAAGGAAGGGTTATAGGCTCCGAAAAACCAGGGTTACATAACTTTATGTTTTCAATGTTTAAAAATGGTTTTTGACTTACGACAGCCAAATGGATTGTAAGAGGCCATAAAACACTAAAAATAACTGTCCCGTTATTTCAATATTAGAATTAGAATTAGAATTTGATAATAAAATGGATAATAATTTTCATGATTAAGGTAATAAATCTGATTAATGAAGTGTTGAGTTTGGTTAATGGATATATCAAGGTGTCACAATTCATTCACCATCAACTGAACTTCATTAACCATTCTTTTAAATGTCATTAACCACGATTTTCAAGTATTCAAATATATAAGTAGAATGTATAATGAAGTTTATATTCAAACCCAAAAATGTTTAGCGTAGTATATATACTTTAGCCCACGATTTTTTGGGTTATTTGAATACCTGAAAATCGTGGTTAATGACATTCAAAATCGTGGTTAATGAAGTTCAGTTGATGGTTAATGAGGACACATTGGTATATCCATTAACCAAATTCGACTCTTCATTAACCATGCTTTTGAACTGTGTTAATCATGAAAATTGTTGAATTTTGTTGTCTCATTTTTATGTACAAATAACACTTCTCAAAAAATAAAATGGTTTAGACTTTATAGTAAAGGTCGCACAACAAAAAAATAAGAGCACCGATGCACAAGCGACTAAAAATCATTAGATTTAATGATAATATATTCAATGGTTGTGATGATGGGTTGCATTAGGTCAAATCTCCAAAAAGCAATGTTGTGAAAATTGCAATCCGACTCTTTTTCTATTCAACTTGCCCTAAAATTTTGTCCCTTCCTTCTTCCCCATCGATAGCGTCGGAGACGATGCTACTCCAAAGTTCCTTCATTTTGCAATTTTCTTGCTTTTCCTACTGAGAAAAATCGCTAAGAAAAAGAAATCATACTCTTTTGAACCCAACAGTTTAGTTTTGGTTCATTTTTTTCATTCATTCTTCTCCACTTTCCCAACCATTTTGCCCATCCTTTCTTCCTTTCTCTTTTTTATTTCCAACCATTGGGGGAAAAAACTTTTTCTTCACTTGTAGAATAGTTATTCCTTAATCCTCATGTCTTATACTCGATGAAAGTTCAATCCTATACATTTTCTTTTGTTCTCTTTGTGTATACTTGATCATGGTAGATCTCACATGTTCAAGTTGTGGTGTACTTGGAGACCAATGGCAAATTTTGTCGAAACTTCGTCAAGTATAAGGTATATGAATTAAAGAATGACTATTAATCGACTGTTGAAAAGGTTTTTTCTCGAATGGGATAGGTTCATACCATGTCATAAGAAAGAGAGGGAGATCTTGGAATAACTACTCTTTTCCCCTTAATTCACTTCGTTGTAGGTGTTTCTAGCTAGTTAGCAAGAATGGAAATTCTTGAGAATTGGAAGTGGTTGGATAGTAGGTTGGATCGTAATAGACATCCGAGGCAAGAGTTCATTGCTGGAGTGGATGACTTCATTATTTTTGGTACTAGTCAAGAGAGTCGTACGGGCACCAGGGAATCAGGATCCCACTAATCGGATGATGTGGATTTGCTCGAGAGCCAAGTTAAAGTAAGATAATTTATTTATATGTTAATTTAATATAGTACTTTATTTATATACGATTCTGACAATTTTTCTCCACAACTTTGACCCTCCAAAGGGACTCAGTGATGAGATTTCCAAGATCTTCATGAGAAGTTTGACGGTCCATGGCCCACTTGGACTTCGATCCCTCAAGATGTTAGGAATATGTGGTACGAGGAATTTCAGGTAATTAAAATATATTTTAATTTTGATTTCTTATGTATTTGTTGCCTATTATATTTTTTCATTCAAAAAAAAATTAAATGGGAGCCATTAGAGTCGGTTTTGAGCATAGAGGTTCTTGCACTATGAAAAATGAAATAAACAAGTTCAAAACCAACAAGGATAAGAGTTGTGGATTTGTCTTGAGGTTCGGGATGCCTTAGAGGCACACTGGGCTGAGGAGGAATTCCTACCTAGGAGGAATTCCAAAGGAGGAATATCATTGAGAGCAAAATAAGGTTGTTGATCGTGGAGCCTCTCTGTACATTGGTGGCTCCATCTCTGCTACAGAGCACGAGAAGAGAATAGTAAGTAACATTCTATTTTAATTTAATGTATGTTCATGTTTATTTGACTTATTTCAAATATAAAAAAGTTAACTTCGATTTTTATATATGTAGAGTTTGCATATGCCCCGAGAACCGGTGGCATTTGATGTCATGGAAAAGGCGAAGAAACTGAAGTCACGAGAGTGGGTCAGTAAGAAGACCTGAACAATTGATGTAAGTAAATACAATCTTAAAATTGTAATTCTTATACTTTATTGTTGATAATAGTATATAATTATGCTTAATTATATTTTGAAGGAATAATATATTCGACATCTAAACGAGGCCCATACACGTGCCATTAGGAGGGTGCTTCTAGTTTGGGCCAACACTCTCCCGCCACCAGCAAAGCCATATTTTTGGAGGTTGTTAGAGATAAGAATAAGAAGGGGCGTGCATATGAGCTTTGACAGTTGGGCGATGAGTTCTTGGCCTCAACGTCTAGGCGGTCCGACTCGGCCACTTCGATGCACTGCAGTCAAGGCAGATGAGGGAGATCAGCAAAACCCTCAACAATGAGCTCGCCACCAAGGACACCAACATGGAGAAGATGGTGACACTATTGACTGAGCAGGAGGAGTGGATACTGATAAGCTTCAAGAGTATCTGATTTTTCTAGGAACTTTAACCTTGTTTACCGTGAAGAAAGCTTTATGTTGTCATTTTTTGTTAATTCAATTTAGTTCTCTTATCTTTGAATTAACTTGTTTATTGCTAACGTTGGGATTGCAATTGTTTTACTTAACAATGTTTAAAAGAAAATGTTTTTAACTTGCATTCATCGTTTGTGTTAAACTGCGTTTTGAGTCCTAAGCCTTGTTATAACGTCATTCGTTACATTAATAACTCAATTAAAATATTTAAATAAAACATGAAAAAATAAAAATAATAATAATAATATTGAATAAATGCTTGTTGTATTAATAACCAAAATAATTTTTTACATCATAAACCAATAAAACCGAAATAACATAATAAGTTTCAAAGCTTCAAAATCGGGGGGTCTACTACATCTCGTATAAAGAGAAATAACATGATAAACATAGGTCCTTCTGGCACATGCCATACAATACTAATCAAACTATAAAGCTAAAGAACTGATCTTCAAGCCTCCGTATGCTTAACGACGTCGTCCTCATGCTCTAAAAACAATATTACTAATGAGATTTATAATCACAGTGAATAAAAATACAGTTATAAAAAGGGTTCACAACAGTATTGTTCTCAGTCGGCACGACAACCGGAAAAACATTTCATGGTACCCGCTATTTTTCAAAGATAGTAAATACTATAAAATAATATTAATATAAATGTCAATGTAGTTCATCAGTCATCATCAACACATCATAAATCAAGTATATCTAACTGAAATATGTTAAATATTTCCAATAAACACATATGTCACATGATTGTCAAACTTCACACAACAATGGCGTCTCATTGCCTACCTTTACTCAAGAGATGTATTTCGATGTCACCTTCTCATAAGTGACATTACTCATTTTTTGATACCAACCATGTGCACTGGCAGTATCACCCATTTTTCGACATCCCAACATATGGTGATGTTGCGTTCAATACCCCATTAAAAGGCGGTATTACATAATTTCGACATCTCAATACAATGGCGATGTTACTTTCGATACCCCATTCATAGGCAGTATTTCTCACACATAATGTCTCATGTATAATAGTCAATTAAACATGTCAAATCAACATATATCATCACATACGTCAAGTAAACCATTCCAATCAACCACTACACATGCCATACAACTCATATCATCAATCACAAGAATAATGAATCAATTTAATAAATTTTCGTTTTAATAGAAAAAAACCCTAATTTTAGAAAGTAAGTTCTTGCCAAACATACACCATTGCCTTCACAAACTATGTTTTGAAATCACACGGTTAACAAATTGGCAAGTATACCAAATCGCGACAAGTAATAAAGTGTGAATAAGGTTGTCGATCCCACGGCGATTGCATTTCAATTATCGACTACCACAAAGTTATCGCTATTTGGACAAACAATCGACATAGTTCCACAAGATTTATTTATTTGAATCAAAAGAGAAAATGAAAAAAGGCACAAAACTGTAAAGGACTGAAATTATACAAACACAATCAAGGTAAAATGCAAAATGACAATCAAAACGAAAATCAATGTATGACAAGCAGTTAGGAATTGGAATCCTCTCAATTATCAACTAATATAAGCTAGTTCAAGCCTTATTCCTATTTCCGATCATATAATTGACATTCGAGTTCACCAATTAAGATTATCGTCAATTCCCTGATAGAAATCCCTTTGCTCCCAATTAAGAACCCTAATCCCTTAGATGATCCTAATTCAAAACAAAGATTAAGCACAAGAACTCAAATGAATGCATAATAATGAAGTCCTATCCCTAGGATCATCATCAAAATGGTAATCAACTTCAGATCTAGCATAATAACCAATTTTCCAATTGTGAAATCACACTAGAAATCAATTCAAAGATGACCGATCAATGAAAAGCATTAAGCATAGAAGAGATTACTCAATTAATATGAATATGAACTAGAATTAATATGAAGAAGACACTTACATCAGATTCCAATTGAAATTTGTAACACCCCGTTTTTCTTAAAAAGCTTTAAAAGTTTTCTAATATTAATTAATCGGTATTTTGGTGTTTGTATTTTATTAGAGGGTCTAGAGAGTGAAATAAATTAATCCGAGACCATAGTCAAGCTCTACGATATCGTAGGAAGCTATGGTTAAATTTTGGGTCTAAAACTCAGACGAAGCCCAGTTTGCGTTTTTCATTGACAGTAGTATTTTACTACTATCAAGACCTAATTTGGACCCGTGAACGAGACAATTAGTCTTAGAATCACGTTTTCGACATTTTCGAAAATGTCTGTCCTGACGTTCGAAAATGAAAATAATATAAAATATTCGGATGAATACTCGGACCGGGAGGCGATTGAAGCTGTAAAGGGTTTTACCGGGACTCGCTAACGGATAAACTTGATGTCAAATCAAGTCACATCACCTAGGAGGACGTGCCATGGACCTAGCCTCGAGAAGTTAGGCAATGATCGTGGTTAGCCGGAGAATTGTCTCTCGGCCTATTTTCATACTTTTATTTTGGTTTGTACTAATATACTCTGTATGTATTACTTGAACACTGTAGCCCTACTGATGGGGCAAGCGATGTATGTAATATATTTTTTTATATTTTTAAAGTTGTGTACTCTGAGGCGTTGCATGCTGTAATTCCTTTGCTTCCACACTCAATTTTCCGCTTCGCTTCGTATGAATAAGGCGCGCTAACGATTATTATGCTATTAAGGTTAGTTAATATCTTAAGTTCTCCAATGGGACGGCGGGTCATCTCAAAATTCATCATATCCTAACCTAGAGAATCTAGAAACTCATGATAAAATCTGAAAAAGTAGAAGAAATGGAGTAGAAATAAGTTGGAGAAACCAGTGGATCTTCAAATCTTGTTCCTAAGCTTGAATATCCAGAGAATGTTGAGAGAACAGTGGTGCTCCCAGTCAAAATTGCGCACCAAGTGATCAAAAGATAAAAAAACTGAATCAGATCACGAATTTATACATTCAGGAAAGCCCGATTTCACCCAACGAGGATTCACCAATCGCTGGGCGTGGAGACACAAAAGCAGGTTGAGGAACAATTCATTGGGCGAGATAACTCTTCTTCTTCTTCTTCTTAGTGCCCACCAGCTCCAACCCAGTGTACAACGTTGGAAATTATGAGTACCAGAATTTTATTTCCAAATTGTGAGTACTGACATTTTATTTTCAAATTGTGAGTACCGACATTCTATTTCCAAAAAACAATGTGGTATGTTCCGGAAATTAGATTCCAGAAGTCAACTTGAACGTACCGGAAACTAGAATCCGAAGTTTAAATTTTAAATTATTTATAATTCCGGCAATAAGTTACCGGAATATGTTTAATGTATGTGCCGGAAACAAATTGTCGGTACAATAAAAAACTTATTTTTGTATTCCAAATTCTAGATTGTAATAATTTTTTTGGTTGTATTCCGGAATTTAGAAACCGAAAGTGTAATTTGTTTTGCTTCCAAATTATAGATGTTGATAGTGTGAAAATTTTAATATTTCAATTTTCAGAATTAATTTTTTATGTGATGAACTGTTATAAGCTACAGATATGCTACGAACCAGAGGTGCTCATACCGGGGCTACTGTCGATCGCCGATGACCCACAGCTTCTGCACACAGAGAACATGTAGAAGCTAATGCACCTGGAGATCCTAATGCATCGGCACTTGCTGAGCTACCTGGAGATCCTAATGCATCGGCACCGGCATAGTCGTTTTCGGGAGGTCCTGAGGACACGTCAGTCCTTAGGTCTTTTGGGGATCAATTTACTACTAGATTGTTGATCAATAATGTAAGAGACCTCTATTTTTGTATTTTCTTAAGTAAATAAAATCATAGAATTTGAACATAACAACACTTTTATTGATTCAGGATCGTGGTGAGCTAAAAATTGTGTCTCATGGGAAGAAGGTGAGAGAATTCGTCATTCAGAACGACGAGGTACAGACCCTAGTGCAGGACTCTGGGTTGTCACCATTGCTACACTACAGCTATAGCATGGTAGACAAGGGACTCTTGTCTGCATTTGCTGAGAGATGGCATCGAAAGACCAGTAGCTTCCACATGCCCTTTGGAGAGATGACTATAACATTAGATGATGTGTCCGCCCTACTGCACCTACCGATCAGAGGTGCCTTCTTCACGAAGCCTAAGATGGATACAGATGTTGCGATTGAGTGTTTGCATGAGCTGTTAGGGGTGGATAGGCTGCATGCGGTGAAGGAGTGTCGGTCCACAAGGGGACCACATGTGCAATTGAGGTGGTTGCGGGATACCTATGACGACCTGTGTAAGGAGCAGCATTAGGATCATGCAGCGAGAGCATTTTTGCTCCATCTGGTTGGTTGCACACTCTTTGCGGATAAGAGTGCAACTTATGTCGACGTTGCATTTTTTGAGTGTTTTCGAGATTTGGTACTTGCGGTACCTTTGCATGGGGTGCTGCTGCCCTCACTTACATGTATGAGCACCTCAATGATGCTAATGTGCATAACACCAAACAGCTCGGGGGTTACGTGACGCTTCTACGTGTATGAAAGTTTAAAATCTGTAATGCTTTTAAGTTGCTTCTAATTAAAAGTCTTTGACTTATTAACTTTGATACAAGCATGGATATATGAGCATTTTCCCACCCTCGGCACTAAGGAGGAGACCATAGGATATAATGAAGAGCTACCCCGAGCCCTTCGATAGACACCTGTGCAGAGTGCAGGTCTTGTGCTCCCCATTAAGATGGAGCTAGATGACTTGTTGGTGGACCATGTATGCTGGATGCCTTATATCCCGCATAGAGCACACCGACCATTTGAGGATTTCAACTTGTTTTCAGGGTACGTCATATGGCATACTCTCATGCATGCATAGTTACCGAAGAGGGTTTTGCGACCATTTGGACATGCAAAGGGCATACCGCTATCACCTCGCGAGATTACAGGTGTGGTCACTACTCCATCTGAGATGGATGAGAGGTGGGTGCATTTCACAACTCATGTGGTTTCTCGCGCTGCTAGAGGACCTCAGGCGACACATCTGGCTGAGTGCGTGGATGGTTACTTGCAGTGGTATCATAGGATTTCGTATCCTTACATCATACAACATGAGGTTCAGATTCCTGCTGTGCCAGTGGCACCTACAGCACCTGCCCCTGGATCTAGCGATGGTCATCCTTCTGTGGTCTGTTTATACGCATTTGTACTCTACGCCTATATTATCCAATATATTATGTTGATTAAAATGTAATATTTGTTATTCCTACTTGCATGCGATTTGCTTGAGGATTAGTAAAATTATGCAGGAGATGATTGATAGACAGATAGTCATTACCGGCACCGATGGTTACTCATCAGCATGAGAGGCTTTGACCTTGGCCCGTAGGGGGCGTAGTGGGAGAATAACTTCTCAGAGGACAAAGAGGGGTCGGTCAACTGAGTGATGTTTATTTATAGCATATGATTTAGTTTCTGATGTATTTTGACGCTTAGGAAATCATTTGGTGATGTATTTTGACGCTTAGGATTCCGTTGATTATGTATTTTGACGCTTACGATCGTGGTTATTTATATTATTATTTTATAACTGATGACTTTTATCACGAATTATTTTAATAATTGTGCAATATTAAATGAGTAAGAGCTAATGATATGTGTATATATAAGATAAAACTACAGTAATATAATCAATCATCTGCTAGATTTACATATTCACGTTCGTGTCTACGTAGAGATGCAAAAAGTTGCATGCGACCAATATATGTAGTTTCCCATGATCGAGATTCATCATTGCAGTAAGTATAAATGAGTTAAGTTAAATGGATTTCAACATAAGAAGATTTCATTTCTAAAGTTAAGGTAAAAGAGTTTTGGAAACATCCAACTTATAGATTTAAGTACAATTAGGGTTTATGAAATGATTTTGGGACAATATTCTCAAAAACAAAAGTTGTTATGAAAGCTTAATACACTTACGATAAAGTTCCCTAGCCATATCTTGGAGTTAAGGAAGTTTGAATTTACCTATAAGAAGACAAGAGAGTTTTGAACTCAAAGCTAAAGATTTTCTTAAGTAATAACCCTAAGTCAAGTAATTGACTTAGAGTGAAAGAAAGAGATAATAAAGTATAGATTATGGTGGACCAAGACCATAAAATATACTATTGATGATTCATTCATCAACAGACTTATAAGACTTCAATGAATCAAGAATTGTTTAGTTACTTGAGAAACAAGTAACCTTGTAACTTAGAAAAGAACTAAGAAATCAACGATGGGATCTCTCAATCCTATTTCATAATGAAATTAGAACTCGAGTAACAATATCATAAGATGTGAACACAAACACGAATTTTTTTGTTTTAAGACAGTAGTTCGATGACGGGCCGGAGGGTCGGACCTGAGGATATCGCCTATCTGTATTGTCTTGTGATGGCTCGATCCCAAAGGGATCACGAGATTTATCCGATGGATAAAAGATGTTAATACACTTGAAAATCGTGTAAGAAACTCTTAATGAATAGATTGATGTGGAATCATGAGGTTTATCCGGTGGATAGATATTTATCGCATTTGCCTTTTATGTGTAAGCATAAGCATCATTGCATAAGTCAGTTAAGGCCTTTTAGCCTAGGAGTTGAGCTTACACCTTGTGTGGGTGCGAATATAGTGGTGCTAGTCGGTTTGCCCTTGGGGAGGTTGGGGTGTGTAATTCCACATATAGCCAGTTGGTAGCTCTTCTGTGTCGTGGTAAATCAAGATCTCGCTTCAATCTCTCGACTAGCCACTGCCTTATTCAAGATTGGTGTAGGGTGTCTTTGCAAAAAGTCAGTATTCATGCGTGGTTACGAATATTGTAGCACATATTGCTGAATGGCTGGTGCATGCAAAGCATGTACTCCCGATCACTCTCTCCGACGATTGTTTAGCTCCATGGAGTAGGGGTCTGAGTCATACTCTTTTGCGTAGTGGATGCATCATGAACATCGCATAAAACGACATGAAATTGATGATACTGTTACATGGCTAAATTGTATTGTTGCCCATTTGATGATTCATATTGATATGATTTAATGATGTGATTTTCTGTGTGTCGTACTATCTTCATTTACCATATGATGGTGTTGATGATTGAGAATCTCACCCAGTAGTTGTTTCACCTTGCTATGTATCTCTGTTGTTTCTGTATGGACTTCCATGGTGGGACTTCACTCGACGCTGCGAGCGTATGTCCACGTTACCCCGACTGATCACCTAAAGAGATGGGCGCTTGGGACTCGAAGGCGAATCAATGGACCTCTTGGAAATGTCGTCCACATGTTTCTGATGGTCCAAGGTTGTGGCGTGTATGCTTTTATGTCTGCTTTTATTTCCTTTGAGTCGTGAATGTCTATCGATGGTTCGTGGTTTATTAGGTGGTCTAATGCCTCAGACCATTCCATGCTTTTCCCCTGGTGGTGTTTAGGGAAGGTGTAAGGATAGAGTTGCTATCGGGTTGTCCCTATACGATTCATTCTGCCCTCATTTAAGGAGGGACTAGAATGAGGGTCTATGGGCTATGCCAGTGAGTGACTTTTTCGTTTAGTGTCTTTTGGTCAGCTTAGGGCGTCTGTGTTTTGTTTTCTCTTTTGCGGAGCTGTGTCTCCATGTACCCTATGTTTAGGAGCTGCGTCTTCAGTTCTTCATGTTGAGTTTGTATCTTCTGTAGTTGGGTTTGATTTCTATGTAAGTCTCTTTTGAACTTCTGAATCTTACATTGTGAAATAATTACCATTTATAATACACGTGAAAATAATTACAAGCCTTTATATTTATATCTTGCAAAAAAGAAAATCTTACCCCATGTTTTGAAAAAGAATTTTAATTAACACGTTTTTTAGCCTTATAGTTTTATAAAACGTCACATAAAACATAATGCCCGAGAAAGGTGTCACAACTGCAAACTTCACATAACAATGGCTTCTCATTGTCTACCTCTACTGAAGAGAGGTATTTCGATGTCACCTTCTCATCAGTGACATTACTCATTTTTCAATACCAAGTAGGTACACTGACGGTATTACCCATTTTTCGACATCCCAACATATGGTGATGTCACTTGCGATACCCCATCAAAGGCGATATTACATAATTTCAACATCCTAATTTAATGATGATTTTACTTTCGTTACCCGATTCATAAGCGGTATTTCTCACACATTATGCCTCATGTATAATAGTAAAATAAACATGCCAAATCATCATATATCATCCCATATTTCAAGTAAAGCATGTCAATCAACCAATACATATACCAATCATACAACTCATATCATCAATCACAAGAATAATGAATCAATTTAATCAACTTTCGTTTTAATAGAAAAAACCCCAATTTTAGAAAGTAAATTTTTGACAAACATATATCATTTCCTTCAAAAACCATGTTTTGAAATCATACCTACTACAACAAAATACACTTTTAACGACAATTATTATCGCCTTTAGCGGCAATAATAATGGTCGCCAAAGCCTTTACCGACAATTAATAATTAGCCAGCATATCCCATGTCGCTAACAGCTTTTCCGACAATTGTAGAAAATGTTGGTAAAGACCTAAATAATTGCCGCTAAAAGTCAAAGATGCAATTATCATGACCTTTAGCGTCAATTTTAATTGTCACTAAATATGATTTTAGAATTGTCTTCTTAGCTCATTTACCAACTTTTTTCATTGTCGCTAAAAGTTTCCAGCTGTCTTTTCCCGACAATTACTATTGTCACGAAATATTAAGATTATTTGCCACTCAAAACGAGTATGATTTGATTAACAAAAGTTTTAACGACAATAATATTTGCTCATAAAACACTTAAATCATGACATACAAATGTTCCAAATAAAGCATACTAAAATTCATTTTATCAAAACAAAATATAGTCCATTAAATCCACAACAAAAAATAACAACTATCGTTAACTTCAAGAGTGTCATCAACAAAACATAAAAAAACATTTGAATCTAATAACTAATATCATTTTGAGTCCAATAACTAGTGGCATCACATAGTCGCATAGTCACAGTACAGTCTGTTCATTGTCATTGAAAGACTTATGGATACAATCTGTATAACACTAAAAGAATACAATTTGTTCAGTTCCATTGAAAGGCTTATGAATTGAATCTGTATAATAGCAAAAGAACACGATGTAATAAGATTGAAGCAATCAAACTTAAACCTGCAAAAACCAAAAATATACAAGTTACTCAAAAATGAGATTCAAACCTGAAATGTAATCACAAACCAAGCAATATTTAGTCAAAGCTTGAGAACTTACCAATATTAATGAAAAGACTATTCTCAGGTTTTGGATCTATCAAGCATAAGAAGGAATTCTTTCGTGCAGGGCACAAAAAAGCAAATGTTCAAGACAAAGACAATATATGGACAAATCATCACCCTCCTAAGATGAATAATTAGGTATGAAACAACCATAAATGAAACTGTATCAAACCCTTCTTTCTAAAAACTAAAAAGAAACACTCCTTCAAATTAAAGGCATACAGGATTACTAGTGTAAATACCATTTTAAGTTTGTCGATAATGCCCGGGAGGACTCCTCCCTCTTGATGCATCCATATAATTCCCCTATATTAATACCACCAGATTACTATCCCTGGAGAGAGAAGAAATAGAGTTTATAGAAGGTATACACCAATTATACTACTGTAAATAATTATGCATAAACCTTAAACTTGCAAATAAACATCTTGTATCTCCTATGTATGACATAACAAACTTTAATTATGAACTATGAAATCACTCAGCTGAAAAAAGAACATGATAGACATTCTTCACATTATAAGGAGGAGCAACATGTCAAAGCCTCAAAAACTTGCTAAAGACAACAACATAAAGCAATCACTTAAAGAATGACTATTTCTTATAATGTAGCAACCTACAAGCTGATAGTCTCTCAATGTTCCAGTTCGTAACATTGATGGTTACCTTATAACCTTGTTATCTTATAAGTTACAACCTTTTCATTCACAGGATGAGCAAGCCTGTAGTATCTGGAAAGTAGCCAATAATGGTAACATCAAGTATCAGATACATTATCATAAAGAACCAATTCAAAAAAGTTCTGAAAACATAGTTATATAAACAAGAGCAGGCCATTTAAATTAGAACCTTTAAAAAAAAAACATCATCAACACATTTCGAGCCCACAACTTTCACTGAAAATACATCTCCCATCAAGCATTTTTATGCCAAAACTCAAGACGCAATACATCTCCCATCCAGCACTTTTGCATTTTGTTTCTTTTTCCAGATAAGAACTTTACAACTTTTGTTCTTGTGAGGGGATCCATCTAAGCCCCGGGTTAGGATTTATCAAGTTCCACCCGATGCATTTGAAAATGACTGTGGAGGAGCCACTTCCCGAAGAGGAACAAGATCAACCTCCAGCAGAGGGTGCTAATGGTGGTGAAGCCACTGCTACCACGAATGATGCAATTGACACACCTAAAATGCTTCCATGCTCAAGTTACCTGAAATATGCACCAACAACTCAATGTGACATGAAAAAAATGATAATACTCACAGATAATCAAAAGCAAATGTCAAATTTCTAGGCAAGTATATTTATTTTGGCTATCCCTTCAAATTCAAATAAAAAATTATTAGTTGCCAGGCATTTCTAGCATTGTGCCACATTGCCATATTGATGATAGATACATTATTAAAATTGATCATAATTAGTCAATTCATCTTAAGGCATAAAGGAAACTTGTCAATTTAAAACCATGGATACCATTCTATGCCTACTTGTTAGCTTAATGTTACAACCCTGACACGGCTCAAATGAAATGATAGGAAAATGCTACGGACAATCACTGACTGCAAGCTTGTACAAAAACAAAAAAAGCCATGACTAATCAAGTTGCAGTAAGTGCACTTAACTTGCACCTTTGAAAAGAAATCTATATCGCCAGGACTCTGCAAGATGCAAACTCTGGTTTTTACAAATTATATTTGTTCTCAAAAGCAAGTAAGCCAACCAAGTGATTGCAATCAAAGAAAGATTGAAATGACTAAAAAAACGTAACAGTAAATTTTGAACACTTGCATCAAACACATACTATTCCTGGCATATAATCAAGTATTTGATTAACGAATTAATGGAATCATGTGCTATAAACTCAAGCATGAAAAAAGGGAAAATTCCTTTGCTAAAGAAATAGAGAAATCAATGATGAAGCAACGAGAAAGGAATTTTATCTCCCAAATTCAATATACACACCTAAAACTAATCAAATTGAAACGATAATGGAATTTTAATTCGTGAGATGAAGCAAAACCCTAAACTAAAACAAAGAATGAGAAATTAAAAGCATTTTAGTTTTGCGGTTTAGGTGAAAAGGAAGAGAATCATAAACTCGAGCACCTTTGGAGAATCAGAAAAGAAGGGAGGCACGACAGAGATGTGGTGGCAGAATCGGAAGAGAAGGGATAGCAGTTGCAATGTTGAGATGAGATATGAGAGATTGGCGGAAGCTTGCAATGTTGAGACTAGTGATGAAATTAAAGAAATGGTGGGAGATGAAAACATTGTTTTTATAGGCAATTTAAAATAATTGACAGTATAAAATGTGTTATTAGTGGCTTATGTGTATTAGTCACAAAATTTGTACTTCTGTGAATAACGCACCGGCAATTACTTTATGGCCACTAAAAAATTGCCACTAAAAGTGAATTTCAGTGTAGTGACCCCAAACCCAAACCTTTTTGCATCATGGAAAGGGTGAGAAAAGTGTATTTTGACTCACCTCTCGAACCTCCTAGAAGCTCCATATCCCTTGAACACGTCAAGAAAGCTCCCAAGAATCTTCTTCTTCTTGCCTCCCTAGGCTCCAAGTTATCTCCTCCAACCTCTTGAATCCTCAAAGGCAAGCAATAGAGAGTTTAAGGTGCTAATAGGGTTTCTAGCTGCACTAATATGCTATTAGGATTGCATTTATAGGAGTTTTTGTATTTCCCTCTTATAAAACTTGCATATTTTGTGTTCTGACGTTGAGCACGGGCGTGCGCTTAACCAGCACGTCGTGCTCTTTGCTAAGAGCAGAAGCGTGCTCAGTAGCGTAAAAAACTCTCGTTTTTTGACACGATCATGCTCCCTTGAGCATGGTGATGCTCCCTATCATCACTTTTGCATGATTCCCGACACTATCATGCTCCTTAGCACAACGCAGTCCAGAACATGCTTTTTAGCATGGAACAGTGCTGGTTGATGAGCACGGGCGTGCTCATGTGTCAGGAAGTGATTTTCACTTAGAAAAACACACTTAACCATTTTTAGTTAGTTTTAAACCATTTTATTTACTTCAAGTGCCTAAAACATGATTTCTAAGCCTTCCAAAAACTCTTTAATTTTTTTTAATATTACTATCTCTATTATTTTAATTTTTATGATGTTACACTTGCTTTCAACTTCTAAGTTTTGTTTAGCTAAATTTGTTTTTGCGAAAAGTTTTACAAAAAGTTAAGAAACACAATTCAACCCCCTTTTTGTGTTTCAAAAGCTTAATTCAAGCTCTAGTAACGTTGGAAGTTGACTCTGTTTGGACTAGGAGTGTCAAATTCCCCCCATGAGCGGGGATCCCCGCGGGGACTGCCCTATTCGAGGCTCTGCGGGCGGGGAAATTTTCCCCAAGGGGACGAGGATGGGGGAGAAAATTCCCTCGCTGGCAATTCGGGGACGGGGATCATGCCCCCCGTCCTGTGAAGATTACACAATTACCCTTAATACATATATATATATATATATATATATATATATATATATATATATATATATATTATAACTACTAATAAAATTTATGTCTGTTTGTTCTAAACAAAAAATTAAATACTTTTTTTTACTGAAGAACTTAAGGAGTAAGACACTTAATGACTTAATGCATTATCACTTTGCAGTCATCTCCTCTCATCCAACCCTAGCTGAACCCTAGTCGCACACAGCACTACACCGCAACCAGCAAGCCAGACGACCATGTCCTCTCTACTGGGCAACGCCGACCGAAGCAGCTGCGTCGCAACCAGCTGAACCCTAGCTTGCCTCTGTCATCTCTGCTCGCCGACGCTGACCGAAGCTCACCTCTATCGTCTCTGCTCGACCGACCCTGATGCCGATGCCTCTGCTCGTCGTTGACCGAAGCTCGCCTCTAAGTCTAAGGTTGTGACTCCCAACAAAGGTGTGTTCTGTTCTTGTACTTTATAAGACCTTAGGAACATCATCCATATCACTTTATAACACCTTTCAGAGGACTTCAATTCTTTGAGAAAATTGACGATTTCATAGTAATTCATTCAGATTAACTATGATAATTTAAGAGGGTGGGTTTGTGTTGTTCTGTTCTTGCACCAATTGATGGAATGAGTTTCTCCGCTTTATCATACTTTAAAATAACAAACTCAAAAGCTTAAATAAAACTTATTTTATCGTACCTGTTCATGCACTTTGATGGAATGGGTTTCTTTTTAGTTTATATGTTTGAAAATATTTATGAATTTTCGGGGTCCCCGTGGGGATCCGCGGGGACGGGGACGGGGAGCAGGACAGTACTCCCCGCCCCGGGAGCAGGGGAGTACTCCCAGCCCGGCCCTGCCCCGTTGACATCCCTAGTTTGGACTCATCTTCAGAACAACTAGAAAGATCTAACAACTTATATTGATAATAATAATATAATTATTTATTTAAATAAATAATAAACTAAATAATAAATAAAATGATGAAATAAACTTAATAGTTAAAATTTGATTAAACTGATTAAATAAATAATAAACTAAATAAACAAAAAATCTAATTAAATTGATTAGAACCTACAATGAACACTTAAGCACAAAGCGTCAAAAGACTTAAAACAAAAAAATAATCAATAAAATTTTAAATTTTAACGGCACTGAAAATTGTCTCTATACCAATAAGATATGGAAACTATACTTTAGAAAAATATTATTTTTTCAAAATAAATAAATTATCATTACCGACGGGCTAAGCCATCAGTATTCTTGCTAGGTCGTCGGAACGTTATGAGGATCATACCGATAGACTAAGCCATCGGTAATTTAGATGAGACCATACCGACGGGCTAAGCCATTGGTAATACAGATGAGACCATGCTGACGGTTTTAACAGAAAACCGTCAGTAATGCTTATCGGCGTGCGTTTTTTCAGTAGATATGAGATCGTCGGTTGGCCATCGAAAAAGGGCCTTTACCGACGGCTTTAGGGTTGTTTCGAAGGCTTTTGGCTATTGCAACATGAAGTCGTAGTCCTTTAAAAACTTTGTTGGAACACACGCACACAAGCGAGAAAGAAAAGAAGACAAGATTTACGTGGTTCGGCGAATAGTGCCTACTTCCACGGGAGCTGTTACGGCTGTATTTCACTATATGAGAATAGGGTTACATAAGCGCAGTATTTATACTGATCACCACTGCGATAGAAATTACATTAATAACCTTTTACTCGCCAGCTCGGGCGTCGGCCCAACTGTTAGTATCTATATAAGCCATACTCAACAATCTCCACCTTGGCGAATATCAAACCCTTTGAAGATAACAGCTCCTGCCGGGTTGGGGGGTTCAGCTCCTGCTTAGCATTGAGAAACATGTAACAAGTCCAAGCAATGCTTGAACTTGTCAACAGTGACTGGCTTTGTGAACATGTCAGCTGCATTCTCTGAAGTGTGAACCTTTTCAAGCAATATTTGTCCAGATGCCTGCAACTCCCTGATCTTGTGGAATCTCACATCAATGTGCTTTGTTCTGGAATGATACACCTGATTCTTTGCCAAGAAGATGGCACTCTGACTATCACACCCTGCTCCATAAGGGCCTGCAGCATCAACCCGATGGGAGGGAGAGGCACCTGGATGGTCTCCACGGTACGAGTGCTCTTCCGCGGTCCCGTCTCAGTCGTCCCACTTACGGTGCAAACCGGTCCTGTGTATGCCGCGCTTTCCACTCCTGGGTGGATAACCCACGCGGCTGGGTCCGTCCTCTGATCAAATACTAGGACGCGCATCCCTGAGTGCGCTAGGTGATCTGGCGTCGGCTCCATCTGTAAACACGATATAATATATACCAAAGGACAACCCGTCCAAAAACATGCAAGGGTGAGAAACCAATATATGAATCCATAAACGACAACTATATACCCAATCCACACAACAGACTCATATAATGTAACTCACTCAAATCATCACACATCATATAGTATAGCATGTATAAACAAGCACAATAGCAGTAAAGTCACGAGGGCTTCGTACCCCACAATCAACGTTATCTCCTAAACGTATGCATGGCACTTCCATATATCTCAACTAATATTCAAACTAGATTTCCGGAAATCCCATCACCATTCGCAATGAGCTGATCAGGCTCTAATGATTAACACCAGTATTTGGCCCAAAAACGAGTACTTTGAATCCCATGACACTACGCGATTCTCACATGGGGGCGCAATCAGAAGTACTCCACAAGAATACGGTCATATTATATTGCCCAACTTAAGGCACAATACGTTCCCAGAACACATATGACACCATTGTCCATCAAGGCACAATGTCATGACCAATAAGTCATCTCAGGTTCTCCTTGCTTACCAAGGTCCCCCGTTTCACGGCACGTCTGCCCCGCATTTAATGCATGAGAAAACTATCTAGTTTCCGATAATTGATCTTTGTCGCATCAATATTTCCTCGTTGTAGCATCAACGCTAACAACCACCATAATGTCTTAAACTCTTTAAATCTCACAACATTTTCTGAAAACAGGACACTTAGTCCAAAAACAACTCAAATCCTAACATCCCTAACCGATGCACCAGTCTAGGACGCCGGATTCAAGATATAAAAACATCCTCAAGCTTACAGGACCACAGAGATCGTCCTTAAGCCGATCGGACCACAACTAACACGGATCCTTGATCCACGTGTTCTGCAGAATCCTAGAACCCCGACGTCTCGGTTTCTAGTTTCCAAACTTCAAAACCACTTTTCTTGAAAACTCGAAAACCAAAAACCCCAAATCTTCGATACTTACACAAAGTCATCGGGATCGGTTTTCCATAAAACGAAACTTGGTCCAGAGACCATTTCTTTTTCTTTCGTTGTTTTTCGGTAAAATACGAACTTAAAACAAAGCTTGCAAAAACTCATTTTTCTTGAATAAACTTAATATAACTTTGGAAACCACATTTCTCAAAATGCCTTTGCTCAAAGGGTTAACTTATCGACTTAGGACAATTGAAGGTTTCTAATGCCCTATTTGCTTTTAAACTTCACTTCTCATTATTAAAACACATTTCAGACTTTTAAAGCTTTTAAGTTACACGATGTCGGATCCTAATCAAAATTAGGTCCTCTAATGCCTAAATCCCACAACAGGGCACACGATACATCCATATAACCATTCAGCAAGTATAACATGCATTCAACTATATCAGCAGTTACATCAATAAATCAATATATATTCCAATCAACAGCAGTCAATCAAGAAATCAACCAACATCAGATATAAACTATTTAAATACAACACAGACACCGATGCAGCACATAGCTGTCGGGAATGGAATTCCTCAGGTTTATCCCCTTACCTCTTGTAGCTTCCAGCTAAAACTTTGAACACCCGATCAACTTGTTCACTGTCCCAGCACGCTGCCGATTACTACATACACGTAAAACATATCGGCATTAACTTACAAAACAAAGATTTCTCCTAATGCACCACCCCTAGGGTTCGGCCCTATTACACTAAAAATAGCTAGGGAGCTCCAAAATTTCTCATTTTCTGGATAACACCCTAACTAAGTGTGACAGCCCTAGATATCAGATCAGAACATCAAAAACCAACCAAAACCCTACCCTACACACATAGGGGGTTTCGGCCTCCACCTAGAAAATATAGCTAGGGAGATTTCTTGGCTCTAAGCTCTTGGATCATACAAGTATGTCATGAACCTAGGCCATAGAAATTTGTTTGGTACAGATATGATTTTCCTACAATTTTTCATGGATTTTCAAAGATTTTAGGGACAAAATCCTAACATCCTTGATCATGAACATATGAGGAAAGAAAGGAGAGATTGAGAGAGATAGAGTTGGAATACTACCTCCTATGATGATCCACTCCAAGTTTGATGAAGATTGCCTCACAAAAACTCAAGCTTTTCACCTTCAAAAATGAAGTCTTGGAGAAGAAAAGAGAAAGAAGAGAAAGGAAGAAGATGGAGTGTTGGGCAGAGAGAGAAACCACCGAAAAATGAGAAGAGATAAGGGTGAAAATGGAGATATTTAAGGTTTTATTAGTTTAATAATAGGAGAGGTAAATTTGTAATAAAAATTAACCAAGGGCAATTTGGTCAATTCATATCCTGATATTTGGAATCATCCCGACACTGGTATGAATTCCTCACATGACTTGATACAATTTTGATATGAAAAACATCTTATCGTGGGTCTCGAAAAACCCGAAGACAGCTCGAATCGTCTTCTCGATCGATTATCGGCCCGAATATAAAATATTATTTATATTTTGGACGTCAGGACACATTTTAGGAAAAAGCTAGAGGAATACATTCTAAGACTAATGGTTTCGTCCGTTAGTCCAGATTAGGTCGTGATAGTAAAAAACACTATCATCTGAAAAACATATATCGGTTTTTGTTTGAGTTTTCGGCCCAAAACTTAACCGAAGGATCCTACGATTTTATGAAACAAGACTATGATTTTAGTTTTGCCAAAATCATTTTCTAAAACACAGATAAAAATATAAACTCATTAATTGAGTTTATCGTCCTTAGAAAGCACGAAAAATCGGGGTGTTACATTTAGGACAAAGCAAATCAAGGGATGAGAGTATGAGAGAAATAAATTCAATGTCGTGCTTGTTTGGCTGCGTCGTTTTTTTTTTTTTTTTGCATATATTTTCATTTGGATATTCTATTTGCTATTTTAATGCTTTGAGTAAACGTGTATGCTTGATTGGTTATTGTATACAGACATAAATCGTTTGAATATTCTATTTGTTGCACATTTTGACGGTGCATTTTGATATATAATATATTTTTGCCACTTGTGTACAACATGTATGTTTGATCCAAAATTTTTGTGATTTAATATTGTGATTGGTTAAGCTAAACACATAAAAATCATTCATTAGTAATAATATAATGTTATAAATAAATGCAACCATAAATAAAATGCATATTGTAATCTAAAATAAATCAAAGGTATAAAGTATTATTTAGTTACAACTATTATTTGGTAATGACATCTTTGAATTTGGCTTAATTGGGAGATTAAATAGCAATTGAATTTGAGGAGATTTTTGAATTTCCCTCCATCACAATAAAAAAAAATATATTGTTAATTTTTTTTTATAAAAAGCAAACATACCATTGAAATTAAGATAAATTAAATTCGAATTGTTGATTACCTTGTAAGAATTCTTCTCAATTCTTTGTTCATTTCATTGTCAATAAATTCTTGATGTTTGAAGAGCGACAAATTAATTCACACGATGTCATTTTAAAATATGGAACATTCATTATCGTAATCAAGCGCAACTAATATAAAGTATTATTCAAAGAAGGAAAGGCAAGTGTTCTTAGGAATGCACAAGGAATTTCACCAAGTCCACTTTCGTAGGAAAAAGGTATGATTCCTTGGTCCTATTCAACCCTAAAACTCTTGTTTAAGCTTTATAACCTTCCTTTCATGACCTTCATCTTTGGCCACACTATAAGCCCAAAAAAGTTCATTATGATCATTAAATGATTGCTGCTTTTTCTTCAACTTTAATTATGAGACAAAAAAGTTTGTGCTCTTCTGAGTTTTTATATAGTTGCTCCTAAAGAAATAAAATAAAAAATAAAGGATCGTTAGGCTAAAAACCCGCTAGGGCGGTCTAAGCAAAAGTTAGGGCAAGACCGACATGATATTCATCGGGGCAAGACCTTGTTTTCAAAGAACCTTATGTTAGGGCATTTACATTTTCAGATTACATTTTTGAATGCCCTACACTGGAGTAATTCCATTCTCAAGTTTCAGGTGCCCGACACCGAGGCAACTTCATTCTCAAAGGCCCTACATTTGGGCAATTCTATTCTCAAAGGTCCTACTCATGGGCAATTTCGTTCTCAAGCAGCATATATCGGGTTAATTTCATATTCAAATTTTTGGCGAACGATAGCCATGATATTGAAGATCAAATCAATTCTCTGACCTCCACGCCACTTCTTGTGATTCTTACTTTGTTTCTTCCACTAAACGCCATTTGAGTCGTCAAATTTTCAACAGTAATCAGGAAGTTGTTCAGGCAGTAATGTCCTTTCCTGACATACTTTTGAATTCATGCATGTTGATTACAAGATGCTTCAGGTAAGGTAAACATGAGTTCAACAGTACAATTTAACCATCTAATGGTAATTCTTTGGTGAACAACTCTGGTAAGAAGAATTCTTCATACAAGGAGGAAAATGTCATCCTCAATTGGCAATTCAAGCAGGAGCAGTGATCCTCACAAATAAGAATGGCAAAAATCTCCCACTTACGACCAAAAAAATAGAAGAAGAAACGAAAAATAGAATCAGATTATGCTCGGTAAGCTGAAAACTTGAAAGGGCAGTTTAGGCAAAAATTAGAGCAATCCGGTAGGTCGAAAACTCGAAAGGAGCGATCTACGCAATAGTTAGGGTCAAAAAACAAAAACCTACTCAAGCAGACGAACAAGAGTAAAGTAATTCAATGGTTGGAATGCAAAGCAAAGAAAAAGCATAAACATGTGACAAAAGCACAAAACCCATGGAAACCAAAAGTAGTTCGAGTCTTCAGAGATTCAACGATGGGCATTCAAGATCACGCTCAGAAAGCTAATGTTGGTCATGGTAAAGAGTGTCACTCAAATACATGTACACTTTTTGTCCAGCAGCATGGGAACTCAACGTTATCCTCAGGGAAGCGTCAATGAAAAGAAACGCAATTCAACTCTTCCTTTCTAACCCCGAGAAGTCATCAAGAAGTCTTTCACTTAGCATACCTCAAATTTTATCGGTGTAGATCATATCATCCCCAGTGAAGATTGCTACATCCACAAGGAGGCCGAGTCAAGTTATCCGATTCACAATTAAAACACCAATGGACTCACTCCATGCACAATTTATCAAAAGAGACAGACAAGTTTTGCTCAAGTTCATCTCTGGATCTATCAGCCGATCAAAATCTTAAGGAACCAAGGATTTTAGAACATTAAAAAAAAAAATCATACACAATACAAGCACCACTCATCCCCAACATTTATCATCAACCCATATATCCATTACCCAATGAGTCAATTCCTAGTGGAAACGCCTTGTTTTCACACCCCATTTATTCCCCAATAGACCGTCTTAGGTTCTCAATACATGTTACACACACCTTTCAAAATTCCCCAGTGAGTCATCTTGGGTTCTTACACCTGTCCTCGCATTCTTCGGGTAAAGTTCTTACACCTATTACCCATTTCCAGTGAGTCATGTCGGGTTCTTGCACCTGTCACTTACATTCTTCGAGTAATGTTCTTACCCCTATTACCCATCACCAGTGGGTCATTTCGGATTCTTACACCTGTCACTCACATTCTTCGTGTAAGGTTCTTTCACCTATTAACCATTTCCAATGAGTCATGCCGAGTTCTTACACTTGTCACTCACATTCTTCGGGTAAGGTTCTTACACCTATTACCCATTTCCAGTGAGTCATCTCGAGTTCTTACACCTGTCGCTCACATGCTCCGGGTAAGGTTCTTACACCTATTACCCATTTTTAGTGAGTCCCCTCGAGTTCTTATAACTGTTATTCACATTATTCGGGTAAGGTTCTTACATCTACTACTCATTTTTAGTGAGTCGTCTCGGGTTCTTACACCTATCACTCATACTATCCGGGTAAGGTTCGTACACCTTTTAACTATTTGTAGTGAGTCGTCTCAGGTTCTTACACCTGTCACTCTCATTCTCAAGGTAAGGTTCTTACACCTACTACCCATATCCCTAGTGAGTTGTCTCAGGTTCTTACACTTGTCACTCACATTCTTCGGGCAAGTTTCTTACACCTATTGCCCATTTTCAATGATTCGTCTCGGATTCTTAAACTTGTCACTCATAATATCCGATCTTCGGCGGATAATCGACTCCGCAAGCATTTCATGTCAAGCTTCAGCAGATAATCAGCTCTGCAAGTTTTTCATCTTTCCTTTCAAGCTTCGGCGTATACTTGACTCCACAAGCTTCTTATCTTTCCATGTCAGGCTTCGGCGGATAATCGACTCTGCAAGCTTTTCATGTCAATCTTCAGCGGATACCCGTTTCTATAAGCTTTTTACCTCTCATGTCAAGCTTTAGTGGATACCCGTCTCCGAAAGCTTTTTACTTTTACTGTCGAGCTTCAACGGATGCCCGCCTTCGTATGCTTTTTTACCTTTCCTGCCGAACTTCAACGGATACCCTTCTCCGTAAACTTTTTACCATTCCTGTCCAACTTCAGCAAATATTCGTCTCTGTATGCTTTTTAACTTTTCTGTCAAGCTTCAGCGGATATAATTCTCTGTAAGCATCTTACCTTTCTTATCAAGCTTCTGCGGATACAATTCTTCATAAGCTTCTTACTTTCTATGTCAAGCTTTTATGGATATAATTCTCCGTAAGCTTCTTGCCTTTCTCGTCCAGCTCTTGCGAATACTTTTCTCAGTAAGCTTTTCAACTTTCTTTTCAAACATCGGTGGATACTCGGCTCCACAAGCTTCTTATCTTTCCATGTCAGGCTTCAGCGGATAATCGACTCTGCAAGCTTTTCATGTCGAGCTTCGACGAATAATCAGCTCTGCAAGTTTCTTATCTTTCCATGTCAGGTTTCGACAGATAATAGGCTCTGCAAGCTTTTCATGTCAAGTTTCAGCAGATAATCGGCTCTGCAAGCTTTTCATATTTCCTTTCAAGCTTCAGCAGATACTCGGCTCCGCAAGCTTCTTAACTTTCCATGTCAGGCTTCGGCGGATAATCGACTCCACAAGTTTTTCATGTCAAGCTTAAACAGTTAATTGGCTTCATAAGCTTTCCATCTTTCCTTTCAAGCTTCGGTGGACAATCGGCTACGCAAGCTTTCTATTTTTTCACTCAAGCTTCGGCGGATAATCAACTCCGCAAGCTTTCTGTCTTTTCACGTCAAGCTTCAGCGAATATTCGGCTCCACAAGCTTTCTATCTCTCCGGTTAAACTTTCGATCTGCTCCTCGGCGACACAAGCTTTTTATCCTTTCTTATGTTCTCGGACGAAATTGAAGTTCACGTCTTTACTCGTTTCTTACAACGTTAATATGCAAAATATGGTTATGTTTATTATCTAATAAGAAACAAGTAAACAGAGGTAGCTGTGAACACTTAATTTTATCCTCTTATTATTTTGTTTCTTACTTTTTATATTTTGTCTTACTTATTTTTTTTCCTACTTTATTTCAGGAAAAAAAAAAACAGAAAAAGAAGAAGGAAAAAGATCATAAAAGAAAAAAATAGAAGAGGAAAAAGAATTAGGCTGCATTCATTAAGCCCAATCCCATCAGAAAAGAGAAAAAAAAACTCTAACCCATCAGACATAAATGACCTGGACCCAGAACTGTCAATACGGGCCAACCCCGCCCACCTGGGTTGGCCCACCAAGGGTTAGGGAAAATGCGAGCCAGCCCAGCCCGGCACACATTTTGGGGAGCTCGAAAATAACCAGCCCGACCCGGCCCACCGCGGGTTGGTGGGTTACGCGGGTTGGCTCACGAGTCTAACCCATCGCGAGTTGGTGGGTTATGTGGGTTGGCTCACCTATATTTTAAAATTTTTTTTTTAAAAATTCCAGAATCTAAAAAACACAACCCAAAGTGCAAAATTAAAACCGACAACATATCCTAAAGTTTAATACAAATTACAAATCCAAAATCAAATACAAGTCTAATGATAATTTCAAAACTCAAAAGTTTAACTAACATAAGTTTTGATTCCAAAATCAAATACAAAAGCATAAAAGATCATCATTCAAGTCCACGAGGATGAATTTGTTGTCCTTGTCCCTCAACAACATTTGAGTCTTGAACTGTTAAATCTATAACAAGTTCTTCTTTTTCAATATCTTCATTAACTTCATCTACACAATCCCAAAAAGAAAAAATTAACCATGTTTGATTAAGTAATATAATAAGGAAATAATAATAACTTAAAACTTGCAAAACATACCAGATAGAACATAGCCATGTAACCGATTTCGGGTTGAAATCAATGCTTGAACATATTCTTCATACAACTTATATATCTTGACCTTTAAATCACTAATCTTCTCTTCACAAATAGAAGAATCAAGTTTATTATAGCAAAACCGAATCGCATCAAATTTCATTCTTGCATCAAGAACAACTGCAATTGCAAGAATGATGCTATAGTCACTCCAATATTTGGAAAACTTTGTCAACATATCCTCTGCCATTCCTTTAATCACCTTATCATCACTATTAGCATTTTCCAGCAACAAACATTCAATTTTCCCTGCTTGCATAAAATATCGAATAGAAGTTGGATAAGACGTACCTGAAAACAAGTTTGTTATAAGATAAAATGGCCTAAAAAACTCACACATCTTATAAGCCCTTCTCCACTTATCATTTGATGGACAATGTTTGTAGTTTCTATCACAAACAGTAAAACTTCCAAAAGCACGGCGATATTTTAGTGCAATTTCAAGCATAACAAAAGTAGAATTCCATCTAGTGCTGACATACAATCTCAACCCAACCTTAGTATCAATACCCCTCACTTGAAGAACACATTCTTTAAATGCTATCCTTCTTGCTTTCGATGCTCTAACATATTTGATACTCTCTCTTATCTTGTGCAAAGAAACACTAGCCACCTTTAAACCATCTTGAACTATAAGATTTAAGACATGAGCACTACACCTCACATGAAAAAAATCACCATTACAAAGCAAACTATCTTGCATATCTAATTGCTCAATCAAAACATCTTGAAAACTATCATTGGCAGTAGCATTTTCTAATGTGATTGAAAAGATCTTTCGATCTATTCCTCAATCATGCAAGCATTCAAGTATCTTTTTTGCCAATTCAAAACCTGTGTGAGGAGGCTCCATCTTACAAAAAGCAAGAATCTTGCTATTCAACTTCCAATCCTTGTCAACAAAATGTGCAGTCAAACAATGATACCCTTCTTGAGTGAATGAAGTCCAACAATCAGATGTCAAACAAATTCGGTTATGACTTATATGCATTGTTTGTTTCAATTTCTCTCTTAGTTCAAGATGAAATTTCCAAATATCCGCCACAACAGTATTCCTACTAATATTCTTTACATCCGAATTTAACATTGAATGCAATTCCCTAATCCACTTATATTCAACAAAATTAAATGGCAGACCATGCTCAATAATAGCCATTGAAATCACCTCAAGAACACGTTTTTGGTCAATTTCCCTAGCCGTCAAATTCCCCGCATTATCAATTATCATTCCAGGCAAATCATGATATTTTGGTATCAATTTACATTTTTTCACATGACGCAATAAAGATGAAGTCCCTATTTTA
Organism: Ammopiptanthus mongolicus; assembly: GCA_039655645.1. NCBI lineage: Eukaryota > Viridiplantae > Streptophyta > Magnoliopsida > Fabales > Fabaceae > Ammopiptanthus > Ammopiptanthus mongolicus. Next base: position 77,942,931 of record CM077345.1, read on the forward strand.
GTGCCACCAATAACATACAGTTGCCCACACCCATTACATGTAGCATTTTCTTTGCCATCTATTATACCAACTTTAGTAAAATAATTCCAAACTTCAGAGGTGGTCATATTAGGCTTCTTAGTAGCTCTATCACAATTTATATCATCAGTATCTCTCTCAGTCTTTGTTTGATTTGGTGGCAAAGGTTCATTCACACCGTTTAACTCATCAATTAAGTTTATATTCATACTTTGAGCTATAGTTTCAGATTCTATTCTGCAAAGTGCAAACCAAGATTTAACATTTAACAGAGATGCTAGCAAAACAACATTTGAATGAAAAGAATTCAGAAACTGAAATTAACGCTAATGAAATTAACACAAACATGGCTGCTGCAAACAAGGGCGAAGATGCCATCATAATCAGAAAAAAATTCTAAACACAAACATTTCATTAAGTTTATATAACATGGCATCACAATCAGAAGCTGAGCAAACAAGGACGAAGATGAGCAAACAAAGACGAACCTAGCAAACAAGGACGAAGATGAGAAAACTAGAAGCAAAAGCGGTGGAGCTCGGAGGAAGACGATGGCTGTCGCTCGCTGAGAAACCAGACGATGGCCGTCGCTCGCTGAGTCGCTATGTTCTTCGATTTCGACGGCAACAGAATCAACGGCGGCGCTGGCGACGTTCGCTGGTCTTCTTGCTGTCGCTGGTATCCGCTGCTGTCCTTGCAGTTACGCGTTAGAAGACGTTAGGGTTAGGGACTTACTAGGGTTAGCCGATTAGGTGACAGGAGAAAAGGAAATCAGAAATGGGTTTGGGCCGGGTGGGTTTGTTTAGGGAAGGAAAACTGGAAAAGAGCCGCTCATTTAGTGTTCTAGACTTCTAGCTACTTGGACCTTTTTTTTTTTTTTTTATAAATAAAACAGCTAACCCGCGGGCCAATCCGGCTCACCACGGGTAGAACACGACCAACCCGCGGGTTAGGTGGGTCGGGTTAGATTTACCCGGGGTCTAAATGAGCTAGTTTTTTTACAATCGGGCTCGTTAGTGGGCCGAGCTGGCCCGCGGGTTGGAACCCACATTGATAGCTCTACCTGGACCCATGTCCCATACCCGGATCACCTTTTATATGCCCCATTTTGTTTACGAAACCCTAACCCCTATTTTCTGGTTCCTTTAGCCGCCGCCCACATTCCCTCACTACGGCCTCCATCAGTTCTTTTCCTTATCCTTTGCATCCTTTTCCACTTGCATATCCCATCACCTCATCTCCTGTTTCCAACCCACGTTCCTCGCATCTAACATCTCAATCACGAAACCCTTCTCCCATGTGCTTTCATCATCTTGTTTCCGACACAAGATTGAAGAAGAAGTCAGAGATTGGGCTGTTAGGGTAAGCCCTAGTGGCCAATCTATTTTGAATAGATAATCGTTTGTATCATGACTTTGATCATATATTTGATATATGTATAAGGCATTTATTTATTATGTTATATTTGATGATCATATTTATAGCGTAATAAAGTCCTTAGAATAGGTAATTTATTTAAGGGAACGTCAAGTATGACTTGATCGTGAGATGCCATTACATTATACAATACTATTCTTAAATATCCATAGTCAAGTATTATTATTAATAAGGATAATAATAATACATTGAGACTATTATGTGAGTGTACCGATAACCATATCTCACGGGTCATAGATATAAGATATCAAGTCTTCACATAGGTATAAATATTAGTGGAATATTTATACTGGAGTGACCTGCTATGAGAACGCTGCATAATAGTTATGTAAGTGTCATGAGCGATTCTCATGGTGACCATAGTGAAGTAGTCATTCGACTTCAAGTCACTACGACTCCTAACATATGTAGTTGTAAGCTTTGATACTATTAATCGTTGTCTGTAACAGGACAACTATAAAGGTAGTTATTGGGCCTGGAATAAAACATGTTGAGGAATATGACTGATGTAGATAGGATTCGTCCCTCCTACATAACAGAAGTAATGTCTGTAGGCCTCTTTATGGTATGCGACATAGAAATGCATGGCCATGCTAAAGTGGGACAATATGAGATATTGGACCCACATGATCATACATCAATTACTAGATCAAGAAATAAATAATTGGACTTAACAAGGATGACACATTTATGCCTTGTGTTCAATTAAGACATTGTGACGAAAGGACGTTGACTTTACATTATATATGATTACAATATGGTTTTAATTGTATCACCAATATTCTAATTAATTGGATAGCAATGATGTATTGCTAGATGCCACTCATTGTTTATAATATTAATTGATTATTAATATGATTAATAATAATTAGTATTATTGCCAATTAATTGAGAACCTATAGGGTCACACGTATAAAGCAAATGTTCGGAGAATTAATTTAATTGATTAATTAAATATGATTTAATTAATAATTAAATGGGATTGATTTAATTGATTAATTAAATATGATTTAATTAATAATTATACATTGGGCCTGTAGCGTAAAATAGCCCAAGTGGGTTAGGTTAAGTGAGTGAAAGCTATTAGTAAGCTGTGCACGTTACTTAAGTAACACACAACACAGAGCACTCATAACGGCCGCTGTACACCCTTGACAGGCGCGCCATCTCTTCTCTTTCTGTGTGCCGTGCCTCTTCCAATCCTGATAGCTAGCGCTACGCTATCTTTGACGTTGGTTTGCTCTCGTTGACTGAGTAGAGGTATTGCTACTTTGCAATACTGGTGATAGAGAAGAACCTCTCCCTTTGTGGTGATAGCAGCAGTGTTCCTCGGATTTGCTGCTCTGTAGCTGTGAAGATCAAGTTGTCATTCACACCGTAGCAGTGTTCGTGATTTACCAATGCTGCTGACGTGCTCACAGTGTTCATGGTAAAGCTACGCTTCAAGAGGTAAACACAATATCCTTGTGATTCATGTGCAATACGTGGTCCTTTAGTAATTGGGTTTTTCCGCTCAAGAGGTTTTTATAAATTATCTTTAAAATTATCCCTCTTGAAACCCCAACAGTAGTATCAGAGCGTCTGGTCGTAGTTTGCCATGTATCCTAGGATTGTTTGCCATTGTATGATAAAATGTTTATTTATTTTTAATATGATTTGTATGTTTAAAAGCATGTTTGTATAATTTGTATGTGATATAAATCTCTTTGAACATGTTTTGTGTGCTTGGTTGTGCTCCTGACATAAACAAGGATTCGTTTCTGGAATCCTATTGCGCCGTTTGGCACGGTCGTGCGCGTTTGAGTTAGCGTTAGTGAACGCATAGCACGATCGTGCTCTGTTTGGCACGACCGTGCCACTTTCAAACAGCGTCAACGTAATTTGGGCACGGCCGTGCTCCTTTCAGCATGGCCGTGCACATGCTGAACAGCGCCAGCGAGTTTTTAGCACGGCCGTGCGCCTTATGGCACGGCCGTGCTGATGGACAGAATGTGATTTTGTCCCTTTTTGCAAATTTATAAATTTTTTATTAAATGTACGGTATATGATTATAGCCCTAGTTTTGGTGTTTAATTTTATTTATTAAATACGACATGTGTGTCATGATTTATTGTATTTATTTTATAAATACGGCCTGCGTGCCATGACATTTACTTTATTTATTGTATTTTAAATTTTGTAAATTGTTCGGGTTGACATTGAGGCAACACCAAATCATGATGCTAGTGGGAGGAACTTTGAAAGTTTGCTCGAGGGTCAAAGTTTGTAATAATTTGTTTTAATTATTGCACATTAGGAGGCCATAATCATCATACCTTTTATATGTCTTGTATGTTTATGTATGTGATGCATGAAATGTATGAGATGTATGATTTAAATTTGGAATTTAAGTTGTATGATAGCGTGTATGTCATTATATGCTTAATATGTTTTGAATGTATGTAAACTAGTATGCCATGTATGCTATGAGAGACGTTTATATGATAAACAAGCCGGTGAGAACACTTAATTGTTAAATTCCCTCAATAAATTAAGTTATTAAATGCTTCTCCTGATGCGTGGCACTCGTCAAGGCCAGAATCATTTAAGTGTGGGCCATGCTACAGCTGAGCACCTTAATATATTCCGATGAGACGCGAAAGGTGAAATAATCTACTGCCAACCATTAGGTTGAACTTAACTAAGCGTATTCAATAGGATTGAAATGACTTAGAGGCATGGGGTTGGACATTAATCCATATAATGGATTAGAATAAGGAGTTATTCACCCAACTGGTCTAAGAATTACATTGGATGTAATTGGAAAAGGGGTTTCCTACCTAAATAGCTAAGTTATGGGCGATCAGCCACAGATAACTCAGAACGAGGTGAAATATGGATCTTGGTCCCACTAGAAAATCTTTCAAAGGGATTTTCCGAGTCAATGATGAAGGTCATTGATTTGAGTAAAATGGTGGGAGCGTATTTAATAAAAGACCTATTAAATATGTTTTAATCATGATACTTATATTCTGTATGTTTCTGTATTAAATAACCACGGCTATAAACACAACTATAATTTTATTGTTGCGATACATCCTTGAGAAGGATGAGTTATCTAGAATTAATTTTCTGGATTGGTACAAATTTTGAGAATTGTCCTCAATTACGAGAAAAGAACTGTATGTTCTCAAGCAATTAATTCTGAAGCAATTGTTGCTACTGTCATAAGGATCGAAAGGGATGCTTAATAGAAGCATCAAGTCGATGCTATTGATGTACGACATCTCATGCTTGCAATCATAGAGACATGTGATATGATCATGGACGTTATGATGCTCTAACAAGAGCTAGCAAGGCATAACAGGTAGTAGAAAGAATATAAAGATAAGAAAGGAAGTATGACTTCCTGTTCAGGCATATTAGTTATAAAAGTCAGCATATCTACTCCAACATTATGGGTATTGGATACCGCATAAGGATCTCACATTAATGTGAAGGATCAAACCGAGTAGGACATTGACTAAAAGGTAAAGGTCTACCCTATGAGTGGAGATGAAGCAAAAGTTGCTACATTGACCATAGGAGCTTGAATTTACCGTTAGGTAAAGTTCTACTCTATGTGTGGAAATGGATTAAAAGTTGCTACATTAACTACAAGAGTTTGAATTTGCCTTATGGGCATTAATGGAAGTAAATAAATTTATTTTATTCCAGCTGATAATAGAAACATCATTTCTATATCTTGTATGGACAAGAAAAGATTTGGAGTTGCAATAAAAGGAAAATTTGTTGTTCCATTTATTCAACGGATGTCTTCTATGCTAGTATTCATATGAGATATGAACTTTGTGCCTTTGATCTCGATATGCCCATCTATAAAATAAATGCGAATAGGGTCAAACCAAATGATTTGGACCCTCTATGTATTTAGCAATATCTTTAGACCATATATGTAAGAAGCACATTTCCAAGCTCCACTAATATGAACTCTTGGATTCAACCAATTATGAATTGTTTGAGGTCCGCGAATCTTACTTGTTTGGAGAGATGACCAAGCTCCATTCACTAGTAAGGTGGAAGGGCTGATAATCTTTTGGCATGATACATTGTGATGTATGAGGGCCTCTAAACAAGTTTGCTAGAAAACAAGTTTCTGTACTTTATCTCGTTTATTGATGACTTTAGTAAAGGTGGATTTGTGTATGACACAAGTCAAAAATCTTTGAAATGTTCAAAGAATTCAAGAACGAAATGAAGAACTAATTTTGGAAAAGTATTAAAATCATGCGATCAGATCGTGGTGATAAGTACTTAAGCCAATTGTTTGATGATTATCTGAAGGAGTGTGAGATTATATCTCAACTCACTCCTCCTGGAATTCCATAATTGAATAGTGTGTCCGAGAGGAGAAATTGCACCTTGTTGGACATGGTACGATCTATGATGGGTCGATCAGACTTCTCTGACTCTTTCACGGGATATGCTTTACATACAACAGCTTTCACACCTAACCTTGTTCCATCTAAGACAGCTGAAAAACACCATATGAGATATGGACTGGTATGCGACCAAGTATGTCTTTCATTAAGATTTGGGGTGTCAAGTTTATAGAAACGTTTGGTTTCAAATAAGCTTGGACCCAAGTGTGACAAATGTATCTTTGTAGGTTATCCTAAGGAAGCAAACGGACACTATTTCTACAACACTTCCGAGGACAAAATGTTTGCCGCTAGGACTGGAATGTTCCTTGAGAAGGTACACATTTCCAAGGGAGACAGTGGGAGGAATGTCGAAATTGGATTAATCCAAGCACCACAGAATACTGACCCGCCTGCAATGGAACAAGAATCGGTTCCACAAGATGTTGTGGACCAACCACCAGTTCAAGTAACACAAGACCCGGGTAAGTCAAATAGGACACGTCATCAACCTGAGGGATATGGAATACTTCTAACTCAAGAAGGTGATGAACCGCTCATGGATCATGATGAGCCTGTGACTTACCAGGAGGCCGTCATTGGCCTAGATTTTGAGAAGTGGCTAGGAGCCATGGAATCCGAAGTAGAATCCATGTACATCAACCGGGTATGGACCTTGGTTGAGTCATCTGAAAGGGGTAAAACCCATAAGGTGCAATTGGGTCTTCAACAAGAAGACTAACATGGATGGGAAGGTGAATACCTTTAAAGAGCGACTGAATGTGAAAGGTTTCAAGCAAATTCATAGTATGATTATGATGAGACCTTTGAATCAGATCCCACTTGCTATTGCTTCATAGTATGACTATGAGATCTGGCAAATGAATGTCAAAACAACATTCCTTGAAAGGAATCTTCTCGAGGATGTGTACATGACACAATCTGAGAGTTTTGTCTATTCAGAGAATGCTGGAAAAGTTTTGCATGTTGTAAACATCCATTTATGGATTAAAGCAAACTTTCAGAAGTTGGAATCTTCGTTTTGATGTAAACTGTAAGACAGTTTGGATTCATCAAAAATGAGGATGGACCTTGTGTCTACAAGAAGGTTAGTGGGAGCATAATTATTTTTCTCGTATTGTATGTGTATGACATACTACTTATGGAAACAATATTCCTACACCACAAAATGTGAAAACATGGTTAAGGAATTATTTTTCAATGAAGGACTTAGGCGAAGCGTCCTATGTATTAGGAATCGAGATCTATGGAGATAGATCGCTGAAATTGTTAGGCCTTAGTCAAAGGTACATAAATTGACAAAGTGCTTAGGCGCTTTAAATGTGAATGATTCCAAAAAGGGTATCTTGCCTATGACACGTGGTGTATACTTGTCCAAGGGACAGTCCCTGTTACATCAGATGTAGAGGGAACGCATGAATAAGATTCTATATGCGTCGGCAATTGAATCTGTTATGCATGCCATACTATGTACTCGAACTGATGTCTCGTATGCTTCGAGCATGATGAGAAGGTACCAATCCAATCCCAGTGCAGGTTACTTGACCGAAGTCAAGAATATCCTTAAGTACTTGAGAAGAACTAAGGATTCATTCTTGATATGAAATGGTGAGGAAGAGCTCATTTTAATGGGTTACACAGATGCTAGCTTCCAAACCAATAAGGATAACTATAGATCGCAATCTGGTTTTCTATTTTGCCTTAATGGTGGCACTGTGAGCTTGAAAAGGTTTCAAGCTTGAGACAGTTGCTGATTTTATTATAAGGGCCGAGTATATAGTTGCCTTAAATACAGATTTAGAGGCCGTTTGGATTAGAAAGTTCATTTATGAACTAATCAAATTTTCTAACTTTGTGAACTCCATTGATCTTGTTGCGATGATGATGGAGTAATCGCCTAAGCTAAGGAAACTTGATCTCACCAGTGATCCGAACATATACTTACGTGCTTCCATCTCATTCAATGGATGATTGATAGAGAAGATGTGAAGATGTGCAGAAAGCTACAGATGTAGTTGCCTTAAATACAGATTTAAAGGTCGTTTGGATCAGGAAGTTCATTTATGAACTAATCGAAGTTCCTAACTTTGCGAACTCATTGATCTCGTTGCGATGATGATGGAGCAATCGCCTAAGCTAAGGAAACTTGATCTCACCAGTGATCCAAACATATACTTGAGTGCTTCCATCTCATTTGATAGATGATTGATAGAGGAGGTGTGAAGATGTACTGAATGACAACACTGAACAATCCACTATTGGAGTCTCTTGCTCCGTGGTAGCATGACACTCACACTAGACCGATGGGTGTTATATTGATGCCCGATTGGCTCTAGTGCTAGTGGGAGATTGTTGGGGTAAGCCCTAGTGGCCAATCTATTTTGAATAGATAATCGTTTGTATCATGACTTTGATCATATATTTGATATATGTATAAGGCATTTATTTATTATGTTATATTTGATGATCATATTTATAGCATAATAAAGTCCTTAGAATAGGTAGTTTATTTAATGGAACGTCAAGTATGACTTGACTGTGAGATGCCATTAAATTATAAAACACAATTCTTAAATATCCATAGTCAAGTATTATTATTAATAAGGACAATAATAATACATTGAGACTATTATGCGAGTGTACTGATGACCACATCTCACGAGTCATAGATATAAGATATCAAGTCTTCACATAGGTATAAATATTAGTGGAATATTTATACTGGAGTGACCCGCTATGAGAACACTGCATAATAGTTATGTAAGTGTCAGGAGCGATTCTCATGGTGATCATAGTGAAGTAGTCATTCGACTTCAAGTCAGTACGATTCCTAACACATGTAGTTGTAGGCTTTGATACTAATAAACGTTATCTGTAACAGGACAACTATCAAGGTAGTTATTGGGCTTGGAATGAAACATGTTGAGGAATGTGAGTGATGTAGATAGGATTCGTCCCTCCTACATAACAGGAATAATGTCTAGAGGCCTCTTGATAGTATGCGACGTAGAAATGCGTGGCCATGCTAAGATGGGACAATATGAGATATTAGGCTCACATGATCGTTCGTCAATTACTAGATCAAGAAATAAATAATCGGACTTAACAAGGATGACACGTTTATGCCTTGTGTTCAATTAAAACATTATAACAAAAGGACGTTGACTTCACATTATATATGGTTACAATATGGTTTTAATTGTATTACCAATATTCTAATTAATTGGATAGCGATGATGTATTGCTAGATGCCGCTCATTGTTTATAATATTAATTGATTATTAATATGATTAATAATAATTAATATTATTGCCAATTAATTGAGAACCTATAAGATCACACGCATAGAGCAAATGTTCAGAGAATTAATTTAATTGATTAATTAAATATGATTTGATTAATAATTAAATGAGATTGATTTAATTGATTAATTAAATATGATTTAATTAATAATTAGACATTGGGCCTGTAGTATATAGTAGCCCAAGTGGGTTAGCTTAAGTGAGTGACAGCTATTAGTAAGTTGTGCACGTCACTTAAGTAACACACAACACAGAGCGCTCACAACGGTCGCTGTACATCCTTGACAGGCACGCCTTCTCTTCTCTCTCTGTGTGTCGTGCCTTTCCCAATCCTGATAGCTAGCACTACGCTATCTCTGACGTTGGTTTGCTCGCGTGGACTGAATAGAGGTATTGCTACTTTATAATACTGGTGATAGAGAAGAACCTCTCCCTTTGTGGTGATAGCAGCAATATTCCTCAGATCTGCTGCTCTGTAGCTGTGAAGATCAAGTTGTCATTCATACCGTAGCAGTGTTCGTGATTTGCCAGTAGTGCTGATGTGCTCACAGTGTTCATGGTAAAGCTACGCTTCAAGAGGCAAATACAATACCCTTGTGATTTATGTGCAATACGTGCTCCTTTAATAAAAGGGTTTTTCCACTCAAAGGTTTTATAAATTGTTTTTAAAATTATCCCTTTTAAAATCCCAACATGGGGCTCATGATGGCTTGGACATGCAGCCGCCGCACAAGATGAAGAACAATATTCTTTTTAAGCAAAAGTAAGGGAACAATGATTGAGCAATCTTTTGCATTCAAGATTTGCCTCTGGTTTGGCCGAAAAAATGGCATGATCGTCTTCAATCAATTGACAGAAGCATCAAAGGCATTTAATGGCATTAAATTAGCCATCATTAGAGATGCAAGTAGAAGATGAACTTGCTAGTGACCATCTGCTATATTAGGGCACGAAGATGAGCGGCAAAGGGGAAGAAAATCTGGGTTGGGTACGTCTTTTTTCTTTAAATTTCAAAAACAAAAGGGGAAGGAACTCTGTATATTGTTTAGATTCCCAGTTGTTTATGACTTTTATTCCGGAGTAGGAAATGATCTGAAAGCTTACTTTTAACCTGTAATATCAACAAAGACTGAAAGTATGCTCATGCTCATTTGAAATCTCTGTTTGGTAATTCTATTTGGCTCTCTTCTATATTGAAGAACTCGAGTAGATGATGTACATTCATTGATGGCTCGTACCTTATATTTGATTATGTTCATACATTTGGGTAGCTATATTTTTATAGCTTGATTGTCTAAGATTCTGTTCACCCAAAATCTCGTTTCAACCCTCGTTTAACCAAAGCTTCTCTTTGAAGTTTTTATTAAAAGTACATTGGGACGCGAAATAATATCGTTTGCGTTTGGAAAAATCTCTTCCAAACGGGTATTGAGTTTGCAGCATTTTTAGTCTCTTCCCTGAAAATCAACATTTATCTCAATGGAGCACCAATTGTTTGATGAAATGAGTGAACTGAGTTTTTATGTCAATGGCTGTAAAACAACTTTGAATATTTTCTGGTTGGTTCATAGATGTTAAGAACTGAATTTGCTTTCATCTGCTCCAATTTAAGAGGAATTAGAATTTTCGTTTTTGTGTTCTGAGATTTGAAGAACAGTTTTGGAACATGACTTGTTATAACACAATGTGTGTTTGATAAAAGTTGCTAAACTTGTTTTATGCATAATGAAAACACCGTTTTGGAATCTGTGTCACTCACTTGATAGCCATCACTTGCCATAGTTGTCCTCAAGATGCTTGGATTGTTCTGGTATGCTAAAGGACTTACACTAAAATCAAATTTTTAACTTGTTCTCATTGTTCCTTAAATATATAAGGCAGGATAAGTTAGCATATGTACATTGCAGCAAGTTATAAATTTTTTATGGTGATGATTAACAAAGGCACCGCACAGTGGTTTGCGTGATGATGCCACAACTTGTTTTGTTTTTTTAAAACAAAAAAACGGGAGAGGTATAGAGCCTGTTTGGTACGTCCTTTCTACGAGCTTATAGCGGATAGCTTATAGCGAATGAGAAAGTAGCCCCTTTTGATAAGTGCCTCTTTGAAGAGCTTATAGCGTTTTTTGACGAGCTTATAGCGTTTTTTTCCCGACGCTACTTTCAATAGCGTTTGAGTTTATACCTTATAGCGTTTCATTTTTCTTTCCACTTTTATCCTTATTTATCTTCATTTAATTCTATATTTATCTTCTTCTCTCTCTTTTATGTAAAATTATTAATGAAGATGTCCTTTTATGATATTTTATAATTTTCAGCTAGTTCAACAGCTAGTTTTATCAACAACTTCCACAGAAAATATGCTAACTTATCAGCTATCCGTTATCAGCTACCTCATCCGCTATCTGTTATAAGCTATCCACTATCAGCTAGCTTATCCGTTAACAGCTAGTTTTACTAAACAGACTCATAAGTGGATTGTTGTTTGGTTGTGCAGAAGACAATATGCCTCTAATATAATTAAGTTCATTTCAGAATTCAAATTGAATATTTGATGGGAATTGAGTAATTGGATCTTGTTTTTTTTAGCATGGAATGGTCATGCGTGTGTCCTGCAAATGTTAAATATATATATGGAGTATTCATAGCAATATGTAATATTATTATGTTTTTTCTCTGCACCTACATGCTACTGTAGTGATGAAATTGGACTTGGATTGGAAGTCTCATGTATTGCTAATCTTTTACCATTCACCATATTTTTGGCATGTGTTGTATTTCACATGTTATTGAGGCTTTGCTAAGGGCATCCCCCAAATTATTAGGTACATCCCATAAACAGTGTATTTATCAAAATACCCCCACCAAAGAGGTATTTTTTATTCTTCACTAGCAAATATGATATTTGCGAGTAAAGTAGCAATTCTCAAAAAATAACTCACTCACAAATATCATATTTGCGAGTGAAGACGATATTTGCGAAAATGCTATACTTATTTGCAAGATTCCAAAAAAAAATTACCCATTCACAAACACCTTATTTGCGAGTGAAGAAAATTTTTTCACACTCGCAAATACCTTATTTGTGAAATCATCCAATACTCGCGAGTGAAGGAAATTTTTCTTCACTCCCAAATATGATATTTGTGAGTACTTGCTTTACTCGCAAATATCATATTTGCAAGTGAGCAATTCTCAAAAAATAACTCACTCGCAAATATCATATTTGCGAGAGTGCAAATATTTTTCCTACTCGCAAATAACATATTTGCGAGTGAGCCAAATGATAAAAAAAAATTTAAGGAGGTATTTTAATAAATGCACTGTTCATGGAGGATGCCCTTAGAAATTTTGGAAGTGCCCGTAACAAAGCCCTATTATTGTGTTGGCTGTTTCAATTATGTTTCTATTTTTGTCATGAGGGCTGGTTTGTATGTTATTGGGCTTTAGTATTGTGAATTAAAATTAATCAGTTAGGGGTAGTAAAAGTCGTTCAAGATTCCTTTGGTTTTCACTTGTTGACATTTGAAGATAATAAACAAATGTAGATGAGCAGATGCTTTCATACAGTATTTTTTTTTCTAAAGAAAAGACTTGTCAATATCAATACTAAGATATCAAAAGAGGCCAAGAGCTGGTCCGTTTTTATTTCAAAAAAATAAAACCTAAAAAAGGAAAACACAAAACTAAAAAAATGGTGAATTGTTTTTCTACTGTCCTTCTCATATTTGTAAAAATCAATTCATAATCTTTTTGTACTTTTTGTAAATAAATTTTCAGTGATGTCTCTGGCTTACGCTGAGTTTCACTTGCGCATCATGAAAAAAGAATCAGTTTAATCGTGACGATTTATTGGTTTCGAAAATACATTTTTTTCTTTTCAGGTAAAAAATAATAGCAACAAATTCTTTTTTTAAAAAATAATAACGATGAAACTCGAAAATTAAAATTCTTTTGTAAGTAACTTACTTCTATATAGAAAAATCTTTCGAAAAAAAATACAAAGGAATCAATTTAGTTGTACAACTTATTGATCCTTAAGCCATTCGAGAGACATCTAAGCTTATATAGCTTGATCTCTCGAAGTTTTTGAAAATAATTTTTTTTCCTCTTTACACTAAAAAATATAAAAAACTATGAAAACCTTCTCGTGGAAAATAACGAAAAAGGATCAATTTTGTTTGTTGATCCCACAATTCAAGTCATTTTAATTGAAACAGTTTGGTGATTCTTGTTTTTAAAATTCTTTTTAAAGAAAAGGGGTTAAAATCATAATTTGCATAGTCCAAAGGGTAACCATCGTTAAAGACGGATGCTCTAGGATGTCGTGGGATAAGTCCTCATGTCTTCCCTAGACATAATCGACTCCTGAACCCTATCATTCTTTGTTCCAAAAAAGACCAGTTGTTTTTCAAGAAAAAAAGATTTTTCCCAATGTTTTTCCCTAAAATAAAAACATTGGTGGCGACTCCTGTGATCCTTATCGTCTTCTTCGTGGCGCCCGGACGAGACGGTTGCGACAGATGGGGACTCCACTAGGGAATTTTGAAATGAAAAGAGAGTCAAGCCCAATCGAATGGAGGTGCAATTATTTCTTCTATTAATCCCTTTTTAAATCTTAGGGTAGACAACATTATTTATTATGTGTCGCTCTAACTCCTTTGAACCATAGGGTAGACAACAACATTTGTTATTTGTTGCTCTATTTTCTTTTACAGGTTTTTATGATAAAAGTGGTGAAAGGTAAGTTTTTCCCTTGCACACACAATATTCACACACTAAGTATGACCCTATACCCGGGTCCGAGAGACAAACCTAGGAATAGATTTGAGGTTGTGTAATGGTAGGCCTTTGGGTGTACTTCCTTTGGTTTATCATGAAGATCTCAACTAGGACGAACTCCTCCTCAAAAAATGTTCCACATCTAATAGATCCCTATTGTTGTGGTTACATACTAAAATGGAGATTTAGTCCTAGTGGTCTATAAATCCTTTAGGATATACGTTAACCACCTTTGCGAGGATGCACATTAAGAAAGTCATAGATCCTCTAGGGTAACCTGAAGATAAGGACACATGGGACATTGTTATACTTCACACCGCTTTATCTTTTTTTATTTTTGATATAATTATCATCCTTTTCATGTTTGTGCATTTTGGTCAAGAAATCTTTTTTGTTAAGATCGTATCTCTAGAAAATGGAGTATGAAATGAGATCAATCTTCAGAGATAAGGGAACGATTTTAGTCAACGCTAAAAAGATTGACACAGTTGACATCAAAGCATTGATTTTGAACTAGTCACAATGCCTCAGTCTTGCAAGACGATACGGGAAGATTCTTGACTTGTGAGAAGTTGATGTTCAAATTGAGGCCTTTTCCTCTTAACTCTGTAACCTAGTACTTTTGAATGTACTTTCTAATGTACGGTTGGCAAAAGCTTTCGCTTATCACCAAAGATTTCACGACCAGTTCATCCATACATAACTATTACATATGCATTACCATAACCATAATTTTTCAGCGTAGCCCACAAAAGGTTTCATCGTCATCTCTACAGAACTCGATTGCAAGTGAGATCCATGCATGAACTATACCAAAATGAGTTGAGAGAGGAAGTCGCCTAAGTCATTGAACGAATGGCGAATATGATGCAAAAGCTCGTCGCCATGAAAAGAAGAGCTTCCAGGATAATCAGCCAAAAGTCTTCTAGTTAAACCACTGTAGTTGCCAACATCTTTGGAATCGGTGGAGTGACTCGAAGCAGTCATGTTTATACTCCAGGTGAGCTGTGAAAAGGGAAATACTTTGCAGTCATCCTATTTTGGAAATGTCTGAGTGATCATTGCAGAATGGGTTATCAATGGTTTACCATGAAATATGGTAACGCTGTATTGACCCCACGATCTACCCAATCATTTGATTCTTGAACTATGCTCACCTTTCTTGAAGCATTATTGCAATGGATTTGAATGCATACATTATCTCATCTATTCTTTACATCTTCATCTACATCTTAGTGTTCTTCTCACCATTCTCGTCTCTCATCTTCTTCTTTTTCTTCTCCAAGTACGTTCCTTGGTTTGGTTCATGGGGGCCACATTCTTGGAATTTCTTTGTGGAAAATTGATGAAGCTCACATGAGAAAGTGCCCTTTACAAAAAAAAAAAGAGCAAAACAAAAAAGGAAAAAGAACAAAAAAGAGCAAATAAATAATCACTTGGTATGCACTTTCTTTGTGTCTCTAAAATAAAATTTTTGAAAAAGGCAATCATGATTCTAGATGAAGTTTGGCCATATTTCTCTTCCACAAAATATCATCAATATCCCTTGTTACCCCTTTTGCACTTGAAATTTCTCTTAAAAGAACCTTGGAACCCGATCATCCCTAAACTAGGGGCAAACATGAAAAAAATGGAAAGAAGTTGGAAATCGCAAAAAAAAAAAAAAAAAAAAAAGAAGAAGAAGAAAGAAAGAATGAGGATGAAAAAGTTCATGACAAAGACAAATGATAAAAACGAAAGGCAAGTGTTCTTGGGAATGTGATAAACCTCAATTATGTACATTTTATGGGGGGTAATTGGGTTGAATTATGCTGCATTTGATGATGATTATTATTTTATTTCATCTTTTTTCCTAAGTTTTTTTTACAGAATTGATCTTTAAAGTCAGCTTGATGAACAATCAATAAAAGATGGAGGTTTTGGAGCTGAAAAGAGGTATTTTTTGAAGTCTGGAGCTCGAAGCACGGCCGTGTACAATGAAGCACGCCCGTGCAAGCCTATCAGCTCAATCTATCCAAACACGCCCTTACAAAAAGTCTCAAGTTGACCTCTGAAGAAGCAGCACAACTGTGCTGGGAAGAAGCACGCCCATGCTAAAGTGAAACAAGACCTTACTCAAGGAAGCAAGCCCGTTCTCTGAGAAGCACAGCCGTACATAAAGGAAGCACGCCAGTGCAGAAATGAAGCATGCCCGTGCTCAAGCCTGTGCACTAATGGCACTGTTTTATGAAGTTGGTACGCTTGTACTGAATTGAGTACGATCGCACATGAAGGAAGCATGACCGTGCTGAAGTGAAGCACGCCCGTGTTGGCGGCACTGACAGGCCCAATTTTGGGGTTTTGTCTCCTATTTTCTTATAAATAGAGGCTCTTTGTACCATTCTCATCATCTATCTCTTGACATTTATTACTTTTCATAATTTATAGCTTTTAATAGTTTGTTTTAGAATTCTAAAGTAGGATTTGCGCTTGGGGGTTAAGTTGGAGATCTTTCTTCTTCTTCTTAATTCTTCAGCACGCGTTTCCCATTGTTAAATTTGGTTTTATCCATGATTATTGGTAGCTAATTTCATCACTTGAGTTGTGGTGAATCTTGTATTAGTAGAAACCCTTTTTGTTATGTCTTAGCTTTAATTTGAATTCTATTTGGTTTCAAGGTTGCAATTTGAATAGTGTTATTCTATTGTTCTCATTCCATGCTAGGACTACACACCCTTTGCATGCTCATAATCAATTGGTTGATAAGCGACCGTACTGCAATTAATTGGTAGACCTATAGGATAAATGAGGTTTAAATTATTGCATGACCAAACT
Organism: Ammopiptanthus mongolicus; assembly: GCA_039655645.1. Lineage (NCBI taxonomy): Eukaryota > Viridiplantae > Streptophyta > Magnoliopsida > Fabales > Fabaceae > Ammopiptanthus > Ammopiptanthus mongolicus. The sequence continues at coordinate 77,959,704 of CM077345.1, forward strand.
TGATTTATTCCTTTCAATCATTCAACCTCTTTGCTCTTTATGCTTTCTAATCATTTAAATTCTTTGCCTGACAAACATTGGGTTCATCTAGGGAAAAGAATATTAATTGCCTACAAACAATTAATAGTTTTATTAGAGGGATTGATATTCAGAAAGCAACTGTGAAATTGAATAGAATTAGGATTTTGGAAGTATCGAACGTACAAGTGAAACCAGGCTCTTCACTCTTGATTTCAAAACCTTTATTTCTCTTTTGTTCATCTTTTACTATTGCTTACATCATACTTATCTCATTCTTCTGATTAGTCTGAATAGCATAAGGATTTCTCTATTCTGATACTCACGTTAGTATTACTCATTAATCCCTAGGGTACGATATCTGGACTTCCGTCCTATATTATTTTTGCGACAGGGTGCACTTGCCCTTAAATGTGTTCAAAACGCAACAAGTTTTTGGTGCCGTTGCCGGAGATTAATTGTGATATTTGTGATATTGGAAGAAAGAATTTCTAGTTACTTTAGACATTTATTTTTGTTTTTGATTATCTCTCTCTTTGTATGCTAACGCGTTCCCAAGTGCCTGAATTACATTTTGACAGGGAAGTTGATATGACCTTTCACAGGTTGCGGAGGCAAACAAGAGAGGAGAACACAATAGGGGAGAGAATGACTCTACTTGATTACTTTACCCCATCTGCTTATGTGACAGACAACATCACCAACCTATGGTGGATGCCAATCACTTTGAGATCAAGCCTGCTTTGGTCTCCATGGTCCAAAACTCTAGATTTTTTTGGGGGGGGGGGGAGGGTTACCTACTGAAGACCCCAACACTCATCTAAAGAAGTTCTTGAGGGTTACAGATTTGATCAAGTGCAATAGAGCTTCAATAGATGCTATCAGACTCAGATTGTTCGTGTTCTCGTTGTCCGACAAGGTGAATCAGTGGCTTTCCTCTTTGCCATCTGGTTCTATCACTACATGGGATTAGCTGACGTGTCGATTTTTGGCTAGGTACTTTCCACCTTCTAATTCTGCTAAATTTAGAGTTGATATTTCGAACTTTGTGCAATATGACCAGGAATCTCTATATGAGGCGTGGGAGCGATATCAGGATTCCATCAGAAGGTGTTCGCATCATGGATTCACAGTCCCTATCCTTGTGCAGATGTTCTATAATGGACTCTCTCAGCAAAACAGGTCCAGTATAGACGCTGCTTGTGGGGGCTCAATTTTAAAGAAGACATATGAGGAAGCTCAAGCCTTGATTAAAGAGATGGAAGCCAATCACTGTCAGTGGCCACTCAGAGACAGACAGGTTATCAAGAAGCCAATTGGTGTATATGAAGTGGATGCCACTGTAACAATGGAAGTAAAGATGGATGCTCTTACAAAGCAGATAGAGACATTGATGCAAGCGCAAGCTCGGATCATGACTCAAGCCAGTGCACCGGTGTCTCCATTCCCTTGCAACCATTGTTGTCTGACAGGTCATGAGAAGAAGGACTGCCACCTAGGTAATTCCTTTGCCTAACCAGCTGAAGAAGCTAAATATGTGGGCAACGCCAATCGGAATCATAACAATTTTTACAATCCTGGTTGGAGGAACCATTCCAATTTCTCTTGGGGAGGTCACCAGAATGCTCAAGGTTCAAATCAGAATGTCTATTGACCACCCCACTTGCAGAATCAAGGTACAAGACCAGAGGATAGGAAGCCCGATCCCCATGAAACATTGACAAGGTTCATGGAGAAAATTGACAGCAAATTCCAAGCCTTAGAAACACAAATATTCGCTCTTGCTACATTGCTGTCTCAAAGGCCACGAGGTACATTACCTACCCAGACTGAATCTAATCCAAGGGAGCACGTTAATGCAATCTCTCTTCAGAATGACGAGAAAGAAGACCCTGCACCCATGGAAGAAGACGCTCATGCTGAAGAAGACAACACTGAAGAAGAGCACGACCGTGCATCACCTTCAGCATGGTTGTGCACCATGCCCAGTGGGCAGAAACAGGTAACAGTCATTAGTGAACCAGAAAAGGTACAAATTTCTTCACCACCACTTTTGAAGTATGGGGATAAAGGCAAGCAATTTTAATTTTTTTTTGAAATATACATAAGATTGAATATTGATACCCCCATTGACATAGCCATTGCCCAATTACCCAAGTATGCACAACAAAAGGGTATGGGGTGGCTTAAATTAATGAAGAATGCTCTGCAGTTATTTTAAATAAATAAATTGCCACCTAAAATGAAAGATCCAGGGAGTTATACTGTTCCTGTTCAATTGCTAATTTTTACTTTGAGAAAGCATCATGTGATTTGGGTGCCAATATAAATTTAATGCCTTTTTCTTTATCAAGAAGGATTGATTTGAAGGAACCTAAGATCACTAACATCTCACCGCAGCTAGCTGACAGATCCATCACCTGCCCATGTGGAATAGTGGAAGATGTGCTTGTAAGGGTGGGGAAGTTCACATTCCCTTTGGACTTTGTGATTCTGGACATGAAGGAGGATGGAGAAGTTCCTATCATCTAGAGGCGACCCTTCCTAGCTACTAGTAATGCAACCATTGAGGTCAAGAAAGGCACATTAACCTTGAGGCGTGGGGATGAAGAAGCTGTTTTCAAAGTCTCCCCAAGGCTGCCATGATCAGTACTCTAAATAGGTCATCAGGCTCGTGACGTAAACCGAGCGCTTCACAGGATGCAACATGTGTTTCTTTTTCGTTTTTTTGTGTTCTTTGTGTTTTGCGTAGTTGTTTTCCCTTTTACTTTTAAAATTAAAAGAAATTGTAATAAGTGTGGCAAGGTATGCATGAAAATAATGATAGTGTTCCCTATTTTAATCTGTATTTAAAAACTGAAAAAAATAGGAGAGCACGGCAGTGCTCCCTATTAGCACGGCTGTGCTGCAGCACGTCAGTTCAAAATAAAATAGGGAGAGCGGAGCACAGGCTAACCCTACCCCTTGCTCACCCAATCTGCGCCACAAGCACGTTTCTAGCATCCCAATCCCTTAATTTCTCTCTTCTCAGGCATGCATCCTCATCCCTCTTCTCTCTTTATGTGGTTAGGTTTTAGGTTGTGTTCCCATTATCTCTTCTCCCTTTCTTTCTTTTGATTCTTTGTTGTGTTGCTTGCTTAGGGTGTTATTTTGTACAAGGAGTTGCTAGTTTGTGTTGCTATTAGAGTCTCTGAATGATTGGGTTACAATTTCTGACTTTTAATGAAGTTCTGCCTATAGCACGGGTCGAAGCACGACCGTGTTGTTCCACGAATAGGTCGTGCTACTCTTCATTCTGAGTTTCTGTTAAAGCACGGGCACAAGCACAACTGTGCTCCACATAGAACAGGCCATGCTGATTAAATTTCTGGAATTTCAAAAGTGCACCAAGCACTGTCGTGATCCCTATTAGCAAGGCCATGCTCACCCCAGAATTCTTATTTGCATAACTTTATATCTGGGAATTCAGTCCCCTGTCTTGTGCTTATTTTAACTGAGATCATTGCTTACATTCTTCACCCTATCATGACTATTTTTGACACTGATGCTTGATTTTGGTAAATACAAGAATATGGCTCTTAAGCATCCCAAGTCTTCTCGTGCCTATTCCTCTGCCACACTTGTTCCTCCTGTTTTAGCGCAGTATCGGGACAAATATCTACAGTTGCAGACTTTTGACTGGCATCCGACTCGATTCTTAGTGCCAGTATATCTTGCTGAGTTTGGGATACAGTAGGAGGTGGACTCTTATTTGCAGTGCATTGGGTGGGAGCAGGTTGCAGCGGTCAGATGTTCCACATTCAAAGAGCCGCCCCTTGAGTTTTTGGCCACATGCATGGAGATCAGGGCCAATGAGGAGATCAACATTCACCTCTAGCTGTTGGGGCAATGACATGAGATATCCTTGACTGAGTTTAATGTTGCTTTGGGGTTTGAGATAGAGGAGGCAACACAGGCGGAGAATTATAACTGGGGCCTGACTAAGATACCTCCTGAGTTTTTAGATGGGGCTTTCTGGCACTCCCTCACTGGTGAGCTGCACTATCACCCCAGTCGGTCCAGGGCTAGCAAGTTGCGTTTTCCAACTACCAAGGCAGTACACAGATGGATATCCCAGTTAATAAATGGGTGAGCAAAGAGCGAGGGGACAGTGTCCCGGAGTGACTTATTTCTCCTCTGGTGCACGATGGATTATGATGGACATCGCTGTAATGCTGATATTATGCTCCTTCGTACCTATATTAACTTGGGGAGGAGACTGCAAGCCGGAAATAAAGGCCATATCATCGTTGGCTCATTCATCTCCAGGTTAGCTCAACACTATGGGTATGCTCCCAGCCCGACCGCCACTCAGATTACCATGGTGGGCCTAGGATTACAAGCTTTGGCTTCCATTGGGGTGTTGCGCTGCGACACTCGCGGCAACTATATTCGAAATTTGGAGGGGCAGTCAGGTGATGAGGTAGCGACTATAGCAGAGGAGGATCAGATTCTTCCAGAGCAGGGGCGGTTTTCTGTGCCCCAGGACCCAGCATTGGACCAGCCTACCGAGCAGCCAGCTGCACCTCAGACAAATTTGCATGGGCTAGTCACACTGATGGACTGCCTTGAGCTGCACATGAGCCAGTGCTTTAGAATCTGAAATTCCTTCTCCTCCTCCGTCCCCTCCTCCGCCGTACAAAATCGAGGATCAGTATCATTCTCACTCACTATTAGTGAACGTTTAGATGACAAGAATTTTCACCTATGGAGTCAACAAGTGGAACCGGTGACTAAAGCTCATAGATTACATCATTATCTTTTTTCTCCTCGAATTCCTCCGCATTTTCTCAGTGTACAAGATTGAATCGCGAATCGCACCAATGAGGAATACTTAGTTTGGGAATCGCAAGATCAAATGTTGTTTTCTTGGTTGCAATCGTCTTTGTCAAGTGCGATCCAATCTAGGGTTCTTGGATGTGTTCACACGTTCGAACTTTGGGAGAAAATTCATCTCTACTTCCAGAAATAAACCTGAGCCAAAGCATGTCAATTGCACACTGAACTTCGCAATACATGATTGGAAGATCGCTCGATCTTAAAATTTCCTCCGCGCATCAAAGCTCTTGTTGACTCTCTTGCGTCTTAATCTCTACAAAAAGCCGATAATTCAAGAATCGGCCTCGAAAAATCTTACACAATCAGTTCCTCAGTCAAATTCTAGTGATGCCCAGCCTCCATTCAGACACAGACACTTGCACACACTAATCAGCCTTCTTATGATAAGTTCAATGGTTATCGCGGCATACATCGTGGTTACCGTGGTGGCTGTAACGGGCCGGACTGCGTTCAGAAATGTCGAGTATCCCCACAAACCAACACGGGTCTTTTCAGCGTGCTTTATCCCCACTCATACGCTTTCTGGGAAACTTCCCAGAAGGTCACCCATCCCACAAGTGATCCAGGTCAAACATGCTTAACTATGAAGTTCTTATGTTTTGGGCTCCCGAAAAGAAGATGCATTTTGTTGGTATAAGTATTACCAATCAATTCCTTTAAGCCTTCCTTAACTATGCAGTCGTATACTTGCATAGTCTCAGGATCCCTATTATTCCGATGTGAATTCTAATCATTCATGTGTCCCTTTGCCTAGAATCTTGCCAGAAGCCGCTCCTTGGCCGTGTCTCATGCACCGGCGATCACTTCCCGCCCTCATCAGCCTGAGGTGTCACATGCCCACCAGCTTTCGCATGGTTCATCCCCGAACCACATCGTATTAGGAGAGGTCCGCTCTGATACCATTTGTAACGACCCGGACCGTTTTCAGGATTGCTGACTATCCCCACAAACCAACATAGGTCTTTTTAGCGTGCTTTGTCCTCACTCACACGCTTTCTAGGAAACTTTTCAGAAGGTCACCCGTCCCACAAGTGATCCATGTCAAGCATGCTTAACTATGAAGTTCTTATGTTTTGGGATGCCGAAAAGAAGATACATCTTGTTGCTATAGGTATTACCAACCAATTCCTTTAAGTCTTCCTTAACTATGCAGTCCCATACAAGCACAATCTCAGGATCCCTCTCAATCCAATGTAAATTCAGATCATTCATGTGTCCCTTTGCCTAGAAGCCTGCCAGGAGCCGCTCCTTGTCTGTGCCTCATGCACCGACGACCACTCCCCACCCTCGTCAGCGTGTCTCAGGCGTCACAGTGGCTGTTCCAGTCGCTCCTTTATTCAGTGTCAATTGTGTTTTCGATATGGCTATCTTGCTGCAAATTGCTATTATAGGTTTAATCAGGACTATCAACCACCTCAGTATCATTTAGGGTTCAATCTCCCTTCTCAACACGATCCTCCTCAAGGCTTTAATATGCAACCTCAGTTTACTCCTCAGTCTGTTTCTCCCAATTATACTCAGTTTCACCCAGCTCAGACTTTCCTCAGCCTCATGATATGGTGGCTAATGCTCCCTCGGGTTCCTCTTCCAACTGGTTCCCTAATTCTGGAGCCTCCTTTCATGTTACTGGAGATCCACTCAACATTCAGCAAATGACACCATTTGAAGGCCCTGACCAAATCTTTATTGGCAATTAATGGGCAAGGTTTACCAATTCACTTCACTGGTTCCTGTTTTAAATCTCCAAACAATCCTAGTATTTCTTTGCATCTACATCACTTATTACATGTTCCTTCCATAACGAAAAATCTTATTAGTGTGAGTAAATTCGCTAGGGATAATTCTGCTTTCTTTGAGTTTCATGCTAACCACTGCCTGGTTAAATCTCAGGAAACACATCAGATTTTTATTCAAGGCAAGGTTGGTGCTGATGGCTTGTACATCTTCCCAAGCCTTGATCTTCTGCCTTCACAGTCCAATAGTCCATCGTGTCTTGTTACTGATTTGTCTGGTAACTCTGTAAATACTTTAGTTTATGAAGTTTCTCCTAGTTTACAATACAAATGGCATCCCAGACTAGGCCATCCCCACAATAATGTCACGCGTCTTGTATTACAGTCTTGTAACTGTTGAGTCTCCAAATGTCTGACGTGCATTTACCATAGTTTTGATGAGAGTAAAACAGTTATTCAATGATTTAATTGAACCCGTCTGTGGTATTTAACTCGTCTACTTAGTGTGCAGATTAAAACATTAAGTGTCTATATGAACTGTTCACTCGTCTGAACTTGGATAAGTTCACCCGTCTGAACTAACTTAAGTTCACACGTCTGAACTAACTAAAGTTCACTCGTCTGAACTAGCTAAGGTTCACTCGTCTGAACTAAGGAAAGTTCAATCCGGCTAATGAAATCTTCAACCGTCTGATCAAAGGAAGACTCACCCGTCTAAAAGACTATGCAACTGATGTCATCTCTTTGTTAAAGAGTCAACCCGTCTAATGAAGTTACTCACCCGTCTGGTGACTAACGTTAAAGAATACATTGGATGAAAGCTGTCTCGTCTCTGATAAGGAATTTCAACAAAGTGCTTTACCTAAACACAACTGCATCTTACAGCAAAAGGGAAAGTCTTCCCTCTGCAAACAAAAAGCACGTATACAGACCTATTGAGACCAAAGGTGTATCAGAAGTCTTTATCACTCTGATGAAAGAGAGCAAGCGAAGTTCTCTATGCTTTAATGGCTAACCAGAATGACTCTATTGCATTTAATGAAGATCTGCAAAAGGCCAAGCTTTCAAACATTGTGTCTAACGGCTTTAAATCCTTGAAGCCTATTTAATGAAGAAGACTTTGAAGATTCAAGCAAGAGAAGCGAAGAGACAAGAGAAGAGAACGAACAAAGCAATCAAGAGCATTTACTCTGTGCATTTATATCTTCATTGTTTCATTATTTATTCTTCAATTATTTAAGGTTTTACGCAGTCTTTTAGAACTTCATATTTAATACACTCGTCTGAGTGCTTGTGAAAGACTTTCAAATTGTAATCTACTTTACAACTTCTCTCAAACAATACCCGTCTGAGCCTGGAGAGGCTAGGTGTGCAAACAATACTCGTCTAGAGCCTGAAGAGGCTAGGTGTGAAAATAATACTTGTCTGTCCTGTAACCTGAATCAATTATAGTGAGAAAACTTGGTACTGCCAAGGACTGGATGTAGCCTCATTGTTAAGGGGTGAACCAGGATAAACCTGCTGAGTGATCTCTCTCTTTCCCTTAACTCTTTAGTTTGATTATTTATCTTAACTATCATCTAACTAAAGGGGTTTTTAATTGTGTTTATCAAACCTTTTTTCATCTTGCATGATTGTGTGTTTTCTGTGAAAACCTTTAGATGAGTTATTAGTCTGATTGACCTGTCTAAGTTTACTCGTCTATTATCACCCGTTTGTGCTTGCGAAAAATGTTTATAATTCCGCATAAATTTAACAAACACCATTCAACCCCCTTCTAGTGTTTGTACCTGTCTATTTCAGTAACATTCCATATTCTATAAAAGATAACTCTTTTTGTTCGGCTTGTTGTATTGGAAAAGCACATAGATTACACTCACCTTCTTCTCATACAACTTACACTGCACCATTGGAATTAGTGTACAACGACTTATGGGGACCAACACCCACTTTATCCTCAAACAATTTCATGTATTACGTTACATTTATTGATGCTTATTCGCGGTTTACTTGGATTTATCTTCTTAAAACTAAATCTGAAACCTTCCAAGTTTTCAGACAATTTAAGGCCATGGCTGAGCTGGAGTTCAATACTGAGCTCAAGTCCATCCAAAATGACTTGGAGGTGAATTCAGACCTCTCACGAAGTTCTTAAACGAACCAGGAGTCATTCATCATCTCATTTGCCCTCATACTCACCATCATAATGGTGTAGTTGAACGCAAACATAGGCACATTTTTGAACTTGGGATGACTTTACTTAGTCATGCCACTCTGCCTCTAAAATTTTGGGACCATGCATTCCTCACTGTTGTTTACCTGATAAACAAACTACCAACTGCCTCCCTCAACTTCTTTGTTCCTTACACAACTATGTTGGGACACCCACCCGACTACCAATTCCTTAAAGTCTTTGGGCGTGCATGCTTTCCATTACTTAGACCCTACAATGCTCACAAATAAGATTTTAGATCTCAAGAATGTGTATTTCTTGGATACTCCATTACACACAAAGGCTACAAATGTTTGTCACCTACAGGAAAACTTTACATTTCCAAGGATGTCACCTTCTATAAAAATCGGTTTCCTTACCATGAACTCTTCACCAGTTACACACATGCCAACCACACCTACTCTACCCTTGGCTTCCATTCCCCTCATCTCCAATTTTCTTTCGTCACGCTCTGCTAGAAATTCATAGGCTGCTGCACCTAACACCAATATGGTTCTCCTTCATCAGATCATTCAATTGTTTATAGTCAAGTCCCTAGCTCTTCCACTCCAACTATAGGTGATCCTGTCTCAACAGTCCCTAATAATGTTACTCAAAATACTCATCCAATGCAAACTAGATCAAAAAATGGTATAGTCAAACCTAGGATTCATCCTTCTTTACTATTAACTCATGTGGAACCAAAGAGTGCAAAACATGCTTACAGGACCCTAAATGGTTTGATGCTATGATAGAGGAATACTCAGCCCTTATAAGGAACAATACTTGGACCCTTGTCCCTTTGCCCACAAATAGAGAAGCTATAGGGTGCAAGTGGGTCTTCCGAGTCAAGGAGAATTCAGATGGCTCACTCAATAAATGCAAAGCAAGATTAGTGGCAAAAGGGTTTCATCAAGTGCATGGCTTTGATTTCAATGAAACTTTCTCTCCTGTGATCAAGCTAGTAACTATTCGAATAATCCTCACCTTGGCACTCACCCACAAGTGGGATTTACTCCAACTTGATGTAAACAATGCTTTCTTGAATGGATTTCTTGATGAGGAGGTTTATATGCAGAAGCCCCAAGGTTTTGAATCCTCTGATCCCTCTCTGGTCTGCAAACTGAACAAGGCTCTTTATGGCCTCAAGCAAGCACCACGACAGTGGTTTGAGGCACTTAAGCAGACATTGCAGAAGTTTGGTTTTCGGAATAGCAAATGTGATCCCTCCTTGTTCTCCTACATACTCAATGGAGATGCGGTCTATCTTCTATAATGTATGTTGATGATATTATCATCACTGGTAGCTCGGCCTCACTTGTCCAGCAACTCATCTCTCAACTGCATTCTATATTTAGCTTAAACCAGCTTGGTCATCTTGACTATTTCCTTGGGATACAAGTTCGAAGACAACCCAACAGCTCAATTATCCTAACCCAAAGGAAATATATCAGAGATCTTCTCACTAAGACCAACACGACTACAGCCAATGCTATCTCCTCTCATAGGGCATCTAGTTGTAAACTTTCAAAAAATGGTTCCGATCTTCTCTCGGACCCCACTTTGTACAGATCTGCAGTTGGGTCACTTCAATATGCCACAATTATAAGACCCGAGCTCCGTTTTTCAATCAACAAAGTGTGCCAATTCGTGGCTAATCCTCTTGAATCACATTGGGTAGTGTTAAAAGAATACTTCGCTATCTCAAGGGGGTACCATTCATCTTGGTTTGCAACTATTTCCAGCTCCTCTCAGTCAACCTCTCTGTCTCATGGCCTTTTGTGATGTCGATTGGGCTGCTGACCCCGATGACAAAAGGTTCGCTTCAAGAGCAGCAATTTATCTTGGCCCGAACTTAATCTCCTGGTGGTCTCGCAAGCAATCGGTTATTGCTAGATCTAGTTGTGAAGCTGAATATCGCAGCCTCGCATAGGCCACTGCTGATATTCTATGGGTACAAACATTGCTGGCAGAACTTGGTGTCTCCTTCTCACCTAGAGTGTATTGTGACAATCAGAGTGTTGTATCACTTGCACATAATCTTGTACTCCACGCTCGCACAAAACATATGGAGATTGATCTATTCTTTGTTCAGGAAAAGGTTCTAGCAAAGCAACTTGAAGTCATTCACATTCCAACATAAGATCAGTGGGCCGATTGCTTCACCAAACCTCTTTCTCCTACACAGTTTCTTCTGCTTCAAGACAAGCTCAATGTCTCTGCCTTATCCAAGATAATTCATCCACCTTGACCTTGTAGACAAAGCTTGCATTCAGCTTAATTTAGCAACTAACTAACTGAAAGTTAGTTATTCTGTTGTAACCGCCCAAGGGCTTAGGGGCACAGCTATAAATACCTGTATTCTACCCCAATTGTAATTGTGATCCAATCCTAATGCAATCAGAAAGTTCTCTGCATTTTTCTTCTCTAGCTAGTTTTCTTTAACAAATATATTCAACATAAGTATATTTAATGACAAAATATATTAAACTTTTTATTCAATATTTGACATTTAACATTACCCAATATGAAAGAGAAGTTGCTCACAATATCTAATTAGAAGGTCATGAGAATAATGCCAAAGCGGGAAAAATCTTTGAGCGACAAATATGATCGGGTGGTCGGGCGAGGGTGGGTCCTCAAAGGGACTAAATCTTTCGATCTCGCAGCAAAACAACAGAAACACTAATCATTCTTGCTGAGCTATTAATTACTAGCTAGTTAACAAATCAGGGGACAAAAGCAACAATGCACATAGGTTAGAATAGAATATAGTGATGGTTTAATAAAAGATATTGTCCATCCCCACCACCGCCACCATAGATTCGTTAATCCATACAAAAACAAAATCCCTCGAACAAGGAATTTGTTTCAGATCTCTTACCCGTTCCCCTGCGCGCTGCAGTCACCGTTGACAGTGTCGCGCATGCGCATATATACCTTACTATTAAATACATACATCCATATATATATATATATATATATATATATATATAACTTAGACAAGCAAACGATTGAAATTTCTTTGCTTACACATTTACATGAGGTGATGGTAGACTTGGTCTGTTAACCTATATGGGTGCCAACACATTTAGCAGGGCCATGGACCAAAAGAATTCCAGATATGTAATATGTTTTTTTTTTTTTGATGCGCACACCAGGATCATGCAATTATTTGGACTATGGATCTTGCTTTGAACTATATTGCAGAGTCTTTTATTCCTATCGAGTTCACACTAGCCCCTATAAATGTACTTCGGTCCGTAGCTATATGCGGCGGTATAATTCGAAACTTTTACACCAATTATGATTTATAATAACGAATTCTGATTATTGGTTTTTAAATTGGTTTTTCTTGTGTACATCATTGCTGTACATGTGGGATAGATAGAAAAGAGAGAACCCTCATGGTGGGGGCTGATCCCTTGAGTTGGACCTAAAGAACCAAAGTGACTGCACCCATAACGAGGTATAAGTGTTTTAATTTTTGACCAACATCATACCGAGGACCACAATATAGATAACATATGCCTTGAGGGAACATAACCAATTAGAAGCCCAATGATATATTATATTGTGTGCAAGGAGCAGTGCGCATTAACCGCCACATTTACCGCTTATATATATATATATATATATATATATATATATATATATATATATATATATATATATATAGACCAATATTTTTAGTTAGACGATATGTTTTTCAGTTCTTGCTTTCTCTGCATGGCAGAATTACCCGCTGGCTTGGCGCTTCGGTTCCATGCATGAAATAATAATTGATATAGTGCCTTATATATCCCGCATGATGCACGGAACAGTGTTGCTTGAGTAAATGTGGCGAGTACTGACGGTATGTTTGAGGGATGAGTATCTATCCCATCTTGATGTATCATATCATGTCCTAACTAATAATATATTGTCATATATTCTATTTTTTTAATATTAAATAAAATTTTAACTTACATGACAAAATATTATTGGTTGAGACATTATATGATATATCAAAATGGGACAAAAGATCCTGATTCATGTTTGAGATAGATCTTATTAATGAATTTTTATAATTATCGAGAAAAAAAAAAATATGCACGGAACAGTAGCTCAAGAAAATTTGGAAATTGAGAAAGTAAAAAAGAGGGGATAACGTTGTATGTGCTATATTCGAATTGATTACCTCTTAACAGGAAAGGAAAAAATATTTGGAAGAAGATTAGGGATATCCAATTCTAAGGGCAAAAATTTACAAATTTTTATCCTAAAAAATTTCCCGCTTTAAATATTTTAGAGAAAAACTCCAGCTTTTAAATTTGTTTGGTATTACTGGGCTTTTTCTGAACTTTCATTTGGTTTCTTTAAGAAAAAGAAAGAAAGAACAAAAGAAGATCAAAGAAAGCAACTCAGGTGTAGGAAGTAAAAAAACGTAGCTTGAGAATGAAGTTTGTTCACCAGATTTCTATCTCAAAAGGAGATACTTATTGTTAATTTACAAGATACCTAACGATGTAGACAGGCATATGCTATATGCACGGCATGTGCATATACATGGCATAAAGCCAAGAATGTACACTACTGCATTATTGTTTGAGTCTGTAAACATACGTACAGAAATCTTAATTTAGCCGTGTACATGCCATGATGGAGTGAATAATTAACTTTTTTTTGGAAAATAAAGGTATTCTTTTTATTAAGTCCACAGGTTACTTATAAACAATTGTCTCTGTCTTATTGGTTTATCGCTCATAACGTTCACGAGATCTAGTTATACATGCTTATGTGCCACAAATTAGAAGTCCATTCAAACGAATTGTACGTCCTTCATATTGCAATTGGTGTTTTTTGACACTAACTGTTTCATCTTTACGTGACCCTTTACCAACTGACAACGGGACGCCAAAGCATGATCATTTTTGGAGTTTCATTATTTTAACACATGAAATCTGATATATGATACATTTTTTTTTTTGGTAAGAATCTAGGATACATTATTTATATTTAATGCCAAGTCGTTTATTTTAATTTAGCACATGATATATGAGAATAAAGTATTATACTCACAATATGAATATGATGTCTAATACAACATCATATTTAGAGCATGTTTGTGAAAGATTGATTTTTTTCATTTCAGCTGTTTTTTTGGCTAAAAAGCTGTTTCATATATAATCTATCATGTTTGGCAATTAGCTTAAATTTATAAAAAAAAACTTTTTTTAGGGAAAAAAACTGTTTTATGTAATCTAATTTGTTTTAGTTTAAGATTGTTGTGATTTGATTATTTTTCATTCTCAAAACTTTCTTACCTATTTATCCCTACAAAACTAACTTCCAAACAAATATTATTAAATTATACAAATAACTTCATACCCTTTTTCGTAATTTGTTTAGTAAAAGTGATTTTTTTTGCACCACTCAAACGAAATAGATTATCTTAAAATCAATTTTCAACAAACATATCCAAACAAAAACAGATTCTGATAATAATCGATTATCACAATAATGGATTATAAATATAATCGATTATCAGCATAATCTATTTTTTTCAGTTTTTTCAAGCATGTAAAAAAAATTTCTATCATTGCTCACTGGAGTAACTGAAAGTGGTTTTACACTACAGTCTCCACAACAGAAGCTAACAAGTAAACAGTACCTAGAAGGAAGAGTAGCAATGATATAGAGTATCATCCAGTAGCAATGACAAGTATCAATGATATAACATGCATATCATTGAAATAAGAGTTCACTATTCTTAAAAAATTAAAGATAATTTTTTTGATTAAAGTTAGTGTATTTTGAATTCCTAATATATTGAAAGCACCGATTTTAAAATAAAAATTGATTTTAAATTTATTAATTAATCAGAAAAACTCTTGAAATAATAAGAAGAATGTTTCTTTTTTTATATTTCAAATACAACATTGGTATGAAATATGGTACTTAATGTAACTATAACCATATACTATTATATTAATAAAACATCTACAGACGCGAGTAAAATGTTATTTTTATACCATATATCTTGTCTACTCAAATAATAATACAAATCAAATAATAATCCATCTTTGTACTAAAGCAGATAGAAAATGACCAGCCAATGGGAAAAGAAAGACATCCACACCCACTTATTACAAAAACGAATTAAACTAGCTGCGCAGTCAGGTGTACGGGGAGTAACGTGGGCTCACATTCACTTTATTCACCTGACACTGCATGTACTTTGGGTCACTGTAGAGTGGGGGTGTGTTCCTCACGCCAACTATCTCATAACATGTTGTTATTCATCTTCTACTTATCAGTGGATAATGATAACTTCCTCCGTTCCTCGTTTCTCTTTCGGGTGTCACTCTTATGATGCAAGCTTTTTAGTTTATTCCCTAGTTTTTAAAAACCATCCCTACCATACCCGCCTAATTGTGGAATATCATTTCAAAGTTAATTTGAATTTAACAATGTTAAACTCATTTGAAACAATAATAAAGACATTGATAGATAGGCATGATATTCGAGCAATACTAGGAACACTAAAGTTGGCACGGAGGTTAATTTTGTGACATTCCATTGCAGAGAAACAATATTGTTTTCAATAATGATATTTTTTTTGTATGTATAAGGGTATTTTTAATCGATAATTGGAGATTAATCACTTTCAAGATGTAGAGATTATCGGAATGAATTTTATCTTTCTTAACAAAATATTTTTCATACACATGACAGGAATTGAATCCCTGACATCATGTTTAAGGAACTCACTTATTTACTAAGTGTGTTGAATCTTATTATTGAATAATGATTACTTTAACTTTGATGGTTTATGAATTTGATTAAGGTTAGATCTTGATCTTCCATAACAACTAAGAATAAAGCATGTGTTTTCGATCTCCTTATAGGATTGATCTCATACTTTTTGTATTGTATCAAGTCCATGTTTTAATCTATTTAGTTTAGAGTTGGATTCTATGTAAGGGTTGAGATAGTGCTTATATCTCTGTGGATACACTTTGAATATAAAAAAACTAGGCATACTATGAACAAAATTGCAAGGGGGAGAGGACATTTCCTCAGAGTAAAGATTTTTTTGACATCAAAAGGGAACATCATATGATGTTTCTTTTTTTTTTTTGATATATTTTTGAGATGCATGTATATTTAAGAAAATAAAAAATAAGTAAGAGATAAAAATAAACACATATGATATCATAAATGATATCTAAATTTTGATGTTTAAATAATATAACTCTTTTTCTTTATACTCCCTCCGGACCTATATATAAGCTAAAAAAACTAACTTCACATGTATTAAGAAAGTTAGTTATATTAGTTTAATTGTCTTAATTTGTGTAAAAAATAAGTTATAGTTACTAAACTATCCTTTCTTGGGAATGTATAATGTTCTTGGAAGTTGTGTCTTGAGAGTGTATAATGCTCTTAAAAAAATAAAAAAATAATTAATCAAAGAATATTTTTAAAATACTAGTATTAAATAAAGTTGATTTGATTAATTTTTACTTATATTTAAATTCAAAAAATATATTTTTTTTAACTTATAACTAAATTCATAAAAAACATTAAGTAAAAACTGAAGGCCTTGATTTTGGAGTACAATATAGGGTCAATTTATAGAAAAAGAATGAAAGAAACTAAGAAATAGGTCACATGAGAAGCAGGAGAGGGAGAGTGAGGGCGCGTGAAAGAAATGAGAATATATCCCTTGCTTGTGGGAGGAGGTTGAGTGGGTCCAATGTTGTGTGGGCCTGTGGGGCTTGCAAGTAGAGTGCTCTTTCGGTATGCGTTCTTTATCGGGGACACAAATATTCTCAGCTAGCTTGTGTCACGTCAGATACGACTATAGCGTGACGTTTCTTGCAGCTATCTGTTCACATATATATGCACCAAATCTACATCAACGGTTGCTATTCTTCCAAGTCAACAACCACTGGTGACTGAGACCGACTCTCCCGTCCATTTTGTCAGTGAAGATTTAGTCAAGCTGAGATAAGACATGGGATCACATCAAAGAATGCATGCAATAATTTTTACAATTATGGAAACAACAGTGTAATACTATTACATTATTCAATTGGGTTGAAGATTTGATGACCTAATATAATATATTATATTCTCATCAATAATATTTTGGGAGAGATAAAATATGGATGAAAATAAATCGAATCAAGTAGTTGAAAATTGAATTTAATTTATGAAAAAAATGGATTGTTCAAAGATTCATTTATTTAAATAAGCCTAACTAAAAACTTGATTTACTTAAAAAAAAATTGAACTTGACTTGTTAAAAAAGAATAAAACTCGAGTTTGACTTATTAAACTTATTCATAACTTAATTATTTTTTATTTATGACAATTTTTCTCAAATTATTTTTAAATTTATTAATTCAGTATTTAATAAAAATTTTAATATTATATGATAACCTACAAATTTAGGAAATATGTGCATAACATAGTGGTCTCGAATGAGAGTGGCAAGCCGCTTGAACGTGAAACACTGACTGGAAAATGAATTTGAAGCAGAAGAATGGGTATGAGAGTGGACTTGTGGAAAACAAAACCTTTGGGAGTAAAAATTTGATATGAGGAAAATAACTTTGATGGTGTAATCTTGATTTGGGAATAAAAGAACCCCACTTTATTATTTATTATTTATTTTAAAAACAAATTTATAACCATACATTTTAACTCGCATAAAAAACATTTTTAATAAAAAATTATCATTAGAAAATCATACAAAAGTGTTGTTATACAAAAAGTAAGATATATATAATTTTAATTTTTTATGATGATGATGATGATGATGATATATATATATATATATATATATATATGCAAAATTACTCTTTTGGTCACTTATCTTAATTGTTTTTTTTCATTCCGGTCCCTTAACTTTTTTTTGAGACAAATAAGTCCCCTATGTTTACAAACATTAACAACGTTGGCCTAAACATTAGTAAACACTACCTCAAACGGTCCTACGTGTCCGTTAAGTATCCAACATGATGCTGACGTGCTGCTGGCTTAGTGGCTTGGCCAAAACGATGTCGTTTTTGCGACTTCAGATCGGTATCCAAGTAAGATAGATGTAAACCAAGTTTTGTATCCATGGTCGTAGAGAAGAAGATTGGGAACCATGAACTCTAAATCACTATTTAAGGGGGAGGAAGATAACTCATATATCCCCAATTGTAACAGTCAGGTCATCAGCCACTTAATACGTCAAATTGTGTAGTTAATGGACACGTTTAACGGAGCTGAATGGAGAGTAATACTTAGGCTAATCTTGTTAACATTGGTAAACATAAGGGGCTAGTTTGTCACAAAAAAAGTTAAGAGACCAAATTGAACAAAACAATTAACTATATATATATATATATATATATATATATATATATATATATATATATATAAACGAGCTACTCATGAGCCATTAATGTCGAGCCTGTAAGGTTTAGGCTTGACTCATTTAAATAATCGCGACCTCAATCTCAAGCTTGAGTTTGTTTATTTAATTAAACAAAAGAGTTTGATCGAGCATTTAATGAGTCAAGCCCGAATAGTTCACGAATAGCTTAGCTCATTTACACGTCTAGGTGTGGTATACTTAAATGGGATAGCAAATCTTCATCCATTCAACTTCGCACTACTTCAAATCAGATTAACATCTTCTGTCTCACTTTCCTGTCACATTCTATGTCTCCTACCAATGATAATTTACCACTTAATAAAATAAAATCATATCTCATTAATACTATCCACATCCCAACCTTTGATCAGTAGGGGACATTGAGAGATATCATTTTTTGGGACAACGGAATTTTATTCCTTCACATCCTATTTAACGTGACAAATAGGATTTAGGCAGCGAGAGAATGACATACAATATTTTTGATGATAAAAATTGTATAAATGTTAAGTAACAGAAAAATATTTTTTTTCTGATATTTTTAGATAATATTAAACTAATATTTGATTTATATGATTGTTAGATGAATATTGAGCTATTATATATTTTGAGATAGAATATAAAAATACATGTAGGATATGAATTGTTATCCTACACATTGTCACTGTAAGTAGTGTTTAGGTATGGTTAAGCATGTGAAATATATAACATTATTATTGTAAATTTCTCCCAATGAGAGGCACCGAAGAGACAGCATAAGGCCCACCATTGTTGTCACCGACGAGTTTTAACACTGTGGCTCAGGGACAACATGGCAACTCTCACTCCCTAGCCTCACCTTTTTCTTCCTTCTTATTCACTGTCCCGTCCCATGTAGCAAGCACACACATACCTCTCTTCCCCCATATCTCACTGATCAAACACTTCACATTATTCCTCATCACTCTCTAACACTTCCTACCTTATCTCCCTCCTCTTTCTCCGTACAACGCCGTTCACAAACTGCTAGTAGTAGTGTCACTTTAGGTCAACAAAGTACACTGTGCTTGATCAGAAGAGAAGAGCAAGGCCTCGGTGCACTGTTATATATTATCACCTATCCCCAGCTGGGCTTTGCTTGTGAATGGGTTTATCTTCTCTGCACGTCTGCATGGAATCATCAGATCATTGGTTGCAGGTATGTATGCCAGTAATATGTATGAAAATTTACATTATTTGCCTCCAGTGATCTTCCTTATCATGCTCATATGGCTTCCACGAGAGAAGCACATTGATGAATTATCAATGAATTTAAGCTTCATTAATTCCTCATACTTCTAGCACATTAATCAAATCAGTGCAGTCGCAAAAATATATAGCAGTTTGGTAAGAGAGTTTTTGCTAATGGTTTTGTTAATTATATAGTTACATAGCAATTGAGTTAATTAAAGTACTGCTATAGATATATATTAATTAAGAATAGCATATATGTTTATGCATTCTATTTTGCATTCTGATCAGTTGGCCATAAGTATGTTATGGTTCAAAGGAGAAGGGGAAAAAAGAAGAAAAATCAAAGGAAAAGAAAATTAGGAGAAGGTAGAAAGAGAACAAAAAGAATAAAAAGAAAAAGGCATGTAAAATCAAAACATGACAAATTTTACAGTAGGTAACACATTTTTATCAGACATATATTCATTCACTTCTTATTTCTTTATACAAAATGTCAGGGCACAATTCACGAGGAGTCTGGGATGGATTCTTCTTCACCATCTGGGGACATGCTTACATGCTCAAGGCCCATGATAGAGAGGAGGCTAAGACCACCACATGACCAAGCTCTAAAGTGCCCCAGGTGTGACTCAACCCACACCAAGTTCTGCTACTACAACAACTATAGTCTCTCTCAGCCAAGGTACTTCTGCAAGACTTGCAGAAGGTATTGGACCAAAGGAGGTACTCTTAGGAACATCCCTGTTGGTGGTGGTTGCAGAAAGAACAAGAAAGTTTCTGCCAAGAAATCCAACGACAAATTAGCTAATAATCAAAACCAACCACAACCAGCAGGACCTTCCTACCATCACAACCCTAAAGATCTTCAACTTTCTAATTTCCCAGATGTGCAATTTTCACACCTCAGTAATTTGCTTGGGACTAATGCTGGGGCACTGGGAAACCCTAATTTCATGGAGAACAAGTATAATAACATTGGTATGCTTGAGAACCCTATTAGGCCTATTGACTTCATGGAGAGCAAGATGCAAGGCATAATTGGGAGCAGTAGTTCTAGGAATTTTGATTTTTATGGAAACAGTGATATGGGTATGGCTGTTGGGCTAGGAGATCATCACATGAATATTGGTCAAAATGAGTTGCCACCTAATTTTCATGCTCTTTGCTCTCCTGCATTTGGTGCCATGTCTCTTGATGGTGGCAACAATAATGGGGCTTACATAATGGACTCTTGCCAGCGTTTCATGCTTCCATATGATGCTAGTAACGAGGACCATAATGCCTCAATTGATGTGAAGCCAAACCCTAAGTTACTATCCCTTGAATGGCAAGACCAGGGTTGCTCTGATTCCGGGAAAGAGTCATTTGGGTATATTAACGGTCCAGGATCATGGACTGGCATGATGAACGGTTATGGATCTTCCACAACAAACCCTTTGATCTAGAAGACTAATCTCACAACTCATTCATGGATGATCAACGGCGCCTTAGCTCTCTCTTGGCTTGGTTAATTTTATATTTTATGTAAAATATTATATATACATAAAGCCCTTTTGATGGAAGGTTCCTCGTATTTTCCTATGTAGTGTTTCTCTCCATGATGGTGGTCTTCAGGTTCTATCGACTTATCAAAAAGAATGTGAATGAGAAGCTTCAGAGTCCAAATCGACTGCCTTGGTGCGTTACCTTTTATTTTGGTTTATATATATTTGTGTCTTTGTGTGCGACACGTCATGAAAGCTTTAGGATTTATGCTGTAACATCGAGGAAGATATGGTAGTTCTTTTCCCATTAATTAAAGAAAATGCAGTAGTATAGTACTATATTATTATCTTTATGAAGCCCGTTTTGTCTCAATGCTTGTGGCCTTGTGGGGTTATTATTTATGCCCTTAATTACTACTGTTCTGACTTCTTCTGCCTTCCAGACATTTTCAGTATTTTTTTCTCAAGGAACCAAGAATTTTCGTGAAGTGGATGCTTCAATTATCCAGTGACTGAATAGCGAATATTCCATTACACTTAGTACATTTTTTTTATATTAAGCCAAATAAATTATTATGATTATAAGGAATACTCCATCTCATTATCATCTTAGCAACATTACTGAATACATTCCAAAAAGAGCTATTACACAAATCAAAAAAGGAAAGAGAGATAACCAAATGAGCTGAAATTCAAGTCCAAACCTTATTTTAATTAAATTCATGAGCCCTATAAGATCAAAAGACTCATTTCTAAAAACAATGTCATTGTGTATCAACCAAGAGATTAAATAACCGCATGCATATTATGAGGCCAACCTGTTTACCTTTTTCACTTGGAAAGAAACCCCAGGGCTGAAAGTAGTGTTCCCCAATATTTAATGGCAAAACTGAATGGAAACCCAAACTAAGCGTACATTTTAATCCAAGCCAAGTGGGCAAACCTGCAAGAAAATAACAAGTGTGTAATTGTATCCCCTCCCACATTGGAAAGAAAAAGATGATCTCATGGAGAGAAATTCAAGAAATATATAATAAATGTTAGTGCATGAATTCTACATATATAGTTATGATTTGAACAAGACTTGAAACATATGAGATTTTTAGTTTTCAATACTTGGGGTCATTAATTTTCAACAAAATAGAGGGAAAATATATTTTAGATATTTGAAATTGTAATTAATTGTGGTTATTAATACTTGGATTTAGAAAGGGGAAGAAGCATGTACCCAAGCTAGTATAAATAGGTGCCTAGCAGGTGGGTGTAAGGTATTTCGAGTGAATTACAAGTCTCTTACAACTCAGGAGTGAGTTTTTTCTCTTGTCTTGGTATATCTTAGGTGGAGATCCTAAGGTATACATTAAGTTGTGCTTACTCTTGTTCTTTCAATTTCTATTTCTATTTCTTATCCGACATCATGATCTTGCTGGACCGCCAAGATATTCCTTTTCACTAGATTTAATTTGTGGGAATTCTATCCATGAGAACCTGGTAGGAGAAAGCTAAAGCTTTTGATGGAGCTGGACTTTTCCCAAAAAAAACCTGGAAATTTTTCAATGTAAATTTGATATCCTGTGAGGAGTAGAAAACTGATATGGTAGTCATGCATAGCCCGACCTCGAAGAATATATACCCTAACTTTTTAGTGTCCACGCCCACTCATCATACGTCTCCTTAATTAAAATTACTTGTTGTAACTGTTGGTGGTATTCTAGAGGTGGTGGTGGTGTTAAGACACTCAAACACGTATGTTATTTGGTGGGCTATAACTATAGTAAAACTAAATAGAAAATTGGTGCAAGAGGAAGAGTATTCGGCACCTGATAATTCTCTCTATTTTTTCAAATAATCTTTATTGATTTGACATCATCAAGTAGAGATAGCTCCATATTTATATTGAGCAATGGAACTCCCTATAATAAGCATTAACTCACATTAGTCTAGTTACATGAACACACTTAACTAGATACGTATTTAATAGCATTTATTTTTGGCATTTAATAGCGTTTTTAAGCGCTATTAAATCGAGAGCTATTAAAGATTGAACAAACAATAACGCTTAAAAAATGTTATCTAGATCAGGAATAGATAGCTCTTCCTTGAGGAAGCGCTATCTAAAACCTAGTAATAGATAGCGCTTCCTTGAGAAAGCGCTATTTATTCCAGGGTTTTAGATATCGCTTTATCAAGGAAGCGCTATCTATTCCTGATTTAGATAGCGCTTTCTTAAGGAAGCGCTATCTATTCCCTATTTTTTTTAAAAAATTATTTACTTTAATTTTCTCCTACTTTTCTCTGCACTCAGCAAAATCCAGACAGTACAAGCAATATTTGGGACAATAATTGTTACAATATACATAATTTCATTTCATTCATTACAAATGTTACAACAGTACTACATAAACAATATTAATATTACAATCAACACTAATTACCAAAAACTATTTTAATACATATATACTAATTCAAACAACTAGCTATCTAGCCTATATACCAAAAAGTACTCATGATGCACCCCAAGACTTCAGCAAACCATCAACCTGCAAAATTGGAGACAAATAAAGCTATTAAATGAACTTGCAGTATAATTCAATCTAATCATCACAACTTAAATATAACACTAAAAAGACAAACTTAATTACCTTGATTCATGATAATATAGTTACACCACTAATCCATAATTTCAAATACTTGATCATCGGTGTATGTGTCATATTTAATATCGGGAAAGTACTGCATATGCATGCGATAGAAAAATTAAATTAAGTTAGAATCAAAGTACATTCAAATGGTTCAATGTAAGTGTAATTAAACCAAAATTATGAACCGATGATGGGATTTGAATTTGGTTATGAGCGATGATATCCTTAATGAACCTTAGAACGTAGTATCAACAGTCTATGCTATTGTATTGGCGACGCACTATAAAACAAAAATAATAAGTTAAGTGGTTTTAAATTTAAATAATTGCATAATTACAATGTGAACAAATTAATACCTCTACAAAGATCCATTTAATCTTTGATGATTTTGAAGATCGGGACTTAGCTTCCCTTTTGCATCCACGATGAATTGTCAAAGCACTGAAATGCAAAAACAAACAAATTCGTTAAGGTATATATACAATTTTAATCATTACATATATGAGATAAATTTCAAATCATTTTTCTTACTCGTTAAAGATAGTCAGTCATAAGCATTTTCCGCTGTGTGAAGGATACATGCAATGGATCGATGTAGTAGATTGTGTCTTCAATGGGATTGATTGCTAACAATACCCAATGTCCCCTACAAAACAAGAATGAGTTAGCAAATCATAAACAAATAATTAATCACAATAAAATATAGTATCATTAACTAAATGACTCACACTACGTTCACAGGTGCCAGAAAAAGGGAACCACCATCTGCACTTGTTAGCTTAAGGCGATCAGCTTTATACTGTTTTTGCCCATATATATGTGGATATAAAGCTGTTCTATCTGGGCATAAGAATACAAACCTCCCGATGTTATTCGCGGGGATCAACATCTCTCGGTATAAGTACCTTGAATTAAACCATGTATAATAAGCGTTAATATTTAACTTTTGAAGAAGAATAAAAGAAGTTATATATAAATTAAAGTTTGATGTATTACTTGAGATATACGCTAATATCAGTCTGCGACATTTCATCACGAGTGATAACATCGTTGATTTTGTCTTTACCCACTGATAGCGTATGTTGATAACCCAGAATTTCTTCATCCAACTCCAATTCTATTACAACTCTCAAGCCTTTTTTTACCAGGATCCTCATGTAGGATATACAATCATATGAGCTTGCTGCTATTGGAGGCCGGGAGGACTGCTGCTTCTTAGGGGATGTAATGGACCCCTTTGTATGCTCCTTGTTAATTATTTGAGGTTGGGACTCCACAATCTTCTTGCCCTTGTCCTTGGATTTGGAATTTCAGGAGATAACCTACATACTGCAATACAATAGTTAGTGACCACCCAGTTTTAATAAATATATAATTATTAACATACCTGCACGAGGTTGATTGGCCATGCGACAAAGGTACCTATTGCATGATCCACTAAAATGACATCAGCATGCTCAATTGGTACAGGCAAATAGCGATCGAATATTGCTACCGAATATTTCCGTTGTCCTTAGCGACCGATTTCGCGACCGATATCAATATCTTTATGCATCACATAATGTATTTATTTGGTGACCGAATTTGCGACCGAAAAAATGGTCGCATGTAAATCGGTCGCTGAAGTAAATTTTGTCAGAGTCAAATCTGTTGAACTTTTTTAGCGATCGAATTTTATATCGGTCGCTAAGACGTGCTGAATGGATATTTAAGAGAGGCATATTTGCGACCGAATAGCGACCGTAAATTATCAGCTAACATACTTAGCGACCGAAATAAATATCGGTCGCTAAGACGCGCTAAATGGCTTCTATAGGATTGTGTTTAGTGACTGATTTAACGACCGATAGATTTTAATCCCTAAATCGCGTCAGACTCCTTCTCCTTCCTCACTTCTGCATCTCTGCCTCTTTGCCTCTCCTCCGTCCCTCTCTGCCTTCCTCCGGCCACCGTCTTTCTCTCCCCTTCCTCCGGTATGATCCTCTCTTCTCTTCCTTCTCTTCTGTCATCTTTCTCTTCCTCTCTTCTCTTCTCTTCTCATCTCTTCGCTTCTCCGTTGCAGAAACGGTGATCAGGCCACCGTCCCTTCCTCCGTTGCGTTCTTTCATTTCCCAGGTAACCATTTTATTGTCTCTGGATTCACCATTTAATCTTCCTCCCTCTAGTTGTTGTGGGGTAGTTGAGTTTTGAGTTTCACTGGATTCCCAATGCCTATATATATATATATATATGCTTAATGTTAAGGTTTCAACAATTTGAGTTTTGTTTCACTGTGATTTTTCCCTATGCCTATATATATATGTGAATGTGTGTTTGCAGTGTGTGAATGTGTTTGTAGTGTCTGAGGACTGAATTGGGTTGAGATTCATATATAGGGTTAGGGTATTGCTTTACAGAAAAGGTAATGAAGAGCTGAACTTTTTTACTCCCTACCAAACTGACTGAGAAAAATCATAGTCAAATTTCATTTAACATCAATTGTTTTAAAATCAATTCTATCAAAATATAAAACAAATCGACCCATATACTTTTGTTACAAATATTAATTTTCAGACTAATTAAGAAGGAAATTAAGAAGGTAAGAACAATAAATTTGGACAATTGGATCTTATTTAGATGATTAAATTAAAAGATAAATACTTGTGCTTTTATTTTTAAATTTCATTTGACAACTAAACAACTTTTACTATATGGTGGAGCACACAAATGAAATTTTAGCTAATATGAAAGTAGGGGCTCGCTGATAGTCTTAAACACAATTCAATTGCAAAGTTAAGTGTGTATTTGGTTTTCTATTGGGAAGGTCCAAACGGTCGTTGGGAACCTTCCCGACGGAGAAATCAAACACACCATAAGTTAAGCTTGTCTGAACCCCTTTATATCATTTTAGAAGGAAAATAAATGAATCGATTTTAAGTGGTTGAAACCAAATCTTTTAAATTCTGCCATTCTAAACTAAGAAGAAGTGGTTGAAATGATCAAAGTAAGAAGTTGGTTATGGCTCAAAGCTAGACTAGGGAATTCTTCTCTGTCTTTCTTTGAGTGGTTCTCTAATCCGATTTTATGTATGTCTTCTTACTGCTCTGCATTAAAAAAATCTGATGTATATGCTTGTTGTTGAGAATGAAGCCTTGGTCTATCTTTTTGGGTGCCTGTTGTTGAGAATCAAGCCTTGGTCTGCTGTTTTTGGTGTCCACGACCACAGTTTACATAGGATGTTACACTTTCTGGTTTTGTCCTACTGATGTTGCAGCTCCCTGTTGGTCTATCTTCTTGTGTTCTCTGTTTCAGCTTAGAGCATCAAGCAAGCAAAAAGTAGGTTCTGTTAGCCCATTTTATTCACTCTCTCCTATTGTGCTAATGAAGAAAAGAAACAAGCAGTGGATAACTTCTATTGTAGCTTTTCATAGTTACAAATTGCATTCAATTGCTATTTTTTGCTAATTGTTATGGTTGCAAATTAATTGTTTGATGAAGCAAATAGTATTTACAACATGGAAAAATCTCTTGATTGTTTGTTAGTGGAGAGCGGAGCTCAATAGGATGTGATCTTGTTCGAAAGGCAGGATGCTGTTTTTTGTGTGCTAATAATTTAGAAATTATACATGTGATTGACAATTATGCGTTGTTTGTTAGTTGAGAGCTGAGCTCAATAGGATGTGATCCTTTTCGAAAGGCAGGATGCTGGTTGTGTGCTGATAATTTAGAATTTATGCATGTGTGCAAATTATGTGTTGTTTGTTAGTGGAGAGCTGAGCTCAATAGGATGTGATCCTTTCCGAAAGGCAAGATGCTGGTTGTGTGCTGATAATTTAGAATTTATGCATGTGTGTGCAAATTATGTGTTGTTTGTTAGTGGAGAGCAGAGTTCAATAGGATGTGATCCTTTTCGAAAGGTAGGATGCTGGCTGTGTGCTGATAATTTAGAATTTATGCATGTGTGTGCAAATTATGTGTTGTTTGTTAGTGGAGAGCAGAGCTCAATAGGATGTGATCCTTTCCGAAAGGTAGGATGCTGGTTGTGTGATGATAATTTAGAAATTATGCATGTGTGCACATATTATGTGTTGTTTGTTAGTGGAGAGCAGAGCTTAATAGGATGTGATCTTTTCCGAAAGGCAGGATGCTGGTTGTGTGCTGATAATTTAGAATTTATGCATGTGTTTGCCAATTATGTGTTGTTTGTTAGTGGAGAGCTGAACTCAATAGGATGTGATTCCATTTTTTTTGCTTGATATGTAAGATAATGATTCTACTTTCTTATAGTTAATTATTTACAAAAGCCTTAGTTTCCCGTTTGAATTCCAATATTAATGAGTATGCTTACCTTCTTAAGGTACGAATGCTCATTGTATTGAATCTTGAATTGTCCAAGTGGGACAGTTTGGGGTAAAACCTTTTTCACACTCGTATAATAGTCATTTCCACGTTTAAATGTCTTATATACTTGATGAAATTTTGGTTTGATGCATCTCTTTTTGTTCTCCCGGTACATACTTGATCGTGGTAGATCTGACCCCGTTCAAGTCGTGTACTTGGAGACCGAAGGGAAATGCTGCCGAAATTTCATTAAGTATAAGGCATTTGGGCCTGGGAATAACTAGTATTAACCGAGTGTGGAAAAGGTTTTTTCTCGAATGGGATAGGTTCATACCTTGTCATAAGGAAGGAGATTGATGGAGATGTTGGAATAACCCATGATACATGCCTCTGTAGGTTGCTTGAGTTGGCAGCAATAGAGATTCCGGAAAATCGGATGTGGACGTATCGTAGGTTGGATCTTAATAAACGTCTTATGGAAGAGTTCAGAGTTGGAGTGGGTGAGTTTATAGAGTTTGTTATTAGTCAGGACAGATTTATAAGGCGGGGCGATGATAAGTTGAGGTGTCCTTGCTCCAGATGCAAGTGTAAAGCTTTTAAATACATGGATGAAGTGGTGGTCGATCTTTACGAGACAGGGTTCATGGCTGATTACTATTGGTGGAGCAACCATGGTAAGTCCTTGCTAGATTTTACACCTGCGGTTTTCGAAGGTTCATACTATGGAAGTGGTGAGCAGAGGGAAGAATTGAATCCTTACGAGCAGATGATCATGGATCATGCTGGACCCTCAGTTGGTCATGCAATAGAACAAGATGAGGGAATAGGCTCCCAATACACAGACGAGGATCCGAATGTCGAAACTCAGAGATTCTTTGAGATCCTGGGTGCTGCAAAAGCTCCATTGTGGGAAAGATGTCGGAAGCACTCAGAATTGTTGGCTTCTTTGGCAGCTTTGAGCATCAAATCTGATTATAATATGCCAGAAGGTTGTTTTAATCGAATCGCTGCAAGATGATGCCAGAGGACAATCGGTTTCCTATCAATTTTTATCAGGCTAAAAAGTCTGTGGAGAATTTGGGCCTTGGTTGTTTGAAAATTGATTGTTGCTTGAATGGATGTATGTTGTACTACAAGGATAATTCGGCGGATAGCATAACACAAGGCAACTTTTGTGGAGCGGATCGGTACAAGACAACCACTAGAAGGGGAGTTGAGAAGAAGGCTTCTTTTAAAAAAATGTGGTACTTTCTGCCCGTCCCAAGACTTAAAAGATTGTACTCTTCAATGGCCACTGCATCTCACATGAGGTGGCACAGTGAGAATCAGAGGGAGCAAGATGTCTTGTGTCATCCATCGGATGGAGAAGCTTGGAAGTATTTTGATAGGGTGCATCTAACGTTTTCAAAGGACCCTCGGAACGTCCGATTGGGGTTATGTACGGATGGATTTAATCCTTTTGATCAATCTGGAAAACCTTATTCTTGTTGGCCGGTTATCCTAACTCCGTACAATCTTTCCCCTGGGATGTGCATGAAGCGGGAGTTTATGTTCCTAACAGTCATAATACCGGGTCCGTCTAATCCAAAAGGGAAGATTGATGTGTACTTGCAGCCGCTCATAGATGAGTTAACAACATTGTGGAATGATGGCGTGTTAACTTACGATGTATCATTGAGGCAAAATTTCATGATGATGGCAGCTTTGATGTGGACAATCAATGACTTTCCAGCCTATGGGATGATGTCGGGTTGGATGACAGCGGGGAAGCTAGGTTGCCCAATATGTATGGATCGATCAAAAGCATTCACACTTAAAAATAGTCGAAAGACCTCATATTTTGATTGTCACCGCCAATTCCTTCCACTAGATCATCCTTATAGGAAGAATAAAAAAGCATTCAAGAAACGTGTCGCGGAGACTACACCCCCTCCACCGCGTTTGTCTGGTCCCAATGTATGGCAGAGAGTAGAGTCCTTACCGCTCATTCATGAATCGCAAGGAGAACATATTCCCGATTATGATGTTAAGCATAATTAGACCAAACAAAGTATATTTTGGAGGTTGCCATATTGGAGAACGCACCTTCTCCGTCATAACATCGATGTCATGCATACTGAGAGAAATGTGTTTATGAATGTGTTTGACACTGTCATGGACATCAAGGGGAGGACAAAGGATACAAATAAAGCCCGATTGGATTTAGCTGAAATATGTAATCGGTAGGAGCTTGAGTTGAAAGACCGTGGTGGTGGCAGACTTATGAAACCGAAGGCAAGTTATACATTAAGCAAACCCCAAAGAGTAGCTGTCTGTAAGTGGGTTAAAGAACTCAAGTTGCCTGATGGGTATGCTTCCAATTTGGGTAGATGTGTCGACATTAGGGAGGCAAAGTTACATGGAATGAAGAGCCATGATTGTCATGTATTCACGCAACGGTTGCTTCCCATTGCGTTCGACTCATTACTGAAACCAATTTGGAACCCACTTGTTGAGCTGAGCCATTTTTTTAGGGAGCTGACTTCGACAACACTATATGTGGAACAATTAAGGGTTATGGAAGAGAATATACCTGTATTGTTATGTAAGTTGGAACAAATCTTTCCCCCAAGCTTCTTCGATTCAATGGAACATATTCCAATTCACCTGCCTTATGAAGCAAGAGTTGGCGGTCCTGTCCAATATCGCTGGATGTATCCCTTTGAGAGGTATACAACCTCAAATGTTTTTATTATAATTGTAGGTCCATGTCGTCCTCTTTTTATATGTTTTAATTGTATGTATACCATTTAATAAGGCTTTTGCACTCCTTGGAACACAAAGTCAAGAACAAGGCCCGTGTAGAAGGTTCCATTTGTGAAGCCTACTTAGTGGAGGAGACATCTACCTTTGCCTCTTATTACTATCCGGATGAAATTGACATGAGAAGGACTAGAATGCCACGTAATGTTGATTCAGGTGAAGGTTGTTCGTCTAGTCCTCCTATATCAATATTCAATTATCCAGGCAAATTTAGTGGCAAATCCAAAGGATATTTCTTGGACCAACGTGACATTAATGCTGCTCATTTGTACATTCTTCAAAATTGTGAAGAGGTTTCGCCATATTTAGAGTAAGTGTGTACATTGTGTTTTATTAATTATGTTGTCATTTAGTTTCATTAATCGCCTAGTTTTGAACCTCCACGTGTAGTATATATGCCAATTTTCTAAGGGAGATCCAACATGACATTTTGGAAGCTCAGATTGATCGGGAAATTACTTCTCACTTTCCTGTGTGGTTCAAACAATATGTAAGTTCGAGTGTCTTGAGTTATTACACAACTTTTTCTTCTATTAGTATGATTTATACGCTCAATTTTTAAAATTTGTAGGTTCTAGATCCAATAAATAATGCTCAAAATCCCTTGTTGACTAATTTGGCATGGGGGCCTAAAAGATCGGTTACATCATGGAATTGTTACATTGTAAATGGATATAAATTTCACAAAAACAATGGAGTGAAGGAATGCAGTCATGTAATTATGGTGTTTGTGTACGAGGCACTGATGATCAATTAGAGGACGATTTTTATGGGATTCTAACTGACATTATTGAAATTGAGTATACCGGTTTCCCCATGATGAAGTTAGTTCTCTTCAAGTGTGATTGGTTTGATAATACTCTTAACGTAGGGGCAAAAATAGATAAAAAATATGGCATTGTTGAAGTTAAGCAATCTCGTAGATATAATAAAGCGTATGATCCATTCATATTTGCACAACAAGCAGAGCAGGTTTATTACACGCCATATCCCGAGGGACATCAAGGCTGGTTGGGTGTCATCAAGATAAAGGCTCGCAGTACAATTATTGATAACATAATCAATCAACATGAGAAAGATGTTCCTTACCAAGATGATGAGTTTGTGAGGCCCCACGTATCACTAGATATTAAGCCAGATATCATTGATAATTCTCTCGCGGACATTGCTGGCGGTGGGGAAGAAGTTGATAGAGAGTTAATGAACCAGTCTGACTTGGAAGAATGTAGCGAAGACACATTTCAATCAAGTCAAAGTGAGAGTGAGAATGAGAGTGATTTCAGTGATACAAATACAATTTAGGTAACTCATGTATTATTCATTTGTTATGTTTATTCGTTTTTGTTATAGTTAATCAATTAGTTAGTATTATGATGTTACATATCCTTTTTTTAGCACAGATGGCAGATTCGTCCAGAGGCAGAGGCCAGCGTGGTGGCAGAGTCCCTGTCAGAGGTAGTGGCAGAGGTCGTTCTGGGACAGATTCTCCCACCACCGACCGGCCGGCTTCTGACAAAGTCACTCCTGGCAGTACATTTGCAGTTGGGCCCACGGGTGATGCATCGGCACCAGCTACACCAGCCTCGGATGTCAGGATGTTGATTGGACCGTCATCATCAGTGGCGCCACATGAGAGCCAGGATTCGACTGACCGGAGGACGCTTCTTGTCCCTAGGGGCAAGAATGAGTAAGTTAATTTAATTTTATTATATATAAATGTGATTAATTTAATTTAAGGTCATATTTAAAACATTGTTTAATTAATTTTCCCGTAGCTTTATACCTGCGAAGGGCTATTTCGACACCATTTCCAAGATCCTCAAACAAAAATTTGATGCTGCATGGCCTAGTTGGAAGGCCATCCCTCAGGACGTTAGGGACATGTTCTTTCGAGAGTTTAAGGTAATAATTTATTAAAATATTTAATTACATTTACTTTAGGTTTAATGCTTTATTCTTAAGCTTGATTAATAAGTGTTTCTTGCAGAAATCTTATAGGTGGGCTCCACATATTGAGGACACCGTCAGGACCAGTTTTGAGCATAAAGGTTCTTTAGCTATGAAAAACACAATGAATAAACTCAGAACCGGTCAGGATAAGGGTAACTGGATGGATCCGGTGATCAGGGAGGGCCCGGAACAACATTGGGCCACTCCGAAGTGCCCGACGTAATCGAGCTGTTGATGGAGGGGCATCTGCCTACACCGACGGCTCTAAATCGGCCGCCACCCACTTCGATGAGTTGGTAAGTTTAAATGATATTTTAGGGCAGTACTTAGTTTCTTTTTATTGCACATATTATGAATTTAAAAAATATCTAAATATATGCAGGCTGCAGAGTTACAGCGACCCCGATCGCTATAGAGTTAGTGGAAAAGACCAAAAAGTAAAAGTCGGGGGAATGGGTCAATGATAAGGCTCGAAACTATGCAGTATGTAAAAAACAAACTTAATTAAAAATTTGTGATTTATTATTACTTGTTAATATTATAATTGTAATTAATGATCTTCTACTATACTTCGCAGGACACATATAATCATAGGCGGGATGAGGTCATATCACGTGCCTTACAAGATGAGGTTTTATCTGGTGAGGGCCCCCGATCTCTGATCTCCATCGACGACAATGCCATATATTTGGAGGTCATCGGAGGTAGGAACAAGAAGGGGCACGTGTATGGCCTCGGCCACTTGGGCGACGAGTTTATTGCCTCATCATCTGGCACGCCTACTTCGTCTTGCGCAGGTATCGTCCCTTCAGAGCAGTTCGAGAAGATGCAGGACACCATTACACAGCTTAACACTGAGCTCAGGGAGAAGACTAAGAGGGAACGATTGATGGCGAAGCAGATTACTCAGCTGACGCAGACGACAGTGGAGGAGGGTCAGCATCTACGGATGGTGATGGAGCATATGAGGATCCAGCCTCCTGTTGTGCCACCCCCTCATCCAGTTTTGCCTTCTCCTTCTCCAGAGGACGCTGCCGCCGATGATGATGAGAATGACTTTCCGCCTCCGCCTCCATTTTGATTTTTGATACATTTTTGTTTGCTACATTTTTGTTTTATTTAAATTATGGATGAGTTTTGTTTACATT
This sequence comes from Ammopiptanthus mongolicus, assembly GCA_039655645.1. Taxonomy (NCBI): domain Eukaryota; kingdom Viridiplantae; phylum Streptophyta; class Magnoliopsida; order Fabales; family Fabaceae; genus Ammopiptanthus; species Ammopiptanthus mongolicus. Next base: position 77,993,518 of record CM077345.1, read on the forward strand.
AGGTTTGACTTTATAGATGACTTCTCCCCTTCTCTATATTAAAGTTTTGTTTAATACATTTATAGCATTACTTAATATATTTAATATTTTAAATGTTTTTTCAATTCTAATCAATAACAATAATTTGAAAAGAATCCAATTGATTCTTATGTATTATCATAATAATGAATTAAAAAGAATTTATTAAAAAAAAAATTTAAAAAAAGGAAAATTACAGCGACCGAATTAGCCACCGATATATCGGTCGCCGCCTTTTAAAAAAATCAACTCCCAATTTAGCGACCGAAATATCGGTCGCTGGTAATATAAATAGTCGCAGGTTAGCGACCGATTTAGCAACCAAATATTAAGTCGCTAATTTCGGTTATCTGACATAATGCGACCAAAAGCATAGCGACCAAAATATTAAGTATTGCTACGGATAATTCGGTCTCTAATAGCGACCGAATTAAAATTCGGTCGCGGGAACCTTAACGACCATGTCTTTCGCCACGACTACTATTCAATCGCAAATTCGGTCACTAATTAAATTAGCGATCGAATTTTGATGTATAGCGACCGAATTCTACGGTCGCGATTTTACCATTTTTTTGTAGTGGGTGCATGACCCTCCAGTGCAACTTCAATCTTCACTTTCACATGACCAGGAGTTAATGGTAGATTATGCAATGTGACACCCTCCTCATTAAAGACTATCGCCTTAGCGACAATGCAATGAGTTGGGTGCCGTAGATACAAGTTGCACAGATTTATGCCCTAAACCAATAATAAATGAAATATTAATTAGTATGAATTAAACTATCAATGCAATACATAATATTAAAAACATATCATTGATAAGTATTATCTTGGGAAGGGGTATATGCAGTGGCACAACAGTGCAACTATCTCTGACACTGTGTGGGGTAGGGGTAGGAAGATCATCAGCTGGCTTATAATCAGCATGTCCCTGCTTATCCTGCTTGTTAGCCTTTAACTCCTCTACTTCACGAGTTAGCTTGGCTAGCCTCCTTTGCGTCTCCAATTGAGTCAACATATCTTGATGTTTTGCGTGTTGTTGTGCCCTAAAAACAATCCTCTGGGACACGTCAAACCCCAGACCCCTTAGGCGACCGAGGTATTCTTCAAGATTCAATGCTCGTGCAAGAATGTCTTGACGGCTAACACAGTCTGATATCTCCCTCTGTGATGATGACTCTGATAAGGACACCTGTGACACAAATATTAACGAACAAATTAAGATGTTAAACATAATTATAATAAGAAATGTACAAATGAACTAAGTTAATTAATGAGGGCGTATACTTACAATTCTGTCAGCCACTTCCTTAGTGGTGGGGTGCAAAATCTGGCTATTATGGCCCATGCGAGCTGCCATCCATAAAGTATCCCGCTCAACTGCCTCGGTGGTAGGATCCCCTCCTGCCCTTTTCAGCTGTACATTTGAACAGACAAATTAAATAAAATTCATCAATGTTAAGGAAGAAATCATAAGTTGGTTAATCAACAAGTTATAAGGATATATTATACTTACAATTTGTTCCTCGAGGCCATCATAACCCGTAGGCCCTACCAAGTAAGGGTACGAAGGGTTTGACGCTCTAATCCGATTTGCTTTACTTGTTTTCTACATAGACACGGAAGTATATGTCAATGCATGGTTTAATATATATAAATTAAGTTAACAAACAGGGTTATATTATAAATACCTTAAATGCCTCGTTTTCTGTGCGTGTCGTTACAAAAGATCTCCAGTCGTCCACTTTTATCACGTCTGCGTACTTTGCTGGAGGCTCATGTTTGATATTCCCATCCTCATCTTTTACATACTTGTTCGTCAACTTTGTTCTGAATGTCCGGTGACATCTTCCGGCAATCTGGAGTACCATTTTCCTCCGAGACTCACCAATGTCAAAAATAGTCTGCAGAAACGATAATGATGTAAGTTTAAAAGTATACATGTTAATTAAGAGACTAATGTTAATTAATTATTACTTATTTACCTGTATATCGCGCCAGATGTGTGATTGGGCCTTGTTCAATGTTTTATCCTTCCACGTCTTGCATGTAATTGGGACCGTTTACCGGACTACGGCCCCAATATAACTCTTTAGCCCCTTCCCATTGTCACCAATGGGTTTGCCTTTTGTATTCCAGGCAACCTGATAAAATGAAACACTTGCATTAATAAAATAATGAAACACTTAATTAATAATGATCTTATATATATATATATATATATATATATATATATATATATATATATATATATATATATATATATATATATATATATATATCTGTAATCTCACGCCTCTACTCCTCTGAAGGATTTGATTCTTCTTGAACGTCAGTCCACGATGCCTTATTTGTGTTTCGGGCGCCTCTAGGCTAGAATCCGAACTACCATCATGATCACTGGATGAAGTCATGATCTGCAACACAAGTAAAAACGTCAGATCACAATATAAATTAGAAAAACATGTTTAAGTAAGTTTAATTGATGAAGAAATTAAAAACAAACAAAATCGTGATGGTACATGTTTAAGTAAAAACGATTAATATAAATTTAAATTAATGAAGAAATTAAGAAAACAAAATCTGCTTACATGTTTAAGTAAATCTTTTCTTCTTCCTTGTTGGATTTAGAATTGTGTGTCCCTTATTGGTACGAAACAATGGATTGACACAAAGACCCTTGTCATGATCATTTCTAATGTACAAACCCTCCTCTATAGTTGGATTGGACTGAAGTGATTGCGATGTCCCAAAGAAAGGATCATCCTCAATATTAGCATCTTCATGTGCTTGATCATCAATCCCATTAACAATCGTTTTGTTAGTTAATAGAACGATGGACCACTTCGTATCAGCTACATCGATGACATAGTACACTTGTTGAGCCTGTTATTGTAAAGTAAAGGTCTCATCTTTATACCCCACCTTATTGAAATCCACATGCAAGAACCCCATCTCATCCATCTATACACCGTTATTATCGTCAACCGACTTACATTGGAACACAGGCACCCGAAACATCGTGTAATTCAACTTCCATATAAGTTCAATTACCCCGAAATATGACATATTCGCGTATATGGGGTTTCTGTCTTTGGCACTTGAGATATGCATGGCTTGAGCTACAAGAGTTACCCCACTATTTTGCATTTTACTCTGATCATCTTGTTTTTTTGTATAAAATGTGAACCCGTTCATTAGATAACCAATGTAAGAGAAGACATGTATTGTTGGACCTCTCGCTAAGCATCTCAACCTTTCTGAAATTGATGTAGGATTTACAGGAAACTCTACATTAATGTGTTCTTTTAGCCATAGTATGAAACACCGATTGTGTTCTCTTGTCAACCAATTCTGACTCTTATTGGGATACAAATCCTGAATTATGTGCTTGTGTTTTTCAACATATGACTCTACCTCATCGGCATTGTGCAGAACATACAAGAGTGCTTGCTCTCATTCTGTCTGCTATATAGTCACTAGTTCAGTTCCAGTAATACCTTGAGCCATCGTTCTCCTTGTGTGACGAGACTTTGTTAACCCTATGGACTCAAAATCAATGAGGTATTCGGTACAAAACTCAACAGCTTCTTCGACTATGTAACGTTCAACAATACAACCCTCTGGTCGTGATTGGTTTTTCACATACCCTTTCAATATCTTCATGTAACACTTAAAAGGGTACATCCATCTCATATAAGCAGGCCCACACAATTGTGTCTCTCTGACTAGGTGAACGGTTAAATGAACCATTAAATCAAAGAATGAAGGCGAGAAATACATTTCAAGTTCACACAAAGTCACAAAAATCTCTTTCTGCAATGCCGGTAACTTCCCAGGGTCAATCACCTTACGGCAAGTTGCCTTGATAAAGAAACAGAGTTTAGTCAAGGTCTCCCGCACTTTGTTAAGCAAAATTGATCGTATACCGATAGGTAGCAAATTCTCAGTGAGGATATGGTAGTCATGGGACTTTAGACCTTTAACTGCAGATCTTTCATATCCACGAGGTTCCTAATGTTTGAAGAGTACCCCTCTGGAACGTTAACTCCATGAAGAAAATTACAAAGAGCAATTTTCTCTTTTCTAGCTAGAGTATGAGCGGCTGGAGGTAGATATGTACGTTTCCCCTTCTTTACTGGTCCCAACTCTTGTCTCAATCCCATACTAACCAAGTCCAGCCTTGCATTGATGCCATCTTTAGTCTTGCCTGACACATTAAGTAAGGTACCAATGACACTATCAAAGACATTTTTTCAACATGCATCACATTAATGAAATGTCTTACGTATAAGGATTTTCAATATGACAGCTCAAAGATGATCGACCTTTTCTTCCACCTTCTTGTGGCAAGCTATCGTGTAAAAGGTTTCCCAAATTCAATGTTCAAATCTTGCACCTTTTCAAACATTTGCGCACCCGTCAACGGAGAAGGACTTCTACGGTTTTCTGTATTCCCATTGAATGCCTTTCGTCAAAACCGATAATGATGATCTGATTGCAAAAATCTACGATGCCTGAGGAAGACATTCTTCTTACCATGTTCCAATCGTATCTAATCTATAACATCTTCATAAATAGGACATGCACACTGACCTTTGGTACTGTATCCTGACAGATTACCGTATGCCGGAAAGTCATTAATTGTGTCGAATATCATATCTCTCAAGGTGAAACTTTCTTTTTTATACCCATCGTACACCTTTACACCCCTCTCCCACATTTGCTTCAAGTCTTCAATTAAAGGAGCCAAATATATGTCAATATCATTTCCTGGTTGTTTGGCCCTAGAAATTAACAAATACAGCATCATATATATTCACGTTTCATGCATACCCATAAGGGTAGGTTGTAGATCACCAAAATCACAGGCCATGAACTGTGAGAGCTACTCTGAATACCATGCGGGTTAAATCCGTCAGTGGACAATGCAAGCCTTAGGTTTCTTGGTTCTTGTCAGAAATGAGAATAATCATGATCAATTCTTTTCCATTGAGGAGAATCTTCTGGGTCCCGTAACTTGCCATCTCTAATCCTTTCGTCCTCATGCCATGTCAAGTGCTTTGCATCTTCTGAGCTACTGCGCCTAAATCTGGGATTATGGGAAAATACCACAGAACCTTCTCTAGAGCTGATTCTTTCTTCTTATACGGTGAGACATTACACTTAGGACACATCTGTAAATTTGCATAATCCTTCCGAAATAAAATGCAATCGTTAGGACAAGCGTGCATCCTCTCATAGCTCATGCCAATAGAGCGTAACATTTTTTTAGCCTCAAATGTCCTACTAGGAAGCACATTATCCTCAGGCAACATATCTTTCAATAATGCGAGTAATTTCGTAAAGCTCTTATCTATCCATTCATTGCCCGATTTCAATTTATACAACCTTAACATCGCCGGCAATCTTGTGAATTTAGTACAACCCCCATACACCAATTTCTCTGCATCACTTATCAATTTCTTAAACATTTTAGGACAATCACGAAGATCTTCTTCAACCGTGTGTGTCATCTCTTCAAAACGGTCGCCTTCATATGTATCTGTACCGGTATCATCCGCCGCATATCTTTCACTAATATTCCCCATATCAGTAGATTCAACTCTTGTCTCACCATGCTTTGTCCAACAAGTATAACTTTGATCAATTCCATAGCATACTAAATGTCTTTCCAACTGAGCTACACTAACTCATCTTGTATAACAACAACTTAAACAGGGACATATGATTCTACTAGAGTCTTCGGCATGCCGAACCGCAAATCTAATAAAATCTTGCACTCCGTCTCTATATTCATTTGACAAACGACTGGCAGACATCCACTTCCGATCCATATTTTCCCGATCTACGACAATTATTTTGAGCTTAGAGAGGTTGACGTCTACCTTTGATGAGAACTACATGAATGCATGACGCACACCTACTTCATACTACAGGGTGAGGGTCCTATCCTGTCCAAGATTGTAAAGTCGGCATTATATTATTGTTTGTTCTAATTACTTCTTGGTCTAAGAAAATTTCTGCAGCATTTCCGCTTAATTCTCTAAGCAAACAACTTAATTCCAGTGATATTATGACCTAAATTAAGTGTATGTGAACCCAAAGAACAATGAGAAAATGCAAACCAATGAAATTTTCTTAGATCAAAAGTAATATTTAAGACATACAATAATATGTATTGAATGCGAAGTTTACAATCTTAGACTGCCCGCTTTGGACAATTCAAGAACAAGTTGTCTATTGTGCCATGGCACAATATACAAATCGTTCTTGAACAGGAAACTAAGCTTAATGTATGTGCATACCAATAAAAAAATAAACATGACAACTACTATAAAACATAGGGGAATAATCTATATCTGTACCAGAGTGAAGCCGAGCAGCCTGAATAGCAGAGAGGTAATGGACAGAAGTGCCTGAGAGAATCCAAAATCCAAGTTTGCTCAAATGAAGCAAAAACCAACAATAGAACTAAAACTGAAATCAAGCAGAGGTTGGAAGTTCAACTAGTGCACACCAAGAAGTAATCAAAATATAAATTCCCAGATACACAAAAAAAACATGTATTCAAAGATTCTAGTCCCCTTTGCATACAAAGTCAGTAAAACACCAGAAGAACAACGGAGTAGTACAGAGCACTACTCTCCAATGACACTGCTTAGAAGATTCATATGGAATCATTAAAGCATCATACTCAAAATCAACCAAACTGCCACCACTTAGCAAAAGGATAGTTCTTTTATTTTTATTTTTAACTATGATCGGAAAATTAGTAATTACATATGGTTTTTCTTTCTCTTAGGTATGGGGTAGAGAGCACAACTAAAGAACTCTCCCACAGACAAGCTACATCTAAAAGCCTAGACAAGACCAATTAATTGAGAAGCAATTGCATGAATAGTTAATTCTTATTTTACTAACCAGCAAAACAAAAAAATTCATATCTTCACATGATAACTGCAAGTCTGCAACTGTTTTCATTCCCCATTATAATCATACAACTTCTACTAATTTAAAACAAAGCATATAGGGTCGCTGCAAATTATCCTCATTACTATAAAAAATACAACAAATCACCCCTTAAACAATATTCACATGTATATGGGTTCACTACAAATCAAATCCATTTTAGAGAAGACATTCAATATTCATTCTCACATCACAAATAGAAAATGCTAAAATAAAAACTAGAACTTAAAAAGGTAAGAAGGAGGAACATAAAACCAGTTTCTTACCACAGTGGAGTAGAATATCAGAGCATGGGCGTAGAAGGTAAGCTATTCTATTCTGGTTGTCTGATAGTGGCGAGGTGGTGGTGGTGGTGTTCGCGTCGTGGGAGAGGAAGCGAGACTTGAGACGACCCGCCGTCCCATCAGTAAAACCTAAGATATTAACTAATCTTAATCGCATAATAAACGTTAGCGCACCTTACTAAAACGAAGCGAAGCGGGAAATTTAGCGCGGAAGCAAAACAATAAACAGCACGCTACGCTTCAGAGTACACAGCTTCAAATATAAAGAAATATATCACATACAGCATTGCCCCATCAGTAGGGCTATAGTAATAAAGTACTACATAGTATATATCAGTACAGACTGAAATCAAAATACATAAATAAGCCAAGAGACAGCTCTCCGGCTAGCCACGATCATTGCCCAACCTCTCGAGGCTAGGGTCCGTGGCACGTCCTCCAGCGTCAGGCTCGTAAGGAATGCCGTCTAGCTCTTCAGCAACTGGTTCCTCCTCGGGGTCTTCCCATAAAATAAGAGCAACACATACAGAAAAATAGTGGGAGATAAGAAACATATATCATCAATATGGGAGAGGGGCATCAGTACAGCATATATATATACATCACACAACACAGATAACATATATAGCACAACCTCATCCATCTCTTAAGTCCCCAATCACAATCATCTCAAACATCGTTCTCTCGAATAAGCCTATAGGAGGGATACTAGTCCCCATGTATATGCTGTCTTCCCTATATGCATGTCGGCCGATACATCACGTCCCCAATTGGACATCCCCGTCGGGATTACATCACATCACATCACATCATATCCCGCCTCGGGATTTTATGTAACGTCCCCAGTTGGACATCCCCCTTTGGGACCAAATGCTGTGATATGAAATGTTATGAAAATGCAACAAACATCCATCGCAGGTTGATATCGGAACCTCACGCCTAAACACTCGTCCACGACCACGACACATCGCATCACATCAACATCAACATCACATCATCATCAGCATCAGCATCACGACGCCTTGCGTCTACGAGCCACAGCTCCACGGTCGGGACCACAATGATATCAACCCGAACAACATCAATGCTCACCATACTCTCATCAACACTCAACCAACCAATCACAATAAACATCACAACAGAAGATCTTTCCAGTACAGTTATCATCATAAATTCAGGCAATAATTCATCAAACAGACAGTTTACCAAAACAAAATCAACAGGTAATCACTTAAATAATTCAATACAATCAACCTCAATCAGTCTCATCATTCATAATATCAACTTAGCGGTGATAGCCCAAAAGTACCTACACCTAGGGTCTAGGCACTTTATTCAGGGCTCAACCTCTAGTAGGGTTTTAGGGTTCCCCTACACAGATATATATACTCTATACTAAACTTGCCTTCCCGACGATATTAGTTCTTTCTCCCCACCTTAGTGATTTCCTCGTGCAGCTCCGTCTACGACTCCGCAGCTGTCAGTAGGGTACGCTATCGGATGTTCGAATCCTGTCCGAGTCTATACAACAAAACACAACCAGAAACTAAAATAAGGAAACCATAATCTATCTAATCTCTAGGATTAGCTACTGCCCTTAATTAATAAAATAGGCTAGGGATATTGAAATTCTACCAACTCTTGGATCAATGATCCTTAAGCATACCTAATGCATAATCAATGATCAATTATCAAAGATTTGAACCAAAACCCCTTAAACTCACAAGGTAGGGTTTCGGCCATCACCATGAAAAATAGGTGGGAGTTTGATTTGGCCTCCTAATCACTTGGATTACATGATTAAGGGATGCAACATGTGGAATCAAGAACAAAGAACAAAAACCTATTTTCCCCCAAAAACCCATACATTCGGCCCTTAAAAGATAAATAGGCTAGAGATTTTATTTCATCACAAGCTCTTGAATTATGATATTAGGGGATGATACTAGCTCATAGGAATTGGTTTGGTCTCAAATGATTTTTCTACAATTTTCTAGAGATTTTTGAAGTTTAGATCTAGAAATTGAGATTCATGAAAATAAATGGAGAAAATAAAGATTGAGAGCTCAAGGATGAAATCTATACCTTCTAGGTGATAGAGGAGGATGAGAGGATCAACTCTGCTTCACAAACTTGCTTGAAAATCCTTGTGGAAGCTTGAGAAAAATGGAGGTGAAAATGGAGGAAGAAAAGAGAAATGGAGGAGAAGAAGAAAGAAGGAAGAAGAAGAAGAAGATGAAGGTGAGAGAGGAGAGAGAGAGAGAGAGAGAGAGAGCTCGAAAATAAGAGAGAGAAAGTGAGGGTGATCATGAAAATTTAGATATTTTCTTAAGTTTTCTTAGGAGTTAAGAAAGGTAAAAAGGGTAAAAAGGTAATTAGAAAAATAAACAAGGGCAATTTGGTCATTTCACGTCCCGACATTTTGAAAATCCTCATGACACTTTTAGGAGTCCCCAAATGATTTACCATAGCTCTGGTATGAAAATCATTGGCTCAAGGTTCTCGAAAAATCCTAAGACAACTCGAATCGTCTAACCGATCGATTTTCTGCCTGAATAGAAAAATATTATTTTCATTTTCGAACGTCAGGACGAACTTTTTCTAAAATATAGGAAACGTGATTCTAAGACTAACTGTCTCGTTCACGGGTCCAAATTAGGTCTCGATAGCAGTAAAGCACTACTGTCAAGCAAAAACGCAGACCGGGCTCCGTCTGAGTTTTCGACCCAAAACTTAACCATAGCTTCCTATGATAGCGTAGAGCGTGACTATGGCCTCGGAATAATTTATTAAAGTTTTTAGACCCTCAAATAAAATACAGTTACTTAATTACTGATTAATTAAAGATTAAGAAAATCGGGGTGTTACAAGACTGAAAGTGGGAGAGGACCAAAATGGTGGTGGCATTCGCGGCAGTGGTGGCGTTCGCGTAAGTGTAAAAATGGTGGTGGCCAGAGAACCAAAATGGTGGTGTTGGTGTTCGCGGAGGAGGGGTTAGGGGAAGGTTCGAGACCGAGAGTGAGAGTGAAAGACTGAGACTGAAAGGAGCGAAACGTGAGGAGGGAAAGTACATGTAACTGAAAAATTAAAAATATAAGAAAAATTGAGTAGATAGCACTTCCTCGAGGAATCGCTATCTAAAGTTAACCTATAATAGCGCTTCCTCAAGGAAGCGCTATCTGAAGTCCTCCGTCTCTTTTTTAATAGCATTTCACTTATAAACGCTATTAAAGGTGCGCCACTTAATGTATAATTTGGCATAGTATACATACAATTCTCTAGGTATATGAATATCATTACCAAGACTTGCATTAATTCTTAGATACTTGATTGTATCTATTAAGCACATTACTCAACATACTCCCCCTTAATGTTCTGTTCTTGAACTCCAAGAGCTTCTCTTAATTTCTGGAACATGTCTCTAGGAAGAGCCTTTGTGAACATATCAGCAACTTGATCATTGGACTTGCAAAACTTTAGCTGCACCTCGTCTTCTTCAATTGCTTCTCGAATAAAATGATGTTTAATGGCTATGTGCTTTGTTCTTCCATGAAAGACTGGATTCTTGGTCATAGCAATGGCTGACTTGTTATCACAATGGATAGTCATAACTTCTTGTTTTTCACCAAAGTCTTCAAGTATCCTATTCAGTCATATTAATTGTTGGGTTGCTAAGCCAACTGAAATATATTCAGCTTCTGTGGAAGATTGAGCAATAGATTGCTGCTTCTTTGAGCACCACGAAAATGCACTGATCTAAGTGAAAAAACATAACCAGAAGTGCTTTTAATATCATCCATACAACCTGCCCAATCACTATCACAAAAGCCAATTAACTTTGCTTCAACCTTACTGTCATATTTGATTCCATAGTTCAAAGTGCCTTGAATGTATCTTAGCACCCTTTTAGCTGCACCTAGATGAAGGTGACTTGGATTATTCATGAATTGAGAGAGTAAGCTTGCTGCAAACATGATATTTGGTCTTGTGCTAGTGAGGTAAAATAAATTACCAATTAAGCTTCTGTAGTTACTAGCATCAATCTTCCTTCCTCCATCTTCTATCTTCAATTTTTCATTCACCACTAATGGTGTATCAGTTGGATTGCAGCCAAACATCCCAAACTTCTTTAATATTTTCTCAACATATTTCTTTTGACAAATAAAGACTCCATCACTTGCTTGGTAAATTTCTATTCCAAGAAATGGTGCAACAAGCACAAATCGTTCATCTCATATCTCCTCATCATTTCCTTTCTAAAATCTTCAATAATCTTTAAATTATTTCCGGTAAAGATCAAATCATCCACATAAAGTGCAATAATCAGGATATCAACCACACCTTTTCTTTTAACATACAAAGTAGGCTCACTTTGACTTTTCTCAAATCCTTTCTCCATGAAATAGCTATCAATGTTGCTATACCACGCTCTTGGTGCTTGTTTCAGCCCATAAAGAGCTTTCTTCAATCTATAAACCTCTTCTTCTTGGCCTTATTTCATAAAGCCTTGAGGTTGCTCAACATAGACCTCAACTTCCAATTCACCATTCAAGAATGCCGACTTTACATCCAGTTGATACAACGTCCATCCTTTTTGAGTTGCAAAGGAGATTAATGCTCTAATGGTGTCTAGTCGTGCCACGTGAGCAAATGTCTCTTCATAGTCAACACCGGGTTGTTGTGAGTAGCCTTTTGCAACGAGTCTTGCTTTATTCTTCTGGATCGAACCATCAGGATTATGCTTCACTTTGTACACCCATTTCACGCCAATAGCTTCTTTGTCATTTGGCTTCTCAACTAGCTCCCATGTCTTGTTCTTTTCAATCACATCTATTTCCTCTTGCATTGCCTTCCTCCAAGCATCTTCCTTAATAGCTTCTTCAAAGTTTTCTGGCTCCACCACACAATAATTGCACCTAGCATAAAAATCACTCAAACTCCTCATTTTTAGTGGAGTAGAGCTTGGGGATGATGAGCTAGAGCTTGGTGTAGATGGATCTTGTTGCTCATTCACAGACGGAGCTGGATCTTGCTCTAAAATTACTGCAGGAACATGTTTCTCCTCCGCCTTCTCTTCTTGCCAATTCCAACAAGCCTTCTCACCAAATACCACATCGCGACTAATGATCACTTTCTTGGTCTTCAAGTTGTAAAGTCTATAGCCCTTTGACATGGAGCTATAGCCAATAAAGATGCATCTCTGACTTGCTTCTTCGAGCTTTGTCCTCTTTTCCTTGGGAACTTGAGCATAGCAGACACACCCAAAAACTTTAAGGTGGTTCACTGAAGGTTTTCTTCCACTCCATGCTTCAAATGGCGTCTTATTCCATACAATTCTTGTTGGGCATCTATTAAGCAGGTACACAACTGTATTAACAGTCTCAGACCAAAATTCTTAAAGCATCCCTTTCTCGAACAACCTGGACTTAGCCATCTCGATCACAGTTTGATTCTTCGATCCTCTCGGATATGCCATTTTATTGAGGTGTATAGCCAACAGTAAGTTGGCTCTCCACGGCTTCTTCTTGACAAAATTTGTCAAATTCTTTGGTGGTGTACTCCTTTCCCCTGTCAATTCTCAAAATTATTATGGACCTGCCACTTTGTTTCTCAACAAATGCTTTAAATTTCTTAAATATAACAAATACTTCAGATTTTTGTCTCATAAAGTAAACCCATGTCATGCAAGTCAAGTCATCAATAAATAAAATAAAGTACCTAATTTGAGCATGAGACAAGGTACTCATAGGACCACGGACATCTGTGTGCACCAACTTCAGCACTCTTTTGGCTCTCCTTGCTCCTTTCTATGGAAATGTTTGGTGATGGTGTTTGCCAAGCATGCATCCTTCACATACTCCATGTTTTTCTTCAATTGTTGGCAGTCCAAACACCACATTCTTTTGAGAAAGCAACTTGAGACTGTTGTAGTTTAAGTGTCCAAGTCGCTTGTGCCATAGACAAGAGTCTTTTACTTCTCTAGCCATCAAGCTCATATTTTTCTCATAATTAAAAGAAAATGGAAAGCTTATGGTCTTGGTCATTTTCACCACAGCAATAACTATTCCTTTTGAATCGAAAATTCTGCACTCCCGATTCTCAAATCGAATAGAATAACCATGCTCCAAAACTTGTCCAATGCTCAACAAATTCTCATCTAATTTAGGCACATAAAGAGTGTCATGAATGACCTTACCTCCTTGTTTTGTTGCAACTCCAATGCTGCCTTTGCCTTCAACTTCAACATATTCTCCATTGCCCAATTTAACTTTTGAGCCAAATGAACAATCCATGTCAATAAAAGCTTCTTTATCTCCCGTCGAGTGACTGCTACAACCGCTGTTCAAGTACCACCATTTTTGCGCTCTTCTACTGCCTTTTAACAAGCAAAGAACAGGTTGCCTTCACTATTTTCTGCTTCTGCAAATGAAATGTGTTACTGGTTTCCAAAGTGACAATCCTTTTGCATATGCCCAAACCTTTTGCAATTATGACATTGTGGCTTGCCTTTGTTACACCAATCTTTCTCTTCATGGGTGTTCTTCTTGAAAATTCCGCACCATTTATTTGAGCCTCCATTACTTCCTCTTCCGCCATAGGTGCCTCTTCCTCTTCCATGTGAGTTTTTACCTCTTCCTCTACCTCTGCCAAATCTGCCACCTCTAGAAGACTCACCTTTATTTTGGGATGAGTATTTATCATTATTGGATTGAATAGTGAGCTTAGATTAAAACACGCTTTCAATTGACTTTTCAATGCGCTGTAACAATCTTTGCTCATAGGATCTAAGTGAATGGTCATGGTTGACAAATCCTTAGTTTCTTCTGTAACAGCCACGATATGATCAAATTTTTGAGTCAAACTAATCAAAATTTTATCATCAACTCTACGGTCGTGTATTGTATCTCCATGTGACTTCATTTGATTCACCAATTCAGACAATCTATTAAAATACTCATTCAAACTTTCTTTTTCTTTCATTCTTTCATTTTCAAAATCTCTCTTAAGAGATTGAAGTTTAACGGTTCTCACATTTGAATCTCCTTCGAACTCTTGTTGTAGATTTTCCTATGCTTCCTTGGTTGTTTTTGCTCTCATGATCCTTAGAAATATGGCTAGTGAGACTCCTCTTTGAATCATCCCAAGAACGCCAGCATCTATGATTTTCTTCTTCTTTAATTCTTCACGTTGTGCAATTGTAGCTTCTGTTGTAGATGTTGGTTCTTCATACCCCTTTTTGACTAGCTGCAAGACATCCAAAGAGGTGAACAAAGTCTCCATTTTTACAACCCAAAAATCATAATTTTCTCCTTCAAATAAAGGAATTTGGACATTGCTATAGATTGTAGCATTGGTTGTTGAAAGGTTGCTTGAGGAAGCCACGACTCTTCACCTTCAATCTCCTTCCACTCTACTATTTTTTTCACGTTTCTAAGCTGCAAGGATCTGTAGCTCTGATACCACTCTGTTGGTGGTATTCTAGAGGTGGTGGTGGTGTCTAAGACACTTAAACAAGTATGTTATTTGGTGGGCTATAACTATAGTAAAACAAGTTAGAAAATTGGAGCAAGAGGAAAAGTATTTGGGCTGGATAATTCTCTCTATTTTTTCAAATGATCTTTCTTGATTCTACATCATCAACTAGAGATAGCTCCATATTTATAGTGAGCAATGGAACTCTCTAGAATAATCATTAACTCACTAGTGCATGAACTCACATTAGTCTAGGTACATGAACACGCTTAACTAGATACATACAGTTCTCTAGGTACATGAATATCATTACCAAGACTTGCATTAATTCTTAAATACATGAATGTATTTATTAAGCACATTACTCAATAGTAACAAATTATCTAATTCCGTTAGCATAATCCTTTCCCATTCAAAGAGATTCCTTCTCGAATTAAAAGAACAAGTCCAGCCTTCAACTGCCGCATGTCTTCCAATATTCTTTTTTTTTTTTTTTATCTTTAAATATAAGAAAAAAAATCCTAGGAAACAACTCTTTAAGGCTATGACGTCCCATCCAAATCTCTTCCCAAAATTTAATAGAATTTTCTCTAACTACTTTTTTCCTCAATCCACCAAGAAACCAATCAGTTGAAGTTTTATACTGCCCAATTTTACAGATAGCCCCCTGTTACAGAAAAACTTTGGAAGTTCCCTCGCCTTTTAGCAACAATGAGCAAGCCGAGAAGTCCCCATAATGGGACCTAGCTCAAGACAAAACTCCACAACGACTCCTCATCCTTAATCAACCTCCATCTCCATTTTTGTAAAAAGTGAATTTGTTGCTTCTAAACTTTCATCTTTTTTCGGCTTAAAAAAACAATCTCCCAACTTCCCCACATAATTTTGCGCTCATCTTCACTTCCACCCCAAAGAAAATCGCTGAGTTTGAGTGAAAATTTTCAACACCTTAGTTGGGAGGTTAAATAAAGATAGGTAATAATTAGGTAAAGTATTCAACATTAAATTAATGAGTGTAATTCTGCCCCTCGTAGATAGGTGTTTTCCTTTCCACATGGATAACTTCCGTTGCAAATAATCAATGACAGGTTGCCAAATACTCTACTTCCTTTGGATTTGCTCCTATTTAAGAAGGCTAAGATGCTTAAAAGCGATAAATCCAATCTTACAATTTGGAAACATAGATGCAGAATGCAAAAAATTCTCCTCCACATTTATTCCAATCACACTACATTTATGGAAATTGACTTTCGATCTTGACACAAGCTCAAAGAACCTCAAAATGTATTTAATAACCCATAAGTTGTCCCAACATGATTCCCCAACAATTAAAATATCATCAATATACTGTAAAATAGAAATATGAACTCCACCCTTCCCAATTAATTTTGAATGGCCTAAACCTCCCACAAGATATAGTAATTTTCATTAATCCACTCATATCCTCCGCCACTAATAAAAAAGAAATGGAGCTCAGGGATCTTCTTGTTTGAGACCTATTTGAATTTGAACCTCCTCGTCCGGTTACCATTAACTAACACAGAAATATTGCTAGGAAAAAAAAGAATTCTCCAATCCAACATTTCCATTTTCAAGCATACCAAAATGGCCCGCATATAATCTAAGAATTGCAATTTATCGAATCATACGCCTTTTCTATTTCCCATATTTATTAGCGCAATCAAGAACCTCGTTGATGATAACCACCCCATCAAATTTTTGTCTTTGAGGGATAAGTGAGGGCTTTTGAGGGTTGCAAACCTTCAGAATAAGGGCTATGAAATACAATGTGATGCCTTCTTGGAGTTTAGCATGCTCATAAAATTCCTCCACCATGCCCTACACCTTTCCTTTAAGAAGACTCTAAAATCCTTTAATAAAGTAAAGTTGAACACATCTGGACCGGAACTTTTGTTACCATCACAGGTGTTAATTACTTCTTCCAATTCTTCCTTTGAAAAAGGATCAGCAACTAACCTGTTAATTTCCTCCAAGGAAAGCAGAGGAAAAGAGGCACCATCGAGACAAGGGCGAACTAACATAGGTTCAGCAATATATTAGAAAAGAGTCTCACAACTTCTAATTTGACCTTTTCAACTTTTTCCACCCAAAAATTATCAACTAGCAACAATTTGGTTGCTTTGTCTTCATACAACAAGACAAGCGTGAAACAAAAAAAGCTAAACTATAGTTTTGGACCTTTATATTTATTTTTGGTTTCGATTTGGTCCCCCTTTTATTTTTTGATCCGATTTGGTCCTTTAAGTTTTAAAATTGTTCAAAGTTGGCCCTTTCCGTCAACACCGTTATAACAGTGTTAGATTCTGGCGTTAACTCACCGGAATCTGGGTATACCTACCGAAAACTGGGTATATATACCCGCCAGAAAGGGTCCCTCCCTCCTTTTCTCTTTATCTCTCTTCTTTCTCTTTCTCTTTCCTTCTTACTCCTTCCTCTTTCGTCCTTCTTGATTCCTTCTTCCTTCTTCCCCTCCGAATCTACCATCAACAAATTCAAAACAACAAACCACCAAACAAAACCCTAACCCCAAATTATTTTTGACAGTGAAGGGATTATAAACTTCATAATTCAATGTCCATTTGGTAACATTTGGAAAAGTAATGAAGAACGAAAAAGATTTGGTGGATGGAGTGATGTTTCCTCTCTCTAAACTTGTGTTTCTCTCTTTAAAAGTCAGATTCAGGTGAGAAAATCCAGATTCCGGCTAGAAATCTAACACCGTTAGGGTTAATTTGATGGAAAGGACCAAAATAATGTAACATTTGAAGATAAGGGACCATTTCGGAACAAAAATTAAAAGATGGACCAAATCGAAACCTAAAATAAAGATAAAGTACAAAAAGTATAATTTAGCCAACAAAAAATAGTGTTTGCATCTTTTCCTTAAACAACCTAACCTTTCATTTTTGTTTGACCAAGCTTTCTTTGGATCTCAAGTTCTTCCACAATTCTGCGAACTTATTTCTTCTCATGGCAACATCATCCTCAAAGAAACCATCATTTTCGGCCTTAGTATCCCAGCCACTTATATCATCAACCAAGAGCTGATTGTTCTTATGCAGATTACCAAACACTCTTTGTTCCACCTTCTAAGTTATCATTTAAGCAATTTCAATTTTTATTTAAATTTATAAGCCTTCAACCCCACTATATTCACACTCAACCATCAATCTTCGACTAACTTTGGGAAATATTTAGCAGTTCGCCAACAATTATTGAACCTGAATGGTTTTGAGCCCCAATTCAAGTGACCGTGTTTCAATACCAAAGGACAATGATCAAATACATCTCGATTCAGAATCCACTAAGCCACAACACCCCAAGTTTCGATCCATTCTTCAGAAATTAGGAAACATTCTAGTATACTCATTGCAGAACCGTTTGGCCTATACCAATTGTACCTCCTACCCTATATTAAGGAAGTTCAATTAGCTCCATGTCAACAATAAAACGTTTAAATTCAAACATTCCGACACATCCATATTTCCCAGACTACTAATTGCATTAAAATCTCTTGTAAGACACCACACCCTCTGACCAAAGCCTTTTTTTGTCATCCTTAATGAAAGAGAAACAAGTAACACAAGAATGAGGGTTGAATCATGCTTTTAAAACCTTTTCGAAAAACAAAGAAATACCAACTAGTTTTTCTCAAAGACTAGGTTTAAAATGAAAGTAAACAAGAACAAAACCACAAAGGTTTAGACAAAATGGAGTATTAAAGGCAGAATATCAGTCCCCTTTGGTTAGTGCAAAATAAACAATGCAAATGAACAACTTGAGGGAAGAGACTAAAAAAAACAAGCAAGATATCCTGGTACATTAAGCTCATACCGGAGCCTAAGTTGAGTTCCCAACAACCAGCTAGGAGTTTCATTAAGTGTATTCTCTCACAAAAGTGCCTCTCCAGGCAAAAATTGCAACAAGTATCTTTTACAACCTCTCCAGATTATATAACAAGTATTTTTTAACGCCTATTTAGGCTTACATAAATAGAAAGATGTTTGATTACAGTTACGCTCAATTCAACAAACGCTCAAAAAGTGGATTTGCTAATAAGAGTAGAAAAGAGAGTGAACTTGACTATGAATAAATTGCTTATCAAGATATAAAGTTATCAAAGTAGAAACAAGATTGATGTGCTTTTCAAAACAGCATTTTCTCTCAAATCTTGTTTAAAGATCTTTATGCAGATTTGTTTTCTTCAACAACTATTCTCCCTATATAGAGCTTCGAATTTAACCATCGAGAACCGATCTTGATATCCTATGAAGCAGCGCCTATAAGCCTTAGTAGTCGTTCTCTAATAGCATTCAATGCAAATGCACGTTAAACTGTAAGAGATATAAACAATCTATATCAGACATGCTTTTGATTGAGGGCTTTTGGACAAAATAAACTTTCAGCTTTGACCTTCCAAACTCAGTGTTGCCAATAGTTTTGTTTTAAGGAATAAGCTCCATGCTTTTTGCCAAAATTGACTTTAGCTAGAACTTTGTCCTTTTGTTTATTCAGGGGTGTTAGCCTCTTTTAGAGATATTTTAAACTATAGTTCCAATCAATGCATTACCGCGTCAGAGTCCTTTCAAAAAAGTTCTTTGTGGTTGACCTTTAGACATTTTTACGAAGAATAGTTTTTTGCATATCGAGCTTGAGAAATTTTGGAATACTATTTCTTAGTCTTGGCTCTTGTCTCAATCATGAGTCTCCTGGCTTATAGTCTTTGTGCTTTATTAATCAAAGACGCTTGAACTTGAGTTGTCAAGTTTCTTTGTATTTATTCTTAAGTCTTCAAGGGGGCTTGGACTTAAGTTGTCTGACTGCCAAAGGCTTTTTTCTTTAAGCCATCTAAGACACAGTAGTGTGACTTCGAATGAATTTGTTCCCTTGTTTTCTTGGAGTTGTCTGGCTTCACATAGACTTGTCCCAAGCTCCAGGCTTAAGTTGTCTAGACGCCTTCAACAAGTTCTCCTTTGCAAGATTTCTCTAAGATTTCTTAGAAGACTAAGTTTCTTCTCTGAAGAAATTTGGTTTAAAAATTTCACACTTAGAAAACTATCAGCAATATTCACACAAAGTTTTTCATAAAGAGATATTCACACAGGTTAAGACTAACTTATGCAATTGTAATCACCAAAACCAAAGTTGACTTAACAATCTCCCCCTTTTGATGATGACAAGACTAATCTATTTGGAAAAACTATTATTAGAAAAAAGTTCACGGATCCGATAAAAATCATATCTTAGGTTAAAAAATTCAACACAATGAACTTTGTTCCTTCAAAAAGTATTAGAGAAAATTTAATTGTATCATAGCTTTTAAAGAAATGAAGTATCTTAAGGCAAGTGTAACACCTCGATTTTCGTGCTTTCTAATATCAGCAAATTATATAATTGAGTTTATATTTTTATATGAGGTTTAGAAAATGAATTAAAATAAATTGAGACCATAGTCACGCTCTATGCTATCGTAGGGAGTTATGGTGAAATTTTGGATCGAAAACTCAGACGAAGCCCGATCTGCATTTTTTCACTGACAGTATGATTTTACTGCTCAAACGACCTAATTTTGACTCGTGAACGAGACAGTTAGTCTTAGAATCGAATTTCCAACATTTTCAATAAATTTGAAAAAAATCGGTTCCTACGCTTTATTTGGGCGAAATCTTCAATCGGGTGACAAATGGAGCCGAATAGGGTTTTACCGGGACCCGCTAACGGATAATCATGAAGTCACATCAGGTCACCTCACCTAGGAACGAGTGCCTATGTCATGATGACTTTAGAAAATATCTGGACGCGAAAAGACCAAAATGTTCTCAACTTTCATAGAAATTACCATTTTACCCTTGTGTGAAAAGACCATTTTACGCTTCCTCTTCATCTTACCCGTGCCTTCCCTTCATAGAAAACACCAAGAACACTTCTTCTTCTTCTTCTCATTTTCTTCCTCCATTTTCTCTCATTTCCTTAAAGATTTTCAAGAACTTTGAGAAGCAAAGTTGACAACCTTGATCATCTTCATCATCTAGGAGGTATGGACCTCATCCTTGAGCTCTCAATCTTCATTTTTCTCCATTGAAACACTAGGTTTTCAAGATTTTTCCAAGTTGAAGCTTGAACTTCAAAACTTCATGAAAAATTGTCGAAAATTCCTTTTAATTTCAAACCAATTTCCTTGAGCTAGATTGATTGTCTTCTTTCATAATCCAAGAGATTGAAATAAAAAGAGCTCTCTAGCTCAAATGGATAAGAATGGACGAACGTAGCTATATTGGGTAAGTAGGGTTTTGGTTGAAGTTTTGGTGTAATAAGCTTTGATCTAGTTTTATCACACTTATTGAGTGTCGAATCCAAGGGATAAGAATTTTTGGGTATCCCTAGCTAATTTTTCAAGCCTTTCGCCGAAACCCTATGGTGAGAAAAGCTTGAGTTTTGCTTCAAGTTTTTGAGTAATAAAACTTACTCTAGTCGTATGTATGCTTAAGGATCATTGATCCAAGAGTTAGGAATTTTTAGATATCCCTAGTTAATTTTGAGACCCTATGGCCGAACCCTAACTTTGTGGGAACTAGGTGAGTTTGCTGGATTTCAATAATTTCTGATTATGATTTGTTATGGATGAGCAGACTGTGTTCGATCGCCGTAAAGCGTGCTAAAGTGCCGGTTGCGGAGCTGTGTTCGGGAGCTTGGACAGGAAGGCGAGTGTGCGTAGCAGTTTCAGGTGGGGGGAAAGAACTGCTATATATATATATATATATATATATATATATATATATATATCTGTGTGTGTGTGTGTAGGGGAACCTTAAACCCGATTGGAGGTTGAGCCCTGGACAAAGTGCCTGGACCTTAGGTGTAGGTACGTTTGGGCTATCACCACTAAGATGATAATCTAGAAGATGTGATTGATTGAGGTTGATATGTTGAGCTATTTATGTGTTTATCCGATGATCTGTTATGTTGAACTGTCTGTGTGATTAGCGATTTATCTATCGATATGATGATGTCTGTATTGGCATATTTACTATGGTGATATATTATTGTGATTGGATGGATGATTGATAAATGAGAGTATGGTGAGATTGCGCTGTTGTTCGGTTTGATGCTGTCGTGGTCTTGACCATGGAGCTGTGGCTCGTGGACGCTAGGCGTCATGATGTTGATGTTGATATGGATACAGTGCATCGTGGCTGTGGCCGAGTGATTAGGTGTAAGGTTTTGGTATGAATCTGTGTTGGGCGTTTGTTGCATATCATCGCATAATTGGTCCCAAAAGGGGATGTCCAATTGGGGACGTGATGTTTTAATCCCGAGGCGGGATGTCCAATTGGGGACGTGGTGTTTTTATCCTTACGAGGATGTCCAATTGGGGACGTGGTGTTATTAATCCCAACGGGGATGTCCAACTGGGGACCTGATGATATCGGCCGATAAGCATATAGGAATGATGACATGCATATGGGGATAAGTATCCTTTGTAGAGGCTTGATCTGAGAGAGTACATTTGAGATGGTTGTGTTGTGTGACCCAAGAGATGGTTGTTGGCTTGTTATATGATTTCTATGTCTTGTGTGCTGCATGTCTATATGCTGTACAATTGCCCCTCTCCCATATTTGATGATGCATGTTTTTTATCTCCCTGTATTTTCTTTGTATGTCTATTTTATTTTATGGGAAGACCTAGTGGAGGAACCAGTTGCTGAGGAGTTGGATGGCACTCCTTACGAGCCTGATGCCGGTGGACGAGTCACGGACCCTGGCCTCTAGAGACGGAGGTGGCAATCGCTGTTAGCTGAGAGTTTTCTCTTTACCTTTGGATGTATTATGATAATATTTTGTACCAACGCACTCTCTATGTATACAGTATTACTGTAGCCTTACTGATGGGCAACCGATGCATGTATGTATCTTTTACATTTGAACTGCGTTACTCTGATACATGCTTGTATTGGCATAGCCTTAATATAATTTCGTTTTTGCGTTTAAATCTTTCCGCTGCGTTTCATCTTAATAAAGTGCTTTAACGTTTATAATTTATAATACAGTTTAAGGCTCAGTTAAATATTTTAGGTTCTTCATTGGGACGACGGGTCGTCTCATTTAGTGGTATCAGAGCGGTTCGATTCTAATATCGAACTGTGTGGTTTAGGAAGTGTACCGGTTTGATAGTTGGATGCCGACTGTAGTAAGAAAAAGGGGTAGGGCGTCCGATGTGCAAGTTATTGAGTATGATAATTGTTTTGTTCGTAAGGCATATGATATATATATATATATATATATATTGATTAATATTGTATGTCTTATGGATCGAAGCTAATGTTTCCTTTGCCAGGAAGAAATGACTAGAGGACGTGGCAGAGGAAGGGGAACACTAGTTGGAACCGGGGACTTCGGTTGTAATGATGATACCTCAGGAACCGGAGGTGTCGGAGATCAGAACGATGCGATGAGGGCCATGAGGGATTTGGCCGCTGCAATGCTGCAACAAACACAGTAGAATGCCCAGTTTATGCAGCGACAGGAAGAGAGGGACGCTAGACTGCAATAGCAACCGATAAGAGGAAGTGAAGTGGTGAACAACGGACTGAACGCTTTTATGAAGGGGAATCCTCCCCAATTCCATGGGGAATACAATCCGGAAGCTACTGAGCTATGGCTGCAAGAGATCGAGAAGGTCTTTGTCGCTATCCAATGTAGAAAGGATAGGAAAGTCACTTACGCTGCTTTCATGCTAGTCGGAGCAGCAGAAACATGGTGAAAGAACAAGCAGAGACTGCTAGAGACTGAGGGGAGCACCTGTGTTGTTCGTCAAGAAGAATGACGGTAGTTCAAGGCTGTGCGTGGACTACCGACAGCTCAACAAGGTGACGATCAAGAATAAATACCCGTTGCCAAGGATTGACGATCTTATGGACCAGTTGAGGGGAACAACGGTATTCTCTAAGATTAATCTGAGATCTGGTTATCATCGGATAAGGATGAAGGAAGATGATATACCGAAGATGGCTTTCAGGAGTCGGTACGGGCACTAAAAGTATCTAGTTATGCCTTTTGGTGTGACAAATGCTCCTGCAGTGTTCTTGGACTATATGAATAGAATCTTCAGACCGTACCTTGATAAGTTTGTCGTTGTTTTTATCGATGACATCCTTATCTACTCCTTAGACAAGGAAGAGCATCAAGAGCATTTGAGGGTTGTACTTCAAGTTCTGAAGGATAGACAACTGTATGCCAAGTTGTCGAAGTCCGAGTTTTGGCTGGAGGAGGTACAATTCCTCAGACATGTGATCGACAAGGATGGTATAGCAGCAGATCCTGAAAAAGTAGAGGCTGTGGTTAAGTGGGAAAGCCCTAAGACGGAAAGTGAGATCAGAAGTTTTCTCGGGCTAGTAGGATACAACAGAAGGTTTATCGAGGGGTTCTCGAGATCACGTTACCTCTGACGCAACTAACGAGGAAAGGAAAAGCGTATGAATGGACCGAAGAGTGTGAGGCTAGTTTCCAAGAGCTGAAAAGGTGGCTAACTACATCTCTGGTACTAGTCTTGCCAAATCCATCAACGTCGTTCGATGTGTACTGTGACGCATCGTATCATGGTTTGGGTTCCGTACTCATACAAGAGAGAAAAGTGGTAGCCTATGCTCCCAGATAGCTAAAAGTGCACGAACGAAATTACCCAACCCATGACCTAGAGTTGGCCGCAATAACATTTGAATTGAAGATATGGAGACACTATCTTTATGGCGCTAAATTCAGTGTGTTTAGCGACTATAAAGGTTTAAAGTATCTGTTCGACCAAAAGGAGTTGAACATGCGTCAGAGGAGATGGGTGGAATTCATAAAGGATTATGAATTTGATCTACAGTACCACCCAGGAAAGGCCAACATGGTAGCAGATGCATTGAGTCGAAAATCTTTACATATGTCGGCTCTGATGGTGAAAGAGTTGGAATTGTTAGAGCAGTGCAGAGATCTAAACTTGGATGTGAAGTGGTGCAAGGATAAGATAAGTTTAGAAATGGTCACTATCACTAGTGATTTTTTGAACTTGATCTGGAAGAAGCAAGGAGAAGATCAGTATCTGCAGGAAAGGAACCGGATGGTAGAAGAAGGAAGGACTTCAAAATTTAAGAGAGGTGCCGACGAAATTCTGAAGTTTGGAGATAGGATATGCGTGCTTATGGATAGCGAAGTTAGGAACATGATCTTGGAAGAGGCACACAAGAGTAAGCTAAGTTTTCATTCTGGATCTACAAAGATGTACCAGGACCTAAAGAGAATGTTTGGTGGCCAGGGATGAAGAGAGAAGTAGCTGAGTATGTCCAATCCTGTTTGGTGTGTCAGAAGGCAAAGATTGAACACCAGAAGCCAGCAGGGTTATTGAAATCACTGGACGTCCCAGAATAAAAATGGGATAGCATTGCAATGAATTTTGTTTCCAGACTACCAAGGACGCAAAGGAATTGCGATGCAATTTGTGTAATAGTTGACAGGCTTATGAAATGTACTCATTTCTTGCCGATCAACCAGAGGTATTCTTTGGAAAGATTAACCCAGATTTACGTCAAGGAAGTGGTAAGATTGCATGGAGTACCTTCGAGTATAATTTCGGACAGGGATCCGAGATTTACTTCCAGAGTTTGGCACAGTTTAAACGGTGCATTGGGAACCAAGCTAAGGATGAGTTCAGCCTATCATCCACAGACGGATGGTCAGTCTGAAAGGACGATTCAATCTTTGGAGGATCTTTTAAGAGTATGTGTTTTAGAAAACACAGGAAGTTGGGACGAATTCCTTCCACTGATTGAATTCACATACAACAATAGTTTCCACTCGAGTATTGGTATGGCGCCATCTGAGGCACTGTATGGACGCAAGTGCAGAGCACCGCTCTATTGGTATGAAACCGGGGAGAATCAGTTGATGGGACCAGAAATTGTGCAGCGAACGATGGAGCAAGTTAAGAAAATTCGGGAAAGGATGAAAGTCGCACGGGATCGACAGAAAAGCTATAGTGACAAGAGGAGGAGACCTTTGGAGTTCCAGGAAGGCGACCATGTCTTTATGAGAGTCACTTCAAGAACTGGAATTGGTAGGACAATCAAATCCAAAAAATCTTACACCTAGATTCATTAGATCATTTCAAATTTTTCGCCGAATTGATCCAGTTGCCTACCTAATTGCTTTACCTCCCAACCTGTCCAATATTCATAATATATTCCATGTATCCCAAATCAGAAAATACCATCCTGGTCCATCACACGTGATAGAGCCTGAATCAATTCAGATAAGGGAGAACTTGGAATATGAAGCGCTGCCTGTACGAATTGAGGACAAGAGGGTGAAAGAACTTTGCGGAAAGCAAATTACCTTAGCCACATTCATATGGGATGCTACAACAGGAGATGCCACCTTGGAACATGAAGAACATATGTAGAAGTGATATCCACATCTATTCTAAGGTATGTTGAATTTCGAGGATGAAATTCTTTTTAGAGGGTAGTAATGTAACACCCCAATTTTCGTCCTTTTTAATATCAGTAAATTATATAATTGAGTTTATATTTTTATCTGAGGTTTATAAAATTAATTAAAATAAATTGAGACCATGCTCTACGCGATCTTAGGGAGTTATGGTTAAATTTTGGGTCGAAAACTCAGACGGAGCCCGATCTGCGTTTTTTCACTGACAGATTTTACTGTACAAACGACCTAATTTTGACTCATGAACGAGACAGTTAGTCTTAGAATCGAATTTCCAACATTTTCGATAAATTTGAAAAAAATCAGTTCCTACGCTTTATTTGGACGAAATCTTCAATCAGATGACAAACGAAGCCAAATAGGGTTTTACCGGGACCCGCTAACGGATAATCATGAAGTCACATCAGGTCACATCACCTAAGAACGTGTGCCTGTGTCATGATGAATTTAGAAAATATCTGGACGTGAAAAGACCAAAATGCCCTCAACTTTCATGGAAATTACCATTTTACCCTTGTGTGAAAAGATCATTTTGCCTTTAAGTGAATTTTATAACCTCCTTACCCTCCTCTTCATCTCTCCCATGCCTCCCCCTTCATATAAAACACCAAGAACACTTCTTCTTCTTCTTCTTATTTTCTTCCTCCATTTTCTCTTATTTCCTTAACGATTTTCAAGAACTTTGAGAAGCAAAGTTGACAACCTTGCTCATCTTCATCAGTAGACCTCATCCTTGAGCTCTCAATCTTCATTTTTCTCCATTGAAACACTAGGTTTTCAAGCTTTTTCCAAGTTGAAGCTTGAACTTCAAAAATTCGTGAAAAATTATAAAAAAATCCTTTTAATGTCAAACCAATTTCCTTGAGCTAGATTGATTGTCTTCTTTCATAATCCAAGAGATTAAAACCAAAAAAGGTCTCTATCTCAAATGGGTAAGATTGGCCGAACCTAGCTTTGTTGGGTGAGTAGGGTTTTGGTTGAAGTTTTAGTGTAGTAAGCTTTGATCTAGTCTTATCACACTTAGTGAGTATTGAATCCAAGAGATAGGAATTTTTAGGTATCCCTAGCTAATTTTTCTAGCCTTTGGTCGAAACCCTATGGTGAGAAAAGCTTGAGTTTTGCTTCAAGTTTTTGAGTAATAAAACTTACTCTAGTGTTATGTATGCTTAAGGATCATTGATCCAAGTGTTAGGAATTTTTAGACATCCCTAGCTAATTTTGATACCCTATGGCCGAACCCTAACTTTGTGGGAACTAGGTGAGTTTGTTGGATTTCATTAATTTCTGATTGTGATTTGATGTGGATGATCAGATTGTGTTCGATCGCCTTAAAGCGTGCTAAAGTGCCTGTTGTGGAGCTGTGTTCGAGAGCTTGGAAGGGAAGGCGAGTGTGCATAGTAGTTTCAGGTGGGGAGAAAGAACTGATATCGTTGGGAAGGCAAGCGTAGTATAGATATATATATATATATATATATATATATATATATATATATATATATATATATATATATATATATATATATATATATATATATATATATATGTGTGTGTGTGTGTGTGTGTGTGTGTGTGTGTGTGTGTGTGTGTGTGTGTGTGTGTAGGGGAACCTTAAACCCTACTAGAGCTTGAGCCCTGGACAAAGTGTGTAGACCCTAGGTGTAGCTACTTTTGGGCTATCACCACTAAGATGATAATATAGAAGATGTGATTGATTGAGGTTGATATATTGAGTTGCTTATGTGTTTATCTGATAATCTGTTGTGTTGAACTGTTTGTGTGATTAGATGTTTATCTATCAATGTGATGATGTCTGTATTGGTATATTTACTATTGTGATATATTATTGTGAATGGCTGGATGATTAATTGATGAGAGTATGGTGAGATTGCGTTGTTGTTCGGTTTGATACCGTTGTGGTCCTGATCATGGTGCTGTGGGTCGTGGATGCAAGGCGTCGTGATGTTGATGTTGAAGTGGATGCAATGCATCGTGGTTGTGGCCGAGTAATTAGGTGTGAGATTCCGTTGTCAATCCGTGTTGGTTGTTTGTTGCATATCATAGAATTTCATACCATAGCATATTTGCTCCGAAAGGGGGATGTGACGTTTTTAATCCCGGGGCGAGATGTCCAATTGGGGACGTGGTGTTTTTATCCTTACGAGGATGTCCAATTGTGGACGTGGTTTTATTAATCCCGACGGGGATGTCCAACTTGGGACATGATGATATCGGTTGACATGCATATTGGAATGATGACATGCATATGGGGATTAGTATCCTTCATGGAGGCTTGATATGAGAGAGTGACATTTGCGATGGTTGTGTTGTGTGACCTAAGAGATGGTTGTTGGCATGTTATATGATTTCTATGTGTTGTGTGCTGTATGTCTATATGTTGTACTATTACCCCTCTCTCATATTTGATGATACATGTTTCTTATCTCCCTGTATTTTCTCTGTATGTCTATTTTATTTTATGGGAAGACCCTGTGGAGGAACCAGTTGCTGAGGAGTTGGATGGAACTCCTTACTAGCCTGATGCCAGTGGACGAGTGACGGACCCTGGCCTCTAGAGGCGGAGGTGGCGATCGCTGTTAGCTGAGAGTCTTCTCTTTAACTTTGGATGTATTTTGATTATAGTTTGTATCGACGCACTCTGTATGTATACAGTATTACTTTAGCCCTGTTGACGGGACAACCGATTCATGTATGTATCTTTTACATTTGAACTGCGTTACTCTAATACATGCGTGTATTAGCATAGCCTTAATATAATTTCGTTTTCGCGTTTTAAACTTTTTGCAGCGTTTCATCTTAATAAAGCGCGTTAACATTTATAATACGATTTAAGGCTTAGTTAAATGTCTTAGGTTCTTCAATGGGACGGCGGGTTGTCTTAGCAAGCAACTTAAACAATATCAGAGCTTATGAAACATATCAAAGCAATTAGACTAATCAGAGCATTTTGACTTTGTCAATTTTAAAAAATGTTAAGAGGTTAACATTTTCTGAGGGATCCTTCGTAAATTGGAGGCTCCTTAAGAATATGTATATATAGATACAAGGCATTTCTCAGAGAAGGTGCATACTAAAAATGCATATTCAAAACATAATTGCACAGAAAATGAATATTTCATTTATATTTGAAGGAGTTTTTACAATAAGTTCTTTATTTCTTTATCCCCCTTTATCATCATAAAAAAATGATATGCATTATAGACTTTGCCTAACTATACTATTTCTAATCTATTGAAAGTGAAACACCTTGCAAGCTCGAGCAGACATGCGGGTTTGGTTTGCTTCCAACAGATTTAGCCTTTTGAAGACATGGTCTTCACAAGACTCAGGGAGAAGCAAAACCAAAGGTGTAGGAAGTGGAAAGGTCCAATTGCAAAGAATCTTATAGTACCAAGCAGGGTATTGAGATTCTGGTGGAGGAGGGACTTTAGTTCAATTTCAGTAATGGTAACTGAACTAGATGGTACAGTTGTGGAAAAAGATATGAAGTTGACAGGTGTACAGGGGGACATTAGATGTTCTAAACAAGAATTCAAAAGAAAGGGTGGGAACGAGAACAGACTCAGGAATCAAAATTGAGTAAGTGGGTTACCATAGACTCAGAAGAGGCATGATGCAATTTGGGTGATCATTGATAGGTTGACGAAGTGTGCTCACTTCTTGCCTATTGGTGAGAGTTATACCTTGGAAAGGTTAACCCAAATCTACATCAAGGATGTGGTAAGGTTACATGGAGTGTCTTCTAGTATTGTTTCTGACAGAGATCCTAGATTCACATCTAGATTCTGGAGACAATTACGTAGTGCCTTGGGAACTAAGTTGAGTTTAAGTTTTGCTTATCATCCTCAAACGGATGGTTAGTTGGAATGAATGATTCAATCATTAACAGATCTTCTAAGAGCTTGTGTGTTGAAATGCATAGGAAGTTAGGATAGGTTCTTGCCTTTAATTGAGTTTGCCTACAATAACAGTTTCCATTCAAGTATAGGAATGACACCCTATGAAGCGTTGTATGGAAGGAAGTGTATAACTCCATTAGGTTGGTATTATACGGGAGGGAGTCAAGTGTTGGGACCAGACGTGGTTCAGCAGATGACAGAAATAGTCAAGAAGATAAGGGAAAAGATGAAAGCGGCGCAAGATAGGTAAAAGAGCTACAGTGACAAGAAGAGAAGACCCTTAGAGTTCCAACAAGGAGACCATGTTTTTCTGAGAGTTACTCCAAGGACTGGAATTGGCAGAGCTATCAAACCTAGAAAGCTTACCCCTAAATTTATTGGACCATTTCAAATTCTTCGCCGAATTGGTTCAGTAGGCTATCATATTGCTTTTTCTCCAAATCTATCCAACCTTCATGATGTATTCCATGTAGCATAGCTGAGAAAATACTACCCTGATCCATCACAAGTTCCGGAGCCTAAGTCAATACAGTTGAAATAGAATCTAGAGTATGAGGCCTTACCAATAAGGATCGTGGATAGAAGGATTAAATAACTCCAAGGTAAACACATTCCTTTGGTGAAGTTTATATGGGATGAAACTGTAGGAGATGCAACATGGGAGAGTGAAGAAGATATGCAACAACAATATCCATACTTGTTTTAAGGTTCGTCAAATTTTGAGGACGAAATTTCTTTTAAGGGGTTGGTAATGTAACATCCTCATTTTTGTAACCTTAATTGATTTGTAAATGTGTTGGTTAGTATGTGTTTGTATGCTTGACAATATACTTGAGGGAGATATTAAGGGTTAGGGTTGAATGGGATAAGAGAAAAGAAGAGGCATGTGGAACTTGGTCAGCACGCTTAAGCATGGACCTGGCGCACGCTCAAGTGTGGGGAACGCTTGGACGTGTGAAAGAAGAACGCTCAAGCATGGCATGGTCGACCAGACAGGACGCAACATGAAAGACACGTGTCAGTTACATGTGAGTTATGGCATGCATGGGCAATGTCCTTATCCTGAAGCAACGTTAACGCTCAAGCGTGGAGGGGAACCAATGCTCAAGCCTTGGAACGCTAAAGCGTGGAGTCACTGAACGCTAAAGCGTTCTCAATAGGACCCAAATCCTGTAAATTCTCTTCATTTTCACACTTGCACGATTTTCACCCTCCAAATTTACAGAGAACAAGGGAGAGATATACAGAGAGCTTGATAGGCAGCCATTGATGAGCTTTGGAGCTTAATTCCAAGCAACCCGAGTAGCATAACCCGAACCTGATCGTGTCGTTGAGTTCGTATCTTCGTTTACTTTGATTCTACCTTATTGCTTCTTTGTATCGTTGAAGGTATGTCGAAGTTACGTATATGCCGACATTGTCGACATCGACGTGCTAAGCTTGTTCTTCGTTCGTTTTAAGCTTCTATCTTTGTTTTTGATCCGTTCTAGGGTTAATGTTATAGCCTACGTGCCTACGTGTTGTTTTCGTGATTAGGGAAAAGTTCGGATTCGTGATTGAGGTCGTGCTTGGTGTTGAGGTTGCGGCTATGGTGAGGTGATTGGATTGTTCGCTGTGTTCGTGATCGTTGTTTACACTTGTTGTCAGGTGGGAGAAAGAATCACAACTCATCTAGGAGGCAAGAGTAAAATAGTATACATCGATATGCGTAGGGTGACCTAAACTCTAATAGCTAGTGGTCGAGTAATCGACAACACCTAACTCACATTGGTGACTACTGTGATGTGGTACCAATGTAGGTTTAGACATTGTAGATTTATCTCCGATAGGTTGATCTATGATAAATCGAGGTTGCCTGCCTAGTATGATATGTTTGGTTGCCATGATATGTTTGATGATATATGTGTTAGATACTGCTAGTAATATGCTTTAGGGTTATATGATTAAGTGTTCGCATGATAAATATGTTGAATGTGATAATATGCTTACCAGCTATACTATGGTTGATAATGTCTGAAATGATATGAGAGGTCTAATTTTGAGAATATATGATCATTGGTATGGTTGCATGATTAGAAGTAAGTAATAATCATTATGGATCGAGTGATGTGTGCTGTGGGATGGATTGAGGATGTGCATGTTGGAGTGCTCAACCCGAAGATTCTGCTAACATGGTGGAGATGAGTAAGGATCTCCCTAATCTGTTGGGGGTGTTAGTCTTTAGTTGGTACAGAGGGATGTGTCATGACCGTGATAGTCGATGACAAGCGAACATCCAAATCTGTTGGGGGCGTGTCGTGACCGCGGGGAGTCGATGACGGGCGAACATCATGACCTGTTGGGGGATATGTCATGATCGCGAGATGAGCCAGAGGACCGATAGACATCCTGATCTATGGGGATGGCACGGTGATATATGCAACACCCTTTCCCGAGTGTCACATTCCCGAACGTTTATAAGGCCGAAAATATTTATTAATGCGGAAAATACGATTTTTCTTTTTCTTTTCTTTCATAAAGATGTAATGGGATTAGTAAAGGTAATAAATATTACTAATAAGTGAACTTAGGTTCACCATGCATTACTAGGGCATACATACAGTATTATAATACAGAAAACAGAAAACAGAAATAACAACATTACTATATATAGACATAACTCTAATGTATGACTGACATAAGAAAATACAATAAGTACTAGGAGTCATAGCTCCCAAAAGGTACTACAAAAACTGACATAGTCTGGCCGACAACAAAACTAAAACAACAAAAGAGTCCACTTCCGAACTCAAAGGGACTGCGGAACGGAACCATCGTCGCGTCCATCTGTTCAAGCAGCAACAGCAAGTACCAGCAGAAAACATACAGATATGGGTGAGATTCCCGTTCATCAACACAACAAAACAGCAGTAGTAAAAACGGGACGACTCACCGGGTAACAGCGTACCCAACATGCTTACAAGGTTCTCAATATAAATCATGTTAAACAGTTAACAACATAATAGCATGCTAAACATTTAACAGCATAATATAAGGCATCCTTAAACAATACAGCGATGTATAACAGTAAATGTAAACATCAATAGCCATAAGCATCAATAGCCATGCAATGCAATGCAATGTATATGACTCAATGTCAATGTCACTGGGTACTACTTTGACCCCTACTCCATGGAGCTAACAAAACATTCGGAGAGAGTGAATGGGAGGACATGTTCCGGTTTTTGCCAGCCATGAGCAAGATGCTACAACATTCGTAACGTGCACGTATCTGGCTTTACGGTAACACTCTCGACCAAACATGAAAAGTACGGCATCTAGTAGAGGATATCAGTGTATTGCACGGATTCGCCACGACACAGAAGAATCACCAACTGGTCACATGTCAGCCCTTCCAACCCTGATACCTCCAAAAAGACCATTGAAGATCGTCACCGTAAGATTCGCACCCGCATCAAGGTGTAAGCTCAACTCCTAGGCTCAAGGCCTTACAACTATGCACATGAAATGCCAATGCTTACACAAAGCAGATGCGATAAAGCAATGTCTATCCATTGGATAGACCTCAAGGTTCACTAAGGTTCTCTTCCTTAGAAACTACACACATCTTTGTTTTATAAAACATTTATCCATCGGATAAAACAATTATCCATCGGATAAATATCTCGTGATTCCTTTGGAATGATCCAGACTGCTTTCAGAATCGCCGACTGTCCCCACAAACCAACACAAGTCTTTTCAGCGTGTTTTGTCCTCACTCACACGCTTTCTAGGAAACTTCCCAGAAGGTCACCCATCCCATAATTACTCTAAGTCAAGCACGCTTAACTATAAAGTTCTTGTGTTCTAAGTTCCCGAAAAGAAGATAAATCTTGTTGGTATGGGTAGTACCAATCAATTCTTATATGCCTCCCCTTAACTATACAGTCCCATACCTGCATAGCTTCAGGATTCCTTCCACTGTACAGTCCCATACCTGCACAGCCTCAGGATCTCTCTCATTCCAGTTATCACAAGACAGAAACAATTGAACGATTAACCTGGATCCGAATCATCGGTCCGTCATCGAACTACTGTTTCGAAAACCAAAACGTTTCGTGTTTGTGTTTACGTCTTATGAATTATGTCTCAAGTCCTAAGCATTATGAATAAGGATTGAGAATCCTCTTAGATAAGTCTTTAAGCCTTTCTAAGGTATTAATCCCTTGTTTTTCAATTAAGGAAACAAGTGTTGATTTCACTTAAGTCTTATGAACTCATTGATGTACTAAGTCATCAATGGTATAGTACATGGTCTTGTTCCACCACATACCATACTTAATTAACCCTTGTCTTCAACTCTAAGTTAATTATTTAACTTAGGCTTTTCACGCGTAAAACTTTACGATTGAGTTAGAAAACTCCTTTTGTAAACCAAACAACTTTTACGATTGAAAACTCATTTGATTTGAAACAACATTTGAACTACTTACTTCACTTCTAGCATTTTCTAAAACATGAAATTCGCTTAGCGAGAGTACATTCGCTTAGCTAAATTAAGGTAGTGATTCCTTTCTCGCGGGGCGAACAGAAGTTTCGCGTCGCGAGGCTGAGAGTTATATTTGCTCCTTATACAAATCCTCTGTATCGCGAGGCGAATATTGTCTCGCGTCGCGAGGCAGAGAACTGTATTTCAAACCACCTTCTGCATCGCGAGGTGATAATTGTCTCGCGTCGCGAGGCAAAGCTGCAATTCTTCACTGCTTAGGCGGTTCGCGGGGCGAGAACTACTTCGCTACGCGAGGCAGAGAAGCTGCATCTTTGCTGCTCGGGCTAGTCCACTGTCTCGCGAGGCGAGGCAATGTTAGCCTGGCGAATGCCTTATCTTCCCTCTGTCTCGCGAGGCGAGACGGGGTTCGCTGGGCGAGTGCCCTGTTTTCACTTTTCCTTAACTTCTTCATTAATTCTCTTTTGAAACACTTAGTTTGATTAACAAACCTATGGCTAAAGAAAGGACGTTTTCCACTTTGGTGACACACTTAAAAGGTTAAAACTTCTTTTGATCTTTGGATCAAAATCACTTTTGTTTCTCTTTGAAAACATAGGTTATGAAATCATGTTTTTCTTACTTCAAAACCTTGCTAGATCAAGAACAACACATGTTCTTATATTTCCTCTTACTAAGGCCACCAATGAAAATATAGCTCAAAAGCCTACTACAACACATGAGACTTTGCTTCACCAACAAAGCAAATATAGCTCAAAAGCTCACACCAATTATGACAAACCACAATTACACCTTATTACATCATAACCAAACATACAAGTCCATCACACATCATGGTCTCATAATCAAGCATAAAAGTCCATACTTGATCTAGTGATCAAAGTAGGTTTTCCAACATACATGCAAAATGATTTTTATTCAATCATATCATCATCAACATATGCTAAAGCACACTACAACATACTAAAGCATACACTCATCAAGACAACCTTGTTCTTGAAGAGAACTTAACAAAACATAACAATTAAAAGTGAACCCAAACTAAAGGGTTTCACCCACACATAAAGTAAACAACCATCTTCACCACCACCATCTTGGTGTGATGAGGTTCTTCTCCCCATACCTGTTGAAGAGCATATTCCCGGATAAAAGTCGGTTGATCGGTTTGTGAACCTTCTGATAATTGACACCAACTACAAACAACCAAACAATCAAACCAAACTCAACAATTCTCACAAAGAGGGTTTTGGCCACCCTAAAGAGAATAAAGCTAGGAATTAATCTTGGTTTTCCATTTCATGGATTCAAAGGCATTAGGAAAGCTACGAATGAAATCAAGTGTTAGAAATCAAAAATTGATGAAAACACTATTCATCATCATCAAGAAGGGTTCGGCCCTAATGTGCTTTTTGAGCTATGATTAGAGTTGAATCATAAGCTCTAGGGTTTAGATAGAGAATGATGAGGTGAGTTCAAAGAAATTGGTCTCACATCAAAATGATTTTTCTACAATTTCCTATGGATTTTCTAAGTTTTGGATCTAAGAAATAATTTTCATGAAAATGAAGATTGATCTTGAAATAAAGAGATGTTCAAGAAGCTAAGAGATCATAGAAGTGATCTTACCTTGAAATGAAGGAAGATTGCTCAAGGAATCAAGTGAATCCAACAAGAAATCAAGGAGCTTCAAGAACAACAATGGTGTTTCTTCAAGAGCAACTATGGTGTTCTTCTATTTTTGAGAGGGCTGTGCGAAAATGAGAGAGTGAGGGGCTGAGTTCAGCCTTAAAACAAGTCACTTAAGGGCAAAATGGTCATTTGCCAAAAGGGTAAAATGGTAAAAGTGCAAAAGACTAAGGTTAGGGGCATTTTGGTCATTTCGCGTCTAGATTTTCCCGATCATCATGACGACTCTGGCATACTCTCCCAAGTGTCCTGGGATGTTGTGATATCAAGATTATCTGTTGGCGAGTCTCGGTAAGTCCATATGTGGCTTCGTTCGTCACCCGATTGAGAATTCCGCCCGAACGAAGGTCAGGAAGTGATTTTTCTGAAATTTTTACGAAATTTAACCAAAACGTCGAGCATCGAATTCTAAGACTTACTGTCTCGTTCACGGGTCCATCTGAGGTCTTCTGAGCAGTAAAATCATTCTGTCAGTGTAAAAACACAGACCGGACTCCGTTTGAGTTTTTGACTCAAAACTTAATCGTAGCTTCCTACGATATCGTCGAGCATGACTATGGTCTCGGAATATTTTATTTCCATTCCTAAGACCTCGAATAAAATAAAGACATTAAAATACTGAAGAATTAGAGAACGTGAAAAATCGGGGCATTACATTCCTACCCCTCTTAATAGAATTTCGTCCTCGAAATTCCGTGACTTAAAACTAAACCTACTCGGTCGCTGAAGATTAAGGAAAGAAATTTTCAACAAAGGAAATTTTTCTTGGTCTTGGTCTCAGAAGAAAGTAAGAACGTATACAAAAGAATTTTACCAATCTGGAATGAATATAGGAATATCCAGTATGCAAAAAGATTCTTCAGTAGGTTCGTGAGTATAAAAATGCATAGCTAATACATGTTTACATCCATGACTCTAATAAAGTTCCTTCTTTCATAAGAACCTTCCAATAAACTTTGGAATCAAAAGATAAACAGTCTGGCAAAAATCAGACTGGATCACCTTCACGAAAAAAAAAAAGTGATTAGACTAAGTTTCATCAAGAAACTTCCAGTATCGAGAAGTTGTTTATGTTATAACTCAAGAAATAGTTGTAACAAAACTTTCAGTGAAATAATACGAAAATGTCCAGACCAATGGACACCATATTACCAATTCACTCAATTGTCTAATACATTGAGGAATACGTAGGAGTGTGAACACAAATGTTCCCTTAAGACCAGGCAGCACTAACGCAGGTGAAGTAGTCAACCTTCTCTCTAATCCTTGCAAACTTTCCTCACAGGCTTCAGTCCATTCAAACGCTTCATCCTTCCTTTGAAATCACATGACCCAAAAACTTTACTTCGTCGAGCCAAAACTAACACTTGGACAACTTTGCATACAGCTGTTTCTCCTTCAGAGCCTGAAGATTCACACTAAGATATTCAGCGTATACTTCCTGGTTTCGCGAATAAATGAGTATGTCGTCTGTGAAACAACGACAAACTTATCTAGGTATGGACGAAAGATCCTATTCATGTAATCCTTGAATATAGAGGAGTATTCGTCATACCAAACGGCATTACAAGGTACTCGTAGTGCCCATAGCGTGTTTGAAACGATGTTCTTGGTACATCTTCTACCTTTACATGAATCTGGTGATAACCCGATCGCAAATCAATCTCGGAGAAAACTGTCGCTCTCCTCAACTGATCCATCAAGTCATTTATCCTCGGAAGATAATACTTGTTCTTAATGGTAACTTTGTTCAACTGGCGCTAATCCACACATAAGCAAGATGTTTCGTCTTTCTTTCTCACCAACAGCACAGGCGTTCCGGACACACTGGGACTAACGAACTGTTTTTCCCTATAAGTCCACCAACTGTTCCTTCAAGGTTTCCAACTCAGCAGGTGCCATAGGATAAGGTGCCATAGACGCTGGTCCTGTTCCTGGTACAAGATCGATCACAACTCGATGTCTCGAGCTGGCGGTAAACCTGGTACGTCTTCAGGAAAGACTTCCGGAAACTCATTAGTAACATGTATTCGTTGAGCTCCTCCTCTCAAAGAAACGTTTTCTTGGTTGGCAATCCAAATCCAGAATTATCCGAATCAGGGAAAACTAAGGTTTTGTTTGCATCGTCTAATAGGATATAGTTACAAGATAACCAATCCATCCCTATGATCAAATCCATTTGCGAAAGAGGCAAACAGATTAAATCAATCAAAAACGTTCTATCTTTTACAGAAATAGAACAGTTCAAACAAACTTTCGCAGTTGTAACAGGCTTTGCAGAAAGTGCAAAAATTACCAAATCTAAGGGTAAGGAAAGATACAGATAAGGTTTTACCTTCCACGACGATCTGACCGTGAATCAAATCTTCCTTTTGAGAAGTCTCAGCATCATCCCCAGTATAAACTCCACTCATTGCCTTAGGCTTCGCTGCTTGCACATCGTTGACAGAATGTCTAGCTTTTGATTGCACACAATCGCGTGAAGTATGTCCTGGCTTCCCACACTTGAAGCATATGATCCCCTTGATTAAGCATTCTCTGGTGACATGATTGTTCTTGCCACACTTCATGCACTTCTTTGGGGCGCTTCCAAATTGACTAATACTCCCACTGCTTCCCCCTACAGAACGTTGTTGTTGACCTTGCTGTTTCGAATATGGTTTCCGTCGAGATCTATCATCATGACCATTGGTGCCTTTATGGAACCTAGTCGGTCCAGAGTGACATTGCCTTCCTTCACGAGTCTTCATCAGATCTTCGATTACGAAGCATTCATCTACCAAAACCGAGAACTCTTTGACCTCAAGAGGTAGCACCTCTCCTCGAATCTCGTCCCTTAAACCTTCTTTGAACTTTGTGCACTTCCACTCATCATCGGGATGAAGATGGAAATACCTCGAAGACTTCAGCAGGGACTCAAAACGATCAGCATATTCTTTGACAGACATTCCTCCTTGACGTAGCTGCAGGAACTCCATGTCTATCAACTCGTCTTGCACCCGTCGGAAAACACTCGTTCTGAAGAACTCTGCGAGCGACAACTTACAAGAAAGCAAAAACATTACTACCCTGTCCAATATCATTCCCCTTCAGAAACAATAATGCAGAGAGTAACAAACAATCGTTGTCTTCTTCACAGAAACACAACACAGAGAACAAACAATACAAAAGGATAGACCGAAGTCATCATCCTCCAACATTGTTTTCTCTCAGAAACAATAACACAGAAAACAATCAGAGAAAACACAACACAAACAAGACAGACCATAACCTACAAACCCCAAAAAGACTCGGCCAGCTCTGATACCAAATAATGCAACACCCTTTCCCGAGTGTCACATTTCCGAACGTTTATAAGGCCGAAAATATTTATTAATGCGAAAAATACGATTTTTCTTTTTCTTTTCTTTTCATAAAGATGTAATGGGATTAGTAAAGGTAATAAATATTACTAATAAGTGAACTTAGGTTCACCATGCATTACTAGGGCATACATACAATATTATAATACAGAAAACAGAAAACAGAAATAACAACATTACTATATATAGACATAACTCTAATGTATGACTGACATAAGAAAATACAATAAGTACTAGGAGTCATAGCTCCCAAAAGGTACTACAAAAACTGACATAGTCTGGCCGACAACAAAACTAAAACAACAAAAGAGTCCACTTCCGAACTCAAAGGGACTGCGGAACGGAACCATCGTCGCGTCCATCTGTTCAAGCAGCAACAGCAAGTACCAGCAGAAAACATACAGATATGGGTGAGATTCCCGTTCATCAACACAACAAAACAGCAGTAGTAAAAACGGGACGACTCACCGGGTAACAGCGTACCCAACATGCTTACAAGGTTCTCAATATAAATCATGTTAAACAGTTAACAACATAATAGCATGCTAAACATTTAACAGCATAATATAAGGCATCCTTAAACAATACAGCGATGTATAACAGTAAATGTAAACATCAATAGCCATAAGCATCAATAGCCATGCAATGCAATGCAATGTATATGACTCAATGTCAATGTCACTGGGTACTACTCTGACCCCTACTCCATGGAGCTAACAAAACATTCGGAGAGAGTGAATGGGAGGACATGTTCCGGTTTTTGCCAGCCATGAGCAAGATGCTACAACATTCGTAACGTGCACGTATCTGGCTTTACGGTAACACTCTCGACCAAACATGAAAAGTACGGCATCTAGTAGAGGATATCAGTGTATTGCACGGATTCGCCACGACACAGAAGAATCACCAACTGGTCACATGTCAGCCCTTCCAACCCTGATACCTCCAAAAAGACCATTGAAGATCGTCACCGTAAGATTCGCACCCGCATCAAGGTGTAAGCTCAACTCCTAGGCTCAAGGCCTTACAACTATGCACATGAAATGCCAATGCTTACACAAAGCAGATGCGATAAAGCAATGTCTATCCATTGGATAGACCTCAAGGTTCACTAAGGTTCTCTTCCTTAGAAACTACACACATCTTTGTTTTATAAAACATTTATCCATCGGATAAAACAATTATCCATCGGATAAATATCTCGTGATTCCTTTGGAATGATCCAGACTGCTTTCAGAATCGCCGACTGTCCCCACAAACCAACACAAGTCTTTTCAGCGTGTTTTGTCCTCACTCACACGCTTTCTAGGAAACTTCCCAGAAGGTCACCCATCCCATAATTACTCTAAGTCAAGCACGCTTAACTATAAAGTTCTTGTGTTCTAAGTTCCCGAAAAGAAGATAAATATTGTTGGTATGGGTAGTACCAATCAATTCTTATATGCCTCCCCTTAACAATACAGTCCCATACCTGCATAGCCTCAGGATTCCTTCCACTGTACAGTCTCATACCTGCACAGCCTCAGGATCTCTCTCATTCCAGTTATCACAAGACAGAAACAATTGAACGATTAACCTGGATCCGAATCATCGGTCCGTCATCGAACTACTGTTTCGAAAACCAAAACGTTTCGTGTTTGTGTTTACGTCTTATGAATTATGTCTCAAGTCCTAAGCATTATGAATAAGGATTGAGAATCCTCTTAGATAAGTCTTTAAGCCTTTCTAAGGTATTAATCCCTTGTTTTTCAATTAAGGAAACAAGTGTTGATTTCACTTAAGTCTTATGAACTCATTGATGTACTAAGTCATCAATGGTATAGTACATGGTCTTGTTCCACCACATACCATACTTAATTAACCCTTGTCTTCAACTCTAAGTTAATTATTTAACTTAGGTTTTTCACGCGTAAAACTTTACGATTGAGTTAGAAAACTCCTTTTGTAAACCAAACAACTTTTACGATTGAAAACTCATTTGATTTGAAACAACATTTGAACTACTTACTTCACTTCTAGCATTTTCTAAAACATGAAATTCGCTTAGCGAGAGTACATTCGCTTAGCTAAATTAAGGTAGTGATTCCTTTCTCGCGGGGCGAACAGAAGTTTCGCGTCGTGAGGCTGAGAGTTATATTTGCTCCTTATACAAATCCTCTGTATCACGAGGCGAATATTGTCTCGCGTCGCGAGGCAGAGAACTGTATTTCAAACCGACCTTCTGCATCGCGAGGCGATAATTGTCTCGCGTCGCGAGGCAAAGCTGCAATTCTTCACTGCTTAGGCGGTTCGCGGGGCGAGAACTACTTCGCTACGCGAGGCAGAGAAGCTGCATCTTTGCTGCTCGGGCTAGTCCACTGTCTCGCGAGGCGAGGCAATGTTAGCCTGGCGAATGCCTTATCTTCCCTCTGTCTCGCGAGGCGAGACGGGGTTCGCTGGGCGAGTGCCCTGTTTTCACTTTTCCTTAACTTCTTCATTAATTCTCTTTTGAAACACTTAGTTTGATTAACAAACCTATGGCTAAAGAAAGGACGTTTTCCACTTTGGTGACACACTTAAAAGGTTAAAACTTCTTTTGATCTTTGGATCAAAATCACTTTTGTTTCTCTTTGAAAACATAGGTTATGAAATCATGTTTTTCTTACTTCAAAACCTTGCTAGATCAAGAACAACACATGTTCTTATATTTCCTCTTACTAAGGCCACCAATGAAAATATAGCTCAAAAGCCTACTACAACACATGAGACTTTGCTTCACCAACAAAGCAAATATAGCTCAAAAGCTCACACCAATTATGACAAACCACAATTACACCTTATTACATCATAACCAAAACATACAAGTCCATCACACATCATGGTCTCATAATCAAGCATAAAAGTCCATACTTGATCTAGTGATCAAAGTAGGTTTTCCAACATACATGAAAATGATTTTTATTCAATCATATCATCATCAACATATGCTAAAGCACACTACAACATACTAAAGCATACACTCATCAAGACAACCTTGTTCTTGAAGAGAACTTAACAAAACATAACAATTAAAAGTGAACCCAAACTAAAGGGTTTCACCCACACATAAAGTAAACAACCATCTTCACCACCACCATCTTGGTGTGATGAGGTTCTTCTCCCCATACCTGTTGAAGAGCATATTCCCGGATAAAAGTCGGTTGATCGGTTTGTGAACCTTCTGATAATTGACACCAACTACAAACAACCAAACAATCAAACCAAACTCAACAATTCTCACAAAGAGGGTTTCGGCCACCCTAAAGAGAATAAAGCTAGGAATTGATCTTGGTTTTCCATTTCATGGATTCAAAGGCATTAGGAAAGCTACGAATGAAATCAAGTGTTAGAAATTAAAAATTGATGAAAACACTATTCATCATCATCAAGAAAGGTTCGGCCCTAATGTGCTTTTTGAGCTATGATTAGAGTTGAATCATAAGCTCTAGGGTTTAGATAGAGAATGATGAGGTGAGTTCAAAGAAATTGGTCTCACATCAAAATGATTTTTCTACAATTTCCTATGGATTTTCTAAGTTTTGGATCTAAGAAATAATTTTCATGAAAATGAAGATTGATCTTGAAATAAAGAGATGTTCAAGAAGCTAAGAGATCATAGAAGTGATCTTACCTTGAAATAAAGGAAGATTGCTCAAGGAATCAAGGAGCTTCAAGAGCAACTATGGTGTTCTTCTATTTTTGAGAGGGCTGTGCGAAAATGAGAGAGTGAGGGGCTGAGTTCAGCCTTAAAACAAGTCACTTAAGGGCAAAGTGGTCATTTGCCAAAAGGGTAAAATGGTAAAAGTGCAAAAGACTAAGGTTAGGGGCATTTTGGTCATTTCACGTCTAGATTTTCCTGATCATCATGACGACTCTGGCATACTCTCCCAAGTGTCCTGGGATGTTGTGATATCAAGATTATCTGTTGGCGAGTCTCGGTAAGTCCATATGTGGCTCCGTTCGTCACCCGATTGAGAATTCCGCCCGAACGAAGGTCAGGAAGTGATTTTTCTGAAATTTTTACGAAATTTAACCAAAACATAGAGCATCGAATTCTAAGACTTGCTGTCTCGTTCACGGGTCCATCTGAGGTCTTCTGAGCAGTAAAATCATACTGTCAGTGTAAAAACGCAGACCGGACTCCGTTTGAGTTTTTGACTCAAAACTTAATCGTAGCTTCCTACGATATCGTCGAGCATGACTATGGTCTCGGAATATTTTATTTCCATTCCTAAGACCTCGAATAAAATAAAGACATTAAAATACTGAAGAATTAGAAAACGTGAAAAATCGGGGCGTTACAATATATGGGGCATTCTGATCTGCCGGGGATGTCGCGTCATGGCTGCGTTCATATAGGATTTAGATGCATGAGTAAAAAAGAATAGTAGTTAGGAAAGAATGACCATGAGGATGGTCGTTATGCTATTGTATGCTTGATTGTGTATGTGCTATCCATTTATATTATTTTATTGTTTCTTTCCCATAATATGATACGTTATTGTTTCTTATCTTCTTTTTCCCTATATTATGTTATGTTTATTGTACCCCCGAAAAGACCTTGAGCCGGAGGAGTTCGATGGCACACCCTATGAGCCTGATGCTGGGGGACGAGCCAGGGATCCCGATGCTAGGGGATCTTGAGTTCTTTTATCATTTTGAGGATGAGCGGTACTGGGAGTTTGACTATTCCAGATATCGCATTGTATATATTGGACCGACTACTGCCTATTTTCCGAGCGTGGGGATCGCCTAGGAGCTGTCTGATTTGGGACTTCCGGATTGCCCAGAGACTTCCTTTCGAGAGGATGTGGAGTAGGCCTTGGGAGTATCATCATGGCTCGGATACTTCCTAGCATTCTTACGCTACTTCTCTTAGAGGTTTTTAACCCGAGTTAGACGTGGTCGAGAGTAGAGGAGAATGTGAGACTACAGATGTCAGTGAGTGGTGATGTCCGATAGCTCTACTGAGTACGAGCCACTCCAGGTGTATCAGAGGCGACACCGAGCATCATTGGGGAGTTCTCACTATCCGCACTGGGGTCTATACTGCCGAGGGTTAGTTTTGGGATGGCCAACGAGTCTCTTGAGTGATGATGTATTTTGGGGGCGAGGAGAGGAAGTCATATGTACTTTTGTTTACCATGCTTCTGTTTGTCTATAGCAGTGTACTCTGATGACGATGTATGTAGTGTAGACTCTACTGATGGAGC
The DNA here is from genome assembly GCA_039655645.1 of Ammopiptanthus mongolicus. Taxonomy (NCBI): domain Eukaryota; kingdom Viridiplantae; phylum Streptophyta; class Magnoliopsida; order Fabales; family Fabaceae; genus Ammopiptanthus; species Ammopiptanthus mongolicus. The sequence continues at coordinate 78,038,455 of CM077345.1, forward strand.
CAATACCTTATGTTCTCTATGTATATGAATGAGATGTATGTTTAAAAATTTTAATATCCCTGTATGTTTAATAAGCACGCTAACGATTAATAACGTGTTTAAGGTTAGTTAACTAGGTTCTTTAATGGGATGTTCGAGGGGACGTATCAAACCGTATCGGCGCTACCCACGGTGAAGCACTTGGTCTGATAAACTCTTTTCCCATTAGGTCATCCAACTACTGCTTTAACTCTGCTAGCTCTATTGGAGACATCCGATATGGGGCTATCGAAATGGGTCCCGTCCCTGGTACAAGATCTATGGTGAACTCGATCTCCCTTTCTGGCGGTAACCCTAGAATATCATCCGGAAACACTTATGGAAACTCGCACACGATAGGCAGCACATACACACTGGGAGTCTCCTTTACTTCCACGAAAAACAACACCACACATTCTTTGATCGTTCACCTCTCAAAATACTTTCGCTGGCAGGCATCAATCCAGATTGCTTGGGAAACTAAACGGTTTTGTTGGCACAATCTAAAACTACATGGTTTGGCCGAAAGCCAATCCATGCTTAAGATAACGTCTATATATTGCAAAGGCAAACAGACAAGGTGTTCAAGAAAATGTCTATTTTCTATAACAATGGGGCATTTCAAACAGACGAATAGGATAGTCAAGGAATCACCAGTCGATGTAGAAATAGTTAGGTCATATGGTAATGATGAAACAGGTAAGCTCAAATGATCCATGAACTCTAAAGATATAAATGAATGCGTAGCCCCCGAATCAAATAAAACATATAAGATCGGACACTAAGCATTTATCAGATTTGGGCATTGAGAGGACTCAGCAACTCTCACGGGAAACACTCTCTCCTAGCCTGTGGTCTATTTTGTTGTTTTGCCACTTGTGGCCTTCCTCCTGCACCCTGGGGTCTTCCACCTTGCCGTGAAGCATTGGGCCTCTCCACATTCCCTTGTCTACAGAAGAGAGCAATGTGGCCCGTCTTGCCACATTAGAAACAGACTGGTGCTCTATTTTGATTCTGATTTGGATTCGTGCACTCCCTAGCAAAATGCAGTCCCCCGCATTGGAAACACTTCAATTGACCCTGCTAGCCTGGTTTTGAACTCCCTCCAACATTCACCACTTACTGCACTAGTCTACTATAGGGTCTCTGTCCTTGATAGGATCTTCCCCCTCGATTCCTATGGTTGCTCTTATGGATTGGTCCTTCACTCCTTGGCTGTGATTGATCCACTCCACTAATTCCTCTAAAAGAAATCATTAGCTCAATTCATAAGACATACAATACTACATAAACAGGTACACATAATATGTGCCTTACGAATGTTTGAAACAATTATCCCCTCAAGAATAGAAATATTAACTCGCATATCGGACGTTCTACCCAACTTCCGAACATAAGTCGGTATCCGATGTGGATCTAAATAACAAGGCTAGCATACACCCTAAACCTCACAGTCTGGTTAGAAACAAACTGTTAGGACAACATAACCTCATAGTCCGATTAGAATCGAACTGCTTGAATACCACCAAATGAGACAACCCTTTGTCCCATTAAAGAACCTAATTATCTAAACCTTAAATGTATTATTAACGTTAGCAACACACTCAAAAGGTCAGGAACACATTCAAAAGATATACATATACATATATGCATGGCCCTATCAGTAAGGCTATTGTACTACAACCACTGTACATAAACTACAACATAAGGAGGATACATCAAAGGGCCCTGCACTACTCCCCGAGCCACTCATCTCACGTCCCATCCCTCACCCAAATATACATCAAAATAACAAAACGCACCAACACTCAGCCCTAGGTGAGACACACTGGCTGACCTCATACCATTAGTGATATGGAGGTCTGGAACTACCCTCTCTCTCGCCATATCTATGCCTATAAACCGGGGCTTCCACTCCGACGATGAACTACAAGACATGATCACTCGCCTTCTCTTGTGCATCTGTCGGTACCGCTCTCTACGACGGTGTTATCCTATATAAACAAACCAGCATCGGCCTGTGACATGTGACGCCTCTGGAGAGTCCCACATACTAACATGGGTACTAGGTATAAGTCGGTACCACATTTGAGAGAAAGGTAAGTGCTGAGTAACTATGAAAGGTTCGATGAGGTTCGCCATCGGTGCCACTCCAAAACCTATATAGATACTCATAAGTCTTGTATATACCGTAAGAAAGCTGGCAAGGTCTATTTGCCAGCCGTCAGGGTCATGGTAGACGAACTCCAAATCCCCAAATATCGGCATCCGGGGTGGTAACGCCAGCAAGTGATGCCTCGGGTCCACCTCCATCCTCGGTTGTCGAATCTTCTTATCAATCCCGAAAACAACAAACACATACAAAAAAAACAAGGAGATAAGGAGCACAACAATACATCATAAAATTGGAAGGGAAAATATAGAATAAAATATTAATACAAATTCACACAACACATATACAGAGCATACATTCAACCATCTCTCGAGTCACACTTTGCAACCATCTCCATATGTTGTATTTCTTTGGATCAATACCTCTACTAGGAGCACTAACTTTTTATGTATTTCGGCCGATTCTCTCCACAAAACATTATCAAACTTGGAGAATGTGTGTTAGTTTGTCCAGGTAACCCTTCTGCTTCCTGTGACCAATAAGAGTGCATCCCCACTCCTTATCTCTGGAGGGGTGTCTTGGTTGCCTCAGAACGTCCACTGGCAACATGGAATACTCAGGGTCCATTCGAGATAACATGGATAAACCGGAGTCTCACAGTAGCAATGGGAGCTAACTATTGACAATTGTGACACAATCCGAGCACTGTTACATTCCTAAGGTCTCACAGACCGTCCATTCCGCATTCTGTACCCGCACTTAGGTACACTAACCTCGTATGACTCCCAATCATACGGATCGCCACTTGGAAAAATATTCAATGCAATACATCCATCTCTAGTTGATATCGGTACAGTCACACTCATGAACCTTAACTCAACACTAATGCCCACGCATCCACAATCTCATATCTTAACTTTCAAAGTACTTCGGTTGTATCAACTCAAGCAACTCAACAAGCATATCATCCACCAAAATACGTGATAAATCAGGCAACATTATATCGACCATATTAGCTTAACGAATGTGAACATATAATCAACCAATCAAGCATCACAACAAGCATATAAATCATCCTCAAATAATGGTCTTCTAGATTAGTGTATCCACTTAGCGATGATAGCCTAAAGATGCCTAAACCTAGGGTTTAGGTTCTTTTCGAGAGCTAAACCTCTAATAGGGTTTATGGATCCCCTACACATATATTGACATCTATCCTACTCTTTCCTTCCCGACAACTGTGGATCCTTTCTCTCCACCTGATATTGATTGCATGAACGCCTCGAAAGCACAAACACCACGAGCATGCAGTCCTCACCACCACCACCAACACATAGTCGCGGTTCCTCGACCTACGCCACCACGGTCGCGATCTCACACTTGCCCTAACCATCGAAACAACACGTAAACGACCTTGTTAACCCTAGAACAAATCGAAAATGAAGGTAAAGAGCAAGAACAACCGAAGAGCAAGAATAAAAGATGAAGAACACCAATGTTGACAATGTCGACGTATACGTAGCCTCGACGTACCTTAGACGAATCAAAGATTCAATCGGGTAGAAATATAGCATATGAAAATACGAGCACGACTGCACGATCAGGTTGGGGTTCCGATGCTCGGATAGCCCGAACGAAGCTTGAGAAGGTTGTTAATGGAGTTTTCTCTGGTTCTCTACGTTCTCCAGGTGAAAGAGACGAAGTGGTTGGGTAAAAGTGAAAGTGAAAGGAAGAAACTAATGTATATGATCCTGTTGAGCAAGCTTTCGCGTGCTAGCTCCCCACGCTTAAGCATGGGCATGCTTAGGCGTGGCGAAATCCCGCGTTTGAGTGTGGCCTCTTGATTGACACGCCTCCTGCCATGCATGCATGCGAGCTGATATACGTACCTCCACTCGTACGCCTTCCACTATTAAACGTGCACCTACCCCACGCTCGAGCGTCAACGGTCAACGTTTGAGCGTTGGGTCACTCAACATCAAAACGTTGGGCGCTAATATGACCCGTTCTTTCCCGTTTGCTTGCGTTCTAGGCTCATTCCAAGGCCAAATCTCCTCAAATTTGGACCATAGCTCTATCAACCCATAAAGAACATAACTAAACCCTCAAATATGCTTAACTCGTGTCCTAAACCTTATTTGAGAAAATGGGGTGTTACATGCTGCTTAAAAAACAACTCATGTCTTCGAGAAGCGTGGAGAGGCTAGTATAAAGAATATTTTGTTTGAGTTTGGAGAGGCTAGGTGTGCAAACAATACTCACTGATCGTTTGAGTCTGGAGATGTAACACCCCGATTTTCACTACTTTAATATCGGTAAATTAGATAATGGAGTTTATATTTTTATCTGAAGTTTAGAAAGTGAATTTTAATAAACTAAGACCACATTCATACACTACACCATCGTAGAGAGCTACGATTAAATTTTGGGTTGAAAATTCATATGGATCCCGATCTACGTTTTCACTGACAATAAGATTTTACTAATTAGAAAACCTAATTTTGACCCATGAACGAAATAAATGGGTTTTTTATCTCGTTTCGAACAATATCGACGATTTTGAAAATTTTCAAAAAAAATATTTTCTTACGATTTTCTCGGGCGAAAAACCTAAATCGGGAAATCGATGGAATCGAGACGGACGCGCGGGGACAAAACCTGACACCAAATGAGGGACACGAGTCACCACGCAGGGTGAGTCAGAGGGTGAGTCACCACCATGACTCACCAACGTCATCATTATGCTTTTACAAATATCTAAAAAATTTAGGGCGAGAAAAGGCCGTTTTGCCCCTAGGAACTGACGAAATTATATTTTTACCTTGTGATTCGTCACCATCATCATTATTTCTCCAAAATATCTAGATATTTTGGTGACTTTGGAGGTGAAAAGACCAAAACGCCCTTAACCTTTTATCTTAATTCCAATTTTGCCCTAGGTGAAATGACCATTTTTCCCTTAAGTGAAAAATTGTTGGACCACCTTGTCCCTCCTTTCACTCCACGCCTAAGTGCTTCATGAAGCCACACTTCCATCATTTTCTCACCTTCACCATTTTCTCTTAAGTTTCCTTTCATTTTGAAGTTGAAAACCTTAACCATTTTGGCGAAGAAAAGTGTGGATCTTGCTCACTTTCATCATTCAAGGAGGTAAGATTACTCTCTTTGATCCATAAGTTTCTTATTCTTCACTTAAATCTTCTTTTTCAAGCTATGATCATCTTTGTTCAACTTCTAACATCAAACTTCAAAAATGTCTAGAAAATTTTAGAAAAATCCTTTTAATGTGAAATCAATTTCTATGGTCTAGTGTCATCATCCTCTATCACTATCCAAGAGCATGAAATCAAATAACATGCATGGCCTATTTATCTAGGAGAGGCCGAACCTTGAGACTTTTGGAGGAAAATGAGTTTTCTTCAATTTTGTTAAATGATACTTGGTTTCACCTCTTTCATTCTTATGATTATTGAATCCAAGTGATTAGAAAACCAAATCAAATTCTAACCTATTTTTCTCAATGATGGCCGAACCCTACCCTTGTTGGTTGAAGGGGTTTTGGTTCAAATCTTTGATAAGTAATCATGGATTATGTCTTTATCATGCTTAAGGATCATTCATCTAAGAGTTAGTAAAGTTTTAACACCTCTAGCCTATTTTTCTAACAAGGGTCGAACCCTAGTTCATATGAACTAGAGGGGCTTTGATTGAATTGTATTAATTTCTGGTTGTGATTTGTTGTGAAGGATCAGACAGCGTTTGATTATTCTCAAGCGTGTACGGTTGCCAGTTATAGAGCCGCAGTCAGAGTTGCCCGGGGAAGCACATGGGAAAACTGTTCAGGTGGGGGAAAAAACCACAATATCGTCAGGGAGGCAAGAATAAAATAATTTATATTGATATGCATAGGGCGACCTAAACCCTACTAGTGGTAGAGTGACTGATAGGTTGATTTTTATGATAAATGGAGGTTGTATGTTGTGTGTTAGTATGCTTAATATGATATAGATAATATGTATGTTGTGCCTAGTAACATGCTTAGGATTACTTGAATATTTACCTATGAGTTGATAAGTTGATATGCTTAAATGAGTATTTAGTATGATGAGCATGAGTATTGAATATGATTATGGTTGCTTAAGATATGATGTTGTGATTACTGTTGTATGAGTAGAGATAGACAGTAATTTCTGATAAGTTGGGAGATGAACATGTGGTGAGGAATTTGAGGATATATATGTTGTAGTGCTCAATCTAGAGATTCTGTTGATATAATTATGTCGAGACATAAAGTTGATACTCGGTTAAGCCGAAGAAATTTGGTCGTATTTGTGTACGAGTTGTGGTTGAGACACTAAGTTGTTGATCCCGAGATGAGTCGGTGTGGTTCATGTTGCATCGTTGTTGTTCATCACCGTGTTGGCGTATGGTCGATCGATCTTGCCTGCAGGGAGATTATCGTACCCATTAGTTATGAACAGGCGAATGTCCTGACCTATCCTGCGGGCGGGGGGATATGCCGTTACCGTAAGTTGCGTTGTTGACGGATGAATATTCCGACCTGGCCTGCGGGCGAGGGAATATGTCGTACCCATGAGACGAGTTGAGCCTGGGGGCTATTGGCCGAACCCTGCATTACGGGGGGTGGCACAGAGATGAACGAGACATCTTGATCTGTTGGGGATGTCGCGTCGTGATCCCATTCATATAGTCGTTAGTTGCATGAGTGTGAGAGACAGTAGCTAAGAGAGAAAAATTTGGGAGATGATTGCTTGACACTGTTGTGTTGTTGTATGTTGCTATCTATATAGCTTATTTTATAGTTGTTTTTCTATTTGTGATGTATTGCTGTTTCTTATTGCCATATTTCTCTATGTTGTATTTTACTTATTCTCGATCGCATGAGAAGATCCTGTTACGGAATTGTCAGAGGAGATTGATAGCATACCTGTTGAACCTAATGCTGGCGGAAGAGCCTCGGATCTCAGTGCTGGGAGACTTTGAGCTGCTCTATGCAGAGGATGATCGTCTCTGGGAGATTGACTACTCTCAACGAAGAGTAGTGTATACGGGCCTGACTACCGTATACGTTAAAGTCTTGTTTGGGTAACAGTCTTAGGTTGTTATGGCCAGTATGGGTTTGAGCGAAATGTATTTTGGGGCCAGGAGAGGAAGTCCTATGTATTTTATTTTGTTACCATGCTTTCAGTTATATATGTTATTAGTTGCGTACTCTGAGATAGTTGATGTGGTTGTAGGCTCTACTGATAGAGCCAATACTTTTGCACGTATGTTATATATATAGTCGTGGTATCAGTATTGGTTGTTTTAATATTTTCACATTTTTGTTTAATCACGCTACGCTACAACGTTAAGAATACGAGTTCGGGTTACTAATGGAACCTCCGAGGAGGGGCTGTCTCAGGAGAGGCTAGGTTGTGTAAAGAATACTGGTCTGCAATCTGATGAGTTATAGTGAAAAACTTGGTTAAGCCAAGGATTGGACGTAGCCCAAGGGTTAGGGTGAACCAGGATAAATTTTGTGTGTTCCTCTCTCCTTTCTTTTAGGTTTAATATTTCTTTATTATTGCCTTTTAATTATCTATGATTAACCTTGGAGTTAAAGTGTGTATATTATACCTGTTTGTGAAAAGGTTTTTGTTCAAAACAGTTTCTGCTTTGATAAACCAAACACCTGATAGCGTCTGTGCCTTTGCTTTGCTTCAGTCTCTCTGTTAGGCGTTTGCTTACGCAGACCTTTGTTTTAGAACTTGCTTCGAAATAATTTGAGTAAACATAATTCATGGAAATCTTGGACAAAGGTTGCCCCTTTTCACTTCTCTTCGCCAAACTCTCGTTCCTCTTCGTTAATCACCTGTTCCTCTTCACCAAACTCCTAGATCTCTTTGCCAAGATCTCTCTTTTTCATCTCTTCTGGTACGCCTCTCTCTCTTACTTGTTGTCCCTTCTTTTCTTTGCTTTTTTGGAACTTTGATTCCCTTTTGGAACTTTGTTTTGTATGTTGTAAATTTGCCATCTTTTTTTTTGTTACGTTGTTAATTTCCCACACTTGATTATGCTTTTGTGAGTTTTGCATTTTGTGTGCAACTATTCACCAACTTGACGCCTATCTTCAAATTTTGTGTTGAATTTGAGGTTTTGATGACACCCCTGATTTTTTTTTTTTCCTTCCTATCGTGCATTGTGAATGATCCTTTTCCAATATGATAAATTCCTTTTTTTTGGTGTGATTACTTTCATGTTAGATTAGGAATATTTTAGATTTTGGGTTTTCATTTTACCCATTTGAACTCTTGCACATGACTTGTTTGTATAAAAAGCCTGAGTTGAAAAAATGATTGATGGTCTAAGTTTGTACATTGTCTTTGTTCTGGTTTGTACCTGGTTCCAATTCTCTTGTTCAGTACATATAAGAAAGGTACCTTTATATATATTGTGACACGGCAATGAAAATAATGTAACAAATGAGTTTTGGATGCCTTAACTATAATCTTCCACGACCCCGTAATAGACCCAATACTTACACAATGAAATAGCAATAGAAGATTAGAAAGAAATATACAGAATGATAATGTTACCATTAACGTGGCTTTGGGTCCATAATCTCAGAGAAAACAGTCCTAGGCATCAACTTATTAGTTTCCTTATTACCATAGCTATGCTCTCCCGTACTACTACTAATCACACTCACACTCACTCCAGTACTTTTATTACAATCAGAAACCTGCCCCACACTCGTGCTACTACTAAACATGTCATCACTTTCATCTCTCATTGCAACTCCATCTTCATCAATCACTATCATTCCAATAACGTGCTGATCACTATGCTCAGTAGTTTCTTGTATATTAGAAATAGCGATAGAAGATTAGAAATATGTGGTACACTTGAAAACTGGTTCTACACCATACACCATAAGGAGGGCATGGAATAATTGATGTTGTACGTGCTAATCATTCTGCTCAATAATTCAAAGGAGTGCCATGTAAGTATAGGGTCTATTATGGGGTCATGGAAGATTATAGTTAAGGCATCCAAAACTCATTTGTTACATTATTTTCATTATCCTGTCACGATAGATATATTTATATATATATACCTTTCTTATATGTGTTGAACAAGAGAATTGAAACCAGGTACGAACCGGAACAAAGACAATGTACAAACTTAGACCATCAATCATTTTTTCGACTCAGGCTTTTTATCGAACAAGTCATGCGCAAGAGTTCAAACGTGGAAAATGAAAACCCCAGAATCTAAATATTCCTAATCTAACATGAAAGTAATCACACCGAAAAAAGGAATTTATCATATTGAAAAAGCATCATTCAAGGTGCATGATAGGAAAAAATGAGGGGTGTCATCAAAACCTCAAATTCAACATAGAATTTGAAGAAAGTAGTCAAATTGCTGAATAGTTGCACACAAAATGCAAAACCCAAAAAAGCAAAATCAAGTGTGGGAAATTTAAAATGTAACAAAAAAGATGGAAAATTTACAGCATACAAAAAAAGTTCGAAAAAAATCAAAGAAAAGAAAGGACAAGTAAGAGAAGAGGTGTAGCGGAAGGGGTGAAGGAGAGAGAGCTTGGCCAAGTGTAACACCCCAATTTTCACTGCTTTCTGAGTCACCATTGGCAAAGTTGTAATTCCATGGACTTTTCTTTATAAAATATTAAGATATTTTAAAAAATTAATCATGACATGGATGACTCATGATAATGAGTCATAGTGGAGTAATCATGATGGTGATAAGTTATGGTAATGACTCATCCATTAACTCATCACATTCAGGAACCACGTTTCTCATTCGGCATTTGATTTTATCCCTATGTATCCACTTTTTGGATATAACATAGATATTGTTTTACTCTGCATTACTAGTAGAGAATTATGGTTAAGGTTAAGGTTAAGGTTTGGGTTGAAGACTCAGACGAAATCCGGTCTGCGTACGAGATTACAGGAACCAGTAACGGATAAGTATAAAGTCGCTTTCAAAGCCATCTCACCTTATCCTTATCCATATGCAATTATTACATAGTGACTCACCTAGGTGACTCACTATAGTAATGATGGTGAGGGGTGAGTCACATGGGTGACTCACAATAGTCATGATGGTTAATGTAAAATGACAATTTTGCCCCTAAAGGAAATGACCTGTTTTTCTAACATCCTTAGCTCTTTCTTTTATATAGTTTACACCCTTCATCCATCCATATTCTTACTCACATTTCTTTCTTCTCTTATGCATTCTTCTAGGTTCAAGTGTTCAATTTAGATGAGAAGTTTTGATACAATTCCAATTTTGTTCCTAGGTGAAGTTACCTTTCTACTCTTAAGTGATAATTATCATATCCTTATCCTTTCCTTTTATATAGGCCACGAAATTCACTCATCCAATTCCTCTTTCCGATTTCTTTCTTCATTTCTTCATTTTTCACCTTCAAATATTCAAGTTTTACTACAACTTTTGATGAAGTTCCAATTTGGTCCTTAAATGAAATAACCATTCTAACCTTAAGTAGTCTATCTTACCCTTATATTTTCTATCCTTATCCTTTCCTCCATATATATAGCTACCTCACGCCTCCTCTCTTTCTTTTCACCCTCTCATTTTCTTTCTTCTCCATCTCCTTCACTTCAAAGCACCTCCAAGCTTCTAACTCCATTTCCTTTCCATTCTTCAAGGATTCTCCAAGAAAATTGTGAAGCAAACTTGCTTAGAATCATCTTCTCCATCATCTAAGAGGTAGGGATCTCTACTTTGAGCTCTAAATCTTCAATTCTATCCATTGAAACTCAAAGTGTTCATGTTTGTTCTTGAACTTCCAAAATTCATGAAAAATTGTAGAAAAATCATTTTCATGTCAATTCAATTTCCTTGATCTAGATTCATTTTCTTCTTTCATAATCCAAGAGTTTGTAACCACAATAGCCCTCTAAGCTATTTTTCTAGGTGATGGCCGAATTCTCCATGTAGAAGAAATCATGAGATTTTGTTCCAATTTGTGTTAAAGAAGTGTGGATTTGATTCTATCACACTTAAATGCCTTTGAATCTCAAAAGAATTGAATCAAAAACCTTTTCTAGCCTTAGGATCATAAAGAGGGCCGAAGCCCTACTTGGCCATATCAAAGGATTTGTTTCAAATTCTTAAATTAAATGACTTACACTAGCTATCTCTATGCTTAAGGATCATTAATCCAAGAGCTTGTCAAATTTTAACACTTCTAGCATAATTTCCTACATAGGGGCCGAACCCTAGTTCCTAAGGACTAGGTATGTTTTGTTTGATTACACTAATTTGGATTGTGATTTGTGATGAAGGATAAAAACGTATTCAAGTACTCTAAAGTGTGTACGATTATCTGTCGGAGGAACGAGATTGTGACCGTGGGAAAGTACTAGGAGCTTGTGGACATCACTACATTGCTCTAAGGTGAGGAGGAAGATAACTCTTCTATGTGGCTTGGAGTAGAGTTAGCATTTTAGGGGAAACCTCCATTTCCTGCTATTAGGTATTTTCGGATTATTATTGAGTATGGTTAGGAAGATGCAGATGATGAATATGATTACACCCTAGGCTAGATGACAATTATTGAATGGATGATTGATTGATATATTTGGTGATTATGTGCTCTATGTGATTTCTATGGTGCTCTAAGTACTCTATGTGAATTATATTATATGCCTATCTCTGCCTTGATTAGGATTTCAAAACCCTAAGTTACATGTTCTTGAGACTTGGAGCAATTTGTTGTAGTTGAAGATGTGAAGATGTTATGTTGACTATAAATGTATATATTTGGTTTACCATGAGATTACATGATAATGAAGAAATCTTTATTTGGCCATATTTGCATAATCTTGATGCTTGATGACGTTGATAAGACATTAGTCATGAAACATTGTTGCATGTGACATATGCCTTGAATCAAGCATGACCTAGAATGTTGAAGAAGTTAGACGTTAAAGGCATTCCTCTTGTATGAATTTTAAATCTTGAAGGATATGCCAAGACAAATATCGATGGAATGACATAATGGTCTAACAAATTGATATGAAATGTATTACTATGAGGTCATGCATGATTTTGGCTTTGACATTGGCATGATATTAGGGAGTAAGCTACACCCTAAGTGCGGGTGAGAGTACAATAGGGAAGGTTGTGGAAACCTAGGGGGAACTATGGTCCGATACTCCAAAGAGGGCCGGGTGGTAGCTCCCCCGAGCCGTGGTATTCGATGCAAACACAGTAGTGTCTCGACCAGACCCGAAACTACTCGAGATCAGTGGAGAGTGTTCCGGTGAGCCCTTTGGCGCGCAATTGGAGATCGCTTCTCCGATGATGTTGTCGCTCCATGGAGTCGAGTTGGTACATGCGCATAGTCATTTCATATGAATTGTGCATCTCATTTCATATGCATTGTGCATTCTCGATATTATGAAAGATCAGTGATGGATGACATAATGATATTTTACATTATTACTATGAATATTCGAGTGAACATTTGAATTATATGGTTAATAAGAATTCATGCTTAATTTATGTTGTTTTACTAAAATGTTAAAGCTACACCTTTTTACATGGAAGTTGGTTATCTTACCTCCTTTTGTGGATTACAGATGGTAAGTCGGAGAATGCACATGGAAACTCTCCGCTGCACCTTCTATGATGTGAATGTTTACCTCAACCTCTGTGGCTGTACTGTCACCTGTAAGGGGTACTAGGCATCTTTTGACCAGCTCTGGGAAGTCGAGTCGGATCTTTTGTTTTTGATTGTATATAGATAGTAAAGTATATTTTGGTAGTTGATGTGTATAATATTAAAAATCAATTGCTTCAGTGATGGTTGCTTCATCAAATCAAATATAGGTGGCAGGGTCAGACTTTGAGAAAGAGTCTGTGAATCTAACTTATGTAACATATGATGATGTATATATAATATATGAATATTAATTTTGGATATCGAACAGGTGTGGGATTTTAAACACATAGCTGATGATTTAAAGTAATTATATTTGATAGATTTTAATGAAATGTCCTGAGGGCCATGTGTGTACATTATACTACAAAGGACATATTTTATGTAATTGACTTATGTAATAATTGATTTTAGGACAGATTAGAGGTTTATAGGAGACACTAGGGAATGTCTCATTTGGGTGGTATCAGAGCATTGAAAATGGTCTGAAGCTAATGGGATTATCCTACATAAATTGGGTAGTCTCACCAAGAGATCTAGTAGTTTGGCGAAGAGGAACAGGAGGTTGATGAAAAGGAATGAGAGGTTGGCGAAGAAAATTAAAGCGGGGCAACCTTTTTCCAAAATTTTCATAAATATTCCTGTATCTCCATTTCGTGTCACTCTTTCTCTCTCTCTTTTTTTTAAATTGTTATGCAAAAGCATCATAATAAAGAAAGACATCCCAACCAGGTTGGCACCTCAAACTCTAACAATCATTTGCAGCATACCAAGAATTTATAGATTAAAAAAAAGAATATAAAGATCATTGGGGGGGGGGCAATACCAAACCCATTAAAAAGAATCAAAGACTACCTAAACCTATAATTAGGAAGGCCCCACCTGTTACGGAAGAAGTCAATCCTAACAAAAGTAGGAATTAAATCCCACCAAGAATAGCATTTAGAATTAACTCCAAAAGAAGCTAATTTATCTGCATAATGATTTCCTTCCCTAAAAACATGAGAAACTAAAAACTCAAAGGGTGAAACTATAACAAGACAATTCTTCTATCTGTTTCTAATTCTCCATGGAATAATTTCAGGATTTGAGAATGCTTGAACCACCAAAGATGAATCACATTCTAGCCAGAGCTTATTCCAGCCCTTTCTTTTAGCTATACTGATTGCAATAATGGCTGCACTTAGCTCAGCATAAAAAAAAGTCTTCAATCCCATAAAAATCAGTAAAGCATCCTAAAATTATACCACTTCTATCTCTGAAGATTGCTCCTCCTCCAGCAGGACCAGGAGATCCCTTAGAAGCACCATCTGTGCTTACCTTGATCCAACCACAATTAGGAGGGGGCCAATCTACTTGAATAATTTTTGGAGCTTTGCAAGGATTCCCTGCTACTCTAAAATGTTTAAGTATGCTAAATTCTTCTATAGAGGAGGACATTTGATTCTTTGACAAATTTCCAGAGAGAGAAACAGAAGCCATAATGATGTTTATTGCCGCTCTCACAGAAAAAAACTTATCATCAAAACGAAACTTATTTCTTGCAAACCAAATGATCCAAAGGATATTGATAATAGCAGCTGATATTATATCCTTTACCTGCAGACTCCAGGGCATGCTGCAAACAGACATCACAGAGGCTATGGAGGAGGTGTCTACTTGATGATTTATAATTGAGCTTAACCATTGCCAAAGCTTCCTATCATATACACGATTAAGAAAAAGATGCTCTATAGATTCAGCACTTGGAAAGCAAAGGCTACACACAGAAGCTAAAAAACACCCTCTTTTCTGCAATTGATCATCTGATGAGATTTTATTATGCAGTAATCTCCAAACAACAAATGATTTCGAAGGGGGAATGACAGAACTCCATATAAGTTTAGGCCAATTACAATGAGACTTAGCTGGCTATAAGTGCAAAAAAAGCCTCTTTAAAAGACAGAATGCCTAAAGAAGAGTTATGCCATATCAGTTGGTCAGGTTCATGAACCACAGGTATAGTTATCTTGGACAGTAAATTTCCAAGATCAGGACATTTTTGATATAAAATCCCAGGGATATTCCATTCGTTTTCAGAGATAAAGTTTGCCTGATGCTTGTAAATGCGGGTGCATATGATGAGGGAGTTGCAAAAGATCAACTAGAGGCTTAGAAATCCAATTATCATTCCAAAAATTGATAGATTTGACATCATCTATCTGCCAAATAGAGTTATTCATCAGCACTTGAACATTAGATTTTATTCCTGGCCATAAAGATGATTTAATATATCTAGTAGATGAAGATGGAATCTACTTTTCAAAAACACTATCCATTCAGTGTTAATAGCTCCCAAGTCAATTTCAGAAGTGCTGCATTGTTTAAAACTCTTAAGGATTTTAGTCTCAGTCCACCTTCTAAAATAGGAAAGCAAGTATGTTGCCAAGCAACAGTGCACATTTTCCGATCAGTTGGATTTACTGTCCATATAAAGTTTCTGATGCATCTATCTAGCTCTTTTAACAGAGAAGCAGGCTAGACATAAACATAAAAACTGTATATCAACATGCTTTGAATCACAGATTTAACAAGCTCAAGTATTCCCATATAAAATAAAAGAGATCCCTCCCATGAAGCAATTTTCAAAAGGATTTTATCAGCAATTGGCTGCAAGTGTACCTTTTTAGGCTTTCCTTTGAAAAGAGGCACACCTAAATAATTGAAAGGCAAAGACCCTGCTGCAAAGCCAAGAATACTAGCCAATTGAGCTGATTTTCTTAAGGAGATGTTACCTGCATAAAATCTGCATTTGTTCAAACTCAAATGTTGACCGGATGCTTGCCCATAATCCCTGAAAAGGCTCATCAAAGCATCTAGACTCCTCTTGTTTCCTTTGCAAAAAAATCAGCACATCATCTGCATACAAGACATGGCTAGGTGCAAAAATGATTCTCGGACTAGAGAGTGCATTAACCAAACCAAAATCAACTAAGTGAGAAATGCCTCTGCTTAGCACATCATCTGCAATACAAAAAAGCAAAAGGGAGAGGGGATCTCCTTGTCTCACCCCCTTCTACAAGGGAAGAATCCCTCAGGCTTTCATTAACCAGAAAAGAGAGCTTAGCTGATTGTAGGATTGTTTTGATCCAATTGCAGATATTATCAAAACCAAAAGATTCTAGAACCAGTAGAGAAAGTTCTAATCCAAGGTATCAAAAGCTTTTCTAATATCAAGCTTCAAGGCCAAGTTACCTCCAAAAGTTTTATGATCCAAAAGATTAACTGCTTCTGATGCTATAAAAATGCAATATTCATGAATATGTCTACCTTTTATAAATCCTGTTTGCTGGCTAGAAATAATTTTAGGAGCTATAACTGCAAGTCTATCTGCCAGCACCTTTGTAATTATCTTGAATTGGAAGTTTGCTAAAGCAATCGGTCTAAAGTCTTCAATTTTATCTGCATTTAGGACTTTTGGGATAAGCACAACTAGATTAGACTTCATATTAGGAAGAAGCCAGTTTTGCTCAAAAAACTAAACCACAGATCTGCAAACATCATGACTAACAATCTCCCAATAAGTTTGATAAAAACATCCTCCAAAACCATCAGGTCTAGGAGCTCCTCTCCATTCATGGCAAAAATAGTTTTTTTAATCTCATCCCAATTAGGTATTGAAGTCAAGACACTATTATCAGTTGGAGAAACCTCAGGGGAAAAAGATTAGAAATTAGATCATTTGTTTGGCAATCATTTGGAACAGCATAAAGACTAGAAAAATAGTTGATGACATGCTGTGAATATCAGCAGGTTCTTCAATAATAGTATCCCCAATCTTAAGCATAGCCATAGAGCTTGTAATATTTCTGATTTTTGTAAGCCTATGAAAGAAAGCAGTGTTCCTATCCCCTTGATAGTGCCATTTAACTCTAGATTTTTCTCTCCAAAGCTCCTCCTCATACATCAAAGCTTGCTGCAATTCAGATTGAGCCATAGCCTCCTGATCCATTAAATCATCATAGAAACCAACAGAGGTAATTTGTTTTTGAATTTCATCAACTGTAGAAAGAGCAGAATTAACTCTCAGGTGAACATTGCCAAAGACTAATTTATTCCAACTCTACAATTCACATTTTAATGCTTTCAATTTCTGAGATAACACAGCCATAGGGCAACCAAAAACTGGCCTATTCCACACTTCTTTGATAAGTCTGTGACAGTCAGAGTGACTAGTCCACATCTTATGGAATTTGAAAGATGAAGGGAAAGTATGCAAGACCTTATTGAAAGATAAAAGCAAAGGGTAATGGTCTGATTGACTCCTTACCAATGTACAGCAAGTGGTTGAGCTCCAATAATCTAGCCAAGCATTATTACAAATGGATCTGTCTAGCCTTTTTTCTGTGTGAGCATGACCTCTCCTACCATTACTCCAAGTGTAATTAGCACCCCTTGTAATAAGATGGGTCAAGTTTCCAAAAGCAGTGAATTGTATAAAATCATTGTAACATCCCAATTTTCACGTCAGTAACGTATATGGATCTTATCTGAGTCACAATGGCAAGATTGTAAATATTAAGATATTTTGGAGAAATAATCATGAATACTTTATAAATGTAATCATGACATGGATGACTCATGATGATGAGTCATGGTGGAGTAATCATGATGGTGATAAGTCATAATGATGACTCATCCATTGACTAATCACATTCAGAAACCCCGTCTCTCGTTCAGTGTTTAATTTTATCTTCATGTATCCACTTTTGAATACAACCCAGATATATTCTTACTCTACATTACTGGTAGAAAATTATGGTTAAGGTTTGGGTTGATGATTCAAACAAAACCCGATCTGCGTACGAGATTACGGGAACCAGTAACAGATAAACATAAGGTCGCTTTCAAAGCCACCTCACCTTATCCTTAACTATATCCTTATCCATATGCTATAATTACATGGTGACTCATCACCATAGTAATGATGACAAGAGGTGAGTCATATGGGTGACTCACCATAGTCATGATGATTTAGTGTAAAACGACAATTTTGCCCCTAAAGGAAATGACAATTTTGCCCTTTAGTGTTTCTGTCTCAATCTTATCTTTCTTTCACATATGTTCCACGCCCTCCATATATATATTTGCACTCTCATATTTCTTTCTCCTTCACCTTATTCTTCAAGTTTAAGAATTCAAATTCTACTCCAACTTTTGATGAAATTCCAATTTTGTTCCTTAAGTGAGTGACCATTCTAACCTTGGGTGAATTTTATCCTTTTCCTTTTCCTCCTATATATACACATCTCACGCCACTCTCTTTCATTTTTCTCCTTTAATTTCGTGCTCCTTCCTCTTTCTTTCTTCATCTCCTTCACTTCAAAACACCTCCAAGTTTCCAACTCCATTTTCTCTCCATTCTTCAAGGATTCTCCATAAGCTTTGAGAAGCAAAGTTGTCCATCTTTTCTTCTCCATCATCTAAGAGGTAGAGATCTCTTCTTTGAGCTCTAAATCTTCATTTCTATTTGTGGAAACTCTATGTGTTCATAGTTGTTCTCCAACTTCTAAAATCCATGAAAAATTGTAGAAAAATCATTTTAATGTCAAACCAATTTTCTTGATCTAGATTCATGATCTTCTTTTATAATCCTAAGAGTTTGTAATCATAAGATCTATCTAACCCATTTGGGGTGAGATGGATGAAACCCTAGGGTAAAGAAATCATGGAGTTTTGTTCAAAGTTTTACTTAAATAAGTGTTGATTTGAGTTCTATCACACTTAAATGTCTTTGAATCCAAATGATTGTAATCAAAAACCTTTCCTACCCTAATTTTCTATGGCATGGCCGAACCCTACACTATGGTGTATCTTGAGTTTTGTTTCAAATTCTTGAAAAAACATGACTTACACTAGCTTTCTCTATGCTTAAGGATCCTTAATCCAAGAGCTTGTCAAATTTTAACACTTCTAGCATAATTTCCTACATAGGAGCCGAACCCTAGTTCCTAAGGACTAGGTGTGTTTTGTTTGATTACATTAAATTGGGTTGTGATTTGTGATGAAGGAAAAAAACGTATTTAAGTACTCTAAAGTGTGTACGATTATCTGTCGGAGGAACGAGGTTGTGACCGTGGGAAGATACTAGGAGCTTGTGGACATCACTACACTGCTCTAAGGTAAGGAGGAAGATGACTCTTCTATGTGATTTGGAGTAGAGTTAGCATTTTAGGTGGAAATCCCCATTTCCTGCTATTGGGTATTTTCAGATTATTATTGATTATGGTTAGGAAGATGCAGATGATGAATATGACTACACCCTAGGCTAGATGACACTTATTGGATGGATAATTGATTGATATATTTGGTGATTGTCTTTCATGTGCACTATGCGAATTAAGTGTGATTGATTGAATGTTTATGAATGAACATATGATGAGATTGATGTTTTAGATCTTGAATGCCATGGTTAGGGTTTGAGACTTAGAGAAATTGTTGTAATTGAAAATGTGAAGATATTATGTTGACTATAAATGTATGTATTTGGTTTACCATGTGATTACATGATAATAGAGAAATCTTTATTTGGCTATACTTGCATAATCTTGGTGGTTGATGACATTAGTTATGAAGCATTGTTGCATGTGACATATGTATTGAATCAAGCATGACCTTTAATGTCGAAGAAGTTAGACGTTAAATGCATTCCTTTTGTATAAAATTTCAATCTCGAAGGATATGTCAGGGCAAATATCACAGGAATGACATAACAGTCTAACAAATTGATATGAAATGTATTACAATGAGGTCATGCATGATTTTGGCATTGTCGATATTGACATGATGTTAGGGAGTTGAGCTACACCTTTAGTGCGGGTGAGAGTACTAAGGGAAGGTCATGAAGACCTAGGGGGCACTATGGTGCGACACTCCACAGGGGGCCGAGTGGTAGCTCCCCCGAGCCGTGGCATTCTATGCGAACACAGTAGTGTCCAGACCAGACCCTAAACTACTCGAGATCAGTGGAGAGTGTTCCGGTGAGCCTTTGGCACGCAATTGGATATGATGGCACTTATTTGGCTAGTGATACGGAACATGTACACCTGTTTGCTCCTCCGATGATGTTGTCGCTCCATGGAGTCGAGTTGGTACATGCGCATACTCATTTCATATGCATTGTGCGTTCTTGACATGATGGAAATGCATTCTTGATATGTTGGAAGATCAGTGATGGATGATATAATGATATTTTACATTATTACTGTGAACATTCGTATTACACGGTTAATGAGAATTCATGCTTAATTTATGTTGTTTTATTAAAATGTTAAATCTGCACCTTTTTACATGGAAGTTGGTTATCTTATCTCCTTTTGTGGATTACATATGGTAAGTCGAAGAATGCACATGGGAACTCTCCGCTGCACCTTCTATGATGTGAATGTTTACCCTAACCTTTGTGGCTATACGGTCACCTGTAAGGGGTACTAGGCGTCTTTTGACCAGCTCTGGGAAGTCAAGTCTGATCTTTTGTTTTTGATTGTATATAGATAGTAAAGTATATTTTGATAGTTGATGTGTATATTATTAACTAAGTTCCTATATAACTCTTATTCGGCTTGTGAATCTGACTTATGTAAAATATGATGTATATATAATATATGAATATTAGTTCTGGATATCGAACAGGTGTTGGATTTTGAATACATAGCTGATGATTTAAAGTAATTATATTTGACAGGTTTTAATGAAATGTCCTGAGGGTCACGTGCGTACATTATATTACACAATACATATTGTTATGAAATTGATTTATGTAATAATTGATCTTAGGATACGTCAGAGGTTTATATAAGACTCTAGGGAATGTCTCATTTGGGTGGTATCAGAACATTGAAACTGGTCTGAAGCTAATGGGATTATCCTACATAAGTAGGGTCGTCTCAATCATCACAGGCTGCTTTTAGAGGCAAAGAAGAACTTCTCATTTCATGAGAACCAATTACAGAATTAAAGTCTCCTTTGAAGCACCATGGGCCCGGATTCAAAGAGTGGAGATCAATAAGATCCTTCCATAAATTTCTCCTTAAAAGATAAGTAGTGCTTGCATATACTGCACTGATAAACAAAATTTGACCATCAACACATAAAGAGAAGGCACACTGCTGAGATGTAACTTTGATGACAGACGATGATAAGCTACGACTGCAAAAACCCCAAAGATTGTGAAGGTGATTGTTTCTATTATTCATAACAAATAACTTTAGGTTCAAGGATCTCCAAAAAGATCCAGGAACATCAGAAAAAGCAATTCAAGGTTCAGCTAAAAAAACTATATCAGGCTTATTTGAGAGGCAGAAGTTCTTACATACTGATTTGGTATTTAAGTTACCAAAACCTCTACAATTCCAGTAGATAACCTTCACTGATCAAGCTTTTTAAGGCCTGCTTTAGACCAGGTATTATAATCAGCAAATTGCAGCTTGTTAGCATTTTTTCGCATCCTAATTCTTCATAGATTTAGAAACTACTGTAGAAAATACAGTATTATGGACCTAATCAAAATCAATTTGTGCAGTGGAAGAAGAAGAGTTGGATTGAGATTCATTTTCAATATCATCCTCATCATTGGCTAGCCAAAATTTTCCCACAAACTCCAACTCTTTCATCACTGCTTGATTGTAGGGAGTACAGACTGGAGTTTTAGATCTGCTAGCTGATCCTTGAGATGTTGATCCCTGAGAGTTGGAAACATGATCAACCGGACTATTCTTATCCTCAATACCCTTTTGAACAAAGTCATGAGATACTTCACCAAAAATAGTATCAACAGATTCATCATCATTAGTGTTAACAACAATATCCTTTTGCAAATCAGTTTCATTCACCATCGTCACAACTGGATTCTCCATACCAGACCTTCTTAGATCATCTAATACCATATCAGGCCCAGCAACTGCATCAAAGACCACATTTTGTTCTCCCACTTGCAGATTATTATTTTGTCCTATTTTACTCGGGCCTGGTCGGAATAGAACATCAAGAACAGGACTATCCTGAACAATAACCTCTTTGCCTTTAGATAAAAAAGCATTCTGATCAATTACATTATCAGTGGCAATCTCAATATTCGTCTTTTCTTCATTTTGTTTTTTGGGACATATCTGGCCACCACCTTCTTTCCTCCAATATTTCCTCCTTTTTTATGTTTAACCGTTGCCTCATTCGAATGCTGCTTATACATATTACAATGCGACAAGGAGTGCCCAATAACAACACATGAGGTACAAAAAAGAGGCAATTTCTCATATTCCATACCAACCAAGAAAGCAAAGCCTTCTCTCTCTACCAAAATCTGTTCTTGCAGTGGATTAGCTAAATCAAGATCCACCAACATTATAGCATAATGGCCAAGAGACTTAGAAATTGTAGCATCATCAAGCGATAAAGGAATACCAATACCTCGTGCAATTGAAAATAGGAATTTTGGCCACCAATATTCTTGAGGGAGTCCAAGGATTCTAATCCAACATTGTGTGTTAGTTTGTTTCACAAGATTTGGACTAAAATTTGGTGTCCATGAAACGAGTCTCAAAATTCCTGGAGAAAGATTCCAAGATCCCACAGCTAATACCTCCTGCAAATCCTCAATAGAGGAGAATGAGAATTCATAAAATCCTTTACCAATGGGAATCATCTTCCATTTATTTATAGGATTCCAATGCTTCAATAACTTTGCTCGCAAGTCATCCATTCTACAGGGAGCATCACCCTTCGATAGAACTAGTCTTCCATGAAGATTATTTTTGCAACTTTCCACACCAGCAATGTATTCATCTTCTGGAATTTTGACAGCAATAGCATCTCCCTTCCCACAATGTATTGGTAGTTGGCTCAAAGGGATGTCACAAGCATTGTTAAGAGCTTGGACAAAATTTTTGGTGGGAGTAGGAGGAGAAGGAAGAGATAAAGGCTTTTGTGAAGAGGGAGGTGGATGATTTGAAGGAGATGGTCGAGTAGAAGGAGAAGAGAAATCAGGAAATAGGATTTATCATGGGCAAACCGAATTGTTTGCCATAGTGCAATAGCATGCACCCTAGAGAACCATGCAAACCTTAGCAGCCCCCTCAAAATTTTCAAAATGCGACTTCACTCTCTCTCTTTTACGACAAATGCTTATTTTAGAAGCTAGGAATTGTAATTTCTTATAAAAGCATCAAAATGTTTGTTTTTTTTATTGCTTTTACAATTTTTTTTAAAAGTCAACCCAAACATTGATATTTTTTTAAAAACATTTTAATTTTAAAAATAAGTATTTGTTTTTAAAAAAGCCAATTCAAACGGGCTCTTAAACTTTGATCTTTCTCGTGTGAGAGTGATATGATGTTACAATGCTCAACTCTTACAATAATTTTATTTGAACATCTGAAATCCAACACCTAACAACACCTGGTTAAGAACATTCAAAATCATGGTTAATGGTGTGTTAGACTTAGTTAATGGATACACCAAGATGAATAACTTATTAACCATCGACTAGGTTTCATTAATCAAAATTTTGTACATCATTAACCAAGCTATCGGTTAATGAGTTTTAATCAAGTTCAACACACAATTAATCACAATTTCGAAAGTCATTAATCAGGTGTCTGCAGATGTCAGATTTCAGATGATCAAATAACACTATTGCAACTTTTATTAGAATTTCTTTTGTATTGCGAATAATGATATACAATTATATAGACCCTTAATTGTTTATATTTAATTCTATTGAATAATTGAGACTGAATAAAATATTATTTATTAAAAAAAGCTAACCATATCTTATTTGAAACTACTGATTATTTTTTAAAAATAATCCTATTTTGAAGTTAGATTCTTTAATCAAAATCAGGACCAAAATTTTAATGCGTAAATCAACTTTTAATGAAGCTAATAAAGGCTTAACGAAGTTTTTTATCCTTGAAAATATAGGACCTTTTGGTTTTAGTCCCTATCTTTTGTTTGCTTTGCTTTTGGTGTCTAGAACTTTTAAAATTTTGTTTTTGATCCCTACAATCAACTCTAAACGTTAACTGCTGACGTGGCAGACGGAAGTCCATGTCAGCACTGATACATAGCAAACTAATTATTTTTTTATTTCATCTGTCTAACATGACAGGGACAAAAAACTTCATTAAGCCTTTAATAAAAATAATTTCCTATGATTTATGAATTAATTCGATTTTTTGACAGATGAAGAAGAATTGTAATTTTTTTAGTGGACTGATTTTGAAGCAAATAATCCTCAAAATGTAAATGACGAGGATGTCCCTTTGATAATTAGAGCACATGTTGAAGAGCTACAGAGGAAGAGGCAACAGTTGCAGTTGAAGCTAGCCAATGAAAGAAAAAAGTCTCAAATTTTGATAATTTGCTTGGGAACTTTAGTTGGGTTTTGCTTATTTTGTACTAGTATGTCTATTTGTTGTAGTGGTTTGTGTTATGTTTGAAAATTGAAAATACTAAATAAGCAAAACTCAATTACAGTTCTCAAGCACATTATCAAAATTTGAGACTTCTTTTCTTTCACTAGCTAGCTTTAACTGCAACTTTTATCTCTTCCTCTGTAGCTCTTCAACATATGCTCCAAGTAAAATAGCAACGTCCTCCTCATCTACACTTGGAGAATTATTTGCTCCAAAATCAGCTCACTCAAAGAAATTACAATTCTTATTTATCTATCAGAAAATCAAATTAATTCATAAATTACAAGAAATCATATTTATTAAAGGCTTATTGAAGTTTTTGATCCATGAAATATAGGAAATTTGGTTTTAGTCCCAATCTTTTATTTGTTTTGTTTTTTATGTCTGTAACTTTTAAATTTTTGTTTTTGATCCGTCATGTTAGACATATGTAATAAAAAACATAATTAGTTTGTCACGTGTCACCACTGACGTGGACTTCCGTCTGTCACGTCAGCATTTAACTTTTAGAATTAACAGCAGGAACCAAAGACAAAATTTTAAAAATTAAAGACACCACAAACAAAACAAACAAAAGATAAGGACTAAAATCAAAAAGCTCTATATTTTAAAAATTTAATTGGTATATACTCTCGGTATAAAGATTTTTGGTGCATTATCCGGTATCCCCAATAATTTTGGGATAAAAGTTATCATGCTCAACCAGAATGCGCCACCTCAATTAAATGAATCATATTAATGGATGAAATCAAATTATTCTCACCATGGAACCACCTAGACATGATAAGGTTACCATTGCGGTACTATAGAATTCACCAAGATTTTTTACACTATCCACAAATAATAAGTTATCACGTCATTAAAAATATTTGATTATTATCATAATTTAAAAGTCAAATATGATGATTTGTGATTTGTTAACAATACAAAACTTTACACTAATAATATATCAAAATTAAACTCATAAACTATATAAAAATTGAAGTGTTAAAAAAAAATCATTTATGAACAACAGAAAAAGCTGAATTAAATCATCATTCCTATTTTCCAAACCCATTAAGGTTCACGAAACAACAAAACTAGACAACCATGAACAACGCCCACAATACATATCTTCGTCATCTAAAATTATGCAAGGCAGACAGATAAGATGTATAATAAGCAATGTTTCAAATATCCAAATTCAGTTTCAGAAAAAAAAAATGATTATACTACTGCACAAAGTGTCTAAACAACAAAAAAAAAGGTTCAGGCTAAATTTGAACACTATTATCATCCCTTGAGTTCCATCCAGTACAAGATTTATAAAAAGTAAAAAAAAAAAAAAAAAAAAAAAATGAACGTTTCAAAAATATGAACATATTAGGACCTGTTTAGTTTGTTTCTAATTTCCTGTTTTATTTCCTATTTTTATAAATAATTACAACACAAACAATTATAAAATTGTCACATTATTTTTATTTTGTTTCTTATTTTCAAAAATTTGTACAGAAAATACTAAAAACATTTTTTTGTTTGTTTTCACTGTTTCCTATACAAACTTTGGAAACAAACAAAATGAAAACAATATGATAATTTTATAATTATTTATGTTGTAATTATGTTTGAAATCAGAAAATGAAAACAGAAAATTAAAAACAAACTGGAGAGGCCCTTATTCTTCCAGAAGTTTCATTCAGATTCCCCCCGGCCTCGAGCCCCTCCTCTGAGTAAAATAGATGGAAGCTTTCAACTGGCAGGCTCGTATTTGCAAATACAGTCGTATATGTTCCCTTTAACCAACTTTTCAGCCAATCTCTGATTTTTCACCATTGCAAGCTGCCA
Source organism: Ammopiptanthus mongolicus (assembly GCA_039655645.1). Lineage (NCBI taxonomy): Eukaryota > Viridiplantae > Streptophyta > Magnoliopsida > Fabales > Fabaceae > Ammopiptanthus > Ammopiptanthus mongolicus. Next base: position 78,064,586 of record CM077345.1, read on the forward strand.
AAAATATTTAGAATAAGAGAAGGAAAAAAAGTGTCAAACCAACCACTTAAAGCTATTTCCTTTTCATCAATAGAGTGGCATGTATGCAGGCAGTGGAAAGATAAAACTGCCATTAACAAGATACATGATATATTTATATTGGCTCACAAGGTAAGTCCAACTGTCAACAATTTCTAAGAAAGTTGACTATCATGACATGATCAACTACAGCAGAGACAGAATCAAAACTAGTTTGATTCACAAAAACACGGGGTCCTGACAATGATAAGAAGAAGACATAAAGATTGAAGGTAGAAAACAAAGTGAATGTGTAATTTTAGATATGGCTGAATGAGAAGTGAAATCATGTGACGAATCCTAATTGGTTCACGAATCCATGTAACAAACCAAAGTAGATCCTCAACACAAGACACTCATCATATAAATGAGTACGATAATGTTTAGAGAAGCATTAGCTCAGTAAATTCTAAATCATAACCCAATGATGGAAAATGCCACATTAAAATTCACCTAATTGTGATAATAGCTAGAAAACAGATGCCCTTACCTTCAAAGCATCACACTTTAACCGAGCATTAAGGTTAGTATGAAGGGATCTACCCATCCCTTCCAAAATTATCTGCAGAAAACAAAAAGATTAATTAGAATAACTTTCTCCTTCATATTCTTAAATACACAGCAATGTTAAATGGAATGTGCCTCCCACCAAATCTGCATCTTTTGCGGCAGCAGCCAGCTCAGAGCTGACCTGTCGTAAGTCTATACATGGACTACCACACCCATTCTCAACAACCATCAAGGGGACCAAAGATGAATTTTCTTTAGAGCCGTCTGAGGTATTAATCATTGCATCCACAAGCAAGCCTCCAGCTTCAGCAGCTCGCCTTAGAATGTCGCAATGCTGTAAACTAGAAGAGTTAGTTCCACTAAACAGTACTTATGGTCATAAACGAATAGACATTGAACATAATGTCAACGATAATGGGAACTTCTAATGTGACTCTTTTGTAACTTCACATTGCACAAATGAACTCTATTCATTCTTTTTGAAATCACAGTGACTGCTATACCACTTTGTCATTCGAAATTTCCAATTTTAAAGGTAGGTCTACATGACAAGAAGAAAATATAACTATTCCTATTACATTTAATAATTTAATACAGCAATTTATTTGGATTTGAAAATACACAAAATTAAAGGGTGAGTTACATGTGGCGAAGAAGGAAGAACTTATTTGAAAGGACAAGTGATATAAAGGTGGCTGAAGCTTCCATTAAATGCATGGCAGAAGGAAAGTGTGGATTTTATAACATAAATCCATACAAAATTTATTTGCAAGCAGATTCTTCACCAAGACTTAGCAAGTATGGCATTTTCTATCAAAGGGAACTAACAAAGAAAGTTGAATGAATGATGGCGAAGACGTGCAGATGAATTTTATAATGGGCTCCCTGGACATCACAAATACTGCAAATACCAACAAATTAGAGTTCATAAAAATCCACAAACCTTGGCAGCCTCAGCTACAATATCAGGAAGCTCCATTGCAGTAACATCATTTAAAGCAGGAAGTGAGTTTGCAACCAGAACTACCTGTTATAACACGTCCATTGTTATCATGGTAAAACAAAATTTATAGGCATTGGACAAAATGAATGCGTAGCTGCCATACTGACAAATATCAATCATAAATTTATTTGATGTATGGAATCATAAAATTCACACAGAAGAAACCACAACAATGACGGAAGATCCTGGTAAGCAGGCATATTTCACATCGGAAATTGTCAGCTACTGAACAATAAAGGTTCTGGATATTTCGTATATTGATTACAGGCAAACTGCCTATATATATATATATATATATATATATAAAATTACAATTAAATGACAGGTTCCACGTAAGGAAAGAATATATAGAGTCATAGACAAATAAATAGGGAATAAACTAGATAAAAAATGCAGAAGATATTCTCTCCAAACCAGAGAGAATATCGCCAACACTCCCCCTTAAGCTGGTGAGTGAATGTTCTTCAATCCCAGCTTGCTAATCAGCTCCTGAAACATCTGATTTGGAAGGGCTTAGTAAGGACATTGATCTTCTGATTGAATGATTGAATATATGGGAGACTAATTATGCCATCTACTGACTTCTCTTTTATAAAATGCCTATCAATCTCCACATGCTTAGTGCGATAATGCTGGACTGGATTGTTTGCAATGCTGATTGCTGACTTGTTTGGATTGATACTGCAAAATTCTTTGAACTGCTTGCATAATTGGAAGATGAACAAGGATTTTCTGAATTGCTTGTGTTTTAATCACACATAGCATAGTGGTAATCTATTTATACACTAGAAGAGTTAATTACAACTATGATAATTACAAGACAACTAAATGAGGCAACTATTCCCCAAGTTCATGAACTAGAGAGTACATGAATCTAATTAATTACAAAAGCTAATTCCTAAGCTATTAATGATTGTTCATGAACCTTGGACGATGGTCTGTTGATTCCAAAATGTTCCTTACCGGGATCATGCATGAATTGACTAACAACACTCACAGCATATGCTATATTTGGTCTGGTGTGTGACAAATATATCAACCTTCCAACTAATCTTTGGTATCTTCCTTGGTCTTCAATTTCATCTCCTTTTCTTTCACTTAGATGCGGATCTTTGTCAATGGGAGTGCTTGCTGATTTGCTCCCCACAATGCCTGCATCTTTTAACTAATCAAGAATATATTTCCGCTGTGATAGAAAAATTCCTTCCTTAGAGTATGCAACTTCTATGCCTAGGAAGTACTCAAGTCTTCCTAAGTCTTTCATCTCAAACTCTCGAGCCAATTCAGTTTTCAATCTCTCTCTTTCAATCAAATTTTTTCCTGTCACTATAATATCACTAACAAAGCGGGTAAGCTCCCCCTTAGAAGAATGTTTAATGAAGAGCGTGTGATCACCTCGACTGTATAAGTACTCTCATTGCCTTGGTAAATCTTTCAAACCAAGCTCTAGGTGACAGTTTTAATCAATAAAGAGCTTTTCTAAGTTTACAAACTTTATCCTTACCGAAATCTGTATGGAATCCCGGGGCGGCTCATGTACACAATCTCTTCTAAATCACCGTGTAAGAATGCATTTTTTACACATCAAATTGGTGTAAGGTCCAATTGAAGTGGACAGGAAGAGTCAACAAGATCCGGACTGTATTCATCTTTGCCACAGGGGCAAATCTAAGTGTATCATTTTGCCACCAATCTTGCCTTATATCGTTCCAATGTCCCGTCTGCCTATTTTACTGTGAATACCCATCTACAGCAACTAGTGCACTTCCCATGTGTCATTTTTTTTAAGTGCTCTCATTCTTCATTCATGGTCTGTGTGACCAATTCCTATCCTTTAAGGCTTCTTGTACAGTCTGGTGTTTCTATGGTGTTTAAAGATGACAGGAAGGCTTTGTAGTTGTCTGAAAGGTTGTGATTAGATACATAAAGGGATATGGGGTGCTGGTGAAACTTCTTTTTCCTTTTCTTATGGCTATGGGTAGGTCAAGATCAGAATTATGTTCAGAAGGTAATGGAATATTAACAACCAAAGGACTAGGTTCTGGTTCCATACCAGATTGTTCTATGGGGGCTTCAGCAGGAGCCGACTCCAATGATTGAGCATGATGTTGAACCAGTTTGGACTTTTCTCTCCTCAAGAACACTGTTGGAAAGCCGCCTTAATTGCGGTCCACCCCTAATTGCAGCAACTTTAGGCTGCCTTCGTTGCAGCTCTAGCACCTTCATTGTGATAGGTGTGAGGGGGTGTGTTTAGTCCCATATCGCATAGAGATATGGCCTAAATAGTGCTTATAAGGCTTGGGCAATCCTCACCTTACAAGTCGGTTTTGTGGGGTTGAGTTAGGCCCAAGCCCAAATTCTAAGATGATATCAGAGCCTATCCTAAATCCGTTGTTGGGCCGCCTGCATCATCCACGCTCTAAGTGTATAGCCCTGAGCATGAGTGGGGTGTTGGAATGCCGCCTTAATTGCGGTCGGCCACTAGCCACCTTAATTGCGGCAACTTTGGGCTGCCTTCATTGCAGCCTTTAGCACCTTCATTATATTAGGTGTGAGGGGATGTGTTTAGTCCCATATCGCCTACAGCTATGGCCTAAGTAATGCTTGTAAGGCTTGGACAGTCCTCACCTTCCAAGCCGATTTTGTATGGTTGAGTTAAGCTCAAGCCCAAATTCTAAGAAACACTTTGATAAAAAAAGGAGTTAGTGTTATTTTGTCAGAGAGGTAGTGCAATCTCTGCTTCCCCTTCAAAGCCAGTTACCAGCCTTGCCCGTTGTAGATAATTCTTGCCATCCAGCCATACAGCAATGCCCAGGTTCTGCAAATCCGAAGGTGAAGTACTTGTTTTGGTTGGCTTCAAGAGAGTGGTTTGTGGTGGGGAGGTGTTTTCTGAGAGGTCAGTCGTGGTGTATGAAAGACGGCAGCGATGAAGGCCTTGAAGTCAAAAATAAAAGAAAATGGCAGCGGCAATGAAGGCCTTGAGGTTAGAAGGAAGAACAGCTGCACCAGAGCTCCCATAAGAGCTTTGATGCCATGAACAATAAAGGTTTTGAATATTTCATTGATTAGAAGAAAATTGCCTAGATATATATACAAATCTGTACAGCAGATATTCTCCTAAAAATAAGGAGAATTAATAATTACAATTAAATGACATTCCTACCTAATTAATACAGTAGACAAATACACATACGCAAAACACATGGACAAATAAATAGGGAATAAACTAGGAAATAAATGCAGAAGATATGCTCTCCAAATCAGAGAGAATATTGCAAACAGCTACCAATAGATCTCAACAATATTATGTATCTCCTTTTTACTGAGGTTACAACTATAAGCAAACATTAAATAAACCAAATAATCTATTAAAACTACTTTTAGTGAAACTCAAATCAAATTATTTTAATTTTCAGGAGGGGAACACTTAAGATTAAATACAAATGTAGTCCAATACAGTAATTTTAAATTTTCTAATGTACAGAAAGTGAACTCACTTCAGTTCCACGACGGAGGAGCTCCCTTGCCAGGGGAAGCATCCCTAGAACAATGTCAGCACCTGAATTATCTACGAAAAGTAAAGCTCTTTTATGAGGGGGCATTTTCTTGTCCCCAGTCGCTAACATTCTCTCTTTGAAGGCATCAAAATCATCCACCTATATCACAAAATGTTAGTTTTGTATTCAACTATCACTACTACGATGAATAAATTCAGAAACCAAGTACCCTCATCAATGGATGATGTCCACCTACCCGCCAAGGTCTCTGCATTTTATTGCGGCTCATTCTGTAAATTTCAATAATAGTTCCTTTATGATAGAGATCCACACATGCACGAGATCCCCAGTCAAAAATGTTTGCAGCAAGAACTCCTTCAATAAGAGTAAGCAGCCTAGTTTCCTGAAACAAAGGAAGGTTTCATACTACCTGCAACATGATTTATGAGAAGCTAGGGTGGCTTAAGCCCTCTGCAGAACCAAAAAGACTACATATTTCTGACATGAGTGAGTCAGTACAGTATCGGCATCAAGGTATCTCATGCAGTTTTACTTTTATTAAAAAAAAAAAAAAAAAAAAACTAATACATCAACCAGTCATAAGTACTACACATGAAAGAATGAATATTGACTCCTCCCAACACGTTAAATTCAGAGGATTATAGTAGTAGTCAGACACACCTCATCCATTCCATCAAGCTCCATCAACAAGTCAGGCAAAACAGCAAGTGATGCCTCATTTTCCCTGTTATACACAACACACAACTAGTGAAGTTGTTAGAAGAACATTGTCAGGAGAACATAGTTGTGAAGATGAGATCAATTTATGTTTACGTTGGAAGCAGAAATTTCCTTTTTAAAAGAAGGTTTTCAAATTAAAATACAGCAATGGTGTGAGCCATCATGACAGTAAGGTTGATGCCTTGTGAACTAGTGGTCATGGGTTCTGGTCAGGGCAACATTCTCTCTGCTCAAGTGGGCAAGTGCAGGGCTATGTACATATATGGTCCTCCCTATACCACACAACGGTGGGAGCCTCATGCACTAGCGGCCCTTTAATTTGTTTTCGGATTCAAATTCTACATCTAAAGCTTACATCTTTGTTAATGACTTTAGATAAATATAAACATTAAAAAATCCAAATTCTCATGAGTAGTCGTGATGGCTATGATCATGAGTGGATATACAAAAGACAAATTAGCAAATTTTTTGGGAGAGATAAAATTAAAAAAATATTAATGAATAAATTCCAACATGGGAACTTTTTTTTCACATATAACAAGAATTCATTAAGAGAAAGTAGAAAACTACAAAACAGGAGGATAATTACTCCTCTTCGAACAACCAAAACAGAAGATTTAGATTTCCAAATGGGCGTGTTAGGTATGGGTCCTAATGGGCTTCGGTTAGGCCTTGTTAGAAAAGAAGTTAGAGTAGTTAGGAGGGTTAACCTTCTATAAATAGAGGTAGAGGAGGAAAAGCTAGGTAGGCAATTGATTAGTGAGTTGTGGAAAGGAAGAGATAGGTCTCTCGAAGAGCCTAGGAGCATTCGTGGATTCTTTATACTATCAAAAATATTCATTTCTACTGTTAATCTGAACCATTTTCTATCAACTAGTATCAGAGAAGTTTCAATCTAGGCATAATTGATGGTTGGGAGGAAAATGGATGCGGAAGAGGGCGGGTTGCAAGAATCGCAATCAATGATGCAACAGGTGGAGGAGCGGTTGTTGCACACAATAGGCGAGTTGCTGAACCGCCGCGACACGAACGGCGATGGCGAAGGAAGCAATGGCGGAAACGACGGGAAAGAAGAGTTGCACATACTAAGTGCGACAGAGGGAGAAGATAGGTTCCAAAAGATAAAACTACCTATCTTCACCGGAGAAGACACTCCGGGGTGGATCGGAAAATTCGAGCGGTATTTCCGATTCCAGGGATTGAATCAGAAGGGCAAAATGGAGGTGGTTTTCATCGCAGTAAAGGGAAAAGCCCTTTCTTGGATGCAATGGTGGGAATCTTGCATAGAGAACCCGACATGGGACGAGTTCAAGAATGCAGTGCTGAAAAGATTTGTTGGAAAACCGCCTTAATTGTGATCCCCCCTAGCCGCTTTAATTGCGGCAAGTTTGGGCTGCCTTCACTGCAACCTCTAACACCTTCATTGTGTTGGATGTGAGCGGGTGTGTTTAGTCCCACATCGCCTAGAGATATGACCTAAGTAGTGCTTATAAGCCTTGGGTAGTCATCACCTTACAAGCCGGTTTTGTGGGGTTGAGTTAGGCCCAAAGCCCAAATTCTAAGATGGTATCTAAGTCTATCCTAGATCCGTTGTTGGGTCGTCCACATCGTCCACACTCCAGGTGCATAGCCCTGGGTGTGAAGGGATGTGTTGGAAAGCCGCCTTAATTGCGGTTCCCCCTAGCTGCCTTAATTGGAGAAAATTTCATTGCAGCCTCCAGCACCTTCATTGTGTTGGATGTGAGGGGGTGTGTTTAGTCCCACATCGCCATCTGTGCAAGCGGCGTCAGAAATGCAATCAGCAGAAGATATATTTATATATCTGATCTACATAGGAACTAACATTCTAAATACAATTTACAATGTAAACAACTATGCTAGAGTTAATGTGGACAGTGCACCTATTCCACTTCTATACAACGAATCTGACTTCTAGGGAAGAGAAGTCATTAACTAATACTGCTATTTCCAGCAAGATTTCAACCCACCTTGGTTGAAAATCTGTTTGAGATATTATTAGGGCTGAAACAAGATGGGTATGTGAGAAAATTCAGAGAGCAATTTGAAGTTCTTTCAAGTCCACTAAAGATTACACAACCTGAATATCTGAGTGGAATCTTTGCAAATGGCCTCAGAGGAGATTAGGGCAGAAGTGAGGGTGCCTAGGCCTAAGTCTTTGAAGGAGATGATGGCTTTGGCACTACTGATTGATGAAAGAAATGAGGTATATGGAAGGAAAGGTGGGGGAACCCAGTTTCAAGCCATACAGAAAGGAAATACATGGGGTCAAGGTAGGAAGACTCGTACAAAGGGTCTCCTTCATCAAGAACTGGGACGTATGAAGGTAACCAACGTATACCCACTCAAAGCATCTTTTCCAAAAACTTTGTTCAACAGTGAGTATCAAATTCTCTGCCATTGGAGGGAGTCAAGGGCAGCAACGGGGGAATTAAAAGGCTGTCAGAGGCAGAAATGCGAGAACGATGAGAGAAAGGTCTTTGTTTCAAATGCGACGAGAAATTCAGTAGGGGTCACATTTGTAAGAACAAACATTTCATTTGCTAGTATTAGAGGAGGAGAAAGAAGCTGCACCATGGAGGATTCATCCGGAACTGCATTGGGAACCCGGAGGGAAATCATTTTCTGATAACCCAAGTGACCCACCTTGAGGACAAGGTGGATGTTTAAGGGGGGGGAGTATTGTTAGATATGGGTCCTAATGGGCTTTGGTTAGGCGTTGTTAGGAAAGCAGTTAGAGTAGTTAGGAGGGTTAACCTTCTGTAAATAGAGGTAGAGGAGGAAAAGCTAGGTAGGCAATTGATTAGTGAGTTGTGGAAAGGGAGAGATAGGCCTCTTGAAGAGCCTAGGAGCATTCTTGTATTCTTTCTACTATCAATAATATTCATGTATTCTTTCTACTATCAATAATATTCATTTCTCTTGTTAATCTGAACCAGTTTCTATCAGGGCGTCAAGAAAATTCTCTGTAATAGTATTAGAAGAATGAGTAACTGAAAAATATAGGTTACAAGGAAACACACCAAGAGTCGAGCGCAAATTCTCCCACTTTAATTTACTGTCGTAATGAAACTTTCAGTGTATTCTTAGACACCCATTCAATAATGCAAACAGTTGAGCATGCATTCTGCATGTGTTTCACTGAGCTACTATACAGCATCCCATTTTATACTCTCACAACTAACTGATAATCCTGTGGTTTATCTGTTTTTCTTGTACCTTTTGATGAGGATTTAGCCATCTATGTCCAACTTATAACATTGTTTTGCCTCAATTAACTTGGATTTGATGGTTGTAGCATGCTTTGTTTCAATTGACATAATTTGCTTGTGTTTGGTTATATTTCTGAGTTTTCTTGGGATCTCATTCATAGTATTTTGTTTTGCAGTGATTAATGAAGATTGGGACCTGATAAGCTTCAGAATATAATCAATGAAAGAGCTAGCATAGCTGTTAGACCGATAAAAGTTCGAAGAAGCATCTAAATAAAGGAGAAGTTCCTTACCTCCTAGCGCTGGGCGGCCATATTACCGCTGGGCGGTTAGCCCCAATTTTGACACTGCTGCTTACTGACTTCCCACCGCTGGGAGGTAATTTTACTGCTGGGCGGTGGTAGGGTCGCAGGCCCATTTATCAGTTGGCCCATTTGCACATCAGGAAACCTTTTCTATTCTAATTTTGGGGGTTTTAGAGGGCAGAAAGGGGGAGACACAAAATCGGACAGTTCTTCACCCTAATTTGGAAACCTTGTGGTGGCTTGGAGTGGAGAAGAGTGGAAGCTTGGATCATCTTCATAGTTCATCATGGAGTATTCTCTTTTATCTTTTGTTTTAGTTTCTCTCTTTAGTTCTATGTTTAGCTAAACTTCCCCTTGTTGGGGTTAAGTGGATTTTGATGGAATTTGCTTGCATTTGACTTGGGTGTTATGCATGACTTCTTCTATTTTTGAGTTTATCATCTTTGTTCTTAAAGCTTTTTAGGGTTTGATCGTCCTTGGAATGATTTATATGGATTATGCTTTGAAGTATGAATTTCTTTAAGATTATGAACCTTGAGATTCTTGAACTAGGAATAGTCTTTGAATGCTTGTTATCTTTTGGATTCTTGAACTTCATGCTTTTTCCCTTTTTGAAATACCTAAGGAATTAGGGATTTGAATTAGGAATTAAAGTTCTTTGGCCTAAGGAATTGGGTCTTGGGAAATTAGGAGAATCCGATAACAAAATAGATGAAGTATTTTTGTATTAACCCCAATTAAAGTGCAGCAAATGAAGTCAAATGAAACTTAATCCCAACTCTTTCCTCTAATTGAATTTCAACCCTTTGTGCGTTCTAAGTTTTTGTTAATTTGTCAAAGCGAAAATTACCAAAATTCCGTTCTTGTGTTTATCTTTTGTGTTTTGTGAATTTGCCTGAGCTCCCTTTGAACCAAAATATTCGTTTAAGTAGTAGTTGAATTCGAGAATTGATATTTGGCATTCGATCCCTGAGAACGATATCCGGTTTCACCGTTTTTATTACTTGCAACGATCCGGTACACTTGCCGTGGTCCCATCACTAACCAACTTATGTTGTGCTAAGCCAATTGCTTTTGTGAAACTTGCACATGTATCATAGTTAAAGAGCTTATTTTTACAGCTATAAAGAAAAAACTTAATTACCTCTGCTTTATACTTCTGTAGGCATCAACAAACTGAAATTCCCTCAAACACTCTTCCCTCATTTCCAATAGATTGGCCAGGCCTAACTTCCCATATGCATTAGGCTCCTCCATCAACCTATTCAGTTGGCGTGGGAGTTGATTAGTGGAAAAAGCTTAAGCCAAATAAAATCAATGAATTTTAAAAAAGTACTTAAACCCAACAAATACTGTGATATCAATAAAAGTACAAAACTAATCCAAAAGGACTGAAACTCAAGAACTTTATGTTTCAGTTAGACATATAAGCCACAATATGCAGGAAGAAGAGGATCCGAGAGAAGTAATATAATCACAGCCTGAAAATACATCATGAGGCAACACAGAAAAATAAGTTGTCCACAACCCTAAAAAAAAAGAAAGGATAAGAAAAAACCACAGATGAAAACCACATGGAAATTTAATCACATAGATAGATCTGTATTCTCTCTTTTCTAACTGACTTTCCCCCTCACCCTTTCATTACATGCCCTTCCTCTCTTACTTAGTGTTTGGCTTGGCCCGGTATCCTATCACAACCCACTTTGGGCTTCAGCTCCATACCCGTTCATTGGAGGGTTGCAAAAAATTTGTAGCTCCATTTGAGCAATTGTTCGTCTATTATCTTGTGGTATTCATGATCTAGCAAGAGAAAGAGAGGGTGGGCACTAGAAATAGGGAAATTCAGTTTTAGGGCTGAAAAATAGGAAAAGTTTCTTCACTCTTTTCTTGTGAGCAAAAACAAAATTGTTGTAATCTTTTAAGCTAGTGGGAGCTTGATTTGCGTACTTGGAACAAGTTCAGGGGATAAAGTTCTCAATCGTGGCTTGGAAGTCAAGGAGCAAATGTAAGTCAAAAGATGTCACCAAACCCCTATAAATTTAGGTTGCACTCTTTTCTATCCTTATTCTCTATAACTTACAGCAATTAAATTGTTTGATTGTCATTCCCGAGTTGAAAACTTGTTTTAAATATACTTTTTATCATATTTCCTCAACTTGGTTGAAATTTTCAAAAGTACTTGTCTCAGAGTTTTGTGTAAAAAAAACCAATTCAATTCCCCTCCCCTTGGTTCCTAATTTTCCATCAAATACAATTTCCTATCATCTCACACACACAGGCTTTTGTCTTCACATGCTTTCATTGGAGAAAGATTGATATTCTACAAATTAAGAATGCAAGGGTGGATAGGGTAGAGGGATCAAAGTTGTCAAAGTTGTAAATGCTAGCAACTTGGACGTGATCCGTGTATATATCCCAGATACAAGCAAGAGAGTTTTTTTTCCAAAAGCAGAGTCATGGTGCTCAGGAACATCAGATGCTTCTCATACTTTATTTTTCCTTTCTGTGGACATGTGTTTCTCGAAAACCATGAAAATACACATAACGGGAGCTTCACCCGCTATGAATCTTTAAAGTTAAAACTAATCCAATTGATTAAAAATAGTAAGCCAACAAAGATCAAATACTCTCAACTCTCAAGTCTCAAATGATTCTTACACAAGTAAGTTTGATTTTGAAAAGTGGATAGATACCCATGCTTCAATAATGATAGTAAGCCAGCAAAACAGGAATCTTATGTCTATTACCTTGCCAAGTGGGCAGAAAATGCACGAGCAAAAGCATCACCCCTTCTTTTGGCATCATCAGTTCCACCTTCACTTGCTACAGCCTAACATATTTTACACGAGAACCTCACAATCATATACTGCCTTAGAAATGTCTAGCAATTTGTCTTTGCACATTTACTTCTAACATAATGAAAATGCAGTACAACCAAACAATAAACCAAATAAGCCAAGCGTCCTATCCAGTCCATATAAGCTAAATGCATAACTATAAGATTTTACAAGAGCGAATATACTATGTGCTCCAACTGATTGCCCGTAAAACAAAATATAAATTATAATATTTAACATCCATAAATCCCAATCATTCAGTAGATCTCAAGTTCACAGACCACACAAAACTTAAGGACATTAAACCCTCCTAGCACCTTAAGAACGCCTTTTGCCTTTAACTACCATGGAGCATCTTATTCTGTTCTTTTTGTTATGTAAAATATGTTGACAAAAGCAAAAATGATCACAGGCTCATCCACTTGATTATATTATCAGTTTGGTTTCTACAAGATATTGTCTTTATCACAAACCTAGAGTTATCTTTCATGCGTTAATTTCTTATCATGTGCATGGATGTGTCCAATTTTATTGTGTTTGTGTCATACATAGAAACACAAGCATGAAGGCTAGGGGTTTCAAGACAACCTTGTCCACAAGATCTGGCAAGTGCTCTGACAAAATAGTGAGCCAATATCTACATCAGATACAAACTTTGTGTTAACTAAAAGAGAAACACCAGAAACTATGAAGCCTTATTTGAGCATTAATGAACAGTAATTTACTTACTCTAATTCACTGTGATCTGCGAGATCAATTGTATTGGGTTCATACCTGTAGAGAAGCAATTTAATATTTGTTACAAGAAAAAAAATACTGATAACATACAATGACCTTATAAAACTGAATTTTGAAATAAGTAACAAAAAAGTTCAGCAATAAATAAGCAAGCAAACCATAGTCAATAATTATAAAGAAAGCATATCAAGTGAGAAGAGTGGTTTATGATTTACTATGAACGAGAGGATCAAGTTTTAACCATTGGATCTTACATGGATGGCCAATACTAGAAATTAATTAAATATATTTAGTGCACACAGACACACATATCAACACAAAGGCAGCCCAACAGATGAAAAATTATTAATCTTGGAACAGCCACCGAATTCAGAAAACATGCTTACGTTTTATGGTCTGCTAGTAACGGAAACACCTCCAAAGTCGGTACTAGATGGAGAACGCCGACATTTAGAGCACTTGCATCGGGTCGAAGAGTACTTCCTTTTGACAAAGGAACTTCAAAACCCCCGAGTCCAGTAGTTCCAGCAGCTGGAGCCATTGGCACAGGTGCAGTAATCTCAGTTCCCTTCTGCAAGAACTTCTCCATCCACGAAATCTGCATTGGAAATCAATCAGAGTGAAAAATGAAATGCAATACCGGTAGAACCTTCATTGAAACTGAATCTTATTTACCAAACAATGGAGTCTAGCTCCTTACAACAGAGCAAGTTCTCTGTAAAACCGAAAAAAGGTAGAGAAAGAAAAAAGAAAAAGAAAGAAAAAATGACCAGGATGCTTGCAACTAGCGATATCCAGTCACACCCAATTCACTCTGAAACTATTCACGTTTTTTTACCCCTCTCTCCCATCATACCACAATCCTGCTAGCCAATCTCCTCCTGCCAAGTGTCACGTTTGTCATGCCACTCTCTCTCCTCTAACCGATTCCACCTCTGTCCTATTCTGTCCACTAAGTGCAATTCCCTCGTTACCGTCACCTCACCCAACACCTATAAATCACTTCCTACTATCGTACAAATGGGTAAAGGCTAAAGGGCCAATCAAAATCAAATAAAACGGTTTTGCAAACAGCAATGTTAAGAACCATAAAAGGAAAGTTTTTATTGGAAAATTAAATACATTAATTCTTAATCTATTAAATGCACTATTTCCCAATAAAAACTTTTCTTTTCTTGTTCCTTAGCACAATACATAAAAACGTAGAATTTTCTACCAAATTAAGCTGCTTCTGAACATAAGAAAAAGAACTAAACAAATAAGCATCTAAATGAAATACTGGAGATGGGATATTAAAGTTGAAACCATCTAGAAGAAATCACAATAAATGAAAATATCCATCAAACCAAGAATTTGAACTTGTCAGGTAAAATGTAACCACTGCTCCCTCTCCTTCTATCCATTCTAATTAAAAGCTTGTTAATGTCTAAAATTTGATTGCGTCTTTCATTTTACACAAATATAGCACAGGAAACAGGTGCACTTCAGTACAACAAAACAAGATCTCTAACTCAGTACATTGCAATAAAAGTATTCACACAGGAAAGTCAAACAACGAATCTAAGAAAAGAAATGGCAATCAAATTAGTACACCCACCACATAAACAGCAACTACCAGAGTTCGCAGGGATTTAACACAATAAGATTCAATGTTAACATAAACTTCTATGCAGGAGCTTTTTACAAGTTCAATAGCAATCTTTAGAAATACTGACAATGATGCTGCCCCATTTAACAACCTTTACTTCTTTCTCTTTCATTTTATGATTTCATGCTTCGTATTTAAAGGCTGTATAAATATTCATTTCTAGAGTCCATCTGTTTTTTTAGTAGTTCTCCAAGTTGGCAGTCAATTATTGTAATTCACTTGAATATGATTCCAGGGGATGACATGAAAAGATTATTCCAGCCTTCCAGGGAATCTCATTAGTGGGGTTACTTTTTTAGCAATTTTATTATTGCAACTTCAATAGAAACCCCTGACACAACAAAGTAGAACCTCCTTGATGGTAATGGAATTGATGCCCCATAAAAATAACATTCTTATTAAGTAGACTTCTCTATAACTGAGACGTTGAGCAAAACTAAAGATTATCCATTTATCTCAACCAGGCAACCAGCACAAAATCAGATATTTCCAATTTCTACCACTTACCTTCTCATTCAAATCTCCAAGTGGTGGGCCATGTATCTTGCCTCCTGTATATGGGGCACCCATTGGGAACCTTTCAACTAACTGATGCACCATGACGTCATCTAAACCATGCTTTTCATAGCTCATAAATGCACCAAAAGCTCCCAGAAATCCTTCATGTCGCAAGAACATTGCTTGTGCTTCCCCTTTTGACCTAAATGACAAATCATATGAATCGCAAGATAATATAGGAATTCCATTTAAAAGAAGAAAAAAAAAAAATCTAGCTAGGTCAAGCCATTAGTATGTACCAGAAGTGAACTGCAAAAGAAATAGTGTCCATGGTATAGGCATGACCTCTTATAAAAAATCCTCCAAAAAAGATACGCTTCAACCCAAATCGCAATGCATTCAAGTAAGATATCTACGCAAAAGAGATGAAAATAACACAAGATTGGTCAGGCACTTGCTGGAAGAACAGATACTGGAATAGAACATGAAAACTACTGAAGGAAGATTCCTGATAATGCTGCATAGTAGTATCACCCAGAACTAGTGTCACCGACCATCTTTACAGATATAAAGCCATTGATGAGCCACCATGGCTCCACCTAACAGCTTAAGCTTTTAGGAAGTTTGTCCTTGACACATGTATAGTTAAAGTGAAATTTGACAGTATTCAATTAACTAAACACAAAGAAATTGGTATTTCTACATGTCTAATTTATAAAACTGTCCCTCAAGAGATTTCAAACAATGAATTGAATAACATGATAAGCTGAATGAAACAGTATAAATTTTAACCGATAATTTTAAGATACTGCATACATTTGGCAGCTTATATTTATGAATAAAAAATGGATAAATTATAATTCTCAGCTCACTTGGCCAATATTGTATGAAATCATCCGTAGAAGAGAGAGTGATATATCTTCAGGTCTGTAGTCTGCAAGCTCCTTTTTTTCTGATATAGTTTTGCCGAAACTTGAAGCAATAGTAGAAGCTGATAGGCCAATCTAGGATTATTGAATACCAGAGAATACTCAGTCATAATTATTGATAAAAACAATCAAATGATTCATATCTATCTACTCCATAATGTTAATTTGGAATAATTTCTTCCTTATAGGATGATAATTTATATGACAATAAGATCAGCAGCAAAATTCACCTTAGAATAGTCCAAACCACCATAAATGTCCCCAACAAGCATGTCAGTAGTACTATTATCTCCTTTCTGACTCAGCTCAAGCAACTCATCAAAGCTGGAATTCATTTCAACAAACACCTTGTCAATAGTTCAAAATACAAATATAGCATTAAATCAAATTAATAAGGAGTCAAATGAAAATGACCTCTTGCACTTTGTTAACAGTCTCCCCAAACCCCAATAAGTACCACCACCAACATTTGTCCCACTGACCCTTTCGAATTTCCCTTCCCCGTCAACCTATGTCAACACAAATTAAGAGTGTAGATCACAACCTGTTAGTCTTTATCAAACATAATCCAAAAAGATCAAAAGTTTAATAAAATTAGGAAACAAGACAAAATGTACCTTGATCATACTAACACCAGATCCAATATTAACTAGAAGATAAGGGAACAAATCATTAGGGTCAATTTGAACAAACTCTTTCTGGCCCTCCATGTGTGTGAAAGCTTCATGACGAATTGCCTACTAAGAAGTGGTAAAATTTCAATCAGAAATTATTGACAGCAAAAAAGAAAAACTATAGATCAGTTAGCAAGAATGAATTAATAAATGATAGAACTTGTTTTATTATAACAGAAAAGGGTTAACATAGTTCTCAATCAGATCTTGGTAATAGCAAGAAAAATGTGATGTCAAGAAGGAAAAACACAGAAAAGAGCAATAGTCAAATATTGCTATATAAAATTATGTTAACATATAAAACTTAATTTAATCATATTCCTTCAACCAATTTGTGAATAAAATGGAGCATAAATGAGATAATGTATAAACTCAATATAGATGGCTGACCAGTCTTGCCAACTGATTGGCTCTTTGTCTTCAAAAACAACGGGAAAACACAATAATCTTACTAAAAGAAGCAAAGTCGGACAGACAGTTTTTCTTCCTTTAATTATTTATTTGAATAAGTAAGGAGTACCTGTTCTTATTTATGATAAATATAAATATCACATTAGGAAAGTCAGATAATGCATAATGTGAAGATTCATACATAAATTTCAATTCGAAAGACGCAATATATCCTCCCTATCAAGCTTACTTAAATAAAATGCAAGCAAATCAGGCAATTTAAAACAGGGACCACCTTTAGCAAGAAGTTTGCACCTGCCACGAGACAATCCATTTCATCTTCTTTGTCAAGACTAACCCCGAGTCTTTCTTTGAAAAGGTCTGCATACTTGTATGCTCCACCACCAGTAGCCTTTGTCACAAAATGAATGCATTACTTTAGTACATCAACAGCATCAACACAAAAGATAAACAGTAAAGTACTAAATTTCCTATATTCACACCTTTCTAAAATGAATATTGTTACAAGTAATAACACCGACAACATTTGAAATAAATAGAAACATCCTAAATTTTAGTTTTTATTTTGCTAAAGCAATTTCGCATTAGGGGTGGTGGTTAGGAAAAACTCTCCCCAAAATGGCAACTCCGGGATTTGAACCCCTGACATTGCAAGTAAGGTTCGCCTTAGGTCGTAGTTCACTTCAACTCGGTTATCATTTTTGCAATAACTACTTCTACATGTGATAAGTAGCAATAAGTTATAGTCTCATACATGCAAACTAAAAAAATTAAAATTGATAATCTGAAGATATGATATAATCCAAACAGAAAAAGATAATAGAATCAAGCTTCTGAATAAGCCAAAAAAAAAACAGACAAAAACATGAAGTTACCTTAATTATGGCATTCCGGTCAGCTGCAGCATCAGTGTAATGCGATTCCAAACCTATAAGGATTAATCCATATTAAGGGGTAATAATGTGCTAAAATTTTTTAGAAATTTTGAATGTAGTTGAATGAACACACAGGGCCCACAAAACTAAAAAATGATATTGAATGTGCTGTACTATTTTAGCAATCAAATGTGGTAGAGATGAGACTGATAAAAGAAGTAAACTGAACAAGACTGTACCACCGCAGTGAAGCTGCTTTGAATAAATGAAATCCAAGCACTCATTAATCTTTCTTGTCTCAAACTTCACAAAGTGAAGCCTCCCACCAAGAATAGGGTAGCTTCTCCTGTTACCATTAGAAAGTCCCAGTCGCTCCTTCACGGTTCTCTTCCTTTTATCGGTGGTTGATGGGTCTTCATGTCTTGAAAAGTACACCAACTTTATCAGAGATCCTGCCATAAATTGAATAAGCTTAAATTCCGGACATACTTCAGATGCTACCAAACCTTTATTTTATCTAAAATTTAATTAAACTAATATAGAATTGACCAATCATACATCAATGAATATAAAACAAACTGTGAAAATCCCAAAAAGAAAAAAGGTCAAACTGCTATAGGTACTGTCATAGGGTTGAATTCACTTTTCTTTATTTATTTTCTCCATAAGAGAGAGCTCAAAGACCACCATAAAAATCCAGAAAAAAGAATGATATAAAACAAGAAGAAAAAAGAACAAAGAATCTTTTTGGGTTCACAAAGGGAAGTTCCTCAAAAGATGCCAATTGTTTTATACATTTCATATACTGCTTCATGGTAGAGAGGAAGCAGAAAATGCTAAATTAACTCTAACCTCCCCCCAAAAAAAGAAAACACAAAAAAAAAAAAACATTTACCAACAAAAAGAGCGAAATGAAATGGTCATAACACATATTAGGCAGGAAGTAAAAAGGACAAACAATTTAAAAAAAAGGAAAACAAGACCTCACATCACCAATAAGCATGAAACGTGAATGTTAATAAAAGCATTATTATACCTCCAATGTCAAGTGCCAGGTGAGATAAATCATCAGATTGATTAGGCAACAAAATGGTGGGATATTTCTCCTCCACATTCCCTTGAATTTCAGCTTTGCTGACATCAAGTTGAGGCCTTGAACTTGACCTGTGGATAGAATTTCCTGCTGGAGGAGCCATGTCTCTGTCCCCTTGACCACTCTCACCCTCACCCTCTTCCTTGTCCTTAACCACGGTCCTTTTATTATGTGTGCGTTTGTTATTGTTGTTCGCCTCAGTCTCTTTTTGATCTTGTTCCTCTTCGTCAATTCCAAGAACTTGTTTGTGATGATCCTCTTCTACCAATCCAGCCATTTATATAAGATCCACACACCACCCAAACCAACCCCACCAAACTCCCTTCGTCGCAAGCTATATTTGGTTATGGGTCTATCCTACACTATAACAAACAACAACCAACGCATATTTTTTTATCCATTCCTACTTTCATAGTAAAAATAAAATAAATAATTAAATAAATAAATATAGTATTGATTATTGAACACGAAAACATTAACATGGGATATAGCTTGTGTAACTAAAATACAACAACAAATTGGACAACCGAAGCCATTTTTACATTACTAAAATTACAAATTATTATTGCTTATTTTGGTTCAACAAAAAATAAAATTCGATCTTATTAAATGCATCTCGCACGCCGAGGAAACGGGTTTTCAATTCAATGAATGAATTTTAATTTTTTAGTACGAAATTTTTTGCAGTTACATTGGAAAGCATAATAAAAAGTCAAAGGAGCGTAATTGCGTTCAGATGAGATAGTAGCAACCCCATCATGAATGAAGGAAAAGGGATAAAGGGAAATTGAGATATAATAAGATGTATGAAGATGTATGAAAATGACTTTGGGAAGTAAAGACATAAGCTATAATATAAAGTACCGAACAAGGGAATCATAAACATGATGCTAATACCTTCGAGGATGTGAGAAAATAGAGAGATAGAAGTGAGTTAAGGAAGAGAAAGCAAAGCAGTGTCGAGATGCAAATGTTTCTATGATAACTGATATTTGTTGTTGTTGCGGACGGCGCGCACGTACAGACAAAAATGTTGATCAGTTTCGCTAAAGGGTAAACTCGCATTGACTGTATACGCTCTTCAGAGAGAGCGTGGTATTAGTTAATTGCTACTTTATCTCGTGTATTTTTTTTTTTTTTTTAGAGAAATGATTTTTGACCAAGAAACATGAATAATAATATGGTGTTCCTTTCAGGTATTTGTGAAACACGTGTATATCATAAAGTTAAAAAATAAGTGAGAGATAGAGATTAATATATATGATATCACATAGGGTGTCCAAAATTTGCTGTTCAAATAACACAACTGTTTTTTTTATTTGGGTTTAAGTTTGTTGTAATGTTATTTGTACACTCGAAGAATTTGATACCTGCGACATTTTGTTAATGACGTACAAAATCTTGGTTAATGGATGATTAACGACAATTGTGAACACTTGTACAGTATGAACCAAGTTTAACAAATCACTAACCACGATTTTGAACCTTGTTAACCACACTCAGCTACTATATTGGTGCATGTTATTTATTTGCGTACCTTCAAACTTGGTTAACAAAGTTCACAATCGTGGTTAATGGTATGATGCACTTGGTTAATGAGTACAAGGGTTCACAATCATCATTAATCATCCACTGAACATCATAACCATGATTTTGTATGTCATTAACTAGGTGTCGCAGGTGTCGAATTTTTCAGGTGTACAAATAACATTATTGTTAAGTTTGATACATTATCACATAAAAAAAAAATTATATTGTCCATCAATCATAAATCATCTTATATGTGACTTTAAAATAATTATAATAAGAATCAAATATTTTTAATATTTTTACATTGAATATACATACAAATTAAATCTTTTAATTTTAAATAAATAAAAGATGTCATCATAAAAGAAAATAATGCGTGTTAGAATTAGTTTCCGGTGACACAATTGCAAATTGCCGGTATGAATGCATCTATCCCTTGAATATAATAGGATAAAATAAAAGTGATTTTTTTTATTTGACCATTATCTTCGCATGTGAGATTATTCTCAGATAGTGTTACGAGGCAAATTCTTGGGTGAGAGACATAGACAAGTCTCCCACCATGGGCAAGGACTCTTTTGAAAAAAATTATTTTTTTAGTCCTTCATTAATTTTCTCCTTCTGCTCTTCACTCCATCTCTTCGTCTGTTACCTCACCGCCCTCCCTCACTCTGATGGTGTCGGCAGTGGCGGTATCATTACTTGACGGCAAGATTCCCCTCACCCCTTCAAGTCGCTCACATCCTCTTCTCCCTCCCTCCCCCTATCTCCTCCTTTGCCACCCCTTGAAGGAACCTGTTGGAAACACAAAAAAAGGGGTTGAATTGTGTTTCTTAAGATTTTAAAACCTTTTTTGTAAACAGATATATGTTTGCAAACGTTTGGACGCAAAGATGCTAAGCAGACGTAGAAAGTGAAAACACAAAACGTTAGACGCACACTAAAAACGTTTTCATGAAAGATAAGCGTTGAGAAAACAATTTCAATCCCAAATGTTATTTATAAACAAACTGAAGGCAAAGATGAGGGAGAAAAGATAACATAAGGATATTATCCTGGTTCACTCCTAACCCAAGAGCTATGTCCAGTCCCTTTTACATGAGAGCTTTATCCACTATAACAAAAACCTTGTTACAAGTATTCTAAACCTCTTCAGGCAAGTATTCTTTTCTAGACAAGCCTTTCCAAGCTCAACCAAGTATTCTTTTAATTTACAAACAAGCCTCTCCAGGCTTAACCAAGTATGGTTTGAAAAGAGTTTAAGTTTAAATCTAACTCACTATGTGTGAGGATATGAAACTTAAGAACAAAACTCTGAAAAACAACTTTACGCAGAGAGTGATTTGAAAGTTTAAGATTAAAGTAAGCTTGTGATCTTTTGTTTTTTCTTGTTTCTTGATTGCTTGAAAGCTTGTGCGTTTTCAAGTAACTCTTGTTTCTTTTTTTGTGAGTCTCTCTCTCGGTTTGCTTCTTCAAAGATGAAGATATTTATAGGCTTCAGTCCTGAGCAAACTTGTTTCTTCAACGGCTGGCAAGAGAGTCATTTTGATGATCATTAAGTGCAAAATCTCGTTGAGTCTGATAGCTTGTGAATGGCTTTTGAAAAGCAGGTTAGACTATCAGATTGATAGCTGAAAGTAGCACTGACCGCTTTTCCTTGTACCTGAAAGTTGCCTTTTGTAACACCCCGTTTTTTTTAAAAGCTTTCTAATATTAATTAAATAGTATTCATGTGTTTGTATTTTATTGGAGGGTCTAGAGAGTGAAATAAAATAAGGTAAGACCATAGTCAAGCTCTACGATATCATAGGAAGCTATGGTTAAATTTTGGGTCGAAAACTCATATGGAGCCCAAGTCTGCGTTTTTCACTGACAGTAGTGTTTTGCTACTATCAAGATCTAATTTGGACTCGTGAACGAGACAGTTAGTCTTAGAATCACGTTTCCTACATTTTGCAAAAATCAGTTCTTGACGTTAAAAATTGAAATAATAATAAACTATTCGTGCGTAATTCAAATCGGGAGAAGAACGGAGCTGCGTATGGGTTTACTGGGACCCGCTAACGGATAAACTTGATGTCACATCAAGTCACATCACATTGGGTTGCGTGCCAGTATCATGATGACGTTAGAAAATATCTGAACACGTTCACATTGCGAAAAGACCAAAATGCCCTTGGTCTTTTTCCTAAAGGACATTTGTGTCCCTAAAATATCTAAAAAGTGGGATGACCTCACCCCTCCCCTCCCTCTTTCACTCGGCTACCTCTCTTCTTCTCTCCCCCTCCATCTTCTTCTTCCTTTCTTTTCTTCTTCTTCTCCATTTCCTCCATTTTTCTCAAGCTTTCACAAGGATTTTCAAGAAACTTTATGAAGCAAAGTTAATCATCTCATCCTCCTCTATCATCTAATAGGTATAAACTTCACTCTTGAGCTCTCAATCTTCATTTTTATTCCTTGAAAGTTCATAATTTCAAGGTTGTTCTTCAAACTTCAAAAATCTCTAGAAAATTGTAGAAAAATCCTTTTAATGCCAAACCAATTTTTATGATCTAGTTTCGTCCTCTGCTATCATAATCCAAGAGCATAAAATCAAATAATCTCCCTAGCTTATTTAACTAAGAGGAACCGAACCTATGCATTTTGGGGGGAATAGGTTTTGTTCAATTTGTGTGAAATGATTCTTGATTTCACCTAGTTCATTTCCTAATCATGTAATCCAAGTGATTAGGAAGCCAAATCAAACTCTCACCTATTTTTAGAGGTGATGGCCGAAACCCTATGTTTTGGTTGAAGGGTTTTGGTTCAAATCTTTGACAATTGATCATGGATTATATCTTAGGTATGCTTAAGGATCATTGATCCAAGAGTTGGTAGAATTTCAACATCCCTACCCTATTTAATTAAATAAGGGCAGCAGCCTAGTCCTAAGGATTAGGGGATTTTAATTAAGCTGTATTGATTTCTGATTGTATTTTGTTGTAAAGGATCTTATGGTGTTCGAGCGTTCGACAGCGCATCCGATTGACAGTTGCCGAGCCGCAGTCGGAGCTACACCTAGAACATTACTAAGGTGAGGAAAAAGAACTGCTTTCGTCAAGAAGGCAAGCTTAGTATAGAATGTATACATGTGTAGGGGAACCTTAAACCCCACTAGAGGTTGAGCCCTATATAAAGTGCCTGAACCCTAGGTGTAGGTACTTTTGGGCTATCACCACTATGTTGATAATACAGATGATGTGATTGATTGAGGTTGATGTGTTGAACTGTTTAATTGATTATCTGTGGATTTATTTTGTTGAACAGCCTGTGTGATTAACTGTTATCTGACATTGTGATAATATCTGTACTGAAAGAATTTCTGTTGTGATTGGTTGGATGATTGTTGATGAGAGTATGGTGAGTGTTAATGTTGTTCGGGTTGATACCGTTGTGGTCCCGAACATGGAACTGTGGCTCGAAGACGCAAGGCATCGTGATGCTGATGTTGATGTTGATGTTGATGTGGATGTGGATGTGGATGTGGATGCGGTGCATCGTGGTCATGGCCGAGTGCTTAGGTGTGAGGTCCCGATATCAACTTGCGATGGATGTTTGTTGCATATCATAGCATTTCATACCACAGCATATTTGTCTCAAAGGGGGATGTCCAATGTGGGACATGATGGTTTTAATCCCGAGGCGAGATGTCCAATGGGGGATGTGATGTATTTTTTTATCCTTACGAGGATGTCCAATTGGGGACATGATGTTATCCCAACTGGGATGTCCAACTGGGGACATGATGTATCGGCCGACATGCATATAGGGAAGTCAGTATATACATAGGGACTAGTATCCCTCTTATATGTTCGATCTGAGAGATTGAAATTTGACATGGTTGTGCTGTATGACTCAAAGGATGGGTGTTTGTGTGTTGTTTGTTTTCCGTATATGCGTGCTCCATGTATATATCTACTATACTGATGCCCCTCTCCCATATTTGATGATGCATGTTTCATATCTCCAGCATTTTTCTCTATGTGTCCTTTTATTTTATGGGAAGACCCCATGGAGGAACCGCTTGCTGAGGAATTGGACGGCATTCCGTATGAGCCCGATGCCAGTGGACGAGCCCAGGATCCTAGCCTCAAGGGGTTGGGAAGTGATCGTGGTTAGCCAGAGAATTGTCTCTCGGCCTACTTTCATATTTTTATTTTGGTCTGTATTAACATACTCTATATGTATTACGTTAACACTGTAGCCCTACTGATGGGGCAAATGATGTATGTACGTATTTCTTTATATTTTAAAAGCTGTGTACTCTAAGACGTTGCGTGCCTTAAATTTGTTTCGCTTCCGCATTTAATTTTCCGGTTTGCTTCGTATCAACAAAGCACGCTAACGATTATAATATGATTAAAGTTAGTTAATATCTTAGGTTCTTTAATGGGACGGCGGGTCATCTCATTTATTGGTATCAGAGCAGTTCGATTCTAATATCGGACTGTGAGGTTTAGGAAGTGTACTAGCTTTGATAGTTGGATCCATATTGGATACCAACTGTGTTAGAAGTTGGGTAGAGTGTCCGATACACGAGTTATCTTTTGTGATAACTGTTCAGTTCATTCAAGGATTGGTGGACCAGTCAGAAGTTTTGGTCAGAAAGGTCGCAAAGGAAAGTTCCAACCAAGGGCGAAGCCATACAGTCGTTCAGGTCAACAAACAATAGCTTCTGGAATGGGGAATACCAGTCACAGACAACCAAGATTTTCCACGTGTTTTCGATGCGGCAGACTGCATCTAGTGAAGGATTGTCCTCAAGCACCGAATGTCAACTATTTTCGTTGTGGCAAGCTGGGCCACTATGTCAGCGAGTGTCGGCAAGGAGGTACTGGAAGAAGTCAAGTTCAACGACGAGGCAAGAGTCTCAGAATGCAGGAGCGAGACAACAAATGGTGGGTCAGCAGAACAGGCCATAGACGACGGGAAGAGTATTCGCCATGAGAGGATCTGAAGTTTCTAAATGCCCCGATCTGATACAAGGTAAGTGCCTAGTTGCGGGGGGACTCTTATCTATTTTATTTGATTTGGGGGCTACACATTCCTTTATTTCATTAGCGTGTATGGAACATTTAAATTTTCCTGTTTCATCCTTACCGTATGATTTGACTGTTTCTACACCTACGGGTGATTCCCTGACAACCCTGTTTGTCTGTTTAAAATGCCCGGTTGTTTTAGAGAACCGATCTTTTCTTGTTGACCTAATTTGTCTGCCTATGCCGCAGATTGATATTATCTTACGCATAGACTGGCTTTCGGCCATCCATGTAGTACTAGACTGTTCAAATAAAACCCTCTGCTTTTCCGAGCAATCTGGATCATTGCCTGCCAAGGATGGTGTGTCGAGAGGTGTACAATCAGGAGAGTGCATGGTGCTGTTTTCGTTGGAAGCTGAGGAGACTCCGAGTCTAGATGCTTTGCCGGTGGTGCGTGAGTTTCCAGATATTTTCCCGGATGATGTGAGGGAGGTAGAGTTCGCAATCGATCTTACACCCGGAGCCGGACCGATTTCGATAGTACCCTATCGAATGTCCCTAACAAAGTTGGCAGAGTTGAAGAAGCAACGGGACGACATGCTGCAGAAGCAGTTTATAAGACCGAGTGTTTCACCCTGGGGAGCACCTGTGCTGTTCATTAAGAAGAAGGACGGTAGTTCAAGGTTGTGTGTGGACTACAGACAGCTCAACAAGGTGATGATAGAGAATAAATACCCGTTGCCAAGGATTGACGATCTTATAGACCAATTGAGGGGAACAACGGTATTTTCTAAGATTGATCTGAGATCCGGTTATCATCAGATAAGGGTGAAGGAAGATGATATACCGACGGTGGCTTTCAGGAGTCAATACGGGCACTACGAGTATCTAGTTATGCCTTTTGGTGTGACTAATGCTCCTGCAGTGTTCATAGACTATATGAATAGGATCTTCAGACCGTACCTTGATAAGTTTGTCGTTGTTTTTATCGATGACATCCTTATCTACTCCTTAGACAAGGAAGAGCATCAAGAGCATTTAAGGGTTGGACTTCAAGTTCTTAAGGATAGACAACTCTATGCCAAATTGTCAAAGTGCGAGTTCTGGCTGGAGGAGGTACAATTCCTTGGACATGTGATCGACAAAGATGGTATAGCAGTAGATCCTGCAAAAGAAGAAGCTGTGGTTAAGTGGGAAAGCCCTAAGACGGTAAGCGAGATCAGAAGCTTTGTCGGACTAGCAAGATACTATAGGAGGTTTATCGAGAGATTCTCGACGATTGCGTTACCTCTGACGCAGTTAACAAGGAAAAGGAAAGCATATGAATGGACAAAAGAGTGTGAGGCTAGTTTCCAAGAGCTAAAAAGGAGGCTAACTACATCTCCGGTACTAGTCTTGCCAGATCCATCAACGACGTTCGATGTGTACTGTGATGCATCGTATCAAGGTTTAGGTTGCGTGCTCATGCAAGAAAGAAAAGTGGTGGCCTATGCTTCCAGACAGCTAAAAGTGCACGAACGGAATTACCCAATCCATGACCTAGAGTTGGCCGCAATAGTGTTTGCATTGAAGACATGGAGACACTATCTCTATGGCGCTAAATTCAGTGTGTGTAGAGACCATAAAAGTTTAAAGTATTTGTTCGACCAAAAAGAGTTGAACATGCGGCAGAGGAGATGGATGGAATTCATAAAGGATTATGAATTTGATCTACAGTACCGCCCAGGAAAGGCCAAAGTGGTGGCAGATGCATTGAGTCGGAAATCTTTGCATATGTCCGCTATGGTGGTGAAAGAACTGGAACTGTTGGAACAGTTCAGGAATCTGAATCTGGACATGGAGTTATCCAGAGATAAGATAAGTTTAGGAATGGTCACTATCACTAGTGATTTTCTGAACTTGATCAGGAAAAAGCAAGGAGAAGATCAGTACCTACAAGAAAGGAACTGGATGGTAGAAGAAGGAAAGACTTCAGAGTTCAAGAAAGGTGCTGATGGAATCCTGAAGTTTGGAGACAGGATATGTGTGCCTAAGGATAGCGAAGTTAGGAGCATGATCTTGGAAGAAGCACATAAGAGCAAGCTGAGTTTTCATCCCGGATCTACAAAGATGTACCAGGACCTAAAGGGAATGTTTTGGGTGGCCTGGGATGAAGAAGGAAGTAGCGGAGTATGTCCAATCCTGTCTGGTGTGTCAAAAGGCAAAGATTGAACACCAGAAACCAGCAGGGTTGTTGCAATCACTGGACGTCCCAGAATGGAAATGGGATAGCATTGCAATGGATTTTGTTTCCGGACGACCAAGGACGCAAAAGAGGTGTGATGCAATTTGGATAATTCGTTGACAGGCTTACGAAATGTGCTCATTTCTTGCCGATCAACCAGAGGTATTCTTTGGAAAGATTAACCCAAATTTACATCAAGGAAGTGGTAAGATTGCATGGAGTACCTTCAAGTATAATTTCGGACAGGGATCTGAGATTTACTTCCAGGTTTTGGCAGAGTTTAAACAGTGCTTTGGGAACGAAGCTAAGGATGAGTTCAGCCTATCATCTACAGACGGATGGTCAGTCTGAAAGGACGTTTCAATCTTTGGAGGATCTTTTAAGAGCATGTGTTTTGGAAAATACAGGAAGTTGGGACGAATTCCTTCCACTGATTGAGTTCCCGTACAACAATAGTTTCCACTCGAGTATTGGTATAACGCCATACGAGGCGCTGTATGGGCGAAAGTGCAGAACACCACTCTATTGGTATGAAACCGGGGACAATCAGTTGATAGGCCCGGAACTAGTACAGCGAACAATGAAACAAGTTAAGAAAATTTGGGAAAGGATGAAAGTCGCACGGGATCGGAAGAAGAGCTACAATGACAAGAGGAGGATACCTTTGGACTTCCAGGAAGGCGATTATGTCTTTATGAGAGTCACTCCAAGAATTGGAATCGGCAGGACAATCAAATCCAGAAAGCTTACACCTAGATTCATTGGACCATTTCAAATTCTTCGCCGAATTAGTTCAGTTGCCTACCAAATTGCTTTACCTCCTAACCTATCCAATATTCAAAACGTATTCCATGTATCCCAACTCAGAAAATACCATCCTGATCCATCACAAGTGATAGAGCCTGAATCAATCCAGATAAAGGAAAACTTAGAATATGAAGCATTGCCTGTACGGATTGAAGACACGAGGATAAAAGAACTCCACGGAAAGCAGATTCCCTTAGTCAAGGTCATATGGGATGCTACAACAGGAGATGCCACCTAGAAACGCGAAGAGGATATGCGGCAGCGATATCCGCATTTATTCTGAGGTAAGTCGAATTTCGAGCACGAAATTCTTTTTAAGGGGGGTAGTAATGTAACACTCAATTTTTTTTAAAAGCTTTCTAATATTAATTAAACAATATTTGTGTGTTTGTATTTTATTGGAGGATATAGAGAGTGAAATAAAATAAACTAAGACCATAGTCAAGCTCTACGATATCGTAGGAAGCTATGGTTAAATTTTGGGTCGAAAATTAAGACAAAGCCCGGTCTGCGTTTTTCACTGACAGTACTGTTTTACTACTATCAAAACCTAATTTGGACTCGTGAACGAGACAGTTAGTTTTAGAATCACGCTTCCTACATTTTTGCAAAAATTGGTTCTTGACTTTAAAAATTGAAGTAATAATAAACTATTTGGGCGTAATTCAAATCGGGAGACGAACGGAGCTGCTTATGGGTTTACCGGGACCCGCTAACGAATAAACTTGATGTCACATCAAGTCACATCACATTAGGTTGCGTTCCAGTGTCATGATGACGTTAGAAAATATCTGAACGTGTTCACACTGCGAAAAGACCAAAATGCCCCTGATCTTTTTCCTAAAGGACATTTATGTCCCTAAAATATCTAAAATGTGGGATGACCTCACCCCTCCCCTCCCTCTTTCACTCGACTGCCTCTCTTCTTCTCTCCCCCTCCATCTTCTTCTTCTTCCTTTCTTTTCTTCTTCTTCTTCTTCTTCTTCTTCTTCTCCATTTCCTCCATTTTCTTCCTTACTTTTCCTCCATTTTTCTCAAGCTTCCACAAGGATTTTCAAAAAACTTTGTGAAGCAAAGTTGATCACCTCATCCTCCTCTATCATCTAATAGGTATAAACTTCACTCTTGAGCTCTCAATCTTCATTATTGTAGAAAAATCCTTTTAATGCCAAACCAATTTCGATGATCTAGTTTCATCCTCTACTATCATAATCCAAGAGCATGAAATCAAATAATCTCCCTAGCTTATTTAACTAAGAGGAACCGAACCTATGCATTTTTGGGGGGGGGGGGGATGGGTTTTGTTCAATTTGTGTGAAATGATTCTTGATTTCACCTATTTCATTCCCTAATAATGTAATCCAAGTGATTAGGAAGCCAAATCAAACTCTCACCTATTTTTAGAGGTGTTGGCCGAAACCCTATGTTTTTTGTTGAAGGGGTTTTGGTTCAAATCTTTGACAATTGATCATGGATTATGTCTTAGATATGCTTAAGGATCATTGATTCAAGAGTTAGTAGAATTTCAACATCCCTTGCCTATTTAATTAAATAGGGGCAGCAGCCTAGTCCTAAGGATTAGGGGATTTTAATTAAGCTGTATTGATTTCTGATTGTGTTTTGTTGTAAAGGATCCGACGGTGTTCGAGCGTTCGACAGCGCACCCGATTGACAATTACCAAGCCGCAGTTGGAGCTGCACCAGGAACATTACTAAGGTGGGGAGAAAGAATTGCTTTCGTCGGAAAGGCAAGCTTAGTATAGAATGTATACATGTGTAGGGGAACCTTAAACCCTACTAGAGGTTGAGCCCTAGATAAAGTGTCTGGACCCTAGGTGTAGGTACGTTTGGGCTATCACCACTAAGTTGATAATATAGATGATGTCATTGATTGAGGTTGATATGTTGAACTGTTTAATTGATTATCTGTTGATTTATTTTATTGAACTGCCTGTGTGGTTAATATCTGTACTGAAAGAATTTTTGTTGCGATATTTTATTGTGATTGGCTGGATAATTATTGATGAGAGTATGGCGAGTGTTGATGTTGTTCGGGTTGATATCATTGTGGTCCCGACCATGGAACTATAGCTCGAAGATGCAAGGCGTCGTGATGCTGATGTTGATGATGATGCTGATGTTGATGTGGATGTGGTGCATCGTGGTCGTGGCCAAGTGCTTAGGTGTGAGGTTCTGATATCAACCTACGATGGATGTTTGTTGCATATCATAGCATTTCATACCACAGAATATTTGTCCCAAGGGTGGACGTCCAATTGGGGACGTGATGTTTTTAATCCCGAGGCGGGATGTCCAATGAGGGACGTGATGTATTTTTTATCCTTAAGAGGATGTCCAATTGGGGACGTGATGTTATCCAGATGGGGATGTCCAACTGGGAACGTGATGTATCGGCCAACATGCATATAGGGAAGTCATCATATACATAGGGACTAGTATCCTTCGTATTGGTTCGATCTGAGAGACTGAATTTTGAGATGGTTGTGTTGTATGACTCAAGGGATGGGTGTTCGTGTGTTGTTTGTTTTCCGTATGTGCGTGCTGCATGTATATATCTGTTATACTGATGCCCCTCTCCCATATTTGATGATGCATGTTTCTTATCTCTCGCATTTCTCCATGTGTCCTTTTATTTTATGGGAAGACCCCATGGAGGAACCGCTTGCTGAGGAACTGGATGGCATTCCGTATGAGCCCGATGTCGGCGGACGAGCCCTGGATCCTAACCTCGAGGGGTTGGGAAGTGATCGTGGTTAGCCAGAAAATTGTCTCGGCCTACTTTCATATTTTTAATTTGGTTTGTATTAACATACTCTCTATGTATTACGTTAACACTGTAACCCTACTGATGGGGCAAATGAAGTATGTATGTATTTCTTTATATTTTAAAAGTTGTGTACTCTAAGACGTTGCGTGCCTTAAATTCGTTTCGCTTCCGCGTTTAATTTTCAGCTTCGCTTCGTATCAACAAGGCATGCTAACGATTATAATACGATTAAGGTTGTTAATATCATAGTTTATTTAATGGGACGGCGGGTCGTCTCACCTTATGTCTTTCCTTTTGTGAGATAGTCAACTTCGTTGTGCGAGGAATAGACTAGCTTTCTGCGTTCGATGGTACTGAGTTACAAAGAGTTTTTGTCTAAGGGATATTACCCTTTTACATGAGGGACAATAAAATGTAAACCGTTGCTTACATCATTTTCACGCTTATACATAGTCCAGTAAAGATAAAAACTATTTTTATTACATAGGACTTAGAATAAAAAGCCGAATATACTTTACCCTGTTGAGTCTTTGGACTCAGTTACGTTTCTGACCAAGTTCTCAGTCTAGTAATGACTTAGTCCATTAAACGTTTTCAGCGAAACGTTAGACTATAAAATTCGACGTTCAATTTGATAAGTCTTTGGACTTAGTTTACCTGCGCACTTAGGATAAACACTTAGACCATAACAGGTCTTTGTTCACCTAATTTAGTCTTTTGTTAATCATCAAAACTTAAGGAGTTTATGGACCATAATCACTTTGGTTCCAACAATATCCTTCTTTTTGATGATGACAAAACATACTAAATTTGATTGTACAAAGGTTTTCTCTAAAGAGCTAGAAGGCTCCCCTTAACAAAAAGGTTCTAACAAAAGATAGTAGTTTATCATATCAAATAGGTATATCAGAAACACATATATAGTCCAACAAGTATTCAAACTTTCTTTCTCCCCTAACATGTATTCTAATAAAACATATATATAACAACATATATATCAATTCAAGCAAAATTTCTTTCTCAATATACATATATATATATATATATATATATATATAAAACAATAAAACATCAGACTAAGATTATATTTAAGTTATAGTTCAATCACCATTTTCCCTTTCTTTCTCCCCCTTTTTGTCATCAGACAAAAGGCAAAGTTAGAACATCACATTTTTTAAAAAAAATTGAAAGACAGAAAAGGAAAAAGAAACAAGAAAAAGAAGGAGGTGGTGGAGGAGGATTGGGGGGCTACGGAAAGAAATTCTGCATCATAGTAGCCATTTGTTTCAGAAGTTCTGCATTATTAGCTTGAAGAGCAGTTGAGATTGACCATTGAACAAAGTCTTGAACTTCTGGAGGAACTGCAAAGACCGAGCTTTCGGCTGTGGCTTTAGTTGCCTTAGCATTCTCTTTGCCAGGAACCACACTGAGAGCCACGGACGGAGAGGGGTCAGCAGAGTGAACTTCCAAGATAGGCATAGGTTGAGAACTTGGATGTTCAGATATATTCTGCTCAGAGTCTCCTACTGCCTCTTGGACCATCTCCTCTTGTTCAGGCTCTTGAGCAGCAAACTCATCCCATTGAGGGTCAAAGACATCCTCCACGTCTGTGCAGTACAGAGGAATCCCAAAGATATCGTCCATTATCATGAATGTGACATCCGAGATTCTGAACTGGCCTCGGAGGGTGGAGGTCTTGGTCTTTTCTTCTTCACTCAAACTAGACGCAGATGCTTCTGCTATTCACCGCTAGATGCGGTTTCCCAGTAAGTTCTAACTTCATGGTCTCCTTTTTGCTAAGGCTATTTTGCCACGATACTCGAAAAGACAAACTCGTCATCGAGAGGTATCGTCCAGAACATGAGATCGAAACTGAAACGATAAGGCCTTTCATCACGTTCCAGCCTTTTCCTTTCGTCTTTGTCCTTATTGATGTCTAACATTAGAATCCTAGGACAGGATCTTGGAGTAACAACTCCTAGCTAATTAGTCCTGACAGATTTCTTGCATAAACTCTTAGGAAGATTGTGAGCAATCTTGGCTTCCTTGGGCATCTCCAGTTCTTTTTTGCACGTATAGTAAGGTAGAAAATCCCTTATATCATAATATTCTCTAAAGACCGACGGATGTGCAGAAATGAACTTGAGATCTCTGTCCAGAATGAACTTTGGTAACCTAAAAGTTCTTGACCTTCTTTCCTCCGTGGTTCTCCATCCCGTCTTCATATGATATAGTTATATGATGTGGCAATTCACACTGTAATGGCACCACTGGAAGGCCTTATCCTTAATAAGATTAGGATAAATCTTCCTGGGTGTGAACCTTTTCTATTCCAGATGGACCAACAGTGGTCCATGGATAGTGTAATGTTGACTGGGTAGGGGCTCACCTAGTTGATAGGGTGTTGGAACATATCTGAGAAGCTGAGGAGGTGAGGGCGGTTCATATTCATATTCAGGTAGAGAGATTGGGCCTTTAGGATTTTCTATGAGGGTAGGGGGTGAGTGTTTAAAGAAGAGAGCAGGAAATTTTCTTTTGACCTCAGCCCAATTTGAGCTTTGGTTCTTATGGAAGGGTGTGATGTCAATGTGAGAGAAGGTTTGTCTTAGGTATCTAGTTTTTGGGTAAGGTGCTCCATAAGGAATGAAAGCTTTGTTTCCCCAGGGTGTGAACCAGTCTTGAGGTTTAGACGATGGTGAAGAGGGTAGAGAGGTGGTATATATTTGAGTGTCAGAAGATGTTTGTGGGGATTGATGAGGTGAGGTTTGTGTTTGAGGTAGAGATGAGGTTTCTGTTTGGGGAGGAGGTAAGGGTGAGGTGCCCAGTGAAAGTTGTATTTCAGATACCATTCTTTCAACCACACCTGGTTGTTCAAAAACTGGAGTAATAACTGAACCAGAGGGATGAAGTTCTGTATTATCTTGTGTAGTGGACCTTGAAGATCTTGGCCTTCTCATAATCATCTTTGGCCTTGGTGCTTTAGTAGGTGTTTGTTTCTTTTGTGCCTTGATCACCTTACAGATAGATTGATCATCATCATCTTCTTCTTCCATAGTCTGAAGAACTAGTCTTCTTTTCCACTTTGGTTGGACTGATGGAATTGTTGGACGAACAGAAGATTGTCCAGCAACAGTTGGACTTACTTGCTCAGATGAGCGTCCAATGTTTGGTTGACTGCCGGATGCTTCTCCAGAAACTTGCTTCTGACCCTTGGCTTTCTTCTTGTCCTTTTCTATCATGAATTTAGCCACAGTTTCCAGCCTCATCTTCATCAGATTCTACTTTCCAAAGATAGGTTGGACCAAACGTTAAATCCCACGCACTCCGAAGTATTTATGCCTCTGTTCTGGTGAGAGATTCAACAAACTCTCATGTATCAGATACTGCTCAAAGATTTTGGACCACAAGGCAACATAAGGAATAATTGTGTTCTTCCCAGACCCTTGAATGCTCACTCTGAAGATAGAGAACAAAAGGTGTGGCAGATTCACCTGCCTATCCAGCAACAGATGCACCAGACAGAACTGATGGACTTTAGAGACAGAGTACTTAAAGCCTGCCTTGTGTATGATAGACTTGTTCAGGATTCAATGAAGAACCATAGCCTTGTCAGTCATCTTTACAGCTGTGAGTTTTTCAGAGTCCTTTTTCATCAAACAACCTTTGACGGCCTCAAGACCTCCCAATTCTTCTTCCCATTTATCTTCATAAGTTATCCCGGTCTGAGGACATCCGGTAGCACTTGAGATAGTTGCCTCAGAAACTATAACTTCAGTATCAAGAATTGTGTTCTTGATTTCCCTTGTTGTGATCATGGGGTTTTTCTAGAACTCCCTTATAAGAGCAGGGTAGATCACTGGTGATCTTTCAAAGTAACTCATCCAGCCAACAGCTTAAATGTGAGAAGAAATGTCTATCCCATGTTCAGAGAAGAAGTTCAGCTCGAACTTGGATTCTACCATAATCGCAGCATTATCAACATCCAAAGTCCTTCCCTTTCCTTTACAAGAGCTTGAAGTGGCCATTTTTGCAAAGGTACGAGAAAGAGATAGTTTTTCGCAAAAGGTTTTCAGGGAGAACGTTGAAGATGAAAAGAGTTTTAAAAGGTTTAGACTTTAAGGAACAAGCTTTCAACGAGAAAACGTTTCACATTTTTATTTTCGAAATAAATAAAAAGAAAAGAAAAGAAAGGTGAGGCGACGTGAGCATTTAAGCTCTGACATACGTTTCAGTTTTGAAAACCGTAAAAAGGCGATTTGAAATGATGAAACGAAAACTGAATCAATTAAGGGAATGTGAATTTATTTTGCCTTGCGACAAAGATTTATTTCATTTAATGTTATGGATGAACAAACATAAGCACATAAAGCACATATATTGGGCTCACATACATTGGACCTTAACAAATGTTGGACGCATGCAGTGGACTCATGATCAGTCTATAAAATGCATGTTCAAATGCTTTCCTATGAATGTGAACCTTTCTTCAGCTAAAGGTTTGGTGAAGATATCTGCCCACTGATGGTCAGTATCAACAAACTTTGTATCAATTATTCCTTTTTGCACATAAACTAATGAAATGATGCTTAATCTCTATATGCTTAACTCTCGAATGTTGTACAGGATTCTTAGAGAGATTTATGGCAGCAGTGTTGTCACTCATAATAGGTATGTTACTTACAAACACATTATAGTCTTCCAATTGATGTTTGATCCAAAGAAGTTGCGAGCAAGAGCTTGCGGCAGCAATGTACTCAGCTTCAACAGTTGATAGGGCAATTCTACTTTGCCTCTTGCTTGACCATGAGACTAAATTTGCTCCAATGAAGTGACAGCCTCTGCTGGTTCTCTTTCGCTCTATTTTGTCTCCAGCATAGTCAGCATCACAGAATCCAATTAACCTGTACTCATCATATTTTTTATAAAGCAAACCCAGATTAGTAGAACCTTTAAGGTATCTAAATATTCGTTTAACTGCAGAAAGATGAGACTCTCTAGGATCAGATTGAAAACGAGCACATAGACAAACACTGAACATGATATTAGGTCTGGATACAGTCAGATATAAGAAGGAACCAATCATACCTCTATATACCTTTTGGTCTACCTTTTTGTCTTTATCATCTTTGTTTAGTATGGACGTTGGATGCATAGGAGTATTCATTGGTTTGGAATCATCCATTTTGAAGCATTTCAGAAGCTCTTTTGTGTACTTCGTCTAATGAATGTGCACTCCGTCCGATGTTTGTTTAACTTGTATTTCGAGGAAGAACTTGAGTTCTCCCATCATGCTCATATCAAACTCTTTCTGTATACGCTTAGAAAATTCTTGACAAAGAGATTCATCAATTACAATAAACATAATATCATCAACGTAAATCTGAGCAACAATAAAGTTCTTTTTAATAGTTTTTCTAAACAGTGTTGTATCAACTTTTCCTCTTAAGATATCATTATCCATTAGAAAAGTACCGAGTCTCTCATACCAAGCTCTAAGAGCTTGTTTGAGTCCATATATGGCTTTCTTAAGCTTGTATACATCCCCAGGATGAGTTTGATCTTCAAAACTCAGGGGTTGCATGACATAAACTTCTTCATTTATAAAACCATTTAGAAAAGCACTTTTTACATCCATTTGATATAGCATGATGTTATGATGTGCAACATATGATTGTAAAATGCATATGGCTTCTAATCTAGCTACTGGAGTAAAGGTTTCACAGTAGTCAATATCTTCCTCTTGAGAGTAGCTTTGAGCAACTAACCTTGCTTTATTTCTCACAACTTTGCCATCTTCGTCCAGCTTGTTTCTATAAACCCATTTTGTTCCTATGACTGATTTGTCTTTTAGCAAAGGTACCAGCATCCAAACTTCACTTCATTGAAACTGGTTGAGCTCCTCTTGCATGGCAAGGATCCATATCCTTCGCCTATCAAGGCTTCATCCATAGACTTTCATTCCAACTCAGAGATGAAAGCTGAGTCAACTTGTTCTCTGAAGGTTGACCTTGTCCGGACTCTATCACTGGGTTTTCCAATTATTTGCTCCTCAGGATGATAAGTCTTGAACTACCAAGCTCGTTGGGTATTGTCCATGTGTTGAGACATTGATGGTTCTGAAGCATTTTTGTTACGTCTAAGGATCAATCTTCTTTGACTGTTGAACGTTCTTGCAAGTCATTTAGACTCATATCTGCAAAAGATTCATCCAATTCTGATAATTTCTTATCAGGCTTCTTGTCATCAAACTTTACATGAATGGACTCTTATACAACTAAAGTTCTAGAGTTATAGACTCTAAAAGCTTTTGACGTTTCAAAGTATCCTAATAATATTCCATTATCTACCTTAGCATCATTCTTACCAAGTTGATCTTTGATGTTCAAAATGAAACATTGACATCCAAAAGGGTGGAAATAAGATATGTTGGGTTTGCGTCCTTTACACAGTTCATAAGGAGTCTTATTCAAGATTTGTCTTATGTATATTCTATTCTGAATGTAGCAGACAGTGTTTACAGCCTCAGTCTAGAAGTGTTTGGAAACAAAATTGTCATTGAGCATTGCTCTAGCCATCTCTCGAAGAGATCGATTCTTTCTCTCAACAACACCATTTTGCCGTGGTGTTCTAGGGGCAAAGAAATTATGATGAATATCGCAATAATCAAGGAACCTTTGGAACAACTCATTCTCAAATTCGCCTACGTGATAACTTCGGATTGCGCTTATACAAGTGCATTTTTCATTCTGTACATGAGACGACCCGCCGTCCCATCAGTAGAACCTAAGATATTAACTAATCTTAATCGCATAATAAACGTTAGCGCGCCTTATTAATACGAAGCGAAGCGGAAAAATTAGCCCGGAAGCAATCAAATACACGGCACGCAACGCTTCAGAGTACACAGCTTAAAATATAAAGAAATATATCACATATAGCATTGCCCCATCAGTAGGGCTATAGTAATAAAGTACTACATAGTGTATATTAGTACAGACTGAAATCAAAATACATAACTAAGCCAGGAGATAGCTCTCCGGCTAGCCACGATCATTGCCCAACGTCTCAAGGCTAGGGTCCGTGGCATGTCCTCCAGCGTCAGGCTCGTAAGGAATGCCGTCCAGCTCTTCAGCAACTGGTTCCTCCTGGGGTCTTTCCATAAAATCAAAACAACACATACAGAAAAATAGCGGGAGATAAGAAACATATATCATCAATATGGGAGAAGGGCATCAGTACAGCATATATATATATATATATATATATATATATATATATATATATATATATATATATATATATATATATATATATATATATATATATATATATATATATATATATATATACTATACCAAACTTACCTTCCCGACGATATTAGTTCTTTCTCCCCACGTTAGTGATTTCCTCGAGCAGCTCCGGCTACGACTCCGCAGCTGTCAGTCGGGTACGCTGTCGGATGTTCGAATCCTGTTCGATTCTATACAGCAAAACACAACCAGAAATTAATACAATTAAACCAAAAACTCCCTAATTTCTTAAGATTAGCTATTGCCCCTATTTAATTAATTAGGCTAGGGATGTCTAAAAATTCCTAACTCTTGGATCAATGATCCTTAGGTATCCCTAAACATAATCAATGAAGGCATTAACTCAAAAAGTAAAGATTTCTCCTACTGCACTACCCCTAGGATTCGGCCCTATTGAATGAAAAATATGAAAAATAGCTAGGGAGCTCCAAAAATCCTCATTTCTTGGATAGCGCCCTAACTAAATGTGATAGCCCTAGATATCAAGTCAAAACATAAAAAATTAACCAAAAACCCTACCCTACACAATAGGGGGTTTCGGCCTCTCTCTCAAAAAAATAGCTAGAGAGATTTCTTGGCTCTAATCTCTTGGATCATGCAAGTGTGTCATGAACCTAGGCCATAGAAATTGGTTTGGTATCAAAATGACTTTCCTACAATTTATCATGGATTTTTGAATATTTTTGGGACAAAACCCTAACTTCTATGATCATGGAAATTAAAGGAGAATAAAGAGAGATTGAGAGAGATAGAGAGAACTAGTTACCTCATATGATGATCTCCTTCAATTTTGGTGAAGGTTGCTTCAAGAAATTCAAGCTCCAACTTTCAACAATGGAGTTTTCTATGAAGAAAAGGAAGAGAAAAGGGAGAAATGGAGAAGGTGAGGGTTTGGGGGGGGGGGGCTGCTAGTCGAATTCTTTGTGGGAGGGTGAAGATGAGAGTGTGAGGTATTTATTTAGTTTATTAAGACTTAAGTTATGGTAAATGTAAAAAAAAGTAATTAGTAAAAATTAACCACGAACAATTTGGTTAATATACATCCCGACATTTTGAGAAACCCCCATGACACTGGTAGGAGTCCCCAAATGATTTAACGTAGCCCTGATATGAAAACTATTGGCTCAAGGTTCCCGAAAAACCCTAAGACAACTCGAATCGTTTACCCGATCAATTTTCGATCCGAATATAAAATATTATTTATATTTTTGGACGTCAGGATACATTTTAGCAAAAAGGTAGAGGATTGAATTTTAAGACTAATGATTCTGACCGTTAGGCAAAATGAGGTCATGATAGTAGAAAAACACTATCATCCGAAAAAACATAGAACGGGCTCCGTTTGAGTTTTTGGCCCAAAACTTAACCATAATCTCCTACGATGGCGTAGAGTGTGAGTATGGCCTCGGAATAATTTATTAAAGTTTCTAGATCCTCAAATAAAATACAATTACTTAATTACTGATTAATTACAAGATTAAGAAAATCGGGGTGTTACATTACTACCCCCTTAAAAAGAATTTCGTCCTCGAAATTCGACGTACCTTAGAATAGATGTGGATACCGCTGCTGCATATCCTCTTCACGTTCCCAGGTGGCTTCTCCTGTGGTAGCATCCCATATGACTTTGACTAAGGGAATCTGCTTTCCGCGGATTTCTTTCACCCTCGTGTCTTCAATCCGTACAGGCAATGCTTCGTATTCTAAGTTCTCCCTTACCTGGATTGATTCGGGCTCTATCACGTGTGATGGATCAAGATGGTATTTTCGCAGTTGGGATACATGGAATACATTGTGAATATTGGATAGGTTGGGAGGTAAGGCAATTTGGTACGCAACTGGATCAATTCGGCGAAGAATTTGAAATGGTTCAATGAATCTAGGTGTAAGATTTTTGGATTTGATTGCCCTACCGATTCCAGTTCTTGGAGTGACTCTCATAAAGATATGGTCGCCTTCCTGAAACTCCAAAGGTCTCCTCCTCTTGTCACTGTAGCTCTTCTGCCGATCCCGTGCGACTTTCATCTTTTCCCGAATTTTCTTAACTTGCTCCGTCGTTCGCTGCACCATCTCTGGGCCTATCAACTGATTCTCCCCGATTTCATACCAACAGAGCGATGTTTTGCACTTTCGCCCATACAGTGCCTCGTATGGCGCCATGCCAATACTCGAGTGGAAATTATTGTTGTACGTGAACTCAATCAATGGAAGGAATTCGTCCCAACTTCCTGTGTTTTCCAAAACACAAGCCCTTAAAAGATCCTCCAAAGATTGAATCGTCTTTTCAGACTGACCATCTGTCTGCGAATGATAAGCTGAACTCATTCTGAGCTTAGTTCCCAAAGCACCATTTAGACTCTGCCAAAACCTGGAAATAAATCTCGGATCCCTGTCCGAAATTATACTCGAAGGTACGCCATGTAATCTCACTGCTTCCTTGATGTAAATCTGAGTTAATCTTTCCAAAGAATACCTTTGGTTGATTGGCAAGAAATGAGCACATTTCGTAAGCCTGTCAACGATTACCCAGATTGCATCGCAGCTCTTTTGTGTCCTCGGTAGTCCAGAAACAAAATCCATTGCAACGCTATCCCATTTCCATTCTGGGACGTCCAGTGATTGCAATAACCCTGTTGGTTTCTGGTGTTCAATCTTTGCATTTTGACACACCAGACAGGATTTGACATATTCTGCTACTTCCTTCTTCATCCCAGGCCACCAAAATATTCCCTTTAGGCCCTGGTACATCTTTGTAGATCCGGGATGAAAAATTAGCTTACTCTTGTGCACTTCCTCTAAGATCATTCTTCTTAGCTCTATATCCATTGGCACACAAATTCTACCTCCATACCTCAAGACTCCATCTTGATTCATCCTAAACTCAGAATTTCTGCCTTCTGTTACTTGTTCTTTTACTTTCTGAAGACACTGATCAACCTCTTACTTCTCCTTGATCGTCCTCAAAAAGTCGCTCGTTACTGTGACCATTCCTAAGTGTATCTTATCCCTAGATAATTCCATACCTAGATCTAAATCTCTGAACTGTTCAATCAGTTCTAGTTCTTTTACCATCATAGCAGACACGTGCAAGGATTTCCTACTTAATGCATCTGCTACTACATTCGCTTTTCCTAGATGGTATTGTAGATCGAACTCATAATCCTTTATGAATTCCATCCATCTCTTTTGCCTCATACTTAATTCCTTCTGATCGAATAGATACTGTAAGCTCTTATGGTCACTGTACACTATAAACTTAGCTCCATATAAATAGTGTCGCCATATCTATAAAGCAAACACTATAGCTACTAGCTTCAAATCATTAGTCGGATAATTCCTCTCATTAATTCTTAGCTGCCGCGAAGCATATGCTACCACTCTCCGATATAGCATTAGGACACAACCCAATCCTTGGTATGACGCGTCACAGTATACGTCAAACTGTCCCGAAGAATCCGGTAATTTAAATACTGGTGACGTAGTCAACCTCCTTTTCAGCTCCTGAAAACTCTTTTCACATTCACCCGTTCATTCAAAGGATATTCCCTTCCTAGTTAGCTGCGTCATTGGCAATGCGATCTTCGAGAATCCTTCAATGAACCTTTGGTAATATCCAGCTAGTCCTAGGAAACTCCGTATTTCACTCATCGCCTTAGGACTTTCCCATTGTACCACAGCTTCAACCTTTGCTAGATCTACCGCTATCCCATCATGATTAATCACATGACCTAAGAATTGTACCTCTTCTAACCATAATTCACACTTGGACAACTTTGCATAAAGTTGTCAGTCCTTTAACACTTGAAGCACAATCCTAAGATGTTCCTGATGTTCTTCTCGATTAAAGGAATAAACACAACGACAAACTTATCGAAGAACGGTCGGAAAATCCGATTCATGTAATCCATGAACACTGCTGGAGCATTAGTTACACCAAAGGGCATAACCAGATACTCGTAGTGTCCATACCGGCTCCTAAACTCCGTCTTCGGTATATCCTCCCTATTGACTCGAATCTGGTGATAACTAGATCTTAAGTCAATCTTCGAAAAATACCACAACTCCTTTCAACTGGTCCGTCGAATCGTCAATCCTAGGCAACGGATACTTATTCCTAATTTTTGCCTTGTTCAGCTGTGATGATCCACATACAGCCTTGGACTTCTGTCCTTCTTTTTGACGAACAGCACCGGCGCTCCCCAAGGTGAAGCACTGGGTCGTATAAACTCCTTATCCAACATGTAATCTAACTACTTTTTCAACTCTGCCAACTCCGCAGTAGCCATTTGGTATTCCTGGTACGATATCTAAAGCGAACTATATCTCTCTGCTCATCAATTTGGGAAAATATTTCTCTAGAAAGCATTTCCGAAATAGTCCCTAGTTAATAACTTTCCTTCTACTTCAAGCATTCTCTGCTTGTCCTTCCACCATAGCTCCGCATCCCCCACAAGCATGAAGGATGCGTAGGTCACCTTCTTGTCCTCACGACAGTGCATTGCCGCGAAGATTTTCTCCAGCTAATGTATCCAGAGTTCTGCTCCCTCCGGATTGAAGTCACCATGAAACGGTGACGGCTTCCCTTTCATAAAAGTACCCAATCCAGCATTTTCTATTCCGCAAGCCATTTAATTTCCCGTAGAAGAAATTATCAGCTCACATTTGTAAGATATACACACTGCATTATCCTATACATGCATTATATGTCTTACAATGCTTCGATCCATAAGACATATCTAGTTTGTTAGCTAGGAAAGAAAATGAAGAAAACACGGGAAAAGGCAAAAACAAGGTTTCGCTTAGCGAAACTCCATTCGCTGAGCGAAATTGAGTGCATTTCGCTAAGCGTAGCTCCATTCGCTTAGCGAAATTGAGTGAATTTCGCTTAGCGAGGCTCCATCCGCTTAGCGAAATTGAGGCAGTGATGCATCATTCGAAACTTCTCTGGATCGCTTAGCGAGATCAATTTCGCTTGGCGAAATTGAGACAGTGATTGGAACTTCTCTGGATCGCTTAGCGAGACCAAATTCGCTTAGCGAAAACCGTTTCGCTTAGCGATATGAATTTCGGTTAGCGAAATTCTCCAGATTCTCAGCTATTCCAAACAAGAATAAAGCAACATTCAATATAAATCAACCGATATATATATCATGTGCCCCACGAACAAAATAGTTATCACTCTCGATAACATACGCATCGGACACACTACCCTTTTTCTAACACAGTTAGTACCCAATGCGGACATAACTGTCAATACTAATGCTTTCTAAACCAGCAGTAATGGTTCCAAACTCCACTATTTCCGGCTCCAACCTGGACTGTGTGGTTTCAACAACCCTCAAGGCCCGTTGTAGAACCGAATTGCTCTGATACCAATAAATGAGACGACCCGCCATCCCATCAGTAGAATCTAAGATATTAACTAATCTTAATCGCATAATAAACTTTAGCGCCTTATTAATACGAAGCGAAGCAGAAAAATTAGCGTGGAAGCAATCAAATACACGACATGCAACGCTTTAGAGTACACAGGTTAAAATATAAGAAAATATATCACATACAACATTGCCCCATCAGTAGGGCTATAGTAATAAAGTACAACATAGTGTATATTAGTACAGACTGAAATCAAAATACATAACTAAGCCAGGAGACAGCTCTCCGGCTAGCCACGATCATTGCCCAACCTCTCAAGGCTA
Source organism: Ammopiptanthus mongolicus (assembly GCA_039655645.1). Lineage (NCBI taxonomy): Eukaryota > Viridiplantae > Streptophyta > Magnoliopsida > Fabales > Fabaceae > Ammopiptanthus > Ammopiptanthus mongolicus. The sequence goes on from CM077345.1 coordinate 78,109,011, forward strand.
GGGTCCGTGGTACGTCCTCCAACGTCAGGCTTGTAAGGAATGTCGCCCACCTCTTCAGCAACCGGTTCCTCCTCGGGGTCTTTCCATAAAATAAGAGCAACACATACAGAAAAATAGCGGGAGATAAGAAACATATATCATCAATATGGGAGAGGGGCATCAGTACAGCATATATATATATATATATATATACTATACCAAGCTTGCCTTCCCGACGATATTAGTTCTTTCTCCCCACCTTAGTGATTTTCTCGAGCAGCTCCGGCTACGACTCCGCAGCTGTCAGTCAGGTGCGCTGTCGGATGTTCGAATCCTGTCCGATTCTATACAACAAAACACAATCAGAAATTAATACAATTAAACCAAAAACTCCCTAATTCCTTAAGATTAGCTATTGCCCCTAATTAATTAATTAGGCTAGGGATGTCTAAAAATTCCTAACTCTTGGATTAATGATCCTTAGGTATCCCTAAACATAATCAATGAAGGCATTAGCTCAAAAAGTAAAGATTTCTCCTACTGCACTACCCCTAGGCTTCGGCCCTATTGAATGAAAAATATGAAAAATAGCTAGGGAGCTCCAAAAATCCTCATTTCTTGGATAGAGCCCTAACTAAATGTGATAGCCCTAGATATCAATTCAAAACATCAAAAACCAACCAAAAACCCTACCCTACACAATAGGGGGTTTCGGCCTCTCTCTCAAAAAAATAGCTAGAGAGATTTCTTGGCTCTAATCTCTTGGATCATGCAAGTGTGTCATGAACCTAGGCCATAGAAATTGGTTTGGTATCAAAATGACTTTCCTACAATTAATCATGGATTTTTGAATATTTTTTGCACAAAACCCTAACTTCTATGATCATGGAAATTAAAGGAGAATAAAGAGAGATTGAGAGAGATAGAGAGAACTAGCTACCTCCTATGATGATCTTCTTCAATTTTGGTGAAGGTTGCTTCAAGGAATTCAAGCTCCAACTTTCAACAATGGAGTTTTCTATGAAGAAAAGGAAGACAAAATAGAGAAATGGAGAGGTGAGGGTTTGGGGGGGCGGCTGCTCATCGAATTCTTTGTGGGAGGGTGAAGATGAGAGTTTGAGGTATTTATTTAGTTTATTAAGACTTAAGTTATGGTAAATGTAAAAAAAAGTAATTAGTAAAAATTAACCAAGGACAATTTGGTTAATACACATCCCGATATTTTGAGAAACCCCCATGACACTGGTAGGAGTCCCCAAATGATTTAACATAGCCCTGATATGAAAACTATTGGCTCAAAGTTCTCGAAAAACCCTAAGAAAACTCGAATCGTTTACCCGATCAATTTTCAGTCCGAATATAAAATATTATTTATATTTTTGGACGTCAGGACACATGTTAGCAAAAAGGTAGAGGATTGAATTTTAAGACAAATGGTTCTTACCGTTAGTCAAAATGAGGTCATGATAGTAGAAAAACACTATCATCTGAAAAAACATAGATCAGGCTCCGTTTGAGTTTTGGGCCTAAAACTTAACCATAGTCTCCTACGATGGCGTAGAGTGTGACTATGGTCTCGGAATAATTTATTAAAGTTTCTAGACCCTCAAATAAAATATAATTACTTAATTACTGATTAATTACAAGATTAAGAAAATCGGGGTGTTACAGTACACGTTTGCAAAATACAACAATGACCTAGAATGACTCATTCTTGTGAACAAGGAACATAACCCATGTCCTTCTTGTATAGTCATCTACGATAACAGGCCCACACTTCTTACCACTTAAAGAAGCAGTCCTTGTTGAACCAAAGAGATCAAGATGTACCAACTCTAGGGGTCTTAAGGTACTAACATTGTTTTTGAACACAAAAGAGTTCTTAACTTGTTTTCCTTTTTGACAAGCGTAACAGAGAGCGACCGATCTATACACAATATTTGGTAAGCCTCTCACGAGGTTATGCTTATTCAACCTTGAGATTAATCTCAAGCTAGCATGACCAAGTCTTTTGTGTCAGATCCATCGCTTATCCTTCATGAACACTAGGCAAGCTACACTCTGATTTGAGAGTTCCACCAAGTCAATCTTATAAAGATTGTTTTGCCTCTTAGCAGTGAATAAGATGGACCCATCAGGGTTCTTGACTATACATTCACCTTTATTAAAGGAATCAACAGACCCTTTATCGCACAATTGACTTATGCTAAGTAAGTTGTGTTTGAGACTTTCAACTAACAGAACATTATCAATAGAGGGTAAAGTGTGACACTCGCTACCTCGCATACGATAAAATTAAATAAAGCATGCAAGTTAAATAAAACGTTAACATAAACATAACCCGAAACCCGATGTCACATAATCAGAGTTGGTATACATATACCGATAATACATCGGAATAAAACTAAACAACTGAACGTAAATCCTATCTACTACTACTAAGAGAGATCTCCACGGGATCGCTCCTCGTGAGCATGCTCACCCTCCTCTGCACATGCAACATCATATGCAGAAGAACAACAAAAGATGGGGGTGAGAAATACGATCATAAATATATGTAAACGGAATGGAATAGTAATTAAGATGACATACAACATACATCAATCAACACATGTATAATCAATACATATATATATATATACCAAAGATGCATGTCAATGCGAATGCAACATCACTACTCCGTATGCATGTGGCCAACAACTCTAACTCTGGAAAGACGATTAGGAGTACATGTTCGGTTATCAACGTGGATGATATGCCAGACCATGGGCCATCCCCGAACACTCTCACTAATCCTGATAACGTATAGTGGCTAGTCAGGGTACTCAAGCTTATCCTTTAGGTCACTCCGATAATAGGTAGCTAGCCCATGTCACCTGGAATTTCCCTACCCAATGTACCCGCAAGACCGGGATAACACCCATCGTGGCCTCCACTATCGCGATTCATCGTTTGCTTTCCACCCAACATATCAACGTCAACGCATGATGCATGTTATGCTCAACAACATGCAAACACATGTCCAACCATCCACCATCAACACCATTACATAGCTATCAACTTTGACCAACAAGCATCAAAGATGATTTATCAACATCAAACTTGACCAATAAGCATCGAGAATGATTTAACCAACAACATCGGTAACAGTACGTTGTAACACCCCGATTTTTCGTGCTTTCTAAGGACGATAAACTCAATTAATGAGTTTATATTTTTATCTGTGTCTTAGAAAATGATTTTGGGAAAACTAAGATCATAGTCTTGTTTTATAAAATCGTAGGATCTTTCGGTTAAGTTTTGGGCCGAAAACTCGAACGAAAACCGATCTACGTTTTTCAGATGATAGTGTTTTCTACTATCACGACTTAATCTGGACTAACGAACGAAACCATTAGTCTTAGAATATATTCCTCTATCTTTTTCCTAAAATGTGTCCTGACGTCCAAAATATAAATAATATTTTATATTCGGGCCGATAATCAATCGAGGAGACGATTCGAGCTGTCTTAGGGTTTTTCGAGACCCACGATCAGATGTTTTTCATACCAAAATTGTATCAAGTAATTTGAGGAATTCATACGAGTGTCGGGACGATTCCAAATATCGGGATATGAATTGACCAAATTGCCCTTGGTTAATTTTATTACCAATTTACCTTTCCTATTATTAAATTAATAAAACCTAAATATCTAACAACTTTTACCCTCATCCTCTCATTTTCTTTCCCTCATTTTCGGCAGCCCCCTCTCCCTCTAACACTCCATCTTCTTCCTTTCTCTTCTTTCTCTTTTCTCCTCAAAATCTCCATTTTTGGAGGTGGAAAGCTTGAGTTTTTGTGGAGCAAACTTCACCAAACTTGGAGTGGATCATCATAAGAGGTAGTAGTTCAACTCTATCTCTCTCAATCTCTCCTTTCTCTCCTCATATTTTCATGATCAAGGATGTTAGGGTTTTGTCCCTAAAATCTTTGAAAATCCATGAAAAATTGTAGGAAAATCGTATCTATACCAAACCAGTTTCTATGGCCTAGGTTCATGACATACTTGTATGATCTAAGAGCTTAGAGCCAAGAAATCCCTCTAGCTATGTTTTCTAGGTAGGGGCCGAAACCCCCCTATGTGTGTAGGGTGGGGTTTTGGTTGGTTTTTGATGATCTGATCTGATATCTAGGACTGTCACACTTAGTTAGGGTGTTATCCGGAAAATGAGAAATTTTGGAGCTCCCTAGCTATTTTTAGTGTAATAGGGCCAAACCCTAGGGGTGGTGCATTAGGAGAAATCTTTGTTTTGTAAGTTAATGCCGATATATTTTACGTGTATGTAGTGATCGGCAGCGTGTTGGGACGAGAAACAAGTTGATCGGGTGTTCCGAGTTGAACTGGGAGCTACAAGAGGTAAGGGGATAAACCTGAGGAATTCCATTTCCGACAGCTATGTGCTGCATCGGTGTTTGTACTGTATTCGTATTGTATTTAAATAGTTATATCATGATGTTAGTTGATTTCTTGATTGACTGTTGTTGATTGGAATATGCATTGATGTGCTGATGTATTGATGTAATTGTTGATATAGTTGAATGCATGTTATACTTGCTGAATGGTTATATGGATGTAATGTGTGCCCTGCTGTGGGATTTAGGCATTAGAGGACCTAATTTTGATTAGGATCCGGCCTCGTGTAACTTAAAAGCTTTAAAAGTCTGAAATGTGTTTTGATAAGGAAAAGTGAAGTTTAAAAGCAAATAGGGCATTAGAAACCTTCACTATGTCTTAATTTGATAAGAAAATCCTTTTGAGTAATGTGGTTTCCGAAGTCATACTGAGTTTATTCAAGAAAAATGAGTTTGTGCAAGTTTTGTTTTAAGTTCGTATTTTACCGAAAAACAACGAAAGAAAAAGAAATGGTCTCTGGACCAAGTTTTGTTTTATGGAAAACCGATCCCGATGACTTTGTGTAAGTATCGGAGATTTTGGGTTTTTGGTTTTCGAGTTTTCAAGAAAAGTGGTTTTAAAGCTTAAAGCTTAGAAACTAGAAACCGAGACGTCGGGGTTCTAGGGTTCTGCAGAACACGTGGATCAAGGATCCGTGTTAGTTGTGGTCCTGTCGGCTTAGGGACAATCTTTGTGGTCCTGTAAGCTTGAGGATGTTTTTATGATCTTGAATCCAACGTCCTTGACTGGTGCATCGGTTAGGGGTGTTGGGATTTAAGTTGTTTTTGGGCTAAGTGTCCTGTTTTGAGAAAATGTGTTTTGAGGCTTAAAGAGTCTAAGACATTATGGTGGTTGTTAGCGTTGATGCTACAACGAGGAAATATTGATGCGACAAAGATCCATTATCGGAAACTAGATAGGTTTCTCATGCATTAAATGCGGGGCAGACGTGCCGTGATACGGGGGACCTTGATAAACAGGGAGAACCTGAGATGACTTACTTGTCATAACATTGTGCCTTGACGGACAATGGTGTCATACGTGTTCTGGGAACGTATTGTGCCTTGAGTTGGACAATGCAGTATGACCGTTTTCTTGTGGAGTACTTCTGATTGCGCCCCCATGTGAGAATCGCGTAGTGTCATGGGATTCAAAGTACTCGTTTTTGGGCCAAATATTGGAGCCTGATCAGCTCATTTCGAATGGTGATGGGATTTCCGGAAATCTAGTAATCTAGTGTGAATATTGAGATATATGGAAGTGCCATGCATACGTTTAGGAGATAACGTTGATTGTGGGGTACGAAACCCTTGTGCATTTACTGCCTTTTGTATTTAATGATATATGCCATGTTATATGATGATTTGGGTCTGTTGTGTGGATTGGGCATATAGTTGTTGTTTATGGATTCATATATTGGTTTCTCACCCTTGCATGTTTTTGGACGGGTTGTCCTTTGGTATATATTGTATCGTGTTTACAGATGGAGCCGGAGCCGGATCACCTAGCGCACTCCGGGATGCGCGTCCTAGCGTTTGATCGAAGGACAGACCCAGCCGCGTGGGTTATCCACCCAGGGGTGGAAAGTGCGGCGTATACTGGACCAGTTTGCACTGTAAGCGGAACGACGGAGACGGGACCGCGGAAGAGTACTCGGACAGTGGAGACCATCCAGGTGCCTCTCCCTCCCATCGGGCTGATGCTGCAGGCCCTTATGGAGCAGGGTGTGATCGAGTCGGTCGCCCCCGCTGCACAGTCCCCGCAGCAACAGCTACCCCAGACGCCTCCCCCGCCTTTTGTTTTGGTAGCGGGCGAGCACGTCGTGGAAGATGTGGGGGAAGAGGAGGAGGAGGAGGAAGACCCTGAGGAGGATCCTCAGGAAGACCCGGAGGATCATTCTTCGGATGCTTCCGATCCCCATTCACAGGGGAACGGGAATGTAGGTTCCCAGAGTTCTTCCTCTGGTTCCAGCATTGGACTTCCCTCCGGGGGATTGTCCAATGGTTTCCATTAGTCGGACCAGCTTAGGGTGTAGACCTTTTTTGAGGCAGTGGTTTTTGGGTAGTCTGTTAACGGCTACTGATGGCCATAGGTTTTAGAGATATGGTTCCAGACTGCCGCTGCCTAGTTTTATAGCTTTTTAGAAAGTTTAGTAATCATTCGTTCTTTTGTAAAGGGGCTTGTTGTCCATTATATAGATGTATATATATATCTTGTTCTAATTATTGTATATGAGTAATCCTGTGTTATCTGGAGTGGTGTTCATACGTATAATTAATGAGAAAATTTTTGGTCACGATTTCCAGAATCTGCTTACACAAAAGATATATTTTCCGAAAGTAAAACCAGCGAAATTTTATTTATCGTTTCATTAAGGGTTTTGAGTTACAAAAGTGGCACTGGGTTTGAGGGTGTCACATTAGTGGTATCAGAGCTGGTCGAGTCTTTCGGGAATCCTTGGGGAATAGGTCTGTTGTGTTTGCTGTTGTGTGATCTCTGTATTCGCGAGGCGAAAGTGATTCGCGTCGCGAGCCCGAGAAGTTTCTTAGGGCATGTTCTCTGTCTCGCGTAGCGAATGGGAATTCGCGTCGCGAGGCAGGGAGATGATGCTCTGTTCCTCGAGTATGTTCTCTGCGTCGCGTAGCGAAAGGGATCTCGCGTCGCGAGGCAGAGGAGGGGAGTTGCATGCTCTCTGGATCGCGTAGCGAACCGAAATTCGCGTCGCGAGCCAGAGAAATAGTGCTCTGTCTCTCAGGTAGGTCCTCTGCGTCGCGTGGCGAATTGAGTTCGCGTCGCGAGACAGAGGAGTGGAGTTGCATGGCCTCTGATTCGCTAAGCGAAATGTATTTCGCGTCGCGAGGCAGAGAAGCTTTCTAGATGTGTTCTCTGCATCGTGTGGCGAATGGGATTCGCGACGCGAGGCAGAGGAGTGGTGTCTCGGACAGGACCCCTGTTTCGCGTAGCGAACTGGATTTCGCGTCGCGAAGCAGAGGGCATGTTTTCTTATCGCGAGGCGAAGGAACTTTCGCGTCGCGAGGCCGAGAGTTATGTAGGCTTCCAGGATCGCGAGGCGAATGAGTGTTCGCGTCGCGAATCCGAGGAGCTGTTCCTTGTTTCTCAGGCAGACTCTCTGGTTCGCGTAGCGAATCTGTTTCACGTAGCGAAACCAAGGGTTGAGATGTTACTACTCTTGGATATGTTGTATGTTTATAACTGCTTATTTGCTTTATTTTCTGGTTGCCATTTGACTGAATTTGGGCCTTGTAGGTCCGATATGGAACTAGAAATTGGAGCAGAAGCAGGACGTGGACGTGGACGTGGACGTGGCCGTGGACGTGGTCGCGGTCGGGGAGCTGGTGTCCAAGCTGAGGATGTTGCTGGAGCAACTGGAATGGATTTTGCTGCTCAGGCAATGGCTAACATGGTTGCGGCTATTGCTGTCCAAACTGCAACCATGAACGCCCACAATGCTCAGGAACAACTCCGTGCTGACCAGGCCGCTGAGGGTCGAAGCTTGACTACTTTCAGGCGTCAGAATCCGCCACAATTTTCTGGTGACGTGGATCCTGAGAAAGCTAATCTTTGGATTCATGAAGTTGAGAAAATTTTTGAGTTGATACGTAGTCCCGAAGAAGTGAAGGTGCCATATGCCACATTCCTACTGATAGGATATGCGGAATATTGGTGGAAGGGAACGAAACAACTACTGGAGGTAAATCACGAGGTGATTTCGTGGACGCTGTTTAAGGATCGCTTTTTGGGAAAATATTTCCCTCAGAGTGCAAGAGCAGAGAAAGAGCAAGAATTCTTGCGACTACAACAGAGAGATATGTCAGTCGGAGAATATGCAGCTAAATTCGAATCGTTGGCTAAGTATTTCCGTTTCTTTCAGAATAACCCTGAGGAAGAATGGAAATGCGAAGCTTTTGAGAGAGGACTGCGATATGAGATAAAAGAGTCGGTCCTACCGCAAGGAATTAGAAATTTTCAAGCGCTCGTTGAGAAAAGCAGACAAATAGAACTAATGAAGCGTGGGAGAGACAATATAGGAAACGTCGGAGGACCTTTCCGATTCAAGGGTCAATCTCAGGACCAGAGAGGGAAACAGATTCAGAAGAAACCATATTCTCGACCACCTGGGAACTTCCAGAAACAACCTTATCGACCTGTTGCTCGTGCATCGGGCAGTGGAGGTCAAGGAGGGCAAAACCAAGGGAGGAAGTGTTTCAAATGCGGGGATTCATCGCATCTGGCAAACAACTGTACTGTGAGGAATGACCATTGCTATCGTTGTGGACAACCAGGTCATTTTGCCAGGGATTGTAGAGCCCAGAATCCAGTCCAAACTGCGGACAGGAGTGGTGGAGCCAAACGACCGACGGCTAGGGGAAGAGTTTATACCCTGAGTGGTGCTGAGGCTTCGAACTCCGAAGATCTGATACAGGGTGTGGGTGACATAGACGGTAATCTCTTATTAGTGCTCTTTGATTCAGGTGCAACCCATTCATTCATTTCTATGGATTGTGTGAAACGTTTAGAGTTATCTGTTTCTTCCTTGCCATTTGATTTAATTGTTTCTACACCCACTGCTGAACCTGTTGTTGTGAATTCTATATGTCTAAACTGTCCTATTGTTATCCAGGATAGACATTTTCTTGTTGACTTAATATGTTTGCCTTTAATACAGTTAGATGTAATTTTGGGCATGGATTGGTTATCTTCCAACCAGATCCTATTAGATTGTGCACATAAAACCCTAGTTTTTCCTAGTACTGAGATTTCTGGATTTTTAACCGCCAACCATGTTAGAACTTCTTCGAAAGAAGGAGATCCGAAATACGTGCTTCTGACCAACTTAGAAGTCGAGGGGAAGACCGAGCTGAGTCAAATGCCTGTTGTGAGAGATTTTCCCGAGGTGTTTCCAGAGGATGTTCCAGGTTTGCCACCTGTGAGGGACATAGAATTCTCCATCGATCTGATCCCAGGAACCGGACCGATATCGATAGCTGCATATCGAATGTCGCCTACTGAGCTTGCTGAGTTAAAGACACAAGTCGAGGACTTGTTATCAAAGCAATTCATCAGACCAAGTGTTTCGCCATGGGGAGCGCCGGTTCTCTTAGTGAGAAAGAAGGACGGAGGTTCGAGACTTTGTGTGGACTATCGTCAGCTGAACAAGGTGACGATCAAGAACAAGTATCCGTTGCCTAGGATTGATGACTTGATGGATCAACTGCGAGGAGCTGCTGTTTTCTCGAAGATCGACTTAAGGTCAGGATACCACCAGATTCGAGTGAAAACGGAGGATATACCAAAGACCGCTTTTAGAACTCGTTACGGACATTACGAGTATCTCGTGATGCCTTTTGGAGTGACAAACGCACCTGCTGTTTTCATGGACTACATGAATCGGATTTTTCGTCCGTTTCTTGATAAATTTGTTGTAGTGTTCATAGACGATATTCTAGTTTATTCTAAGAATCGTGAAGAACACGAGGAGCATTTACGGCAAGTCCTTCATGTTTTGCGGGAAAAGATGTTGTATGCGAAACTCTCTAAGTGTGAGTTTTGGCTTGAAGAAGTCGGATTTTTGGGTCATGTTATCACAAAACAAGGAATTTCTGTGGACCCCGCTAAGGTAGAAGCCGTACTTTCTTGGGAAAAACCAAAGACTGTAACCGAGATAAGAAGTTTTGTTGGATTAGCCGGTTACTACCGAAGGTTTATTGAAGGATTCTCTAAGATTGTGTCACCATTGACTCAATTGACGAGGAAAGACCAACCTTTTGTTTGGACTGATCAGTGTGAAGAAAGTTTTCAAAAGATTAAGGAACTTCTGACTACTTCACCAGTGCTGATACTTCCAGAACCGAGTGAACCTTATGAAGTATATTGTGATGCTTCACATCAAGGTCTAGGTTGTGTGCTGATGCAACACCGCAAAGTGGTGGCTTATGCATCACGACAGTTAAAGATTCATGAAAAGAATTATCCCACCCATGATCTAGAATTAGCTGCAGTGGTTTTTGCACTAAAGATATGGAGACACCATCTGTATGGTGCAAAATTCGATGTCTTCAGTGATCACAAGAGTTTGAAATATCTGTTCGACCAGAAGGAGCTCAATATGAGGCAAAGACGATGGATGGAATTTTTAAAAGATTACGACTTCACGTTGCAATACCATCCAGGGAAGGCAAACGTCGTGGCAGATGCTTTGAGCCGGAAAGCCGTTCATATTTCAACTATGATGGTGAGAGAATTGAAACTGATTGAAGAGTTTCGTGATCTGAACTTGGGAGTAGAAATAAGTCCTAAGAAACTAAGCTTTGGAATGCTTAAGATCTCTAATGGTTTGATGGAAGAAATACGTGAGCAACAAGCTACTGATGAATCTCTTCAAGAGAAAAGGGTGTTGGTGGAACAAGGGAGAGCTAGTGAGTTTAGTTTGGGAGCAGATGGAATCTTAAGGTGTAATGGACGAGTTTGTATACCCAACAACCCGGAGATGAGAAAGATGATTCTCGAAGAATCCCATAAGAGTGGATTGAGTATGCATCCTGGTGCAACCAAGATGTATCAGGACATGAAACAAAGATTTTGGTGGCCAGGTATGAAGAAACAGGTTGCAGAATACGTTGCATCGTGTCTAACTTGTCAGAAAGCAAAAGTAGAACATCAGAGACCTGGAGGGATGTTGCAATCCCTAGATGTACCGGAATGGAAATGGGAGAGTATCTCTATGGATTTCGTAGTGAGTTTACCCCGAACACCAAGGAACTTTGATTCGATTTGGGTAATCGTGGATAGGTTGACGAAATCGGCACATTTCTTACCTGTGAAGACAAACTACACAGTAGCAAAGTTGACTGAGGTGTACATAAGAGAAGTAATTAGATTACACGGAATACCCTCAAGTATTGTTTCGGATCGAGATCCGAAGTTTACATCGCGTTTTTGGGAAAGCTTACATCAAGCTTTGGGGACTAAGTTATGTCTAAGTTCAGCATACCATCCCCAGACGGATGGACAAACAGAACGAACGATTCAATCTTTAGAAGATTTGCTAAGAGCTTGTGTGTTGGATAATCGAGGGAGTTGGGATGAACTGTTACCTCTGATTGAATTCACGTATAATAACAGTTATCACTCAAGCATAGGGATGGCACCCTATGAGGCTCTATATGGGAGGAAGTGCCAAACTCCTCTTTGTTGGTATCATGATGGAGAGAGTACAATTCTAGGACCCGAGGTTGTGCAAGAGACGACTGAGAAAGTCAAACAGATTCGGGAAAGAATGAGGACATCTCAGAGCAGACAGAAGAGTTATTCGGATAAGCGAAGACGACCTCTCGAATTTCAAGAAGGCGATCATGTGTTTCTGAGAGTCAATCCAACGACTGGGGTAGGTCGGGTAATGAAATCCAGAAAACTCACTCCTAAATTCATTGGACCATACCAAATTCTTCGGCGTATTGGTCCAGTAGCGTACCAAATTGCTTTACCTCCTTTTCTTTCAAATTTACATAATGTCTTTCATGTTTCACAATTGAGGAAGTATATTCCTGATCCATCTCATGTAATTGAACCTGATCAAGTACCCTTGAAAGAGAATCTGTCTTATGAGACCGCACCTGTAAGGATTGAGGACAAGAGAGTCAGACAACTGAGGGGAAAACAAATCTCTTTAGTCAAGGTTATTTGGGATGATACAACTGGAGAAGCAACTTGGGAAACTGAGGACAACATCAGAGAGCAATATCCTTATCTGTTCACAGGTATGTAATTTCGAGGACGAAATTATTTTAAGGGGGATAGTAATGTAACACCCCGATTTTTCGTGCTTTCTAAGGACGATAAACTCAATTAATGAGTTTATATTTTTATCTGTGTCTTAGAAAATGATTTTGGGAAAACTAAGATCATAGTCTTGTTTTATAAAATCGTAGGATCTTTCGGTTAAGTTTTGGGCCGAAAACTCGAACGAAAACCGATCTACGTTTTTCAGATGATAGTGTTTTCTACTATCACGACTTAATCTGGACTAACGAACGAAACCATTAGTCTTAGAATATATTCCTCTATCTTTTTCCTAAAATGTGTCCTGACGTCCAAAATATAAATAATATTTTATATTCGGGCCGATAATCGATCGAGGAGACGATTCGAGCTGTCTTAGGGTTTTTCGAGACCCACGATCAGATGTTTTTCATACCAAAATTGTATCAAGTAATTTGAGGAATTCATACGAGTGTCGGGACGATTCCAAATATCGGGATGTGAATTGACCAAATTGCCCTTGGTTAATTTTATTACCAATTTACCTTTCCTATTATTAAATTAATAAAACCTAAATATCTAACAACTTTTACCCTCATCCTCTCATTTTCTTTCCCTCATTTTCGGCAGCCCCCTCTCCCTCCAACACTCCATCTTCTTCCTTTCTCTTCTTTCTCTTTTCTCCTCAAAATCTCCATTTTTGGAGGTGGAAAGCTTGAGTTTTTGTGGAGCAAACTTCACCAAACTTGGAGTGGATCATCATAAGAGGTAGTAGTTCAACTCTATCTCTCTCAATCTCTCCTTTCTCTCCTCATATTTTCATGATCAAGGATGTTAGGGTTTTGTCCCTAAAATCTTTGAAAATCCATGAAAAATTGTAGGAAAATCGTATCTATACCAAACCAGTTTCTATGGCCTAGGTTCATGACATACTTGTATGATCTAAGAGCTTAGAGCCAAGAAATCCCTCTAGCTATGTTTTCTAGGTAGGGGCCGAAACCCCCCTATGTGTGTAGGGTGGGGTTTTGGTTGGTTTTTGATGATCTGATCTGATATCTAGGACTGTCACACTTAGTTAGGGTGTTATCCGGAAAATGAGAAATTTTGGAGCTCCCTAGCTATTTTTAGTGTAATAGGGCCAAACCCTAGGGGTGGTGCATTAGGAGAAATCTTTGTTTTGTAAGTTAATGCCGATATGTTTTACGTGTATGTAGTGATCGGCAGCGTGTTGGGACGAGAAACAAGTTGATCGGGTGTTCCGAGTTGAACTGGGAGCTACAAGAGGTAAGGGGATAAACCTGAGGAATTCCATTTCCGACAGCTATGTGCTGCATCGGTGTTTGTACTGTATTCGTATTGTATTTAAATAGTTATATCATGATGTTAGTTGATTTCTTGATTGACTGTTGTTGATTGGAATATGCATTGATGTGCTGATGTATTGATGTAATTGTTGATATAGTTGAATGCATGTTATACTTGCTGAATGGTTATATGGATGTAATGTGTGCCCTGCTGTGGGATTTAGGCATTAGAGACCTAATTTTGATTAGGATCCGGCCTCGTGTAACTTAAAAGCTTTAAAAGTCTGAAATGTGTTTTGATAAGGAAAAGTGAAGTTTAAAAGCAAATAGGGCATTAGAAACCTTCACTATGTCTTAATTTGATAAGAAAATCCTTTTGAGTAATGTGGTTTCCGAAGTCATACTGAGTTTATTCAAGAAAAATGAGTTTGTGCAAGTTTTGTTTTAAGTTCGTATTTTACCGAAAAACAACGAAAGAAAAAGAAATGGTCTCTGGACCAAGTTTTGTTTTATGGAAAACCGATCCCGATGACTTTGTGTAAGTATCGGAGATTTTGGGTTTTTGGTTTTCGAGTTTTCAAGAAAAGTGGTTTTAAAGCTTAAAGCTTAGAAACTAGAAACCGAGACGTCGGGGTTCTAGGGTTCTGCAGAACACGTGGATCAAGGATCCGTGTTAGTTGTGGTCCTGTCGGCTTAGGGACAATCTTTGTGGTCCTGTAAGCTTGAGGATGTTTTTATGATCTTGAATCCAACGTCCTTGACTGGTGCATCGGTTAGGGGTGTTGGGATTTAAGTTGTTTTTGGGCTAAGTGTCCTGTTTTGAGAAAATGTGTTTTGAGGCTTAAAGAGTCTAAGACATTATGGTGGTTGTTAGCGTTGATGCTACAACGAGGAAATATTGATGCGACAAAGATCCATTATCGGAAACTAGATAGGTTTCTTATGCATTAAATGCGGGGCAGACGTGCCGTGATACGGGGGACCTTGATAAACAGGGAGAACCTGAGATGACTTACTTGTCATAACATTGTGCCTTGACGGACAATGGTGTCATACGTGTTCTGGGAACGTATTGTGCCTTGAGTTGGACAATGCAGTATGACCGTTTTCTTGTGGAGTACTTCTGATTGCGCCCCCATGTGAGAATCGCGTAGTGTCATGGGATTCAAAGTACTCGTTTTTGGGCCAAATATTGGAGCCTGATCAGCTCATTTCGAATGGTGATGGGATTTCCGGAAATCTAGTAATCTAGTGTGAATATTGAGATATATGGAAGTGCCATGCATACGTTTAGGAGATAACGTTGATTGTGGGGTACGAAACCCTTGTGCATTTACTGCCTTTTGTATTTAATGATATATGCCATGTTATATGATGATTTGGGTCTGTTGTGTGGATTGGGCATATAGTTGTTGTTTATGGATTCATATATTGGTTTCTCACCCTTGCATGTTTTTGGACGGGTTGTCCTTTGGTATATATTGTATCGTGTTTACAGATGGAGCCGGAGCCGGATCACCTAGCGCACTCCGGGATGCGCGTCCTAGCGTTTGATCGAAGGACAGACCCAGCCGCGTGGGTTATCCACCCAGGGGTGGAAAGTGCGGCGTATACTGGACCAGTTTGCACTGTAAGCGGAACGACGGAGACGGGACCGCGGAAGAGTACTCGGACAATGGAGACCATCCAGGTGCCTCTCCCTCCCATCGGGCTGATGCTGCAGGCCCTTATGGAGCAGGGTGTGATCGAGTCGGTCGCCCCCGCTGCACAGTCCCCGCAGCAACAGCTACCCCAGACGCCTCCCCCGCCTTTTGTTTTGGTAGCGGGCGAGCACGTCGTGGAAGATGTGGGGGAAGAGGAGGAGGAGGAGGAAGACCCTGAGGAGGATCCTCAGGAAGACCCGGAGGATCATTCTTCGGATGCTTCCGATCCCCATTCACAGGGGAACGGGAATGTAGGTTCCCAGAGTTCTTCCTCTGGTTCCAGCATTGGACTTCCCTCCGGGGGATTGTCCAATGGTTTCCATTAGTCGGACCAGCTTAGGGTGTAGACCTTTTTTGAGGCAGTGGTTTTTGGGTAGTCTGTTAACGGCTACTGATGGCCATAGGTTTTAGAGATATGGTTCCAGACTGCCGCTGCCTAGTTTTATAGCTTTTTAGAAAGTTTAGTAATCATTCGTTCTTTTGTAAAGGGGCTTGTTGTCCATTATATAGATGTATATATATATATATCTTGTTCTAATTATTGTATATGAGTAATCCTGTGTTATCTGGAGTGGTGTTCATACGTATAATTAATGAGAAAATTTTTGGTCACGATTTCCAGAATCTGCTTACACAAAAGATATATTTTCCGAAAGTAAAACCAGCGAAATTTTATTTATCGTTTCATTAAGGGTTTTGAGTTACAAAAGTGGCACTGGGTTTGAGGGTGTCACATACGTCGTTACCAATAACATCATCGTCTTATTAATTGTTCTCTTTGTTAAGTCTTAACCTAACATCATCTTCATTAAGTATTATACTTAATCTTATTATCTAAACCTCAATTCATATCTTATTAAGATTATAACTTAATCCTAATATTTAAACCTCAAGTCATATAGTTATTGAGATAATAAATTAATCTTAATATCTAAACCTCAATTCATATTTTATTAAGATTATAACTTAATCTTACTATTTAAACCTCAAGTCATATATCTATTAAGATTATAACTTAATCTTAATATCTAAACCACAATTCATATCTTATTAAGATTATAACTTATTCTTAATATTCAAACCTCAAGTCATATGTTCATTAAGATTGTAACTTAATCTTCATAACTCTATCCATCAAGCATAAGGGGTCAAAACTGTTCCTGGGCACGTGAGAATCGATTTCCATTCTCTGGAATCGATTTCTCAAGTCTTCAAAATCGATTTCCAATCTCTGAAAATCGATTGCAACATGTTCAAATCGATTTCCCCAATCGATTTTGAACAAGGGAAAATCGATTCTGAAAATCGATTTCTACAAGGCCAAATCGATTTCCACGCTCTGGAAATCGATTCTTGGTCGATTCAAATCGATTTCCATGTGCTGGAAATCGATTTCTGGGTGTCAATTCATACAACAGTGGGTTTCCTCCGCTATAGACCAGTCTGCGTTCTCTAATTAACAGATCATTCGAGCTTAAGCTATTTATCATCAATTTGATTAGTTCAACACTCATGAATCATAACCTAAGGGTTCTCAAACTAATCCTTGGTCATCAATCTCACATTGCCTATTTATTTTCTCCCTATAACTATGTTCTAATAGTATAGGATTAACAAAACACCATATCATGGCATAAACAACATGTTCATCATCATCAATTCATAAACATTCATAATAATCATGTACTCATAGTTATAAACATGTTATGACATCAGATTATTCATCAATCAATATTCGTACAGCCAGAAAACAACATAACAACATTCATAGGCACTTACAATGCATATAGGCAAACATATAGGGGTCATGGGTTAACCCCTTCATCTTAACCTATCCCAAAACTCACATACTCATGATCAATTTTCTCCCCCCCATACCTGGTATGACGATTCACAGCCTAAGGAAAAGAGAACAGAGCCAAGTTCCGCTACGGTTCCTTTTTCCGGGTTCAGCACTTGTTCACGATCGCAACACTGGAAAGCAGAGTCGATCCTTAAGTTAAGGATTAAAAGGGAAAACAAAACTAGGATTAGAAACTCACCTTGGTTTCTAACTTAGGATATTAACTCTAGCAACAGGAATGGATTAGCTAAACAACGGCGTGTTCTTGACGAAGAACACCAAAGCAGGATTCGTCTTTTGGGTTTTCTAGCGCAAGAGATCAATTAGAGCGCTTAGGGATGAGAAAAGGCAAAAAGTGTGTACAATAGGGTGTGGATACTAGGTTTAGGTCATACGCTATGTATATATAGCTGTTAGGGATGTTTTAGGACGAATGGGCCGTACACAGCATAGCCCAGTAACCCAAACGCATACACAAGCTCTGACACGCATGGAAATCGATTTCAACATCCATGGAAATCGATTGGCCAAATCGATTTTCTTATCAAAGAAATCGATTTTGCCCTTCAAACAGTCGATTTCTACTTTCTGGGAATCGATTTCTTCACCTGGAAATCGATTTCCAAAATTGATTTCCCAAATCGATTTCCCAATCGATTTTTGTATCGACATCTGAATAAAACTTGTAGGTAATCTTCTAAGCTTTCCAATGCATCCTAGATCATCTCGATCGGATGTCTAGAACTCAAGATATGGCCAAAATCGTGAAACAGGTTATTTAGACTCGGATGAAATGATTATTCTAAAGGCTGAACTATGACAACTATGAACTTATGCACCAAAAACAAGCAAAAACGACATATGCAAGCATCTATAAGCAAGTATCAACATATATATACATAGAAGTGAAAGAGCAGGGTGTTACAGAAAGGATGCTTACCAATCTTACCTATCCCAACTAATTTTCCTCTCTGATTACCTCCAAAGGTAACCCATCCACTAGTCTTACTGCGGAGGTCTTGGATAATAGACCTTTCTACCGTCATGACGTGAGCATCCACTGTCCAAATACCAGGACCTGGGTCTTCTTTGCGTTGCTAACCAAATATGCAAAAAGTATTATCATATTTTTAGATACCCAGATTGTCTTGGGTCCTTTCTTGTTAGTCTAAGGTCTTCGTCCATGCATAACATTTTTCTTTCTATGTATGCATTTGGATGTATCATGACCAGTCTTACCACAGATATTGCAATAAATATGAGATGCATGTGGTTTGGTTTCTTTTGGATGTTTGTAAAACTTTGAAACCTTGTGAGTTGATTTGGGTCTAGATACTTTAAAAGAAAATTCTGCTATCTCATTGTCATTGTCTAAGCCAGACTTGTCATGAGGTGATCTTGTGTACCTCAGTATGAGACCAAGTTTTTCTGATCCTCCTACTAACTTAGATATGCTCTTAGTTATATCAGACACCTCTTGTTTGAGTCTTACGACTTCACCAGGTGCGTTGGACTCAGAAGTAAGTTTGTCAGTTAGACTGATATTCTCAGTTTTCAGCTTATTATTTTCTTCAATGAGCTCTTTATTTTGAGTGCATGTGTTCTCAAACTCTTTGCTTATTTTTGAAAACTTCTTTTTAAGCAATTTATATTGATGATGTTGTAAAGAAGAATCATTGAGAAGCTCATCATAAGCTTCTTGTAAACAGTTAGAGTTTGATACCTCATCTTCGTCCAACTCATCTTCTGAAGAGGTGTTAGACATTAAGCGAGGTTGGACGCAGGTTGACTTCTTTCACCAAAGGTAGCATTTAGTGCTTCCAACATTTCCTTTGCAGTTTGAAGCCGCATGACTATCTCCATTTTTGATCTGTCCATAGCACATGTGAGACACCATTTAGCTCGATCATTCAAGGAGACTATCCTTTTGTCCTCATTCGTCCAATTAGCTTCAGGCTTGGACGCTGTTAAGTCATCCTCAAGGATTACGATTAGGCGGTAGTCACCATATGTGAATACATCCCGTAGATCAAGATCTTCTTGAGCTTAAATGTATGTTTGAAATAGATATCTCTAGTGAGGATAGTCAGTTTCATTGAAGACATATGGAACATTTATTGAAGGACCTTGAACATCTCTTCTTTCAATAATAGCTTACTGAGGTCTCTCTTCAGGAACAACAAGTTATTCATCGTCTGAAGAGTCTTCATTATGCTCAGTAGACCAGAGGCAGAGATTGACTTCCTCATTTACCTCTTCATCTTCTTCAGAAGAATCAAGGTCTTCCCACGTGGCCATGAAGTGTTGGCCGTGGCAACCAATACCCAAGAGGGGGTGAATTGGGTTTTGAAACAAAAACTAAAACTTTTTGCACAATCAAAAACCTTTTATTAATTTAAACAGAAGTTGCAACGGAAAACAAATATAAAGAGATAAGGTAAGAATAGCAGGACACAAGTATTTTATCCTGGTTCAGCCACGCACCGATAGTGGCCTAGTCTAGTCCCCACTGCACCTGTGGGATTTTTTCCCACTATAAAGACAAGCTTAACTGGTGCTTGCAACCGTTTTACAAAAACCAAGCTTAACAGGTGTTTGTAACCTTCACAAAAATAGTGCACTCCTCACAGACCAGGGATATCACCTCCCCCAATGAAAGAGCCTCAAATAACCATAAGCTTAACATGTGCTTGTAACCTTCCGAGCACTCCTCACAGACCAGGGATATAACCTCCCTAGTGACAGAGCCTCAACCAAGCTTAACAGGTGTTGGTAACCTTCCGAGAACTCCTCACAGACCAGGGATATAACCTTCCCCAGTAACAGAGTCTCAACCAAGCTTAACAGGTGCTGGCAACCTTAAAGCACATTGATACTCAAAGAATGGTTTGAGTCGTTTGACTCTTACCGATATAATGCACTCACAATAGTGCGGATAAACAACTTGAAGAACAAAGCACTACTATGTGCAACAAATACAGTCAAAAACTTAGGATAATCAAAGTGTAACAATGGCTCGATTGTTTTTCAAAATAGAAGAGAAAAGAGTAGAAAAAGATTGGTTCAAAGTGTTAGCACGTTCTCTCTCTCTCAATAGTCTCTTCAAAGGCCCTCTCAAAATATATTTATAAGCTTTTGAAATATGGTCGTTAGAAATTTTAAAAGGAAGTTTTATTAATAAAAACAAATTCCTTTCCTGATAAATCAAATTGAAAAACTAGCCGTTGGAGCCATAAATGTAGCAGATAAAGAAATAGAATATTCTCATTTAAGCACATCATAATCGATTATCATATATCCATAATCGATTATGACTTTTCTGCCATAGCTGGGATTTTCAATAAAATATGCATAATCGATTATCCTAATCGATTAAGGCTTCTCTGTAAAAACCACCCAGTTTCATAAATGGTCGTAATCGATTATCCTAATCAATTATACATTTGCTGTCAACCAAAAACATTTTTCACGTTGAAACACAGACTGGCCATAATCGATTATCCGAATCGATTATTGTTTCCCAAGAACATTTTCAAAGATGAAATCTTTTTTAACAAAAAGGGAAACCAAATATATTTATCAAAAACATTTTTGATAAAAACAATTTTAAAACAAATTTGAAAAAGATCTTTTTAGAAAAGCTTGAGCCATTATCACCTTCTCATACCTTACATTAAATTCTAAGACCTTCTATATGACTATCTTTGAAGCCCATAACTCTTGGTCTTGAATTCTTAAGATTCTTCTAGGAAATGTCTTTAATAAATTTCGCTCTTCAAGCTCTTGACATTTCTTCTAGCAATCTTGACGATCTTGATTGATCTTGAATTTTGGTTCTTCATTTGGCTTTATAGCTTTCACTTGAACTTTTCTAAAAATATTTCTCATGAAACACATTAGTTCAAGATGTAGTATATTTCTCATTTAAATTCATGCATAAAGCCATATATCATATAAAGACATATTTTAAGATAATATCCCAATTAATATTTCTTAGGTCTTTATTTAAGTGTGATCAAATAATATATTTCACATTTATGTGTAATTGATCATCACATTTCGACTATTAATATTCCATAGGCATATATGATAATATCAAATGTAATTTCTATGTCATTTAATCAAATACATATATCAAGTATTTGTCATGTGTTTTTACTAATAAATCACATCAACTATATAACACATGTATATTTATCATTAAGCTTAATACAATGATATATGATTTAACAACATCAAACGGTGTTCTCCCCTTAATTCTCTATTTGTCAACATCAAAACCTATATGACAATATGGTTCACATGAAGTGCTTCTTGTTTTTCTTGAAGAACTTTTTCTTATCCTTTAGCAAAGGACATTCAGCTTTAAAGTGGTCTGATTTGTTACAGTCGAAGCAGACCATTGGATTTTTATCCTTGGACTCGCTATGATCTTTGAAATTTTTCTGTTGGAATAGCTTCTTTTTAAGCCATTTTTATTTCTCCACATATTCTATATTTTTTTGGAGATAAAGGACAGCTCATCATCTTCTGATGATTCGTTTTCCATATGTTCAGCATTATCAATTGACTCACCAGCCTTTAAGGCTTTTGAGTTGCTTGCTTTTTGAGCTTTTAAGGCGATGCCTTTGCCTTTCTATGCAGGGTTGTCAAGATTGAGCTCTTGCTTATGCACTTGTAAAGTACCCACCAGATCATCCAGAGTCAAAGTTGAAAGATCTTTGGCCTGGGTGATTGCAGTCACGAGCAGCCTTCATTCCTTAGGTAAACTCCTAAGGATCTTTGTAACATTCTCCTTGGTGGTTTAGACTTTCCCAAGGGACTTTAGGCTGTTGATAATCGTCTAAAAGCGACTCATCATGTCCAGAATAGACTCTCCATCTATCATGGTGAACATCCCATATTGACCCACAAGAATGATTATTTTTTAGTCCTTCACCTTTGTTATTCCCCCATGTAGATTGGACCGGGTATCCCAGATTTGTTTAACTGACTCATATGCGTGAATCTTTTGAAATTCATTTGGATTGAGAGCACACATTAAAGCATATCTTGCTTTGTGGTTTTGCTCTATTTTACTTCTCCCACCTTCCGTCCACTCCTCCTCATCTTTTTCTAATCCATCAATATTTCGAATGACATTTAGACCATTCGTGATTATAGACCACAGAGTAGAATTAGTACTCAAGATGAACCCTTTATATCTCTCCTTCTAGTAGAGATAATGGGTTCCTTTAAAGAATGGTGGTCTTGTCATGGATGTGCCCTCTATAACTTGTTGATTCCCACTTGGCATGCCTTGACCTGTCATTTTTTCTTGTAAGGATCTTTCCTCTAACACGACAAAGTGCTCAACCCAGAGGCTGAGCTCTGATACAAATTGAAGGAATCTGTTGGAAACAAAAAAAAATGGGGGTTGAATTGTGTTTCTTAAGATTTTAAAACCTTTTTCTGTAGGCAATTATAAGTTCACAAACGTTTGAACTCTGCTAAGCGGACACACAAAGCGTAAACACTAAACATTGGATGCACACTAAAAACGTTTTGTTGAAAGATAAACGTTAAGAAAACAATTTCAATCCTAAGCATTAATTATAAACAAACCGAAGGCAAAGATGAAGGAGAAAATATAACACAAGGATATTATTCTAATTCACTCTTAACCCAAAAGCTACGTCCAGTCCCCTCTACGTGAGAGGTTTATCCACTATAACAAAATCCTTGTTATAAGTATTCTACACCTCTTCAGGCAACTATTCAACACCTCCTCAGGCGAGTCTTATTTTCCAGACAAACCTCTCCAGTCTCAACCGAGTATTCTTTTTCAGACAAGCCTCTCCAGGCTAAACCAAGTATGGTTTGAAAAGAGTTTAAGTTTAAATCTAACTCACTATGTGTGAGGATATGAAACTTAAGAACGAATCTCTAAAAAACCACTCTACACAGAGAGTGATATGAAAGTTTAAGATCTGAGTAGGCTTGTGAGCTTTTGTTTTTCTTGTTTCGTGATTGGTTGTAAGCTTGTGCGTGTTCTAGTAGCTCTTGTTTCGTTTTTTGTGAAGCTCTCTCTTTGTTTGCTTCTTCAAAGATGAAGATATTTATAGGCTTCAGTCTTAAGCAAACTTGTTTCTTCAACGATCGACAAGAGAACCGTTCTGATGATCATTAAATGCAAAATCTTGTTGAATCTAATAGCATGTGAAGGGCTTTTGAAAAGCAGGGTACACCTCAGACTGATAGCTGAAAGTAGCACTGATACCTTTGCCTTGTATCCGAAATTTGCCTTTTGTCTTTCCCTTTTTGAGATAGTCAACTTCGTTGTGTTAGAAACAAACTGGTTTTATGTGTTCGATGGTATTAAGTTACAGAGATTTTTTGTCTAAGGGATATTACCCTTTTACATGATGGACAATAAAATTTAAACTGTTGCTTACATCATTTTCGCCCTTATACATAGTCTAGTAAAGATAAAACTATTTTTATTATGTTGGACTTAGAATAAAAAGTCGAATATACTTTACTCTGTTGAGTATTTGGACTCAGTTACATTTCTGATCAAGTTCTTATTCCAGTAAGGACTTAGTCCATTAAACGTTTTTAGCGAAACGTTAGACTATAAAATTGGGCGTTCGATTTGAAAAGTCTTTGGACTTAGTTTACTGCGCACTTAGGATAAATATGTTAGACCATTTCAGGTCTTTGTTATTCTAATTTAGTCTTTTGTTAATCATCAAAACTTTGGTTCCAACACCCCTCCCACTCCCCAACCTCCACCCGCCACCACTTATCGATTAGCTCGGTCTACGTAGTGCTGCTACCACCGTCAAATCAAAAGCTTTCCTTATAACTTTTGCTTCAATCACTTCCTTAATCACTATTTCCCTTTCTCTGTTTAGAGAAATTTAGCAAGATCTGCTCTTCTGATCTAGGGTTTTCGCCTATCTATCTATTCAATCTGCAACGCAAATATAAATAAAGCTTTGTAGGTTGGTTGAGTTGAGTTGAAGCGAAGATGGAAGAGGAAGAGCACGATGACGTCGTCACTGATAAGGAGTTCGACGAGATGAAGCGGCGATTGAAGGAGATGGAAGGAGTCGTCACTTTGCGGCTAGAGTTTGTGATGGGAGAAAAATGCCATAGGTGAGGGAGGGGAGCTGGATGTGGGTTTGCCAAAAAATGGGTCTTGACTTTGGTTCAGACCTGCTTCTTCAGGCGAAACTCCAAGTTGAGGAGTTACTCGGAATGTTGCTAAGATGTCAATGACGATAGTGGTTTTCGGTCTCTACGTTCTTTTTCCCGCTCCAGCTTGTTCTTCTTGCTGATGGAGACGATGTCGTTGGGGAAATCACATTTGAATTACTTCTCACATTTTGTTCAAGAGACCCAAGAAATGGCCGTCCTTGGCCTCATCGTAGATGTTGTTGAGGAGAATCTTGGTTTTGGCCTGGTTTTGGCTTTACCGGCGTCGTTTGGTTGTGGGAGATAAGGTTGCTGATGTTATTTTGGAAGATGAGAAAGGGATGGGTCATTTTTATAGTTTTAAAAAATAAATGGACTGAGAAATAATAAAAAAAGTTGCATAGACACCCTGCTCACGGTGGTAGACATGTTAAAGTCTCCCACCCTAGTCGTCGCCAGCGTTATGATTGATTAATATGTCCTTCTACTAGAGTGTGTTTGAGACAACTTAAGTTTTACCATTTTAGTTATTTTTTTTGTTAAAAAATTATTTTATAGATAATCTATCATGTTTGACAATTAGCTTAAGTTTTCAAAAAAGCTTTTAGTTTCTAGTGCTGCAAATTGCCGACATGCATGTCTCTATCCCTTGAATATAATAGGATAAAAGTGTTTTTTTTTTTAAAGATTAATTCTATCTTCTAAGAGAGTTTACTTTCTTCCCCGTTTACCCCAAACAACAGCTACATTACTACCTTCACCAAACTCTCATCAGTTATGTTAAATATTCTTTATTCTTCGTTACCGCCTTCCACCAAACTCTTCCTCTTTTCTTCCTCCACGTTGGAACATGGGTAAACCCTTCCTCGCACTTCTCTTTTCTTCCTAAAACCTTTTGACTTCAGAAACAACAGATTTTTTGTTAACTTTAATAATATGTTGTGTATGTCTTGAAATTATATGTTTACAAAAATCAAAAGCTGACTTATATTCTAGAAAGCATATATCGCTTTTAAAACTGAATGATTCACACTTTAACTTCACAATGTACAACAACCCAAGATAGCTGCCATAATAAGTGATAAACTCTTCTTGAATGGAGTCCGTCGGAGCACTTGAAGTCAAATTACCTGTATCAACATTTTGTGCTAAGTTTTTGAATAAGGAACGATATTGTAAGTAATATTGCTCTAATGATCACATTGAGTTAACACTACAATAAAATCGGATTTGGTGCTGCAACCACATCCAGATCGCATTTTGACTATGTATAAATTAACCTGTTGAAGTTGGGTGTCCGTCCATTGAAAGTTTATTAATAATTAAATATAATTGCAAATGGAAGAGCTATGTTTAGACCTTTATTCATCCTATTTTTCCCTCTTTTCCCTTGGAAGTACTTTCAGCTCCTATATTAGCTATCTGTAACATTTGGATAGATTACTCTTTTGGTCTCTCATTTAATTTATTCAACTTAGGCCCTCTATTTTAAAAATGTTCAAGTTTGTCCCTTACTTGCAAAACGTTAAGTAATTTGATTCTTTCTGTTAAGTTTCACAATTAAATTTTCACTAAATTACTCTTTTGGTCCCCTATTTTAAAAATGTTCAAGTTGGTTCCTTACTTGCCAAAAGTTAAACAGTTTGGTCCTATTTTACCGTTAAGTTTTCCTCTCGCTGGAAAACTTCGCCGGAAAAAATCATCAAAATTTTCCTCTCTTTCTCTATCTTTTTCTTCCCCCTCTCTGTGGAGCAAACTAGAGCCTAACCCCGGAACCACTTCACTTTTTTTCTTTACTTATTCTCATCTTCCTCATCAAACCCTAGCTACCCCTACCTTCTCCCCTCTACTCAGTCCCACCCCACCATCACAATCATGAAATTTTTTGTGATAAAAACCTCGCGTGCAAGCATGGTGCTCTGACGACGGCGAGGCGCGCTGGCGTAGTGGACGGGGGGTTCCGCGATGTTGGTGTCGCGATCTGGGTGTTGGAACGCAGAGGCGCACGACTATCTCCGGACAAGGCGCGGAGCGGTGGATGCTGTGCAGATGCCGACGCGGTGGTTAAAGTTCTTGGACGCGGCGACTCGCTTGTTCCGGTAATATTTCAATATTCCGACGAAGTTTTCCGGCAAGAGAAAAACTTAACGATGAGAAAAGACCAAATTGCTTAACTTTTGGCAAGTAAGGGACCAACTTGAACATTTTTAAAATAGAAAGACCAAGTTGAATAAATTCAAATAAATGAGGGACCAAAAAGTAATTTAGACAAAACTTAGCGGTGAAACTTAACGGAAAGAACCAAATTGCTTAACGTTTGGCAAGTGATGGATCAACTTGAACATTTTTAAAATAGAAAGGACCAAGTTGAATAAATTAAAATAAATGAAGAACCAAAAGAGTAATTTAGCCGTAACATTTCATATACATTAGGAGGGTAGGTTGAAATGTTGACCTTCGAAGTTGCAATTCGGAAGATTGGGGTTATTGGTGAAAACCTATAAGTATTGGCCTAAGCTACTGATTACTCTTAGAAATGAGGGTTATCTATGCTTTCCTAGCTTGAATTTTAGTTGTCTTCAAGTATTTTATGTATAAGTTTTATGTGTTTTAGAGTAATTTAGAGTTTTACATGTCCTTAGAATAATTTTCATATTTTTATTATTTTTGGAGCTTAAAAGTGTGTTACTGGTGCATAATAGGTCTTGGCTTTCTGAGTGCTGAAATGAAAATAATGCTCTGGGATATGCTGCAGCATTCTCAGTCAGAGTGTGCTTCTAGTTGGGCATGAACTTACAACGTTCTCTCTCTTGATGACGTGTCCTAAGAGGATTGACAGAGCATCTACACGTGGCCGTGGACTTTAATGTGGCTGTACTAGGATTTGGGCCAGGACAAAAAATGTACTAACTTTTTTGGCCCAAAAAGGGAGGAGAGAGTAAAGGGGTTTTACCCTAAAAATGGAACATTCCCCTTATCCTTAGGTAGCAGATATTTTACTAAGCAGAGGACATTAGCTGCGCTTCAATGGAGGACAGCAGCTGCTCTGAACGACACTAAATGGAGGAGCTTCGCCTCTGAGGCTGTGTAGTCGCTCTGAAGTCTGGATGACTGTGTGACTATGTGCAGCAGCCTGTGTAGTCGCGTAATGTGAGTGTGTGACTTAGGAAATTAGGTTAGGATAGTTTTAAAATTGGGATAGTTTGGTCATTGGCGGGTACCTTAATCCCAGCCCCCGCCCTGTCAGCCATGGGTATTTGGAATACCCGTTTTTTTTTTTCCACCCACGGGTACCCGTACCTCCCCCCACCCGTACCCATTGCGGGTTTTTCCCGCGCGTACCCGCAGGTACGAATTTAATTTCCATCCCTAGGCAAGAGCCTCAAGGATGCTGTAACTTAATGACCTGGAAGAGCACATAATGTTTTCTTATGAGGGATCAGAGGTGTACAAGGCCAAGACAAAGGTGTGGCATGACAAAAAAATCCAACACAGGGAGTTTGCTGTGGGAGAGCAGGTGCTACTCTTCAATTCTAGACTAAGGCTCTTCCCTGGCAAACTCAAATCAAGATGGTGTGGGCCTTTCACAATTGTCAAAGTCTATCCTTATGGAGCAGTGGAACTACTTGATGCTGCAAGTGACTTTTAAGGTAAATGGTCAAAGGATTAAACATTATTGGGGTGAGCTAATTGCTATAGCACAGGCTACCGAAATAATGCTTAATTCTTGATGGTTTAAAGGATTTTAATCAGGTTGAGGAATTTTAAACTAAGCGCTCCTGGGAGGCAACCCAAATTACTTTGTTTTCACGTTTTTAGTTAATTTTAATTTTAATTTTATGTCATTTAGTTTTTATTTTTGTCTAGCAAAATAATGGGAGAAAGAAAAGTGTGAGTATGTAAGTGCAGGAGTTACAACATTGCTTAAGTGGTGGTGGGGTTGGCGTTGTGGGTTGGTGGATCTGAGGCCCATCAAGGAATTTGGCAAGTGTGCAAGCTAGAAAGGTGGGAACTTGAAGGATTTGGAAAAAAAAAGAAAATTAAATGAAAATGTTGAAGAGGACAGGTTTAGGCGGTTACATTCCCTCCAATTTTCCTTTACTAATCCCGTCATGCACACTGCTCAATACACACACACCCATCAGTCACTCAACCACCCCCATCACTCAGCCATCAATTTGATAAATATCACCCCTCTACTCACCCATTTTCCCTCACTCCCAATTCCACTCTCCCGCTCGTTGTTACCAAACCCCTCTCACCTTCAACCTTTCCATCTTCTCCTTCTTCAACCCCCATCCTTTAACCCCAAAACCACCATGCCTAGAGTCAAATCCACTGCTGTGAAAAAGACCCAGCCTACCTCCAGCCTACTCTCTGTCCTGATGACGTGTCCTAAGAGGACTGGTAGAGCGCCTACAGGTGGTCGTGGACTTTAATACGGTTGTACTAGGGATTTGAGCCAGGACAAAAAGTGTACTAACCTTTTTGGCCCCAAAAGGGAGGGGAGTAAAGGGGTTCTACCCTTAAAAGGGAACATTCCCCTTATCCTCAGGCAGCAGATATTTTACTAAGCAGAGGACAGCAGCTGTGCCTCCTCCATTGTCTCCATTCTTGTCTCCCATTTTGCCATCTTCTTTGTAATGAAATCATTCTCAATTTTAAATTATCCTGGAACTCCCTGGTTGCAACATGTAATTATTGTTACTCCACTAAAAATTAGGATGCTTCCACCCTTAATTATTACCCCTGCTATTGTAGTTCCCCATGTAGTTAACTGAAGCAGGGATCCCAGAGCAGTTCTCAAATAAATCCTCTCCTCCACAGAACACACATGATACAACATTAGTCTGGAAAACTTGTTATTCATTCCCCACAGGTTCACTGGTTGCAACTTGATTCTGAACAGTGGCTTGGTTACCTATGGCCAAATTTTTCACCATATTTGTCAACGAGGCTAATTGAGCAGAGATGATAGTTACTTCAGTCACTTCATGCTTTTCTACTGCAACAAAAGTCTTGTTGGTACTTATCCTAGCATTTGGCCACTTGTAGCTGTTGGCAGCTATACTCTCTATCAGCTCATAAGCTTCATTATAGGACTTGTTTAGCAAAGTACCACCGGCAAAGGCATCAAGCATCATCCTTGTTGAAGGTAGCACCCTATTGTAGAAGTGCTCCATTTGAATATATATAGGAATGCTATGATGGGGACACTTTTTCAGTAACTCTTTAAATCTTTTCCAGGCTTCATAGAGTGGTTTATCATCTTGCTTCCTAAAAGAGGTTATATCATTTCTCAGCCTTGCATTTTTCATAGGAGGAAAGAACTTGTCAAAAATTTCTCTGCCATCCTATTCAATGTATCAACTGAATTTGGCTCCAGAGCATTTAACCAATTCTTAGCCTTGCCATTCCGAGAAAAAGGAAACAATATCAATCTGAATGTATGATCAGTAAGTCCTGGGTTATTGAAATTATTAGCCACACTCAAAAACTGTTTTAGGTGCTGATGGGGGTCTTCAGTAGCAGCTCCATTGAACTGTCCCATTGCTTGAAGCATTTGGAACATAACAGGCTTGAATTCAAAGTGTCTGAGAGTGATCTTAGGAACTACTATGCACGTGTTCATTGTTTCAGGGTCAAATAGGGCATAGCTTCTAATAGAGTTTGTCTGATCTTGGCCAGAGCCATGCTATCAGGTTGATCCTCTTCGACTATTCCAAAAGTTTCAGTACTTTAATAGCCTTTTGAGCTTTCAGTGCTTTCATGAGACACAGAAATCAACCTCCCCAAGTCAACTAAATAGTGATTCTCCCTTGTGAGCCTTTTAAATGTTCTTTCAATCTCAGGGTCTAGTTGGAACTCAGGAGTACTATGCCTATGCACGCAAGATAAGAACACCTGATGCTAGAGCAAAACACTGTAAAGATCAGTTATCCTAACTAACAGAACTACCAATCTAAAACTGGTAAATTAAACACCATTATAATCCCCAGCAACGGCGCCAAAAACTTGTTGTACTAAAATTGTGTTAATGTGCAAGTGTACACAATCGTGACAAGTAATAAAATCATAGGAGCAATCGTTCCCACGAGGATTAAATGGTATTTAATTTTCCAGATTAAACAAATGGTTCTAAGTAGTTACGATTCAAAATTGGTAGCAAATAATTGTGGTGTGTGTTACGGTAATGAGATTGAAAATCAATAATAAAGCAAGTTAATGAGGTTGGTGAACAGATATGGTAAAAACAACTACGGGTATGACTCCTTTGTAACTTCAAACTAGTGTCAGTTATACTTCGGGATATGCTGCAGCATATGCCTCTAGGAAATTAAAACTATGTTTTCCAACATAATTAAGATAAGGTTAATTAAATGCTCATATTCCTATGTTTATATTAATTACACCCTCTTCGGGTTAAGCATGTTCCAGCTAGCCTAAGGACTTGAAAGATCATTCCTAATTCATTCAACGTTAACTAACTTTCTAATTAGTAACTTAATCCTTATCTTGAAATCAAGTTCACTTGCATTACCTTCCATGTTTCAGCAAGCTTAAGTTCTATTTAAGATGATCAGACTTAAAAAGAAAGCACACAAAATAGATTAAAAGAAAACGCTTCAGTATATCTTCACATAACTTCAACTAGAAATTCATTACAAAGTTATCATACCCATAGCTATAGCAAGTTTAGCTCATGATGAGCTTACAAATACTAAGCGAAAAATGTAAAATGGAGAATGAGTTCATTACAAAGGAAGATGACATAATGAGAGACAAGAATGGGGACAATGGAAGAGACGCAACTGCTATCCTCTGCTCAGTAAAATATCTGCTGCTTAAGGATAAGGAGGATGTTCCCTTTTTAGGGTAAAACCCCTTTACTCTCTCCGCCCTTTTTGGGCCAAAAAGGTTAGTACACTTTTTGTCCTGGCCTAAATCCCTAGTCTAGCTGCATTAAAGTCCACAACCGCATGTAGGCGCTCTGGCAGTCCTCTTAATACATGTCATCAGGAGAGAGAACGTTGTAAGTTCATTCCCATCAAGAAGCACACTCTGACTGAGAATGTTGCAGCATATCCCGGAGTATTATTTTCATTTCAGCACTCAGTAAGCCAATACCTATTATGCACCAGTAACACATTTTTAAGTGATGCTTGAATGTAATCTCACCTTTTTGAATGTAATATCTAATGAAGTGATGTTTGATTTTTATATGTTAGTCCTTGAATGCAATAGGGGATTTTTTTGATAAATTAATTGTAGCAATATTATCACAAAATATTGGGATCTTACTCTCATAGATGTTGTAATCTTCTAGCTGATGTTTAATCCACAAGAGTTGTGAACAACAACTTGGGGCATAGATATATTCAGCTTCCGCAGTTGATAGGGCTATGATGCTTTGTCCCTTGCTTGACCATGATATTAAGTTTGCTCCAAGATAGTGACAACTACCACTTGTGCTTTTTCGTTGAATTCTATCTCAAGCATAGTCAGCATCACAGTAACCCATTAATCAGTATTCATTTGATTTCTCATAGAATAAACCCAGATTAGTAGAGCCTTTTAAATATCTAAAGATCCTTTTGACAGCTTTTAAATGATATTCACATGGATCAACTTAAAAACGTACACAAAGACATACACTATACATTATATCAGGTCTGGATGCAGTAAGATATAAGAAAGATCCAATCATACCTCTATATATCTTTTGATCTACCTTTTTATCTTTGCTGTCTTGGGTTAGAATGGATGTTGGATGCATAGGTGTGCTTAGAATGGATGTTGGATGCATAGGTGTGCTCAATGGCTTGCTATCGTCCATTTGAAACTTCTTTAGAAAGTCTTTAGTGTATTTGGTATGATGAATATACACACCATTTGAGGTTTGTCTCACTTGTAGTCCCAAGAAGAACTTGAGTTTTCCCATCATGCTCATTTCAAATTCTTTTTTCACGAGCTCAGAAAATTCCTTGCATAAAGATCATTAGTAGATCCAAAGATGATATCATCAACATAAATTTGGACTATTAAGAAATTGTTTTTATTTGATTTCTTAAATAAGGTAGTATCTACCTTTCCTCTATAGAAACCATTTTCCATAAGGAATGAGCTAAGTTTCTCTTACCAAGCTCTGGGAGCTTGCTCGAGTCGATATAAATCTTTTTGAAGCTTATATACATATTCAGGCAGGGAATGATCTTCAAACCTTGGGGGTTGCATTACATAGACTTCTTCATTGATTATTCCATTTAGAAAAGCATTCTTAACATCCATTTGATATAAGGTTATGTCATGGTGAGCAGCAAAAGATAGTAAAATATGTATTGCCTTTAATCTAGCAACAGGAGCAATGGTTTCAGTATAATCAATACCTTCTTCTTGAGAACAACCTTGTACTACTAACCTTGCTTTGTTTCTCACAACCTTTCCATTTTCGTCCATTTTGTTTCTGAAAACCCATTTTGTTCCAATTATCGATTTTTCTTTAGGTTCTTGGACTAAGGTCCAAACTTTGTTTCTCTCAAACTGGTTAAGCTCCTCTTGCATGGCCAAGATCCGTCCATCGTCCAAGAGAGCTTCGTCCACGGTTTTTGTGACTCCCCCAAAACTTAACCTCACTCTCTCTGATACCTTAGACATACAGATAAAGCTCAAAAGAAACTTAAGCAAATAAACAGTTATTACAGTCCAACACACATCAGAGTTTTGCTTGGAAGCCATGATGCAAAAGCATCAACAACAAAAATAGACGCCCCACTGGCCGTGGTACAACTCACAAGAGACTAACCTATACCTCAAAGGTCTCTCTCTTTGCTTAATGAGCGTTGACATCAAACTTGTTCACGATGGGAGTCTCGCCTCTACTCAGCTTCACCCGCTGCAGTTCTCTCATCAACCAATCAACACCTCCGCCTTCGGATCGCGACCCGAACAACGACACATATGTAACACATACGGAAGCATGCACAGGAGGTAAGAAACGCTACAATATCATGCAAAGGGATATCACGTAGCATATAACACATCAACACACACAACAACAGGCACAACCAGCAAACATACCCATCTCTCCAGTTCACCACAACAGTCAACCTCCAAGTTATCACAGCTAGGATCACCGCCTACTCTACATGCACAACTGAATCTACATAATTGGCCAATTCTACAATGCACACTCTTACCATGGGAATACAACAGTCAACCTCTAACTGTGAGGAATGACAATCCAATCTCCAACTGCGAAGGTGGATGTTCACCAGGTAAGAATGGCTCCTCAACCTCGTGTGACAGTTACTCAAACTGCTGTTGCAACCGTACACACGGCTCACTGTACACAACCACTCAAACTGTTGTTGCAGCTGTATACAGGTACTAGCTTATATGATAGCCACTCAAACGGCTGTTGCAGCTAATCATACAGCCCCTTGTGACAAGCACTCAAACGGCTGTTGTAGTTGTTCACAAGTTCCGACCTCGCGTGATTACTGCTCAAACGGCTGTTGCTGTAAATCCCGCGGCTTTCCACCACAATAATGCACAAGCTATGATTATGCACCAATCATCTCAACAATGTCTTAACAACAACTTATCAAACGTCTCAAGGTCCACATCCTCTAACTATGAGGATGTCGCTCTTCAACAATGAGAATCACCTTCAACTTAGATCAACTGGCTTACAACATCAACTACGAATCCAATAATGCCAACTTCTTTATCCTTCTAACAACACATCAACCATCTCCACAGTCAATCAAGATCACATCAATCACAATCACATCAACATATCATCACTGCAGGCATACCGACTAGCAATTAAGCATGTTATCACAACTAGTATCTCATCTAACATGTTATCATGTACGACATCATTTACTCATGTTATCAATTACCACAGATAGACATACATCCTTAAACAACAGATATCACAGATCGATTCTACGGCGATAGCCCAAAGTAAGCTAAACCTAGGGTTTAGGTACTTTATCAGGGCTCAGCCACTAGTAGGGTTTGAGAAGCTCTACACATGTTAACAACTATATACTACGTCTACGATTCCCAGATATATGTGGTTTCTTCGTCCTCACCTGGTGATTCGTTCCAAAATGCTCCTGTTCCAACGGACAGCCCTGACCCTCGATATCACGAACACCCTGAACGCGCCTACGACCACCACGAGCACAACACCACCACCACGAGCTTGCAGCTGCCACCACCTCCTCTCACAGCCGTGGTCTCAAGCTCAAAATCACGAGCGATCACGAGCGCGGACTTTACCCTGTGGCGAATTGAGAAACTAATCCGCCAGAGTCGTAGAAAACTTCGTCATGATTACAACCGTGTAGTCGAAATTGCATTACGGCGGCTTGATCACCTCTAACCTCAAGCTTCCTCTCTCTAGAACTCAGAGCTTCTCTCTCTAACAACCCAGAAAACCTACCAAAATTCGTGCAAGTTTGAGAGTGAAAGTGGAAACTCCACTTATGGTTCTTGATGTCCACGCTTAAGCATGGATCACTTTTCACGCTTGAGCGTTCCCACGCTCTAGCGTGGGCTCTCTCCACGCTTGAGCGTGGAACCTCGTCCACTACGCCTTCACCTTGGCCTGCCACGTGCGCTACACGCGTCAAAACTCAGAACAGCTGTCAACGCACTCAGAATGCTTGAGCGTGCGATCTCCCAACGTCCAAGAGTTTCCACGCTTGAGCGTGGAGTCCTCCTACGCTTGAGCGCTCTGCTCAGCTGGGAAGGGACTTCCAGCCTTCTGATCTCCTTCGTTTCTCGTGTTACGTCTTAAGCACTTCCAACATGATTCAAGCCTAGTTCCAAACATCCAGCTAGACTTATAGCCATCACACCACCCAACACACACCTAAGCGAAGACTCGATTAAGATTATCTATCTTAATTAGGGTTACCGAAAACAGGAATGTTATATTACCAACCCCTTAAAAGAATTTCGTCTTTGAAATTCAGTAGCAGATAGCGTATAGATATGTTAGACTTCATCCAAGATTGAGTAAACGAACTATACAGACTTTCTTGAAACATATGCTTGTCACATCAGTTCGAGACATATGTACTGACGACGGTGTAGTCATTACACTTATCATTCCAAAACTACTGTTCTTTCAGTACATCCAAACAAAATATCATCCTGAAAAGGATGTTATAGACTGCTTCCAAAAAGATACACTTGTCGCTTCTGCTCAAGGTTGAGAAGTCCCAGCTGCTCGTATCTCAAACACGCGGCCCGTCGTTAGAGGCCTCTCTATCCTTTCTTCTGGTTCCGCACTAGCGTTAGGCCCTGCTGTTGCTCTCTGTCTACATTCTCGAGCTATGTGCCCCGACTTCCCAAATCGGAAACACACTGAGTCTCTTGCCCAACAGTCCCTGATCAAGTGTGCTCCTGCACATCTAAAACATCTGAACCTTCTCTGCCCTCCTTCTCCAGTTGCCACAGCTGGCGGCTTGGGATGATCATATGGTTTATGCTCTTGCTGAGGCTTCTCCTCTCTTTCCCCCTGTTGATTTCTCATTATCCCTTTGTTCTTCTTTTGCTGATGAGCTTCCATTCTTTTATCAAGATTTTCGATGACATCGCTTCTTTCGAGCATCTCCGGGAACCTGGTAATTCCCAAAAGTAACACCGCCTTTTGCAGCTCATGCCTTAGACCATCCTCAAACCTTCTGCATATCCAGTCCTCATCCGGACGTACTTGGTAAAACTTGGAAATTTTGAGTAAGGACTCAAACTTCATCGCGTATTCGCCCACCGACAGATTCCCTTGCTTCAGGCTAAGAAATTCTTTTTCCTTATCGTGTCTGAGAGTTTCAGGGAAATACTTTTCCATGAAGCAGGTTCTGAATATCTCCCAAGTAATTACTCTTCCTTCTGCTTCAAGCATTCTCTGTCTATTCTTCCACTAGGACTCTGCTCCTCCTACCAGCATAAAAGACGCGTAGGTGACTTTCCGGTCTTCCCTACAACGCATAGCCACGAAGATCTTCTCCACCTTTTGTATCCATAACTCGGCTCCTTCTGGATTGTACTCACCACGAAACTGAGGTGGCTTGCCCTTCATGAATGCGACCAGTCCTGCATCCACCACTCCTTCTTCTCTCCCTTGATTCTGCACCCCCTGCAGATATTCTTGCTGCAACTGCATCAGCTGCGTGTGTTGCGACTGCTGCAACATAGCCGCCGTCATGTCCCTCAAAGTTTTCATGACCTCAGAATCCCCGCCTTCAGCTCTAGGAGGTCCATTAATCTCAATACCAGCATCCTCATCTCTATCGCTTCCCTCATTGCGAGTCCTTTGAACCATCGCTCCTTGGAAAAAGCAACCGTTACCTCATATTCATAAGAAGTGTAACATAGCCAACATAGAAATACAGATCTTATGAATAGTCGAGACAGTTATCACTGCTTCTCAACTTTAGGAACAATAGACAACTCGCGAATCGGACTTTTTACCCAACTTCTAAACATAGTCAATACCCTGTGTGGGTTCAACCAGACACGGCCAGTAACAGCAACATAACCTCACAGTCCGGATAGAACCGAACTGCTCTGATACCACCTAATGTGACGCCCCCCAAAACTTAACCTCACTCTCTCTGATACCTTAGACATACAGATAAAGCTCAAAAGAAACTTAAGCAAATAAACAGTTATTACAGTCCAACACACAACAGAGTTTTGCCTGGAAGCCATGGGGCAAAAACATCAACAACAAAAACAGACGCTCCACTGGCCGTGGTACAACTCACAAGAAACTCAACGATACCTCAAGGGTCTCTCTCTCTGCTCAATGAGCGTTGACATCAAACTTGTTCGCGATGGGAGTCTCGCCTCTACTCAGCTTCACCCGCTGCAGCTCTCTCATCAACCAATCAATACCTGCGTCTTCGGATCGCGACCCGAACAACGACATACATGTAACACATAGGGAAGCATGCACAGGAGGTAAGAAACTCTACAATATCATACAAAGGGATATCACGTAGCATATAACACATCAACACACACAACAGCAGGCACAACCAGCAAACACACCCATCTCTCCAGTTCACCACAACAGTCAACCTCCAAGTTATCACAGCTAGGGATAACCGCCTACTCTACATGCACAACTGAAACTACATGATTGGCTAATTCTACAACGCACACTCTTACCATGGGAATACAACAGTCAACCTCCAACTATGAGGGATGACAATCCAATCTCCAACTACGAGAGTGGATGTTCACCAGGTAAGAATGGCTCCTCAAACTCGTGTGACAGTTACTCAAATTGTTGTTGCAACCGTACACACGGCTCCCTGTACACAACCACTCAAACTGTTGTTACAGCTGTATACAGGTACCAGCTTATATGATATCCACTCAAACGGCTGTTGCAGCTAATCATACAACCCCTTGTGACAACCACTCAAACGGCTGTTGCAGTTGTTCACAAGTTCCGACCTCACGTGATAACTGCTCAAACGGTTGTTGCAGTAAATCCAGCGGCTTTCCACCACAACAATGCACATGCTATGATTATGAACCAATCATCTCAACAACGTCTTAACAACAACTTATCCAACGTCTCAAGGTCCACATCCTCTAACTATGAGGATGTCGCTCTCCAACTATGAGAGCCACCTTCAACTTAGATCAACTGGCTTACAACATCGAATACGAATCCAATAATGCCAACTTCTCTATCCTTCTAACAACACATCAACCTTCTCCACAGTCAATCAAGATCACATCAATCACAATCACATCAACATATCATCATTGCAGGCATACCGACTAGCAATTAAGCATGTTATAATAACTAGTATCTCATCTAACATGTTATCATGTACGACATCATTTAATCATGTTATCAATTACCACAGATAGACATACATCCTTAAACAACAGATATCACAGATCGATCCTACGGCGATAGCCCAAAGTAAGCTAAACCTAGGGTTTAGGTACTTTATCAGGGCTCAACCACTGGTAGGGTTTGAGAAGCCCTACACATGCTAACAGCTATATACTACGTCTACGTTTCCCAGATATATGTGGTTTCTTCCTCCTCACCTGGTGATTCGTCCCAAAATGCTCCTGCTCCAACGGACAGCCCTGATCCTTGTGTCATGACCCGAATTTCGTAGCCATGACCGGCCGAAAGGGAAAGATTCCCTTTTCCCTTTCGCAGCCTCACAGGCATACATAAATCCGTTTCATCTAAAGTAAAAGATTACATTCATTAATTACATAAGGAATATAATACATCAGAGTGACGAACAACATAAAGAAAATTACAAAGTCCTGCTAAACAAAAACAACAACTTTAAAATTAAGGGAACAACCCCTCAAATTGTCCACATGGCATCCAAGGCTTTTGACGGCTTCGCAGATACCTGCAACTGAAATGTTAAATGTGGGGTGAGTCCACTGACTCAGTGAGGGAATTCCCCAAACACATGCAAGCATACAAGATAAGAAAAAGAACCAATATCACACAGTCACACAGCACTCAATCATATCCACGCATAATCCAATTCAAACAAATACCACAATGAAATACATAACAACCTTCGTATAGCAAACATAGCTCGATGGGACATATCGTCCATTCGTCAAGTACTTGTGGAATGTCTTGTACTTCATTTATTTCTTATATCTCAAGTCCCTCACAAGGGATCAGTAAATTTCTCATGTAAGCATATCACATATCATAATTTCATCGAATCTTTGGGTATCCTAAGAGGTGTGTTCACTGAAGACCTCCTACCCCGACGGTTTTTGATTTCGTACCCCGGAGATACCGCACCCTCCGACAAACACCAACATCCCTCCTAACGCCCGGGGTATCTAACGGGGTCCCCTCGTCCCCGGCGGTAATATTTATATACCGGAGCCTCCCGCTCCCGGTCGGCCTACCCAAAGATTCACAACTTTTCCTTGGCAATCCATTCCATCAAGTACTTTCCATAAGTTTCCAACCACATACATCTATCATCAGCACATATAAATAATTTATCATAATATGCCTTGAAATTACTTCATCGCTCTCACATGTCGTAAACAACGTATGTATATTTATCATTGACCAACATAATAAACTACGCATAACAACATTTATCATATTATCACTGGTAATCAATCCATACAACGATTCATATCATTAATAACATAACCTTGCAACATAATCCATGTATACTAAATTTCCACACCTAATATATATATATATATATATATATATATATATATATATATATATATATATATATATATATATATATATATATATATATCGTCATCATCATCATCATCATATCTCAACTCATAGCCACATCAATATAAGTTGTTTCAATGCTTTAACCAGAGCATTATCAGATATAAATAACCTCAATCACATTCAAGAAGAGATAGCATCAATCACATTTATTATTTCTCAAATCAATCTCATCATATATCCATAAAGCATGTTTTTCGATGTTAAGTATAATAAAATTCGATATTATGAGAAACCGACATTTTCTAGAATATTGGTCCTAACCTTTGTTCACTATTTCAACCATAACTTTTAAAATATTTAGAATTTAAATCGTAAACTTGTTTCATATGGAAGTAGATTCAAAGAGCTTTCCATCAAGGGGTCATTTACCCAAAACGGATAAGAAATAAAAAAAAGATATGCACATTTAAAGTTTGTTGTCTTTGTCTCCAGCGTCCAGCGCTATATTACCAGCACCCAGCACTGATATCATCTTCCCAGACTCCCTTTCGGGTGCTCCAACGCTCAGCGCTCCAAACCCAGCGCTGTATAGAAATCGCAGAAACGCAACAGAACGCTGTTGTTTCGCCATTTTCATCCCAAAACCTCATTTTCATGATTTTCAACCAACAAACAACTATAACAACTCACCAATAACATATAAATCAAAGAATAATCAAAGTAAACATGTTCCAAATGATTCTCATGGAAGGAATTCACTCAAAACAACTCACAAACATCATTATTTTAACCATAACCAACTCAATTCATATATTATACTAATACCCACGAAAATTACCCAAAATAAATCACAAATCCCTCACCTCTTGGTACTCCATTGCTGCCTCCATCTTCTTTCTCTCAGCTTCTTCTTTCTTTCCCCCTTTCTCTTCTTCTTCCTCTTTTCTTCTTTTCCATTTTTCTTCTTTCTCCTTCTTTTTCTTTCTTTTCTAACGAGGGTTCCAGAACCCTCTAAATGGGATCACCCAAAATGCAAGTAAAAGAGAGTTCCTTTCATACTTAAATGCACTTCTAAAACTTAAATAAAATTATCT
The DNA here is from genome assembly GCA_039655645.1 of Ammopiptanthus mongolicus. NCBI lineage: Eukaryota > Viridiplantae > Streptophyta > Magnoliopsida > Fabales > Fabaceae > Ammopiptanthus > Ammopiptanthus mongolicus. The sequence goes on from CM077345.1 coordinate 78,149,563, forward strand.
TTACTTTCAAAATTATTTAGGGAATGTCTAATAATTATTTTAGAACATTATGATTTTAATTTTGTTACTGAGGATGTGCCAAACTATACACTAACAAATATATGTCATAAACCGTTTTGTTAGTTTATGAATGATGTTACAATCAAAAATTAATTTATAACAAAATCGTCTAGTTAAAGTCTTCCTAGGAAAATTTTCGAATACATTAATTATACAAGAAACATTATTGTTGTTATTATTATTTTATTATATAACATGTATCATAATTTTTTTAAAAAAAAGGCGGGTATTACACTCTACCCCCCTTAAAAGGAATTCGTCCTCGAATTCCCTAACATACTAAGAACTATAACTATCTTTTCATTGGCACATGGTCGTCAACCATCGTGTCCTCTAAGCACCATACATGACATCTACATCATGTTCATGCAACTTCTCAAATGTATCATTACTTAACAAATCTTTCAAGATTCAAACAAGAAAACACGTTCTACACATATACCTCTTCAAATATAACGATCCCAAGGCAAAATAAACTTTATATAACCTTCTAAACATTGAGTCATATTCAATTTAAATGAGCATTCATCTGCCCATGTAATACGTCACAAATATCACAAAAGAAATGAACCAAGATCATACTTCTACTATTATCAAAAATCCTAAATTTTTGTAAGGTCAATGATTAAATTCTACATTCAAATTAACTTCATACCATTTTTTTTTTTCAAAATATGGACATCTTTTAATTAAAAGAAATCCCACTAGATGTATTTCCATGTGTCATTTATTACAATACGACATGCATAAAATAGGGTACATGCCTTACTCATATAATCTATATCTCAAAATTCAACCAAAAAATTTTTTATTTATAGTTGCATATATAACACAAAAAGGTATCAAGTCATCAAAGGTATATAATTGATACACATACACATTTGTACATTTATTCTATCATTTGATGTTTTACATACAAAATTAACATTCACATATTTCTTAGCATGAGATTTGGTATTCTTTAAACAAAATTTGAGGTTAGAGCTTATTTAATCACATGAAATTTCATACTTTCAATGTCATTCTATTATGCACATCATTTCTCATGAGTATAGACAAATATACATAAAGAAAATTATTTAAGACATTGATATTATAATATCTCATCATCTTGACTAAGTTACTATAAGTAGTGAAAATATAACACAGAACTTTACAATGGGTTCGATCAAAACCAGCATTATATATGCTTAATAAATCACAAATCATACAAAGAAAAACCACTATATACTTATATAAGGTTACTTGAGCGTGATAACAATTTTCATGCCTCTAACAATAAAATTTTATAAAAGGGCATAACTCTGCTAAAGCATCTCAAACCTAAAAAAAAATTCAAGGAGCACATGACTCTCATTCTTAAAATAGAACACATGTATTATCGTATAAAATTTTACAATAATAACTACATCATGACAATACACTTCATGCAATTCGAGCATAAGTCATTAGTTACATACTCCTTTGAATACAATTACAACCATTGTACATGCGAGCCAACATTAAATATTATTATCATTTAACTCTTAATTTAGGTTTTAAGCAAAGGAACTACTTATAGTGCTACTTGATTTCAAGATTTAGTTATAATTAAGAAAACTTCTCATTTATATGTTGCACACTTGCCTAAGCAAGGATACAAAGGAATTTAAAAGATATATTCATTAAACATATACTTATCTATGCCATCTCATACCGCCGCCTTGCTGCCATGTAGAGTCAACAACTCATAATCTCAACAGTTATAAAAAAAAAAACCGAAATTAAGCCGTAATAACCTTTGTTTTAGACCTCGCTCGGGTTCGAGATCCAAACACAAATATTATCAACGCCTAATTTCTTTTCAGGACTTTGTAATCGAAGCTCTGATACCAACTTTGTCATGACCCGAATTTCGTAGCCATGACCGGCCGAAAGGGAAAGATTCCCTTTTTTCCCTTCGCAGCCTCACAAGCATACATAAATCCGTTTCATCCAAAGTAAAAGATTACATTCATTAATTACATAAGAAATATAATATATCAGAGTAACGAACAACATAAATAAAATTACAAAGTCCTGCTAAACAAAATCAACAACTTTAAAACTAAGGGAACAACCCCTCAAACTGTCCACAGGGCATCCAAGGCTTCTGACAGCTTCGCAGATACCTGCAACTGAAATGTTAAATGTGGGTTGAGTCCACTGACTTAGTGAGAGAATTCCCCAAACACATGCAAGCATACAAGATAAGAAAAAGAAACAATATCACACAGTCACACAGCACTTACTCATATCCACGCATAATCCAATTCAAACAAATACCGCAATGAAATACATAACAACATTCATATAGCAAACATAGCTCGATGGGACATATCGTCCATTCATCGAGTACTTGTGGAATGTCTTGTACTTCATTTATTTCTTATATCTCAAGTCCCTCACAAGGGATCAGTAAATTTCTCATGTAAACATATCACATATCATAATATCATTGAATCTTTGGATATCCTAAGAGGTGTGTTCACTGAGGACCTCCTACCCGACAGTTTTTGATTTCTTACCCTGGAGATACCGCACCCTCCGACAAACACCAACATCCCTCCTAACGCTCGGGGTATCTAACGGGGTCCCCTCGTCCCCGACGGTGATATTTATATACCGGAGCCTCCCACTTCCCGGTCGGCCTACCCAAAGATTCACAACTTTTCCTTGGCAATTCATTCCATCAAGTACTTTCCATAAGTTTCCAACCACATACATCTATCATCAGCACATATAAATAATTTATCATAATATGCCTTGAAATTACTTCATCGCTCTCACATGTCGTAAACAACGTATGTCATATTTATCATTGACCAACATAATAAACAACGCATAACAACATTTATCATATTATCACTGGTAATCAATCCATACAACGATTCATATCATTAATAACATAACCTTGCAACATAATCCATGTATACTAAATTTCCACACCTAATATATATATATATATATATATATATATATATATATATATATATATATATATATTTATATTTATATCGTCATCATCATCATCATCATATCTCAACTCATAGCCACATCAAAATAAGTTGTTTCAATGCTTTAACCAGAGCATTATCAGATATAAATAACCTCAATCACATTCAAGAAGAGATAGCGTCAATCACATTTATTATTTCTCAAATCAATCTCATCATATATCCAGAAAGCATGTTTTTCGATGTTAAGTATAATAAAATTCGATATTATGAGAAATCGACATTTTCTAGAACATTGGTCCTAACCTTTGTTCACTATTTCAACCATAAATTTTAAAATATTTAGAATTTAAATCGTAAACTTGTTTATTATGGAAGTAGATTCAAAGAGCTTTCCATCAAGGGGTCATTTACCCAAAACGGATAAGAAATAAAAAAGATATGCACATTTAAAGTTTGTTGTCTCTGTCTCCAGCGCCCAAGCCTATATTACCAGCGCCCAGCGCTGATATCATTCCCAGACTCCCTTTCGGGTGCTCCAACGCTCAGCGCTCCAAACTTAGCACCCATCGCTGTATAGAAATCGCAGAAACGCAGCAGAACGCTGCTATTTCGCCATTTTCATCCCAAAACCTCATTTTCATGATTTTCAACCAACAAACAACTATAACAACTCACCAATAACATATAAATCAAAGAATAATCAAAGTAAACATGTTCCAAATGATTCTCATGGAAGGAATTCACTCAAAATAACTCACAAATTTCATTATTTTAACCATAACCGACCCAATTCATATACTATACTAATACCCACGAAAATTACCCAAAATAAATCACAAATCCCTCACCTCTTGGTACTCCATTGCTGCCTCCATCTTCTTTCTCTCAGCTTCTTCTTTCTTTCCCCCTTTCTCTTCTTCTTCCTCTTTTCTTCTTTTCCTTTTTTCTTCTTTCTCCTTCTTTTTCTTTCTTTTCTAGCGAGGGTTCCAGAACCCTCTAAATGGGATCACCCAAAATGCAAGTAAAAGAGAGTTCCTTTCATACTTAAATGCACTTCTAAAACTTAAATAAAATTATCTTTGCTTTCAAAATTATTTAGGGAATGTCTAATAATTATTTTAGAACATTAAGATTTTAATTTTGTTACTGAGGATATGCCAAACTATACACTAACAAATATATGTCATAAACCGTTTTGTAGTTTATGAATAATGTTACAATCAAAAATTAATTTATAACAAAATCGTCTAGTTAAAGTCTTCCTAGGAAAATTTTCGAATACATTAATTATACAAGAAACATTATTGTTGTTATTATTTTATTATATAACATGTATCACAATTTATTTAAAAAAATGCGGGTATTACACCTCGATCTCACGAACACGCCTACGACCACCACGAGCTTGCAGCTGCCACCACCTCCTCTCATAGCCGCGGTCTCAAGCACAAAATCACGAGCAATCATGAGTGCGGACTTTACCCTGTGGCGAATCGAGAAACTAATCTGCCAGAGTCGTAGAAAACTTCATCGCGATTACAACCGTGTAGTCGGAATTGGGTTCCGGCTGCTCGATCACCTCTAGCCTCAAGCTTCCTCTCTCTAGAACTCAGAGCTTATCTCTCTAACAACCCAGAAAACCCACCAAAATCCGTGCAAGTTTGAGAGTGAAAGTGGAAACTCCACTTATGGTTCATGTTGTCCATGCTTAAGCGTGGATCACTTTTCACGCTTGAGCGTTCCCACCCTCTAGCGTGGGCTCTCTCCACGCTTGAGCATGGAACCTCGTCCACTCCGCCTTCACCTTGGCCTGCCACGTGCGCTACACGCGTCAAAACTCAGAACAGCTATCAACGTACTCTGAATGCTTAAGCGTGCGATCTCCCAATGTCCAAGCGTTTCCACGCTTGAGCGTGGAGTCCTCCCACGCTTGAGCGCTCTGCTCAGCTGGGAAGGGACTTCCAGCCTTCTGATCTCCTTTGTTTCTCGTGTTATGTCTTAAGCACTTCCAACATGATTTAAGCCTAGTTCCAAATATCCAGCTAGACTTATTGCCATCACACCACCCAACACACACCTAAGCGAAGACCCGATTAAGATTATCCATCTTAATTAGGGTTACCGAAAACAGGAATGTTACAGTTTTCGGTTCTAACTCATATATGAAGGCTGAGTCAGCTTGATTTCTGAAAGTTGACCTTGTTCTTACTTTGTCACTTGGTTGACCAAGGATTTGATTTTCAGGATGGCTGGTTTTGAATTGCCAAACTTTGTGACTATCATTTGATGATTAAGGAGTGGACTCATCAGTTTTGACTTCCTCGATGAGTTCCTTGCCTTGGTTGGTTGGATGGAGATCATTCAGATCAAGATCTGGAAAAGACTCGTACAACTCTGATAATACTTTATCAGGCTACTTGTCATCAAATTTAACATGGATTGATTCTTCAACAATTAAAGATCTACAGTTATAAATCCTAAAAGCTTTAGATGTTTCTGAGTGACCTAAGAAAATACCATTATCAACTTTGGCATCAAACTTTCCTAAATTGTCTTTGGTATTTAATATAAAACAAGCACATTCGAAAGGATGAAAATATGATATGTTGGGTCTTCGTCCTTTCCACAATTCATATGGAGTCTTTTTTAGTATTGGTCTTATGTATACTCTATGTTGAATATAACATGCCGTGTTAACAGCCTCAGCCCAAAAATTCTTAGAGACAGAGTTATCATTGAGTAATGTTCTTGCCATCTCTTGAAGAGACCTATTCTTTCGCTCAACAACCCCATTTTGTTGAGGTGTTCTAGGGGCAGAGAAATTGTGAAGAATACCATTGTCTTCACAGAATAGTTGGAAGTTTTCATTCTCAAACTCTCCTCCGTGATCACTTCGGATTGAGTTTATACATATACCTTTCTCATTCTGCAGTCTTTTACAAAATATTGAGAATACTTCGAAAGATTCATCTTTGTGAGCTACGAACATCACCCATGTCCATCTAGAGCTTGTTTGGCACGCTCACTCTGCGAGCTTATAGAGTATGATAAAGTAATCCCGTTTGGCAAGCGCTTCTATCACGAGCTTATAGCTTTTTTTCACGAGCTTATAGCGTTTCATTTTTTTTTTTCCTTACTTTTATCCTTATTATCTTAATTTAATTCTATCTTTGTCCTCTTCTCTCTCTTTTATGTAAAATCATTAATGAAGATGTCCTTTTATGTCATTTTATATTTTTCAGCTAGTTCAACGGATAGTTTTACCAAACACTTTCACACAAAATAAGCTACCTCATCCGCTATCCGTTATCAGTTAGTTTATCCGCTAACAGCTAGTTTTATCAAACAGGCTCTTAGTTCTTTATTTTCTTCTAGTTATTTATGTCCCAATTCACTCTTCTTATATATGTTGGTTACTTAATTGGTTTAAATATAGGGTTAGAGATAGCCAGAAATAGTTACACAAAATAATTGCAAACGGTTTTAGGATATGAATGGTCATCGAATCAAAGCGGTGAAATAAAACTTTTGGCTGGTTTTCTGAGTCCGAAAAAAACAATATTGTATTCCAAGTGCGAGAGTTCTTAGAGTTGTGTAGTCTAATATTTCTTTTTTAAGTCTTACATCTATTATTTTTTAAGGATTCTTTCTTTTCACACGCTATCTGTGACTCTTTCTCTCTCTCTATGTATGTGATCCTTTATACATCAATAAAAATAATCTTACTGATGTAGTTGTGATTTTTGAACTCATATCGGAAAATATCCCAATATTATTGTTTCAAAATCCTTTTCTCTTGGATGCGAATAATTCTCTTTTATTTCGAAAAAGTTTCTCTAAAGCAAGTTTATTTCTAAAATAAGTAAATGAGAGTGTTTTCACGGTTCATTTGATAAAGTGCGTTAAAATCTATATACACGTTTTTAATTAAGAGTAGATACACCATTTTATACTCACTTTAAAAATGAACTTACTTTAAAGAAACTTTATCCCTTCTAGTTTGCTTTTCTTCTCTTTTTCTAATCCTTGCTTCCTTAAATTTCCACTCAATTTTTTTATTTTAAAATACAAAATAATGCAGGTCAATCAAGCTATGTCTATTGCATTTGGAAAGTGTGAAATGAGCAATTATGTGGGCATTAGTGTTACGTGATATTGGCAATTGCAAACAAGATGAAACCTGTTGACATTTTCAGACGATAGATAGATAGATATAACACCCCTAAAAATATGTGAACATGAAATCTAGGTGCTGGATCCTCCTGAGAGGGAAACTTGAACTTATCATCAAACTCAAATAATTGTCAACTAAATACTTGCCAGAATGAAGATTTTACATGCATTCTTCATTTTTTTATAGTAAAAACTTAAATGTTGTTACCAAAAAAAAAACTTCGGTAAAACCTTTTGATTTTGTAATAATCAAAAAACAAAATTTTTGCCAGAGAAACAGAAAAATATTTTGAAGGTATGCTTCCGCGGCTGCCCAGTTGATTAAATTATAAATTGAAGTGTGGTAAAATGATTTGACTACTCTAAATTGAAATTATATCTAAATTAAAGAAAATAATATATGTGTGCTCTTGATTTAATTAAATGTATAGAAATCTCAACTCATAAATGACCTAACTTTGTCAACAAAAAATGATCTAACTTAGTATCGACAGTGCTCATAGGATAAAACTTCTCTAAGGTGAATTTCGCTTTAAAATAAGTAAATAACAATATTTTTATCCTTAATTTAATAAAGTACATAAAGATAGATGTGAGTGATGATTACTGTTTATGACGTGGCACTAATGCAACATCCTAGAAAATAAAATAAATAGAGATTATAATATTAGAAAAATCACAGAATATTTGGGAGGTTTATAACTCATGTGTTTAAGCCCTTGAAGTAAATGAAAATGACTAAAAATAATTAAAATTGGTTAAATGTGATTTTTTGAGCGAAATTCACTTCCTAACACATGAGCACGCCCGTGCTCAGGTGCGGTGCGCCTTTACTCGGGTAAGCATGACCGTGCTCGAGGGGAGGACCCCCATGTAGGAAATCGTGGAAAAGTGACGTTGTTTAGCGCGCTTGTGCTCAAATCAGTACATCGATCCTTGCTCTTCACAAGGAGCATGACCGTGCTGGATAGGAGCATGCCCGTGTTCGACGAAAGTAACATCAAAACGCAAGGGTTTTAGAGGGGAGCGAGTGTAACTCTTATTTATACCATCTTATAACACGTTAGTGCAGCTAGAAACCCTCTTTACACCTTAAAACACTCTATTGCTTGCCTTTGAGGATTGAAGAGCTTGGAGAAGGTGGTTTTTTTAGAAGAAGGAGCCTAAAGAAGGAAGAAAGAGGGAGATTCTTGAGAAGCTTCTTGGCGCGTTCGTGACAAACGCTTGAAGCTTCTTGGAGGTCTTCAAGAGGTGAGTAGAAATACTCTTTCTCACCATTTCCATGTTGCAATTTGTCTTGGGGTTTGGGATATGATTTCAAAATATGGTTTTCTTGAAAACGTTATCTTGTGTTTGGTCAAATCCTAATTTCCAAATTTGGGGTTCTTCTTATAATGTTCATACCTTCAATTATATGATTAATCTTGCGTTTGATGACATGATATACATGCATATTTGGTATGTGTCGATGATATATGTTATCTTGGCATGGTTGAATCATTGCTTTACATGATGACTATTGCGTGCTTCAATATCGCTTATGATAGGTATCGAAAGTAACATCGCCATTGAATTGGAATGTTGAAAATACGAAATACCGTCATGATCAAAAGCAACATCGTCACACGTTAGGATGTTGAAATTAGTAATACCACCTGTGTATAATGGTTGATATCGAAAATGAGTAATGTCAAGAAAGAGAAGGTGACATCGAGATACCTTCATGAGTAAGGTAGGCAATGAGACGTCATTGTTATGTGAAGTTTGGTAGTCATATGACACTTGTGATTTTTGGGAATTAATTGATATATGAGATTTGACATATTTGATTTATGAGTGTTGATGGTGATTGTTTATTGGTAATATTAATTTATATTATTATTTATTATTTTGAAAATAATTGGTACCATGGACAGTTTTTCCGGTTATCGCATCGGCTAAGAACAATGTTTTTATGAAAACCTTTTATAATTGTATTTCTGTTCACTGGGATTTTATATCGCATTAATAGTATTGTTTTCAGAGTCTGAGGACGATCCTGTTGAGCAGTCAGACGTTTGAAGACTATTTATTTAGTTTTAGAGCTTGGTTAGTATTATATGACATATGTCAAGAGGACCTTTATTATTATTTAGTTTTTTTCCTTATGCGAGATATAATAGACGCTCAATTTTGAAGCTTTTGAACTCATTATGTTATTTTGGTTTTGGAATGATGAAAATTATTATTTTAGACTATTATTAAGATAAGTATTTATTTCAGTATTTATATAAGAAATTTTTATTTACCTCATTTTATTTAAATATTTATTTTAGGTTATTAATATAACAAAGGCCGTTATCATAAAGTAGTCACAAAATACCTGGCCGATAAGACTAATTTTTCATCCCTCTTCACCTTTTTTTATACATGATCAGCGCATTCACATCCACATATTTTTGTTTTTATTGTTTTTTTGTCCTTTTTATTTTTATTATTAATTATTAATTATATATTGTTTTATTATTTTTACTAAATGTTTTTAAGTACTTAAAAAATATTAAATATTTTTTGAGTTTCTAATATAATATATATTTTATTTTTATCTAATTTTCTTTTTCATTTTTTCTATCAAATATCTTAAGACCACTTACTAGAAAATGGTTTTATGTGCCAATAAAGTTTATAAAAATAAGCAATTCTTCTTATTACAAGGTTTCGAGTCTTAGGACAAATACTAACTTAGACTTCAAAAAAAATAAGGTCGATTGAGTGAGTCGGTTATTATTAATATATCAATTTTCTTATATTGAAAATCAAGTGAAATAACCTTCACTAAAACAAACAAATTAAACTAAAATGATCATATAATCAATTTGATTTAGTTTTGTCTAATCAATTTTTGCTAATTTTTTTATAAAAAACCAAATTCAATTTTTTTTTTCATAATCTAATTAAATATTAAATTAACCTAAAAATTCATATAAAAATATCATTAAATAGTTATAAGCAAAAAATTTATATAAATTTTTGATATAAACAAAAAAATAAATAAAAACATCAATAAGTATATAGATAATAAATATAAATAATTATTTAATTTGATTTGATTTGATTCAATTTTAAAAATGAGGTTACTGTGACATCGTTGACATTACTTGTTAATTTCTATAATAAAAGTTTAAATAATTATTAATTATTAATATTAAACAAATATTTAATTAACTATCAAATATTTGTGTTAAATATAAGTAAAAAATCAATAAAAAAATTGTTTTTTATTATTAACTTATTTTTTGATCAATTTTTTATTATTAACTTATGAAATAACTACACATACACTCCATGGCATTTGTGAACACATGTGAAGATATCTTTTAAATAAAAATATATGTGATGTCATTATATATATTTTATTTTTTCTTTACATTATATTAATGGATATATTTTGTTTGTTTGTATAATTATTAAAAGGGAAAGGAAGATATAAATCCTAACTTTAGTCCTTTTGCAAGTCAGCATTACAAATTTTAAAATCTGCTAAATTTTTTTGTAACTTTTAATTAATATTCTAATACATACTTTTATTTAATTAGAACTTATTAATTTATTAACAATAATACTGCATACATATTTTATTTTTATATTATTTATTACTTAATCTATCTAATTTTATTTTATGTAATCTTTTTAACTAAAAATTATTTAAAATTTATTTATTTATTTTGTAAGCAATAATTTAATTTAAATTAGATTTAATAAATAATTTTTATAAGAATCTAAAATAAATGTTAATATAAATGAAATTTTGTTATTAAATATTATTAATAGTGAAATAATTAATTATAATTTTAAAAATTATAAAACTTTAAATAATTAGAAGTAATTATAAAAGTTAAAATTTATGGTGGTGATTTAAAAAAGTCTTAAAATTTAAAGGCTGTTGTGAACACCCAATTTTGTCCTGACCTTGTGTCTATTTTATTAAAAATAAAAAATTTAACAAAATCTAAAATGAGAGAAAATAAAAAAAAATATATAAAATGAGAAAAAATCAAAAAATATTTCTTTTGAAGACTATCTTCTTGATCCTTTTCTTTTTAGCCATTTCATTTTTAGAAGCCCATGTTTTTGACCCATGGTCTGGTTGAATAGAGGTTGGGTTGCTTCGATATTTTGGGTTCGCCTCTCTTGTATCTTTTCTTTCTTTCTGTTGTTTTCTTTTACTTTACTACTTTTTTCCATTAGACAACATCAATCATGATCAATGGTACACTGATGATTTGCTCCCCACTTTAGACACCAGCTGCTGCAAACATTGTCTTTAGCAAAATAATTTTTGGCATCATTGTATGATCATTTTGCCTATAAATACTAAGAATCTCAGAAAGGGCAGAGGAAGTTCTGGATCTAGGCATAAGAGCATCTCCAATGGGGGTGTCATACAAGGTTCCTTAAGCTAAGGATCCGTTCCTTAACATTTTACCCCCATTGAAGCATATCTACATGGCACCTCAAATTCCTTAAAATTAAGGAACGTTCCTTATCTAAGGAACCATTCTATACACATAAAAAATGAATATCAAAACCGACCAACTCATCCAAAAGAAGAGGGAAAGAAAACTGATTCAACATCATCTCAGAACACAGTAATACAACATAATAACATTATAAAAAAATTCAATTCCAAAAGACAGCAGAAGGAGATCCAAAAATGGTGATTCAGAACACACCAACAATAGCAAAAAAAAAAAAAAAGCACCAACAGATCCAAAAATGGAGAAGGGCCAAATAGAAGATCCAAAACTCGCCAGACACCAGCTTCGGCTTACGGCCGCTAGCAACGCAACCTCCGTTCATGCAATGCCGGAAGCATCGCGGCCTCCGTTCGCAGGATGGAGTGATTTCTGAGGGAGAGTTAAAAAGATCGAGGGATTTCTGAGGGAGATGAAGCGATTTCTGAGGGAAATCGAGGGAGACGAAGCGATTTCTGAGGGAGATCGAGGGAGAAGATGCGATCTCTGACGGAGATCGAGGGAGATGAAGCGATCTCTGAGGGGGGTTGAGGGAGATCGAAGGAGACTGAGGTGAAGCAGAGAGCCTGTAACGCCCTTCGTTACATTAGTAACCCAAATTAATAATTTAAATAAAATCAGGAATATAAAATTTTTCTTAAATAAACACTGAATAAATACTTAATATAATATTAGTTCAAAATAATTGTTTACATTAATTCAAAAACCGAATAACATAATCAGTTTCAAAACTTCAAAACAGGACGTCTGCAACATCTCGCATAAGAAAATAACTAAAAGATAATAAAGGTCTTCCTGACATATGCCATACAATACTAACCAAGCTCTAAAACTAAAGAGATAGTCTTCAAAACGTCTGGCTGCTCAACAGGGACATTCTCAGGCTCTGAAAACAATACTACGAATGAGATATAAAATCCCAGTGAACAGAAATACAGTTTAAAGGGTTTTCACAAAAGCATTATTCTAAGTCGGTGCTGTAACCGGAAAAACTGTCCATGGTACCCGTTATTTTCAAAATAATTAAATAAATATTATATACTCAAATAATGACCATAAACATTCAGCTGCACATCATAAACAAATACATCATAACTTAATATACATATCAAATATTCTCAACATCATCATAAATCAAATATGACAATATCTCATATATCAAATAATCTCAAATATCCTCATACGTCATATGACTTTCAAACTGCATATAACAATGGCGTCCCATTGCCTACCTTACTCATGAAGGTATTTCGATGTCACCTTCTCTTCAGTGACATTATTCATTTCGATACCAACCGTTTTACACTGGTGGTATTACTCATTTCGACATCCCAACGTGTGGCGATGTTACTTTCGATACCCCATCATGACGGTATTTCATATTTCGATACCCCAAATCATTGACAGTGTTACTTTCGATACCCCTATCATAGGCGGTATTGCAGCAAACAACATTCAACATATTAACAGTTATTGAATCGTGCCAATATAACAAATATCATCAAATAGTGCATATATAGCATGTCAATTCAACCAAATCACGTATGTATCATATGTATCATAGCACCAATCTCAATAATAAACATTTAATTGACAGAAGAAATACTGTAGAAGTAAAATCCCCAAATTTGTAAAATCAGGATTTGATCAAACCAGGATTATTTTCCAAAAAACGTATTTTGAAAGCATAACCCAAACTCCAAGACAATTTGCACCATGGAAAGGGTGAAAAAGAGTATTTCTACTCACCTCTTGAAGACCTCCGAGAATCTCCAAGCATACCCTTGGTGAATCCTAGATGTCGCCTTCCTCAATCTTCAATCTCCTTCTCCTTCTCCTTCTCCTTCTTCTTCATCTTCTTCTTCTTCCTCTTGTTGTTGTTGTTATTGTTCTCCTTCCAAACTCATTGCTTGTTGCAACCCCATCTCCCAAGCATGAAGATGCTCCACAGCCGTTACTAAGGTGTTTTAGGGTACAAAAAGGGTTCCTAACCGCACTAGGGTGTTATAAGAAGGTATATATATAGTGTTGCACTGGTTCCTAATTTTGAAACCTATTTTTAACTCATCCTGTCATAGAGACTGATTTTTTTTAATTAAGTTATAGATAGAGTCTAGATGGAGTTCATCATTGAATAAGTTTTAGATAGAGTGTAGTTAGAGTTTGTTATTGAACAAGTTTTAGATAGAGTCTAGATATAGTTTTGTTATTGTTGCAGATTTTAATTATCTTTTATCCTTTCTAATTAATTCAAGGGCCCAAAACATGCCGTCTAAGCCTCCCAAAAATTATCTAATTTCTCTAACGTTATTATCTCCAATTATTTTATTTTTTGGATGTTACAGAGCCAGGGAGAAAGAGATTGAGGGAGATCGAGGGGGTTGAGGGTGAAGCAGAGAGCCAGGGAAAAAGAGATTGAGGGGGATCAAGCCAGGGAAAGTCTTTGGAGAAAGGGAGAAATGGAGTGATACGGTGGAAGCTTCTAGGTTTGTGGGAAACAAATTTTTTTTAATGAATAGAGAATGAGAAATGGTGCAACAGATGTAGATGTTGAGACAACCCCTTCCTTGGAGGTACCATTGGTAACCCCACTTATAATTATTAGCGTTACAGCGTAATATAGCGGTATAAATATGCGGAAATATTAAAACATACAAACATACTAATACCATAATAAAAGTATACATACATAATAGTACTGGCTCCATTAGTAGGGCCTACAACAACTGATACCAAATAAACAAACTTCAAAGTAAGCAGTAAATAAAACTGAAAGCATAGTAGCGAAAATAAAAATACAGACGACTCAGTCTCCCGTACTGGCCATAACAACTACAATTACCAACCCCCGACGTCTAAGGTCCTCCAGCACCGGGATCCAGGGCTCTCCCACCAGCATCTGGTTCCACGGGTATACCATCAATCTCCTCTGGCAAATCTTCAACGGGATCTTCCCGTACAGTCGAGAGTAAAGAGAATATGACATAGAAAATACAGGAGATAAGAAACAGTAATATGTCATAAATGGAAAAACAGCGATATAAATAATCTATATGGATATCAACACACTGAATCACAACAGTGACAACCAAACAACTTCCGGATAATTTTTTCCCTTAACTACTGTCCCTCACACTCATGCAACTAACGAATATATGGACGCGATCACGACGCGACATCCCTAACGGATCAAGGTGTCCCAATCATCACTATGCCACCCCCCATAAGGTAAGGTTCGGTCTAAAGCCCGCAGGCTCAACTCGTCTCATGGGTACGACATATTCCCCCGCCCACAGGCCAGGTCGGAATATTCGCTCGTCAACAACGCAACTTACCGTAACGACATGTTCCCCCGCCCGCAGGCTAGGTCGGAGCATTCGTCCGTCCGTTAACAACTCAACTTTCGATAACGATATATCCCCCGCCCGCAGGCTAGGTCGAGATATTCGCCCGTCCATCTACAATTCGACTAATGGGTACGACCACCTCCCCGCAGGTAAGATCGGAATCGCCCCTACGCTAAACTAATCGGTATGACCATCTCCCCGCAGGTAAGATTGAAATCGCCCGTATGCCAACACAGTGATGAATAACAACTATGCAACATGAATCTCACTGACTCATCTCAAGATCAACACTTAGTGCCTCAACCACGACTTATATACAACCACGACCAACTTTCATCCGGCTTAACCGGGTATCAACTCACATCATAACATCAACAGATTAATTGTATCTCTAGGTTGAGCACTACGACATATATATATATATATATATAACCTCGACTTTCTCACCACACATTCATCACCCGATTTATCAGAAATCACGACCTAGTTCTACTCAGACATCAGCAGTCACAACAGACATCAACAACAGCCAGAATATAAATTCAACAGTAAAATCAACTTACAAATAAATAACATTTAATCAATTATAGCATATAATAGACATCATATACATATCACATATAATATATCAAATATCCAATCACAGCACAGACAACCTCAATATGCATTAAAATCAACCTAACGGTCAAACGACCTCTAGTAGGGTTTGGGTCGCCATACGCATATCAATATATATTATTTAAAACTTGCTTCCCCGACGATATTGTGGTTCTTTCCCCCACCTTAGAAAAGTTCCCGTGAGATTCCGAATGCGGCTTTACAACAGTCAATCGAGTGCGCAATCGAACGTTCGAGTCCTGTCAGGTTCTATACAGTAAAACACAACCAGAAATTAAAACAGTTATATCAAAAACTACCTAATCTTTAAGATTAGCTACTGTCCCTATTTAATTAATTAGGCTAGGGATGCTTAAAAATTCCCAACTCTTGGATCAATGATCCTTGGGTATCCCCAAACATAATCAATAAAGGCTTTTACTCAAAAAAATAAAGATTTCTCCTATTGCATTACCCCTAGGGTTCGGCCCTATTGAATGAAAAATATGAAAAATATATAGAGAGATTTCTTGGCTCTAGTATCTTGGATCATGCAATTATGTCATGAACCTAGGCCATAGAAATTGGTTTGGTATCAAAATGATTTTTCTACAATTTTCTAGAAATTTTTGAAGTTTAGATCTAGAAATTGAAACTCATGAAAATCAATGGAGAAAAATAAAGATTGAGAGCTCAAAGATGAAATCTATACCTCCTAGGTGATAGAGGAGGATGAGAGGAGCAACTTCGCTTCACAAATTGGGTTGAAAAACCTTGTGGAAGTTGAGTGAAAATGGAGATGAAAGTTGAAGGAAAATGGAAGAAAAGGAAAATGGAGGAGAAAAGAGAAAGGAAGAAGAAGAAGAAAGTGAGGTGGGAGAGAGAGACCGGCGAGTGAAATGGGTGGAGGAGAGAGAGAGAGAGTGAAGATATAGTGTATTTATTTAGTTAATTCACGGCATAAAAAAAATAGGTAAAAGGTAATAAAAGGTAATTAGTAAAAACTAACCAAGGACAATTTGATCAATTCACGTCCCGACATTTTGAAAAATCCTCATGACACTAGTAGGAGTCCCCAAATAATTTATCATAGCCCTGGTATGAAAATTATTGGCTCAAGGTTCTCGAAAAATCCTAAGATAGCTCGAATCGTTTTCCCGATCGATTTTCAGCCCGAATATAAAATATTATTTATATTTTTGGACGTCAGGACACAGTTTAACAAAAACGTAGAGGATTGAATTCTAAGACTAATGGTTCTGACCGTTAGTCAAAATGCGGTCTTGATAGTAGAAAAACACTATCATTTGAAAAAACACAGATCAGCCTTCATTTGAGTTTTCGTCCCAAAACTTAATCATAGCCTCCTACGATGGGGTAGAGCGTGACTATGGTCTCGGAATATTTTATTTAATTTTCTAGACCCTCTAATAAAATACAATAACTTAAATATTGATTTATTAAAATGATAAGAAAATCGGGGTGTTACAGATGTGTGTGAGAGAAATTATTACCGTTTGAGAGAAATTTTTATTACCGTTGGAGCGATGCAACGGATATAATATTGAACTCACTATAAATAATGCTCCAATTCACACCATTTTGTACACAATTTCTCAATTCACAATTCTATTTTTTCCCCTATCAAGCCACAATCTTATTTATTTTCTACCAAATAAATCCCAGTAACTATAATATGAAATCCTACATAAATTTTTTGCAAAACCATCCACCCCCCTACTGGTGACAATTCTCAAAATTCTCAGTATTTTATGTATCTATCACCACCAACTATCGCTCTATGTGTTATACGCCTCCAGTCGGGTTCGTATTTGAGGCTCAAGTGCCACAATTCTCCACTCAAGTCGGTCTAGAAAATATTACGCTCGATGAAGTAGGGGTGCATCGTACGCTAAAAAAACTCGTGTCAAGTTCTCAGTGGAAGAGGATACGCTTCTTATTCAATCATGGCTCAACATTTCAAAGGATGCTATTGTGGGAGTCGACCAAAAAGCTGATGGTTTTTGGTTAAGAATCAGAGACAATTATAACACCTATCGCGGGAAGTTTCCAGAGAGGGAAGCAGCTCAACTAAAATCAAAATGGCATCGGTTGAATGGTGTGGTTCAAAAGTTTGTCGGCTGTTACAAGCAAGCTGTTAATCAAAAGAAAAGCGGGAGCTCAAAGAAGGATGTCATGGCCGACGCATATACGATTTTTTCTCAAGATGAAGGTGAAAATTTCAAATTTGAGCATGCATGGAGGTTGTTGAGAGATGAACCAAAATGGAAGGGAGAATCAATGGAAAACTCTTCAAAAAGAACAAAAGTTTCTACTTCAAGTACATAATCATCGTCTTCAGCACCAGATACACCAATCTATTGTTCGGACTATGACCCAGCATCACCAATGGCTCGCCCAATGGGACAAAAAGCAGCAAAAGGAAGAGCAAAGGAAAAGCATGTGGAACGTCCTTGGACACTATTGATTTGACTGGCATGGAAAATGCTGTGAATGAAAAAAACGTTATCCTGGCAAAAATAGCCGAGGCAAAGGTGGCAGAGTGCAAGGCAAAGGAAGCGGAGAGTATACCGAAGTTATATGAAATCCTCATGAAGGACACATCTGAGATGGATGAGAGTCAACGTCGAGATCATGAGATGTGTTGCAATGTTATTAGGCACAAATTACGACTTATGTAGGTCAATGTTGTGATTTTATTATAATTATTTATTTATAATGTACTAGTTAGGATTTATGTAGCTCCATATTGTAATTTTATTAAAATTAATCGTTTAAGTAGCCATTTATGAGAGTCAACTAACCGTTATGAAACTAGCCGTTAGAAAACTAGCCTATATATATATATATATATATATATATATATATATATCTCATTTATGCAATCTATCCTCATTCTCTCATATACTCATATCATCCATATAATGATTGTGTTGATCCTGCTATGCGTGAAAAGCAGAGTTCTGTAACATCAAACTCTTTTCCATTTTCAATTTCTGTTACACGAGTAAGATTATGTTAGAAAAATTTCTTTTCAATTTTCAATTTCTGTTACATGAGTATGATAGTAATTGAGGAATGTATCTTACTATCATACTCATGTAACAGAAATTGAAAATTGAAAAGAAATTGTTGTAACATAATCTTACTCGTGTAACAGAAATTGAAAATTGAAAAGAGTTTGATGTTACAGAACTCTGCTTTTCACGCATAGTAGGATCAACACAATCAAAGCATCGCATCTTTTTTTCCTATCTTTCAACAACTTTTCTTCATCATCAATTATTCTGAGTCTCTTCAAACCTTGCTCTCATCCTATCAAAGAAGGCGGGACCCAGAACATTCATTTGTTGAAGTTCTGTAGTATGATGCTGCTCAAAAATCAAGATATTGCGCCTTATTATGTGAGATGTTTCTAGTTCTTCAGCATTGCTCTAAGATTGAACTCCATCCTAAAAGTAATGTACAATTAATATTGTACAAAATGAATGTTAATTAAACTCATTTTAGTGATGCTAATCAATTAAGATTGAATGTTAATTAAATTTTACAGAATATATACAGAATCAATTGAGTAGCATCATGATGAGAAAAATTGGATGTACAGAATGAATGTACATATATAGTAGAGTAGCATTAACCTCGTTTTAGTGATACTCATCAATTAAAACTGAATGTACAGAATGTTTTAGTGATGCTAATCAATTAAAACTAAATTTATAGAATTAATTAAAATTTATAGAATATTGTAATTGAATGTAAAGGCTGAATGCTAATTAATTAAAATTTACAGATTATATAGAATCAATTGAGTAGCAACATCCTGAGGAAAAATTGAATGTACAAATATAGTAGAGTAGCATTAACCTCATTTTAGAGTGTACATAATGAATGTTGTAGAAATTGATAAGAGGTGAAGATTTACCTGCTTCTTATGAGATGAAAAACGAGAATCAACAAGAACTCTTGCTGATACAATGAACTATCGAATTGAGAAAACAGAGAAAGTAGAGAGAGAGAGAGAGAGAGGAGATGAGTGAAAGACGTTTTGGTTGAAATAATCAACAAACTCATTTCAATTATATTAGAAGTATTTATACATCTAAGGAATTGTAACCGCCATCTAACTAACCTAGCAGGGTCAAGCATGCGGGTAATTGACTAAACTGACCCACTTTTAAAAACTATTTATCAATATAACCTTGTTTTAAAACTATTTACCAAGCTAACCCACTTTTTGCCAACCTGGTATTTTTTATTATTTTTTTCCGATACCAAAGACGCTACTTTGACTAGCATTTTTGGAAAACGCTACTATCAGTAGCATTTTTATCAGATTGTACCAAGTGGCAAAATCTGATTCGCTGTAAAAAAATTTAAAAATTTTACGTTTAGGCCGACACTAGAGGTGTCATCCGTCTGATGTCTATCAAACGGGTGAAGAAATGTTCACCCGTATGAAATATTTCTTCACCCGTATGAAGCTGAAGATCTTAATCAGATCAGACGGGTATCAGACAGGTGAAGAAATGTTCACCCGTCTAACACATTTCTTCACCCGTCTGAAGCTGAAGATCTTCACCCTCAGACGGGCGAAGAAATGTATCAGACGGGTGAACATTTCTTCACCCGTCTGATAGTCATCAGACAGTTGAATCACCCGTCTGGTCTGATAGTCATCAGACGGGTGTGATTCACCCGTCTGACAATCAATCACCCGTTTGATAGTCGTCAGATGGGTGAAGATCTTCACCCTCTGACGGGTGAAGAAATGTATCAGACGGGTGAACATTTCTTCACCCGTCTGATGTCAGAGGGTGACACGTCTAGCGTCGGCCAATGCTAAACGTAAAATTTTTAAATTTTCTTACAGCGAGTCACGTGGCACAATCTGGTAAAAACGCTACTGACAGTAGCGTTTTCAAAAAATGCTAGTCAAAGTAGCGTCTTTGGTGTCAAAAAAATAATAAAAAATGCCAGGTTGGCAAAAAATGGGTTAGTTTGGTAAATAGTTTCAAAACAAGGTTATATGGATAAATAGTTTCTAAAAGTGAGTCAGTTTGGTCAATTATCCAAAACATGCTAGTTTAG
This sequence comes from Ammopiptanthus mongolicus, assembly GCA_039655645.1. Classification (NCBI taxonomy): domain Eukaryota; kingdom Viridiplantae; phylum Streptophyta; class Magnoliopsida; order Fabales; family Fabaceae; genus Ammopiptanthus; species Ammopiptanthus mongolicus. The sequence goes on from CM077345.1 coordinate 78,170,344, forward strand.
GGTAAGAAATGTTTCTAGGTACGTACGTGACTGAGTGCGTCACATTTTAGCAGTTGTTGACCATCTCTAGGGATGACAATTTAGACCCTCTCCGTTGGGTACTCGCAAAAAATATCTACGATGTATAGGGTAAATACCCGCTTTATGGATATGGATTCGAGTATGGATAATTATCCGCAAATTTGAACGGGTATGGGTGCGGGTACGGGTACTCTAGTACCCATCCCGCCCCCCACTTGCATATATATATATATATATATATATATATTAATTTATTTATTTATATTATTACATATAATTATAATTATGATTATATATAAATTTTAAGAATATAATTAATCTAAAAATACTAAACCTAGATAGTTCATTAGTGTTTTTTCCTTGTTGGTTGACCTTTTCAGTTGTTCTTCCTCGAGCCAATGTCAGCGCTATTCATCCTCGAGCCAACGTCGTTTTGGATATTTATTGTGATATTTACTCGTTTTGGATGTTTTTATTTAGTTAAATAATGTGGTTTGTAACATTTTATGAGTAGATTTGAAAGATCTTTGGATGTTTTTTAATTGAGTTATAATGATCTTTTTGTTATTTATTATTTTTTTTTTTTGTTAAAATACGGGTAACTGATGCAGGTATGTGTACTTAGGTATCTAGAGGATATGAGTATGGACACTAAAGTTGCTATCCACATAGATACGAATATGGATACGAGTATTTTTTTCAAGCGCGGATATGAAAACGGATATTATAATACTCTATCCGCATCCTACCCATTACCACCCCTAACCATAGCGGACCAGCTTGGTGAAGAAGAAGGAAACTGTAAGAAGGCTTCGATTCACTATGGATGTTGCCATCATGTACCTTTTATTCAGCATTTCAGCTTCAGCAGATTGCAGAGTTATTTTGTTCGCAGATGCCACTATCTGTAGCTGTCATTCACCTTCCGCTTGCAAGGAAGAGGGCACACCACAAATATTAAAGTTTTTAATATGGACCAAGCCATCTTTTTATTTTATTGGATCTTTTTATATATAAAAGTAAGGTTCGTTAGGGAATTCAGGAGCATTTTTTCCCACCGAAACGGAAGGTAATTCTGTCAAAATATGGGGTATTATGTTTTAACTCAACCATTATTGTTCATAATTAATGCTTCATCAGTTTTTAAGTTAACTTTTCTTTTAATCGTCAGAAGCTGCATCCTCTTTTGGGATGTCTCGGCTCCTCCCTGTTTGCATACCTCTTCCATTTTTCCTTCATTTTTTTTCCCTTTGGTTTTCTCCTTCATTATTGACTGAAACTTCGTTATGGTTGCAGGACAAAAACGCATGAACTTGACGGCGCTCGGAAGGTTTCAAGTTCAAGGTGATTTTCTGTAATTTGTTAGTGTTAATCCATTATGAATCAGGGGTTATGCGTTTCGTTGTATCAATTTCTTCTCTTCAATTTTGGTTTCCATTCTGTTTTAGTTTTATTATGTTTCTACCAATTTCTTCTCTTCTATTTGGGATTAGTTTGCTCTTAAACTTCGATTTATGAATAGATTATCTTGCTTTTTCGTTTTACCAACTTCTTCACTTCTTTTTTGGATTCGCTTTTCTGATTCGCGGCAGAAGGTGAGAAACAACTCTGCTTCACGGTGGGATTCGCTGGCTCGCGTGATGCAGCTTGGCTGGTATGGTAGTCTGAGGCTCGGTTTGGTGCGTTCGTGGCTGGACCTGTGACGGAACTCGCGAAGGGTGGTGGTCGGTGTTGGAGGAAGAGGATGAATTGGTGTTTGGGCTCAAAAAAATGTAGATATATAAAAGCGGGAGAAGCGTAAAGAATGGAGAGAGAAGAAGATGATTGTAGGAGGTGTTTCAAAACTTCGTGAAGAACGCAATTATCTGAGGTATAAGGAACCAGATTTTTTGTGTCGTAGGACACTAAATAGATATGATTGGAGATTTGGTTTGATCAGAATAGGAAGCAATGCAATTATTCATTTTGGAATTTATCTATCCTTTTCTCTTGCAGCATATATTGGATGGATGGAACTGGAGAAATGAGTATACCAAATCTGCACCCCATTTCACTGAATATATGTCATCCAACATTGAAACTAGAAAAATGAATTGTTTTTTTTGTGTGGAATTTTTGGAATTAAAGCTTTAGGTGGAAGCAACTTTATCATCTTATATTTAAGGGGAAGGTCAGAGAAATTCAGGATTTTATTCAGTGTGGGTATTTTCACTATTTTCCCATTTTAATGTTTCTCTGTTATGTTTGTTGAGAAATGACATTGATTGCATCATTGTGGTATGCATTGCTTTGCAGTGCCTCCGACATTTAGGAATGATCTCGAGAAATCTGGATAGAAGGTGGGGTGATCTCCTTTTTGCTCACTATTATTGCAGCTGATGGCATTGTTAAGGTGAGGAATCTAATAACAAAATCAAAAGCCCCAATGTTGTTGTCTTTAATTTGTTGCTATACAAGCCAGCTTTTAGGTGGTGTTTGTTTTATCTTCTGTTTTCATTTTCTGTTGATATGTCTTCACTTATAATTAACAAAATGCCACTTATTTTCATCATGTTCCATTTTAGAGGTTACTTGATTATTCATTTCCCTTAAAAAAAAAAATATACTTCCTTGATTTATTTGATGTATAACTTTTTGAGTTTGTCTATGACTTATGGAAACCAGGTTCTTATTGGATATTATAGCTTTTAATAAGTTTTTTTGGTTAATATGTTGTTAATTTATCTCAAATTGTGAATGACTTATTCTTTGCAATCATCTTTTTTTAAATGTCTTGCAGGAGGCTTGGTTTAGAGAGCTTCTAAGTTGTATGGTTCTAATAAATACGTATCATTATCGTTATTGCTTTTTTTTTTCTTTCTATAAATATTGTTATTTCTAAATACATAAACTAATTTTTCTCTCTTTGTTTTTTATTTCCATATATATAAATGGTTTTGGGGATGCCCCAACTGCAAATTCTACGAGGAACAGCTTCTTACAGAAACTCATTGGATATTATAACTTTTAATAAGTTATTTTGGTTAATATGTTGATAGTTTATCTCAAATTGTGAATGACTTATTCTTTGCAATCATGTGCTGGTAGAATGTGCGGGTCTTCAGTGGTTTGGGAGTTGGGTGTAACATCACTCTTACTCGGATGTCACTTTCGTAATCCCAAACACATAACGTATAAAAATAAAAATTTGTTGGTTCACTTTTGAAAAACAGTTTATTTAATTAGGTCTTACTTACTATACAAATGTGATGAAATTTTTCCTCTTACAATAGTAATGAACAAATACTCAAGAGAATACCAATATAATTCGTTTCCATACATATATCTGCATCATTAGCCAGTAAGCTACCTACTTAAAGGGACATTGGACAACTCGTCCCTTTCCAAAATACATTAACAGGATCAGAACGTTATAAATTCAGATACTAGGTAGTGATGGGTCTGAGAATCACATCTTCAAAAACCCTAGCCATCAGTAGCTCCTCACAAACTAGCCAAAAACACTACCTCAAAGGAAAACTCTAAGTTGGTCTAATACTAATAACGGACGCACTACCTAACATACGTCGTATTCTTGAGACTGAGTCTCGTCTCCAACTATCCACACCTCTTCATCGTTAGCATCGAGCAGATCAAGCTATGGAGTCCCTAAATGATCCAGAGGGCTATTGACAAACATCTGTACATATATCCAAAAACACAACAGGGTGTCCAACATGTACAGACAAGGGTGAGAAACCAATATATGAATCCAACAAGACAACTATATACCCAAGCACAAACAGAAGATTCATATGTGCATATCTCACAAAATATAATCATGCATAATATAGTAAAATATATACTTCAATGTACTAACAGTATAACCACAAGGGTTTCGTATCCCACAATCAACGTTATTTTCTAAACGTATGCATGAACACTTCCATGTACCTCAACTAATATTCAATTCTAGATTTTCAGAAATCTTGTCACCATAAAACAACGAGTTGATCAGACTCAACATCATTGCCCCGCAGGCAATAATGGCAAACGTCAGAATTAAAATTTGGCAAAACGTGAGCACATAACCTCCCAAGAAATAATAAATGGGCGCGCATATCAGTGGTACTCACGATGTATAAGTCATACTATATTGTCCTCTCACTGGGCCCAATACTCTCACATGGCATGTATGACATCATTATCCATCAAGACATAATGTTACATGATGACAAAGTCATCCCTCAGGTTTCCTTTACCATAAAAGGTCCCCTCATTTCACGGCACGTCTGCCAAAAACATGAATGCATGAAGAAAACCAATTGTTTTCCATAATTTTATCTTTGTCGCATCAATATTTCCTCGTTGTAGCATCAACGCTAACAACCACCACAATATCTTAGACTTTTTAAGCCTTAACAACATTTTACTCAAAACAGGACATCCAGTCCAACGCAGCTCGAACCCAAACATCCCTAACCGATGCACCAGTTTAGAATTTTGGATTCTAGAGCATAAAAACATCCCCAAGCTTACAGGACCACAAAGATTGTCCCTAAGCCGACAGGACCAACACACGAGCACGGATCCTTGATTCACGTGTTTCTGTAGAACCCTAGAACGCTGACGTCTCGGTTTCTAGTTTCTAAGTCAAAAATCATTTTTTCTCGAAAACTCAATAACAAAAACCCAAATCTCTGACACTAACACAAAGTCTTCGGGATCGGTTTTCCATAAAACAAAACTTGGTTTAAAGACCATTTCTTTTCTTTTCGTCGTGTTTCGGTAACACAAAAACCTTAAAATACAGCTTGTAAAAACCCTTTTTCTTGGATAAAACCAAATAACTTGAAAATCATGTTTCTCAAAACGTTTTTGCTCAAACAATTAACGTTATTAATTTAAAAACTAATAAAGGTTTCTAAAACACTATTTATCTTAAAACATCGTTTTTCATTATTAAAAACACATTTTCACAACTTTGCACTTTTAAGTTAACTTTTTCTTAAAAGCAGCTATTCATTACTATTTTATTCCAAAAGAGATAATTAATTATTTCCTCTTAAATTAAATTGAGAAATAATAAAACATTATTATTTTCTCCATTCCACATCTCAAGCTTTTAAAGCTTTTATGTTACACGATGTCGGATCCTAATCGATATTAGGTGCTCTAATGCCTTAAATCCCATAGCAGGGCACGCGATACATTCATACATTTATTCAACAATTATACCATGTATCCACATACATCATCAGTTATATAATGCATAGGAAAATCAAAAGCAGTAAATAAAACACTCCACCAATAATCAGATACAAACATTTATTTACATTACAAACACACCAATGCAGCATATAGCTGTCGAAATTGGAATTCCTCAGGTTTATCCTCTTACCTCTTGGAGTTCCAAGGGTAAGCAATAAGCGCCTGATTGCTCTGAAACCTTGCTTGACTATCTGTCGATCACTACACACACAATCAATCAAGGTATTAATTCAAAAATACAAAAATTTCTCCTATTTCACTACCTCTAGGATTCGGCCCTTTGACCTTAAAAATAGCTAGGAAGCTACAAAAATTATCATCTCTTGGATACCTCCCTAACTAAGTGAGATAACCCTAGATACCAACTCAAAACATCAAAAACCAACCAAAAATCCTACCCTACACTTAAGGGGGTCTCGGCCTCTCATTGGTAAAATAGGCTAAAGAGATTTCTTGGCTCTAAGCTCTTGAATCATGCAAGTGTGTCATGAACCTAGGCCATAGAAATTGGTTTGGTATTAAAAGAATTTTTCTACAATTTTTCATGGATTTTTGAAGTTTTCGGGGCAAAACCCTAACCTCCATGAAATAGAAAAATTAGAGGAGAGAATGGAGAGATTGAGAGAGATAGAGAAGGTTAGCTACCTCCTAAGAGATTCTCCTTCAAAAACTAGTGAAGTTGCTTCACAAAATCTCAAGCTCCAAGTCTCCACCAATGGAGTTTTTGTGAAGAGAAAAAGAGAAAGAAGAGAAATGGGTGTGAGGAGAGGTTTTGGGGGGTCTTGGCCGAAGGTTGAGTGGGTGAGGATGAGTGTGAGAGACGGATATATTTCTTTAGTTTACTAAAGAATTAAGTAAGGTAAAATGGTAATTAGTAAAAAAAAAGACCAAGGGCAATTTGGTCATTTCACATCCCGATATTTTGAAAATCATCACGACACTGATATGAGTCCCTAGATGACTTAACACAGCTTTGACATGAAAATTATCGGCTCGTGGTTTTCGAAAAACCCTTATACGGTTCGAATCGTCTCCCAGATCGATTATCGGTCAGAATATAATATATTATTTTTATTTTTGGACGTTAGAACACATTTTAGGAAAAAGGTAAATAATTGAATTCTAAGACTAATGGTTCTGACCGTTAGTTAAAATGAGGTCTTGATAGTAAAAAAACACTACCATCTGTCAAACATAGATCGGGCTTCGTTTGAGTTTTCGGCCCAAAACTTAACCGTAGGCTCCTACGATTATATGAAGCATGAATATGATTTTAGTTTTCCCAAAATCATTTTTGAAAGCATAGATAAAAATATAAACTTATTAATTGAGTTTTTCGTTCTTAGAAAGCACGAAAAATTGGGGTGTTACCTTACTACCCCACTAAAAAAAAAATTTCGTCCTCGAAATTTCGCGACTCGAGACTAGACAGGATGTCTTAATCCTTACAAGAATGATATGGAAAGATTTCACAACTCAGAAACGGAATGCAGGAATATTCAGTATGTAAAAAGATTCTTCAGTAGGTTCGTGAGTGTAAAAATGCATAGCTAATACAGGTTTATAATCATGACTCTAATAAAGTTTCTCCTCTCATAAGAATTTCCCACCAGATTATGGAATCAAAAGATAACTAGTCTGGTCAAAATCAGACTGGATCACCTTTACTAAAAGTAAAAGTGATTAGATTAAGTTTCATCAAGAAACTTCCAATATCAAGAATTTCCCGGTGTTATGACTGAAGAAATAGTCATAACAAATCTTTCGATGAGATGAGATGAAAATGTCTAAGCCAGAGATTACTATTAATCCAATCCACTCAAATGTCTAATACATTGGAGATTATGTAGGAATACGAGTACCACTAACTAACCATGAGTCCTCATCAGGTCCCGTCCTGATTAGAACTCAAGAAGACGCACACCCTTGTGTGTCAACACACGTCTCGTTAAGAAAACAATTCCAACGAGATCTTACTCTCTTGGAGGCATAAAACTGGCTGTTGAAACTATCATCAGTCTTTTGCTCATCCTTCAACTATTGGGAAAAATCATTTCCTCTTCCACTGATTTGTTAATCCATCATTCTCTACTACCTATTCTTTACGAAAGACTTACTTCCATTCTTGCTCCTAATAATTACTTTAGTGATCAAACATTTAAGTTAAGTTCCATGGCCAATTCGAACACTCAACTAAATTCTTATCCCGCCACTACACGCCTCAATCTTAACAACAACTCTAACGCACTCTAAATCCCAATAAGCTCACTTAAGGGTTCCAATCTCTAAGTGAAAATCCAAACTTAGTCCAAGTCCTCGAATTTGAAAGTATCAAAACAAGGAGTCAATCATATCCTAAGATAGTGGTCGTTGCGACCGAGTCTAAACTCATCTGTCTTACTCATCTCCGTTGGGTATAGTCTTAAGTTCCATTATCAATACAGTACTTCCATTCATAAAGGATCCATTATAACTCTTTCCCTTACTGATACCAGTCCTAAGGACGCTCGTTCTATCGTCAAAGTTCACATTCAAATTTTGGTCCACTCGGTCTCAGATCATCCGTAACTCCGCAAAGTTATACTTAGGTATTATACTAACTCTTCACCATCATCTACATGGATTATAGTATACCCATAAGGTGTATTCTTTCATCTATCCTCATGGAGAAAACGTCCTATTCATCCAACCCACAAAACCGTGGAGGCTCCATACATTTCTGAAGGTACTATCCCAAGAAACTCCACGCAGTACCACACTTTGATTATTTTTCCGAAATTCCGTGCCAGTCTCTCAACTCTTCTAGAGCACATATCGTTATCTTGCCATTTCTTTGGTCGCTCACTAGCTACCCACACATTTACTCCGAAAATCCTTTGATATCCTTCTACTTGCCTAAGGTACACCTATTCCTTCGGCAAACTTGTCTAACATTAAAACTTTCTTCACATACCAAGGAGTCTTAACTCGCTTGATAACTAAGAGTCTAATATTCTTGACTCATAAAGTAAGGTCATATTCAAGCTTATTTGCTAGAACTGACTAAGGATTTGCCTTAAAGCTTACCTTAGAGGTTACCTCTTAATACTCCTGGTAACTTTCTCTTAAGAATCCTAACATATCTCAAACATCGGATCCAACCAATCCGATTGGTTGTGTTCCAAAAGAAGCAAGTCATCACAACCCCTCTAATGAAACATTAGAAAGATATCCAGACCAATGGATATTATTAAACCAATCCCCCAGATGTCTAATATGCTAGGGATCATATAGGAACATGAGTACAACAGTTCACACGACAAAGGAGGAACTGATAATTATAAACCTTGCACACAATACATCGAAATAAAAGGATAAATTGTACTCGAAACAAAAGGTATGGTTGAGAGGTTACCGTCTATGCCGTAACTACCTTGCACGAGAGTATCAAAACTTGGAACCTCAGCACCACTCATGGTGTAACCTCTTCCTTGGGTCGTCGGCCTCTCAGTCCCGATATCGTTATCAGCAGCGGGGACAGATCTTTGTGCCCTGCAGTATCTTGCTATGTGTCCCCTCTGTTTGCAAGTAAAACATCTAGGACTCCATACAGAGCAGTTGTTGGCCAGGTGTGATGGATCTCCACACTTGAAACATCTTCTATCTTGGCTTTTGTTCTGCTTCCTCTGACCTCTACTTCCTGATGGATAAGTAACAGGACGATACCGCTGTTGGTCCTGATTATTCCCTAAGGGTCTAGAATAAGGCTTTTCTTGACTTTGTCCTCCCCTCCGATTGTGATACTAGTCCTTGAAACGGGAAGGTCCTCCAACATTCCTTCTGTTGGCCCTTCCGTGCTCCTTCAGCTCCACTTGTCTGCTTCTTTCCGCTAATGCTTGGAAATTTCGAATTTCCTGTGGCGACACTATTTTCTAGATTTCATACTTCAAACCCCTCTCGAAACATTAATACTTCCAGCCATCATTAGGATTGTCATGGAAAAATCGAAAATCCTTGGCCAGCGATTCCACTTGGCCGCATACTCTCCAACAGACATCTCCTTCTGTTGCAACTGCAGAAATTCCCTCTCTTTCTCAATCTTGGCACCTTGTAGGAAATATTTCTCTAGGAATCGGTGTTTAAACAGATCCCAAGTGATTTCTTGTTGAGATGCCTCCAGTAATGATTTGGTTTCCTCCCACCAGTACTCAGCATCTCCTTGCAGTAAAAAGGATGCACACGGTACTTTCACTTCTTCAGAGTTGTGGATCAGCTCGAATATCATTTCCATCTCTCGGAACCACAAGTCTGCCTTCTCATGATTCACATCACCATGGAACAGTGACGGATTCTGGCATCTAAAGGCGGTCAGATTTCGGCCCGCAGCGACCCATGCAGCACGAGTCTGCTCTTGTGCAATTTGAGTAGTCACTGTAGCAGTCTGTATAGCAATAGCAGCGACCATGTCCGCCATTGCTTGTGCAGCAGGGTTCATCCTATCAGAACAGTTTGTGTCCTCAACATGAATACCAACTCCTCTTCCGCGATCACGTCCACATTCAACTCCAGTCCCGGTTCCTGGTTCCATAATTGACCTACAAGAAAGAAGTCAGTCAAGCTCCAACCAGAAACCAAAACATATACTTACTTAACAGCACACCGTACTTCTACGAAGTAGGTCAATTAAACCTCAATCAGAGATCACACAATATCAACACAACAGACCTATTTCCCAAAGATTCCCAAAAGACTCGACCAGCTCTGATACCACTTATAACACCCCTCCTACTTGGGTGTCACTTTCATAACCCCAAACACATAACGTATGAAAATAAAAATTTGCTGGTTCACTTTCGGAAAACAGTTTATTTAATTAGGTCTTACTATAAAAATTTGATGAAAATTTTCCTCTTACAACAGTAATGAACAAATACTCAAGAGAACATCAATATAATTTGTTTCCATACATATATCTGCATCACTAGTCAGTCAGCTACCTACTTAAAGGGACATTGGACAACTCGTCCGTTTCCAAAATATATTGACAGGATCAGAACGCTATAAATTCAAATACTAGGTATCGATGGGTCTAAGAATCACATCTCCAAAAACCCTAGCCATCAGTAGCCACTCACAGACTAGCCAAAAGACACTACCTCAAAGGAAAGCCCTAAGCTGGTCTAGTACTAACTGAAATAGACAGATGCAAACACTAGAAGGGGGGGTTGCATGGTGTTTGACAAATTTATGCGGAATTTAGAAACTTTTTCACAAGCACAGATGGGTTATGATAGACGAGTAAACACAGACAGGTCAATCAGACTGATAACTAGTCTGAAGGTTTTAACAGAAAACACACAATCATGCAAGATAAAAAAAGGTTTGATAAACACAATTATAAACCCCTTTAGTTAGATGATAGTTAAGACAAATAATCAAACTAAAGAGTTAAGGGAAAGAGAGATCACTCAGCAGGTTTTATCCTGGTTCACCCCTTAACAATGAGGCTACGTCCAGTCCTTGGCAGCACCAAGTTTTGTCACTATAACTGATTTAGGTTACAGGACAGACAAGTATTATTTTCACACCTATCCTCTTCAGGCTTCAAACTAGTATTGTTTTCACACCTAGCCTCTCCAGGCTCCAGAAAAGTATCGTTTTCACAATTAGCCTCTTCAGGCTCAGACGGGTTTGTTTGAGAGAAGTTTTAAAAAGATTACACTTTGCAAGTCTTTCACAAGCACTCAGATGAGTGTATTAAATGTGAAGTTCTAAAAGACTGCGTAATAACTTCAAATGATTGAAGAATAAATAATGAAAGAATAAAGATATAAATGTACAGAGTAATTGCTCTTGATTGCTTTTCGTTCTCTTGTCTTCTTGAATCTTCGAAGTCTTCTTCATTAAATAGGCTTCAATATTTTAAAGCCGTTAGACACAAAGTCGGAAGGCTTGGCTTCTTGCAGATCTTCAATAAATGCAATAGAGTCGTTCTGATCAGCTATTAAAGTATAGGGAACTTCGCTTGTTCTCTTTCATCAGAGTGATACAGACTTCTGATATACCTTTGGTCTCAGCAGGTCTGTATACGTGCTTTTTGTTTGCAGAGGGAAGACTTTCCCTTTTGGTGTAAGATGCAGTTGTGTTCAGGCAAAGCACTTTGTTGAAGTTCCTTATCAGAGTCGAGACAGCTTTCATCCAATGTATTCTTTAACGTTAGTTACTAGACGGATGAGTAGCTTCATTAGACGGGTTGACTCTTTAACAAAGAGATGACGTCAGTTGCAACGTCTTTTAGACGGGTGAGTCTTCCTTTGATCAGATGGTTGAAGACCTCATTAGACGAGTGAACTTCTTTTAGTTCAGACGAGTGAACCTTGGCTAGTCCAGACGAGTGAACTTATCTCAGTTCAGACGAGTGAACTTTAGTTAGTTCAGATGTGTGAACTTAAGTTAGTTCAGACGGGTGAACTTATCTAAGTTCAGACGAGTGAACAGTTCATATAGACACTTAATGTTTTAATCTGCACACTAAGTATACGAGTTAAATACCACAGACGGGTTCAATTAAATCATTGAATAACTGTTTTAATCTCATCAAAACTAAGGTAAATGCACATCATACATTTGGAGACTCAACACTAACAATGGACGCACTACCTAACATACGTTGTATTCCTGAGACTGAGTCTCGTCTCCAACCATCCACACCTCTTCATCGTTAGCATCGAGTAGATCAAGCTACGGAGTCCCTAAATGATCCAGAGGGCTGTTGACAAACATCTATACATGTATCCAAAAACATAATAGGGTGTCCAACATGTACAGATAAGGGTGAGAAACCAATATATGAATCCAACAAGACAGCTACATACCCAAGCACAAACAACAGATTCATATATGCATATCTCACAAAATATCATGATGCATAATATAGTACAATATATACTTCAATGTACTAACAGTAAAAACACAAGTGTTTCGTACCCCACAATTAACGTTATTTTCTAAACGTATGCATGAACAGTTTCATGTACCTCAACTAATATTCAAATCTAGATTTTCGGAAATCCCATCACCATAAAACAACGAGTTGATCAGACTCAACGTCATTGCCCTGCAGGCAACAATGACAAACGCCAGAATTAAAATTCGGCAAAACGTAAGCATGTAACCTCGCAGGAAATAATACATGGGCGCGCATGTCAGTGGTATTCACGATGTATAAGTCATACTATATTATCCTCTCACTGGGCCCAATACGCTCTCACATGGAACGTATGACATCATTGTCCATCAAGGCACAACGTCACATAATGACAAAGTCATCCCCTAGGTTTCCTTTCCCATAAAAGGTCCCCTTATTTCGCGGCATGTCTGCTAAAAACATGAATGCATGAAGAAAACCATTTGTTTTCGATAATTTTATCTTTGTCGCATCAATATTTCCTCGTTTTAGCATCAACGCAAACAACCACCACAATATCATAGACTCTTTAAGCCTTAACAACATTTTACTCAAAACAGGACACCCAGTCCAAAACAGCTCGAACCCAAACATCCCTAACCGATGCAGCAGTTTAGAATTTTGGATTCAAGAGCATAAAAGCATGCCCAAGCTTACAGGACCACAAAGATTGTCCCTAAGCCGATAGGACCAACACACGAACACCGATCCTTGATTCACGTGTTTTTTGAAGAACCCTAAAACCCCGACATCTCGATTTTTAGTTTCTAAGTCAAAAACCACCTTTTCTTGAAAACTCAAAAACAAAAACTCAAATCTCCGATACTTACACAAAGTCCTCAGGATCAGCTTTCCATAAAACAAAACTTGGGCTAAAGACCATTTCTTTTCTTTTCGTCGTTTTTCGGTAAAACACAAACCTTAAAATATAGCTTGTAAAAGCCTTTTTTCTTGGATAAAATCAAATAACTTGAAAATCACGTTTCTCAAAACGTTTTTGCTCAAACGGTTAACGTTATTAATTTAAAAACTAATAAAGGTTTCTAAAACACTATTTACCTTAAAACATCGTTTTTCGTTATTAAAAACACATTTTCACGACTTTGCCCTTTTAAGTTAACTTTTTCTTAAAAGCAGTTATTCATTACTATTTTATTCCAAAAGAGATAATGAATTATTTTCTCTTAAATTAAATTGAGAAACAATAAAACATAATTATTTTTCTCCATTCCACATCTCAAGCTTTTAAAACTTTTATATTATACGATGTCGGATCCTAATCGATATTAGGTCTTCTAATACCTTAAATCCTATAGCAGGGCATACGATACATTCATACATTTATTCAACAATTATACCATGTATCCACATATATCAGCAGTTATATCATGTATAGACAAATCAACAGTAGTAAATAAAACACTCCACCAATAATCAGATACAAACATTTATTTACATTATAAACACATCAATGCAGCATATAGCTGTCGGAATTGGAATTCCTCAGGTTTATCCCCTTACCTCTTGAAGTTCCAAGGGTAAGCAGCTGATTGCTCCGAAACCTTGCTTGACTATCTGTCGATCACTACACACACATAATCAATCAAGGTATTAATTCAAAAATAAAAAGATTTCTCCTATTTCACTACCCCTAGGGTTCGGCCTTTTGATCTTAAAATTAGCTAGGGAGCTCCAAAAATTCTCATCTCTTGAATACCTCCCTAACTAAGTGAGATAACCCTAGATACTGACTCAACACATCAAAAACCAACCAAAAACCCTACCCTACACTTAAGGGGGGTCTCGGCCTCTCATTGGTAAAATAGGCTAGATAGATTTCTTGGCTCTAAGCTCTTAAATCATGCAATTGTGTCATGAACCTAGGCCATAGAAATTGGTTTGGTATTAACAAGATTTTTCTACAATTTTTCATGGATTTTTGAAGTTTTAGGGATAAAACCCTAATCTCCATGAAATAGAAAAATTAGAGGAGAGAAAGGAGAGATAGAGAAGGTTAGCTACCTCCTAAGAGCTTCTCTTTCAAAAACTAGTAAAATTGCTTCACAAAATCTCAAGCTCCAAGTCTCCAACAAAGGAGTTTTTGTGAAGAGAAAAAGAGAAAGAAGAGAAATGGGTGAGGAGAGGTTTTGGGGGGTGTTGGCCGAAGGTTGAGTGGGTGAGGATGAGTGTGAGAGTGTTAGATATTTCTTAAGTTTACTTAAGAATTAAGTAAGGTAAAATGGTAATTAGTAAAAAGAAAGATCAAGGGCAATTTGATCATTTCACATCCCGATATTTTGAAAATCATCACAACATTGGTATGAGTCCCTAGATGACTTAACACAGCTTTGACATGAAAATTATCGGCTCATGATTCTCGAAAAACCCTTACACGGTTCGAATCGTTTCACAGATCGATTATCGGCCCGAATATAATATATTATTTTTATTTTTGGACATCAGAACACATTTTAGCAAAAGGGTAGAGGATTGAATTCTAAGACTGATGGTTCTAATCGTTAGTCAAAATAATGTCTGGATAGTAGAAAAACACTACCATCAGTGAAACATAAACCAGGCTTCGTTTGAGTTTTCGGTCCAAAACTTAACCGTAGGCTCCTACGATTATATGAAGCATGAATATGATTTTAGTTTTCCCAAAATCATTTTCTAAAGCAAAGATAAAAATATAAACTCATTAATTGAGTTTATCGTTCTTAGAAAGCACGAAAAATCGGGATGTTACATTGGGGAATCAAGAAACTATCTGAAGTTGGTCTTCCCCTGTTGACATCTAATGAAATCATCAAGGTGGGTAACAGTCTTAGGTTGGAGTTTTGCATCAATTGATAGGAAATTATGTACATTAGCCTCTATTTCTATACCTCAGGTTAACTAACATTTAAGCCCCTCCATATTACAACACACATGCTCCTTGCCTGGATGTGTTGTATAGGGATAAATTCATGCATTCATCTACTATGCTATAAGATGGTATACTTCAAGCTTTTCCCTGCATGACATATGTTTCAAGTATGGATTCCTATGATTCTAGAGCAACAACTTAATCAGATGTCTTTATCATATGATTTGTGCACTCCGAAGTATATTGCTAATGCTACAAGTTATTTCCTTTTCCCTATTCAAGTAAGCCCATTAAATTACATTGAGAAATGATTAATCAGCTTGAAATGCAATTGTTGCTTTGAAAACGTATCTATAGTATTAAATGATAGAAAAGTATAATATCAAGATAGTGGAAAAAGAAAAGGTTAGGTATAATTTATAATAATTTTTCTTTGAAAAAAACAAATTCACTATAATATTGAATGTTGAGAGAAATAGAATATCAAGGTATTGAGAGAAATGTCAAATATTAAAAATAATGTTAGATATATTTTTTTTTATAAAATAAATATCTGTTCTAAAAATGATTAACTTGTATCGGAAAATATGAGAAATAAATCAAATAGATTTCAAGAGAGAATAAAAAAATTCATATGACTACCAAGATCATTGAGAATTATTAAGCATTGTGTTTAAAAAAATTATATTGACAAATGATTAATTAGCTTGAAATGCAGTTGTTACTTTGAGATTATAGTTACTTTAAATATATCCTGAGTTGCTAATATTCAAAATGTTGACTAAAATGTTCTTCAGGAAAGTGTAGACAAAGGTGAATACCAGTTATGACATAGTTTACAGTTAGGGGCCTGTTGATTTTGACTTGAAAAAGTTTATACCTTTGTCTCATTATTCCCCTTGATGGTTATATGATAGGGCGAGCAATGTTTTGCAAAGCTAATGACTTTGAAGGAGACAACCCTATTGAATTAGTCATGATCTATGCCAAACAAAACTCCAAAGTATTATTTTTTAACAAAATCTTTGAACAATTTCTATTTTGACAACGTAGGGTTTCATTTTGGATATTAAATTTTTGTGTTTGAACAACTATGTAATTAATTAGTTTGGTAGTTTGTTTTATTTATGGCTCTAATTTTGTTTTAATTACTATATGAATACTCATTTGTTGCTCTTTTAATTTTTTATTTTCTAGATTTAAGTATGAATTTTTTTTTAAAATACCGTTAAATATCACTTCACTTCAAATTCAATTATAACTAAGGGTGCGTTTGGAAGAGCTTATGGAAAGCTTATGAGAATAGCTTATGGAATTAAACTTATACAAATAGTTTATGAAAATAGTTTATGATCTTTCCATAAGCTGTTTTTAGCTTATTTCCATAAGCTTGTCAAAGAAGCTTATGAAAATAAGCTGTTTTTAGCTTATGTAAAAAAAAACTTATTATATAAGCGCTTAAATAAGCTGTATACCCAAACGCACCCTAAATCAATTTCATTCTAAATTTACTTCTCATATCAATTACTTTCCCGAGTATGCAAAACTGCCATGTTATTTAACCCCTTATCACTGATTGTTTATTAGATTAGATTCTTCTGTACGCAACAACACTGCCTACGTCGGACACAATAATTTTGTTTTACTTTTTCAGACCATGTGGATCACATGATGGTTCATCTGTAACCCGTTTGTGTTCCTAACGTTGCTTAGAGTGGTATTTGGATTTGGTCTCCTCTTCTTTATGTCCTTTCCAATAATAAATTGCATACCTTGATACTGCACCAGGTATAGGTGATTAAGTATTCCAGAAATATCAAACTGCAATGCCCATAAGCAGACAAACATGATAGTGTGTTATCGCAGCATATACAAGGGGTTTATATAAATGAAAAATAGGAATGATATACAAATGATCGGCTTCTCTTTGGGCGTGAGAATTCACTCATCAATCATCATAGCATGATTCACTGCTGTTTTTAAGTCATACTTTATTTCTAATGTATTTACATATTTTCTTTTAGAAATATCAAACTAAAATTTTTTTTTTTGTTTTATTTTTATGTCAAAGCAACTTCAGTGTCTCAATCTACTAGCTCCGAGCAAGAGCTTCCTCTTAAGAAATAGAAAGAACAATGCAAAAGATAGAAGAAATCATAATGGAAGAGCAAGAAAACTGAGAATGATAAAAGGTGTAGTGTATTAATTTTCTCAGTCATTTCTAGAGTCAAGTACAAGGTATTTATATGTGGAATAGAGTCTACTGAAATGCTACTCTAGGCCTTAGTGCATTGAAACATAGCAGCCTAAAGTTTGTTATATGGGGAAAGGTTGTTAGTAGTGAAAGCAACAAAAGGGGGATCAGCCAGGATTCCCTTTGCATCAGAAACGGGTTTCTTGGCATGGTGAGTTGGCACAAGTGACTTGGCTTCATTTTGTGCATTTCCTGAATTCTTCAACATCCCCCCACAAGCTGGAGCATGATAGATGTCAATCATGCCCAGCTTGGAGATGAAAGGTGAAAAGGATGGAGGAGGCAATGCCTTAGTGAAGAAATCAGCCAGCTGGTCCTTGGTAGAAATAGGAAGCAGCCGAAGGACACCTTCTTGAACTTTGTGGCGAACAAAATGACAATCTATCTCCAAGTGCTTCGTTCTTTCATGAAAAACAGGGTTTGCAGCAATGTGTAATGCACTTTGATTATCACAATACAAGACTGGAGGCCGAGCAAAAGTAGTGTGCAAGTCACCAATGAGATATAGCAGCCATTGCAGCTCACAAGTAGCAGTGGAAAGGGCCCTGTATTCGGCTTCAGATGAGGATCTAGACATTGTTGCCTGCTTTTTGGCTCTCCAAGAGATCAAGGATGAACCCAAGAAGAAGCAATAACCCGAGGTGGATCTCCTTGAGTCGATACACCCAGCCCAATCTGCATCAGAGAAACCTAGAAGCTGAATATCTGATATCCTTGGGAAGAAGAGACCCCTGCCAGGACTATTCTTTAAATATCTCACCACTTTGCATGCAGCATGATAATGTGCCATAGTGGGATTGCTCAAATATTGACTAAGCTGTTGAGTGGCAAATGTGATGTCTGGCCGAGTAGTGGTGAGATAAAGCAACCTACCAATCAGCCTTCTATAGGAAGCAGTGTCTGCATATAATTGCCCCCCATCCTGATGCAGTTTGATGGAGTGGTCAAGAGGGGTTTTAGCAGGCTTAGAATCAAGAAGACCAGATTCTGAGAGGAGGTCTAGGCAATATTTCCTTTGAGAAATAGAGATGCCGGATTTGGAATGAGCTACCTCCAAGCCTAAGAAGTACTTCAAGACACCCAAATCTTTGATTTTGAAATGTTCATCCAATATGCCTTTGATTCGGGTGAACTCTTCCATAGAATTGCCAGCCAAAATGACATCATCTACATAAATAAGAAGTGCAATGAAACAGCTGCCAGTGCTGAGAGTGAAGAGGGAATAATCTGCATATGATTGATGATAGCCTTGGAGAAGCAATAAGGAGGTCAACTTCTCATACCGCTTACGACTGGCTTGCTTAAGTCCATACAAGGACTTATGCAGTTTGCAAACTTGATTGGGCTTGGAGCATTGAACACCTTCAGAAATAACCATGTAGACATCTTCTTTGAGATCACCATGCAAGAAAGCATTATTCGCATCCAATTGGTGCAAGAACCTATTGTGAATAGATGCCAATGCAAGTAAAGTCCTCACTGTGGTGAGTTTAGCTACTGGGGAGAAAGTATCAAAAAAATCCAGCCCCTCTATTTGAGTGTATCCCTTCGCAACCAACCGTGCTTTGTATCTTTCTATGGTTCCATCCGCTCGATGCTTCACTTTATAGACCCATTTGTTCCCAATTGGCTTTACATGGGCAGGTAAATCAACCAAAGTCCAAGTCCCATTCTTGGCTAATGCTTCTAATTCAAGGTTCATGGCATTATTCCAACAAGCATGCTGGCTAGCCTCTAGGTAAGTGTGAGGCTCAACAGAATGTGAAATAGACAAGGTATATGCATGGTGTGATGATGACAAATTAGAAAAGGAATGAAATGAAGAAATGGTATAAGGGTTACCTGAGGTGACTGAAGCTGCTGAATTGGTTGAGAGACTACACACATAATCTTCAAGATGAGATGGTCGATGCCTTTGTCTGCAGGATTGTCTAAGCTGCTGTGGGACCTGTTCTGGTGGGCTTAGATTGTCTTGGCAGACAAGGTATTTATATGTGGAATAGAGTCTACTGAAATGCTACTCTAGGCCTTAGTACACTGAAACATAGCAACCTAAAGTTTGTTATATGGGGAAAGGTTGTTAGTAGTGGAAGCAACAAAAGGGGGATCAGCCAGGATTCCCTTTGCATCAGAAACGGGTTTCTTGGCATGGTGAGTTGGCACAAGTGACTTGGCTTCATTTTGTGCATTTCCTGAATTCTTCAACACTTCCTCTCAACTCTACCCTCCTATAATGAAACTAGACACCCTATATCTGCATAGCCTCAAATATCTACTTGGGCACGTGCTGTTATTACTATATTTCAACAACTTGCCAACCGAGAACAAAATCCATTATGGGAATTGTTGGAAAAGGATGAAGCCAATTTTGATAAATTCATCCTTTGTTCACTAATTCTTCAGCTAATTTTAACTTCATGAAAGTAATTATGAGAACAAAAAGAGTACCACCATCCAGCACAAAAAAGTCTTCATCACAAAAACCCTCAAATAGGTTAGCTAGCAGGCTCATCTTCACAACCAAGGTTGTTAAGATAAGACCGCCATCTTCCTCGTAACTAGTCCTCTTTTGTGGGTGCTCCGATCCCTATTATACGCACTAACTCGGTTTGGAGAGATCATAGTAGAATCGTGTAAGGATTTTGCTAAGGGTACTCCCCTTTTTACTAAGGACACCGCCCGTGAACAGTAAAATATCCAAAATACCCTTAACAAAAAAACTTTAAAAGTCAAACTTTTTTTTTCATATCATTGTTACCATCGCAGATTACCAAATTCAGAGAGTTATAAATTTTTTCTGGAATCTCGCAAATAACATTTGTATTTTCGCAAATACCTTCTTCACTCGCAAATTAGATAATTGCGAAATATTTTTTTGATTTCCTTCACTCGCAAATAAGGTATTTGCGGGTGAAGGAAAATTTTACATTCGTAAATAAGATATTTGCGAGGGAAGGAAAATTTTCCTTCACTCACAAATACCTTATTTGCGAGTGAAGGAAAATCAAATTCGCTTAGCCAAAATAGTTTCGCTAAGCGAATTTGTCTCAGGTGATCATAGACGGGTTTTGAATATTCGCTTACCGAAACAAGATTCGCTAAGCGAAATTGTTTGCTCCCTTGCAAATATCATATTTGCGAGTGACTAATTAAACAAAATAATACACTCGCAAATATGATATTTGCGAGGGAGCAAACAATTTGCTTACTCGCAAATATCAGCGAATGAGCTAAATTAAAAAAAAAAAACTTTTGACGGGATATTTTGGAAATTACACTGTTCACGGGGGTGCCCTAAGCAAAATGAGGGTGTCCTTAGCAAAGCCCATCGTGTAAGCAGTGAAATCATCCGATTTTTTTGACTTGGTTGAGCCATTATTTAAGTGGCGGCCCAACCCATTTTTCAAAAAAAAAAAAAAAACCAATCTCACTCATACTATCTTGACATCTATCTTTTTGACCTAGACCTGCCAAAATAATCCATGGACCTATTATTCATGCAGTCCATCCATGAAAAAATCCATCCAACCCATCCATTCATAAAAAAAAAAAAAAATTAGTTGGTTGGATTGAATTGGATTCTCTTTTTTAATGGATGGTTCATGACCCATCTAATTGCTTTTAGTAAATCCGTTGGACTAGAAAAAAATAACATAATAGATTTTTTTTTATCCATTCCAAAATATTTTTCACAAACCAATAAAATTAAGTCAGAAAAAACAAATATCAACTCACGGAGGTATGCCCCTTCAACTTATCCCAAATTTCATTTCTAATTCCCAATTTCCCCTCAACAAAGAACCTTAGTCCCACGTGATTCTGTTCTATTAAGTTTTTGTTCTATTGAGGTGTTCCTAGACAGTAACCTTGAATTACTCAAACTTGTAGATTAGTCTTATCAATGAAGAATATATTGTAAAAAAGTTTTTCCCCTCACATTGGATCTACAAACCTTTAAATCATTATTTAAAAAAATATTATAGAAAAGATTTTCCCACTAAAATAAGACTGGATCAGTTTTGGTAGCACAATTTTTTGATTTTAATATCTGCTTGAAAACGTGAGAGATTGGGTGCTACTTCTATAACAATTGCTATATAGCAGAAATTGCAGAATTAAAGTTAATAAAAATGCAAACAATAGTAAGTAGAACACTAAAATCCATTCAATTACGTTAAAGTCTTTCTAAAAAAATTCTCACAATCTCGGATCGGCAAGACGAACGGCTAATCGATCCACCAGCCGACCCAATCTATAGGCTGTATGTGAAAAATATTAAAATAAAAATAGATAGATCGAATATCCATCCATATAAAAATGATTAAGGGATGGGTTGGATGATTTTTTAATAAATGGATCATGGATGGATTGGATTTTTTAATACATTTTTAATGGATCGAAATGGATTTGTGAATTATTTTGGACCCATCCATTATAATCCAAATCAAAATCCATCCGATCCATCCATTTGTCACCTCATCTGAACATCCCATTCGACCTCATTCTCTCACCCCCAAACTCTACTGTGACGATCTGTGCATGGTGCAACTTCGATATTTGGGTCGCTCTATTGGGTCCTTGCTTGGGGGCTGTTCACTTCTCCTTCAATCTGCTCTCTCCCTCTCCCTCTCCCTCTCCCTCCTTTGATATCTGGTTTCAAAACTAAATCGCACAAAAATATCTTTTCGTCCATCTACTCTTTAGACGATACATGGATACATGGGCAATAAGAAGTTATCAAATATAGGAAGACTTGCGCCAAAGAAAAAAACATAAGACCTCGGCTAAGGGCACACTGATATGTTATGCTACCAATGAGGCTTTGCGAACAACCAAGAACCAATAAAAAAATTTTAAATAAATTTTGAGATATGACTGCAGGACACTACTGCTGTAGTTGGCAAAGATAAAATCACAAGTCTTAACCAACTGCTAGTTGAATTGATGAGGCTCCTAGCGCAATGTCCCTATTTTAATCCTGCTACGATGCAGTGATCGTTTGTGGTCTAGTCAGAAGCCCTTCATAATCATGAAGGTTCTTGATACGCTCCAATTTTCATTCTTGTTTTGTCCCATATAGTAAACACCCTAAACTCCAACACCCTCTTTTTCTCCCAATCCCAAGCGATCCTAACCCTTCAAGGGTGCGTTTGGATAAACAGTTTAATTAAACGTTCTTTTTCAAATAAACTAAAAACAGCTTATTTTCATAAGCTTCTCTGACAAACTTATGGAAATAAGCTAAAAAGAACTTATAGGAAGATCATAAACTATTTACATAAGTTTATTTTCATAAGTAATTCTCATAAGCTCTTTATAAGCTCTTCCAAACGCACAACAATGCATTTTCCACTTTGCAATGGCATTCATATATTCATTGTCAGATAGATATGCCAAGTTGAAATACAGACAAACATATGCTTCCAAAAAATAGTTGTGGAAACATGATGCTTTTCACTTAAGCAAGGATGAAGCTGTGGACTTCCAAATATTCCAACATGTAAAAATTATGCTTCATTGTATCGTGTAGATAATTTAACGAAAACCTGATTTGACTCCTGTAAACCATGCAGATAACAACAATCGGCAGCTACACAAGTATTCACTCACATTATGATAATACAATCTAACTGACGAGATCCAACCAAGAAAAATCTGACCTCAAGATGATGTACAAGTCACTTGCTATCACCATCATAAAGCCACACCAATGGTTATTTTCGTCATCATTCTAGACATGGAAAAAATCAAGCAGTGGCAGCTTTCTGAAAAAATCAAGCAGTGGCAGCTTTCTCTCCAGTTGTTGCCTCTCCACTAGCAGTTGCCGAGGCACGCTTCGCTTCATAATCTTTAACAGCTGCTTTTATAGCATCCTCAGCAAGCATGCTGCAGTGAAGCTTGACTGGTGGAAGTGAAAGATGCTTTGCTATTTCACTGCAGGACAATCATTATGCGTCACTTGAAAAAAACCAAACACAACAGACCAAAACTATTAATTGGAAGCAAAACCAAGCCAGAATCACCCAGCAGGACTAAACTCCTAGAGATGGTGCACGATATAGGAAACAAAAGCCCCAAAACAAAACAGAAAAAATGCAAATATTCGTAAGACATTAGACTCATCAACTCAGCATTACCAACAAAGAACAACAGCTTCCAACCTTAAAACCATTAAACCAACCAAAAATGTTACTTTTGTATTAAACCAGTTCTGTTGCCTTCTACAACTACCCACTAAAACAGACAGAAACTCATATTTACAGAATTCATCTATCACTTCTTCAATTTCAGGCACTAAAAATGAAGATGAGGTATTGCAGAGGCAAGGACCTGGAACTTTCTCCAAGTAGCATACTATTTTGCATAAAAACAAGGGCCTAAATTTAACACTGCTGTGCATGGAAGAAAATAAATAAAAATTGCTAGAACTCGGAACTTTCTTCAACTTCAAGTAGCATACTATTTTGTTATTTTTCTGAAGATCCCATAATCTCAAATGCATAACTATCGTGCACCCAACTACAGATCTGAAGAAGACTTATATAACGAGTCAAACAACAACAAATAAACCATATAGAAAATTACATTGATTGAGATTTGGCTTAATTAGACTCGGCAGCCCTTTTATTTCAAAAGTTACACTCCCCTCAGTGTAATTTAAATCATCACCTTTAGGGGGAGTAAGTATAACGATAACATAAACCTCAAATAAATTTAATGTAATTTTTGAAACAATAGGGGTTTTGAAGTGTAATTAAGTTATATCTTGGAAAAAGTCAGTCTAGTTTTCCCAAAATCATATAATGCACAAGTCAAGGCAAGATCATATAATTGCAACATATGTTTTCAAGAGTTATAAGGCAGATACTCACGTGTTTTTAATGGATAAGACTTCCTCCATTTGCTTTCCCTTTACCCATTCAGTAGCTGCAAAGAGAGAAGATACATATTAGAAACATCATCTACGAGTATTAGGTATTCATAAAAACAGTGAGCAAAATTTTCCTTTCTTTTCCCCTGCAACAATGAAATTTTGATTTAACACCACTTGCCAAAATTCCTTTATAAACCTCTCACTGATGATTCCCTTTATAATCCAGCCACAATCCCAAAATCAAAATCCTATGTTTGCAGTAACTCCGAAATTCCAGGAAGATAAAAAAAATAACGACCCAAATTGGTTCTTCAAACAAAAACAGATCCAGAGTAGCAAATTCACGCATTTGCGGCAGTTGTGCAATCTATGACCATTAGATTTACTTGTCTCACACTCTCCGCGCTTGATTTGTTTTGTCCAAAAAATACAAGTAGAGAGATAGAGATAGGCTACTACAGTAAATCCTAATAGTATCTAATAGAGACGGAAGAGTCCCTAAAATTTATCCCAAAAGGACTTAATTTGATCTGCATTTGAGATTTTTTAGAAGCAAATTGATATTTTTCACTTTTAAAGCATCAAATATATCTTCCTATATTTTCTTTCAGAAAAAAAAAAAAAATTGAAAATTGAAAACTCGATAACCACAAAAAAGCATAAAAACCTAGTTACCCTACCCACCCAATTCCTCTATTTTTTTCTCTCTCACAAAGTAATACAGAAATAATATTAATAATAATAATAAAATGATATACCGACGGAGGAAGAAGCAATGGCGGATCCACAGCCGAAGGTTTTGAAGCGAGCATCGACGATTTTTCCGGTTTTGTCGTCAACCTTAATCTGGAGTTTCATCACGTCGCCACACGCGGGTGCCCCTACCAGACCCGTTCCCACGTTCGGGTCGTTCTTATCGAAGGACCCTACATTCCGTGGGTTGTCGTAGTGGTCAACCACCCTCTCATGGTACAGACGCGGCACAACCCTAACGCCCGGATACGACGCCGTTCCCAGAAGAATTCTCTTTGCGCTTCCTGTGATTCTCAGCATTTTATTTATTTCTTTTGTTTTGTCTTGTTTGTTGGTGGAGAAGAGAATGGAGATGATTGTTTGGGAGAAGAAAAGCGAAGAGGAAGGAAATAAAAAAACCATTCCATTAAAGGCGGTTTTCTTTGGTTACGTGGCGGGTGGAGATTCTTCTGAAACCAGAAACCAAATGAGGCCCATATCTTCAAGCACTACCTCCTGTCGCAGATTTTGGACCACTCTTTTATTGGGCTCAAGATGCCCCTCAAATAGAAACTGGGTAATTGTGTATTACTGAAGCTTTGTTTTAAATTTTGACTCGATGAGACTGTCAAATTATAATTTGATTAGATTAGTGATAGAATCAGGTATCAGGTAGCATAATAATAAGGACCAAGGAGTAATCAGATCGAAGAAATAGTCAGCTCATAGTATAACTGATTGAATTGATTGTCCGAACCAAATTTAAAAGTTAGAACATTCATTAAGACGTTAGAATAATATATGATCCTCAACGTTATAACATATACTTCCTTCCTAATAAAATATAAACAAAAATTGACTCATCTAAATTATAACAAAATATAAATAAAAATTAATTTTTTATATCCTATTTAATTATAGTATACCAAAAATATCCTCCATTTTATTGCATTTAATTGAAACATATTTGATGTTTCCATACAATATAATTAATGTGAATAAATAAAGAGGGGTAATTTAGATAATGAAATTGAACTTTTAAATGAGATTAAAAACATTAAATATGGATAAATAATTATCTTAATAAGTGTGAAAGTGATTAAATTTGCTTATATTTTGTTACGGAGGGAGTAAGATTTAATTGGTATATACTGTCAGTGTAAAGATTTTTTATACTGTAAACCAATCACAATCACTCATACCATGATTTCTGATTTACACTAACAATGCATAAAAATTAAACTCTAACATGTACTCCCTCTGGTTCTTAATATAAGAGACAAAACCCTAATTCATCAATATCAAGGAAAATTATTAAAACCAATTCATTTTAAATTTTATTTTACAAATGCCCATATTTAATTACTTCTAATTCAACTAACTTATTTATTCATAAATCTAAGCACTATGCTATCTGACCAATGAGTAATTCATTTTGGATTAAGAACCCGAGGGATATCTCTTTTGGATTAATTCATTTTTATTATATAACAAAAGACGAGTTTGGATTGTCATCGCTAAAATTTGTCGTTTTTTGATCAAATTAAGTCCGTTTTTTAAATTATATATCAAAATAATTTGATTTCCAAATATATTATCAAACTATTCTTGTTTTGAATAAAAAATTATTTTTTGAGTGGCGCTGGTCCAACAAGCGCCATTCCGTTATACGTGGCACCCTCTCATTGGATGCCATTTATTTTTTTAGATTTTAAAAAAAAAAAACAAATTTTTACGAAAAAAAAAAAAAAGAAATTACATGGCTTGGCCATGTGGCGCCCTTAGAGGAGTGGCGCCACTGCAACCAGTGTCTCTGAGGGAGCCACGTAGCCACTTGTTTTACCAATCTCCTCCCCCTATATATGCCTCCCGCCTAAGGATGGCAAAGTCGGTCAACCTGTCCCGTCCTGCCCCACCCCGCCATTAACCTACCTAAAACGGGGCTGGGCAGGCCAACCCATTTCAGTCGTTTGGGTTGAACCCCTAACCCATCCCGTCTAATGGTGGGTTTGAGGGTTAACGGGTTGATCCGTCAAACACATAAAAACATAAATTGGGTTGGCGGGTTGACCCACTATAAAAATAAAAAAATTAAAAAAAATCATATAACATTTCTTTTTTAGGGCAATCTTCATAGCCTTTCTTAAATTATTATTAAAAAATTGAAATAATCTTATCTTATAGAATACAGTTTGTGTTACAAAAGTAAAGACATTATTTTTATAGTATAAAATAATTCCAAGTAACAATTAAATTAAATTAAATAATACTAAATAATTAATAAATTAATAAAAAAATTTAAAATTTGGCGGGTTAAGGGGCTAACCCGCCACCGACTGGCCAGCAACCCGTTTTCGGGTCGGTTAAGCGGGACGGGTTAAAGTGGGTTGGTGGGTTGAGGACCCCAACCCACCCCGCCATATTTTGGCGGGTTGACCCGCGGGTCACAACCCACTTTGCCAACCCTATCCCCACCCCCACCCCCCAACATCTCATATCCCACTCCCCCTTAACCCAACACTCATTTCTTTCTTTACACATCTCATTTCTCCTTTTACTACACTCTTCAACATTATATATTTTACTATTACTCTTTAATATTTAGTAAGTGATTTATATTAATATTTACTTTACTATTACTATTTAGTGTTGTGTAATTTATATTAATGTTGTTATAATTCTTGTAAATTTTATTAATATTGTGTAATTTAGATTAATATTATTATAATTTATTTTTGTCTTTATTTATTGTTGTAATCACTAATATTTTTAATATTGTTTAATTGACAATGAAACGCAGCTCAGATGGTAAGACGCTTCACCTATACCCATAGGATCGTGGGTTCAAGTCATATAGGGGGAAGTGGGGAACCAATATTGATCCCCTTTAAAAAAAAATAATAGTGTTTAATTATAATTATTCTCCAACATTATTTATTTTTATTATTTTATTTTAGTTATTAGTTTGAACCAATTTTGTAAATTTTATTACTATTGTGTAATTTATATTAATGTTATTATTATTTACTATTTGTCTTTATTTATTTTGTCATGATTAATATTTTTAATTTAAAGAGTAATATTATATATAAATTGCATAATTAGTATTAAAGAGTAATAGTAAAATAAATAATGTTGAAGAGTGTAGTAGAAAGAGAAGTGAAATGTGTGAAGAAAGAAATGAGTGTTAGATTAAGGAAGAGTGAGATATGAGATTTTTGAGGGTGGAGGGTGGAGGGCGGCGGGCGATGTGTGTATGCAGGGGATGGGATGTTGGGAGGCGGGAGATAGCCATGCAATTTCTTTTTTTTTTTTGTAAAAACTTATTTTTTTTTAAAATCTGAAAAAATAAATGACACCCAATGAGAGGATGTCACGTGTAAAGAAATGATGCTAGTTGGATGAGTGTGACTTAAAAAATAATTTTTTATTCAAAACAAGAATTATTTGATAATATATTTAAAAATCAAATTATTTTGATATATAACTTAAATAACTAACAACGTTTGGTCAAAAAGCAGCAATGCTAAGCGTACAATAATAGTAGCGCAGCTGACACATCATGAGAAAATTGACTAGATTTAAGCAGGATTTAATAACGACATTATTGTTGGATAACGTCACAAATTATAAAATGTGGCTGGAAAGTCGAGTGTATTCTATACAAATTTTATTTGATTTTTGTAAATCAAGAAGTTGTGGTATCCCTTGTTGAACCTGTAATATTTAATTCAAAATTTTATGCATTCCATTTGGAGGATATTTGTGTAAGATTAATTCTTATCCAAATAACTATTTTTCATAATAAATGCTATTTTTCAATAGAAACTGACATGTTTAGATAAACTAATTAAATTTCAAAATAATTATTTTTATGAGGAAAAAATTATTTTTAGAGAAGTTACAAGTTTGAAGCTTATTTAAAAAGCTGTTAGATTATTTTGAAACCAATAATATTATTTCTATTTCATCCATACAAAACTAACTATCAAATAAATAATATTAAATTATATAAATAATTACATACCCTTTTTAATAATTAATTATATATAAGTGATTTTTTTACATAATTCAAATAAAATAAATTATTTTATAATCTTTTTTCAATAAATACATTCAAAGAAAAAATTAATTATATTATAATTAATTATAATAATAATTAATTATTTATATAATCAATTATTGAAATAATCAAATTTTTCTGCTGATCCAACCACTCGTTCCCTCGTGTCATGCCTGTTAAGCCAAGTTTGAGACTTCAGATCTCGCTTTGACTCAAATCGCAAGGCCGAGTATGTGCTGACCGTTAGGCTGGACAAGATAATTTTCCTCCAGAATTCCATATCTTATAAAGTTCATATACTTTCTAAATTAGTAAATATCTAATTTAATTCTTTAAATTATATTATCCTATTGATTTAATTTTTTATATTATTAATATTTTAAAATGATCATTGGAATAGTAAAATATAGCAAATGCATATTTGATATTATTTATTTAGTTTCAAATACATCTCTAAAATTATCAACTTAATGTTATTATAGTCAATATAAATATTAACGGAGGGACGAATCTGATTAACTTTCTGCAATTCCAGGGATCATTTTAAAATATTAATAATGTGAGAAACTAAATTGATACGACTTTATAATTTTAGGGACCAAATTATAAAAGTCCCATGGAGTGATTTAAGGTTATATTATAGCCACGGAACAAATCCCAAGGGCTCCTAGTGAACCTAGGTGTACCTACTGATTTACCTCTAATGGTAGAGGGAATTTCTGCAAGCGCTTGTTCATCTCTACTTTTTTTTAAAGTGAATTCTATGATATTTTAAGGATAATTTTATCCTGCTTAGATAATCTAATTAAATGGTAAGAATTATTTGACTTGATCCACTAATATGACTCATTTAATTAAGGTGATGTATTTTGATTAGACAAGATAATTTTTATCCCAAAATTATTAGGATATCGAAGAAGACACCTTCTCTTTATACCGATGTTATCCGGTGACAAAGCAAAAGCAGAAACCATAGAAGATGTATAGCAACCAAGACCTATAACACTCTTCTTAGGCACTATGTGAAGTTGTAAGGTAAAAAATAATGGGATATTAAAACTCATTATAAAATGTGGGGTAAATTTTTTTTTCCTTTTCACAAGGTATGAATATAAACGCTTGTAACTAAATGAAAGCAAAATGTAGCTAAAAATATTTCATAGCATAAGTTCATAAGTTGAAAAGTTGATAGATACTCGGACCTACCTACGAAAAGAAAGTGTAGAAAATATAAAAACATAATGTAAACACTTGGAGACACATCTCCAAGAGATAAAAGACTCGGAGACGCAGCTCCGTGAAAACATTAAAGAACGATACAGACACTTGACACCTTACACTGACCAACAACAAATTACACAAAGGAGTCATCCTCCATCACAACCTCTAGATCCCCACTCTGCTTCCTCCTCAAATGAGGGCGAAATGGACTGGATAAGAATAGCCGGTCGGTAAACCAAACTATCCCAACGCCTTCCCCGAACATCGCGAGGAAGGGGACTCGATAGCCGAGGCCTAGCAGAAACTCTATCTAAGATCACTACTAACGTCGCTATAGCAGACACTACGGGGGTTGCCTCAGCTGCAACTCCCTCAGGATAATCCCTTTCCCCCTGATACGGAAAATATATAGGATGACCCGGGGTGTTAGACCACCTAACAGCCCATGAACCATCATCGCCCAAACTCGACTCGACAGGAGGACTATCAAACAAGAAGATATGAATAACACCATTATGACACCCACTACCCTGCATATAATAAAACATAAATAAAATCATATATGTCTTTAAAAATATAACAATTAAAATAAAAACATATCCTCAAGGGTAATGTGCATCACATCATCTATAACGTAAAACGTAGGAATCTGAAATAATCAAAATCCTTTAAAAACAAACTGCGGAAAACATAAATAATAAACGTAACCCAAATCCCGATGTCACATATCAGAGCTGGTATACATATACCGATAATACATCGGAATAAAACCGAATAACATAAATCATAAATCCTAACTACTGAGAAAGATCTCCTCGGGATCACTCCTCGTCAGCATGCTCACCCTCCTCTGCATATACCACAACATATGCACAAGAATAACAAAGAGAGGGGGTAAGAAACACAATCATGAATATATGTAAACAGAATGGAATAGTAATTAAGATGGCATACAACATACATCAATCAACACAGATATAATCAATATATATATCAAAGATGCCTGTCAATGCGAATGCAACATCACTACTCCGTATGCATGTGGCCAACAACTCTAACTCTGGAAAGACGATTAGGAGTACATGTCCGGTTATCAACGTGGATGATATGCCAGACCATGGGCCATCCCCGAACACTCTCACTAATCCTGATAACGTATAGTGGCTAGTCAGGGTACTCAAGCTTATTCTTTAGGTCACTCCGACAATAGATAGCTAGCCCATGTCACCTGGAACTTCCATACCCAACGTACCCGCAAGGCCGGGATAACACCCATCGTGGCCTCCACTATCGCGATTCATCGTTTGCTTTCCACCCAACATATCAACGTCAACGTATGATGCATGCTATGCTCAACAACATGCAAACACATGTCCAACCATCCACCATCATACCATTACATGGCTATCAACTTTGACCAACAAGCATCAAAGATGATTTATCAGCATCAAACTTGATCAATAAGCATCAAGAATGATTTAACCAACAACATCGGTAACAGTACATCGTTACCAATAACATCATCGTCTTATTAATTGTTCTCTTTGTTAAGTCTTAACTTAACATTATCTTTGTTAAGTATTATACTTAATCTTATTATCTAAACCTCAATTCATATTTTAATAAGATTATAACTTAATCTTAATATTTAAACTTCAAGTCATATATTTATTAAGATTATAACTTAATCTTAATATTTAAACCTCAAGTCATATATTTATTAAGATTGTAACTTAATCCTAATATCTAAACCACAATTCATATCTTATTAAGATTATAACTTAATCCTAATATTTAAATCTCAAGTCATATAGTTATTAACGTTCTTTTCTATATTATCAACCTTGAATTATGACCTCACAGTCTTTTTCCCATTACCCTAATCATTATCCCTTCACAACAGAATCTGGGTGAGAAACCCAGATTCGCTAGGCGAATCGTGGCTCGCGAGGCGAGCCTGAGAGCTCCTAAACAGGTTCTCAGATTCTCTAAGCGAATCGTGGCTCGCGAGGCGAGCCCGAGAGCCCCAATATCTGGTTCTCTCATTCGCCTCGCGGATTACAATCCGCTAGGCGAATCACGTCTGATCACAAATGGTCTCTCTGTCTCACCTCGCGAACGGCTATTCGCCAGGCGAATCCTGACAGATGTGGGAATCTTAAGAATTTCTCTAAGTTATCCCTATGCCTATCATCCCATCTCTCAAGAATCATTCCTATGGGTTTCCAAAACTAATCCAATATTATCAATCTCACCTCTCATAACAACTCATTCATTATGGGGTGCCAAACGTCCTAAAACTATGTTCTTTCACTAATCCTATTTTCGTCATTGTAACGCACATCATCATCAAGTCATCACTATCAATTCACATCATACAATCTCATCAATGCATAACGTATGTATGTACATACCATTCATCATAGCTCATAATATTTTAATCATATCATCAATACAACACCAACAATCATGGTCATAACACCATAAGCATATATATATATATATATATACACACACACATAATATTCACATAGGCACAATCTTAGCATATACATATCATATACATAACATACACATAGATACACTCATAGCATTTACATGGGCATTTACAATGCATATAGACAACCATATAGGGGTCGTGGGTTAACCCTTTCATCTTAACCTATCCCAAAACCCACACACTCATGATCTATTTCTTTCCCCCATACCTGGTATGACGCTCACAATGAACAAAGGAAGAAAAAACTGTCCGGAAATATTGCGTCTCACGAACACTTGATCTCACGACACTTGATTTCACGATCAGAGCCCCAAAAGGTTCAAGAGCAGCAACAAGGAAGAGGGATTATGATGGCAGTGATGCTCCTCAAGCGAATGCGACGAACAAAAGTGAAATCTCCTTCAAGAATCCTTGGGAAGAGTTTAGGAATCCTTGTCTAGAGAGAATGAGGCAGTTTCTAAGAGTATTTCGACTTAGAAAATAGGTTTAGGTCGAGTATTATGGTATAAATATGAGTTAGGGTCATTATGGGCTGATTAGGAGCCCAAAAACACGATTCTGCTGCGCGCATATTCGCTACGCGAATACATTTTCGCTAGGCGAACCAGAGAGCTACAAGAATCTGTCTGCCAGATTCGCTAGGCAAAGTTCTTTCGCTACGCGAAACTATAGAAGCCGAATTTGGCCTTGACACCTGAACAAGACTTGTAGATAATTCTCTAAGATTTCCAACGCATCCCAGATCGCCTCAATCGGACGTCTAGAACTCAAGATATGAACAAAACCGTGAAATAGGTCGTAAGGCGATAATGTGATTAAACTATTTTTAAAGGCTAAACTATCCCAACCATGAATCTAAACCTCATGAGCGAGCATAACCACATATATTGGTCAAGAATAATACATAATAATATGTATTAATATAAGGTGAAATTCGGGGTGTTATAACCATCACGGACCACCTAAAAAGTGAAGACGGCACCTTCAGGAGACTCCACTGGTCTGCCCTCGTGACCAAATGTCCAATCTTCATGACTTTTAAGGTAGTTATTATAAAATTCAAATATTTTTAATGATTCGATAATATGTAATTGGTTATCAATAAAAACTCCTTAAATTGACAACGCTATGTAATTAAAATTTTCTCAAAATTTGTGTAAAAAATTAAAAAAATAAAGTTAAAAATCCTGCGTTTTATTAAAAAATATGCTTTTGATAAAAGTGAAACAATTGTCGGCCTAATATTTAGTTCTCACCAAGTAATAATTTTAATTACAATACACCACCTTAAATCAAAATTAAAAAATAAAAGTTCAAAAAAATTTAATAAAAAAAATACCTTTTCTAAAAGGTAAAACAATTACTCTTAAAAGTTGTCAATCAATCTGTGTATGAGTTAAAATAATTCTGTTATAAATAAAAGGTTAAATTATTCTTTTGGTCCCTCATTTGTTATAATTTATTTAACTTAGTTCTTATATTTTATTCAACTTAATCCCTCATTTGTTTTAATTTATTCGACTTGATCCCTTATTTGTTTTAATTTATTTAACTTAACGGTCAAACTTAACGAAAAAAACCAAATTGCTTAACATTTGACAAATAACGGACTAACTTGAACATTTTTAAAATAAAGGGATCAAGTTGAATAAATTAAAACAAATAAGGGACTAAAAGAGTAATTTAACCTAAATAAAAATACGCCTTTTTAAATGACAATACGTTTATTATTAATGAATTCATAAATTTATATTTCATCAATTACATTATTATTTAGTTAGGACCGATTAATAATTTTAATTTATAAATTATAACTTTTCCAAACTCAATAAATCTAAAATACGAGCACAAAAAAACAACTATAATCAGGACCGATCCAACACCTATTGAGGTCTAAAGCAAATTCTATAACGATGCCTTTTTAAAATTAATAACAAATTAATCTAACAATCTTTTCATACAATAATAATTATTTTGTACATAATGAAGTTGATCCTTGGACCTTTCGGCCAATGAAAAGCTTTCATACCAAATGGGTTAGCTTATATTTGTTGATGTACCGAACACATCAAAAAGATAATATAAAAAGATACAAAGTGATTTTTTTTTTTTTAAGAAAAAGTTGTTTTTTTAGAGGCTTAAAGCAAAGGCCTCATTTGCTTAGACCTTGAACCGGCCTAAGTATAATGTATATTTGTTGTTGAATATTTTAAAAAAAGAAATAGAAAACTTCAATGGAAGTCACGGAAAGACACTCTGTAACACTCTACCTATTTTTTGCAAAAACGATCACATCTATCTATAAATAATAGAAGGTTGTCCCTTATGTCAGGAAAGATTGTCAAGTGTCCTTTACCACGTGTCATCGCCAGAAAAATCGAATTTGTAATGTTTTTATTAAAACAAAAAAAAAGAAAGTAAATTAAATGAAAGAAGAAAACACGAAAATATAATTGAAATTAATTGAAAGAAATCAAAGCTAATAATAATTGCAAGCTGATGGGATTGTAAATCTTTTCATCAGAGTTAATAAAATACATTAATG
Source organism: Ammopiptanthus mongolicus (assembly GCA_039655645.1). Taxonomy (NCBI): domain Eukaryota; kingdom Viridiplantae; phylum Streptophyta; class Magnoliopsida; order Fabales; family Fabaceae; genus Ammopiptanthus; species Ammopiptanthus mongolicus. The sequence goes on from CM077345.1 coordinate 78,205,616, forward strand.
GAAATATAACTTTTTAATTATATTGATGATATATTCAAAAAAATTGTATTCAATTTCAAATTAAGTAAAAAAAATAAACGTGGGATATTTGTTGCTTTTATTAAGCATCCATATTTAATAATTTTGAAAATATTTCCACCTAAGTTAATAAAAAATATTAACAAAATTATAATTGAAAAAACAATTAACAATTTCGTTTAATTTTAATTAATCTATCTATCTATAAATAATAAAAAGCAATATCCAATGCAAGGAGAACTTGTCATGTGTTATACCAAAGAAGAGTATTTTAAAAATTAAAAATTTTTTAAAAACAAAAAACAAAAATAAAATAAAACAGATTAATCAATTCAAATCAAATTTGGGAATTGATTTGAAATAAAGCAATTAATTTAGATATCACTTTCAAATTGAGAATTGATTTCCATTTCCCATATTAAGAAAGATTTGAACATTTTCTAAAAACAAAAAAAATAAAATAAAAAAGATTAATCAATTCAAAGCAAATTGTGAATTGATTGAGAATAAAGCAATTAATTTAGATATCACGTTCTGTTAGAACCAAAACAGATATGGTGTATGGCCCTTCAAAGTTATAATGATTAACAAAATTATTATATGTTTATGAAAATAGTTTAAGATCAGTGTTTGCTAATTCACAAGGTCAAAAGACCTTCTCTATCTCTCTAACTTCAAATGGACTCTCAATAAACACTAAGTTTCAGCATCCAAAGCTATATAAAGTTCATAATGGACTGAAAGCTCAAAGTATTTTCTGCGTCATAATGGTTTCTCAAACTAAGTAACATCCAAAGAAAATTATGTGGATCGTCCAATTGGTCCTTAGACTTTATCCTTGAAGGATGAGTGCCTTACGTCTAGTAGCCACAAGCAAGTTTTATTGTGCGTCCAATCCTTTTATATTACTTGAGTGTCCACTAACTTTGTTTTGCAGATAACGTGGCGCATGTTTTAAAAGTCTTTAAAGTTCGTAAAAGAAGAATATCTTTCGATAAAGACAAAACAAGGTACAACGTTGTACACGTCGAGTCACGAAAAACAAAAAGCATGACGGCAAAAGTAAGAGGACAGTTTGCTCTACTCAACCTGCTACAATCTGCTATCATTGCTATTCTGCCAAAAGCAAAACATGCCTCCCTGCTCACTCAAAGAAAGGACAACTATGAACTGAAGACAGCTTGCAAATGGACATGTGTCTAATAGATATTTCACAAAGTCTAAACGGACACGTTTAATACTGTTTGAAATCCAGAAGATAGTCAAGACTATTTTAAAGACTATCATTTGAAGAAATAAAATATAAGAAGAGAACATACACGCGATTCAACTTTTATTCATTATTCAAAAAGCTATCACTACTCTCTAGTCAAAGATCTGTAAACTTGCATATTTTTTCTTTGTAAAGTTTCAAACAGATTCAAAGAGCTGAATCTTGTAATATCCTCACAAATAGTGAGTTTGTAAAAAGCTCAAATCTCTCTTCAAATCTTAGGATTGATTGAGCCTGAAGAGGCTTGTCTGTAAAAGAATATTTGGAGTTGTAAGGTCAGGAGTGACTAGGAAACAACTTGTGGTTAGTGCTAAGTGTTTTAGTGAAAAACCTTCAAGTAGAAGGGATTGGACATAGCTCTTCGGTTTGTATGAGTGAACCAGGATATATCCTTGCGTGAATCTCTCTATCTGTACTCTTTTCAAGTTTATTTATTCACTAACTTGGGGATTGAAAACAAAGTTTCTTAACATCTTTTGAAAACTTGTTTTTTGTGTGCTTTGTTAAACATCCTGCTTGCTTAAAACGTTTTTGAAAAAGGTTTTTCTTTTAAAAGGTTTAAGAAACACAATTCAACCCCTCTTCTTGTGTTTCCCTGTTTCACTTTTAGTTGGTATCAGACCTCAGTCTCTGGGTTGAACATTTAGCCGTGCTTGAGGAAAGATCTATTGAAAGCTCGATGGCAGGACAAGGAATGCCCAGCGGGAGTCAACCAGTGCTTGAAGGTACCTCCTTGACTAGACCACCATTTTTTAATGGTACTCACTACCTCTACTGGAAAGAAAGATTTAAAGGATTCATCTTGTGTACCAACTCTGCTCTCTAGCCATTAATCACAAATGGTCCTTACATCGTCAACAATCTTGATGGCACTGAGAAAGACCAATCTCAATGGAATGATGATGAACGAAGTAAGATGGAGCAGAACTATAAAGCAAGATATACTCTGATGTGTGCACTGAGTCCAGATGAGTTCCAAAATATTCATGCGTGTGACTTAACAAAACAAATCTGGGATACTCTATCCAATGTTCATGAAGGAACATCTAAAGTGAAAGACTCAAAAATCATCATACTTATGAGTCAATACGAGATGTTTACAATTGAGAGTGGAGAAACCATCTGTGATATGATGGGTCGTTTTCAAACCATTATAAACAATCTCAAGTCTCTTGGGAAGGTTTACACGGCCAAAGATAATGTCACAAAGATCTTCAGGAGTTTACCCAAGGAATGGAGACCACTCATCACTGCAATCACTCAAGTCAAGGATCTATCAACCTTGACTTTGGATGATCTTGTGGGAACTCTTCAAGTCCATGAACAGGAGCTCAATCAGGACAACCCCACTAAGAAAGGCAAAACCATTGCCTTAAAAGCTCAGAGAGCCAGCAGCTCAAACGCTCTCAAAGCCAATGAATCCAGCGATGAAAATGATCAAGAAGAAGACGAAGAATGTGATGATGAACTATCTCTCATATCAAAGAAACTTGAGCGTATTCTGAAAAAGAAAAACATGAGAAAAAGACCTTTTGCAAAGAAAAACTTCAAAGATCATAGTGAAACAAAGGATAAAAATCCAATGGTTTGCTATGAATGTAAGAAACCTGGTCACTTCAAGGCTGAGTGCCCTCAGTTGAAAGATAAGAAAAGTTCTTCAAAAAAAAGAACAAGAATCTCATGGCAACATGGGAAGATCTTGACTCTTCTGAAGAAGAAGAAAATAAAGAAGAGGCAAACTTGTGTTTCTGGTCCGAAGATTACCTTTCTGAAGAATCATCCGAAGAAGAGGAACAATCTACCTCTTCAATCACACTATATCCTGAAGCTGGTCCTTTAAGGGAATTTAGCGGGCTCTATATAAATAGACCACCTATTTTCTATGGAATAGGTGACTATACTATGTGGAGAGAACTATTCATGTGATTCAACTTAGCCCAGAACATTGATGATCTATGGAGAGCATACACTGATGATAACTTTTGTCCTACTGTTGTTATCAATGGTGAACGTATGGTAAAACCAAGGGCTGAGTGTTTAAAAGAAGAAGAAGAAAGAAGAGCAAGAATCAATGCAAAGGCCGTCTACACTCTTACTTGTGTTTTGGATGATAGAATCGTCAATGTTGTAATGTATTGTGCTATTGCAAAAAGAATGCTTCAGATGCTTGATGCCTTCTACATGAGAAGGCGAACTACTCGTTCAGGAGGACCACCAATCTATCAATCTTCAGAGTATTAAGCATGGAGAGAAAGCTTCAAGTCCTTTGTCATAACACAAGGATCCGAGGAGCATTGGAAGACTCTCACTGATGAAACCTTCTACCTATCACAATCACCAATGGAGAGTACACTATGAAACCTTTGGAGGATTGAACCACAGAAGAAAGAATAAGAGTTGCTCTAGACTATGAGGCAAGAGCTTTTCTGTTTCATAGCATACATGAAGCAAGAAGAGAAGTCTTGGTCGAAGAAACAACTACTTGGGGAATGATGAACTTAATGGATATTCTTGGGAGATCTCCACCTGCATCCCCACCAACAACAAACCTTTGTCTCATGGCAATTATTTCTTCTGAGGCAGAAACAGAACAAGATGAGGTAAATATACCCAACTATTCTAAAGAAGCATATGATGAATTATTAAATGAATCATGCATTGTTTATTCAGAATATAAGGCTCTTAAGAGAAAGTTCACTAAACTTAATAAAGACTTTAACAAAGTTAAAACTGAGAACGGCAAACTAAAAGAAGAGATAATCAGTCTCACTGAAATCTCAAGCTCTGAGTCCAGTACATACTATGAAGTTAAGAAACTTGAGCATCAAGTTGCATATCTAACTGACAGTTTGTGAAAATTTACTGATGGATCAAAGAAACTCAATTTAATTCTTAGATATAGATCTCCTCATGATAAATATGGTATAGGCTATGAGAAAGAGAATATGAAAATCTCTTACAAGAAAATTGAGACAAATAGAGTTATATATTGTTCTATTTGTGGCAAGAATGGACACTCTGGATCCAAATGTGTACACAAGAAAAATGCTAGAACTATTAAACTACCTGCTACTAACCAAAAAGGACCTAAGTCTATCTGGGTACCTAAAAAGGTGATAATCCCTGTTGCAGACTTGCTTGACAGCAGGAAGAAGACATCAATCATGATACCTGGATAGTGGATGCTCACGTCACATGACAGGAGAATAGTCTATGTTCCTAAACCTAAAGCCAAAAACTGAAGGCTCAATTGTCTTCGGAAGCAACCAAAAAGGAAGGATTGTGGGTATTGGTAAGATTGGCAAAAACAAATCTCCTTCTATAGATAACGTGTTGTTAGTTGAAGGGTTAAAACGCAATTTGCTTAGCATAAGGCAATTGTGTGATAGCGGATTTGTGGTTTCCTTCAATAAAGATAAGTGTATAGTCATGTATGCAGATGAGTCCACTCTATTCACTGGTCAGAGACAAAACATTGTATATAAAATTGACTTGGAGGATCTCTCTAATAAAAATGTATCATGTCTAATGTTTGTAAATGATGAACATTGGATTTGGCACAAGAGACTTGGTCATGCAAGCTTGAGATTAATCTCAAAGCTACAAAAGCATAAGCTCGTAAAAGGTCTAGCAAAGCTTGGCTATAAATCAGATGTTCTCTGTGATGCCTGTCAAAAGGGGAAACAAGTTAAAAATTCTTTCAATTCAAAGAATATTATTTCTACATCTAGACCTTTAGAATTGCTACATTTAGATTTGTTTGGTCCAACAAGGACTGCCTCTCTAAGCGGAAAGAAATATGGGCTTGTCATTGTTGATTACTATTCTAGATGGACACGGGTAATGTTCCTAGCTCACAAAGATGAGTTTTTCGAAGTATTCTCAATATTCTGTAAAAGAATTCAGAATGAAAAAAAGGTATATATATAAACTGAATCCAAAGTGATCATGGCGGGGAGTTTGAGAATGAAAACTTCCAACTGTTCTGTGAAGAAAATGGTATTTTTCACAATTTCTCTGCCCCTAGAACACCTCAACAAAATGGGGTCGTTGAGAGAAAGAATAGGTCACTTCAAGAGATGGCAAGAATATTACTCAGTGATAACTTTGTCTCCAAAAACTTTTGGGCCGAGGCTGTTAACATGGCATGCTATATTTTTTAAAATAGAGTATACATAAGACCAATACTGAAAAAGATTCCGTATGAATTGTGGAAAGGACGAAAACCCATCATATTTTATTTTCATCCTTTTGGATGTGCCTGTTTCATATTAAAAACCAAGGATAATTTATGAAAATTTGATGCCAAAGTTGATAATGGCATTTTCTTAGGTTACTCAGAAACTTCGAAAGCCTTCAGGATTTATAATTGTAGATCATTAATTGTTTAAGAATAAATCCATGTTAAATTTGATGGCAAGAAGCCTGATAATGTATTGTCAGAGCGGGATGAATCTTTTGCGGATCTTGACACCTGAATGATTTCCGTCCAACCAACAAAGGCAAGGAAGTCATCGAGGAAATCAAAGATGATGAGTCCACACCTCAATCATTGAATAACAGTCAGAAAGCTTGAAAATTAAAAACCTATCATCTAGAACATCAAATCCTTGGTCAACCAAGTGACAAAGTAAGAACGAGATCAACTTTCAGAAATCAGGCTGACTCAGTTAGAACCAAAAACAGTGGACGAAGCTCTTTTGGACGATGGATGGATTTTGGACATGAAAGAAGAGTTTAACCAGTTTGAAAGAAACAAAGTTTGGACCTTAGTCCAAGAATCCAAAGAAAAATCCATAATTGGAACGAAATGGATTTTCAGAAACAAAATGGACGAAAATGGAAAGGTTGTGAGATACAAAGCAAGGTTAGTGGCACAAGGTTATTCTCAAGAAGAATGTATTGATTATACTAAAATCTTTGCTCCTATTGCTAGATTAGAGGCAATACGTATTTTACTTTCTTTTGCTACTCACCATAACATAACATTATATCAAATGGATGATAAAATTGCTTTTCTAAACGAATCGGAATAATCAATGAAGAAATCTATGTAATGCACCCCTAGGGTTTGAAGATCATTCACAACCTGAGTATGTATACAAGCTTCAGAAAGCTTTATATGGACTCAAGCAACCTCCCAGAGCTTGGTATGAGAAACTTAGCTCATTCCATATGGAAAATGGTTTCTGTATAGGAAAGGTAGATACTACCCTGTTTAAGAAATCAAATAAAAATAATTTCATAGTAGTCCAAATCTATGTTGATGATATCATTTTTGGATCCACTAATGAATCTTTATGCAAGGAATTTCCTGAGCTCATGACAAAAGAATTTGAAATGAGCATGATGGGAGAACTCAAGTTCTTTTTGAGTCTACAAGTGAGACAAACCTCGAAGAGTGTGTATATTCATCAGATCAAATATATTAAAAATCTTCTGAAGAAATTTCAAATGGATGATATCAAGCCAATGAGCACACCGATGCATCCAACATCCATTCTAACCAAAGACAAAAAAGATAAAAAGGTAGATCAAAAGGTATACAGAGGTATGATTAGATCTCTCTTATATCTTACTGCATCCAGACCTAACATAATGTATAATGTATGTCTTTGTGCACGTTTCCAAGCTAATCCCTGTGAAAATCATCTAACAGTTGTCAAAAGAATCTTTAGATATTTAAAAGGTACTACTAATCTGTGTTTAATCTATGAGAAATCAAATGAGTTCAAACTAATGGGTTACTGTGGTGCTGACTATGCTAGAGACAAAATTGAATGAAAAAGCGCAAGTGGTGTCTGTCACTATCTTAGAACAAATCTAATATCATGGACAAGCAAGAGACAAAGCACCATAGCTCTATCAACAGCTGAAGCTGAATATATCTCTGCCGCAAGTTGCTGTTCCCAACTCTTATGGATTAAACATCAGCTGGAAGATTGCAACATCTAGGAAAGTAAGATCCTAATCTATTGTTATAATACAACTGCAATTAATTTATCAAAAAAATCCCATATTGCATTCAATGGCTAAACATATAGAAATCAAACATCACTTCATTAGAGATTACATTCAAAAAAATGTGTTTGATATAAAATTTGTCGATACTGACCATCAATGGGCAGATATCTTTACAAAACCTCTTGCAGAAGACAAGTTTTCTTTTATAAGAAAACAACTCAACAAGCACTATGTTGAACCTTGCTTCCAAAAATGCTTGCGTCCAATTGTTTGATTTGCTCTTCATCCAATACATGCTTGCATCATTTATTGTAATGAATAATGAATATCTTGAATACCATGAACATTTATTTCTTTCTATTTTTTTTTAATATTTTGAAATCATTACTCTGGCACCCATATGTTCCAATGTTGAGTCAGCAACCTTTTGTCATTCAAACATTGTGCGTCTGTTACCACCCTCTTAAATAGCCACCCTCGGTAACGGCAAGTCATCATGACTCTCTAACCACGATTACTTCTGAAGATTGGTTAACGCTCACTCACTTTCTGTATAAGCATAACCCGTGAGTTAAAATCACATCAAATGTCTCCTTCTCTGAAATCCTTCTATCTCTCTCTTTCAACTATTCATCTTCTTCGAAGCTATCTATTCTGAAAAATGGGAAAAAATCTCCATTCAGCCGATGAAGGTAGCAGCAGTGTCTCTCAAGAAGGTATATCATCACCTTTAGGTCATCCAACTCGTGAAGTTCCAGACAACTGTCAGATCAACATTTAGCATCAGATTGACTTAGATCTGTTGGCCAGACTAGGAGTAGATGTTAGAAACTACATTGTTGGTGCTGGGTGGGATCACTTCTTCACAAATTACCCAGAAGTTTATCTGAGGCTCTTCATTGAATTTTGGAGGACTGCTCATATGGAGAAGGAAGGTCAAATCATTGGATAATTTTTGGGGACGCAGAAGGTCATCATCTCCAAAATAAGCACTGCGTTTGCGATTGGTTGTATGTTGTTTGGAGCCACCTTCTCCAAATCTTGCCACAACAAGTTTGGAGGAAAAGACAATGTCTTCAACTTTCCTAGGCATCCCGATGCTCATCCTAATGCCCTCTTCAAAGTTGCTGTCATGAAGGATGAAGCTAGAATTCTGAATCAAATCTTGAACAAGGTTGTTTTGCACAAAGCTGGTTCTAAGGACTCAATCTCTGATTTGCATGCCTTTCTTCTCACTCATCTTCTCTATTACATGAAGGTAAATCTACCAACTCTTCTCTTTGATCGTTTCAAAGAAAATTGCATCGATATTGTCTCTGTCAAAACAATCACCTATGCAATTCTTCTTTCTCGAGTCTTTGAGAATCAAGGGATTTACCAGATGCTGAGTAAGGTCCACCCAAGTATAAGGCATTTTTACCAGAAGATCAATTTCCCACAGTTTGGAAGGGCAAATCTCTCTAAGATGCAACTTCCATCTGTTTTTGCCTTTGAACGAGCTCAGTCCGAACTAGCTCAGACTCAACGCCAGGAAGCTCTTCAAAGAAGACAAGGAAGGAAGAGTCAGTTTTCCAATGTTGACAATCAACCTCTAGTCTCTTCTGGATCGTCATCTTTTGAAGGATTATTTGAACAATCTCAGGCTGAGACTCACAATATGTTTGAAGAATATGAGGTGAAGCCGAATCTGGAGTTTGCAACGATGATCGAAGGAATTGCATACATCATTAATGGAGAAACCTTCATCAAGGTCAATGGTGTTGTTAGACCTTTTGTCGAAGAGGTTGACGAACCTTTGTTCAAAGCAAACTTCGGTTCAACTGCCAGACAACAACCTACTCAAGCAAGTGCGTCTACACAAGTGCAGCAACCATCCAAGACTCAGGCAGCTGAATCATCCAAACTTAGGTATGGGAAAAGGAATCTTCTTGTGGAAGAATAAGATGAGGAAGACGATGAGGGTGATGTTCCAATTGCCTTACTCATGTCCAAGAAAATTAAGGTACCACCATCTCCCTCAACCTTACCGATCCTCCTACCACTTCTATACCATCCATCTCACCTGAAGCACCATCCACTACTCAAAAAACCAACCCAAGCCTTTCTCCGTCTATACCTCCACCACCCAGAAGGACGAGGATTAAGACTGTAGCCAGAAAGCCACCCAGACCGAAAATCATGAATCTTTCTCTGACCACCTCCTCCTCCACTACTCCCTCTCAACAACCAAACACTCAACCAACTACCCAACCTATCTCTCCATCCATACCTCCTACCCCAACCCAGACTCAGTCTTCCGATCCTACACCTCCACCACCTTTCTCACACATCGCTTTATCCTCAAATGAACATTGAGGATTTAGTGATGATCTACCCCCTACCTCTCCTCCACAGGTCCTAGAATCATCATCTTCTCCTCTGCTTGTGCTCCCGTTACCCTGGTACTCAAATGAGGAAGCTACCTCTTCGGCGATTCCAATGACTATAGAACATGAAGATGTTCTTGAAGCGGTGACCAAAGCTTTTGGTCAAGTATCCCTTCATTTCTCTCAATCTGCTAAAGACTTTTGTACTGAGTCTACTGGACCTCAAGCAGATGCAAGATGCGAAGACTCTGTTATTCCTGAAGATCAAGAAGAAGCAAGCTCCGTCCAGTGCATTGATCGCCTTGATCATGACCCCACTTTATCTGATCATAATATGGAACTTAATCTTGATGATGAAGATAAAGAGGTCAACATTTCTGCCGCTGAAGAAGTTCACCCTACCCAAGCTTCTATGCTTCCTCTAACACAAGGGCTTTCTCAGGATATTGCTAACTATTTGGTAGAAAGAGTCTCTACACGAGTCACTCAAGATATGAATCGAAGGATGGATAAACTATTGAACTATCTTCACCAAGTCTTTCCTCACATCCCTCCTCCACCCCCTCCATCCTCTTGAGTCTTTTCGTGTCTTTTCCTTTTTTTTTGCTGACTATGATGTTTTCCCTCCCATTTCCTTTTTGTCTGATGACAAACAGGGGGAGAATATGGAAGTGTGTAATTAAAAATATTATCAATATAAACACTTTCCGATGCATAGTTGTATCTTCTATGTGTGTTGGATTCCATGCATTAATGCCTTGATCATATTTTTTTCTAAGTCATGTCATCTATGTTTAATCTCTTTTGTTTAAAACATATTTCTAAGTGAGGCATAATCTTAGGGGGAGCTTTTGCTTATCAGAAAATCTTTTTCAAAACACTTTATAATAATGTTTGTCATCATAAAAAAAGTAGAGATTGTTAGAACCAAAACAAGTATGGTTTATGACCCCTCAAATTTTTAATGATTAACAAAATTATTATATGTTTATGAAAATAGTTTAAGATCAGTGTTTGCTAATTCCCATGGTCAAAAGACCTCTATGTCTCTGACTTCAAACGGACTCTCAATAAACACTAAGTTTTAGCGTCCAAAGCTATACAAAGTTGATAATGGACTGAAAGCTCAAAGTATTTTCTGTGTCCAATGGCATAATGGTTTCTGAAACTAAGTAACGTTCAAAGAAAATCATGTGGATCATCCAACTGGTCCTTAGACTTTATCCTTGCAGGATGAGTGCCTTGCGTCCAGTAGTCACAAGCAAGTTTTATTGTGTGTCCAATCCTGTTATATTAGTTATGTGTCCACTAACTATGTTTTGCAGATAACGTGGCACATGTTTTAAGAGTCTTTAAAGTTCGTAAAATAAGAATATCTTTTTATAAAGACAAAACAAGGTAAAATGTTGTACACGTCGAGCCACGAAAAACAACAAGCATTACGACAAAAGTAAGAGGACAGTCTGCTCTGCATTACGACAAAAGTAAGAGGACAGTCTGCTCTGCTTAAAATGTTGTTAAACATCCTGCTTGCTTAAAACGTTTTTGAAAATGGTTTTTTTAAAAAAGGTTTAAGAAACACAATTCAACTCCCTTCTTGTGCTTCTTTATTTTACTTTCACGTTCAAATTGGGAATTGATTTTCATTTTCCATATTTAGAAATATTTGAACAATCTATCTATATATCTATAAATAATACAAAGTTGTCCCTTTTGCAAGAACAGACTGCCATGTGTCCTCTTCCACGTGTCATTACCAAAAAAATCGAATTTGTACTGTTTTTATTAAAACAAAAAAAAACTAAAAATGAAAGTAAATTAAATGAAAATTGAAAAAAAACAGAAATATAATTGAAATTAATTGAAAGCAATCAAAGCTAACAACAATTACAAGCTGATAAGATTGGAAATGTTTCATCAGAATTAATAAAGGATATTAACGAAAATATAAATTTTTAATTATGTTGATAATATATATTTTAAAAATTGAATTCAATTTCAAATTAAGTAAACAATAAATTTGGGATAGTTTTTGCGCAATAAACATTCCATATCGGATGTTCTGGAAATAATTTAACCAAAGTTAATAAAAAATTTAAATAAAATATAATTGAAAAAGCAATTAACAATTTTTTTTAATTTCAGTTAATCTATCTATCTATAAATAATACGAAGCAGTCCCCAATGCAAGTAGAATTTGCCTTGTGTTATCACCATAGAAGAGTAGATTAAAAATTGAACAATTTAAAAAAAAAAAAAATTTAATCAATTCAAATCCAATTGGGAATTGATTTGGAATAAAGCAATTAATTTAGATATCACGTTCAAATTGGGAATTAATTTTCATTTCACATATTTATAAAGATTTGAACAGTTTTTAAAATCAAAGATATAAAATAAAATAAAAAGATTAATCAATTCAAATCATATTGGGAATTGATTGGGAATAAAACAATTAATTTAGATATCTATATTCAAATTGGGAATTGATTTTCATTTCCCATATTTAGAAAGATTTGAACAATTTTTTAAAACCAAAGAAACGAAAATAAAATAAAAAATATGAATCAATTCAAATTGACTTGGTGATTGATTGGTAATAAAAAAAATTAATTTTAAAAACTATTTTATTAAAATAAAAAATACTTGACTAGATAATTCATCAATATGGACTTTTCCAAGAATTGATCAAAAATGTTTACTTGATTAAACATGTTTATGGGAATGATGTGCAATTTTGTCTACAACGTGCAGGAGTTGGACATTGATATGAAATATAACTTCTAAAATCATATTATTACGTCTTTCTGTTTTAAAATTTATGATCTTTTTTCTTTGACCATTACTTGAAATATACTTTCTTTGTTGTGATTTAATAAAGTGAACATTTATATGATTAATGATTATATTTTTTATTAAAATATTCAAATTTTATATGAATGATTTTAATATTTAAAGTCAGGCTATTTAAATACTTTTTATATGTAAGCACTTTTTAAAATTTACGAACTTTTTATATTAATGTAAATCATTATCAAATCACACATCACATATATTTCCTGTAGCCACAGAATCAAAATCTAGTTCAAAACAATTTTGAAAACATCCCCCTCTTAGAATTAAACTCATTCAAGGTATGCTATCATAAACTTTATTGTGAAAAGATAATAATCATATATAGCATGCATCTCTATTATCAAGAACAACTAAAACTTGATACCCTTAGGATCTACAACATGTTGGTTTATCAAAGATATTAGGAATACCTGGATCTATCATATGTTCTTGACTTTAAGCGTTCTTCAAAGGGTAAACTTGATCACCAACCTTCACCGACAATTTATCACGAACAAAAGGGGGTTGATCGCCTTCTTGTGCGGAATACCTTTGACAATCAACACAGGTGATAATAAAGATGATTAGCGGTGGCTCTATGGTTCCTCCCCAACCTGGACTCCTTATGCCTTAATCGCTCTTCAGATGAGGAGAAGAGGCGGTATGCGATATTGTCCTGTGTATTGGGGACCATAGCCTGTATATAGGGTGATGGCCAATTAGGGTTCCCATTATTCCGAAATGGACCATCATTGATATCAACTCATATTTAGCCCATATCAGTTAACTAATTTATTACCAAATCATAAATCTAATTAGCTTTATCACTTAATTTGATCACATATCAATTAAGGCTCCTAATTGATTAATAGATAATATAATTAATTGACAATATATGTCCACATTATGATATTGGAATATAATTAAATAAAGAATATTTCAACAGTCTCTCACTTAGACAATATATCGTAATAATTATATCAGAATTCTTTAGTCGCACATCCGAATGCTATTTATCTTTAGATTTCCCCTTTACAATATGGACCACCTCATACATCAACAATGGGACCACCGCGGCTATCGTCACTAACGTCTATTGTGACTAAACCCGGATGACCACCACATCTATGCACTTGATGACATAGATCGATATGGATGAGTGGTATGGAAATTTCATGCAATGTGATATCTGAATTATGCCTATTTCCAGCCGGTCCAACTTAAATCTTTAGTGAGATCAAAGTAAATTTCCTTAAGTGCAAATTAAATATTTTCACATAACCAAAATAAAACCGAAGATAATTATAATAACAATAACCTCATAAACTTTATTTCTGCAGAAATTCAAACATTACATAAAGTTTGTACCAAAGTCAAAACATAGAACATATAGAATGAAACAAAATAAGGGAAAGACTCCCACTAATCCAAGGCAATCTCAAAACCAACACCCATGTGAGCAACATGCTCATGAAAAACCTTAGGTGTCAAGCCTTTGGTTAGTGGGTTAGCTAGCATATAGTCTATCCCTATATGTTCTATCGAAATATGTTTCTCTTGGACTCTTTCCTTCACAACAAGATACTTTATGTCGATGAAATTTGACTTTGTATAACTCATGTTGTTCTTCGAGTAGAGCACAACTGCACTATTGTCACAGAAAATCTTCAAGGGCCTGTGGATGCTCCCAATGATGTGTAGCCCCGTGACAAAATTTCGCAGCCACAATGCATGATTTGATGCCTCAAATCAAGCCACAAACTCCGCTGCCATGGTCGAAGGAGCCATTAAAGTTTGTTTGGAAGACTTCCAGGAGACGGTTCCTCCAGCCAAAAGGAAGATGTAACCAGATGTGGAACGTCTACTATCCGGGCATCCTGCAAAATCGGAGTCAGAATATCCAATGATCTCCAAGCTGTTTGGCCTCCGATATGTAAGCATGAAGTCTCTAGTTCTCTTCAGGTAGCGCATCACGTGCTTTACCGCCGTCCAGTGCTGCATACCAGGGTTACTCAGATATCTGCCAAGAACTCCCATAATGAAAGCTAAGTCGGGATGAATACAAACTTGACCATACATGAGACTTCCCATTGCTGAAGCATAAGGAATCTTATGCATCTCTTCCTTTCAAGATTTGTAACGGGGCACTGTTTAAGACAAAACTTGTCTTATCTAGCAATAGGTGTATCTCCTAGTTTACTATCTTTCATGAAGAATCTATCCAAGACTGTATCGATATAGCTCCTCTCTGATAATCCCAAAATACCTCGAGAGTGATCTCTAAGTATCAGGATTCTTATGACAAAGGAGGCGTCCCCAAGATCTTTCATCTCGAAATTCTTTGCGAGAAATTTCTTGGTTTCGTACAATAAGCCTATATCGTTGCTCGCTAAAAGGATATCATCAACATATAATACCATTAAAATATATTTACTCCTACTGAACTATTGATATACCCAATCATCTACTATATTAGCCTCGAAACCATAGGAGGTGACAACTTGATGAAATTTGTAATACCATTGACGGGAAGCCTGTTTAAGGCCATAGATGGATTTCTTAAGTTTGCGCACCATAGACTTTGGGTCTCCAGACACAATTTTATGGCTGCACCATATAAATTGTCTATTCAATGTCACCATTTAGAAACACAGTTTTTACATCTATCTGATGCAGCTCTAAGTCAAAATGAGCTACTAGGGCCATTACAATTCTAAAAGAGTCTTTCGAAGAAACTGGAGAGAAAGTCTCTCTATAGTCGATATCTTCCTTTTGGGTAAACTCTTTGACGACAAGACGAGCCTTATATCTCTCAATATTACCCTTAGAATCCCTTTTGGTTTTAAATATCCATTTACAACCAATGGGTTTCTTTCCTTCAGGTAATTTGACGAGATCCCAAATGTCATTGTCAGCCATTGATTTTATATCATCCTTCATGGCATCAACCCACTTAAGAGAGTTAGGACTCTGCATAGCTTGACTAAAGTTGATTGGATCTTCCTCATTCAAACCAATGCCATCCTCATGTCCCTGGAGAAATACAACATAGTCATATGAAATTGCACTTCTTCTCTCTTTAGTGGATCTCCTTAATGGCATTTCTTGAGGTAGTTGAGTTTGAACTTCAGGTTGTTGAGAAAGAAACTCAACATTGTCTTGTTCTTGAGTGATGTTAGGAATGACATCATTAATTATTTCCGAATTTGTATCTGGAGTAATGACAGGTAAAAAGACCTGATCATTGTTAGTAACAGTTTCTTCATCAAAGACAACATTCTTTATGTTTCCTTCCCCTCCAAACTTGACTTCCTCAAGAAATCTTGCATTTCTCGTATCAAAGAATGTTCTAGCAATGGGGTTGTAAAACTCGTACCAGCGAGAATGCTCGGCATACCCTACAAAGTAACAAACAACTAAATGTCTTAGAGTCCAACTTACCCTCATGAGGCCTGTAAGGCCTTGCTTCAGCTGGACATCCCCAAATGTGCAAGTTCATGATGCTAGGCTTTTTCCTAGCCCATAGCTCATAAGGGGTCTTAGTTACTACTTTACTTGGTACTCTATTGAGGATATAAACTACGGTCTTTAAAGCCTATCCCCAAAGTGACTCTGGTAAAGAAGAATGACTAATCATACTCCTCACCATATCCTTAAGAGTCTGGTTTCGTTGTTCTGCAACTCCGTTCATGCTGGGCTTTCCAGGTATGGTGTATTGCGGAACAATTCCACACTCATTTAGGAAAAGCGTGAAGGGCCCTGGACGTTGTTCCCCTAATCCATCATACCGACCATAGTATTCACCACCACGGTCAGACTTGACAACCTTAATTTTATTTCCAAGTTTAAGTTCAACTTCAGCTTTGAAAGATTTGAACACATCTAGGTACTGGGATTTCTCATGAATTAAATACAAATAGTCGTATCTTGAGTAATCGTCCATGAACGTAATAAAATACCTTTGTCCATTCCAAGAACCAATAGGGAAAGGACCACAAATATCCATATGAATTAGTTCTAAGACGTCCTTAGCTCTATCGGCATTAAATTCCTTTTGTTTGTTTGTTTACCCGTGATACACTGAATGCAGACTTGAAAGTTTGGCAAATCCAAGGGTCCAAGAATGTCCTCCGACATAAACCTCTGAATTCTCTGTTTAGAGATATGGCCTAAACGCTTGTGCCATAAAGTGGTGGAATTCTCATTTAATTTACTTTTTGTATCACGTGACTCTATTTGTAGTATTTCGTTACAGGGATGCTCAATATCAAGCATATAAATATTTTCAATTACAGACCCGTAACCAACAACATTTGAATTATAGGAGAGACTAACTTTATTATCTCCAAATTAACAATAATAACCAGATTTGTCCAGAATAGAAATAGAAATTAAATTCCGTCTTATAGATGGTGTAACAAATGTCCCAACTAAATCCAAATGAAAACTAGTCTTTAATATTAATCTAAAGGTCCCTATAGCTTCTACCGCAACTTTATTGTCGTCGCCCACATAGATTAATCTTTCAGCATCACTTGGTGAACGGCTCCACAGGCAACCCTGAATGGACATACTAATGTGGGTAGTAGCACCGGAATCTATTCACCAAGTGTCCTTGGGTACAGAAACTAAATTGACTTCAGAACTAACAAAAGTGAGAAAATCACCCTTCTTTTCACTATTTCTCTCAATATCGATCCCTAAACACTTCAAGTATGGATTTCTTGATAATCATTAGGTACATACGGTTTCGGTCCTACTTTTATAGCTTTGCTTCATTGGGAATCTGAATAGTGGGGATGGTGCGCTCCTTCCTTAGTGCTGAGTCTAAGTCCATGCATCCGAGGATGATCTCCACAGACTCCTTCCAAGACTTGTAGTTCATTCCATTCAGCATAGGGATGGCGCTAATCTAAATTGCGAAGTTGGGAATGGTAGCAACAGCAACTTTAAGAAGAGAACAATAAACATAAAATAATATTAATAGGCATGTCATCAAATAACCA
The DNA here is from genome assembly GCA_039655645.1 of Ammopiptanthus mongolicus. Classification (NCBI taxonomy): domain Eukaryota; kingdom Viridiplantae; phylum Streptophyta; class Magnoliopsida; order Fabales; family Fabaceae; genus Ammopiptanthus; species Ammopiptanthus mongolicus. Next base: position 78,223,078 of record CM077345.1, read on the forward strand.
TAGACACATGCAAAATAATCTTTATATGCAAATTAAACGAGACCTAAACAAGATATCAAGCGCACCATTAATTCCTTATCTTCGGATTGTAAGAATTAACTGCAAGCGAGACTCTCAATGCAATGATCAAATATTGATGATAAGTCCTATCAAATAATGGTCACCTTTGGGCATCCCATTATCCACATGGACAATAGCTTTATAATCATCATACATTTATCATCACAAGTATGTAATTATCCGGCCAAGTTGTGCCTTCCTTTGGGCCGACAACAACTCGCATGAATAATTCCATACGACATCTTTGTAAATTCAATTGAATCAAATTTACGCAACAAAGGTTACTTGAGCGGCGTGTTGTTTCAACTAACTCAACCAAAATTATCAAATAATTGAATAAAATAAATGGGAAGGTCTCAAATTCACATAAGTTCCACACATAGGTGTAGGAACAATCTTTAATGTATGTTTATAACACTGTGTAGTAGTCTAATGACCACCTAGCAGTCCCAGAAAAACGGCGCCACCACCCGGTGGCACACGTGGCTGCCCAACGATTTGGAAACAGAGGCGACCATGAAAAAATCGCCGCCCACCGCCCAGCGGCCTGATGATAGAGGTTATGCTGTCATACCATCGCCCAACGGCCAAAGTGGCCGCCCAGCTGTTCTGGCATGTGATCCAGTTTCACAAAAATGTGATAAAACCTAGAAAAATCATCGAAAAACATGATTTAATCGCTGTAAAACTAAAGATTCACATGTTGATCAACCATATGCATGTTATAAACCATAAACATATATCAATTTCATGTTATAACATCAAAACATGCAAAAACCCCAACTAGTCAATCCCAATAAACCAAACATGAAGACCCGTTCTGATACCACTTGTTATAATTAAACTCATTTAAGACATGCTATCAGAAACTTTATTGTGGAAGTAATAACCATATATAGCATGCATATCTATTATCAAGAACAACTAAAACCTAATATCCTTAGGATCTACAATATGCTGGTTTATCAAAGATATTAGGAATAATTGGATCCATCTTATGTTCCTGACTTTAAGCGTTTTTCAAAGGGTGAACTTGATCACCAACCTTCTCCGACAATTTATCACGAACAAAAGGGGGTTGATCGTCTTCTTGTGCAAAATACCTTTGACAATCAACACAGTTGATAACAAAGATGATTAGCGGTGGCTCTATGGTTCTTCCTCAATCTGGACTCCTTATGCCTTAATCGCTCTTCAGATGGGGAGAAGAGGTGGTATGCGTTATTGTCCGATGTATTAGGGAACATAGCCTATATATAAGATGATGGTCAATTAGGGTTTCCATTATTCCGAAATGGGCCATGAGTGACATCTACTCATATTTAGCCCATATCAATTAACTAATTTACTATCAAATTAGAAATCTAATTAGCCTTATCACTTAATTTGATCACATGCGAATTAAGGCTCCTAATTAATAAATAGCTAATACAATTAATTAACGATATCTGTCCACATTATGAAATTGAAATTGAAATATACTTAAATAAAGAATATTCCAACACCCCCTTGATACAATGAACGTACCTGCAAGAAACTCTTCACTTAAAGATACAACTCTCCATTCCTTGCACGATTTCTCACAACTGCTGCTCCTATCTCTTGATGTCCATCAACATGAATGCTATGGAATTCGAAACTCTCTCCAATCGACACACCCAAACTTGCCAAATAGTAAAGCAACAAGAGAAGTTGATCGACAAGAGAACAGGAGCCAGGCCTCTGGACTGTGGTCCAATATTTTATCTCGTTATTAGAAGGTTATTATTCCTAGGAAGAAGCTTTTCCACAAGTAGAGAATGGTGAGTTTTATGGTGGTACACAAGTTTTGGGGTGCACCGGTGGTTCCCGAACCAGCCAACTTTTATACCATTGATCTATCTGTTGAATGAAATCAATGATAATAATACTATTACCTAGAATCGGTAAAACTGGTCAACATAAAAAAGTGAAATTATTTGCAAGCCCCTGTAAACATTCATGAAAAACCGTTGAGTGCAGCACTGAAACAAACCGTAGAAGAAGTATTAATACTAGTGATTTAAGGAAAACATTGACGGGTATTTAAAATGAATCCATATTGTGTGAATGGAGAGTTTCACATTATTATAAAAGTTTGACTATTATTGTAACTATTTAACAAACACATAAAATGATTTGTGATTGATGGACAGTGTAAAAAAAAATTACACTTAAATATATTAAAATTAAATTCTTCTTATTTAATATTAATATTTTTTATGTGATTAGTGTATTATTTAATAGATGCTATTTATTATTAGAATAATAAAAAGAATTTGTTACTAACATATATATATATATATATATATATATATATATATATATATATATATATATGAGAATGCTAACGAGTGCCCTAAGGACATTGATTCATTAACCAATAAAGAAAGCTTTTATTGGGAATTAAATGTATTTAATATTAGAAAGAGTGATATATTTAATTTTTCAATGAAAACTTGTTTTTTTGAGTCTTCTTAAACAATGTCCTTAAGCACTTGTTAGCATCACCCATACATATATATATGGATATATAATAAATTAATTTAATCAAGAGATATGTTAACCAATGTCTTAAAAACACTGATTATAGAATCAAAAGAAGTAAATTATATAGAGGAAATGAAGTATTTAATATTTTGAAAAATTATATACTTAACTTGTCAATAAAAGCTTGTTTTTTATGGATATTTTAATCAATTTCCTTAACATATTCTGTAATAAAAACCCTTTAATCAATTATTTGTTAATACACTTCAATTTCTGTAATTAGCATATTAATAAGCCTTACGAGTTAAACAGTGTGGTATCGCAGTTAGGGATTTTTAAAAAAAAAAAAAATTAAAAAACTTTGGGTTTGAAATTGGGACTTAGGGATGACAATGAGTAGAGTATGGGTAGAGTACTATAGTACCCGTCCTCATACACGCGTTTGAAAAAAAATACTCTTACCCAGACCCTTATCCGCGTGGTTAAAAACTTAAGTACCCCTCTGGGTACCTTAATACTCATACTCGCACTCATTACCCGCATTTTAACTAAGAAAAAGGAAGAAAATAACACAAAGAACATCAGCAGCTGCTGTTAGTGCTTAGGTCAGTAGGTGATTAAGTATGAAAGGGAAAAATAGTTAAGAAACCCTAGATTATTAATTTTATTTAAAATTTGATATATAATTATAATTATATGTATTAATATAAATAAATAAATATATTAATGTATATATTTATATATGCGGGTGCGGGGCGAGGTGGGTACTAGGGTACCCGTACCCGCACCCATACCTTCTTTTGTTTATGGGTAATTACCAAGATCCGTACCCGTACCCACAAAACGGGTGTTTGCCCTACCCATCATAAGCATTTTTTGCCGGTACCCAACGGGTAGGGTCCAAATTGCCATCTCTATGAGATCGTCTTCGTGACATTGGGGAGAAGATGAATACAATTCTCTATTTGTGTAGAAGAAGTGCCGGTAGCTTTTCGGAAGTTGTTTATTACTCTGTATTATTTTAAATGAAAATATAAGAAAATAATAATTTATTTATCAGCCTTTCACCAAAAAGGATGATGACGAGTAATTCCAAAATCGAATGTAAACTTTTCCTAAACACTATTTTGCAAAATGGTCCAAAACTTACCTATTACAACAGGTAAAGTATTGGACACCATCTATGCACCCCAAACCTATGAGGACCACCATAAAACAACCCGTAGAGAATCACATCCTGGTATGGCTTTAACTATGTCATCCATCAATATGTATATTTTGGTTTTCCTTTTGTAGATCCACCACCACCTTACTGCTCTTCAATTCGTTTACTCCAAAGCTCCCTTGCATAAAGCTGTACGTTTTAACACATCACTGAATCCCATTATCCCCTTAACTTTGCCGTCCCCTCAATCAATACGCAAGAAATAAATTGTACATTTTAATGGGTGACTAAGAAATAAAAAGAAGTAAATTTATATTAAAAAATAAATATATTATTTATAATATTTTGAATATATAATTTTTAATACAAATTTACTTTTTTTTATCCTTTAACCAGTAATTTTAGCATTTATCATTTTTAATTAACCTTTCAACCAATTTTTATTAATTTACTACCCAAACCGAAAATGGTACTTCCTCCGGACTCAATTATAAATAAAAATATCCACTTGCATAGTACTGATTAAGAATGATGCGAATGGGGTTTTAGGATTTCTTAATGTTTTCTCCATGATTAATCCCTCAATTTGTCCACGGCAAATTCTTTTCCCTCAATCTTTCATTCTCATCCTTCCTCTCCCCCTCCTTCCTCTCCTCCTTCTTCCTCTTCTGTTGTCCCTCTTCAATGTAAGACCTTTGCACAAGCTTTGAATAACTCCTTTGACATTCCTGTTAGTCAACTTCCGAATTCTTATGTGATGGGTGATCTGATCTCTATTAAAATATCTGAAGATGAATACTTAAAGGGTTTGAAAAGTTGCAAGAATAACTTGCATGGTTGTCTTCTTATTTCAAAAGGTAACCAACCGATCAAACTTAATGACTTGCATGATAAGTCGTTAAAATTATGGAAACCTATTGGGCAATGGCGTATGGTTCCCCTTGGGAAAGGTTTCTATGAGTTTAGTTTCGCATCTCCAGAAGACTTGAGGAGCGTATGGGCAGCAGGCTATTAGAACTTATAACCAGGTATTTTAAGGTTGTCATAATGGAGTTCGGATTTTAATCCTAATTATCAAAAACAGACTCATGTGCAGTGTTGGATTCGTATTTATGACCTGCCACAGGAGTATTGGAGGCCAAAACTGCTATATGAAATTGCTAGAGGTGTAGCTTCCAATTTCGGTTGATGAGAATACAAGAACAAGATCTTTGGTCATTTTGATAGGGTTCTTGTTGATGTTGATCTAACGGGTTTTTTGCCAAATTCAATTATGGTTGAGGGGAAAGTTTTGCTTTCCATGTAGTCATTGAATATGAAAAATTGCCATATTTCTTCTCTCACTGTCAGTCGATTGATCATTCAGTTGATAAATGCAGAAGCAAGGTTGGTAATTCTAAACTCAAGATTCATAAATATCCTCAGTTGAAAACTAAAACAATTTTTATTCCCAAGAAAATTTCTGCTCTTATCCAAGAAACAGAAACTAATAAAGGGGTTATTGATCTAGAGATAGATCTGGTGATTGGAAATCCTCATTTTGAGGTAATTCATGATAAAGAGATTAGAGAAATCTTGATTGAGCAAGAAGGGATTTTAAATGATAGTGTGAGGAATGTGACCGAGATTCAAGATCCAATTGCTACAGTTTTCGCTGATAATTTGGATAAGGTTAGTGATAACTCTGTTAAAGATTCAGTTGAAAATGTGGATATGGAGGGCTGTATATCTGAATATGAAGGTTTTCTAAATCAAAAATCTCCTATATTTGTTACTAATTCTGTTCTTAGTGATAATAGAAACATGAATGATGCTGGTTCTCCAGATAATATTAGTAATTCAAATTCTGTAAATTCAGATCATGATACTTCCATGGCTACTTGTAATTTGACAGCTAGTGGTAAGATTTTTGAGACTACCATGATTAATTCTACCTCTATGCATCCTAATGTTATTCATGATATGAATGTACTTGCCAAGTATTTTGGAGATGGGGACAAGGATGACCTACGAAATGTCCCTCTCTCAGCAGGGCAGAATAATGTTAATGTTGTTGAGGATGATTCTAATTTCACGTTGGTTATGTCTAAATCTTAGAAATATAATTTGAGAAAGAATAGAAAGCTTAATCTTATATTTACTTGATTCTTGGTTATTTTACATGGGTTTTAGTTTATGTCCCCCCATGATTTTGTTTTCTTTGTTTTTCTTCTTTTTTATCAATAAATAGTGACATGATCACCTTGCTTAAAAAAAAGTGCATTTAATTTTCTTGATTTCATGTAAAACAGTAAATATATTTACTAAACTACCATTAATCATAATAGTGCTCACAACATTAATGAAATAATAACTTAATGGTATTTTTGGAAAAACAACATTAAATATGAATAGATTAGTTGATATTTGCTTATATTTGAGTTCATCACTTTTTTTTTTTTTTATAATTAAGTCAAGAGGGTGTAGCATCCAAGTGGGCCCTTAAATTGTCAGAAGTTCCGTACATTTGTTGGGTGTATTTTTATTTTTATTTTTTTTTTATAGTCAAAATGAATTTTATTAAATGAGTTTTATCCATTTGTGGGGTATATGATACTAATAGTTATATCCACATGAGAGAGCTTACTTTTCATTTTCAACTTTCATTAACGGAAGCAAAGTCTTCTCTAATTAACCACTCCTTTTAAATGACGAACGAATACAAATGATATTATTATCTTCAATCCACCGACTCCAATCCTATCCACACAAAAATTATTTGCTTTTCTGGTTACCACACAAGGTTTGCAATTATTTCTAACAGACAAAATGGGTTCCACACAGTACCATAACCAAGTTTTTAAATTTGGGTCTGCAACCACAATTGTGGCTACAATATATATTATGATTTTGATAAGCTTCGAAATCGTATCACAACGGTAATTATAACTGCATCGGACACATTTTCTCACAATTATTCATAATAACAAAAAATGCAATGCAACATACAACCATAATTTTAACCACGATATAAAATCTTGATCATAACCACTTACCTATAATTGATCTATGCTCACTATGGCAACAATTTTTTAAAGTTTTCCTGTGCATGACTGCATGGTTTAAAAAATTCAATATTATAGGGCCTATATATCTATCTATCCCCTATTTCCCATACATGATGCTTAGTGGCTTTGAAAATGTTGCTGAACTTAATTATAACCTGTGATTTTATTTTCTATATTTTTTTTCCAGAAAAGGGATATTTAGCATTGGCAGTCACATAAGCTAAAGTAACTCACTCAAAACTTCGGATTTATGCTGAAACCCGAACATATGCAAACAATACCAACTCCCTATTGACACAATAAATATGTATATTTTGTACAGAACCAGTTACCCTATACCCAATTTGGCAATTCAGTCTTTTAGAAAATGGATTATATACACTTGCATTTGCATCCATATGCAAATATACTGAAGCAAGCTAGAGGGCACACATCATTAACTAATGATCAAAAGGACAGACAGGACAGACAAAGCTCCCATAAAATATATGTGATTGTCATGTACGGACCGATCCTTAGATTTTAGGTGTCTTGACGAGTCAAGAAAATGATACCATCGTAAAATATTAATGATAAATAACAAATAATGATAATGGTGAAGGAAACAGTAACAACAATAATGAATAAAATATCGAAAGAAAGCCTGAAGCCTTCAAAATTTGCAAACTTAATAAAAGGAGACAAACATGGGTTCGAAGGTTTCCGAGCTTCTCGACAGTCAAGCGGTATTGCGGCAGAGAGGTGTTGGTGCAATGGCTAGGTAGGAGGTGGGTTCACAGATTTGGCTTTTGTGACCAAAATGACGAAGGCTTGCGGTGGTTGGAAAGTGGGTGACTATCAATGGCTATGCCGACTTGCAGATGGGTTCGTAACGGTTACTGGTTTACGATGAGAAAGGGGAAGATGATGGAAGACTCGCGTTTTTAATGGCACAAAGAGATGAGAGAGAGAGAGACAGAGAGAGAGAGAGCTGAGATACAGAGTATCAAAGATATCAACAGAATCAGATATTAGAGAGAAATAGAATGAATGAATAAGCGCGATACAAAGAAATTGCGATAAATGGACTAGCATCGTACACTTATACCAGACCCTTGTTTTTTTCGTTGAGACCTCAAATTTTGCGCCTAAATGACTATCATCGTTTCAATGTCCGAGATCATGGGTGTATTCTTGTTGATACAAAGAGAAATAAGACGTCACGTGTTAGTTGATCACCCATTAGTTGACTTAGTTTCAGGAAACTTGTTTAATTACTGCTTTTGTTAATTTTTATATAATTTTAAATATATAAAATTTTTATTTTAATATCTATATATAGTACTAAAAAAATTTGGTGTCTCTCAAAAAATGGGGGTCTGGGTGGTCGCCCATCCCGACCATGCTTAGGGCCACCACTCATCTTGTACAGTTGAACCCTTTAGAGCCTCTTCCACTTGTTCAATTGAGGACAACATAGCTTAGAGCATTACGTACTCTTCTTCTGTTCTTCATAGGTCCTTTAATTTGCATAATTTATTTGAGTTCGTAACCGACTCTTTTGCTTCACCAATGGTAAATGTTGTCCATGCTAAAACCGGCTATTGAAAATGTTATCATGGAAAATTAGAACCAACCTTTACGGTATAACATTCCCATTCATTTTATTACTTTCTTCTTTAAATGTTTTCTCTAAAGTGAAGACGTTGCAATCAAATAGAAGGTAAATTTCAAGAATAGCATACTTGTAGACAATATTTAAGTCCATATAACTTTCGATTTATATTTTAAATAATCTTTGAAGCCTCCAAATTCAAAGCCATATATTAGAGTACTTATTGAGTCATCTAAATTGTTGAGGTTTTAAATGATTAGTTATAAGTACTTGACTTTGTATCAAACTGACGGCACCGAAACTTAGTGGAATTATTATTTTTTAATGGATCTTGCTAATGAGCGTCCTAAGAGTATTGGTTAAGAAATCAACAAAACGAAAGATTGTATTGGAAAATAAGTGTAACATTTATCAATATATTAAATAAACCAGTTTTCCATACCCCACTGGTATCCCAAGCTTCGGCCATCATCGTTTGCCACCACTCCTCACTCTCCTCTCTCCTTTCTTCACCGTCAGCAGCCACCGCCCCGACCACCACTATCTGGCCGCCCCAGCCCTTCCTAACCTCACCAAACTCCGGCCAACATATGGTCTCGGTCTCAACACCACCTTGAAGGTAATTATAAACAAAGCAAACTTTTTTGTGTGTGGTTTAAACTCTTTTCTCTCTGTCTTTGTCTCACCGTCACTCAGTCGGAGAACAGTCTCTGCACACCGGAGAAGACATCCCTGCATGCCTGAGAAGACAGCCCTACACAGGTTTCTTGACTATTTATGGTTCTCCTTTGCCTTCATTATTTGAAAATGTTGTTGTTATGCTCTGTTATGTTAACTGTTTGGGGTTTGGAAATTTTGATTTTTTTATGAGTTGTGCAATTGGGGGTTTCAATTGTGATTATATGTTGCTTCCAATGTTAAGTGTTATAATTTCAAATTGATATTGGTATAATGTTATTGGTTTGCGTTGTTTGGGTATCTGTATTGAAATTTGGGAAATATCCATATTTTAGTCGAAACTCTGACTGATTTTCAATAATCTATCTGATTTTATTTGATATGAGTTTTGGATATGAAAATTGTTTGACTAGTTTATTCTATGTATTGGTTATTAGATAGATGAAAAGTTTGGTGATTTAGGAGATTAGGTTCATGATTAGGACTTCAGAGCATGCGAATCTTCATAAGACAAGTTCATAAAATTTAAGGAACAAAATCAAAGAATGAATGACTACATGCTACATCAAAGTCTTAGATAAACATGTGGCGGTGGAGATTTGGCAGCGGCTCATGCAACATAGTAGAAATAAGTTAAATAATTAAATAATGATTTAAATTTAAATAATGAAATATTTAATAACTAAATAATAATTTATTTAAATTTAAATAATTAAATAAACTGAACATAATAAAAATCAAAAGCGTCTTGTGCAATAGTAGAGTCAGATGAAGAGCTTCAGATGATAATAATGATTAAATAATTAAAATAACTAAGCAATTAAAGTAAATGACTAAATAATTAAAATGAAATGAATAAATACATAAATTAATAAAATAAATATAATATATAAATAAATAATTAAACCATAAGCCTCGTGATACCAATTTCTCTTAGCATTATAGTAGGTGTTTTTTTTAAACAAAAATTGACATGCAAAGCATCACTATGATAATTGACATACCAGCTAAGCTGGCACCCTATCATCACCAATAATTTGAAGCACACCAAAAATTTATTATAAATAAAGGAAAAATAATACAAAAAAACAACGGGGGACATAAACCAAGACCCTTACAAACATTATTTAAACCTATGATTAGGCGAGCCTACTCTATTCGTAAAAAAATCCTCACTAATGAAGTTAGGAATAGTATTCCACCAAAAAATTGATGAATAAAAATTCCATGAGAGGGAAGTTTATCTGCACAATTATTGCCTTCACGGAAAATATGAGAAACCATAAAAATCATCTGCTTAGTCAGCTCTATGCAATTCTTCCATCTATTTCTAATTCTCCAAGGAACAATATTATTAGACTTGAAGGCTTGAATAACTAATTTGGAGTCACACTCCAACCAAAGCTTATGCCAACCATTTTTGAAAGCCAAAACACTAAAATAATTAAGTAATTAAATTAAATGACTAAATAATTAAAATGAAATGAATAAATACATAAATAAATAAAATAAATAAATAAATATAATAAACAAATAAATAATTTAACCATAAGCCTTATGATACCAATTTCTCTTAGCATTATAACAGGTGTTAAAGCAACATAAGACTTAGTTAAAACAAAAAAACAATAATAATGATCAAATAATCAAAATAATTAAAATAAAATAATTAAAATAATTAAGTAATAAAATTAAATGACTAAATAATTAATATGAAATAAATAAATAATTAAACCATAAGCCTCATAATATCAATTTCTCTTAGCACTTATAACATGTGTTTGTTTAGATGAATTGTTGTTTTATTAGTCTCTATGCACTTTATGTTGCTAAAATTTGGGGATTTGAACAATTGTTTACCCTGGGAACTTGAATTTAAAGTACAAAAGGTAAAATTAGACGAGTTAATACTTGAGCAAAACCTTAACTTTCCATTTGAGGTTCAATATTATTGAGCAGATGTACTTGCATAGAGGTGCCGCTCATTGTATTGAACCCTTGAATTGTCCAAGGAGGACAGTTTGGGGAAAAAAGTTTCTTCACTCGTATAATAGTTACAGTTGCTGCACTCAGGAGTCTGCGAAGATTGCTGAGCTGAGGCAGAGACCGACAGAGTCTGTAACACATCGATTTTCAAGTTTTTGTTAATTAAACAATATTTACGTATTCATATTTTATTAGAAGGTCTAGAGAGTGAAATAAAATAAACCGAGACCATAGTCAAGCTCTACGCTATCATAGGAAACTATGGTTAAATTTTGATCGAAAACTCAGACGGAGCATGGTCTGCGTTTTTATACTGATAGTATGATTTTACTGCTTAAACGACCTAATTTTGTCTCGTGAACGAAACAGTTAGGTTTTAAATAAAATTGCGAACAATATCGGCAATTTTTAAAAAATTCAAAATAAATAAGTTCTCACGACTTTTTCGGGCGAAAACCCTAAATTAGGAAATCGACGGAATCGAGACCGCACGCGCGGGGACAAAATCGGACACCAGAAGAGGGACACGAGTCACCTGAGCAGGGTGACTCAGAGGGCGAGTCACCACCATGACTCACCGCGTCATTATTGCGTTTCTACAAAATATATGAGATATTTAGAGTGAGAAAAGACCGTTTTACGCTTAGGAATTGATGACATTACAATTCGTGCTATGTGAATCATTACTGTCATCATTAGTTTTTTTGAAAATATCTAGATATTTATGACGAAATGACATTTATGCCCTTGATCTTTTGTTGAAATGACATTTTGTCCCTAAGAGAAATTACTCTTTTGCCATAAAATATCTAAAAAATTGGGCCATGGGCTAAGAAGCCCACCAAGGGGGGGGGGGCTACTCCTCCTATAAATACCCTCACCCTCCCTTTGTTTTCCTACACATTTCTCTTCTTCACCTTAATCATCTTCTTCAAAACGTCCATTGTTGTCTTCAAGTGCAAGCTTTCTTATTCACTTTTCTTCAAGCTTCAAGAGGTACAATCTCTAACACTTACTCTCTTTGATCCATAAGTTTCATTGTTCTTCACGTAATTCTTGTCTAAACTTCTAAGTTCTAAGTTCAAAAATCTCTAGAAAATCATAGAAAAATCCTTTTAATGTGAAATCAATTTCTATGATCTAGTTTCATCATTCTCTATCACTATCCAAGAGCATGTAATCAAATAACATGTCTAGCTATATTTCTAAGGAGGTGGCCGAAAACTATACTTCAAGAAATCATGACTTTTGCTTCAAAGTTTTTGTGGAAAAAGACTTAATCTAGTATTATAAATGCTTACGGATCATTGGTCCAAGAGTTGGTAAAGTTTTAACACCTCTAGCCTATTTTTCTAAAAAAGGGCCAAACAATAGTTCATAGGAACTAAGTGGGTTTTGTTTGATTATATTAATTTCTTATTGTGATTTGTTGAGAAGGATTAGGCAATGTTTGATCGTTCTAAAGCATGTACGGTTTGCGGTTGAAGGAGCGGGGCTGCGGCTATGGCTGTGGCTGTGGCTGTGAGGCTGTGCATAGGAGCAAGAAGTGCTCATGAGTTCGTGATCATTGCTATGTTTGCTATCAGGTCGGGAAAAGAACCACAATATTGTCGGGGAGGCAAGCTTTAAAATATATATATATATATATATATATATATATATATATATATATATATTGATATGCGTAGGGCGACCCACACCCTACTAGAGGTCGTTTGACCGATGGGATGATTTTACTGTATATTGAGGTTGTTTGTGCTGTGATTGGATATTTAATATATTATATGTGATATATATGTTATGCCTACTATATGTTTATGATTAATTAAATATTATTTATCTGTAAGTTGATATTACTGTTGAATCTGTTTTTGGTTGTTATTTATGTGTTGTTGTGACTACTGATGTTTGAGTAGAGCTAGGCAGTAAATTCTGATGAGTTGGGAGATGAATGTGTGGTGAGAAAGTCGAGGATGTATATATATGTTGTAGTGCTCAACCTAGAGATCCAGTTGATTTGTTTGTGTTGTGATATAAAGTTGTACCCAGTTAAGCCGGAGGAAAGTTGGTTGTGGTTGTTTATAAGTCATGGTTGAGGCACTAAATGTTGATCCTGAGATGAGTCGGTGAGATTCATGTTGTACAGTTGTTGTTCATCACTGTGTTGGCATATGAGCGATTCTGATCTTGCCTGCCGGGAGATGGTCGTACCGATTAGTTTGGCATATGGGTGATTCCGATCTTGCCTACGGGGAGATGATCATACCCATTAGTCGAATTGTAGACGGATGAACGAGTGTTCCGATCTGGCCTGCAAGCAGGGGGATATGTCATTGCCGTAAGTCGAGTTGTTAACGGACGAACGAATGTTCCGACCTGGCCTGTTGGCGGGGGAATATGTCGTTACCATAAGTTATGTTGTGGGCGAGCGATTATTCCGACCTGGCCTGTGGGCGGGGGACTATCGTAGCTGCGAGTTGAGCCTGAGGGCTTTTGACCGAACCCAGCATTACGGGGGTGGCACAGAGATGAACGGGATATCTTGATTTGTTGGAGATGTCACGTCGTGATCGCGTTCATATAGTCGTTAGTTGCATCAGTGTGAGAGACAATAGTTAAGAGAGAATGATTCGGGAGTTGATTGATTGACACTACTGTGTTGCTAAGTGTGGCTATCTATATAAATTATTTTATAGCTGTTTTTTCCATTTATGATGAATTGCTGTTTCTTATCCCCTATATTTTCTCTATGTCGTATTTTATTATTTCTCGACCGCACGAGAAGATCCTATTGAGGAGTTGCCAGAGGAGATCGATGGCATACCCGTTGAACCAGATGCTGGTGGGAGAGCCCCGAGTCCCAGCGAGGGAGGACCTTAGAGCTTAGGGGTTTTCAATACCCTTATTATGGTCGTCTTGGGGTTAGTAGTATTAGTTTGTTATGGCCAGTGTATGGGATAGAGTGAAATGTATTTTGGGGCCAGGAGAGGAAGTCGTATGTATTTTTATTTCTGCTATTATGCTTTCAGTTTATATGTGTTGCGTACTCTGAAGATTTGTAGTTGGTATCAGTTATTGTAGGCTCTACTGATAGAGTCAATACTTTTATACTATGTTATATATATAGTCGTGGTATCAGTATTGGTTGTTTTAATATTTTCGCATTTTATATTATCATGCTAAGCTGTAACGCTAATAATTATAAGTGGGGTTACCAATGGGACCTCCGAGGAAGGGATTGTCTCAGAGTCCGAGCGGCATGCCGAGGAGCGTGAGCGTCAGATGGAGACGTCGATGCAGCAGATGCTACAGACCATAAACAAATGCAACAGCAGCCCCTGCAGTCAGGTCAGCCGACCCATCGCACTGGGGACGACGATGATGAGGACTCATTCGATAATCTTATCCGGTCTTCTCCTCATTATGATTGGGATTATTATGTTTTTATGTTAGTTTTTTTTATTTATATTTTCATGTATTGTAAAACATATGTTTTTTATCATTTGGGTATAATTTTAATTTCTTTAATGTTATCTTTAATTTTATGATGCAATATTTATTTATTTAATATTTATAAATAATTAATAAGAAATATAATAGTTTAATAAATATAAAATGTAATAAAATATTAATTAATTAATCAATTAAAATATATATTTTAAAAATAATAATTTAGAATTACCAATGGCCAGATCGTCGGTAAGGGGTATAGGTACTTTCCGACGGCCTTTCTGTCGGTAATATGTTGCAGGTACGTCGGTATGTATTACCGATGAGCTTGTTTCCGACGGATTTTTGGCCATCCACTTTCCATCGGAAATGCCCATTAACGATGGTTTTTTGTGATTACTGAGGTAATGAGCAGTGTAACATCCCAAGAATTAAATAAAGATATAAAACGAAATTAATTTTAGCAAATAAAATTAATGGAGTTTTGGGGGCTTAGAATTGATGATTTCGAGTCTTAAGATTAGTAAAATGACAAAAAGAATAACAAGGAAAAGTTTTAAGTTAAAAATCAGTCACAGTAGCATGAGCATGCCCGTGCTGGAAGAGCACGGTTTGAGCCATGCCGTGCTCAATACAAGCATGCCCGTGTCGGAAAACGGGCAAAACTTGACCCTGTGGAACACGGCCGTGCTCAGGGGAGCACGACCGTGTTGGAAACACGTGAGTTTTGAGGCTAATGAGAACGCCCTTGCTCATCTGAGCACGACCGTTCTTGGCATCAAAATGCGAGAGAACAAATTTTTTAAAAGAAGGAAATGTGAGTAATTCTATATAAACCAATCCTAATACACTTTGGTGTGGCTAACACTCTCTTACTATCTTTTTGGACTCAAGGTCTTGGAAAGGGTGAAGTTGGAGAAGAAAGAGCGTAAGAGGGAAGAGAAGTAGGAGATCTTGGGGAACTTTCTTGGCGTATTTGTGGGAGATGCTTGGAGATTCTTGGAAGTCTTCAAGAGATGAGTAAAAACGGCCTTTTTCTCACCCTTTCATGGTGCAATCGGTTTTAGGGAGATGGGTTTGATTTATCTAATTATTTGTAGTGAAATTTCAATGAACGAATGCATGTTTGGTCAAATCCTATTTTTCGAAATTGAGTTTTTTTTTTTGTGGAAAATGAAATTAATGTTAAATAGAGGATTTTATGATATGATTGTCATGATTGCTTATTTCTTCAATGTGAACCTTGGAATTTTCTCATGATTGGATTGACATGCTCCTATTTGACATATATGATATGTGTTATTAAATGAGATTAGTATACCATATATTATTTGTCATATACAAAATGACCTTGTTGATTTGCTTGGCATGTACTTAATACTACCAAACAGAGGTATTAAGGGTTGAGGAAATACCACTATTGTAAGGGTATTGGTGATAAACCTCAATTCTGTGTATTTTATATGGGGTAATTGGATTGAATTTTGATATATTTGATGATGATTATTATTGTATTTCGTCTTTTTAATTAAGTTTTGACAGAATTAATGTTTAGAGGCAGTTTGATGTGCTAAAAGATAGAGGTTTTTGAGCTAAAAAGAAGCACGACCGTGCACAATGGAGAACGGCCTTGACAGACAGCAGCACGCCCGTGCACTTACAAAAAGACTTAAAGTTGACCTCTAAAGATGAAGCACGATCATGCCAGACAGCAGCATGCCCGTGCCAAAATGAAGCAATGCCTAACTCAGTGAAGCAAGGTCTGACTCAGTGAAACAAGGCTTGACTTAGTGAAGCACGCCCGTACATAAAGGAAGCACGATCCTGCAAAAGTGAAGCATGCTTGTGCTCAAGCCCATGCACTAATGACGCTGATTTATGAAGTTGGTACGCCCGTACTGAATTGAGCACGAATTGACATTAAGGAAGCACAACCGTGCTAAAGTGGAGCACACCCGTGCTTGCGACGCTAACAGATCTAATTTTGGGGTCATTTCTCCTATTTTCCTATTTATAGAGGCCCTCTATACCACTCGATTCATACTATCATCTCTTGTAACTTCTCTTTATACTATTCATAGTTTATAGTTTTAGTAGTGTGTTTAGAATTGTAGAATAGGATTTGCACTTGGAGGTTAAGTTGAAGATATTTCTTCTTCTTCATAATTCTTGAGGATTCGTTTCCTTTTGTTGAACTTGGTTTTATCTATTATTATGGGTAGCTAATTTCAATACTAGAGTTGTGATGGATCTTGTATTAGTAGAAACCCTTTTGTGCTATGTCTTAGCTTTAATTCAAGGTCGCAATTTGAGTAGTGTTATTTTATTGTTCGTCATCACATGCTAGGATTGTGCACCCTTTGCATGCTCTAAATCAATTGGTTGATCATCGGCCGTACTACAATTAACTGGTAGATCTATAGGGTAACCGAAGTTTAAATTATTACATGACCAAACTTGATTTATTCCTTTCAGTTGTTCAACCCCTTTGCTCTTTATGCTTTTTAATCATTCATACTCTTTGCCTAACAAATATTGGGTTCATCTGGGAAAAGAATATTGATTGTCTGAAAAACAATTAATAGTTTTAGTAAAGGGATTGATATTTAAAAAGCAACTATGAAATTGAATAGAACTAGGATTGGGGGGTATCGAAAATACAAGTGAAACCACGACTCTAGGCTCTTGTACTCTTGATTTCACAAACCTTTATTTCTCTTTTGCTATCTTTTACTATTGCTTACATAATTTTTTGTTATTTCGGTTAGTCTGAATAGAATAAGGATTTCTTTATTCCGGCACCCACGTTAGTTTTACTCATTAATCTCTTGGATACGATATCTGGACTTCCGCCCTATATTACTTATGCGACAGCGTGCACTTGCCCTTAAGTGTGTTCATAACGCAACAAGTTTTTGGCGCCGTTGCCGGGGATTAATTTGTGATATGTGTGATTTTGGAAGAAGGAAATTCTAGTTACTTTAGACATTTTTTTCTATTATTATTATAAATTTTTTTTTTATTTTGATCATCTCTTTTTGTATGCTGATGTCTTCCACAAAGACTGCTTGTAGTTGATCTTATTATGCAGTTAGGGAATCAAGAAGAACCATGGGAAAGAGGAGAACTCTTGGGGATTATTTTACTAATGCAGCATGGGAATCTAAACTGGAGGTTTTTCCAAATCCTTTGGCTAATTATGAGAAACAAGAACCAGATCTTGAAGAGACATTGACAGAGTTCATGAAGAAAACTGACAGCAAATTTCAAGCCTTGGAAGCTCAAATAACTACTCTTGCAACATTGGTGTCTCAAAAAGTCCAAGAATCACTGGCCTCTCAAGCTGAGCTTAAACAAGAGGATGAAGTTGTAGCAATAAGTGAGCTCGACCGTACATAAATCCATGTACGCCCATCCATACCAGACAATGAATCAGAAGGGAGCAATTATGAGGAGAGAAAGCAAGTTGGATTCAAAAATTCTGATTTGGATAAGTATATTGGGATACATGCATGTGTGGATATTTCAAAGTACGCTCCAAAAGATAAGCTTCTTGTGCTTCATGAAGATTTCACTTGTGAAGAGGTTAAAAGAGGAGATTCTCACTGCCATTCAATCATTGAGGAATCAAACATACCTTCATGGCCACCTTGGCTCTTAAGGATTTTCTCCTACAATCGCCAGCTTCAAGCCTTGGGGTCCGAGAGAAAGATCTTGTATGTTGAGCATCATTAGGATTTCCTTCTATAAGCAATGAGATCCAGGAGGAAGATCTTATGTTTTGAGCACACATTGGTCTTTCTACCACAAGCTATGGGATCCAGGTGGTTTCTAAACTTTTCTATTTATTTGTTTCTTGCTTTGAATAAATTAGATGCATCAAATCTTTGTGTGGCTGCCATGAGTAGAATAAAGCTGATTTGCATGTGATTTTGTATTTGTGTTAATGAGCAAAGTCATGCTTAAATAAGCAAGGCCATACATATTTTAGCAAGGCCATGCTTATTTAAGCAAGGTCATACATATTATATTTGATTTAAAAAAAGAAATCTCTTCTCCTTCTCTACACTTGTATTTCATGATAATTTTGTTGCATTGAGGATATTGCATATGTTAAGTGTGGGGAAGAAAAATACATATTTTTCATGATATTGTTGCATACAATTAACTGACTTATCTTATTTTTTTTATGATAAAAAAAATTAAGGGTTCCCTTACAATTTTTTTTTTTGATGGATTGCTTTGATAGTCACATAAGCTTATTTTAAAAAGTTTGTCTTTTGAAAACTGAAAATTAGCAGAAAATACCTTGTTTGATAATTTTTCATTAGACTTCGCTTCTAAATGTGAGACTTGAGTTTTTATAGGGGTTAGACTATAATGTTAAATTTATTTGATATTAACTCTTTTTCTTTGATGAGTGTGATTTCTCAGGTGAATACGTTCTAGAATTTGTCTTAAGACCATTTTGAGGCAAATTTGACTTATGTGCATGTGGAAATCTGGTTGAGGCATTTTTAGGTATTTTTCTGGCCCATATTATTTTGATAAACACTTTCACCAGTTGCCCAATTCGAGCCTTATGAAAATATTTTCTTTGGTCCCTATTCTAAAAAATGAAAATTGTTTTTGGTGACTTCTTAGAAGTATATTGGAGCAATAGTAGGAACGTGTGGTTGTGAATCCCTTTCCAGAAATAAAAGTATTAGAAATAGGCTGGCAAGTAAAGAAAAAGTTTTCTCTCTCTCTATTCAAAAAGGAAAAGAAAAAGAATAGAAAAATGGTGAAAACAAAATAAAGAAAATAAGCAAGAAAAAGAAAAAAGAAAAAAGAAAAGAAAAATCAAAGCCTATGGCAAAGGAAGGGAAGGAAATGAAAGGTTGTAGAAAAGTAGAAAAGTTCTTGAAAAATTTGTTGAAAAAGTGCCAATTGCACTTTATGCTCTTTTGTGCATCAAGAGGTTATTGCTTTATTTTTGTTGGTTTAGCCATTTGAATATATCTTTTCTTTCTATCACACCTAGCAACTAAGCCTTGGGCCCGTTTCAACCCCTGAAAGACCCCTTTCTTCTTCTGCATGCATGTGGATCATATTGTGGATATTTGGCCAATGGACAAGCCTATGGTAATGTATTTACTTTGAGAATCTTGAGCGCTTGATGGCCCAATACACTAAGAGATTGTGAGTGGAATGACCTATGGTGTTATGGAAAGTTTGATTTCAAGGAATTTAAAGTTTCTAATTGGGTAATCTCTTAACTTCTTTTGAAAAATATACTTTTTGACTATCTTCGTAATTTGAAAAATACTGTTTGTTTGGGTCATCTTGAATGAAATCTGAAAATTATTTTGAAAACTCTTTTAAGCCAGATAATTGCTTGAGGGCAAGCAATACTCAAGTGTGGGAAGTTTGATAAACCTCAATTTTGTGCATTTTATAAGGGTAATTGGGTTGAATTTTGATATATTTGATGATGATTATTATTGTATTTCACCCTTTTACTTAGGTTTTGATAGAGTTGATGTTTAGAGGCAGCTTGATGAACAATTGATAAAAGATGGAGGTTTTTGAGCTAAAAAGAAGAAAATAATGAAGTCTGGAGCTCAAAGCACGGCTGTGCACAATGGAGCACGCCCGTGCAAGCCTATCAGTTCAACCATCCAAACGTGCCCTTACAAAAAGACTTAAAGTTGACCTCTGAAGATGAAGCACGATCGTGCCAGACAGCAGAATGCTCGTGCTTAAATGAAACAAGGTTTGACTCAATGAAGCAAGGCCTGACTTAGTTAAGGAAGGCCTAATTTACTGAAGCACACCTGTACATAAAGGAAGCACGACAATGCAGAAGTGACACACGCTCGTGGTCAAGCTCGTGCACTAATGACGTTGATTTACGAAGTTGGTACGCCTGTACTGAATTGAGAACGACTTGACATTAAGGAAGCACGACCGTGCTAAAATAGAGCACGCCCGTGCTGGCGATGCTGACAGACCTAATTTGGGGCCATTTCTCTTATTTTCCTATTTATAGAGGCCCTCTGTACCACTCGATTCATACTATCATCTCTTGTAACATCTCTCTATAATATTCGTAGTTTATAGCTTTAGTAGTGTGTTTAGAATTCTAGAGTAAGATTTGCGCTTGGAGGTTAAGTTAAGTTGGAGATACTTCAGGAGGCATTTCCCTTTGTTGAACTTGGTTTTATCTATTATTATGGGTAACTAATTTCACCATTAGAGTTATTCTATTGTTCGTCATCCCATGCTAGGATTGCACACCCTTTGCCTGCTTTTAATCAATTGGTTGATCAATGGTCGTACTGTAATTAATTGGTAGATCTATAAGGTAATTGGGGTTTAAATTATTGCATGACCAAACTTGATTTATTCCTTTCAGTCATTCAACCTCTTTGTCTTTATGTTTTCAAATCATTTAAACTTTTTTCCTGACAAACATTGGGTTCATCTGGGAAAAAGAATATTGATTTCCTGACAAAAATAATAATAGTTTTAGTAGAGGGATTGATATTAAGAAAACAACTGCGAAATTGAATAGAACTAGGATTTGTGGGGTATCGAAAATACAAGTGAAATCATGACTCTAGACTCTTTTACTCTTGATTTCACAAACCTTTATTTCTCTTTTGCTATCTTTTACTATTGCTTACATTATACTTTAATTGTTATTTCGGTTGGTCTAAAACGATCAAGGATTTCTCTATTCCCGTACTTACGTTAGTATTACTCTAATCCTTTGGGTACGATATCTGGACTTTGAGACAACCCCTTCCTAGGAGGTCCCATTGGTGACCCCACTTATAATTATTAGCGTAGCATATTAGTATAAAATTTGCGGAATTGTTAAAACATACAATACATACTGATACCATAATAATATATGCAGACATAAGAGTATCGGCTTCATCAGTAACGCCTACAACAACTGCTACCAAATAAACAAACTTCAGAGTATGCAGTAAATAAAACTGAAAGCATAATAGTGGAAATAAAAATAAAGACGACTTAGTCTCCTGTACCAGCCATAATAACTATGAATACCAACCCCGATGTCTAAGGTCCTCCAGCACCGGGATCCAAGGCTCTCCCGCCAGCATCTGGTTCTACGGGTATACTATCAATTTCCTCTGGCAAATCCTCAACGGGATCTTATCGTACAGTCGAGAATAAAGAGAATATGACATAGAAAATACAGGGGATAAGAAACAGTAATATGTCATACCTGGGAAAGCACACTCAAAAGCACAACAGTTACAACCAAAAAATTTCCGAATAATTTTTCCCTTAACTACTGTCTCTTATACTCATGCAACTAACGACTATATGGACGCGATCATGACGCCACATCCCCAATGGATCAAGATGTCCCAATCATCACTATGCCACCCCCATAAAGGTAGGGTTCGGTCTAAAGCCCGCATGCCCAACTCGTCTCATGGGTACGACATATTCCCGTGCCCGCAGGCCAGGTTGGAATATTCGCCCGTCAACAACGTAACTTACGGTAACGACATGTTCCCCTGCCTGCAGGCTAGGTTGAAACACTCGCCCGTCCGTTAACAACTCAACTTTCGGTAACGACATATCCCCCCGCCCGCAGGCTAGGTCGAGATATTCGCCCATCCGTCTACAATCCGACTAACGGGTACGACCATCTCCCCGCAAGTAAGATTGAAATCGCCCCTACGTCAAACTAATCGGTACGACCATCTCCTCGCAGGTAAGATCGGAATCGCCCGTATGCCAACACAGTGATGAACAACAACTATGCAACATGAATCTCACGGATTCATCTCGGGATCAACACTTAGTGACGCAACCACGACTTATAAACAACCATGACAAACTTTCATCCGGCTTAACCGGGTATCAACTTATGTCACAACATCAACAGATTAACTGTATCTCTCGGTTGAGTACTACGACATATATATATATCCTCGACTTCCTCACCACACATTCATCTCCCAACTTATCAGAAATCATTGCCTAGTTCTACTCAGACATCAACAACAACCAGAAACAGTTCTTAATAGGCCAACTTACAGATAAATAACATTTCATCAAATATAGCATATAATAGACATAATACACATATCACATATAATATATCAAATATCCAATCACAGCACAGACAACCTCAATATGCAGTAAAATCAACCTAACGGCCAAACGACCTCTAGTAAGGTTTGGGTCGCCCTTCGCATATCAATATATATTGTTTAAAGCTTGCCTCCTCGACAATATTGTGGTTCTTTCCCCCACCTTAGCAAAGTTCCCGTGAGATATCCAATGCGGCTCCGCAACAGTCAATCGAGTGTGCAATCGAACGTTACAGTCCTGTCAGGTATCATACAGTAAAACACAACCATAAATCAAAACCGTTAAATCAAAAACCACCTAATCTTTAGGATTAGCTACTGCCCCTATTTTATTAATTAGGCTAGGGATGTCTAAAAATTCCCAACTCTTGGATCAACGATCCTTAGGTATCCTAAACATAATCACTAAAGGCATTTACTCAAAAAGTAAACATTTCTCCTATTGCACTACCCTTAGGGTTCGGCCCTATTGAATGAAAAATATGAAAAATAGCTAGGGAGCTTCAAAAATTCTCATTTCTTGGATAACACCCTAACTAAGTGTGATATCCCTAGATATTAACTCAAAACATCAAAAAGCAACCAAAAACCCTACCCTACACAATAGGGGGTTTCGGCCCCTCTATGGTTAAAAACCCTAGAGAGATTTCTTGGCTCTAAGCTCTTGGACCATACAAGTATGTCATGAACCTAGGCCATAGAAATTGGTTTGGTATCAAAATGATTTTTCTACAACTTTCTTGAGATTTTTGAAGTTTAGGTCTAGAAATTGAAATTCATGAAAATCAATGGAGAAAGATAAAGATTGAGAGCTCAAAGATGAAATCTATACCTCCTAGGTGATATAGGAGGATGAGAGGAGCAACTTTGCTTCACAAATCTCCTTGAAAAAGCTTGTGGAAGTTGAGTGAAAATGAAGTTGAAAATGAACGAAGAAAAAAGAAATGGAAGAGAAGAAGAAAGAAGGAAGAAGAAGAAGAAGCAGCAGCAGCAGCTGGCAGCGAGTGAGGGGGAGAAAAAGGTGAGTGGGTGACAGAATTTTAGATATTTAAGAAGACTTAAGGGTTAAGAAAGGTAAAAAGGGTGATTAGTAAAAACTAACCAAGGGAAATTTGGTCAATTCACGTCCCGGAAAATCCTCATAACATTTGTAGGAGTTCCCAAATGATTTAACATAGCCCTGGCATGAAAATCATTGGCTCACGGTTCTCGAAAACCCTAAGACAACTCAAATCGTCTACTCGATCGATTTTCGGCCTGAATATAAAATATTATTTATATTTTTGGACTTCAGGACACATTTTAGCAAATAGGTAGAGGATTGAATTCTAAGACTAAGGTTTCTGACCGTTAGTCAAAATGAGATCTTGATTGTAGAAAAACACTCATCTGAAAAAACATAAATCGGGCTTCGTTTGAGTTTTCGGCCCAAAACTTAACCATAGCCTCCTACGATGGCGTAGAGCGTGACTATGGCCTCGGAATAATTTATTTAATTTTCTAGACCCTCTAATAAAATACAATTACTTAAATACTGATTAATTAAAAAGATTAAAAAAAATCTGGGTGTTACATTACTACCCCCTTAAAAAGAATTTCGTCTCGAAATTCGACGTACCTTTTTAAAATAGGCTTGGATATTGTTGTTGCATGTCCTCTTCGCATTCCCAAATAGCATCTCCGATAATTTCATCCCATATGATCTTGACCAACGGAATGTTTTTACCTCTGAGTTCCTTTATCCTTCTATCCGCGATCCTAACATGTAGAGCTTCATACTCAAGGTTATCTCTTAATTGTATTGACTCTGGTTCTAAGACGTGTGATGGATCAGGATAGTACTTTCTCAACTGAGAAACATGAAAGACATCAGGGGGTTAAACGATGTGATAGGCTACAGGACCAATTCGGCAAAGAATTTGAAATGGTCCTATGAATCTAGGAGTAAGCTTTCTAGATTTTATTGCTCTGCCAATTCCAGTTCTCGGAGTCACTCTCAGAAAAACATGGTCTCCTTCCTGGAATTCTAACTGTCTTATCCTCTTATCACTGTAACTCTTCTGCATGTCCTGTGTGATTTTCATGTTTTCCCGTATCCTCCTGATTTGTTCCGTCATCTGTTGTACTAACTCCGGTCCTAGCACTTGACTTTCTCCATTCTCATACCAACATAAAGGTGTTCTACACTTTCTGCCATACAACGCTTCGTAAGGTGCCATTCTTATGCTCGAATGACAACTGTTGTTATACGTTCAATCAATGACAAGAACTCCTCCCAACTTCCTGTATGTTCCAAAACACAAGCTCTTAAGAGGTCATTCAATGACTGAATTGTCCGTTCAGATTGACCATCTGTCTGAGGATGATAAGCAGAACTCAACCTTAACTTAGTTCCCAAAGCTTCATGTAATTGCTTCCAGAATCTCGATGTAAATCTAGGATCTCTATCAGAAACAATACTAGAAGGCACTCCGTTCAACCTTACTATCTCCTGGATGTAGATTTGGGTTAACTTTTCCAACGTATAACTTTCGCCAATAGCTAAGAAGTGAGCACACTTCGTCAACCTATTAATGATTACCCAAATGGCATCATGCCTGTTATTAGTCCTTGGCAATCCAACCATGAAATCCATAGATATACCATCCCATTTCCATTCTGGGATATCTAAATATTATAGCATTCCCTCTCGCTTCTGGTATTCTATCTTCGCCTTCTAACACACCAAGCAGGCTAATACATACTCAGCTACCTCCTTCTTCATCCCGGGCCACCAAAACATTTTCTTTAAGTCTTGGTACATCTTGGTAGCTCCTGGATGAAAACTCAACCGACTCTTGTGCGCTTCCTTTAAGATCATTCTTCTTAGTTCTATATCCATTGGCACACAAATTCTATCTCCATACCTCAAGACTCCATCTTGATTCATCCTAAACTCAGAAGTTCTACCTTCCGTCACTTGTTCCTTTAATTTCTGAAGATACGGATCAACCTCCTGCTTCCCCTTGATTGTCTTCAAAAAGTCGCTCGTTACTGTGACCATTCCTAGGTGTATCTTATCCCTAGATAATTCCATGCCTAGATTCAAATCTCTAAACTGTTCAACCAGTTCCAGCTCTTTCACCATCATAGCAGATACGTGCAAGGATTTCCTACTTAACACATCCTCTACTACATTCGCTTTTCCTGGATGGTATTGTAGATCGAATTCATAATCCTTTATAAATTCCATCCATATCCTTTGCCTCATATTTAACTCTTTCTGATCAAATAGATACCTTAAGCTCTTATGGTCACTGTACACTATAAACTTGGCCCAATATAAATAGTGTCGCCATATCTTTAAAGCAAATACTATAGCCGCTAGCTCCAAATCATGAGTCGGATAATTCCTCTCATGAATTCTTAGCTGCCGTGAAGCATATGCTACCGCTCTTCGATCTTGCATTAGGACACAACCCAATCCTTGGTATGACTTATCACAGTATACGTCAAACTGTCCTGAAGACTCCGTTAACGTCAACACTGGTGACGTAGTTAACCTCCTTTTCAGATCCTGAAAACTCTTCTCACATTCATCCGTCCAATCAAAGGATATTCCCTTCCTTGTTAGCTGCGTCATTGGCAACTCTATTTTTGAGAATCCTTCGATGAACCTTTGGTAATATCCAGCTAGTCCTAGGAAACTCCGTATTTTACTCACCGACTTAGGGCTTTCCCATTGCACTACAGCTTCAACCTTTGCTGGATCTACAGCTACCCCATCTAGATTAATCACATGACCTAAGAATTGTACTTCTTGTAACCTGAACTCACACTTGGACAACTTTTGCATAAAGCTGTCGGTCCTTTAGCACTTGAAACACAATCCTAAGATGTTCCAGATGTTCTTCCCGATTAAGGGAATAAATAAGAATGTCGCCGACAAATACAACAACAATCTTATCTAAGAACGGTCGGGAAATCCAGTTCATGTAATCCGTAAACCGTAACGCCCCGATTTTCACGTTTTCTAATTCTCCAGTATTTTAACGTTTGTATTTTATTGGAGGGTTTAGAGAGTGAAATAATTTTGGTCATTTCGCGTCTAGATTTTCCTGATCGTCATGACGACTCTGGCATACTCTCCCAAGTGTCCTGGGATGATGTGATATCAAGATTATCCGTTGGCGAGTCCCAGTAAATCCATATGTGGCTCTGTTCGTCACCCGATTGAGGATTCCGCTCGAACGGAGGTCAGGAAGTGATTTTTCTGAAGTTTTTGTGAAATTTAACCAAAATGTAGAGAATCGAATTCTAAGACTTACTGTCTCGTTCATGGGTCCAAATTAGGTCTCGATAGTAGAAAAATGCTACTATCCGTGAAAAACGCAGACCGGGCTCCGTTTGAGCTTTTCGCCTGATTTCGGCCTTATAAATGTTCGAGAATGTGACACTCGGGAAAGGGTGTTGCATAAACACTGCTGGAGCAGTAGTTATACCAAAGGGCATAACCAGATACTCGTAGTTTCCATACCGGCTCCTAAACGCCGTCTTCAGTATATCCTCCCTTTTGACTCGAACTTGGTGATAACCAGATCTTAAGTCAATTTTCGAGAATACTACTGCTCCTTTCAACTGATCCATCAAATCGTCAATCCTAGGCAACGAATACTTGTTCTTGATCGTCGCCTTGTTCAGCTGTCGATAATCCACGCACAGCCTTGAACTTCCATCCTTCTTTTTGACAAACGGCACCGGCGCTCCCCAAGGTGAAGCACTCGGTCTTATGCACTTTTTATCCAATATGTCGTCCAACTGCTTTTTTAGTTCTGCTAACTCCTCTGGAGCCATTTGATAAGTTGCTATCGAAATCGGTCTAGTTCCCGGTACGAGATCTGTGACACCCTCAAACCGATGTCACTGTTTGTAATCCAAAACACCAATTAAACGATAAATAAAACTTTCTGGTTTTGCTTTCGGAAAACGGTTCATTTAATATATCTTATTAAGTCCTGAAAATCGTGATAAATTGTTTAATACCCATGAAACTACAACCTAGAATAAAGAACTATATATATATATATATATATATCATGTCTCTTTACAAAAGAAACTATAAAAGGTAAACTTCTAAAAAGCTAGAAACTAGGCAGCGACAGTCTAGAACCATATCTCTAAAACCCATGGCCATCAGTAGCCGTCAACAGACTACCCAAAAACCGTTGCCTCAAAAGAAAAGTCTACACCCTAAGCTGGTCAGACTAATGGAAGCCATTGGAGAATCCTCCTAAGGAATGTCCAATACTAGAACAAGGAGAAGAACCCTGGGAACCACGTTCCTGTTCTCCTGTGGATGAGGCTCGGGATCATCCAAGGGATGATACTCCGGGTCCTCTTGAGGATATTCCTCAAGGTCTTCCTCCTCCTCCTCCTCTTCCTCCACATCCTTCACTACATGCTCGCCCGCTATCAAAACAAAAGGCGGGGGAGGTGTCTGTGGTGGCTGCTGCTGCGGGGGCTGTGCAGCGGGGACGTGATGCTCGATCAGTCCCTGTTGCATAAGGGCCTGCAGCATCATCCAAATGGGAGGTAGAGGTACCTGTACGGTCTCCACAGTGTGGGTACTCTCACGAGGTCCCGTCTCCGTCGTCCCTCTCACGGTGCAAACCGGTCCGGTGTACGCTGCGCTCTCCACCCCAGGGTGAATAACCCACGTAGCTAGGTCTGTCCTCTGATATAAAACTAGGGCGCGTATCCCCGAGTGCACGAGCTAATCTGGCATCGATTCCATCTGTAAACAGGATATAATATATATACCAAAAGGACAGACCAGTCCAGAAAATATGCAAGGGTGAGAAACCAATATATGAATCCAAGAACGACAACTATATGCCCAATCCAAATAGAGGATTCATATAATGTAACTCACTAAAATCATCATGCATCACATGGTACAGCATATATAATCATGTACTAACAGCAGTAAAGGCACAAGGGCTTCGTACCCCATAATCAACGTTATTCTCTAAACGTATGCATGACGCTTCCATATATCTCAACTAATATTCAATCTAGATTTCCGGAAACCCCATGACCATATATACGAGTTGATCAGACTCAACGTCATTGCCCCGCAGGAAACAATGACAAACGCCAAAGTTCAAATTCGGCAAAACGTGAGCACGTAACCTCCCAGGAAATAATACATGGACGCACATATCAGTGGTACTCACGATGTATAAGTCATACTATATTGTCCGCTTCATGGGCACAATACGCTCTCCCTGGCACGTATGACATCATTGTCTATCAAGGCACAATGTTACATAATGACATTAAGTCATCTCAGGTTCCCCTTGCCTATCAAGGTCCTCCGTTTCACGGCACGTCTACCCAACACACAAATGCATGAGAAACTATTTAGTTCTCGATCATTGATCTTTGTCGTGTCGATATTTTCTCGTTGTAGCATCAACGCTAACAACCACCATAATGTCTTAGACTCTTTAAGCCTCAAAAACATTTTCTCAAAACAGGACATTTAGTCCAAAACAACTCAAATCCAGACATCCTTAACCGATACACCAGTCTAGAATTTTGGATTCAAGATCGTAAAAACATTCTCAAGCTTACAGGACCACAAGGATCGTCCCTAAGCCGACAGGATAACAACTAACACGGATCCTTGATCCACGTGTTTCTGCAGAACCCTAGAACCCCGACGTCTCGGTTTCTAGTTTCTAAGCGTTAAAACCACCTTTCTTGAAAACTCAAAAACCAAAAACCCAAATCTCCGATACTTACACAAAGTCATCTGGATCGGTTTTCCATAAAATAAAACTTGGTTTAAAGACCATTTCTTTTTCTTTCGTTGTTTTTCGGTAAAGCACAAACCTTAAAACAATGCTTGTAAAACCCCTTTTTCTTGGATAAAACCAATTAATTTGAAAATCACGTTTATTAAAACATTTTTTCTCAAAAGGTTGACTTTATTAATTTAAAAACTAATAACGGTTTCTAACGCCCTATTTAATTTAAAAACATCGTTTTTCGTTATTAAAAACTACATTTTCACAACTTTGCTCTTTTAAGTTGATTTTCCTTAAAAGCAGTTGTTCATTATATTTTATTGCAAAAGAGATAATTACTTATTTTCTCTTAAATTAAATTGAGAAACAATAAAACATATTTATTTTCTCAATTCCACATTTCAGACTTTTAAAGCTTTTAAGTTACACGACGTCGGATCCTAATCAAAATTAGGTCCTCTAATGCCTTAAATCCCATAGTAGGGCACACGATACATCCATACAATTTTTTTAACAGTTATAGCATGTATCCAAATATGTCAGCCGTTATATCATACATATTCAAATCACCAGCAGTCAATCAAACAATCAACCAATAATCAGATACAGAACATTTAATTACAATACAAACACCGATGCAGCACATAGCTGTCGGAAATGTAATTCGCCAGGTTTATCCCCTTACCTCTTGTAGTCTCAAGGTAAGTTGTGAACACCCGATCAACTTGACAACTGGCTCAGCTAGCTGCCGATCACTACATACACACAAACCATAAAGGCATTAACTCAAAAAGACAAAGATTTCTCCTAGTGCACCACCCCTAGGGTTCGGCCCCATTGCACTAAAAATAGCTAGGGAGCTCGAAAAGTTCTCATTTCTTGGATAATACCCTAACTAGCTAAGTGTGATAACCCTAGATATCAGCTCAAAAACATCAAAAACCAACCAAAAACCCTACCCTTCACACATATAGGGTTCGGCCTCCTCCTAGAAAATATAGCTAGGGAGATTTCTTGGCTCTAAGCTCTTGGAACACACAAGTATGTCATGAACCTAGGCCATAGAAATTGATTTGGTACTGAAACGATTTTTCTACAATTTTTCATGGATTTTTGAAGATTTTAGGGACAAAACCCTAACACCTATGATCATGAAAAATTGAGGAGAGAAAGGAGAGATTGGGAGAGAAACAGATGAGATGCTACCTCCTATGATGATCTACTTCCAATTTGGTGAAGATTGCTTCACAAAATCCAAGCTTAAAGTCTCCAACGATGGAGTTTTTGATGAAGAGAAAGGAAGAGAAAAGAGAGAAAAGGTGAAGTTGAGTTGATGATGATGTTGGTCGAAATTTTGGGTGAGGATGAGAGTGAAAATGTTAGATATTTTCATTTAAGTAGACTTAATGAGTAAGAAAGGTAAAATGGTAATTAGTAAAAACTAACCAACCAAGGGCAATTTGGTCATTTCACGTTCTGACATTTTGAAATCATCACGACACTGGTTTGAGTCCTCAAATAACTTGACACATTTCTGGCATGAAAAACATCTAATCATGGGTCTCGAAAATCCCTAAGGCAGCTCGAAAAGTCTCCCCGATCGATTTTCGGCCCGAATATAAAATATTATTTATATTTTTGTACGTCAGGATGCATTTTAGCAAAAAGGTAGATGATCACATTCTAAGACTAATGGTCTCGTCCGTTAGTCAAAAAGAGGTCTTGATAGTAGAAAAACACTATCATCCGAAAAACATAGATCGGGTTTCGTTTGAGTTTTCGGCCCAAACTTTAACCGTAGGCTCCTACGATTATATGAAACATGCATATGATTTTAGTTTCCCCAAAATCATTTTCTAAAGCATAGATAAAAATATAAACTCGTTAATTGAGTTTCTTGTTCTTAGAAAGTACAAAAAACATGGGGGTGTTACAAGATCTATAGCGAATTCTATTTCTCTCCTCATCGATCTGGGGAAATATTTCTCTAGAAAACGTTCCCGAAATTGTCCTCAGTTAGTCACTCTTCCTTCTGCTTCAAGCATTCTCTATTTACCTTTCCACCATAGCCCTGCACCTCCCATCAGCATGAAGGATGCATAGGTCACCTTCCTGTCCTCACGACAGTGCATTGCCGTAAAGATTTCCTCCAGCTCGTGTATCTAGAGTTCTGCTCCCTCCGGATTGAAGTCACCATTAAACGGTGGCGGCTTCCCTTTCATAAAAGTACTCAATCCAGCATCTTCTGTCTCTACCTCGTCCGCAAGTCATTTAATTTCCCGTAGAAGAAATTGTCAGCTCACATTTGTAAGACATACACGCTGTATTACCCCATACATGCATTATATTCCTTACAATGCTTCGATCCATAAGACAATAAGGCTGCGGCTTATCCAGTTTTTCAGCTAAAAAAAAAAAGCTAGAAAAAGAAGAACATGGGAAAAGGCACTTGCCTCGTGACACGATGCTCGCCTCGCAAGCCAGAGGGTCAGACCAAGCAGTAAAATACAGTCCCTCAGCCTCACGACGCGAAACAATCCTCGCCACGTGAGGAAGAAGACCAGATTGATTAGTAAAGTACAGCCTCTGGGCCTCGCGACGCGAACCAACTCTCACCTCGCGAGCCAAAGGGTCTGTCCGAGGAATAAAATGCAGCCTTTCGGCCTTGCCTCGTGAAACCAAGTCTCGCCTCGCGAGACAGAAAGCCAGGCATATACATCATGTCTTAAAGCAGTTATCACCCTCGATAACCTGCACATCGGACGCTCTACCCAACTTCTAAGCATAGTCAATACCCAATGCGGGTTCAACTAGGAGACAAAATGAGACAACCCCTTCCTAGGAGGTCCCATTGGTGACCCCACTTATAATTATTAGCATTATAGCGTAGCGTAGTAGTATAAAATTTTCAGAATTGTTTAAACATACAATACATACTTATACCATAATAATATATACAGACATAAGAGTATCGGCTCCATCAGTAGAGCCTACAACAACTGATACCAAATAAACAAACTTCAGAGTACGCAGTAAATAAAAATGAAAGCATAGTAGTGGAAATAAAAATATAGACGACTTAGTCTCCCGTGCTGGCCATAATAACTACGACTACCAACCCCCGATGTATAAGGTCCTCCAGCACCGGGATCCAAGGCTTTCCCGCCAGCATCTGGTTCTACGGGTATACCATCAATCTCCTCTGGCAAATCCTCAACAGGATCTTCTCGTATAGTCGAGAGTAAAGAGAATATGACATAGAAAATACAGGGGATAAGAAAGAGTAATATGTTATTCCTGGGAAAAACAGCGATATAAATAATCTATATGGATAGCATACTCAAAAGCACAACAGTTATAACCAAACAACTTCCGAATAATTTTTCCCTTAACTACTGTCTCTCATACTCATGCAACTAACGACTATATGGATGCTATCACAACACGACATCCCCAATGGATCAAGGTGTCCCAATCATCACTATGCCACCCCCATAAAGGTAGGGTACGTTCTAAAGCCCGCAGGCCCAACTCATCTCATGGGTACGACATATTCCCCCGCCCGCAGGCCAGGTCGGAATATTCGCTTGTCAACAACGCAACTTACGGTAAGGACATGTTCTCCCACCTACAGGCTAGGTCGAAACACTAGCTCGTCCGTTAGCAACTCAACTTTCGGTAATGACATATCCCCCCGCTCGCATGCTAGGTCAAGATATTCGCCCGTTCGTCTACAATTCAACTAACGGGTACGACCATCTCCCGCAGGTAAGACCGAAATCGCCCCTATGCCAAACTAATCGGTACGACCATCTCTCCGTAGGTAAGATCGGAATCGCCCGTATGCCAACACAGTGATGAACAATAACTATGCAACATGAATCTCACTGACTCATCTCGGGATCAACACTTCATGACTCAACCACGACCAACTTTCATCCGGCTTAATCGGGTATCAACTTATATCACAACATCAACAGATTAACTGTATCTCTAGGTTGAGCACTACGACATATATAAATATCCTCGATTTCCTCACCACACATTCATCTCCCAACTTATCAGAGATCACCGCCTAGTTCTAATCAGACATCAACAACAACCAGAAACAGTTCTTAATAGACATGCCAACTTACAGATAAATAACATTTAATCAATTATAGCATATAATAGACATAATACACATATCACATATAATATACCAAATATCCAATCACAGCACAAACAACCTCAATATGCAGTAAAATCAACCTAATGGCCAAACGACCTTTAGTAGGGTTTGGGTCGCCCTACGCATATCAATATATATTATTTAAAGCTTGCCTCCCAAACGATATTGTGGTTCTTTCCCCCACCTTAGAAAAGTTCCTGTGAGATTCCGAATGCGGCTCCGCAACAGTCAATCGAGTGTGCAATCGAACGTTAGACTCCTGTCAGGTTCTATACAGTAAAACACAACCATAAATCAAAACAGTTAAATCAAAAACCACCTAATATTTAGGATTAGCTACTGCCCCTATTTAATTAATTAGGCTAGGGATGTCTAAAAATTCCCAACTCTTGGACCAACGATCCTTAGGTATCCCTAAACATAGTCAGTAAAGGCATTTACCAAAAAGTAAACATTTCTCCTATTGTACTACCCTTAGGGTTCGGCCCTATTGAATGAAAAATAGCTAGGGAGCTCCAAAAATTCTCATTTCTTGGATAACACCCTAACTAAGTGTGATATCCCTTGATATCAACTCAAAACATAAAAAACCAACCAAAAACCCTACCCTACACAATAGGGGGTTTCGGCCCCTCTATGGTTAAATACCCTAGAGAGATTTCTTGGCTCTAAGCTCTTGGACCATACAAGTATGTCCTGAACCTAGGCCATAGAAACTAGTTTGGTATCAAAATGATTTTTCTACAATTTTCTAGATATTTTTGAAGTTTCGATCTAGAAATTGAAATTCATGAAAATCAATGGAGAAAAATAAAGATTGGAAGCTCACAGATGAAATCTATACCTCTTAGGTGATATAGGAGGATGAGAGGAGCAACTTTGCTTCACAAATCTCCTTGAAAAAGCTTGTGGAAGTTGAGTGAAAATGAATTTGAAAATGAAGGAAGAAAAGAGAAATGGAAGAGAAGAAGAAAGAAGGAAGAAAAAGCAGCTGCAGCAGCTGGCCAACGAGTGAGGGGGAGAAAAAGGTGAGTGGGTGAGAGAATTTTAGATATTTAAGATGACTTAAGGGTTAAAAAAGGTACCTTTATGAACCTGATGCAGGTGGAACATCAGTTGATGCCACTGATGGAGGATTCGGAATAGAAGATAGTTTATATTTGTGTCTGGGCAGTATAGTATGTATGGGAGTTTTGAGTATTTATATTTTGATGTACTTTTTGAGAGGATACTAATGGTTTTTTTGTGAGATTGGTTATGTATCTTTCTTATTGTAAGTTAAAGGTCGTTATATTAAAGGAGCGCACTCTGATATATGTAATTAAGGATGATGGTACTTATCCATGTGTGTATATATACAAGTAATACTGGGTTGTCTATGTTGTTGTTTTATACATTTCAAGTTTTAAATTTTCACATGTTTTATTATTAAACAATTAGGTTAAATGGGATTATCCTATGTAAGTGGGATCGTCTCATTTTGGTCGTATCAGAGCAGTTCGGTTCTAAATCGGACCGTAGGGTTATGTGGACCCCACGGTGTGAGTTAGGAAGTGTACTGGCCATATTAGTTGGATCCACCTCGGATACTGACTATGATTAGAGATGGGTAGAATGCATATTGGGTGAATGTTTGTTTGATTGCTTGTGTGAAATATGTGATAGCCAAAGATAGTAATATTTAGTTATGTCATACCTATAGAATGGTGAGCTAACGGTTACTTGAATTAGATACTAATGGCTTGGGGTAGAGGTAGAGGTAGGACAGGACCTAATAGAGGTCATGAGGCAGCAACTTCACATACTGGAAATGGAGCTGAGTCATTGGAAACCCTCAGGACTATGAGGGATATGGCTGCTGCTATGTTACAGCAAACCCAGTAGAACGCTCAACTCATTCAATTGACCCAGGAAAATCAACATCAACCGCAACAACAGCGGAATGTTCAAAATAATGATGCTGGGTTGGATGCCTTCATGTGGCGACAACCTCCTCAGTTCAATGGGGATCACAATCCCGAGGGGGCAGAACTGTGGATTCAAGAGCAGCAATACACTGTGATGAAGCTCAGAAGGTTTCCTATGCTTCTTTCATGCTATTGAGAGGAGCAGAAATGTGGTGGAAAGGGAAGCAGAGGCTGTTTGAGACTTGAGGAAGAGCCATAACTTGGGAATTGTTCAGACAATGTTTCCTTGAGAAATACTTTCCTCGGATGGTCAGGAGGGAAAAAGATAAGGAGTTCCAGAATCTAAAGCAAGGCAACATGACGATTGGGAAATACGCAACGAGGTTTGAGGCGGTGCTAAAGTTTTCAGAGTTCTACCCGCGGTATCCGGTTGAGGAGTGGATGTGCCGTAGATTCGAAGACGGTACCGTTGGGGATTACCAGATTTCCTGATATGCTGGATCGGTGTTCAACAATTGAAAACATCGAAAGGAGAAGAAAATTGGTCGAGTCTTGTCGAGGTTTGGGTGTAGGTCTACCCTTGCTTGTGCTGTATGCTCTATTTCATTGTCTTCAAAAGAAGACAATGTGTGTTCATTGTGATATTGTTTCGAAGAGGAAATGATGCTAATAAAGGTAGTGGGTAAATAGGAATTAGAACATTAGAGTTCTGACTGTTACGGAATGTTATTTGTGACATTGGTAAAAATCAACAAGTTTAGATGGAGTTTGGAGAGGTACTCAAAGTGAGAAGCTACTTTTTTAAATAAGCGGTCTATTCTAAGTGCGGGGACACCTTGTCTTGGGTTGCAAACCACAAAAGGTGGAAGCTACAGTACATGACATTCAAGCGTCTAAGTTGAAGGCGAAAGGAAGAAGTTGTGCAGTGAATAAAGTGGAGGCTTCACCAACCGATGGTTTACATAAGCATACATATCTCATTGAAGGTAATCCCAATATTGTATTACATGCTCTAAGTCTTAGCCTTTTCTTTAAATTCTCATGATGATGTGTGACGATCAAGTTTTTTCTTTTTGTTTATATTCTTGATATGATCGTTGCCATTCCATCACAAAACTTGCTCCTCATCACTTTAGTTGATTTGATATAGTTTTGGTGTTCAATCTGATTGCCTTGTCTCATATGGATGTTATTGTGGAAATGGACTGTTTATCTTTCAACTATGTCTTTTTAGTTTGTTCTAGTAAAACTCTGACATTTCTAAAGTTGGGAAACTTCGATTGTTAACCTAGTAATAGATCTCTTGGGAGGAAGGAACTTTTGTAGAGTTGTGATTGTGATTATGTACCTGGGCATTCTCACAATCAAGACCCTATTGGAAATCCTTTTTGAGGTATTAGATCTCCTCTCATATCCTTAATTTGGTCAATTTTCTCTTGTAACGTGAGACATATATATATTTTCTTCTTCCTTGTCCTTCATTAATGTCTTCACGAGATTACGAGAGGCAAGTGAAAGGACTTTAGATGATTCTTCTGATCTTGTAAGAAGGATAGTAGGCCAAGTGGGACAAGTGTGAGTTTTATTTGAGGAAGTTAAGTTGGGACAAGTAGTTGAAGGAATAACTTTCTGTGAATTCTTTGAATGTGGAAGTTGGATTTTAATAGGATTGACCAAAGGCAATAGCTGAATTGACCAAAAAGGGCGAAGTATATGCAAGGAAGGAAGATTGTAGATAGAGTTGTCGAGAGTGAAAAGATAGAATATTTATTTCAATTGTATTGGAGCTTCCAAATTGAATGGATGTCTTGAAAAGTACTAGGATGCTTTGTATCAAGGATTGAGCTACATGCTGATGCAAGGCAGATAAGTAGAGGCAGTAGTCCATTTCTTGGATTAGCATACTACAGAAGATTCATAGAAGGCTTCTTGAAGATTGTGCTACCGATGACACAATTGACGAAGAACGGCGTGACATTCGAATGGACAACTGAGTGTGGAGCCAGTTTTCAAGAATTGAAGAAGCGGTTAACTACGTCACCAGTGTTGGTGTTACCAGACCCTTTGAGACAGTTTGAGGTGCTTGTTTGATCAAAAGAAACTAAATATAAGACAGAGGAGGTGGATAGAATTCATAAAGGATGATGAATTAGATCTACATTATCATCCAGGAAGGGCTAATGTGGTGGCAGATGCATTAAGTTGGAAATTGTTACATGTGTCTGCAATGATGGTAAAAGAACTAGAGTTGCTAGAACAGTTTAGAGATTTAAGTTTAGGAGTGGAGATATCTAAGGATAGAATGTAGCTAGGTATGATCTCAGTGACTAATGAATTCTTAAGGATGATTAGAGAGAAGCAAGAATCTGATCAATATCTCCAAAAGATGAAAAAGTTGATAGAACAGAATAAGACTTCTGAGTTTAATATGGATGGCCATGGGGTTATTAAAGGATCTGTGTGCCTGAGATATAGAAATTAGGAAGATGATCTTAGAGGAAGGCCATAAAAGTGAGCTAAGTTTTCATCCCGGTGCCACAAAAATGTACCAAGATCTAAAGAAGATGTTTTGGTGGTCTAAGATGAAGAAAGAAATAGCGGAATACGTATTATCATGTTTACTGTGCCAAAAACCTAAGATTGAGCATCAAAAGCCGGCTGGAATATTACTATCTCTAGATATCTCGGAATGGAAAAAGGGATGACATAGCAATGGACTTTGTAACGGGACTTCCAAAGACTCCGAAAGGATTTGATGCAATTTGGGTAGTCATTGATAGGTTAACGATATCTGTGCATTTCTTAGCTATCAGTGAAAGGTATTCTGAGATTTACATCAAGTTTCTGGAGGAGTCTACAAGGAGCATTAGGGACGAAGTCAAGGTTGAGTTTATCAACGAAAAATTCAATCAATGGAAGATCTATTAAAAGCTTGTGTGTGGAAACAGACAAGAAGTTGGAACCATTCCAGTGGTGGAATTACATCCTTTGAAGCTTTGTATGGAAGAAAATTATAGAACTTCGTTGTATTGGTGCAAAATGAGAGAGAATAAAATCTTAAGACTGAAGGCGGTACAGCAAAAGATGGATCAAATAAAAAAAAAAGGGAAAGATGAAAGTCGTACAAGATAGACAGAAGAGTTACGGCGATAAAAGAACAGAAAACTATAGTATCCGAGTCTGTTCTACAATGTACATCGAATTTCGAGGACGAAATTCTTTGTAAGGGGAATAGTAATGTAACATCCCAATTTTCAAATCGGTAAAGTATACAAATCTTATCTGAGTCACAGTGGCAAAGTTGTAAATATCAAGATATTTTGGAGAAGTAATCATGACTACTTTAGAAGAGTAATCATGACATGGATAACTCATAGTGGTGAGTCATGGTGGAGTAATCATGATAGTGATGAGTCATAATGATGACTCATCCATTGACTAATCACATTCAGGAACCACGTCCCTCGTCCGGTGTTTGATTTTTTTCTCTACGTGTCCACTTTTGTCACTTTTGAATACAACCCAGATATATTCTTACTCTACATTACTAGTAGAGAATTATGGTTAAGGTTTGGGTTGAAGACTCAGACGAAACCCGATTTGCGTACGAGATCACCGGAACCGGTAACGGATAAGCCTCACGTCGCTTTCATGCCACCTCACCTAGACACCTCACCTTATCCTTATCTAAATGTAATCATTACATGAGTGACTCACCACCATAGTAATGATGGTGAGGGGTGAGTCACATACTCACCATAGTCATGATTTCCTAGTGTGAAATGACAATTTTGCCCCTAAAGGAAATGACCTTTTTACCCCTAAGTAATTTTTATACAATCCTTACCCTTCCTTCACATAACCCCACGCCATTCATCTATAGATATTCTCTCTCATATTTCTTTCTCCTTTACTTTATTCTTTTAGTTCAAGTATTGAAGTTTCTAGTACAACTTTTGATGAAATTCTAATTTTGTTCCTTAAGTGAACGACCATTCTATCATATCCTTATCCTTTCCTTCCTATATATATCTATCTCATGCCCCTCTCTTCCATTTCTTCCTCTCATTTTCGTGCCCTTCCACCCTTACTCTCCACTTCAAGTATTCATAACATCTTCAAGCTTCTAACTCCATTTTCTCTCCATTCTTCAAGAATTCTCCAAGAACTTTGTGAAGCAAACTTGCTTAGATTCATCTTCTCCATCATCCAAGAGGTAGAAATCTCATCTTTGAGCTCTTAATCTCCATTTATATCCATTGAAATTCTATGTGTTCGTAGTTGTTCTTGATCTTCTAAAATTCATGAAAAATTGTAGAAAATTCATTTTAATGTCAAACCAATTTTCTTGATCTAGATTCATTGCTTTCTATCATAATCAGAGAGCTTGTACTCATAAAAGCTCTCTAACCCATTTGGAGTGAGATGGCCGAATCCTATGTCTTGGTAAATCATGAAGTTTTGTTCAAAGTTTTGCTTAAAGAAGTGTTGATTTGAGTTCTATCACACTTAGATGTCCTTGAATTCAAATGATTATAATCAAAAACCTTTCCTATCCTAATTTCATATAGCAGGGCCGAAACCTAGATGTTGGTGGATCTTGAGTTTTGTTTCAAATTCTTGAATAAAATGACTTACAGGAGTGTTATCTATGCTTAAGGATCATAGATCCATGAGTTTGTCAAATTTTAAAAATCCTAGCCTATTTGACTACCAAGGGGCCGAACTTAGTTCATAAGAATTAGAGAGTTGTGTTTGATTATACTAATTGTGATTATGATTTATTGTGAAGGAAGAGATCGTGTTCAATCATTCTAAAGCGTGTATGGGTACCAGTGGAAGAACGGGGCTGCGGCCGCGAGCAAGTGCTCGTGGGCTCGTGATAATTGCTACATTGATCTCAAGTGGGGAGAAAGAATCTCACATTCATCGGGAAGGCAAGAGTAGAATAATGTATATTGATATGTGTAGGGGAACCCTAAATCCTACTAGAGGTTGAGCCCTAAAAAAGTGCCTAGACCCTAGGTGTAGGTATCTTTGGGCTATCACCACTAAGAATACACCCTAGGCAAGATGACCATGGATGGATGGATGATTGACCTGTTTGGTGTGGTTGTGAATGTATGCTCCATGTGCTTTATGTGTTTATGAGTTTAGAATGATATGCTTGATATGAGCTTAGAATGATATGCTTGATAATATGAATTATATGATGTTATATGTTTGAGTTGATATATTGAGATATTGAATATCATGTATGCATGTCTTATGATTGACATTGATGATGATAATATGGATAATGAATGAAAGTGCCACAATGCATATGTGAGGAAAAGTGATGGATATCGATAAAGTGATGGATACAATGGTATCATGAATAAAATGATTTAAGGATTGAGATGAATATTGAGATGTTGGTGGCACAAGTGATGGTTGACATGCATAGCATAATCATGTGCCAAGTGCCGAGCTGTGTGGTATGGGACACACGAGATTAGTGTACCTAAGTGCGGGTACGGAAGAGGGAAGGGACGATCTTGGTGATCTTGGGGATCGGGTTCGGGACTTATCACAAGTGACGGATAGGGTTGCTCCTATCGTGTCGTGTTGCTAACTGGAACCTGATTATCCCGACTGGACCCTCAATCTTCCACGTCGCAGGTGGACTTTCCGAGGTGGCCAAGATACTTCTCCCGAGAGTTGAAATGGGATGCACTCTTATTGGTCACAGTGAGCGGAAAGGTTCCCTGGATAACTAACTATGATTCTCTGAGATTGAGAATGAGATTTGAGATATCGGCCGACATGCATGTAGTAATGAGATACATATAGTATAAGTGTGGATTATAAGTGATATGATTGGGAGACGATTGTGTATATGTTTATGTGATGTTCATATATGTGATGTTGATATATGTTATTCTGTGGTTTCTTTCCCATATATGATGTTTGTGTTAGATCCTTATCTCCCTATATTTTTCTATGTATGTTTTCTCTTATGGTTCGTGGAGAAGACACTGCAGCTGAGGACTCTATTCCTGGAGAGGAGAGCATTCTTTATGAACCTGATGCAGGCGGAACATCAGTTGATGCCAGTGGTGGAGGATTCGGAATAGAAGATAGTTTATATTAGTGTCTAGCTAGTACAGTATGTATGGGAGTTTTGAGTATTTATATTTTGATGTACTTTTTGAGAGGATACTAGTGGTTTTTTTGTGAGATTGGTTATGTATCTTTCTTATTGTAAGTTAAAGGTCGTTATATTAAAGGAGCGCACTTTGATATATGTAATTAAGGATGATGGTACTTATCCATGTATGTATATGTCCAAGTAATACTGGGTTGTCTATGTTGTTGTTTTATACATTTCAAGTTTTAAATTTTCACATGTTTTAGTATTAAACAATTAGTTTTAATGGGATTATCCTACGTAAGTTGAGACGTCTCATATGGGCTTATCAGAATTTCGGAAAAATGGTCCACCATGCTTTCGTGGCAGTTTAGACCCTGTGGAGGCTGAGGATTGGCTTCAAAAGCTAGAGAAAATCTTCAGAGTGATGAGATGTAACGATGCACAGAAGGTGGATTTTGACACCTTTATGTTGGAGTCAGAGGCGAGGCACTGTTGGAGTTGTTCTAGGGGAGACTTGTTAGCACAAGAAGTTCCTATAAATTGGGATAGGTTCAAAGAGGTGTTCTTAGAAAAATACTTCCCCCCCATAATGTTTACATCCAGAAGGAAGCAGAGTTCTTATAGCTCTGCCAGGGAAACATGACTGTAGCTGAGTATATGGCCAATTTTGAGAGCTTGGCAAGGTTTTCACGATACTTGAGAGAGAATCCCCAGAATAATTGGAAAGCCATAAAGTTTGAACAAGGGTTGAAACCAAAGCTACAAAGTTTCATCGGTATACTTAAGATCAGGGGCTACCCAACCTTAGTGAATAAGTGTCGGGTAGCTGAGCAGAAGATGCGAGCTTTAGTGACGGAGAAGCTCAAGGAGAAGACTGGTTTTGATGGAAAGAAGTTCCAGAGTAGAGATAGCAAATTTCAGAAGCATTTGCGACCTGTGCCTTCGATCAGCAAAGGAAAACAAGTCCAGGGAACTCACAGTGACAAGGGCACCGAATGATTTAGGTTTGGATGCAATCATGGAGATCGTGCATGCCTTGTAGCATAGATTGCCTGTCATAAGTACGACAAGGTGGGGCACTTTGCCAAAGTTTGTAAAAGTAGAGGCCAATCCCAACCGAGGCCACAGAGCCAGGGAAGAGTCTTTACACTCCAAGGGGAACAAGTGAAGGAGTCAGATGGTCTGATACAAGATATGGGTTTCATTAAAGAGAAAAAATTCATCATTTTGTTTGATTAAGGAGCTACTCATTCATTCATATTCTTAGACTGTGTGAAAAATTTGTCCCTGTCTGTTTCTAAATTGCCGTTTGATTTACGT
The DNA here is from genome assembly GCA_039655645.1 of Ammopiptanthus mongolicus. Classification (NCBI taxonomy): domain Eukaryota; kingdom Viridiplantae; phylum Streptophyta; class Magnoliopsida; order Fabales; family Fabaceae; genus Ammopiptanthus; species Ammopiptanthus mongolicus. The sequence goes on from CM077345.1 coordinate 78,266,008, forward strand.
GTTTCTACCCCTACGGAGGATAAACTTGTTACCTCCATTACTTGCTTGAATTGCCCCTTAGAATATCATGATGTGTCTTATTCCATTGACCTTATATGCTTGCTTATGTTGGGCCTAGACGTCATCCTTGGTATTGATTGGTTGTCCTCTAACCATGCTATTATAAATTGCTCTGATAAAACCATATCCATTGCTACGCAACCTATGACTGTTGATCCTTGTGTAACCAATTCTGTTTGATCTACTGTGTCTTGCCATAATTGCTTAGTTGAGGGAGCTCAAGGATACATACTTTTCTTTTCTGCTAAGATAGAGGCTGAGAGTGAAATAATGGTAATACCCATAGTGTGTGAATTTCAGGATGTTTTTCCTAAGGAGGTCTTTCGCTTACCGCCAAATAGGGAGATTGAGTTTAATATCGATCTAGTACCTGGGAGTGGACCTGCTTCTGTAGCACCTTATAGAATGGTACCTCTAGACTTGAGCGAGCTTAAGAAACAGTTAGAAGAGTTAGTAGAAAAGGGGTTCATAAGGCCTAGTGTGTCACCTTGGGGAGCACAATGCATCTGGTCAAAAAGAAGGATGAGACTATGAGGTTGTGCATTGACTATAGGTTGTTAAATAAGGTAACCATCAAGAATAAATACCATTTACCTAGGATAGATGACCTGTTAGACCAATTTAGAGGAGCAACAATTTTCTCTAAGATAGACTTGAGATCTAGTTACCATCAGATTAGAGTTAAAGGCGAGGACATTCCTAAGCTAGCCTTTACGACTAGGAATAGGCACTGAGTATGTAGTGATGCCGTTTGGTGTGACCAATGCCCCGACCGTTTTCATGGATTCTATGAATATGATTTTTAGGCCCTTTTTGGATAGCTTTGTGGTGGTGTTCATAGATGATATTCTTGTATATTCTAGAACGCCAGAGGAGTGAGAGGACCACGAGGGCAGATCTTGAGGGATGACCACCTGTATGCCAAACTAGAGAAGTGTGAGTTTTGGCTTGACGAGGTGAATTTTTTGGGCCATACCATCTTTACGAAGGGGGGAGCAATTGACTCTTTAATGTTGATGCGGTGTTAGAGTGGGAGCAACCTAAGTCACTAACTGAAGAGAGGAGTTTTCTAGGACTCACAGGGTACTATAGGAAGTTTATAGAAGGTTTCTTTAGACTAACCTTACATTTGACCAAGTTGACTAGGAAAGGAAGATCCTTTGAGTGGGACGGAGAGAGTGAAGAGAACTTTCAGGAGCTTAAGAAGAGATTGGTTTCATCACCGATCTTGATCATTCCAGACCCTTCAGCGGGCTTTGTTATTTATTGTGACGCTTCTAAGAATGGTCGAGGATGTGTGTTGATGCAAAAAAGGAAGGTAGTGGCTTATGCATCTAGGCAACGTAGGACCCACGAGGTGAATTATCCTACTCATAACCTTAAGTTGGCAGCAATAGTCTTTGCCCTTAAGATTTGGAGGCATTACTTGTATGGTGCTAAGTTTGAGGTTTTTACTGACTAAAAGGGCCTTAAGTACCTGTTTGATCAAAAGGAGTTGAATATGAGGCATAAAAGGTGGATGGAGTTTCTCAAGTACTATGACTTCGAACTGAAGTACCACCCAGGGAAGGCTATAGTTTCCGTAATATATTCAATTTTTAGTACATTAGTTTCCGTAATATAAAAAAATACATATACATCATGGAAACTAGTTTTCGTAATGTAAAAAAATACATATACATTAATGTAAAAAGTAATGTATTAAAAATACATGTAATGTATTTAATTTTTTTTTTCATTACGAAAACTATAGTTACGAGGAAACTATAGTTTTTGTAATATATTCAATTTTTAATACCTTATGGAAACTATAGTTTCGGTAATGTAAATTAAATACATTACGAAATCTTTTCCTTAATGTAAATTGCATACATTATAGTTTCTATAATTTATTCAATTTTTTTACCTCATAAAACTATAGTTCCCGTAATATATTCAATTTTTTTTTGTAGTTTTCGTAATGTATTTAATACATTCCGTAGTGTATTCAATTTTTTTACTTTATGGAAACTATAGTTGCACTGCACCCAAATTCGTTTTCGTAATTTATTCAATTTTTTTACATTGTGGTTTTCGTAAATTATTCTAAATAAAATATCTTACGGAAACTATAGTTTTCGTAATGTACCCAAATTTAGGTGCATGACGGAAACTAGTGTCATTTGGAAAACCTTCGAATCCTTGCGTCACATGCATGAAAAAAACGAATATTTACCCGTGTTCTCTCACGAATTAAATATCACCGTTGTGCTCGTTATCTTATTGGTTATGCTCCCCTTTGCGGCTTTCCCGAGGTGACAATGCGGTTGGGTGAGATTGGATTGGGAATAAGAGAATAAAATATTAGGAGAGAGGAGAAGAAAAAGAAGAAATAAAAGGGGCGGTGAGGAGTTTGATCACAAGTAGTAAAGTTAAGATATTTACATTTTATACCCCATTTGTGGAAAATGGGTTCGCATAAGGTGAAAGGATAGAAGGGTATTTTAGGAATTTAATTGAGAAAAAATGGGGAGGGAGAGGTAAGAATAGTAATAAGTGGGGTATCAAAAGTAAATGTCAATAATAAAACATGTATTGTGTGTGTTTTCATATTATAATATTTCTATGTCATGTCTATAAACTATTTTTTTTTTAAGAAACAATAGTAAGCAAAGGCACCAAATGAAGATTATCATCTCAACTAGGTTGACACCACATCCTCCAGCAATCACCTGCAGCTTACTATATATTTGTTAGAAAAAATAAAATATATACAAAATATGGGGGGCATTAGGGGTGAGAATATGTCAGACCGTTCGTCAGGGACCTATGGCCTAGCCTATTTATGGCCTAGTCTGGCTTAAATTATTTAACAAAAAAGTCAAGTCAAAGCTTTTTAAAAAGCCTATATAGCTAAAGAGGTCAGGTTAAGTCTTTAAAAAAAAACCTATTAGGCCTATCAGGTCGGTCTTTTTAACACACACACACACACACACACACACACACACACACATATATATATATATATATAATATAATTTAATATATAATACTAAGAATATATTATTTATAATATTTGAAAGTAAATGCTCATTGGCCCATTTAAATATAGAGGTCTAATTAAATATTTATTTGTGAAGGCCTAATGGCCTATTTATCAGTATAGGCCTATCAACCTCTTTATCATTAGAGGCTTACAAGCTTATTTATAAATGAAGGCCTATGACTTATTTATAGGTGGAGGCATATTTAAAGGTCTTGTTGAAAAAGTAAGCTTTTAAATAGGCTTTCAGGTCAGGCCAGACATTGAAGTATGTCAGGCCAGGCCTTAAAAATTGACCTATATTAGGCTAATAGGCCAGACTCAGGGCTTGAGTTTGGAATACAGGCTAGACTCAGGCCTGTCAGGGCCTAACTCGGTCAAGCCTATTCCCACCCCTAGGGGACATAAACCAAAACCCATGGAAGAAACAAGCAACAAAACAACTAAAGACATCTAAATGTATAATTAGGAAGACCAAGCCCATCGAGGCAAAAATCTTCACTAATGAAAACCGGGATTGATTCCCACCAAGAAAACCTAGTATGATTAATTCCATAAGAAGCAAGCTTATTTTCACAACAATTTCCTTCACGGAGGATATGAGAAACTCTGAAATGCATAACCTGGGAAATTAAAATACAATTTTTCCAACGGTTTCTTAATTGCTAAGGAACAACATCAATAGATGAAAAGGCCAATACTACAAGAGCAGAATCACATTCAAGCTAAAGCTTTCTCCAACCTTTTTGATCCACAAGCTCAATAGCAAATAAATATAGCTCCAACTAGTTCAGCATTTAGAGATGAAAAGATACCAAGATGAGCTGTAAAACAACGAAGGACAATAATGTCTATAAACTAATTTGAAAAATAATCTTTATTAAGAATCAACTGATAAGAAGCTCAATAAACAATTAAACCACAAGTAAACAAAAGTATTATATGTATTTTTGTTACATAATGAACATGTAAGATATGTTAATTATTTTTTTAAACTAAAACAAATACATATATAAATTCTAAAACTATTAATAACATTTAACAAATTATCCTCTAAGATTGTGTAAATAACAAGAAATTATAAAATTGAATTTAAAAAAAATTGTTATAATAATCAACTTACTAATAACTAATAATAGATACGTATTTTTTCAGTTACTGATATGATCCAAGTTTGAATCATCGAAATTGAGGATCTATCCAAGAGCTTGTTCTTAGTTCTTATGTAAAAAAAGATGAGAAGAAATGGGGAAGAAGAAGGTGTGGTTGCCACCCGAATATGAAGAACAAAAAGAAACAACTAAGGAATGTAAATAACTAAAAAAGAAACTTAAACAAACTTAGAATTAAAGTGCAGCAACTAAAAACAGAATGTAAATGGCGCAAAATAAAGAAAAACATGAAATAAATTAAGCAAATGAAAGGGAAAGAAGATGAAGGGGAATACTCCACAATCATCCATGGGCTTGGATGATTGATAAGCCAAGGAGGATTCGCCACAAAGAGATAGAACTCTTTGATATGAATCAAGCAAGTTCTAATCCAAGAACTTGAAGAGGAAGAGCCAATGCTCAACTCACAAAAATACCCAAATAGGATAAATTTTAATTTCATTCCAAGTTATCAAATGAGGTCATACAAGTCCTATTTATAGAAGGTAAGGAACATTCTAAGTTAAGGTGGCTGAGTAATTTCGTGGCCCATATAGCCCAAAATACAATTAAAAACCAAAACCAAATACAAACCTAAAAATGCCTAATTAAGTCAAATCCGTCCAGAACAGCGTTCCCAACTTCTAGCCCAATTTTCATCATGATAGAGTCCTAATCAAGTTTTGAACTTAAAACGAAACTTGTAGATAGTTCTCTTATATTTCCAACGCATCAAGAACCACATCTATTGGATATTTAGAACACAAGATATAACCAATACTGTGAAGAAAGTTTTCTTTGGAATTGAATGGATTAAGTCAAACCAGTCCAAAATTGTGTCCTCAACTCAGAGACCAATTTTCATCATGATAGAGGTGGAATGAAGTCTTTATGCTTGAGATAATATTTGTATATAATTCAGTTATATTTCCAACGCATCAAAGATCACTGCAATCGGATATCCATAACTCAAGGTATACCCAAAGCAAGTAATCAAACCTATTCAATGTAGGAAAGTAGCAAGATCCATGCAATTTACCAAGCATGTTATCAAATATAGAGGTAGAATGTTCATGATTTTGGGGAGCCATGCAAGTAATCAAACCGTGGGGTGTTTCCTTTGGACACACTTCTTCAATAGCGTTGGTTGCCTTGTAAGCTTCCTTTGAAGGCACATACTCAATTCTCTCATTTTCTTTGCCTCTTTTTCTTTAGCATCACTCTGTTTTGCATTCACCTCCCTCTCAAGTTTTCTCTCAACTTGGACCTCACTCTCTTGTTCTAATTTCTCTCCCTCTTTCTTTTCTTCATCTCTTTTCAATCTCAAATTTGTCTCTTGAATTTTGTCTTGAGACATTTTCTTCCAATACGCTTCAAAATTATCAATCTTTCTTTTCAAATTATCCTCTTTTCTCTCAATATTTTTTTTCACTCTTTTCCTTCCCATTTGGGCATTGATAATCCAAATGCCCCCATCCGAAACACACTAGGTACCTCATATCTCTACTTCCAGAGTTAAAAAGTTGGAGTAGAAGGAACATTGTAATATCTTTTGTACCTCTTTCTTTTGAGTTGTTACTCGACCTTCATGGATTGGTGCACTGAGTCATCAAGCTCCACATAGTATTGGAGCCCAACAATTTCTTCGATGTCTTCGTTTAGGCCATGGAGAAACCGAATCATTGCTACCTTTCTTCCTTCACCAATATTGGCTCTAATCAAGGCCATCTCCATTTCTTTGTAATACTCATCCACACTCTTAGTGCCTTGGGTTAACCTTTACAATTTGTTGCGAAGATCCCTTTCATCGTGGGATGAAATATGTCTCTTCCTCATCATGGCTTTCATCTCAGTTCAAGTATCAATAGGTTGCTCCCCAACCCACCTTCTATCTTTTTGCACTTGGTCCCACCAATTTCATGCAGAATAGCCAAACTCTTGGGCTGCCACCTTCATCTTCTTTTGTTCACTATAGTGGTGACAAGAGAAGATCTTTTCTATTTTCATCTCCCAATCTAAGTACAACTCCGGATCATCATTTCCTTGGAAACTAGGCATTTTATCATTTTTCTCACTAAGTATTTCACTCAAATTGGCTTTTTCCACACAATTGGCTTGTTTTGCGCTCTTGCCTTTTTTCCACTCAAAGTCTTCTTTCAATATCCTTGGAAAAGAACTATATTAATTCAAGTAATGAGAAAAAGTAGCTAAACTTTGTGAAAAATCCACACAAGCTATCAATCAAGAGGTTCAAGGAAGAAAAATACTAAGACAAACTTCGAAATTTAAAGACAAGCAAGAAAAGCTAAAGAAAAAAGCACACTCTCAAAGGAAAATTAAGATGACAACGACTCTAGAACTAGTGTTTAGGAATAGAATTTGATCCAAAGATATGTCCAAAACATCAAGTAATACCAATTTTAAGGCTAGAAACACTTAGAATAGGGGTTTTGTGGCCTAATTTGAATTCTGCCAAAATTTTTTTTTTGTACTTTTTATAATTGCAGATTGGTCCCTTTGTATTTTTCTGATTCCAATTTTTTTTAATTTTTTGGGATCCTTACTTTTGTAAAATAATTTTGGCCACAGTTTTTCTGAAAATTACAGAAAAGAATGCCCCAAACAGATTTTAAGTGAATCACAAAGATCAAATAGCCTTTTGAAGCATAAACATAATGAACAAGGGGTTGTTCTTGGGAAGTGTGCCCAGAAATTAAATTCCCCCAAATTGATGTCTAGTTCATGCTTTAAGCTTAAAATTGATTGGTATACTTGATTCCACTTGTAGAGATCTTTAAATCAAGATGTAGATTATCACTCTAACACCATTTTGTGAAATTCATCAAGATCAAATTGGCTCAAACTCCAAGAACAAGATGAAAAATTCTAAAAATTCAAAAATCTAAAACATGGAATATGATAACATGAAGCAACTTGAGCTATGAACATCTTTTGGATGCTATGAATTACAAACCCTAATGGTCTAACAACTCATTAGAACACCACAAATGATCAAAAAATGGGGTTGGGCGCGGGTTTCAAGGATAAAAATAGCTCAAAAATGGCAAAAATTTCAACACCATCCAACTAGTAAAACTCAAATTGAAAAAAGGAATTAATCTCAAGGAAGCTAGATTTGATACCACATGATATGATCCAAGTTTGAATCAACGAAATTGAGGATCTATCCAAGAGCTTGTTCTTAGTTCCTATGTAAAAAAAGATGAGAAGAAATGGGGAAGAAGAAGGTGTGGTTGGCACCTGAATATGAAGAACAAAAGAAAACAACTAAGGAATGTAAATAACTAAACAAGAAACTTAAACAAACTACGAATCAAAGTGCAGCAACTAAAAATAGAATGTAAATGGCGCAAATATAAATAAAAATAATATAAATTAAGCAAATGGAAGGGAAAGAAGATAAAGGGAAATGCGCTACAATCATCCATAGGGTTGGAAGATTGATAAGCCAAGGAGGATTCGAACAAAGAGATAGAACTCTTTGATAAGAATCAAGCAAGTTCTAATCCAAGAACTTGAAAAGGAGGAGCAAATGCTCAACTCACAAAAATACCCAAATAGGATAAATTCTAATTTCATTCCAAGTTATCAAATGAGGTCATACAAGTCCTATTTATAGAAGCTAAGGAACATTCTAGGTTAGGGTGGCTGAGTAATTTCGTAGCCCATATAGCCCAAAATACAATTAAAAACCAAAACCAATTACAAACCTAAAAATACCTAATTAAGTTAAATCCGTCCAGAACAGCGTTCCCAACTTCTAGCCCAGTTTTCATCATGATGAGTCCGAATCAGGTTTTGAACTTAAAACGAAACTTGTAGATAGTACTCGTATCTTTTCAACTCATCAAGAATCACATCAATCGGACATCTAGAATGCAAGATATAACCAAAACCATGAAGAAGGTTTTCTTTGAATTTGAATGGATTAAGTCAAGCCCGTCCAAAACTGTGTCCTCAACTCAAAGACCAATTGTCATCATGATAGAGGTCGAATGAGGTCTTTATGCTTGAGATAACATTTGTAGATAATTCAGTTATATTTCCAATGCATCAAAGATCATTGCAATCGGATATCCATAACTCAAGATATACCCAAAATAGTAAATAGGATCATCTGGACTTGAAGATTTTGAATTGGACTTGAATGAATTGACCTCCTCTTGTTGCAAAGTTCACTTGTCCCTCCTTTGCCTCCATCAGTTACTTAACAGTGTTAACTCAACTATAAGTCAAAGTATGAAACAAGGTGGAGTATATAGAGTCAAATTTGAATTTTGTTGCCAATTTGACAAACCCCAAGATATTGGAGAGTAATTTACGCTTATTTAAAAATAATAAGACTTTTAGTGTAATTCAAAGAAAAAAATATTTTAACTATCTAATAGTATGTGTAGAAATATATAAGACTTCAGCATTAAGGAATAGTCTCTAGCTATATATGTAGTGTTAGGAGATTTTTTTTTTTTTTTTTGGTTTCGTAGAGTATTCTCATTCGATAGATAAAAAGTCTAATCTTCCCACTAAAAAAAAATTCGCTATTACCAATTGCAGCTATTGGTAATGGCAAAAAGTGTTGGTAACTAACATTTACCGATGTCTAACCAACAACTTCGTCTCAATGAACAATATGCTCGTATATAAATATTATCGATGGATACACGTAAAGTCGGTAATGTGACATACACTTTAACAACGACTAAGCCAACAACATACTATTTCAAAATTTACTGACAACCTAGTCGTCTGTAAATATAGAAACACATTACTAATGACTCATATTTTTAAAATAAATATTAATTATAATCATCAAACAAGCTATTATAACGAATGAGCAATTATAATATTATAACAATCACAATTAGAACATAAAAATAAATATAAAACAACAATTTTAATTGATATTATAACAATCATAACTAAAATATAAAAAATTCAATTAAAATATAAAAATATATGTCAACAAACCCTATAAATGTAAAAAAATTCAATTACTCGTCACAATCTGACGAATAGTTCTCCCTCTACCAATCTGGTTGATGTGGAGGTTGAGGCTAATGTTGTTACATTGGCTGCAGGTGTTGCAAAACATTTTTTAAAACCTTTTCCAACATAAAGTTTTATTGCACCATGTGTTGTTGCATCGTCTAGAGAGTCTCCCTTAATTGACAGCACTACCTCGCTTGCATCTACCTGCTGTCTGAGTTCCGTGACCTCATTAGACTGGTAAGAGCATTGGGTACCCAGTAGCCAAGGTCATGTATGCGCTCAACGCTAGGCAAGTAGCACCATGCAGCAGGTGTCTAATAGGCAAGGTTATGATTGCGCTCAACACTGGGTAGGCAGCACCCAATGCTATGTATTTAGTGCCAAGGTTCCATTCTATCAAGAAGCTTACCGATGCTTACCAATGTCTTTGGCCATTGGTAAGATGGCATGTTTTCAGGCACAATTGCACCAAACATAACGAAGGCGTTAATGATGGATTACTGCACTATAACTTTACCATTAGCTTGGTTGCCCGTAAATATGCCAATAATATTTTGGCCCTGTACCGACGACCTTTGTCATCGATAAGTCAAAAATTATTGTCGAAGTTAGGGTTGTCGGTAAAAGGCCTACGATAGACATAGGATTTCCTATAGTACGTAGAATGTTGACATGCACCAAAGCAAAAATTCCTCCCATCAGTGTTTTTATACTTATGAATTTTCATATCGAACCCAATATTATATATTTAAGAGATCCCTTCCACTTAGATCAACGCATGCTAATATAGTGTTAGGAGTTTAAGCTCGAGAAAAAGTATTATGAAAAGAATTTGAAAGACCAAACATGTGGTGAAATCTCATAAGGCAAAGAACAACACATAAAAATAAGAGTTTAATCTAGTGTTAATATATAATATTTTTACAGTATCAATTAATTATGTTTTATCATATAATGAAACCGAATTAATTATGGTAAATTTCTTTACGAGATTAAGTTCTTTTGAAGGATCATGTTAGAAGTTGACCCCACACTACAAACAAAGAGGCTTTAGCGACCACCACTTCTGCCGCGAAATATGGAATTTCGGTTGCTAAACCATCTGGCGACCAATTTAGCGACCACTAAACGTGAGAGCAGATTGCCTAGTCGCTAAACTATTTCGTGGTCGCTAAATCAGTTGCAAAACCATTTAGCGACCGAAGCGACCAAATTTTCATATTTAGCGATCAACGAATTTCCATATTTTTTAGTGAAGTGCTCTATCTAGCTACTACATTATGAATGTGATCCTTGGGAATCTTGTGCTTCCATTCTTGTTCCCAATGTAGATTTGGCTTCATCGTTTATTAAGGCTAAAATGTCAATATTTGAATAAAATGATTAGAATCTTATGTGATACTGTAAAAATATTTTCTCCTTCAGCATAAAATGCTAATATTTGAATAAAATTATTAGAATCTTACGTGATTCTCTATTTTTTTCTTCTTCTTTAGCATAGATTGAAATGTGGCTTTTGTTGAGTCTCCAAGCATTTAATGCATTTTTCTAGTTTTGAGGAACACAAACATTTGATTAATGATTTATGTGAACCTTATGAAGTCTTCTATCAAGTGTATTCAGTGTGCAGTTATGTTGTTAAATAAGACATAAATCCTCTATAGAAAACATCTACATAAGGTATATTTGACTAAGTGGCTATCCAAAACAAGCGTTCGTCAAAGACTAAGTACGCGTCTAATATGGTCTGGTGACTAAGCAGTGAAATAGATAGGCGTAAACACTAGAAGGGAGTTGAATTGTGTTATACGAGATTTAAGAGAAATTTAAAATCTTTTTCATAAGCACTAGAAGGGAGCAGACGAGTTGTTCAAAAACATAGCAGTCAGATAAGTAACTTGTCTGAGAGTTTTCAACAGAAAACACAAACAATCACACAAGATAAAAACTTATTTGATAATCACATATTTAACCCCTTTAGTTAAATAACAGTTAAGATAAATAATCAAGCTAAAGAGATAAGGGATAGAGGGATCAAACACAACAAATTTATCCTGGTTCACCCCTTAACAACCGAGGCTACGTCTAGTCCTTGGCAGCACCAAGATTTCTCAACTATAACAAATCAGATTATAGGACAGACAAGTATTTTTTGCACACCTAGTCTCTCCAGGCTCCAAGACAAGTATTGTTTGCACATTCAGCCTCTTCAGGATCACTTAAGTTTGTTTGAGAGAAGATATAAATGCATAGAGTAATTTCTCTTTGAATGTTGTGTTCTGTTGTGATTGTTGTTATGTATATTCAATGACTTCTTCATTAAATAGTCTTCAACAATTTGTATCCGTTAGAGACATTCCTTGAAAGCTTGGCTTTTTACAGATCTTCATTAAATGCAAATATAGTCGTTCTAGGCATGCTTGAGGAATGTTTCTTGATGTCTAACATAGGAGGGATAGAGCTTTCTGATGTAGCATCAATCATTTCAGACTTTTAAGGATATTTTTTTATTCTTTGCAGTCAGTCTTTCCATTTGCATGTAACTCTTAGTTGTACTAGGGAATAAAGCTCTTTTGTTGTACTTCTATTCTTAGTTATGATGATACTTTATTAGCTGGGCTTCTGATTTCTTGATCTTCGTGAGAGAAATCTTCAATATAGTCAGACTTGAGTGGACAGCTTCACAAAGATCTTCAATCTTGGCAAGGTTCTTTACTGAAAGTTCACCAGACAGGTGAAGATCTTCTTTATACAAGTTGACCTTCAAACAGAAAGTCAACTACTTCATATAAGCTTTAGACGGGAGAACGTCCTTGAATAAGACAAGTCATGTTTCATCACTAGATGGGTAATCTCCAGCTTAGACCAGCTTTGACTTAGTACAGACAAGTGACTAAAAACTTATTTTATTAATCTGCACACTAAGTAGACAGGTCAGCAACCACAAAAGAGTTCAATTAAATCATTTGAAAAAATGTTTAGTTTTCATCAAAACTTAGATAATTGCACATCAACCATTTTGGAGACTCAACAATCTGCCCCTTTTTTTATGATGACAAACATTTTAAATGATTTAATGAACTTGAAAGAAATAAGCATTTCAAGAACATCTAGTACTATCTTTATGCAGACAGGTATAAGAGAAATTAATATAAGTTTTGTGTTAGCCACACAGAATGTCATAATCTTTCAGATAGGTAGCTTATATCAGACTATATCATAAAAAAATTTTATTTGCCTTTCATATATATTTTCTCCTTTCATATAGTTTATTTTCTCCCCTTTTTGGCATCAACAAAAAGGTAACAAAAGCATAAGATAAAGAGAGAAAACAAAGAAACTTCAGAACAAATGATTGTATTTATCAATCATTAGCTGTGTACATAGCTGTTTACAAGATGTTTTACAATTAAGTGCTAAACAATTCAAAAAGAGCCTCTACTCTATCTTCTAAAACAGTTCTAGCTCTCTTTTCTTTAGCTAGTTCTCTGTGAGCAGCTTCCAGCAAAGTCCTCAAGGTTGCCACTTCAAATTGCAGATCCTGAAAAGTTCTTCTGTCAACAACAGCAATGTTGTCATCAGAGTCTTCAGAATGTCAGGGACGGGCATAGACAGGTGGTGCACTGGGGACAGAGAAGGGGTCAGAGATCCTAGGGAAGAAGGATAGATGGAGGTTTCTATAGAAAATAAGAGGTAGAAAAGCAAACCTATGAAAGATAGGTCTAACTTGGATGGAATCTTCCTCGGGTGATGGAAACATAGAGGACAGACGGGTAAAAAGAGAAGGATGGGTAATGATGATAGGTTCAGGTGGGGGTAAGGGTTCACCAGAGTATAATCTATGTTCAAATATAAGATGATCCATATATTCCATGAAGGAATATAAACCAGTGATAAGAAAAAAGAGGGGTCTAGAAAGGTTAGGCAGGATAACTACTGTATTATGGTAGATAATATCAGGGTTAGTATGATGAAAGAAAATGGTGATAGGAAACATTAAGTACATGTACCTACAAGTGTTTGTAAGATGAGGCGGTGGAGGAGGGATGACAGATAGGTTTGAAAAACTTGCAGATAGCAAGAGTTGCAAATCAGACACAAACATAGAAGATGAAATGCTAGATGATTCTCTGGGAATGAAATCCCTTTGAACATGAACACGGCAGACATCTGACACAACTGTGTAGGATGAGGTTTGTGTGGTGTGTGAAGAGATAGGTGATGAAGGGATACCTATGTGAGGTGAAGAGGATGAGGTTGAGGGTGAAGGCACAAAGTCTTCAAGAATGGTGGAGTTCTCAGACATCCTGAGCTTCTTGATATGCCTGGGAGGTCTGATTGCAGACATCTTCCTTTTTCCACTAGTCTGGTTTTGCACAGACAGGTCTTCTCTAGTACCAACAGAAGGCACAACAGCAGCAACTGGTTCTGCAACATCAACAAAAGCTTCTTTAATAGCAGCAGTAGTTTCTACAATAACTACAGCTAGTAATCCTGATCTTTTTCTCTTAGGAATAACCTCGGGGTAGAAAACTTGCCTTTCCTTAGGTTCTTCAAAGGGGTTCTTCATCTGCTCCCCCTGAGCAGGTACATCCTCTTTACTAGGAACAAACTTGACTTGTCTGTTAACAACAAAGGTCTTCTTCAGCACTGTTTTCTTTGTAGGTTGAGTAGACTCAACTTCAACATCTTCCACAATAGAAGTTTTCCTCTTAGGAGACAACTTCCTTCTTCTGGAGGTCAGAGATTGAACACATCCCTCGGTCTAATTAGAAGGAGTTGGCTTCTTAGATGAAGGCCTCTGGTCTGGTCTACCTATCTTACCAGTAGATTCCCACAACTTTTCATAGATATGGACCTCAGACTCGTCTGTTGACTCGGTAGGAGCCTTGTTCTTCTGTTCCTTAGAAGCTTGAAATATTAGGGGCAGAGGTAGGCCAGGAATCTGCATCATAGATAGAGTCTTTTTGTCTAGGGCTTGAGCCACGTCCACAAAGGAAGCATCTTTAGGTACGAAAAGCTTGATTTTGATTTGCCTGGTCAGAAGCATCCCATATGGAAAGGTAGAAGAGTTAGGTCTTCTAACAAATGGAGAGAAAGTTCTTGAAGATAAGATCATTCAAGTCAACCTTGATCTTGTGGATGAGGTGAAAGAGAGCAAACTTATCCACCTTAGAGACATTGTCTCTAGATCCCTTCTTGGGCATCACATATTCCTGCAGAAGCTTTAGCAAGAATCTTCATTTGGGAATGAGGTTGATAGATTTGAAGTTTGGAGGGTGTGGAACACCATATAAGGTGATGTTGATACTATCTTCACCAACTTTGCTTTCCTATTCTTCTGAGAAACGAACCCTAATCCTAGGTTAGCCAGTTATTATTTCTAATGTGTTGAGGGTAAAGGAGAAGCGTTGTTGAAGAACAAGTCCTCTTATCTCAGTGAGAAGACCATTTCTAAAATCAATAATTGTAGCATTGGTCCAGAAGTCTCTCACCATCTTAGGGTGCACAAACTCTTCATCTTGAAGAACGGAGTCCATTGAGAGTTTTCAATCACCTAGGTTACATCCATTCCCCATCTTTTCATGGCCTCAAGATCCACGGATTTTCCAGCAACAATCTTTTCTAGATCTTTGGTCTCCATTCCATACCTTTGAGCGATCTCAGCAGAGGAGACGTTTCTCTTTGGTGCCATTGCAAAAGGTTTAGGGTTTGAGAATTTCAGAGAAAAGAGAGAGAGAGGAGATGAAAGGATTTTTAGCAGTTAGAGTTTGAAAACGTAAAGAAGAAGGATCGTCAGACGAAGTGACCTTTTAAAAACGTAAAAGCAAGAGAGAGAACAACTGCCATGTACACGTTTTTTCTCATATAATTAAATGGTATTAAGGAATATTAGCCATTTAAAAATTTTGAGTTCATACCAGTATGACTCAGCAAGGTCAGACAAGTAAGCACAGACAGGTAATGCAGCACTCATTAGATAGGTTATTCAACAATGCAGTGCATGTTCAAATTATCTCTAATATATTTAAACCTATCCTCAACTAAGGATTTTGTGAAGATATCAGTCCATTGATTTTCAGTTTTAACAAACTTAACATCAAACACACCTTTTTGAACATAATCCCTTATAAAGTGATGTTTAATTTCTATGTGCTTAGCCTTAGAATGTTGTATGGGATTTTTAGTTAAACATTTGACACTTAAATTATCACACCAGCTAGGTATATTATGCTCAAATATATAGTAATCTTCAGGCTGATGTTTTACCTATAAGAGTTGTGAGCAACAACTTGCAGCAGAGATATATTTTGCTTCTACAGTTGAAAGTGCAATTGTAATCTGTCTTTTGCTTGACAAAGAGATTAAGTTTGCTCCAATGAAGTGACATCCTCCACTGGTGCTTTTTCTCTCAATTCTGTCTCCAGCAAAGTCAGCATCACAGAAACCAATTAACCTGTATTCTTGTGTTCTTAAATACAGTAAACCAAGATTAGTTGTTCCAAGCAAATATCTGAATATTCTTTTAACAGCCTTAAGATGAGATTCTTTAGGATCAGATTGGAATCTAGCACACATACAGACACTAAACTGAATATTAGGTCTGCTAGAAGTTAAGTACAGCAGAGATCCAATCATACCTCTGTAGACAGTTTGATCTACCTTTTTACCTTCCTCATCTTTGTTTAGATTTGCATTAGGTTGCATGGGAGTTTTCATAGCCTTTGAGCTGTCCATTTTGTATTTCTTTAGAATTTCCTTGGTGTATTTTTGTTGATGGATGTAAATAACATCACTCGTCTGTTTGATTTGCAGTCCAAGGAAGAACTTCAATTCTCCCATCATGCTCATCTCAAAGTCTGCTTGCATCAACTTAGAAAATTCTTTGCAAAGCTTTAAAAATAATATCATCAACATATATTTGAACTACTATGAAGTTATCTTTTGAGCATTTCTTAAACAGGGTTGTATCTACTTTTCCTCTAATAAAACTATTATTCATGAGAAAAGAACTAAGCCTATCATACCATGCTCTAGGTGCCTGTTTCAAACCATATAAAGCCTTTTTAAGTTTGAAACATGATCTGGTTTTTCAGAATCTTCAAAACCAGGAGGTTTGTAACATATACTTCTTCTTCAATAATTCCATTTAAAAAAGCACTTTTCACATCCATTTGAAATAGAGTAATTTGGTGTTGTGCGGCATATGACATTAGTATGCGTATAGCTTCTATCCTTGCTTTGTTTCTGATAACTTTGCCATCTTCATCTGGCTTGTTTTTGAAGACTCATCTTGTTCCAATAACAGACTTGTCTGTTGGTTTGGAAACAAGTGTCCAGACATCATTCCTTGTGAACTGATTTATTTCCTCTTGTATGGCAAGAATCCAACTTTCATCTTCGAGAGCTTCTTCAATATGCTTTGTTTTAATTTCTGATAGAAAAGCCATATTGCTTGATTCTCTTAAGACAGATCTGGTTCTAACACCTTCAGAAAGACTTCCAATGATAAGATCCTCAGGATGAGGAACTTTGAATTCCCAGTCTCTTTTGACATTTGTATTATCATGCTTATTTTTGACTTGTCTGCTCCACTTGTCTGTCAGACTCTTCAACAAGTTCATCTTTAGACACGTCTGGCTGTTGATTGTCGTGTCAAATCAAGTCAAGTCCTGCAAGATCATCTTCTAGATCTGATAGTTCCTTATCAGTCTGTAATACCCTGTAATTTTAATAAATTAAATTATAAGTTTTAAATGACATTATGCCTAGTAATTTAAAGTTTCTCTTTGTATAACGATTCTACCTGATTTTATTTAGTTATATATATGTTTTATGTAATAAAATACGCTATTTCTTTTTAAAATGCCTTTGGGCATTCTTAAATAAAATTAAATACGAGTTTTAAGACATTAATAGGATATTGCATAACTTGGCAAACTCTTATCAAGTTAATTAAAATTTAGGTAGAAAGTTAATGTTAATTTTGGTTTATTTTTCTATAATACCCTATGTCAAAGGGCATTTTGGACCAAATGATCCAAGTTTTTATTTAAATAGGAGAAGAAATTCTTCTTGTAACACCCCGATTTTCAGAGCTTTCTAAAACCGATAATTTATGTATATAAGTTAATATTTTTTCAGAGATTCTAGAAAGTGAATTTAAATAAACTAAGACCATATTCCTACTCTACATCATCGTGGAGAGCTATAGTTAAATTTTGGGTTGAAAATTCAGACAGAGCCCGGCCTGCGTTTTCACTGACAGTACGGACGCGCAAGGACAAAACCGGACACCAGATGAGGGACATGAGTCACCAGAGTAGGGTGAGTCACCACCACGACTCACCACGTCATCATTACAATTCTACAAATAACTAAGATATTTAGGGCGAGAAAAGACCGTTTTGCCCCTAGAAACTGACGAAATTACATTTTAGCCTTATGACTCATCACCATCATCATTACTTCTCCAAAATGTATAGATATTTTGGTGACTTTGAAGGTGAAAAGACCAAAATATCCTTGGCTTTTCACAAAATGACATTTTTGTCCCTAGGTGAAAGGTCCATTTTGTCCTTAAGTGAAAAATCTTTGGACAACCTTGCCCCTCCCATCCTACACACCTATTTCCTCTTCTCCATGGCCATCCACTCCATTTTCTTCAAACTCCATTTTCTTCTCCAACTTTCTCTCATTTTCTCTAAGTAAAATCTTAGCATTTGAGGAGAAAAGTGTTGATTCCTTGCCATTTTTCGTCATTCAAGAGGTAAGGCTTACTCTCCTTGATCTATGAGTACCTTGTTCTTCACTTAAATCTTGTTTTGAATCCATGATCATCCATACTTCAACTTCTAGATTCAATCTTCAAAAATCTCCGGAAAATCATAGAAAAATCCTTTTAATGTGAAATCAATTTCTATGGTCTAGTATCATCATCCTCTATCACTATCCAAGAGCATGTAATCAATTGACATTCCTAGCCTATTTTTCTAGGACGTGGCCGAACCATGAACTTATGGGAAACCATGAGTTTTATTTCAAGTTTTTTAGTAATGGGACATGATCTAGTGTTATATATGCTTAAGGATCATTGATCCAAGAGTTAGAAACTTTTAGACATCTCTAACCTATTTTTCTCACTGATGGCCGAACCTAGCTTGTGTGAAAACTATGGGTTTTGCTTCTAGTTTTTGTATAATGGAACTTGGTTTGGTGTTGTGTATACTCAAGGCTCATTCATCCAAGAGTTAGAAATTTTTAGACATCTCTAGCTATTTTAAACCTTTATGGCCGAACCTAGGTCCTAGGATACAAATAAATGTACTTTTGTTAATGTTAAAGTTGTGTTTTTTTGTGAAGGATCAGATTGTGTTCGATCATCCTAAAGTGTGCTAAAGTGCCGGTTGCGGAACTGTGTTGGGGAGCTTGTACGACAAGGCGAGTGTGCATAGCAGTTTCACATGGGGAAAAAGAACAGTTATCGTCGGGAAGGCAAGCGTAGTATAGAATATATACATGTGTAAGGAAACCTTAAACTCTACTAGAGGTTGAGCCCTGGACAAAGTACTTGGACCTTAGATTTAGGTATCTTTGGGCTATCACCGCTAAGATGATACTCTAGAAACTGCCTATGTGATTATCTGTTTATCAGTTATGTTAAACTGCCTATGTGGTTAGATGTTTATCTGTCAATGTGATGATATCTATATAGGCATACTTATTGTCGTGATATTTTATTATTGTCATTGGCTGGATGATTGTTGATGAGAGTATGGTGAGATTGTGATGTTTTTCGGATTGATACCATCGTGGTCCTGGCCATGGAGCTATGGCTCGTGGACGCAAGGCGTCATGATGTTGATGTTGATGTTGATGCAATGCATCATGGCTGTGGCTGAGTGCTTAGTTGTGAGGTTCCAGTATCAATCTGTGATGAATGTTTGTTGGATATCATAGCATTTCATACCATAGCATATTTGGTCCCAAATAGGGATGTCCAATTGGGGACGCGATGTTTTTAATCCCAAGGTGGGATGTCCAATTGGGAACGCAATATTATTAATCCCGATGGGGATGTCCAACCGGGGACGTGATGAAATCAGCTGACATGCATATAGGGATGATGACATGCATATAGGGATTAGTATCCTTCATAGAGGTTTGATCTGAAAGAATGACATTTGAGATGGTTGTTTTGTATGACTCGAGAGATGGTTGTTGGTATGTTGTATGTTTTTTGTGTGCTACATGTTTATATGTTGTACTATTGCCCCTCTCCCATGTTTGATGATGCATGTTTCTTATCTCCCTGTCTTTTCTTTATCAGTCTCTTTTATTTTATGGGAAGACCCTGCGGAGGAACCAGTTGCTGAGGAGTTGGATGACATTCCTTACGAGCCTGATGCTGGTGGACGAGCCACGAACCCTAATCCCGAGGGGTTTTGAGTGTTGTACCAGAAGAGTGGCTAGCATGAGAGTTTCTCTCATCTTTTGATGTATTTTGCTTATAGTCTGTACCGACGTACTCTATATGTGTGTATTACTACTGTAGCCCTACTGACGGTGTGTATATATATATATATATATATATATATTACATTTCATAACTGTGTACTCTGATATACGGCTTGACTTAATTTAGTTTCATTTCTATGTTTAATCTTTCCGCTTTGCTTCCTATTAATAAGGCGCGCTAACGTTTATAATATGATTAAGGATAGCTAATATCTTAGGTTCTTTGATAGGATGGTGGGTCGTCTCACTTCTTTCCCCCATTCTTAAAAAATCAGATTTTCTAGGTTTAGAGATAGAGGGAGCTTGGGGATGGAGATGGAAGCTTAAAGGAGAAGCTATCATGGTGGTGCTTCGTTACCTTTCCTCTCCATTTTCGTGTGGATTCTTGAAGCTCAAAGGCATCAATCTAAGGTGAGGGATTTGTGATTTATTTTGGGTAATTTTCATGGGTATTAGTGTGATATATGAAATGGGTTGGTGATGGTTGAAATAATAATGTTTATGAGTTGTTTTGAGTGAATTCCTTCCATGAAAATCATTTAGAACATGTTTAGTTTGATTATTCTTTGATTTATATGTTGTTGGTGAGTTGTTATAGTTGTTTGTTGGTTGAAAAGCATGAAAATGGGGTTTTGGAATGAAAATGGCGAAATAGCAGTGTTCTGCTGCATTTCTGCGATTTCTAGCCAACGCTTAGCGCCCAGTGTGCAGCGCTGAGAGCTGGAGCACCCGAAAAAGGGTCTAGGAAGATGATACCAGTGCTTGTCGCTGGTAACCTAGTGTTGGGCGCTAGAGATAGAGATAACAAACTTTACATGTGCACATCTTTTTTATTTCTTATTCGTTTTGGGTAAATGACAACTTGTTGGAAAGCTCTATGAGTCTATTTTCACATGCAACAAGTTTCAGATTAAAATTCTGTGTATTTGGAAAGTTATGGTAAAAATCGTGATCAAAGGTCAGGATATTATATTTCAAAAAAAAAAATGATGGTCTATCATAGTTTATGATGGTTAAACTTTTTTACCTTTTTAAAACATGGCTATTGGGTATTTTGAAGTATGCAAAAACCTTTTGCATACTTTGATGTATGTCTTTTATTATGGAGTATTTATAGGTGAATTGATGTATATATATACATGATGATGATGATGATGAGTTGCTATGTGAAGTGTTTGTTATGCGATTGAGGTATTGACTTGTACTTGAGATTGCATATCGAAAGTATTGTGAAATGAATTGAATTGATGACTTTATAGGTAAGTTTGATGGTATGAATTACG
Source organism: Ammopiptanthus mongolicus (assembly GCA_039655645.1). NCBI lineage: Eukaryota > Viridiplantae > Streptophyta > Magnoliopsida > Fabales > Fabaceae > Ammopiptanthus > Ammopiptanthus mongolicus. Next base: position 78,287,051 of record CM077345.1, read on the forward strand.
AAAAATCTATGGACATGATGGTGTATAATTGTGATATAAATGATGACGTGATTATTGCTTTATGAAGATGTATGGTGATAGTGAAATGATATGAATTATGGTATGGACTGATATGAAATGGATCGAAATGTTGTTGGTTATGTGTATGCTCATGTTGTAATTTTTGGAATGAACTGATCAAGCGATGATAGCATGTGATTTTTTGTTGTGAAAGGAAATATATTATGATGGTATTGAGAATATGTATTTAAGATGTTTAAGATGGTAAAGATTTATAAAGTTGTTACCTATTGTCATACTATTTGTGACATCCCTGTTTTCTGTAACCCTAATTAGGGTAGATGACCTTGATCGAGTATTCGTATGGTTGTGTGATTGCTTGCGTGTTAGTTTGGTACCTAGTTGGAAGATTAGGAATAGGCTTGAACAAGGTTGGAACTGCCTAAGGTATAACATGAAGGCTGGAAGTTCTTCTCTTGCTGAGCTTGACGCCCAAGCGTGAGAGAACTCTACGCTCAAGCGTTGAGACGCTTAGGCATGGGAGAAGTTGGATGCCTCAGCGTGCTGAGTGCATTGAGCAGCTGCTCTGAGTTTGGACGCGTGTGAGACTGTCAGGCTAGGGAGCAGGCGGAGTGGACGAGGTTCCATGCTCGAGCGTGGAGAGATCTCACGGTAGAGCGTGGCAACGCTTAAGCGTGCAAAGTGATGAACGATTAAGCGTGGACAGCAGAAACCATAAGTGGAGCTTCCACTTTCATCTTCTCATTCTGCACGATTTTGGGAAGCATTTCTGCGAGTTAGAGAGAAAAGATCTAGGTTTCAGAGTGAGAAAGCTTGAGGTTAGAGGTGATCGAGCCACTGGAACGCGATTCCGACTACACCGTTGTGATCGCGGTGAAGTTATCTCCGACTCCAGGGGATTAGTTTCTCTAATCGCCATAGGTAAACTCAGATCCCTAACACGTGTTCTTCATGTTCTTGGCGTTCTTCAAGTCTTTACCTTTTCTTTGATCTTTTGGGCTTCCCCCGGGGCTAACACTGTTGTGTATGTGTTGCGCTCGTGATTAGGGCAAAGTCCGCGCTCGTGATTGCTTGTGATTTTGAGCTTAAGGCCGCGGTTGAGGGGCTGTTTGGAGCTGCCATTGGAGAGTGGCTGCGAGCTTTAGGAAAGAGGAGCAGTCGGTGATTGCCTAGATTTGCGTGCCGACAGTTTAGGTGGGGAGAAAAAGTTACACACGTCGGGGAGGCAAGCGTAGACTGTATAGTTTTGTTATATGTTTCGTGTGCGTAGGGGAACCCTAAACCCTACGTGAGATTGAGCCCTGACGAAGTACCTAGACCCTAGGTTTAGTCTACTTCGGGCTAGCGCCGCTATATTGATACCCTAGGTTAGTAGATTTATCTTGACTGACGTGATTTATGTATGGCTGCTTTGTAAGTATCTGTTTATCTGCTGACTGTGGTATGTAGTATATGTGCATGATATGATGGCATGTTGTTGTATGAGATATTGTACTGCTGCACTGAACATGCTGATATTGATGAATTGCTGTATGTATCTCATAATGCGTGTATGCATGAAATTAGGGCTTTGATCCCATGGTGGATGTTTGAGCTGATAGTTGAGATTGAGGTTATACTTGGAGCTGGAAGCTCGTAAGTTATGATGGGAGCTTGGAGCTCATATGGCACAGTGGGCGCTAGAAGCTCATATGGTACAGTAGGAGCTTGGAGCTCGTATGGTACAGTTGGAGCTTGGAGCTCGTGTTTCTAAGAGCAAAGTTGCATGTGTTGTTATATCAGCTCAAGGAAGATGAATGACATGCATAGCATATGCATTTGATGCCAAGTGGCGAGCCGTATGCTGTGAGGCTTACGAGATTGGTGCACCGAGTGCGGGTGCGGAAAATGGAAGGGAAGGTCTGTGTGACCTCGGGGATATACTGGACACAGGTGTACTCATAAGAGACTGATGAGGTATCTCCTATCGTGTCATGGCGGTCCTGGACATGTCCTACTATCCCGACTGGACCCTGAGTCTTTCCAGTTGCCGGTGGATCTTCCGAGGAGGCCCAGGTAGCCCTCTTTGTCTAGAATAGTTGAGCGATGATGCACTCTTATGGGTCACGGTGACCAGAACGGATTACCGGAACAAACCAACTTATGGTCCGTTGAGCGAACGGGATGTTGCCCTTAGTAGGGTGTTTAGTCTTGGCCGAAATGCATAGAAAGAGTATGTGTCATATCTAGCTAGTGAACGACCGTGGTGTTGAGGAACTGAGAGATGGTTGTGTTAGCTACATAGGCTGCATTGCATCATCCTTGTATTTGATGTGCTGTATATCTTATCTCCCTTATACTCGTTCTACGAGTAAACGAGGAGCCAGCAGTACAGAGGATGGACCCGAGGAGACACCCGTTTATCACTGGGGCACCAAGGATGCCAGTGCTAGGGGTTATTGAGATTGTGTACCATGATGAGAGGGGGTAGCGGGTGAAACCCTCGACCTTTTTGGTTGTATATACAGGACCAGTTAGCTTGATCTTCTGGAGAGGTTCTCCGCCGTATGCAGACATCATTGGACTCTATCCTGTTTACCAGTTCCTTCCTTTTCCACGAATGTGGCGACCACCGAGCCAGAGATCAGGACTACCGATAGGTGGCACCACAGACTTCAGCAGTATCCAGCAGGAGGGGCTTCGTGCATAGAGGCCAGAGGAGACGTTCAGATCGGTACATGAGGGAGGCCCTGAGGCACCGCATAGTAGTGTCGAGTTCCTCCTCCGTACGAGCCTGTGCTGGTTTATAGGCGTACACACGGAGAAGGACAGGGTAGCTCAGGTCATCCCTACCACTGATGGTGAGGGTTAGTAAGTGTGTCTTCTTCTAGGACTGAGTGGAGAGGCTGATGTATTTTGAGTGCAGGGCTGGGGAGCGCTGGTGGGGATGTCTGAGGGCTTTTCTTCTTTTTGGAGTCTTGTTGTACATGTTTTATCTTCCAGTTCAGTTGTAAAGTGATGTATGTATTACAGTAGCCCTACTAAGGGGGCAACCACGTAAATACTTATATAATGCATGTATATGTTTTATCTTTCCCGTTGTGCTTTACTCTGATGCATGCTTTTATGTACGTGCTTGTCGTGTATGCTTTACCATTTTGCCGTTCGTTTAATAAGCGCGTAATAATATCACCAGGTTATAGTTAATAATAACTTAGTACGTGGTTTCTCAACCTAATGGGATTATCTTAGTAAGTGGGGTCGTCTCATTATTATGGTATCAGAGCAGTTTGATTCTAAATCAGACTGCGGTGTTAGGAAGTTGAACTGGCTAAGTTGGTCGTCTCTGCAAGGGGAGTATGATTGTGTCTGGAAGGGTAGGAGGTGTGCGATCGATTGTAATGCTATATGAATGATAAATGGATGTATGTAAATATGTTGATTATCATGTTTGAACTCTGAGCTAACGGTTACTTGAATCAGGAACTAATGGCTTGAGGAAGAGGTAGAGGTAGAGGCGGAGGTAGAACAGGCCCGAATGGAGGTCCGGAAGCTGCTGCTTCACATACGGGCAATGGAGCTGAATCCTTGGAAACCCTCAGGACTATGAGGGACATGGCTGCTACGATGTTACAGAAAACCCAACAGAATGCTTAGCTTATTCAGTTGACTCGGGACAATCAACAGCAACAGTAGCGGAATGCTCGGAATGATGATGCTGGTTTGGATGCCTTCATGAGGCGACAACCACCTCAGTTCAATGGGGATTACAATCCCGAGGGGGCAGAACTATGGGTTCAGGAGCTGGAAAAGATCTTTGTGGCAACACACTGTGACGAGGTTCAGAAGGTTTCCTATGCTTCTTTCATGCTAGTAGGAGGGGCAGAGATGTGGTGGAAAGGAAAGCAGAGATTGTTTGAGACCGAAGGGAGAGCAATAACCTGGGAGCTGTTGAGGGAATGTTTCCTCGAGAAACATTTTCCTAGGATGACCAGGGGAATATGCAGCAAGGTTCGAGGCACTACTCAAGTTTTCTGAGTTTTATCAGCGGTATCCAGATGAGGAGTGGATGTGCCGCAGGTTTGAGAACGGGCTGAAGTATGAGTACCATCGGGGATTTCCAGATTCCCTGATATGTTGGATCGGTGTTCTGCGATCGAGAACATCGAAAGGAAGAGAGAGCTGACCTCACGAAGCGGAGGACCCATCCGCAGTAATCAGAGAGGTAAGGGTGGAATGTTTCAGTTGGATTGAGGACTGTATCAGAGGCCCAACGAGAGGTCGGGAGAGGCCGTAGGACAAAGGCCGAATGTGATTCAAGGACTGCAAGGTTGCTTCAAGTGTGAGGTAGCACACCTGGCTCAAGATTGTAGAAGCCAAGCGCCAGGGGGAACGATGACCTGTTATGCGTGTGGAAAGCCGGGACATATGGCAAGGGATTGTAGGCATGGGAATGCCAGGCCAATCGGAGTGACGGGGCAGACTGCGAGACCACAAGCTACAGGGAGAGTGTTTGCTGTGAGGGGAGTTGAATCCTCTCGAAGCCCGGATCTGATTCAAGGTAAGTGTTTAGTTTCAGGCAAGATCTTATCTGTTTTATTTGATTAGGGGGCTACCCACTCGGTTATTTCTGTGGAGTGTATGGATCATTTAGGGTTACCGATTTCGTCTTTACCATATGATCTTACCGTATCCACGCCCACGGGAGATTCTTTGACTACCCTGTTTATATGTTTGAAATGCCTGATAACCATAGAAAACAGACATTTCTTTGTGGACCTGGTCTGTTTGCCTATGCAGAAGATCGATGTTATCCTCAGAATGGAATGGCTTTCGGCCAACCATATGGTGCTTGATTGCGCCAAGAAAACCCTTTGTTTTTCTGAGCTATCTGGATTGACGGCTGCTAACGAAGGTATTCCGAAGGGTGAACGATCTGAAGAGTATGTGGTGATGTTCTCTTTGGAAGTGAGGGAAACTCCGAGTGCGGGAACGCTGCTTGTTGTGCGGGATTTTTCGGAGGTGTTTCCAAATGACGTTCCAGGGTTGCCACCGGAGAGGGAGATCCAGTTCGCTATAGATCTTGTATCAGGAACAGGGCCTATATCCATAGCGCCGTATCGGATGTCTCCAGTTGAGCTGATGGAGCTAAAGAAATAGTTGGATGAGATGCTAAGCAAGGAGTTCATCAGACCTAGTGCATCTCCGTGGGGAGCACCGGTACTGTTTGTGAAGAAAAAGGACGGAAGCTCGAGGTTATGTGTGCAATATCGTCAGCTGAATAAAGTGACGATAAAGAACAAGTATCCGTTACCCAGGATCTATGATTTGATGGACCAGCTGAGGGGGGCGGCTGTGTTTTATAAGATAGATCTACGATCTGGTTATCATCAGATCAGGGTGAAGAAGGAGGATATACCAAAGACTACTTTTCGGAGTCGGTATGGGCATTATGAGTATTTGGTTATGCCGTTCGGTGTGACTAATGCTCCAGCCGTGTTCATGGATTACATGAACAGGATATTCCAACCGTTCCTAGATAGGTTTGTTGTTGTGTTTATCGATGACATCCTTATTTACTCTTCGAGTAAGGAGGAACACCAAGAGCATGTTCGAGTGGTGCTGCAAGTGCTAAAGGATAGGCAGTTGTATGCAAAGCTGTCCAAGTGTGAGTTTTGGTTGGAAGAGGTTCAGTTTCTAGGCCATGTGATCGGCAAGGATGGAATCGCAGTGGATACTGCGAAAGTTGAAGCCGTAGTGAGTTGGGAGAGCCCTAAGTCTGTAAGCGAGGTGAGAAGTTTTCTGGGTTTAGCGGGATACTACATGCGGTTTATCGAGGGATTCTCTAAGATTGTGTTACCTATGACGCAGTTAACGAGGAAAGGGAAGGCGTTTGAGTGGTCGGAAGCTTGTGAGCGAAGTTTCTTAGAGTTGAAGCGGAGGTTAACCACGTTGCCGGTGTTGGTTTTACCAGATCCGTTAGGACGTTTTGACGTATACTATGATGCGTCATATCAAGGATTGGGTTGTGTCCTCATGCAAGAAGGGAGAGTGGTGGCATATGCCTCCAGGCAGTTGAGAGTGCATGAACGGAACTACCCGACTCATGATCTGGAGTTGGCTGCGATAGTGTTTGCATTGAAGATATGGAGACACTATCTCTAGGGTGCTAAATTCAGCTTATTTAGCAACCATAAGAGTTTGAAGTATCTATTCGACCAGAAGGAGTTGAACATGAGGCAGAGGAGGTGGATGGAATTCATAAAGGATTATGAATTCGACCTGCAATACCATCCAGGTAAGGCGAATGTAGTAATGGATGCGCTCAGTAGGAAGTCCCTACACGTATCTACCATGATGGTACGAGAGCTTGAGTTGTTAAAGCAGTTTAGAGATTTGAATCTAGATGTGGAATTCGTCAAGGATAAGATGAATCTAAGGATGATTGAGGTAACTAACGATTTCCTGAATCTGCTTTGGAGAAGGCAAGCTGAAGATGAGCACCTTAAGGAAGTTAACCGGTTGATCGAGGAAGGTGAAACGTCAGAGTTTAGGAGAGGTACGGATGGTCTCATCAGGTTTGGTGACCGAAATTGTATGCATGCGGATAGCGAAGTTAAGAATATGATCTTGGACGAAGCACACAAGCGCAAGTTGAGCTTTCATCCAGGGGCTACTAAGATGTATGAGGACTTGAAAAAGTTATTCTGGTGGCCAGGGATGAAGAAAGATCTAGCGGCTTATGTCCTATCCTGCTTGGTGTGTCAAAAGGCGAAGGTTGAACACCAGAAGCCAGCGGGATTATTGCAATCACTAGATGTTCCAGAATGGAAGTTGGATAGCATTGCAATGGAATTTATTTCAGGGTTACCAAGAACTCAGAAGAGGTGTGATGCGATTTGGGTCATCATAGATAGATTGACGAAATGTGCTCATTTCCTACCTATCAACCAGAATTACTCTCTGGAAAGATTGACTCAGATTTACATCAGGGAGGTAGTGAAGGTACATGGCGTACCTTCAAGTATTATCTCAGACCGAGATCCGAGGTTTACTTCTAGGTTTTGGAGAAGCTTGAACGGGGGGTTGGGAACTAAGTTAAGGTTGAGTTCTGCGTATCATCCGCAAACGGATGGTCAGTCAAAACGGACGATTCAATCACTAGAAGATCTATTAAGAGCATGTGTGTTGGAACACACGGGGAGTTGGGACGATTTTCTTCCTTTAATTGAGTTTACCTACAACAATAGTTACCACTCAAATATCGAAATGGCACCGTATGAAGCTTTGTATTGGAGGAAGTGCAGGACTCCATTGTTTTGGTTCGAGACTGGAGAGAATCAATTGTTACGCCCGGAGTTGGTGCAACAGACAACGGATCATGTTAAGATAACCCGGGAAAAGATGAAAACCACAAGGGATAGGCAGAAGAGCTATGCTGACAAACAGAGAAGACCCCTAGAGTTCCAGGAGGGCGATCATGTATTTCTGGGAGTTACTCCAAGGACGGGACTTGGCAGGGCAATTCGATCCAGAAAGCTTACACCCAGATTCATAGGACCATTTTAGATTCTTCGTCGAATTGGTCCAGTAGCTTACCAGATAGCCTTACCGCCAAATTTGTCGAACCTTCATGACGTCATACACGTCTCTCATCTTGGAAAGTATTACCCCGATCCATCGCATGTATTAGAGCCCAAATCAATCCAGTTAAGAGAGAACCTCGAATACGAGGCTTTATCTGCTCGGATAGTGGATAGAAGAATCAAGGAACTTTGCGGTAAACAGATTTCTCTAGTAAGGGTTGAATGGGACCCAGCAATCGGAGATTCAACATGGGAACGAGAAGCACAGATACGCCAGCAGTATCCGTCCTTTTTTTACAGGTATGAGCAAGGAACTTCGGGGACGAAATTCTCTTTAAAGGGGGTGGTAATGTAACATCCCTGTTTTCTGTAACCCTAATTAAGGTAGATGACCTTGATCGGGTATTCGTATGGTTGTGTGATTGCTTGCGTGTTAGTTTGGTACCTAGTTGGAAATTTAGGAATAGGCTTGAACAAGGTTGGAAGTGCCTAAGGTGTAATGCGAGAAACTGGGGAAGTTAGAAGGCTAGAAGTTCTTCTCTCGCTGAGCTTGACGCTCAAGCGTGAGAGAACTCCACACTCAAGCGTTGAGACGCTTAGGCGTGGGAGGAGTTGGACCCCTCAGTGTGCTGAGTGCGCTGAGCAGCTGCTCTGAGTTTGGACGCGTGTGAGACACGTGTCGAGTCAGGGAGCAGGCAGAGTGGACGAGGTTCCATGCTCGAGCGTGGAGAGATCTCCCGATAGAGCATGGCAACGCTTAAGCGTTCAAAGTGATGAACAGTTAAGTGTGGACAGCAGAAACCATAAGTGGAGCTTCCACTTTCATCTTCTTATTCTGCACGATTTTGGGAAGCATTTCTGCGAGTTAGAAAGAGAAGCTCTGGGCTTTAGAGTGAGAAAGCTTGAGGTTAGAGGTGATCGAGCCGCCGAAACGCGATTCCGACTACACCGTTATGATCGCGGCGAAGTTATCTCAGACTCCAGTGGATTAGTTTCTCGATTCGCCACAGGTAAACTCAGATCCTTAACATGTATTCTTCGTGTTCTTGGTGTTCTTCGAATCTTTACCTTTTCTTTGATCTTTTGGGCTTGCCCTAGGGCTAACACTGTTGTGTATGTGTTGCCCTCGTGATTAGGGCAAAGTCTGCGCTCGTGATTGCTTGTGATTATGAGCTTGAGGCCGCGGTTGAAGGGCTGTTTGGAGCTGCCATTGGATAGTGCCTGCGAGCTCGAGGAAGAAGGAGCAACCGGTGATTGCCTAGATATGCCTGCCGACAGTTCAGGTGGGGAGAAAGAGTTACACATGTCGGGGAGGAAAGCGTAGACTGTATAGTTTTGTTATATGTTTCGTGTGGGTAGGGCAACCCTAAACCCTACGTGAGGTTGAGCCCTGACAAAGTACCTAGACCCTAGGTTTAGTCTACTTCGGGCTAGCGCCGCTATGTTGATACCCTAGGTTAGCAGATTTATGTTGACTGACGTGATGTATGTATGGCTGCTTTGTGAGTATCTGTTTATCTGCTGACTTTGGTATGTACTATATCTGCATGATATGATGGCATGTTGTTGTATGAGATATTGTACCGCTGCACTGAACATGCTGATATTGATGAATTGCTGTATGTATCTCGAAATGCATGTATGCATGAGAATCGGAGGATTAGTCTGATTAGGGCTTTGACCCTGTGGTGGACGTTTGAGCTGATAGTTGAGATTGAGGTTATAGTTGGAGCTGGAAGCTCGTAAGTTATTTCGGGAGCTTGGAGCTCATATGATACAGTGGGAGCTTGAAGCTCATATGGTACAGTAGTAGCTTGGAGCTCATATGGTACAGTTGGAGCTTGGAGCTCGTGTTGCTGAGAGCAAAGTTGCATGTGTCGTTATATCAGCTTAAGGAAGATGAATGACATGCATAGCATATGCATTTGATGCCAAGTAGCGAGCCGTATGTTGTGAGGCATACGAGTTTGGTGCACCGAGTGCGGGTGCGGAAACGGAAGGGAAGGTCTGTGTGACCTCGGGGATATACTGGACACAAATGTATTCACAAGAGACCGATGTGGTAGCTCCTATCGTGTCGTGGCGGTCCTGGACACGTCCTACTATCCCGACTGGACCCTGAGTCTTTCCAGTTGCTGATGGATCTTCCGAGGAGGCCTAGGTAGCCCTCTTTGTCTGGGATAGTTGAGCGGTGATGCACTCTTATGGGTCACGGCGAGCGGAACGGATTACCGGAACAAACCAACTTATGGTCCGTTGAGCAGACGAGATGTTGCCCTCAGTAGGGTGTTTAGTACCTGCCGGCATGCATAGAAAGAGTATGTGTCACATCTAGCTAGGGAACGACCATGGTGTCGAGGCACTGAGAGATGGTTGTGTTTGCTATATAGGCTGTATTGCATCATCCCTATATTTGATGTGTTGTATGTCTTATCTCCCTGTCTTTTCTTTGTATACGTATGCTCTTTCTACGAGCAGACGAGGAGGCAGTAGTACCTGAGGATGGACCCGAGGAGACACCCGTTTATCATCGGGGCACCGAGGATGCCAGTGCTAGGGGATATTAAGATCGTGTACCACGACGAGAGGGGATGGCGGGTGGACCCCTCGACCTTTTTGGTTGTATATATAGGATCAGTTAGCTTGATCTTCCAGAGAGGTACTTCGCCGTATGCAGACATCATTGGACCCTATCGTGTTTACCAGTTCCTTCTTTTTCCACGGATGTGGCGACCACCGAGCCAGAGAGAGCAGGACTATCGATGGGTGGCACCACAGACTTCAACTGTATCCAGCAGGAGGGGCTTCATGCATAGAGGCCAGAGGAGACGTTCAGATCGGTATATGAGGGCGGCCCTGAGGTGCCTTATAGTAGTGTCGAGCTCCTCCTTTGACACTACAAGAAATCTCGCTATTTCCCACGGCCTTTTACCCACGGCCTTACAGCCGTGTATAATTTTGACCTTTCCCACGGCTTGGGCCGTGGGAAATAAGATTGTTTGTTTCCCTCACACTTTCCCACAGCCATTGCCCTTGAAAATGAAATTTGGAAATTTTCCCACGGGTAGGCCGCGGGTAAGGGTTGGCACAAAGTGGCGCGAAATACTCCACCAAATTTCCCACGGCTTTTCCACGACCTGGCCGTGGGTAAAGGTTTTAGTGGTTTCCCACGGTCCAGGCCGTTGGAACGTGGCAGTGTGGATTTCGCTGTTTCCCACGGCCTACCCGTAGATACGGGTTTTTTGGAATTTCCCATGGCCACGCCGTCACTATGTGCATAAGTTATGTATACGAGCTCCCTCTCCTTCTTCCTCTTTCAGAAATCCTGATTCTCCCATTCTCTTCCTCTCTCTTCATTGCCTCCACCAGTTTCTCCTCCTCTCTTCACCGCCGTCACCACCAGCACGAAACATCGGCTTCAAGACCCATTCTCCCGCCGCGACCATCGTTCACATCAACCTCCGGCCACCGTTCGCATCAGCCTCCGGTCACCATTCGCAGAGAAGGTAATCTTTTCTCTTCTCTTCTCTCCATTTTGTTTTTTTTCATTTTCATTACCCATTTTATCCCTATTTTCAGTACCCAATCTTAGCCGCTGTTTCTGCCTCTGTTCGTGAAGCAGGGAGTTGTTGTTTCATTACCCCTTTATTCGTGGATCATTTCGGCCATTACACCAAGACAAGTAGGTACAAAACTATTTTAGTAATGTATCAGTTGTTCGTGGGTTTGCGACTGTTTTTCACTGATTAGGTTGTTGATTTTCAGTGATTGGGGTTGCGAGAGCTCATTTGGCGTTGAGGTACTTGCTGATTTTGGACTTTTATGTTTACTACAACTTCAGTCAGAGGAGCAAGGCGTCAGTTCTCATGCACATTTAAGAGGTTCATTTTAAGTGATTCATATGGTTTCTTTATTTGTTTATGTCCTGTTCATTTTTTAGTAATTATTGGCTTGTTTTTTATCTTTGCTTTTTTTGCCTGGTGAGTGAAAACTTGTGGGCCAATGCATTTCCCCTTTCAAAACTTGATACAAAATAATAATAAACAGAGAAACACTATTTTGAGCCCTTTCTGGTGTCACATATGCTATAGACACATATGTGTAAAGAGGGAAATATCATTTTGAGATTGAGTAGGATAAAGAAGGTGATTGGTTGCTTGATTGGAGTGGTCCCTTGGGAGTGCTGGTAAGAGAACAATGTACATGACATAGGTGGAGAACTGTGACAGTTTCAACTCGTTGCTAGGAGTCATTTTCGCCATAGTCATTGCATTGGAGGGCCATTTGGGAAGTCTCATAATTGCAGATAGTTAACTATACCAGCAGTAGCCATAAGTCCTGATGTTATTTCATAGATGTTTTTGTTTTGTGTTTTATAAATAAGTAAAAAGGGTGTCGCAGTAATAGGTATCGGGATCAGTAGGCTTTAATTAGGGTGCTGGTTCTGTGTTGAACCAGAAAATGATGTTGTGACGGCTGTATTTTTTATGGGGGGTTGCAATTGACTGAACTATGTACTGTATTCTTTCCTTATCTAGCTTCAAGCAAATGATTGAGTGGTGTTCTTCAACCCTTCCTAGAAGGTGGGGAGAATTCCACTGTGATGCTAAAGCTAGATATTATTAATAAAAATTTTACTTATCGAAAAAAAAGAATTGGAACCAGAAGGAGAACTTGGAGTGTTAGAAAGTAGAAACGTTGGAGGGAGATTGGTCACATGTAGTTCACGTGATAAGGAAGTGTTCTTTTTCAAAATTAGAATTAATCTTAGACTTTGATGGCTTTTAAAGTTAAAAAGACTTAAATGTGTACAAAGAAGTTTGTCATTGAGTTCTTTAATCCATCACTTATCTTCTTGTCTTTCTTTGCACTGCTTATTTTAATTATTGCTATGTTGTTATTCTTTATTTGCTTGACTTTCATTTTCTCTGAATATGTAGTCTTAAATAGTGAAAATTGAGTTTTCAAGAGTCACCGTCTGTGTTAATTTATTATTGAAAGAGTTAACCGTAAATAAGTAATTCTGGTAATTAGGTAGATGCTATTGACACATTAACATTCCTTCCTCTGTGTTTCGTTCCGTAACACATGTAGATTATCTACTAAGAAATTACTTTATAGTAGTCATCATTCTGCTTCTCAAATTATATTTATGAATGACATACTGCTGCATATAGATAAGGGAAAAAGGGGAAAAGCAATGGGCACTACTTGGCTAATGAATGGGGAGATTACTTTTCTGTGAATAAAGGAAAAATATCTAATTTTTGTTTATTTAATGTGTTTATTTTTATGTGTTGTTTTCTGTACTACTACTACTATTAAATAATAATAATAATGTTGAGCATTTATGCATGCCACAACGTTTGTGTAATATATGCTTGTATAGTGAATTGGCTGTTCGTGCCTCTTGATTCAATCATGATCTATTTGTGTAAACATTTTTTGGTAATATTCATCATGTAGAGAAATGTAAATCCACTTGGGTTGCTCAGGTTGACTTTGTTATACTTTCTCTTTTTAAAATTTATGCTAGAAAAATAACAAATGCACAATTTTTGTATAGATAATTTTCTTCTGATAAGTGATAATTATTTATGTGTAATGACCGGAAGAATTCAAATATACTTCTTATTATTTTCGTTAATGTCTTTACTTTTAGTTACAATTATGTAGTTGATGGACCTCATCCAGTTCCGGTCATGGTCTTGGTTTTTAGCAAAAGTAGGGGATTCGCACTGTTTGCTCTCAGATTGGTGCATTAATCCTGTTGGTTGTTTACCTATTTGATTTTGTTTAAATTCCATTACTGCACATGCATTTTTCTGGTGGTCTTACTATTGTTGTTAAGGTTATCTTTTGGGCCTTCATTTATCTATGATGCAGCCTTGAAGGTAAGGGTTATGGAGTGGCGTATGAGAACTTTAGAACATCCTTTTCTGTTGCAAGTCATAAAAGGTGCAACTGTAACATCAGCAATTTTAAATGTGATACTTTTAGGAATCAGGGGTAGGTGTTTTTTATGGTTCAATGCTCTGTTTAGTTCTGTTTTTTTCTAAAAGCGGCTTGGGTGTTGGTCTGTTATTGATCAGTTTTATATCCTTTGGGAGCTGTTTTTTCTGGTTAGTAGGCTTGGGGATTTTTCCCTTTACTTGCACATGGGTTAGTTAGAATACCCCTTGTACTCTTGTCTATATACTCTATTTGCTTAGAAGAAAAAAAATGCCAAGGCAGGAAAATTTCATCTTACATATTTCTTTGTTGGATTAGGAGATGAAATAGGTTGGTTTTGTATGATTCGGGTGGTTTTATCCTGTCTGTGGAGTTATACAATTTATTTAATTAATATAAAATATAATTTATTTAATTATTTAATTTTATTTATTATAATATAAATTTCTTTTTTTAAAATAAAATTTTTCATTCCCAGGGCCAAGGCCGTCGGAAAAGTTGTTGGTAAGGTACCCAGGGCCCAAGCCATGGGAAGTTTTCAAGGGGCTTGACTGTGGGTAATAGCCCAGGGTCAGGCCCTGGGAAAGGCTCTTGGTAAGTTACCTAGGGGCAAAGCCGTGGGAAATTTCCCAGGGGCTTGACCGTGGGTAATTTCCCACGGCCTTTTGTAAAATAGCCGTGGGAAAATATTTTCGACGCCTCTTTTTCCGATCGCTCTGAAGCCGTGGGTTGTCCGTGGGAAAAGTGAATTTTCCCACGGCTTTTGGTCATTTCCCAGGGCTTTAGCCCGTGGGAAACAACGAATTTTCTGGTAGTGTGAGTACGAGCCTGTGCGGGTTTATAGGCGTACACACGGAGAGGGACAGGGTAGCTCAGGTCATCCCTACCATTGATGGTGAGGGTTAGTCAGTGCGTCTTCTTCTAGGACTGATTGGAGAGGCTGATGTATTTTGAGTGCAGGGCTGGGGAGCGCTGGTGAGGATGTCTGATGGCTTTTCTTCTTTTTGGAGTCTTGTTGTACATGTTTTATCTTCCAGTTTTAGTTGTACAGTGATGTATGTATTACAGTAGCCCTACTGAGGGGGCAACCGCATAAATACTTATATAATGCATGTATATGTTTTATCTTTCCTGTTGTGTTTTACTCCGATGCATGCTTTTATGTATGTGCTTGTCGTGTATGCTTTACCGTTTTGCCATTTGTTTAATAAGCGCGTAATAATATCACCAGGTTATAGTTAATAATAACTTAGTAGGTGGGTTCTCAACCTAATGGGATTATCCTACGTAAGTGGGGTCGTCTCACTATTCTCTTATTTTATTTTAATGCTTGGAAATGACCTATTATATTTTGTTGAGTATTAATTTAAAAAATGAATTGTGATGACTATAGAAGATTATTTTGACTACCACATTCTGAGTATTTAGTGAGAAAATAGTTATTGGCGCTCTTAAGTGATAAGATTAAATGTATGGATGGATAAATTAATGCTTGTGTGGATATTGACGTTGGATTTTATGTTTATGATATTGGTTCTATGATATTTGAATTTAAATTGGATATCTCTATGCTTGGACCTAGGATGAATTAAATTATGTCATCAATGAATGTTAAATGTGAAAGTGTTGATTATGAGAATGTTAAATATGCTCATGTGATTATAAGTGATGTATTTTGCTAAAGGCTTATGAGCAGTACTTGATAGAATGAATTGCCAAGAAACGGTTACTAATCTTTGGGTAGGCCGATCGGGGAGCGAGAGGCTCCGATATATAAGTATCGCCATCGGGGATGAGGGGACGCCGTTAGATACCCCGGGCGTTAGGAGGGATGTTGGTGCTTGCCAGAGGGTGCGGAATATCCGGGGTAGGATATCAAAACCGTCGTGGTAGGGGTACTCAGTGAAAAAACCTCCTAGGATACCCAAAGACTCGACGATATCATGATATATGACATATATATATATATATATATATATATATATATATATATATATATATATATATATATATATATATATATATATATATATATATGAGCAACGTATTGATCCCTTGTGAGGGACTTGTGATATGAGATTTAAATGAAGTGCAAGGCATTTCGACAAGTATTCGACGGATGGATTATATGTCCTCTTGAGCTATGTTTGCTATATGAATGTTGTTATGTATTATTGTTGCGGTATTTGATTTAGTTGGATTATGTGTAGATATGAGTGAGTGCTTGCGTAACTGTATGCTAATGTTTTTTTTCTTATCTTGCACATCTGCATGTGCGTGGGGGAATTCCCTCACTGAGTCATTGGACTCACCCCATTTTAACATTTCAGTTGCAGGTATCTACGAAGCCGTCAAAAGCCTTGAGATCGTTCCCATGAGGATTATATGGTGAAACAAGTAATAAAGTGTAAGTGAGATTGCACCCATGAGGATTATATGGTGAAACAAGTAGAAATTTGAATTAATGGCTCTATTAATCAAGATTAACAGAGAGTAACAAATAATTTGTGTGTGGGTAATCAGGACAGTTTTGGAAAATAAATGCTAGAGCAATAAAAACAGATTTGTTAACAAAATGGGTAAAACAACTATGGGGAAGTGTCCCTTGCAACTTTAGTCTAGTTCAGTTATGCGTTTGCAATGCTACGGCAATTTGGCTCCAGGAAATGAAAGTTTGTTTTCCAACAGTTCTGAGATGAACTTCAGTAAACGTCTCCTATTCCTAGGTCCATATTAGTTACATTCACGCCTCACTTAAGCTCGATCCAGCTAGCCTAAGAGTTAGAATGCTCATTCCTAAATCACTCTTCATCATAATTTTCCAATTAATGATTTTACTCTTATCTATAAAATAGTTCTGCTACACTTAGCTTTTCCAAGCAGTCGTGAGCTTAAGTTCTAACTAAGGTGATCAAGCTCAATTAAAACACAACCAAATCAGATTTATAGAAAATGAAATAGCAAGGCATAACATAACATTCACTAGAAATCCATTACAAGTTCAACATCCCATAGCTACAAGAGGTTTAGCTCATATTGAGCTTACAAAAACAAAGAGAAAAATAAGAAATGGAAGAAGAAGCTATTACAATGGAGGAAAGAGAGAGAAAGGGGTGCAGCTGCTGTCCTTGCTCCAGTAGGGAAGAAGAAGATGTCTCCTCTTATCTCTCCTTGGCTGTCCCTTATTTAGGGTTTTTTTTAGAATTATCTCAAGGCCCTTTCCTCTCTAGTTGGGCTAAAAGTTGGCTAGTAAAAGTGTCCTTGGCCCAATTCCTTAAGTCTAATGCACTAAATACCAGCCCCACGTGTAAGTCACTGCCCTAATCAGCGAAGGACACCTCATCATATAAGAGAATGTTTTGAAATTTTGTCTTTTTTCCAAACCAGCTTCAGCTATGATTGCTATAGCAAATCCTAGAATAGCATCTCCAGTTCAACGCCTGATTCTCCAAAAACTGCCCTGCACACTTAATCACCAAAAACAGTTCTAAAAGACACCAAAACATTAAAACTCACAAAAGACTCTTATAAAACACATTTTACACAAAATAACACTAAAATACTAAAAACATAAACTCAAAATACTCAAAGACCACAAAAACACAAGTGAAAAAGGTACAAATAACTCTTCATAAAAAGAGTTATCACACCCCCTGATAACCCGCTGGTTTATCTAGTTTTTACTATGATTAACTAGTGAATTTAATTTGATTTGTTGAGTTTATTCTCAATTTTACCCGTATTTGTCTTTGTTTAGTCTTAAGTTGTGTTTTGAGTCCCTTTATTATTTTTAGTAATTTTTGTATGTTTTTGAGTCAGGTATGTGTAATTGGGTGCTCGTACTTTCAGGTACTCAATTAGGATCAAAAGTGAAGCTTTGGAAGTGATGGTGTAGAGCAGAGCACAAAGCTGAAGCATACTGGATGGAGATTCTCGCCTCGCGACAGGACGTTCGCCTCGCGAGACCGCGCTGATAGATTAGGATTTCAGTCATTAAATTTCGCCTCGCGAGAAGCTTCTCGCCTCGCGAGTGTACATATTCAGGATGTATAAATTCAAATTTTAAACACAATTAGGTCATCTACTTTTACACTATAGGCTGCGATTAGTTGAGAAAATTAGGATTTTGGAAGATTATTCAACTTCTGTTATGGATTTTGGGTTTTATTCAATGAATTTGATATTTGTTTCAATAATGAGTAGCTAAATTACCTTTTCTAGGGTGATGATGTAGCCATTTATGAAGGTTTGGTAGAGTTATGGCTAAATCCTAGTTTATTAGCATTGCTTTTATGTTTTTCTCATGATCTTAATGCTTTCAATTGTTAGCTCGAGAAATAATTGAATGATAGGCCAATCATAATGAGACCGACGGGAGATTTATGTGTCTAGAGCATTTGTGAAAAACCATAGGGTAATTTGAGACCGAGAGGAGATAAGAATCCTGTGCAACTTCTATAGAGTCATAGAGCTTAATAAACTGCTTGATTAATAACCATCATAGAAATATAGTTGGTTAGGATTCAAGAGGTAAATTTTAATGTACTCTAACCCAGGCATTAGAATAAATTAGGAATCTCGGTTGATATTAGTTAATGTTAGAGAATAGGATGAATTGCCATAACTGCACCAAACTGGAGTTCGTATATGGATTTAGAATTTTGTCTATGAAATTCTAGCTACATAGATTAGTGAAATCAGAGCCCTAGAGCTTTTTAGACTTGAAGTACACTTTAAATTTATTTTTAGCACTTCCCAATTTGAGTCTTAAATTGATTCTTTAACATTTATTTGTTTTTAAAATTCATTCTCTTATTTAAATTTAATTGATGCACTCATTGGACGTTTAAATAGTTATCAAAGTTAAGAAGTGGTAATTGGTCAAATCAATCCTCGTGTTCGATTTCGGAACTTCCAAGTTCTATACTTCTTGATCGATTTAGTGCACTTGCTAAATTTTACATCAAGTTTTTGGTCGTCTAGCCAAGTAGCTCAGCAGGCAGCTCGTTTTGCAGAGTTAGAGAGAGAGTTTGATGGTGATGGTCCCGATGATATTGACTTGGCTCATGAGGAGAGACTTGCTGACATGTTGTAGCAGTCTCTTCATTATTGCTTGATGTCTGTAATCTTTAATGAGTTTGTGATCATTTTGTGACATTGAATCAATTGCTTTAGTTGATCGGTTGATATATTTGAAATTCATTGTGTATTGCCGATAACATATTGTGTGGTGATTTGTTGGGTGATTAATTGCATTGCTGTTGCCTTTGTTAATTTGCTGATTTATAATGATTATATTGATGCTATTGCAAGGTTTAACAAGTTTTTGGTGACATAGATGCCTCGAAGGCATGTTCCTCGCAGGGGTCATCCTCACAGGCGAGGTGAAGCAGTGCCTAACATCCGAATCCAGAGAGATCCGGAATCAGATCTCCAGAATGAAATCTTGGAGATAGCTAGGAGAGGACGTGTTCCTTTTCCTGATCTGCAGCAGAGGATAGAGGAGGATGAGGGGATGGACATTGAGTATCTAGCATTCCTCCGTGGGCTGAACAACCTCGCCCGTGAGGAAATTGAAGAACAGTTTGAGGGGCGTGATAATGAAGTAATTGGTCAAATCAATCCTCGTGTTCGATTTCGGAACTTCCAAGTTCTATACTACTTGATCGATTTAGTGCACTTGCTAAATTTTACATCAAGTTTTTGGCGCCGTTGCCGGGGATTGGCACTGGCCAATATCATAAGTATTGGTGGCGATAACTACTTTGAACAGTTGTTTTCCTTTTATTTTGATTTAGTTGAACTTCTAACCTTGTGTGGAGTTCTTTGTGTTGCTGGTTTGTTTTGTGCATGCGAGGTACAGTAGATTCTGAGGACTTGCTATTTATTCCTGAAGTAGAGAGAAACTGCCGAGCTTTGAGGAAACAAACAAAAGTAAGAAGAAGGGGTTTACTTGCGGAGATGGCAGATCCACCACCATACCGACCTTTGGGAGATTATTCTCTTCCATGTGTGGACGACTGCAGTTCCACAATTGTGAGACCGCCTATTGATGCTAATAATTTTGAAATCAAGCCCGTTGTTATCAACTTGATTCTGCAAAATCAGTTTGAGGGGCGTGATAATGAAGATCCTCATAGGCACATCACAAGATTTTTGGAGATTCTGGATATCTCCAAGCAGCAGGGTGTATCTAATGATGCATACTGGTTGCGAGTCTTTCCTTTTTCTTTACGGGATAGAGCTCGTGACTGGTACGATTATATGAACCCAGGAAGCATCACCACATGGGATGATATGGCTCAGAAATTTCTGATGAGATTCTTTTCTCCTTAGAAGGCGGCATCTTTACAAAATGCCATTCAGTCCTTCAGGTAGCAAGAAGGGGAATCTTTAAATGAAGCCTGGGAACGCTATCATATTCTGTTGAGACGATGCCCAAGCTCATTCTTTGACATGTGGAGGAAAGTGAACTATTTTTATACTAGCCTTTTACCAGAGATCAAGCAACATTGTGATGCTGCAGCTGGTGGTTCTGTGAATGCAAAGTCAGCAGAAGATGCTTGGGTTTTACTTGAAAAAATGGCTCACAATGATTATCAGAGCAGAGGTGGTGAAAGGAACGTGTACCCACAGAGAGGGAGTGGCAATGAAGTTGATGCAAAGACTTATGAAGCAATCTTGGCTCAGAATAAACTTCTCTAGCAAAATCTTGCTATTTCTAAGCGTTCAGTCAATGCTGCCAACGAATGTCAGGTAACTTGTGCTTTCTGTAATGGAAATCATGACAGTGCATTGTGTTCAGGGGATAATTCTCTCATGAGCAAGTCGATTCGTATCATAATTTCTATGATGCAAACCAAAAAGGGAGGAATGACTATCCGAGGCAGCAGAATAACTCTTATTCCAACAATTACAATTCTGGTATGAGGAATCAACCAAATTTCACTTGGAGTAATTATGGGAATCAGGGACAGCAGAAACAACCTTATGGTATTCAAGCTCTGCCAAGATTCACGCCACAAGGCCAAGAAAGGAAGCCTGATTGGGAAATTGCATTCGAAAAAACAAATGCTTCCATTGCTGCACTTAATGCTTCAACAAATGCATCCATAGATAAGTTGGCAACTCATACTCAGGCATCAATTCAGGGTCTGCAGGTACAAATTTCTCAGCTTTCTAAACAGTTTGAAGAAAGATTGCTAGGTACTTTTTCGGGAAACACAGAGAATAATCCTAAGGGACAATGCAATGCCATTACAACTCGAAGTGGCAAAGTATTGGAACCTAAGGAAAATCCTCCAACAAAGGAAGCAGATACTATTGTTCAGAATGGTGATGAAATGCCTCAGAAAAACAACAGAGTGGCTTATGAGAAGTTTGAGGGAGGCAAAAAGGTTTATGTGGATACATCATATGCTAATAAGAGATATGTGGAAGCAAGTGACATTCCTGCTTATGTTAATGTTCCTTATCCTCATAAGTTGAAGAAACCGATGCAAGATAAACAGTTCTCAAAGTTCTTAGATGTTTTTCGCAAACTTCAAATCAATATTCCTTTTGCGGAAGCTCTGGAACAAATGCCATCCTATGCAAAGTTTATGAAGGAGTTGCTCTCTAAAAAGCGAAGGTTTAATGATGAAGAAACGGTTGCTTTGACTGAGGAGTGTAGTGCCATTTTGTAGAGGAAACTACCTCCAAAGTTGAAGGATCCGTGGTCTTTTAGTATACCTTGCACTATTGGAGAATTGACTTTTGGCAAAGCTTTATGTGACTTAGGAGCCAGCATCAATTTGATGCCACTTGCTATGTTGAGAAGACTTGGCATTAAAGAGGTAAAAAATACAATGATGTCACTACAACTTGCAGATCGTTCTACTAGTGAAAGTGGACAAATTTATATTCCCAGCTGATTTTGTTGTTCTAGATATGGATGAAGATGCTCAAATTCCACTCATTCTAGGAAGACCATTCTTAGCGACAGGAAGAGCATTGATTGATGTTCAGCAAGGTGAATTGACTTTGAGGGTGCAAGATGAGAATGTAGTTTTTAATGTCTTTCAAGCAATGAAGCACCCAGTTGAGAAAGAAAGTTGTTTTAGTGTGGATGTGATTGATCCTCTTGTTCAATTAGTTGCTACTCACGGATACCATGGTTCACCACTTGAAAAAGTGTGGGTAAAATCCCATGATCTTGTAGAGTGGGTGGAGATGGATAATGATTCTATCAAAGAATGCGAAGAACAAATGGAAGCATTACCATCTCTAATCAAACCAGAATCACAAGTTGAAGAGCTTCCAAGTAAAGCCAATGATGAAGAAGTACACAAACCGGAACTTAAATAACTCCCTATTCACTTAAGGTATGCCTTTTTAGGTGAGGAGGGACACTATCCGGTAATCATCAATAACTCCTTGAAGCAGTCTGAAGAGGAGAAACTTTTGAGGGTGCTCAGAGAATATCGCACTGCTATTGGTTGGAAGATTTCAGATTTGAAGGGCATTAGTCCCTCCTTTTGCACACACAAAATTCTCATGGAAGAAAACTATAAACCGGTTGTGCAACCACAACGAAGGTTGAATCCAGTTATGAAAGATGCTATGCGGAAGGAAGTGATGAAGCTATTAGATGCAAGGATTATCTATCCAATCTCAGATAGCACATGGGTGAGCCCAGTTCCTGTTGTTCCTAAAAAGGGGGGCACTACTGTGATGGTCAATGAAAAAAATGAAATGATACCAACAAGGACCATCACAGGGTGGCGAGTATGTATTGATTATAGGAAGCTGAATGATGCAACTTGAAAGGATCACTTTCCTTTTCCTTTCATTGATCAGATGCTGGAGAGATTAGCCGGTCACGCTTATTATTGTTTCCTTGATGGGTATTCCGGATATAATCAAATTTTGGTGGATCTTGAAGACCAAGAGAAGACTGCTTTTACATGTCCCTTTGGAGTGTTTGCTTATAGACGAATGCCTTTTGGATTGTGTAATGCTCCAGCAACGTTTCAAAGATGCATGCTTGCTATATTCTCTGACATGGTTGAGAAATTCATTGAAATTTTCATGGATGACTTCTCCGTGTTTGGGTCTTCCTATGATAATTGTTTGGAGAATTTGGCATGTGTTCTTCCACGATGCCAAGACACCAACCTTGTTCTTAATTGGGAGAAATGTCAGTTCATGGTGAAGGAAGGTGTGGTGCTAGGACATAAAATCTCTTCCAAAGGGATTGAAGTTGACAAGGCCAAAGTGGAGGTGATTGAGAAATTGCCACCTCCAAAGGATGTGAAGGGAATCCGAAGTTTCCTTAGTCATGCCGGGTTTTATAGGAGATTCATTCGTGATTTCTCCAATATTGCAAAACCAATGTGTGACCTCTTGGTCAAGGATGTATCCTTTGAGTTTACTGCTTCTTGTTTGCATGCATTTAATACCCTTAAGAATAAACTTGTTACAGCTCCTATACTTTCTGCTCCAAATTGGGAATATCCTTTTGAAATTATGTGTGATGCTAGTGACTATGCCATAGGAGCTGTGTTGGGTCAAAGAATTAATAAACTAGTTCATGTGATATATTATGCTAGCAAAGTCCCTAATGATGCACAACTTAATTATTCTACCACTGAAAAAGAAATGTTAGCAGTTGTGTATGCTTTGGATAAGTTTAGACAATATATCATAGGTTCTAGAGTCATTATTTTTACTGATCATGCTGCAATAAGGCACCTGATGGCCAAACAGGATGCTAAGCCTAGACTAATCCATTGGGTTTTGTTGCTTCAGGAATTTGATTTAGAAATAAAAGATAAGAAGGGCACAGACGGGGTTGCGGATCATCTATCCCGGTTGATGAACTTGAATGAAGATGAGCAACAGATGCTCATTCGGGAGGAATTTCCGGATGAAAGATTGTATGCTATTGCAGAAGTGATGCTTCCTTGGTTTGCTGACATGGCCAATTTCAAGGCAAGCAAGCTCTTACCTGAAGGCCTTACCCGACAGCAGCGGAAGAAGTTTTTTAGTGATGCCAAATATTATGTTTGGGAGGATCCACATTTATTCAAGATATGTGCGGATGGGCTCCTAAGAAGATGTGTTCCACAATCTCAAGTGGAGGACATTTTATGGCATTGTCATGGATCTGACTATGGGGGCCACTTTGGAGGGGAAAGAACAACTCAAAAGGTCCTCCAGAGTGGATTCTACTGGCCTACCATCTTCAAGGATGCTTAGAATTACATTGAAAGGTGTGACCGTTGTCAAAGAATTGGAAACATCTCCAAAAGAAACGAGTTGCCCTTAACTGGCATCATGGTGGTGGAC
Source organism: Ammopiptanthus mongolicus (assembly GCA_039655645.1). Taxonomy (NCBI): domain Eukaryota; kingdom Viridiplantae; phylum Streptophyta; class Magnoliopsida; order Fabales; family Fabaceae; genus Ammopiptanthus; species Ammopiptanthus mongolicus. The sequence continues at coordinate 78,310,918 of CM077345.1, forward strand.
ATCTTCGATGTGTGGGGAATTGATTTCATGAGACCATTTCCACCATCCTTTTCCTTCAAGTACATTTTAGTGGGAGTGGACTATGTGTCCAAATGGGTAGAAGCAATTGCAACTTCAACTGATGATTCCAAGGTTGTAACTGATTTTGTGCGAAAGAACATTTTTGCACGATTCGGCGTACCAAGAGTTATAATCAGCGATGGAGGATCGCATTTCTGCAATAAGAAACTGGATTCCCTACTTGCGAAGTATGGGGTCAATCACCGAGTTGCTACACCCTATCACCCACAAACAAGTGGCCAAGTAGAAGTATCTAACCGTGAGTTAAAGAGGATTCTCGAGAAAACTGTCAACTCCTCACGGAAGGATTGGTCCAAGAGGTTGGATGATGCGCTTTGGGCATATAGGACGGCTTTCAAGACTCCGATTGGTTGTTCACCATACCAATTGGTTTATGGGAAGGCTTGTCATCTACCAGTTGAGTTGGAACACCGGTCACATTGGGCTATTAAAGCCTTGAATTTCGACCATAAAGAAGCCGGTGAGAAAAGATTGCTAGAGGTTAATGAACTGGATGAGTTCAAACTTCACGCATATGAGAATGCCCTAATTTACAAGCAGAGGACGAAAGCTTTGCATGATAAGCACATTGTGCCAAGAAAATTTGCACCAGGCCAGAGTGTACTTCTTTACAACTCTAGGCTTAGGTTATTTCCGGGCAAGTTAAAATCCCGATGGTCTGGACCTTTTACTATCAAATCTGTGTTTCCACATGGAGCAGTGGAGTTAGAAGGTAAAGGCTCTGAAAGCAGTTTTAAGGTGAATGGCCACCAGCTCAAGCACTACTTGGGAGGCCAGCTTGATGATAGCAAAATAACACTGCAGTTGTTTTAGCCCTTCTGAAGGCGTGTGCGTCAAGCTCGCGACGTTAAACAAGCGCTACTTGGGAGGCAACCCAACTGGTATCCTTTTAACGCATTTCAGTAGGATAGTTGCATTTAGGAAGCATAAGCATTTAGAAGTAGTTGCAGATAGTTCAGCATTCTCTTTTGCATAAAAGTGGCTACTGTCTTATTTTCGCCCGGCGAGATTACTCTCGCGATGCGAGGCTGAGACTATCAGGAATACTGAGTTTTTATATTCGCCCGGCGAGCCTACACTCACGACGCGAGGCCGAGACTATCAGGAATTCTGAGTTTTTATTTTCGCCTGGCGCGCTGCTCCTCACCTGGCGCATAAGAATCTGCAAATCACATGGCTCTGTGTAGCCTCGCGAACCTATATTCGCTTGGAGATACAGAAAGCGAAATATATTGGTCTCTGTATCGCCTCGCGAGGGAACCGTCGCGGGGCGAAACAGAGGGCTTATATATCTTGGTGAGATATTCGCCTCACGGAACGTTAACCGCTTCGCGAAGTCAACATCAGTAAAATGCAGTTCTCTGTGTCGCGTCGCGAGGTCCATATCGCCTCGCAATTCTGGGAATTTCGGAATTCTGGTTTTCCAGATTCGCCTGGCGATAGAGTAATTAGGGTTCTGAAATTGGGGCTGAATTTAAGTCTCGCCTCGCGAAGGACATATCGCCTCGCGAGAAATTGCGAGTATATAGTGATTCTTCGCGAGAGAGAATGCTCATTCGTTCCAAATTTTAAAACTCTCTCGCGCGGGATCCCTATTTCGGAGCATTACACTCATCTACTTCATCTTCTCTTCTAGTTCCTTCCATTCATAACCATCAAAGGTCAGTCCTAAGCATTTCTAACCATTTGAAATTCTGAATTTGGTTAAAGATTCTTTAATATGAGTTTCTTGCATGAGTTTCGTCCGTGAATGTTTGAAATTCAATTCTTCTGCCTGTGTTTGTGGAGTGTTGCTATGTTAAGCTTACCGTTATATGGATAATATGCATCTGCAACCGAAAATTGTTTTGGGGTTTGGTGATTGTTTTTGAATGAACTTGGGGACTGGGTACTGTGGATATTGGTTTGTTTTCTTGCTGATATTATATACCCTTGCACTGGAATTTTTGCTGATTTTCAGGTATGGCTCCTCCAAGATTACCGAGGGAAAAATTGGGTGCTAAGCGCAGCAAGCATACTGCAGAGCCAGGAGGCACATCTTCTGGCCATGGTCATGGGGTAGTTGTGGAAAACATCTGGTTTCGCACTGCTGACCGAGCTGAATAGTACAGGAATGTGCAGGGGCGACCAGTTGTTGCTGAGCAGAATGTGGTTTTGCAAAGGACTCAATTTCCTGAGATCCAATAGGTGTTGTATGATAGAGGGTGGCAGGCATTGGCCACTTTCCCTAAGCAGGCTGATATACAGATTGTTCGAGAGTTCTATGCTAATGCATGGAATCCGAACCCAGAAGATCAAAAGTTTTATGCTGAGGTAAGAGGGAGAAGCATTGTTTTTGATGCGGAGACCATCAATGCTTTCCTTCAGATCCATAACACTTGGGGGGATCGCTGTGAATACTCAACTCTCCAGAATGTGCAGGACTTTGCTGACTCCGTTTTGACTACTTGCTGTAAACCAGGGAGTGATTGGGACAGAGGCATGTCCGGTAATATTGTAAGGTTGTCCAGGAAGAACTTAACTCCAAGGGCTCGAGTTTGGTCCGCATTCATGCATGCCAACTTGACTGCTTGTTCCCATGAGTCCACCTTGCCTATTGTGCGGGCAAAACTGTTGTATGCCATCATGAGTGGCAAGAGCATAGATGTGGGGGCTGTAATCGCCCTAGATATTCAATCAGCAGCGAACTCTAGATCTGGGGGAGCATTGGGACATCCTTACCTTATCATTGAGCTTTGTGCTCAAGCTGGTTTAGAGGTAAAGGATGAAATTGATGTCAAGCGAAGGAACCCGATTGACCGAACCTATATTGAGAGCCATTGCTTCACCAAGGAGGCAATGGCAACTAGGGCAGTTGATCAGACTCAGCGGCAGCAGCGGGCTCGACCCCATCCTCAGATGACATTGGAGGAGCATGCATGCATGATGACTCTCCAGCATCAGGAGACCATGAGTTCATTGGCTGCATCTCGCGAGTTAACTCGTGAGCAGCATCTTGCTCAGGTGGAGCAGAGAGCCTTAATCTACCCTTCTGAGGCTGAGCTACAGTCTATACATGGCTGGCGTGACTGGTCTCGAGACGAGACACACGACACAGCAGGGGGTGGCTCGTCTAGCCAAGCAGCTCAGCAGGCAGCTCGTTTGGTAGAGTTAGAGAGAGAGTTTGATGGTGATGGTCCCGATGATATTGACTTGGCTCATGAGGAGAGACTTGCTGACATGTTGTAGCAGTCTCTTCATTATTACTTGATGTCTGTAATCTTTAATGAGTTTGTGATCATTTTGTGACATTGAATCAATTGCTTTAGTTGATCGGTTGATATATTTGAAATTCATTGTGTATTGCCGATAACATATTGTGTGGTGATTTGTTGGGTGATTAATTGCATTGCTGTTGCCTTTGTTAATTTGCTGATTTATGATGATTATATTGATGCTATTGCAAGGTTTAACAAGTTTTTGGTGACACAGATGCCTCGAAGGCGTGTTCCTCGCAGGGGTCATCCTCACAGGCGAGGTGAAGCAGTGCCTAACATCCGAATCTAGAGAGATCCGGAATCAGATCTCCAGAATGAAATCTTGGAGATAGCTAGGAGAGGACGTGTTCCTTTTCCTGATCTGGAGCAGAGGATAGAGGAGGATGAGGGGATGGACATTGAGTATCTAGCATTCCTCCGTGGGCTGAACAACCTAGCCCGTGAGGAAATTGAAGAACAGTTTGGAGCGGTTGAAGATCCAGACACTCCTCCACCTCGAACAGAAGAGGTCATTTTGGATGAGACTGAGCCACTGAGAAGGAGAGTAATGCCCTTGCAGGAGGCACCTCATAGAGAAGATGTGATGTTGGGAGAGAGTGAAAGGATGCAGGGAGCTGAGGAGAGAAGACCAGGAGAGGGTTCTTCGCGGAACCCTTGAGAGTAAAATTCTTGAACCTTATTTTAGTAGTCTCTTTTGTTTTGTTTTGTTTGTTGAGTCATTTAATTTGGGTCATAGCACGTTTTCATGGTTATCTAAATTTGTAAACTCAATGCATGTCGTAAAAGAGAGTAATTTTACATATTCCCTTCAGTTTGTTGTTACGACGTGTGAAACACCTTTGAGAGATATACCATGTTTAAAAAAATGTGCAACACTTGATTCTTGATAAGTTTGGGGTTGGGGTGCTTGACATAATTATCTTAGAGACAGGTCTTTAGTGTGTCCGGGTGAGGAATAATTTGAGCCTAAAAGTATAATTTGTTGCTGAGAGAGTAGCTCTTAAGTAATATAATCTTAGGTTTGCTTGATTCTTTGCTTGATTGCATGAATATATGGTGCATGACATGACAGAGGCATTTTGTTCTGACGAGCTAGCAGCCAGAAAGCCTACCTGATTATATGATTTATCCATTGCTAGCCCTGATTGAGCCTGAGCTTGTCTTTGATAACCTTATCATTGAGCTAACTTCTGAAAAACCATGTTACCCAACCTTCTGGATCAGTGGAGCATTGGTAGGTGTCAATAGGTATCAAGTACTAAGTTTGGGGTGGCAAGGAAATTTTCAAATTCTGAACCATTCAAAAAAAAAAAAAAAACACCAAATAGCAAGTTGAAAAATGCTTGAATGATTCAATATCTAGGAAAGGTGAAGAAAAGAATAGGCAAAGGGTTGAGCTTAGTACTTCAAAAATAAAAAAAAATTAAAAAAAAAATTGTGCACTGTACCTTTGCTCCTTTGATTCTACGGTTATAGCATATACATTCTTTTCTTACCCTACCTTTTTAACCTTGACTACGTTACAACCTTGAAAAGACCTCTTGATCATACATTCATGTATTTGATGGGATCTCTGTGGAGATGATAAGCAAACCCATGGATAATGTGCTTAAGTTGTGAAAATTAACTGCAAACACAAGCCTAAACACTTGAGAGTTAGAGAGAGAAATAAATTACCCTTGTGAGGAAGAGGCCTAAGTTATCCTTTGATTTTTTGTGTTGGGTGCACTCAAACTCTTACTTGATGGATAATAGTGTTGTGAAAGTCAGAAATTGGTTTGGAGCCATCTCTTGAATGTTTTAACTTGTCATAACTTTGATCTTAAGGGAATTTGTTTAAACTTGTCATAATTGATCATTGTGTGAGTTTGCATAAAGAGGGGATCCATGGGAACTTGCTAAGTTGAGTCTTTTGAATTTAGTTTGCTTGAGGACAAGCAAAGTTCAAGTTTGGGGTATTTTGATAACCCGCTGGTTTATCTAGTTTTTACTATGATTAACTAGTGAATTTAATTTGATTTGTTGAGTTTATTCTCAATTTTACCCGTATTTGTCTTTGTTTAGTCTTAAGTTGTGTTTTGAGTCCCTTTATTATTTTTAGTAATTTTTGTATGTTTTTGAGTCAGGTATGTGTAATTGGGTGCTCGTACTTTCAGGTACTCAATTAGGATCAAAAGTGAAGCTTTGGAAGTGATGGTGTAGAGCAGAGCACAGAGCTGAAGCATACTGGATGGAGATTCTCGCCTCGTGACAGGACGTTCGCCTCGCGAGACCGCGCTGATAGATTAGGATTTCAGTCATTAAATTTCGCCTCGCGAGAAGCTTCTCGCCTCGCGAGTGTACGTATTCAGGATGTATAAATTCAGTTTTTAAACACAATTTGGTCATCTACTTTTACACTATAGGCTGCGATTAGTTGAGAAAATTAGGATTTTGGAAGATTATTCAACTTCTGTTATGGATTTTGGGTTTTATTCAATGAATTTGATATTTGTTTCAATAATGAGTAGCTAAATTACCTTTTCTAGGGTGATGATGTAGCCACTTATGAAGGTTTGGTAGAGTTATGGCTAAATCCTAGCTTATTAGCATTGCTTTTATGTTTTTCTCATGATCTTAATGCTTTCAATTGTTAGCTCGGAAATAATTGAATGATAGGCCAATCATAATGAGACCGACGGGAGATTTATGTGTCTAGAGCATTTGCGAAAAACCATAGGGTAATTTGAGACCGAGAGGAGATAAGAATCCTGTGCAACTTCTATAGAGAGTCATAGAGCTTAATAAACTACTTGATTAATAACCATCATAGAAATATAGTTGGTTAGGATTCAAGAGGTAAATTTTAATGTCCTCTAACCCAGGCATTAGAATAAATTAGGAATCTCGGTTGATATTAGTTAATGTTAGAGATTAGGATGAATTGCCATAACTGCACCAAACTGGAGTTCGTATATGGATTTAGAATTTTGTCTATGAAATTCTAGCTACATAGATTGGTGAAATCAGAGCCCTAGAGCTTTTTAGACTTGAAGTACACTTTAAATTTATTTTTAGCACTTCCCAATTTGAGTCTTAAATTGATTCTTTAATATTTCTATGTTTTTAAAATTCATTCTCTTATTTAAATTTAATTGATGCACTCATTGGACGTTTAAATAGTTATCAAAGTTAAGAAGTGGTAATTGGTCAAATCAATCCTCGTGTTCGATTTCGGAACTTCCAAGTTCTATACTACTTGATCGATTTAGTGCACCTGCTAAATTTTACATCACCCCCCAACTTGAATCATTGCTTGTCCTCAAGTAATGGAAACAAAAGAAACTAAAATGAAAAGACACAAATTTTTCTAAACCTCGACACATGTGCTCAGATTAGCTCAAACACAAAACTTTCTTCTTTGCAAACCAAATTCTTCACAAGACATACTTGACAATGCATCAACAATCATGAAGTTCAATCAAGCAAGCATTCATGGCTGTCCTCATTTTCAACTCTCAGCAACATGGTACAGCACTAAACTCTCATAACAGTGTATTCTTCCTCTCTCTCAAGCTAAGATAGGTACTCTCTATCATCATTCAAATGCACACTCAAACACGACCTTGACAAGCTTCTAAACACACTACTCACAATCAAAACTGCACACTGCTAGAGGACTTTATTTGAATGCAATGAGGCTTAGGTTCAGGTAGGTACAGTTCTGGGAAGGTGGCTACACTAGATGGAGCTTAGGTATGCTTCCTCTTTTTGCTGCTTCACAACTATTTCTTTCATGGTCCAGCTCACACCAGGGGTGATCATCGGTCGGGTTCGGACCCAAAATACCCAACCCGAATGAAACCGACGAGAATAAAATGTAATCCATTTCCGGCCATTTTGGTCTACGAGTTGGTCGGGTGGCGGGTTGGTCGGGTGACGGGTTAGTTGGGTGGTTTGCAACAGGTCAGGTTTTTTTATTATTTTATTTCAGGAAAAAAAAAAAAGAATAGGTAGCCCAATAGACTTTCCTAACCCATAAATGAACCCAACCCAATAAACAGAGAAAAAAAAACAAAACTAAGATAGGTTTCGGTCGGGTTCGGTTATCGGTGGGTGAAATTAGCAAAATTGAACCCGCCCGTTGTCACCCTTGTTAACCTTATTTTTTCACCCGTTGACCTATTGGCCTGACCGAACCCATCCAATTCACCAAATTTTAAAACGGTTAGCTCGGGTTCGGGCGGGTCACGGGTTCATGATCACCCCTAGCTCACACTAGTTAGGGAGGACTTTTTGATCTTTTTCATTTTGTTTGACTCCTTTCCTTTTTTTACACTTCTTTGAATTTTGTTTCCTCCATTTTACCCTTAGAGCAGTTGTTGCAACATTTCAGCATTTTTCCTTGTAACTGCTCTACTATTTTCCTTTCTTCTTCTTCTTCTTCTTCTTTTTTTTTTTTTTTTTGCTGCAAACCATTGCTTTTTACTAGCAATAGTTCAATTTCTGATATTTTGTCATATAACAGCTGCATAGCACCCCCAAACTTAAAACTATGCTAGCCCTCGAGCACCCCCAAACTTATGTTACAGCATGTAAACACAAGAAACACACCAACCACTCCAACTAGTTAGGAAATTGGTTTTTAGGATATGGCTTGTAATATGGGTTCATTAGAAATAAACGGGCTTGCAAGCTCAAAGGGGTTCACACAAAGGTAGTATCCAAGGGTAAGCTATTTAGGCAATACTAGGCTCAAGAAAACAAAATGTGCCTCTAGCAAAAGTGTGTGCAGGAGAGATGTGTGCAAGTATGAAAGCAGCAAGGCAAAATCAGAGAATTATGCATAAGAATGGTATTCACACAGAAACAAGTATAAAAATGTTTTGGCCCAAAAGCTCACAAGGTAGATCAGAATTGCTATAGCATTTGCCTCGAGCTTCAAACTATTAAATCCAATCACACAATCCCAAAAGAAAACAATCAAGTCAAAGCTGCCAAAAATGTGCACTTGTGGAATTTCAAAACAGACAGGTTTCATTAAACAAAACCCCGTGATGGGGATGATTGTGCACATGGTGGGGTCAACGACACTAACAACAAAAGCACACAAAAAGAAAAACAAACTTAGGTCAAAGTACATCGACGCACACAAAAGTAAAAATAAACAACTTAACAAACTGATAGATTCGAAGGACTATAGTGCAATAACAGGGAAAATGATTAAACTGGGAAATAAGTAAAACTGAGCATGAGAGGAATAAGGTAAAGCAAAAGGGAAGTCCTAATTGGATTGTTGCAGCATGCTACAGCAATCTGCAATTCTGAGCTCATTTGCTGGAGCTTCTCAGGTGCTTCCCCTCAGGTCAGATCATTCATCGTGATAGGAGCATAAGACTCCTTTTCTCCAGTTTTGGCCACCTCTTTCTCCTCTTCTTGCTCTAGGGTTGTGTCTTCATCTCCTACCCCTTCATTTGCTGTAGCAACAGGCTTCTTGATTCTCACTTTGCTAACCCCCTTCTTAGGCTGCTTTGCTTTTTTAACTGATGTAGGGTTGGATTGCTCCTCCTCTTTTTCTTCAATTATTCGCTGAACGTAATGGAGCTTTTCATTGACCTTTCTTTTTCTCTTTCCCTTGTATTCCATGCGAATCCTCCACCCAGTAACAGTTCTAGTGGGTTTCAGCTCATTTTTACCATTGAAGATTATTGTCACACCACCCTTGGGAACACATTGTACAGGGCTGACCCACACACCCTCAGGAATGGGATTTATGATGCTTGATACATTAGAATTTATAAAAATATAGATGATCACCAGTAAGGTTTCAAGCTCCCCCAAGTACACATATTTCAAATGGGCTGGGAGCTGTTTCAATTCTAGAACAGGTGGCTTTTCCACTAATGGGACATTATTTTTGAAAGTTTGCTCAGTTACATCCAATGATTCAAATTTCCTGGCTCATCTAGGTTGTATTTGCTTTCTCTCAACTAACTCAGCAATTTCTTCATCATATGAATCATCATTTTCAATTTGGATTACACCATCAGTCATAGTAGTTTGCTTTTTCACAAGTCAAATGAATGCACAGAGAAACACTCTTGCATCCCCTTATCAAAGTACTTCAAAGCATTAATCATCTTGACACATTGCTTTTTTTGGATAGATTTCTTCAATCTTTGGGGAAAAGATGGTGGGGCCTTCTCGGGTGCCAGCTTAGGCCGTGACTGTTCGGCAGAACTTGTGGGGGATGCTGCAGCATTTCTCTGTTGCGCTGTTGCTACTGCAGAGTGTGTGGAATATCCAGCATTGTTTGTAGCAATTTTCTCCAAATTAGTTTCAGCTTCAAGATCATTGCCTTTATCCTTGGCATCTTCATTTTTCCTTGCTGGTGCAGAGATTTCCTTCCCATTTTTGAGATGTATGGCATTACAATGCTCCTTCCCATTAGGACATGGTGGATTTGATGTTTCTGTTGTAGTAGGCAATGATCCACTTGGCCTAGAACTCAGTGCACTAGCCAATTGCCCTAGTTGATTCTCTAAGTTTCTTATGCCCACCCCCTGACTTTGAATTTGAGCCTTTGTTTCTGACATAAAGGCTTTAAGCACAGCCTCAAGTGACATTTCCTGATTTGCTGGTTGAGCTTGCTGCAGCATCTGTTGGGGATAAGCTTGGTGCAACATTTGTTGGGGCGGAGCAATTTGAAAAGGGTACTCTGGTGGATAGGTGGGCCTGGTAGGATCATTAAAACTGCTTGCCGCTGCATTGTTACTCCATGAGAAGTTTGGTTGTTGCTCCCACCTTGGATTGTAGGCATTTGAGTAAGGGTTGTTATCCATGTTTTTATTCCCAACATAACTCTTTGAAACTGGGTTGCTCAGACACTCCTCATACAAATGACCTCCTCCACAATAGGTACAAAAGAGGGAACTCATTTGAGAAACATTCTACACATCAGTTACTGGTTCTGTCACTATATACTGGAGATGCTGTAGCAGCTGGACATGCAGGGTTACATTTTTCAGCATGTGAGTAAGAGATGCTATCTAAGATGATAGGATAGAACTTCATTTAAATCATGAGCTCCAGCAATATTTTTGGTTGACCTGATCCTTGTAGTGGACCATTGGTAGCTATTAGCTGCAACAGTCTCAATCAAATCATAGGCTTCATTGTAGGATTTTCTCAATAAAGCACCACCCAAAGATGCATCCAACATTTGTCTTGAGGGTGGTAACAACCCACTATAGAAGCTTTCCATCTGAATACAAACTGCTAGCCCATGGTGTGGACATTTCCGCAACAGTTCTTTGAATCTTTCCCAAGCCTCAAACAAGGATTCATCATCAAGTTGTTTGAAAGAAGTGATGTCATTCCTCATTCTAGCATTCTTGATAGGTGGGGAGTATTTGGTCAAGAATTTTTCACCCATTCTATTCCATGATTTCGCTGAGTTTGGCTCTAAAGAATTAAACCAAGCCTTGGCTCGGTCTTTCAAAGATTAAGGGAACAACATCAGCCTAAATGCATCATCAGTGACATCAGGACTTTTAAAATTGTTAGCCACTTCCAGGAACTGTTTCAGGTGCTGATATGGGTCTTCTTGAGGTGACCTGCTGAATTGCCCCACAAGTTGCAGCATTTGGAACATCACAGGCTTCAACTCAAAATAATTTGCAATAATGTTAGGCCTCACAATGCATGAGTTCATGGTTACAGGATCAAACATGGCATAGCTCCTGATGGCAGCAGTGTTGTCGTTGGCCAGAGCCATGCTATCAATCTGATCATCATTAGCCATCTCAGAGATATTACTAGTCGCTTCAGTAACAATTGTGCTATGCCTGTGCATACAGTTTTAAGTACCTGATGCTACAACAAAACACCTCAAAGGTGATAAGTTATCTCAACTAATAGAACTATCAATTTAAAACTTGTTAATTAAACACCATTACAATCCCCAGCAAAACTTGTTGCTATAAAAATGGTAGATGTGCTTGTGCAAGTATATACAATCGGTTAACAAGTAATAAAGTGTAAGTGAGATCGTTCCCACGAGGATTATATGGTGAATCAAACACAGGTTTGAATTAATGGCTCTATTAATCAAGATTAACAGAGAGTAACAAATAATTTGTGTGCGTGTAACCAGGACAGTTTTGGAAAATAAATGCTAGAGCAATAAAAACGGATTTGTTAACAAAATGGGTAAAACAGCTACGGGGAAGTGTCCCTTGCAACTTCAGTCTAGTTCAGTTATGCGTTTGCAATGCTACGGCAATTTGGCTCTAGGAAATGAAAGTTTGTTTTCCAGCAGTTCTGAGATGAACTTCACTAAAAGTCTCCTATTCCTAGGTCCATATTAGTTACATTCACGCCTCACTTAAGCTCGTTCCAGCTAGCCTAAGAGTTAGAATGTTCATTCCTAAATCACTCTTCATCATAATTTTCCAATTAATGATTTTACTCTTATCTATAAAACAGTTCTGCTACACTTAGCTTTTCCAAGTAGCCGTGAGCTCAAGTTCTAACTAAGGTGATCAAGCTCAATTAAAACACAACCAAATCAGATTTATAGAAAATGCAATAGCAAGACATAACATAACATTCACTAGAAATCCATTACAAGTTCAACATCCCGTAGCTACAAGAGGTTTAGCTCATATTGAGCTTACAAAAACAAAGAGAAAAATAAGAACAGGAAAAGAAGCCATTACAATGGAGGAAAGAGTGAGAAAGGGGCGCAGCTGCTGTCCTTGCTCCAGTAGGGAAGAAGAAGATGTCTCCTGTTATCTCTCCTTGGCTGTCGCTTATTTAGGGTTTTTTTTTAGAATTATCTCAAGGCCCTTTCCTCTCTCATCCTTTTTGGGCTAAAAGTTGGCTAGTAAAAGTGTCCTTGGCCTAATTCCTTAAGTCTAATGCACTAAATACCAACCCCACATGTAAGTCACTGCCCTAATCAACGAAGGACACCTCATCATGTAAGAGAATGTTTTGAACTTTTGTCTTTTTTTCAAACCAGCTTCAGCTACAATTGCTACAGCAAATCCTAGAGCAGCGTCTCTTGTTCAGCGCCTGATTCTCCAAAAACTGTCCTGCACATAAAACTCTCACTTAATCACCAAAAACAGTTCTAAAAGACATCAAAACATTAAAACTCACAAAAGACTCTTATAAAACACACTTTACACAAAATCACACTAAAATAGTAAAAACATAAACTCAAAATACTCAAAGACCACAAAAACACAAGTAAAAAAGGTACAAATAACTCTTCATAAAAAGAGTTATCAACATTTCAGAATATCCAATGAAGATACCTTCATCTACTTTGGAATCAAACTTTCCAAGTTGATCCTTAGTGTTCAGAATGAAGCACTCACGTTCAAATGCATGGAAGTAAGATATGTTGGATTTTCTTCCTTTCCACAGTTCATAGTGAGTCTTCTTTAGGAAAGGCCTTATAAGTATTCTGTTTTGTACATAACATGCAATGTTTACTACTTCAGCCCAGGAGTACTTAGGGAGATTATTTTCATTGAGCATAGACCTAGCCATCTCTTGCAAGATCTATTCTTTCTCTCAACCACTCCATTTTGCTGTGGAGTTCTAGGTGCAGAAAAATTGTGAGAGATTCCATTCTCCTCACAGAACAGTTTAAATTGCTCATTCTCAAATTCTCCCCCATGATCACTTATAAGGGTAGAAATACAGAAATCTTGCTCATTTTTGTATTTTCTTACAGAATACAGAGAAAGCCTTAAAAGACTCATCCTTGTGGGTTAAGAAAAGTACCCATGTAAATATGACAAAACCATATTTCCTTCCTGCTAAGCTAGCAACACTAACTGGTCCAAACAAATCCATGTGTAACCACTGAAGAGGTCTAGAGGTTGATACTTGGTTTTTAGATTTGAAACTTTCTTTTAATTGTTTACCTCTCTGACATATATCACACAAAACATCTTTCTTAAAACTAATATCAGACAATCTTCTCACTAGATTATTTTTTTTTTAATTTCGAAATCAGTTTCATACTAGCATGTCCTAGTTTCTTATGTCATAACCATCTTTCATCCCCTTTAGACATCAGACAGGTTACATGAGACGACCCACTGTCCCATCAATAGAACCTAAGATATTAACTAACCTTAATCGCATAATAAATGTTAGCGCGCCTTATAAAATACGAAGCGAAGCCAAAAATTGAGCGTGGAAGCAAAACAACTTACGACATGCAACGCCTCAGAGTACACACCTTAACATATAAGAAATATATCACATACATCATTTCTCCATCAGTAGGGCTACAGTATTAAAGTAATAGATGCAGAGTATACTAGTACAAACCAAAATAAAAGTACGAAAAGCAGGCCAAGAGACAACTCTCCGGCTAACCACGATCATTGCCCGACCTCTCGAGGTTAGGGTCCGTGGCACATCTTCCGGCGTCAGGCTCGTAAGAAATGTTGTCCAGCTCCTCAGCCACTGGTTCCTCCTCGGGGATCTTCCCATAAAATAAGAGTAACACATACAGAAAATAGCGAGAGATAAGAAACATATATCATCAAATATGGGAGAGGGGCATCAGTACAACATATATATATATACGTCACACAACACAGATAACATATACAGCACAACATCACCCATCTCTTAAGTCATCCATCACAATCATCTCAGACATCGTTTTCTCAAACAAGCCTATAAGAAGGATACTAGTCCCTATGTATATGCTGACTTCCCTATATGCATGTTGGCCGATACATCACATCCCTAGTTGGACATCTCTATCGGGATTACATCACATCACGTCCCCCATTGGACATCTCGCCTCAGGATTTTAAGTAACATCCCCAATTGGACATACCCCTTTAGGGCAAAATATTGTGGTATGAAATGATATGAAAATGCAACAAATATCCATCACAGGTTGATATCGGGACCTCACGCCTAAGCACTCGTCCATGCCCACGACACATCGCATCACATCAACATCAACATCAACATCAATCATCAACATTAACATCACATCATCATCAACACGAACACCAGCATCAACATCAGCATCAGTATCATGACGCTTTGCGTCTATGAGCCACAGCTCCACGGTCGGGACCACAAAGATATCAACCCGAACAACATCATCACTCACCAACTCTCGTCAACACCCAATCACCAGTCAAATCACAATAACATTAAAACAATAATGCATCCAGTATAAACATCACCATAAATCCAGATAACAATAAATCACTCCAACAGTTTAACACAACAGGTAAACAGATAATCAATTAAACAAATCAACACATCAACCTCAAACAATTTCATCATCCATAAGATCAACTTAGTGGTGATAGCCCAAAAGTATCTACACCCAGGGTCCAGGCACTTTATCTAGGGCTCAACCTCTAGTGGGGTTTAAGGGTTCCCCTACACACACACACACACACACACACACACACACACACACACATATATATATATATATATATATATATATATATATATACTTTATACTAAGCTTGCCTTCTCGACGATATTAGTTCTTTCTCCCCACCTTAGTAATGATCACGAACACCACGAACACTTTAAGCTCCTTTCTCTAGCCTCACAGCCGTGGCTCTGTTCTCTCCCACGGTTCCGAATGATGCAGCTTCCAAACTTGCCCCAATCACAGAAACAACACGTATATATGATAGTGTTAGCCTTAAGGCAAACTCAAAAGATCAAAGAAAGAGGTAAGGACTCGAATAGCGCCAAGAACACGAAGAACGAGCGTTAGGGATTCGAGTTTACCTTGGATGAATCGAGAAAGTAATCCGTCAAAGTTGAAGATAACTTATCAGCGATCACAACCGTGTAGTCAGAATCGCATTCCGGCAGCATGATCGTCTCAAACACTAACTTTCTTTCTCTCAGCCTTGCTTTCACTGTTTCGAGAGAAGAATTTCGTGTAGTTCACAAATGACTTCTATTTATAAAAGTTGGTCTCAGCTGACAACACTTGAGTGTTGGTTCTCTCAGCACTTGAGCGTTGACAGTTCCGCACCGCCTCTCCAATGCCAGCTGTGACGCCTTTCTATCACGGGTCACTTTATGTCCCATCAGTGCCAAAATGACCATGCTTGAGCATCCACCCTTCCCCACGCTAAAGCGTTGGCACGCTTGAGCGTTGCCTTGCTCCACGCTTGAGGGTTTCGCTCCTGATTCCTTGTTCCTCATCCTTCTCTTATATAATTCATCCCTCTCTTGAGATATTCTCTAAGCATACTTTCAAGCCATAAAAGTAGTTATTAACAAGCATATAATGAGCCAATTTAAGCCATCTATCACAATTAAGGTTTCAGAAAACAGGGATTTTACATTACACTTTGATCTAAGATTTCAGTTAGCTCAATCTTATACAGATTTTGCTGCCTGCTAGCTGAAAAGCGGGTCTTGTCACTCTTGTCTTCGGCTATGCATTCATTCTTAGTGAAGGAGACATCAAATCCACTATCACATAATTGACTTATGCTAAGCAAATTGTGTCTTAATTCTTCAACCATGAGAACATTAGAGATTGAGGGAAGAAGGGGTTTACCACCAATGGTACCAACACCAATTACCTTTCCCTTCTGGTTGCCTCCAAAGGCAACATGTCCATCTTTCTTAGGTTGGAGGTCTTGGAACATATACCTTTTTCCTGTCATGTGTCGCGAGCAGCCGCTGTCCACGTACCAGTAGAGGTGTTTGCTTTGTCCTATTAAGGATATCTGCAACATGAATTATTTTATCTTTAGGTACCCATATTTTTCTAGATCTTTTTCTATTAGTTCTAGGAATCTGTGAAGAATTCCTTTTCTTCTTGTGAATACACTTAGACATAACATGTCCCGCTTTTCCACGGAAGTTATAGACAGATCCAGATTTAACTGAAATAGATTCAACAAACACTGTTGAGATTCTTGTTGATACTTTATGATAAGTTTGGTGAACATAACCAATACCTTCTTTGTTAAGAGAGTGTCTCTGACATCCAAGCAACTCCGCCATTAACAAATCTGGCAAGATCAGAAGTGAGCTATTTTACTTTCTATTAAGGCTTAATAATTTCTTCAGAATGTAATGTTTCACTTGAGATCTTAGATTCATTAGACTTTCAGTCCTTAGCTAACTATTCTTTTTGGCCAGCATCTCACACTCTTGAGATTTTTGTTGATGCTCACTAAGGAGTTTTACATACTCTCTTTTGAGGGATTTGAAGGCCTTAGATAAGCATTTGGATTCCTCTATCAACTCTTCATAGGCATCATGCAATTCCTCAAATTCAGAATGTACCTCAGTTTCAGGTTTTGAGTATGTGTTGGCCATCAGACAAAGATTGGCTTCCTCCTCTTTTTCTTCATCTTCAGAAGATGTAGACTAAAGATCTTCCCATGTGGCCATCATCCCTTTCTTCTTCTTTCTGAGGAACTTCTTTTGGGGGGTTTCTTCAGTCGAGGGCACCCAGCTTTGATGTGACTGGGTTTCTTGCATTCATTGCAGACAATACGACTCTTGTCTATTGATGTGGATTCCTTAAAGCTCTTTTCCTTGTTGAATTTTTTGAAAGGCTTCTCCTTTTTGAACTTTTTCTTTTTCCAGAGCTTTCTCATCTTTCTGGTCATGAGTTTCTTCATCACTATCGGAATCCTCATCTTCAGACTCGTCTGCATCACTAGTAGACTCATCTGCCTTTAAAGCTTTTAAGGATTTGGATGCTTTCTAATCAGCCTTTTGAGCAATGGACTTGCCCTTTTTGATTGACACATCTTAATTAAGCTCTTGTTCATGAACAGTGACGGTGCCAAGAAGTTCATCCATAGTCAAGGTAGTGAGGTCTTTGGCTTAAGATATAGCAGTGACAAGAGGTCTCTACTGCCGTGGAAGACTTCTGAGAATCTTAGCAACCTTCTTGGCATTTGTATATGTTTTGCTAAGAGACTTCAAACCATTTTTGATAGCTTGGAATCTCTCAATCATCTGAGCAATAGATTCACCTTCATCCTTGGTGAATAGTTCATACTTTCTGACAAGCATGGAGATCTTTGATTCTTTTACTTTTGCAGTTTATTCATGTGTGATAGACAGAGTGTCCCACATTTCTTTTGCAGAATCATAGACACAGAATTTTTCAAATTCTTCTGGACTGAAAGAACTAATTATAGCATATCTGGCTTTGTGGTTTAAATCCCACTTTGTCTTTTCTGCAGGTGTCCACCGAGCTTTTGACTTGTCTGAGTTATCATCATTCTTTGGAGTGTAAGGACCATCGGTGATGACATCCCAGAAGTCAAAGTTTGTAGACAAAAAGAACCAGTGAAATCTCTCTTTCCAATAGTTGTAGTTTTCGCCATTGAAGAAAGGATGTCTGGTCATGGATCCTCCTTCAGGTTGGGTGCTTTCACGCGAGCTTGCTCCAGTAGTCATAGTGTATTCTTCAGGATCTTTTTTCTACACTGTTATGTGCTCAACCAAGAGGCTGAGCTTTGATACCAACTGAAATAGACAAGCGTAAACACTAGAAGGGAGGTTGAATTGTGTTTACGAGATTTAAGAGAAATTTAAAATCTTTTTCACAAGCACTAGAATGGAGCATACGAGTTGTTCAAAAACAGAGCAGTCAGACAAGTAACTTGTCTGAGAGTTTTCAGTAGAAAACACACACAATCACACAAGATAAAAACTTGTTTGATAATCATAGATTTAACCCCTTTAGTTATATAAAATTTAAGATAAATAATCAAACTAAAGAGATAAGGGATAGATAGATTAAACACAATAGATTTATCCTAGTTCACCCCTTAACAATTGAGGCTACATCCAGTTCTTGGTAGAACCAAGATTTCTCAACTAAAACAAGTCAGGTTACCAGACAGACAAGTATTTTTTCACACCTAGCCTCCCCGGGCTCCAAGAGAAGTATTGTTTGCACACTTAGCCTCTTCAGGCTCACTCAAGTTTGTTCGAGAGAAGATGTAAATTAATTACAACTTGCAAATCTTTCACTAGCACTCAGAAGAGTGTATTAAATGTGAAGGTTTGAAAGATTGCGTATTAACTTCAAACGATTGAAGAATAAAGAATGAAAGAGTGAATATATAAATGCACAACGTAATTGCTCTTTGAATGTTGTGTTCTCTTGTGATTGTTTATATGTATCTTCAACGACTTCTTCATTAAATAGTCTTCAACAATTTGTATCCATTTGATACATTCCTTGAAAGCTTGGCTTTTTGAAGATCTTCATTAAATGCAAATAGAGTCGTTCTGGGCAGCCATGAATTCTTGAGGAACATTGCTTGATCTCTAACATAGGAGGGATAGAAAATTCTGATGCAGCATCAGTCATTTCAGACTTTTAAGGATGCTTTTTTGTTCTTTGTAGTCCGTCGTTCCCTTTTCGTGTAACTCATAGTTATACTAGGGAATAAAGCTTTTTTGTTGTACTTCTATTCTTGGTTACGAGGATACGTTATTAGCTAGGCTTCTGATTTCATGATCTATGTGAGAGAAATCTTCAGCATAGTCTGACTTGAGTGGATAGCTTCACAAAGATCATCAATCTTGACAAGGTTAGACAAGTTGAACTTCAAACAGAAAGTCAACCACGTCATAAAAGCTTTAGATGAATGAACTTCCTTGAATAAGAAAAGTCATGTTTCATCACCAGACGGGTGATCTCCAGCTTAGACCAGTTTTGACTTAGTATAGACAAGTGACTCAAAACTTATTATATTAATTTGCACACTAAGTAGGCAGGTCAGCAACCACAAAAGACAATTAAATCATTTGAACAAATGTTTAGTTTTCATTAAAACATTGGTAAATGCACATCAGATATTTTGGAGACTCAACAAGAAGACCAATATACTCTAAGCTTCTGTTCAAGCTACTTCATGTGCAAAATTTATCAAGTGTCTAATGAAGTCTATAATAGTTTAAAAGCTGGATAGCTGTCAAAACTAAACGAAAGTCAAAAGCGCTGACATGAGACTACAAAATGAAGAAACTTTATGTCACCTTTTTGGATGCAACACAAAGTTCCATATTCTTGTCAAATCTGGAAGTTTCACAAAAAAAGTAAAACCTATTGCTGCAAGTACAAAAACTTCTTTGGCATATCTCTCGCACTGCTACTCTGATAATGCGCAAGTCTTCTCTATCATAATACAACCAACGTTCTCCATCATTAAATGCATTCTCAGAATGACTCTTTTGCATTAATGAATTTTCAAAATGTTTGAAGTATAGCAATCATCCGAGGAAAAATGTCTCATGACAGATTTATTGCTCTGGAGCCTATATAAAGATGACTTTGAAGAATTTCTCACAACTAACAATTGAATGCATTCAAAGCTTAAGACATTACTCTTAGCATTTAATTCTTCATTCTTTGATTCTTATCAATAATTTGTATTTATTAAAGAAGTTATCACCCAATCATACCAACCTTCATATTTATTCACTCTTTGAGTGTTCAACTAGTTGATTTGCAGAGTGTAAAACAAATCTTTTCATATAATACTCTTTCCGAGTGTTTAGAGTCTAGAAAGGCTAGGTGTGCAAACAGTATTTGTAAGTTTGACTTGAGCCTAGAGAGGCTAGGTGTGTAAAGAATACTTTTGTCTGTAACTTAATCCGTCATAGTTGAAAAACTTGGTGAGGCCAAAGATTGGACGTAGCTCAAAGTTGAGGGAAAATCAAGTTAAATCCTTGTGTAATTATATTCTATCTTTTAATATTTTAAGTATTTATCATTGTCTATGAAACTAACTTGGGGTTAAAATATATTTCCTAAATCAAATTTCTCCTAGCTAAAAGATTTCCCTTTAGTTGCGTTTAAAATAGTTGTCTGAGACAAGTTATGAAAACCCTCAGATGCATCCAAGTGTTTGTGAGCCTTTTAAGCATCCGCATCTACTTGTTTTTTATTTAAAGAACATGTCTTCTTGTGTTTATTTATGTCTATTTTAGTTGGTATCAGAGCTTGGTCTCTGGGTTAAGCACCTAACAAGTATTGAAGAAAAGATCATGCACAAAAATAGAAATGGTTGGACAAGTCGACAAGTGGAAGTCTACCTGCGATGAAAGGAACCTGTATGACCAGACCTCCATTTTTCAATGGAGTAAGCTACCTTTATTGGAAAGAAAAGTTTCACTGGTTTTCCATGTGTACAAACTCAGATCTGTGGCATCTAATCACTAATAGTCCCTACACACCTCTTAATGTTGAAAGAGAACCCAAACCTTAAGCAGAATGGACTCCATCTGAAAAGACTAAATGGGATCTAAACCACAAGGCAAGGTATGCATCGATGCGTGCCTTGAGCCCTGGTGAATTTGAAAAAGTTCATGTTTGTGATTCTGCTAAACAAATATCGGGGACCTTGGCCAACCTTCATGTAGAAGCATCAAAGGTTACAGAAAAAAATAAGCATCCTTGTTAGACAGTATGAACTATTTACAATGGAAGAAGAAGAATCCATTCCCAAGCTGATAGGCAGATTTTAGATAATCACTAAAAGTTTGAAGTCTCTTGGAAATATTTATACCACTCACGAAAATGTGAACAAAATCTTGAGAAGTCTTCTAAAGCCTTGAAGACCCTTGGTTACTACTGTCACTCAAACAAAGGGACTGTCAGTCCTAACAATGGATGATTTGGTTGGCACTTTGCAAGTCCATTAACAAGAGAATAATGAAGACAATCCCAACAAAAAGGGGAAGTCCATTGCTCTTAAATCATAAAAGAAGAGCAATAAGGAAACTCCTAGAAAAGCATTGAAGGTTGAAAGTGCCATCTGATGAAAAGGGCGACTTTTGATGAAGACCCTGTTGATGAAGAAATATCTTTTCTTACCAGGAAGATGAAGAAGCTCTAGAAGAAGAATCTCAGATTAGACAAGCCTTTCACACGCTTCAACAGGGATAGAAGCTACAAAGAAAGTGGGACTTCTGACAAGAGTCCTATTGTATGCTATGAGTGCAAGAAGTTTGAGCACATAAAGTCTAAATGTCATCAGCTGAATACTCAACCTCAAAAGAAGTACACTTAAACGTCCAAATCTTTGTCTGATGGCTGATGCAGACATAAACATGTGAAACCCTATGGGCTTGAATATATTAAGTTTTGATGATCCCAAATAATGTTTGTTGAAATGAAGTATGCATGATATATATTTAGGAGTTATATCTTATATCTAAAATCATTCACTTTGAGAAATTGAATTATGGACTAGAACTAATTATGATTTAAGTAAGGCATGTCTTACGGAGAAAGTCCAAGTTTCACAAGTGAGCTGAAGATCAAGAAAGTACAAGAAGCTATGCTCACAAAGGAAAAGTTTTAAGTACAACAAATGAGCACAAGAACAAGAAAGCAAATAATCAAGTTAATCTCAAAGAATTATCCAAGCATTTTAGAAGATGGACGAAACAAACAAACAATGCTTGAGTTGGCTCAAGAAACGAGTTCCAAGATCAAGAAGAGCTTCAAAGGTTAAACATCTCATGGGTAAGATCTTAGGAATTCATGTAAGATAGGATAGATATTGGTTATAATTGGCTCAAAGTGTTTAAAACCGAACTTACTCTTTTTCACACTTGGGAAGTGTTTTCTCTTAAATGTTTTAAAAACTTCCAAAAATCATGTTTTCAATTTATGACTAAATAAATATTCTAGTCATCAAAATCAAAAGGATTTTTCATGTTTTCAAAAGCTATTCATAGTGGTATGTCAAAACTTTCTCAAATAGCTTTTTAGAGTTCTAGAAAACTGACCTTTGGTCACTCTTTTACTTATATCTTTTGAAATACATTGAGTCTGGTCACGAAACAGGTTTTATATGCAAATAGACTCAAATATCTTTCCAACGAATGGTCATATGCCTAAAAAGGATAAAGGATGAAGAAGTTATGACCATTTAAAGTTTACATGAGTGCTAGAAAAAGCATATTCGATTTTGTCAGTCCATAATCGATTGTATGTGTTCCAGAAGAGTCATAATTGATTAAGAGTAAACCATAATCGATGATTTGTTTTTGAAATCATCCGGAAGAGCGCCGAAATGGTCATAATAGATTATGCCATAATCGATTATTGCGCGTTATTTTGGGAAAAATCAGATTTTGCATTAATTTTTTCAATCCTAGTTTTCCTTACAACACTTCTTCAGTAGCTTTTGAGCCACACAAGAGCACAGAAATTCACTCAAAAATTGCTTCTTCTCTTTTCTTTTTTATTTGCAAAAGCTTTTCACTTTTGAGCCATTTTATTTTCAATATCTTGATTATCATTGTGTGTTTCAAGTTGTAATTTTTATTTGCACTATCAAGAGTGCTTCTCTTTTGCCTTCTCATTTGAGATTGTAGTTGTGCTTCAAATTGTTTTATCCGCACTATTAAGAGTGTTATATTGTGGTAAGAGTCAAATGACTCAAACCATCTTTTGGTTACCGAATTGACAATAGAGGTGATATCTTTTGGGTTGATTGAGACTCTGTCACTGGAGGAGGTTATATCCCTGATCTATGAGGAGGCTCAGAAGGTTGCCAACACCTGTTAAGCTTGGTTGAGGCTCTTCCACTGGGGGAGGTGATGTCCCTAGTCTATGAGGAGTGCTCTTCTTTGTGAAGATTTCTGGCTGAACTTGATTTAAAAGCTAGTTAATAAGTGAAAACCCTTGGTGTTTGATCTTGGGGACTGGACGTAGGCCATTAGGGTGTTTGGTGGCCGAACCAGGATAAATCTGCTTGTTTTCTCTTTCCCTATCCATTTATTTATCTCAATTTACTTTATTGCAATTTAAATTCAGCAAGTTATCTTAAAGCAATTTATTTATAGCGCTTTACATTCAGTCATTTTATTTACTGCCTTTGTAATTTATTTTATTCCGCTATTATCTCTGATTAAGTTTTAAAAAGGTGTTTTGATTGCACAAAAAGTTTTTAATTACACGATCACCTAATTCATCCCCCTCTTGCGTAATGGTTGCCTGGGCCAACAAGTCGATGAGGTAATTTCTAAACTAGAAGAATTACACGATGCATATGATGAACTAGTTGAAGAATCCACCAATTTGACTAAAGCCTTTAAAACACTTAAACGATAGTATGTCAGCTAATAACTGAGCATGAACCAAAAAAGCCAAGAATGTGTTAAACTGGCTAAGGAAAACTATGAGTTGAAAGCTGAACAGACTAAGGCAGTGATCTCAAATGAGACTTTACAGTCTGAAGAAGTGTCCAAACTTCAACAGAAAGTAGAAGAGCTCACTTCAGATCTTGCCAGATTTGTTGGTGGTAGAGACAATCTGATTATGCTTCTAATATGAACTCAAATATTTATAGAATGATTGAAATGAACCATACAAAATCTTCTAATGAATCTATTTAAGTTTACTGTTATCATATTTGTAAGACAGAAACACATATGGCAAAAAAACACGTCTTCTCAAATAATGCATCTATCCACGATGATATGAAAGCGTCTGAGTAGTTCTAACTAAGAAGCGTCCGCAAGGTTGAAGCATTTATCTAAAAGTTAGACAAAGACTCCAGTCAAGCGTCTACTTCAAAGAACTTCGTGCGACAGTAAATGACATATTTAAAGTATCCCATCAACAAGCGTCTCGATCCTTCCTTCCTGAAGAGCTGATCGGAAGATACATTATATATGTAATGGACATATTTGGTAGAGTTATTAAAGACTTCAAGTTACATGAGGATAAATTACTTGAAGTTAAAAGGAATAAGGTAACACCTCTGTTTCAAAGTACCTGATACAACACCTTTAGTATGCAACAAAGTCACTTTACAACTGCTTATCTTGGCTGATTGTACTACAGAGGTAATCCATGCTACACAAGACTTTGATCCAATTCTGAACACGTTGCTTCTCTGATAAAGATGTTTATCTCTATAAAAGAGTACCTTCAACGTTCTTCAACCATTTAATGCTTCATCATAACGACTCTATTGCATTAATGGTTTCTTAGAAGATTTGAAGAAAACCAAGTGTGAAGAAAGAATGTCTCACAAGTCCAAGCCTAAGGTTTCTTGCCTCACTTCCAAAATCCGGAAACAAACTATCAATTCTCTTCCATTGCCATGAATAAGCCGGATGGCGATGCTATCCATCACATTTTCTCTCATTTGCATGCCATCTAATATTCTTTGCATCATTTGCATTAACGAACAATTGCTTGAACCTTGAAATTATTGGAAGATACCACAACACCTTCGCAGGAGGACCCTTTTTGTTCACATCACAACTAGAATCATCATCACCATCCTTCACTTTGTACCGTGATACCCTACACTTGGGGAAGTTGTGCAACTCTTCATAGTCACCCCTATACAATATGCAATCATTAGGGCATACGTGTATCTTCTTATACTCCATACCCATCGGACATAGTATCTTCTTTGACTCATAGTTACGGTCCGGCAATATGTTGCCTTCGGGAAGCATTTCTTTCAACAACTCAAACAATTCAGTGAAGCTTTTATCGCTCCAACCATTTCTCGCCTTTATAGTGACCAATTTTAACACCGCTGACAACCGTGTATACTTAGTGCACCCCTGGATACATAGGCTTATCTGAATCAGTGCACAAAGTTTCATACACATGTGCTCACTGAAAAGATTCTTGTCCAATATCATGAATCATGTCCTTTAGTCGATCATCCTCCATATCTACGTCAAATTCCTCACTTTGGGATACACTTGGCTTGTTATTTAACAACACATCACCGTGCCATAACCATCTTGTATAATTCTTGCAAATCCCATTTAAGATGAGTGAATATCCTTCACTGCATATTTCCTTAAATTCAAACATTTAACACAAGGATAACAAAAATTTCCATCACTATCAAGAAGATTTCCTTGAGAAAATTCTATAAACTCTTCCACTCCCTTCAAATATGCATCACTTGTGCGTTTACTAACCATCCAACTACGATCCATAACTAGAGAGGTTTGTAGATATATACGCATATATATCCAATGTAAGCACAATAGGGGAGATTGAAAAAGCACTAGTATTCGAAAACCTAACAACTATATATACCCTATAACCTAACATATCCAAATAGTGCACAAAATTGAGAAACTATATGTGCATTCAATTTCAAATACCCTATACCCTCTAATACCTTTAGCATCAAATACCCTATATCCTCTAATACTTTCAACATCATATACCCCATATATACCCTCTAATACTTTCAGCATCTTAACCTGACGGCTATACAACTTTCTTTACTATAAGAGAGCATGCCAAAGAACCAGAAAAATAATCTAAACAAAGTATCACAAGCAGCAACAGAGACCCAAGCAGTGGGAAAATCTAATGAGAGGAATAAAAAGATAAAGAAAATGATAATGGAGTGGGAAAACCAAATGAGGGTTACCTGTTAGAGGAGCAACGGCTTGAGGAAGAGAAAGGAGAAGCCCAACGGGAGGTGGTATGATGGTGCAGTGGGAAACCTAATAAGAGGAGAAGCTTAATGAGAAAGGGATAAGAGAAAGGTAGAAGAAGCACAACTAGGGTGCGACGGAGAAGAGACAGACTCAGACAAGAGTTTTTCAAACGCAAAAGAGAAACTGTAGTGAGTGCGCGTAGAACTGATATCTAGGGCGCGACTTAACGTTAAAAAAATTTGACTAAAACTTTTAACTCGGTTGTGCAAACAACAGATATTAAAAGTAACATTTTAACGTTGGTTCTTGAAACAACCGATGTTAAAAGTTTTACTCATTACTTAAAAGTTTTAATAAAACTTTTAACGTCAGTTGTTTCAAGAACCGACGTTGAAAGGTGACTTTTAACGTCTGTTGTTTGAACAACCGACATTAACAGTTTTACTCAAATTTTTAACGTCAGGTATTCAGACAACCGACGTTAAAGATGATTTAAATGAATTAATTATTTACCATTCTGCCACCGTGTCTTTTTTAACATCCAGTTTTATTTAATCGACGTTAAAACTAGTCGTAAAATCCATATTTTCCACTAGTGTTGGTAACGACATACTGTTATCAATGTTGTTGGTTAAATCATTCTTGATGCTTATTGGTCAAATTTGATATTGATAAATCACTTTGATGCTTATTGGTCAAAGTTGATAGCGTTGTTAGTGATGTTGATATAGGTGGTTACCATGTTGTTTGTATGTTAGCATTGCATGCATCATGACATGGTGTTGTTAGTTTGGGGGAAGTTACGATGATTGGGGAGTTCGTTCGAGAGTATGGCGAACTAGCCGTCCGCGGTGATTCATCTGAGAGTTAGGTGAATCAAACGCATCTGTGGTGGTCCATCCGAGAGTAAGGTGGATTGGCTATCCAAGGGGTTCACCCGTGAGTTTGGTGAACTGTCGGCGTTGGTGCTTATTGGCCAATGTGGATATGCAACTCCGAAATCGTCTTCCTGAGTTAGTTATTGGATCCATGTCGCATATGGAGTAGCGGAGTAGTTTTGCATCGCATAGCATGATTATAATGCCGTTTGATGGAATATGTTATGATGTTTTATACGTTGTCTAATCATCTTGCTAAAATGCTCTATTACCGTTTATGTTTATATGTAGAGTTCCTTACTCCCTATTGTTGTTGTTTTGCATGTACCTTGGGTTATGCATAGGATGGTGAGCAGCTAGCTGAGGAGTGATGCTAAGGAGATCGCTTACTCATAGTATAGTTTAGTTTATGTTAGATGTTTTCCCGATGTATTATTGGTAGTGGTTACCAGCTCTGATATATGACATCGGGATTTGGGTTTTATTTTATTTTTATGATTTCCGCAATTATTATTATGTTTAAAACATTTTGAATCATGTGGTACTTGTTACCCTTTGGTTTTTATATATTTCTATAAATATTATCGTATGCGGGGTAGTCACAATCCACTTCTTCATCATCCTCCTTTTCCTCCAACTCCTTTTCCTCAAACTCAAAGGTGCCTACATCCTTACCTTCCTCTTTACCTTCACAAGGTTCACCACCATCCTCACCTCCCCTGAAACCATCACCAATCCACATAAGAGAACCCTCACCGACACATTCCACCCAAACCTCTCCAAATCACTCCACCCAACCTTCATTACCACTTACCACTCAGAAAACCATACTTAGCCCTCATATCACTTCACCAAGTCTTCCAAACACTTAACCTCGTTCCCAAATGGACTCCCAAAATATCTTGGAGAGTACCTAGAGGAAGTCTCCTCATCCCATATTCATCATTTCCGAAAATACTGCTACCTCCATACAAACCTACCCATCTTCAACCATTGAATGAATACAACCCTG
Source organism: Ammopiptanthus mongolicus (assembly GCA_039655645.1). Taxonomy (NCBI): domain Eukaryota; kingdom Viridiplantae; phylum Streptophyta; class Magnoliopsida; order Fabales; family Fabaceae; genus Ammopiptanthus; species Ammopiptanthus mongolicus. The sequence goes on from CM077345.1 coordinate 78,338,580, forward strand.
CCTTGCTCACAAAATTGGATATCAAGGCAATTAGTCATCTTCATGAAGAACAATCTGCAGCTAGGCTTAATGATCAGTTGAAAAACACTCTCAGATGGAAGCCTGAACTAAGAGTTTGCATGAGGAATGAGACTGCCATCATGATACGACCAGAAAGAATGGTTCTCTTTATCCTAAGGAAAAGTCTACACATCTTTGAGGAACAAAGGAATAATAGGATTGATATGGCTGACAGGAAGTTGAAGTTCAAGAAATGGAATACTTTACCAAACCTCTTGCACCCAAAGTCATCTTTGGAGACCCAAGTTGTCATTCTGGTCTCTCAGTTGAAGAAAGGCTACAAACGTCTGTTTAAGGAAAAAAGTTGGCCTTCTTTCAAATCCCTTGGGTCTGCTACCTAGATAAGGAAAGAATAATAAAGTCTTGGAAAATCTACCCCTGTTACCCTACCTTTCTTTGTCATTTTAAACTTTTCATTCTTCCTTTTTGGGTTTATGGTTTTTATCACCCTATTTCTATATTTGTTTACCCATTTCTTTTTTTAAGTCTCTTTCTCCTGATCTCCTAGCTGGTGTTCCATCCACTCTTATTACCACTAAGCTTTACATATCTTCTGTTCTTGCTCTGCCATGGTAACCAGACTCTATAGTTATTCACAATTTGTCTAATACCTCTTCTATTTCTTCACCTGAATCACCTTCACCTTCTCCTCCTCCTCCTCCTCCTCCTAACCTTCCTGCTGCTCCTATTCCTGTGTATGATACTCTAGCTCAGCATAGATTAGATGAGTTGGTTGCGGAATTTCGGGATGTGAGAAGCATGTTTAGACTTCTACTAGATAGGACTGCTCTAGGGACTAGATTTCTTCTATTGTTTTCAAAGAAATATACTAGTCTGTGATGTTCAAGTTAATATAATGAAGTTATTCAGTTATATTGAAATATGTTTATTTCTGTTTTTGCATCTTTTTAAAATTTCTCTGATTGTGTTATATTTGTAAACTCATTTTTGGTGATGCCAAAAGGGGAGTACATTATAATGATTTAATACCTTATAAACTGATATAAGTGAAATAAGAAGAAGCATAAAAAGTAAGATTATGAAGTAACTTGGCACTACAACCCTTGATCTAAGACGCGTCTACGGTTTTTAAATTACTGCTCTGATATGCATCTGCCTTTAAAGTTATTATAAGATCTTATACACATATGTATGTTTGTATGATGTTTAGCTCCGATCTTATTGAAAGTTCATTCAATCATGCCAGTATTTGGCATCATCAAATAGCAGAGGTTATTCAGTCTCCAAGCGCCTGATGCACTTTCTAGTTTTGATAAACTCAAACATTTGATTAATGATTTAAATGAGCCTTATGAAGTTTTCTAGCAAGTTTATTCAGTGCACAATTACGTTGTTAAATAAGACAGGAACAGGAATCCCCTATAGAAAACATCTTCATAAGACATATTTGACTAAGTGTCTATCCAAAGCAAGCATCTGTCTAAAAGACTAAAGCAAGCGTCCGTCAAAGACAAAGTACACGTCTAGCAATCTAGTGACTAAGAAGACCAATATACTCTAACAGCCTACTCGAGCTACTTCACGTGAAAAATTTATCAAGCGTCTAATGAAGTCTACAAGAGTTTAAAGCTAGACTGATGTCAAGACTAAATGAAAGTCAAAAGAGCTAACACGAGACTACAAAATGAAGAAACTTTATGTCACCTTTTTGGATGCAACACAAAGTTCTTTATTCCTGTCAAATATGGAAGTTCCACAAAAAGAGTAAAAGTTGTTGCTACAAGTACAAAAGCTTTTTTGCCATATATCTGATACTGTTGCTGCCCTGATATAGCACAAGTCTTCTCTATCAAAGTACAACCAATGTTCTCCACCTTTAAATGCATTCTCAGAACAACTCGATTGAATTAATGGAGTTTCAGAATGTTTGAAGTAAAGCAATCATCTAAGGAAGAATGTCTCACAACGGATTTATTATTCCGGAGCCTATATAAAGAAGACTTTGAAGATTTGCTCACAACAAACAAGTGAATGCATTAAAAGCTTAAGACATTACTCTCAAGATTTAATTCTTCATTCTTTTATTATTTGATTCTTCTCAATCATTTGCATTTATTAGAGAAGTAATCACGCAGTCATACCAACCTTCATATTTATTCACTCTTTGAGTGTTCAACTGGTTGACTTGCTAAGTGTAAAACAAACCTTTTTATACACTACTCTTTCTACATGTTTAGAGCTTAGAGAGAAACTAGGTAGGAAAAAAATACTTGTTGCGCCTAAAGAGGCTAGGTGTGCAAACAATACTTGAAAGTTTGAGTTGAGCCTGAAGAGGCTAGTGTGCAAAGAATTCTTGCGTCTGTAACCTCATTAGTCATAGTTGAAAAACTTGGTGACGCCAAGGATTGGACGTAGCCCAAAGTTGAGGGAGAACCAGGATAAATCCCTGTGTGATTATCTTCTATCTCTTAATCTTTTTTAAAAGACTTAGGTAAACACAACTAAACCCCTTTCTCGAGTTTATTTCTTTCTATTTCAACTTTCCCTAAGCTTTTGAGAGTGCGGTATACTAGCATCCTATTAAAGCATAAGTACTCAATCTGATAGGATGTAGATTGGGTCAAGTTGAAAACCAAACCAAACATGTTAAATTGATTCGGTTTGATTCAATTCATCAATTTTAATTGGATTATACTTGACCTCAATTGGTTCATACTTCGATTTTAGTCTTTCTAAAACCAATGAGCTGAAGACCCAACCAATCACCCAATTAATTTTTTTTATGATTTTTGTATATAACAAAAGTGTGTGTTTTAGACATTTGTAGACCTTGCATATGATTTTGGGCATTCTTTTCTAATTTTATTTCCTTTTTTCTCCGTGGTTCCTTACACCAGACCACCCTCAATCATATTTTGTGACACCCACTACCCCGTATAAGATAAATAATAAATAAATCATTCAAGTTAACTAAGGACTTAACATTTTTTTTAAAACAAAAGAATGGTATGCAGAGGCATAAAAAAAGAGACTAACATCCCAACTAGGTAGGCACCTTAGACCCAACTAAGGACTTAAAATAAAAAGTAGCAAGTATCGCATTATCCAACAGTAATCCATAAAAAGTAGAGTTTAATTAAAAACCTTGAAACAAAAAGAATATTTCTGTGGAAATAAAACTAAACCTGAAACCTGATGTCACATATAAGAGCTGGTATACAACAATACTGATAACACATCGGATAACGACTGAAAACATAAACTAACAACTCAACTACAAGTAAGCGATCTCCTCGGGGATCACTCCTCAACAGTTGGCTCAACCTTTCTGCATAAACAAAGTATATGTATAGAGCAACAAAGACAGGGGGTAAGAAATAATACATATGAATATAAAAAGTTAAGGGAATAGTTAATACGATGAGCATACAACACAAATCCATACAAAACATATTATATTATATTAAAGAATGTGTGCAATGTAATGCAACTCCACTACTCCATGAACAAGTGGATCCATCAATTCTATCTCTGGAAAAACGACTAGGAGTACATATCTGTTAAACCAGCATTGGACGAATCACTGTAACATCCCAGTATATATATATATATATATATATATATATATATATATATATATATATATATATATATATATATATATATATATTTCTTATTGTTATTGTTATGGCTTGAAAGTATGTTTAGAGGATATGTTGAGAGTAGAAATGTATAGGATAGGAGAAGGATAAAGAACAAAGGAACAGGGGCATAATGCTCAAGTGTGGAAACGTAGAACGTTCAAGCGTGAAGGGCTTTGGACGCTCTAGTGTGAAGGGCTTTGAATGCTCAAGCATGGACCCTCTGACCAGCAACTGGTCGTGATGGGACTTAAAGTGACACGTGTCGGTTACGCGTCGTAGCTGGTACGTGATGGGCAATGCCTTAGCGGTGAGGAAACGTCAACGCTCAAGCGTTGATGAGGACAACACTCAAGTATTGGAACGCTAAAGCGTGGATAATTCCAACGCTAAAGCGTGGACAGCAGAATCTTTCTCCATAAATACTTCATCATTTTCACTAAGGGGAGTTTTTACCATAACTCCAGAGACAGGAGAATTCGAGGCTGAGAGTTCCAGGAACAAGTTGAAGCTTTGATCTTGAGTTATGACTCGTTCGTTCATCCGATTCCAATTCCGATCATGTTTTCGTGATCAACGCAACTTCTACTTCAATTCTACCGGTTTACTTTTGTGATTCGTCAAGGGTAAGCCGAGGTTCCTTATCTACCTACATTGTACCTATACAATGTTATCTTTTTGTTTAAGCTTCTTTTCACGGTTTTAACTCCGTATTAGGGTTAATGCTATAGTCTACGTGTTATTTCCGTGATTAAGGCACATTTAGAAGCTGCGTACGGAACCCTTGGAGAGCAAGAAGGCTGCGGCTGTGAGGCAAGGAGAGGAGCAAAGGGGTGCTCGTTGTGTTCGTGATTATCACCGTATTCGCTACCAGGTGGGGAGAAAGAGTTACACTCGTTGTGAGGTATGATTGTATGTGATATTTGATGATATATGTGTACCTGCTATCTATGATAACTGTTAACTACAAAAGATGCATGAAATATTATTGATGATGGTATATTAGTATGTTATGTTGTTTATTGCTTTATTGAGCATATTGATAATTGATGAAATATTGCACTATATCTGGAAATACATGTATATATGAGATTCAGAGGTTTAGCATGATTAGGGCTTTGACCCCGTGTTGGATGTTTGAGCTGATAATGGTTAAGAGCTGAGGTATAGTGGAGCTTAGAGCTCATAAGGTTATGATGGGAGCTTGGAGCTCATATGTGTACTCGTGGAGCTTGGAGCTCGCGTATGTATCTTGGAGCTTGGAGCTGGTATGTGTACCTGTGGAGCTTGGAGCTCATTTTGCTAAGAGCAAGATTGCATGTGTTGCGATATCAGCTGAAGGGAGATGGATGACATGCATAGCATATGCATTTGATGCCAAGTGGCGAGCCGTGTGCTGTGAGGCATACGAGGTTGGTGCACCGAGTGCAGGTGCGAAAACGGAAGGGAAGGTTTGTGTGGCCTCAGGGATATACTGGACACAGGTGTACCCACAAGAGACTAATGAGGTAGCTCCTATCGTGTCGTGGCAGTCCTGGGCACGTCCTACTATCCCGACTGGACCCAAAGTCTTTCCAGTTGCTGGTGGATCTTCCGAGGAGGCCCAGTTAGCCCTTTTTTCTGGGACAGTTGAGCAGTGATGCACTCTTATGGGTCACGGCGAGCGAAACGGATTACCGGAACAAACCAACTTGTGATCCATTAAGCGGACGAGATGTTCCCCTTAGTAGGGTGTTTAGTACCGGTCGACATGCATGGAAAGAGAATTTAGCTAGGGAACGACCGCGACGTCATGATATTGAGAGATGATTGTGTTTGCTATATGTTCTGCATTGCATCATCCCTGTTATAGATGTGCTATATATCTTATCTCCCTGTATTTCTTTGTATCTGTACTTTTGGTTCTACCAACAGACGACGAGTTAGCAGAGGATCAGAATGGACCCGAGACTTCACCCACTCATCACAGGGGCACCGCGGATGCCGGTGCTGGGAGACCTTGAGATAGTCTACCATGATGAGAGGGGATGGCAGGTGGACCCCTCGACCTTTTTGGCCGTGTATACCGGACCTGTCAGCTTGATCTTCCGGGGCGGCACTCCATCATATGCAGACATCATCGAACCTTATCTAGTGTATCAGTTTCTTCCCTTCTCTCAGATGTGGCACCCTCCGAGGCAGATAGAGCGACACTACTTGTGGGCGGCACCCCAGTCTTCCGTCATATCTAGCAGGAGAGGCTTTGTGCACCGGGGACAGCGCAGGCGCTGGGAGCGGTACTTTCGAGCGGCCCAGAGGCACAGGATTGTAGTGTCTAGTTCCTCGTCGGAGTATGAGCCTATGCAGGTTTATAGGCGTATTCATGGAGAAGGACAGGGTAGTTCAGGGCATCCTCACCATTGAGGGTGAGAGCTAGCCAGTGCGTCCGTAGGATTGTGTGGAGAGGTTTTTGATGTACTTGAGAGTGGGCTGGGGAGTGTGCTGGTGAGCCTGAGAGCTTCTTTTTGGAGGTCCTGAAATGTACTTTGTTTATGCTTTCAGCTTTCAATTACTTTTTATGTATTTTAGTTCGTATTGTTACTTAGCCCTACTGATGGGGCCATCATGTATAAATATCAGTACTGCATGTGTTTTTTTTATATAACCTGTTGTGTTTACTCTGATATTGTGCGCTTTTGAATTGATTGCATGTTATCATTGTTTTTAACAAGCCCGAAATCATTAAGTTATAATTAATAAGTATATTTGGTTCTATATAATAGGACTTCCTCGAATGGGACTTGGGGACGTCACAATCACCATACCATATGGCCTCCACGGATACTCTCACTAATCCTAATAACATATTATGGCTAATCAGACTAGTCGGGTTTTGTCGAAAAGACACTCCGGCCTGGCATGCGATCCCATGACATAATGGAACCTCCTCACCCAGCGCTACCCTCAAGGATGGGATAACACCCATCGTGGCTTCCACCGTCGCGATTTATCATTTGCTATCCGCCCAAACTATCATCTTCTATGCAATGTTCAACAAACATGCAAATACATGTCCAACCATCCACCATCATAATCAACAACAATGATTACTAACCTTGACCATCAACAATGATCACTATAAACATATCTTGACCATTAATGATGATCATTAACAACATCGGACGATAACCAATCGCTACTGTCTTCAACATCAATGTCAATAGTAACACGTCGTTACTATTAACATCTTCATCTTTATTAAGCGTTAGATTTAATCTTAATATCTCAACCTCAAAGCCTTTATTTAAATCATTACTTTAGTTTCATTAACTATTCTGAAGGTCATATTCTATAATTCTATTTATCATATTTTTATCCTGAAAGGACATTTAATTCTCCTTTAACTAAATCTAAAAGGTGTTCTCAGATTCGTTCAGGTGCACGGGCGCATGGTCTGATTAAGGGCTGACGTCAAAAATGAAGGACGAGCGTGCATGTTCTGAGCACAGTCATGCTCGTCCGCTGAATCATGAGCACGGTCGTGCTTCGAGCTGCTCTCCAGGTGCACGGGCGTGCACGATGGAGTACAGGCGTGCATGATGGAGCACAGACCTGCTCGACGTCGTGACAGCGATCTCAACATTGTAAAACTCATAGTTTTAAAGCTTAATCACTCAAAATCAAGCCTAATTGTCTGTGCTAACCCAAAGGGCTATCAATCTCACCTCTCATGTCTATACTTACATTTTATGAATGTTTTATGAGTTTTGATTAACCTAAAACTATGTCCGTATAGTTTATGGTTAACCTATCCACAACCATATGTTTTAAACTCAACATGGCCATTAACAACACATCATCATCATCATAGCATACAATATAAATAACTTGTCACAATATTTCATGGTGCATCAAACAAATTATCACATATATTCAACAATCAATTATTCAACATCCCATGTTCATATAGCAATATATACATATACATAAACATACAAACATATCAATCAAGATTCAAACATCAAATACATCATATAACAACATACAACTAGGATCATGGGTTAACCCTTCATCTTATGTTTCCCAAAACCTATATATTCATATTGACCTCTCCCCCCATACATGGTATGACGACCTCAAAGAGAAAGGGAAGAAGGAAAGATCCACAAGGGTCTCGTCTCACAAACGCTCGATGTCATGAACGCTCAACCTCATGATCACAGCTCCAAAAGGTTAGAACAAAGGCGAGCACCAACTGCGAAGAGGGCACTCAACAACGATGACGTCCCAGAAGCGATGAATGACAAAGAATGATGAACAACAGGGTTGATCTCTTTCAAGAATCCTCGAAAAAGTTTAAGGAATCCTTGTCAAAGAGAGAGACAACTTTTCTGAGTCAAAAAGTGTTAGTAATAGGTTTAGGTTGAGGGTTTAGGTATTTAAAAAGATTAGGGCGAAGTGGGCTGAAACAAAAGCCTAACTCGTGTTTCTGCTGCGCATGGAGCACGGCTGTGCATGCCTGAAGCATGGGCGTGCTTGCCTTGACCACGGACATGGTCAACACGGAGCACGGACATGCTCAACGCGGATCACGGGCGTGCTCACCTATCAAGTTCATTTATTTGGCCGTTCTCTAAGGCCAACTACCCCAAACACGTCCCTAGACATCTATAACAAGCATAACAACCATATATTACATATAACAACAACATTATAACAAGCAACCGAAAACTGGGCTGTGACATAATTCATTATTATTCTTTCGTGGCTACTAGCAACTTTGACTTATGTTTTGTGTTGAGTTAATGAAACTTGACAAATTGTTATTTGTTCTATTGATTATGTATTTGTTTTTATCCATATTTGGGCTTGTGACTAATGTAACACCCCGTTTTTTAAAGATTTAAAGCTTTCTAAAGACAATAAACAATATTTTTGAGTTTGTATTTTATTGGAGGGTCTAGAGAGTGAAATAAAATAAACTAAGGTCATAGTCACGCTCTACGCTATCGTAGGGAGTTATGGTTAAAGTTTAGGTCGAAAACTCAGACGGATCCTGGTCTGCGTTTTTCACTGACAATAGTGTTTTACTACTCAGAAGACCTAATTTGGATCCGTGAACGAGGCAGTTAATCTTAGAATCGAATTCTCTAAAATTTTGCTAAAATTGGTTTCGCGTTCTAAAAAGAGGAATAATAATAAACTATTCAGGCGAAAACTCGAACCGGGAGACAAATGGAGCTGTATATGGATTTAACGGGACCCGCTAACGGATAATCAAGAAGTCACATCAGGTCACATCACCCAAGAAAGCTTGTCAGTGTCATGATGATTTTCAGGAAATATCTGGATGCGAAATGACCAAAATGCCCTTGAGTTTCCATGAAATTACCATTAAACCATGGTGAAATGACCAAAGTACCCTTAATGAAAAAATTTAGACCTCCTTTTCTCCTCCTCCCGTCATTCCCATGCCCCCTTCATCTCTTCTCTCTTCATTGTCTTCTTTCTTATTCAACATTTCTTCACCATTTTCTCTCCATTTTTCTTAAAAAATCTTCAAGCTTTTGTGAAGCAAAGTTGATCCTTTACTCGTCCTCATCACCAAGGAGGTATGAACTTCATCCTTGAGCTCCTAAACTTCATGTTTCCTCCATTGATTCATGCATTTTCAGGCTTTTCTCAACTTGAGCTTTGAACTTCAAAAATTCATGAAAAATTGTAGAAAAATGCTTTTAATGTCAAACCAATTCCTTTGAGCTAGATTTATTGCCTTCTTTCATAATACAAGAGATTTTAACCAAAAGAGCTCTCTAACCCATATGGGTATGAAGAGGCCAAACCCTATATATGTTGAAATCCTAGGTTTTTATATCATTTTTGAGTAAAAAGACTTACTCTAGTGTTGTGCATGCTTAAGGATCATTGATCCAAGAATTGGTAGAATTTCAACACCCCTAGCCTATTTAAATAAATAGGGGCCGAACCCTAGTCATAAGGATTAGGGAAGTTTTGATTGAACTGTATTATTTTCTAGTTGTGATACGTTGTGAAGGATCAGATGGTATTCGATCGTTCGAGAGTGTATACAACTGACAGTTGCAGAGCCGCAGTTGGAGTTGCACCAGGACACTATTCAGGTGGGAAGAAAGAATTGATATCGTCGGGAAGGCAAGCTTAGTATAGAAAATATACATGTGTAGGGGAACCTTAAACCTTACTAGAAGTTGAGCCCTGGACAAAGTGCCTGGAGCCTAGGTGTAAGTCCTTTTGGGCTATCACCACTAAGATGATAATCTAGATGTGTGATTGATTGAGGTTGATGTGTTGAATTGTTTATGTGCTTATTTGTTGATCTGTTATGTTGAACTGCCTGTGTGAGTAGCTGTTTGTCTGTCATCGTGATGTTACCTGTATTGGCTTAATTACTGTTGTGACATTTTAATTATTGTGATTGGCTGGATGGTAGTTGATGAGAGTATGGTGAGTTGTGATATTGTTCGGGTTGATGCCGTCGTGGTCCTGACCATGGAGTTGTGGCTCGTAGACGCAAGGCGTCGTGATGTTGATGTTGATGTTGATGATGATGTTGATGTTGATGTGAATGCAGTGCATCGTGGTCGTGGCCGAGTGATCTAGGTGTGAGGTCCCGGTATCAACCTTTGATGGATATGTGTTGCATATCATAGCATTTCATAACACAACATATTTTGTCCCAAAGAGAGATGTCCAATTGGGGATGTGATGTTTTTAATCCCGAGGCGGGATGTCTAATTGGGGGACGTGATGTTATCCCGAAGGGGATGTCCAATTGGGGACGTGATGTATCGGCCGACATGCATATAGGGAAGTCAGCATGTACATAGGGACTAGTATCCCTCGTATAGGTTTGATCTGAGAAATTGAAATTTGAGATGGTTGTGATGTATGACTCAAAGGATGAGTGTTGGTGTGTTGTTGTTTTCCATATGTGTGTGCTATATGTATATATATGTTGTACTGATGCCCCTCTCCCATATTTGATTATGCATGTTTCTTATCTCCTTGTGTTTTCTCTGTATGTTTATTTTATTTTATGGGAAGACTGTGTGCAGGAACCAGATGCCGAGGAGTTGGAAGGCACTCTTTATGAGCCCGATGTCGGTGGATGAGCCCAGGACCCTAGCCTCGAGAGGTTGGGAAGTGATCGTGGTTAACCAGAGAGTTGTCTCTCGGCCTTTTTTCATATTTTGCTTATCATCTGTATTATGCACTCCGTATGTATACATTACTACTGTAGCCCTACTGACAGGGCAACCGATGCATGTATATATACTTTACGTTTGAACTGCATTACTCTGATATATATGTATATCGGCATAGCCTTAATATAATTTCGTTTTCTCGTTTTAATCTTTCCACTGCGTTTCGTCGTAATAAAGCACGTTAACGTTATAATACGGTTTAAGGCTTATTTAAATATCTTAGGTTCTCCAATGGGACAGCGGGTCGTCTCAACTAACATGAATTTTATGGTTGTTATGTATTATTGTTCTGTCATATATAGAATTTAGTATTAAGATTTATGCTACTTAAATGCAAACTCAAGCATGATACAAGCTTAATCTATACTTAAAAATTGTTCTTTTTCTCTTTAGGGGTTACTTTTTGTTGGAACTAAAGTGATTATGGTTCGTGACTCCTAAATTTTGATGTTAACAAAAAGATTACATTAGATTAATAAAGTTTCCTTGCAGACTAATGTTTTTGTCTAAGTTTGCAGATACTCTAAGTCCAAAGACTTAAGAAGATAAAGATCAAAAGTCTATCGTTATTGTTAGAAAGTAGGAGAAGAATGATGATGTGCCGTGGCAATAACCACTGCCCTAAAAGCAAACTACGGCTGACCTCCAGTGCAACCTAGTAACCGGTTTGCTCCCCAAGGTTTACACAACGACGTGTCTGGACCCGTGCACTCGAGGTCGGAAGCATGTTGGAGCCTCACAAACAATGCCCAGAAGAAGAGAGAGTAGAAGAGAAATATGAAGAAAAGATATAGGAAGTAATGGAAAGAAATTGAGAAACTTGTTCCCAGCCCCACAAGACTCAAGCTGGAAATCTTATATAGCATAGTACAATTAGTCCGTTGGCCAAGGTCCATGAATGACTTTCAATTCTTCAATAATTTCTCATAAAAAGCTAATAAAGCCTTTTGATTGTAAAAAGATGTCAACTGTAACAATGAATCAATAGCCATTAAGCAAAGGAATATGGGGTTACGAAGTGAAAAGTATAAAATTCACACTTTTAAATAGCTCAATAGATTGACTAGTGTTACTCAATAGATTGACTGACTAAAATAAATGTTACTCAATAGCTTGACCTGTGTTACTCAATCTATTGACAAAGATACTAAGAGACAGGCACTTGAATGTGTTGCTGTAATCCCTAGTGGCCAATATATTTTGAATAGATAATCATTTGTATCATGACTTTGATCATATATTTGATAAATGTATAAGGCATTTATTTATTATGTTATTGTTATGATCATATATATAACATAATAAAGTCCTTCGAATAGGTAGTTCATTTAATGGAACGTCAAGTATGACTTGATCGTGAGATACCACTAAATAATAGAACACTATTATTAAATTATTCATAGTCAAGTATTATTATTAATAAGGACAATAATAATACATTGAGACTATTATGTGAATGTACTGATGACCACATCTCACGAGTCATAGATATAAGATATCAAGTCTTCACATAGGTATAAATATTAGTGGAATATTTATATTGGAGTGACCCACTATGAGAACGTTGTATAATAATTATGTAAGTGTCATAAGCGATTCTCATGGTGACCATAGTGAAATAGTCCTTCGACTTGAAGTCACTACGATTCCTAACATATATAATTGTAGGCTTTGATGATATTAAACATTGTATGTAATAGGATAACTATAAAGATAGTTATTGGGCCTGCAATAAAACATGTTGAGGAATGTGAGTGATGTAGATAGGATTCGTTCATCCTACATAACAGGAGTAATGTCTATAGGCCTCTTGATGGTATGTGACGTGGAAATGCATGGCCATGCTAAGGTGAGACAATATGAGATATTGGGCCCACATGATCGTATGCCAATTACTAGATCAAGAAATAAATAATTACATTTAACAAGGATGACACATTTATGTCTTGTGTCTAATTAAGACATTGAGACGAAGGGACGTTGACTTCACAGTAAATATGGTTGCAATAAGGTTTTAATTGTATCACCACTATTCTCATTAATTGGGTAGTAATGATGTATTGCGCTATGCCGCTCATCGTTTATAATATTAATTAATTATTAATATGATTAATAATAATTAATATTATTGCTAATTTAATGGGAACCTATTGGGTCACACGCATAGAGCAAATGTTCGGAGAATTAATTTAATTGATTAATTAAATATAATTTAATTAATAACTAAATAACGGAGAAGGAATTAACTAATTAAATATGATTTAATTAATATTAATTCAGTATTGGGCCTGTAGTGTGCAGGAGTCCAATAAGGATGGGGTAAAGAGCGTTGACAGCTTATAAGTTGTGCGTCTCCCTTATGTGCCTCCAAGGCAGCGGCACATAACCTTGTAGCCACACCTCATACTATTAGACAACATTGAGAGTCGCGCCTCCCTCTCCAATACTGATAGCTAGCACTACGCTATCTCCGACGCTAGTTTGCTCGTGTGGACTGAGTAAAGGTATTTCTATCTTGCAATACTAGTGATAGAGGAGTTTCTCCCTTCGTGGTGATAGCAACAATGTTCTTTAGATCTGCTGCGTTGTAGCTGTGTTGATCAAGTTGTAAATCACTCCGTAACAGTGTTCGTGATTAACTAGTGCTGCTGACGTGCTCACAGTGTTCGTGGTAAAGCTACACTTCAAGAGGTAAACACAATATCTTTGTGATTCATGTGCAATACGTGGTCCATTTGTAAAGGGATTTTCTGCTCAAGAGGTTTTTAATTTTTTTTTTTTAAATTTCCCTCTTGATTCCCCAACAGAATGTCATTATAAAAAAAAAACCCCCCACTAATGTCAGGCAAGTGAAAACAAATTATGGGCAAGGAAAAGTTTGGTGCTTAAATGTTAATGTCCTGGGAATTGAATTAGTACGTAGTGAAGTGAGACAACACCTTATATCCAAGAAGTGAATTACTCTTGAACTTAATGGATTTAATATGAGACCCTCACAACACACACATTTACCTTTAAAATTGTGATAGCTCCGCGTTTAAATCTTTACATAATAACTAAGGCCTTTATATATATTTAGGTTAAAATACCATTTTGGTCCCTTAACTTATTTTTTAGGTTCAATTTGGTCCCTTAACTTTTAAAAGTTTCAATTTGGTTCCTTAACTTGTCTCTGTTAAGTCCTCTCCGTCAATGACATAAGCAAATGAGTTTCAAATTGATCCTTTAAATTGTTAACAAGTTTAAAATTGGTCCTTAACTTTTAAATGAGTTTCAAATTGGTCCCTTATAATTTAAATGAGTTTCAAATTGGTCCTTTAAGTTGTTAACACGTATAGCACTTCCGTCACTTTTGCTTATGTCATTGACGGAGAGGACTAACTTGTGTTAATAGAGATAAGTTAAGGGACCAAATTGAAACTTTTAAAAGTTAAGGGACTAAATCAAAACTAAAAAATAAGTTCAGGGACCAAAATGGTATTTTAGCCATATATTTACCTTAGGTTACTCATGAGTGCTCTAGAAAGATTGCCTAAGTCTTCCATGGAAGGTGACATGTGCCTTCACACTCACGTAGGTAGATACATCAAGTGCGTCTCTATAGCATCACCCATATCAAGGGGTATGTATCTATTAAGAGCTCAAGGCTCAACCTCACATTAAGCACTATCGCACGCCATAGGGAAGAGAAGTGTAGTGCATAGAAGTATTCATTTGGCTTCGTTTGACCACCAATTGGGTGTCCACCATATTTTTCTCCACTCAAGGCTTTAAGCCCATCCCCCTCGACGTATCCAGGACAAAATTTCTGAGTAATCCTTTTGTAAAAGAATCTGCAAGACTTTTTTCACTTTTCACATACTCAAGTGAGATATCACCTTTTTTAATTAGGTGTCTATCAATACTATGTCTCATACATATGTGCCTCCTTTTTCCATTATAAGCACTATTATTAGCCATACTCATTGCAACCTGTGAATCACAATGGAGAGATATAGGAGGTGTAGGTCTCCTCCACATTGGTATATCAACCATTAGGCCTCTCAACCATTTTGCTTCTTGACCTGCAAGTTCAAGAGCTATAAATTCTGACTCCATTGTGGATCTTGCTATACATGTTTGCTTTGTTGATTTTCAGGAGATAGCACCACCTCCTAAAGTAAACACGTACCCGCTGGTGGAACTCACTTCATCGTTATCTAAGACCCAATTCTAAGACCCAATTTGTATCACTGAACCCTTCTGAGGCAACTTGTGTTCTTATCCAGGCACAATGAAGCCTTCTGGTTGCTTCATGTAAATTTCTTCTTTTAAATCTCCATTTAGAAAAGTGATCTTTACATCCATTTGGTGTATAACCAAATTATGGATTGTTGCCAAAGCTATTAATCACTCACAATAGCAATTTTGGTTACAGATGAATAAGTATCAAAAAAATCTGTACCCTTTTCTGAGTAAGGCCCTTAATGAATTTTTTCTATTGATCCATCAGGCCTATAATTCCTTTCAAAAATCCACTTACTACCTATGGATTTAGTACCTTTAGGCAAATCCACTAGTTCTCAAGTGTGATTACTTGTTATTTAATCTAGTTCACTTCTAATTGCCTCTTTCCAAAAATTAGAGTCTATTGATTTTAGTGCTTCTTCATGGGTCTTGGGATCCTCTTCTAACATATAAGCATAAATTATTTCGTCATACATATGCATTGAAATGCATAATCATGTGACTTTTTTTTGGAGCTCGCATATTCACATGACTTTACACTTATAAATTATAGCCCCCACAGATCAAAAATATCATAATATAGTATTTCTCATGACACAACTAATAAGCATTTCTGAGATAACCCCCTCCTCTGAGGTCCCGTTGGTAACCCGAACTCAAATTCTTAACGTTGCAGCGCATAAAAATGCGAAAATATTAAACAATCCATACATTGATACCGTAATAATTGATACAGACATAAGAGTACTGGCTCCATTAGTAGAGCCTACAAGAACTGATATCAACTCAAAAAGACCTCAGAGTACGCAACACATAAATAATATGAAAGCATGGCAATAAAATAAAAATACATATGACTTCCTCTCCTGGCCCCAAACATACATTTCGCTCAAACCCTTGTACTAGCCATAACAAAACTATGATTGTCTACCCAACAACGACTCTAACGTATACGGCAGTCGGGCCCGTATACACTACTCTTCGCTGAGAGCAGTCAGTCTCCCAGAGACGGTCGTCCTCTTCATAGAGCAGCTCAAGGTCCCCCAGCATTGAGATCCGAGGCTCTCCCGCCAGCATCAGGTTCAATGGGTATGCCATCAATCTCCTATGAAAATTCCTCAACAGGATCTTCTCGTACGATCGAGAATAAATAAAATACGACATAGAGAAAATATAAGGGATAAGAAACAGAAATTCATCATAAATGGGAAAACAGCTATAAAATAATTTATATAGATAGCAACACTCAACCACAAAGCAGTGTCAATCAATCATACCCCAAACCATTCTCTCTTAACTACTGTCTCTTACACTCATGCAACTAACAACTATATGGACGCGATCACGACGCGACATCCCCAACAGATCAAGATGTCTCGTTCATCTCTGTGGCACCCCCCGTAATGCATGGGTCGGCCAACAGCCCGCAGGCTCAACTCGTCTCATGGATATGACATATTCCGCCACCCGCAGGCTAGGTCGGAATATTCGCCCGTCAACAACGTAACTTACGGTAACGACATATCCCCCCGCCTGTAGGCCAGGTCGGGACATTCGCCCGTCTGTTAATAACAAATGGGTACGATCATCTCCCACCAGGTAAGATCCATCGCCTGTACGCTAACACAGTGATGAACAATAACTATGCAACATGAATCTCACCAACTCATCTCGGATCAACACTTAGTGTCTCAACCACGACTTATAACAACCACGACCAACTTTCCTCCGGCTTAACCGGGTATCAACTTTAAATCACAACACAAACAAATCAACTGGGTCTCTAGGTTGAGCACTATAACATATATATATATATCCTCGACTTTCTCACCACATATTCATCTCCAAACTTATCAAAATTTACTGCCTATCTCTACTCAAACATCAGTAGTCACAACAGCGCATCATAAAGCAACCAGAAACAGGTTCAATGATAATATCAACTCATAGATAAATTCAATTAATTATAAACATATAATAGGCACAACATACATATCACATATATTATAATAAACATCCAATCACAGAACAAGCAACCTCAACATACAATAAAATCAACCTATCGGCCAATCGACCTCTAATAGGGTTTAGGTCGCCCTACGCATATCAATATATATTATTTTAAATCTTCCCCCGCTGACGATATTATGGTTCTTTCCCCCACCTTAGTAGTGTCCTCGTGCGACTCCGACTACGGCTTTGCAACTTTCACTCGTGCGTGCTTTCAAATGTTCGAACACCGTCGGATCCTCTACAACAAACCACAACCAAAAATCAATACAGTTTAATCAAAAACCCTCTTGTCCACACGACCAAGGTTCTGCCCCTATTTAACTAAATAGGCTAGAGATGTTGAAATTCTACCAACTCTTGAATCAATAATCCTTAAGCATACCTAAGACATAATCTATGATCAATTGTCAAAGATTTGAACCAAAGCCCTTTCAACCAACAAACTAGGGTTTCGGCCATCATGGTTAGAAATAGATGAGAGTTTGATTTGGTTTTCTAACCACTTGGATTACATGATCATAGAATGAAAGAGACGAAATCAAGAATCATTTCACAAATTTGAACCAAAAACTCATTTCCCCCAAAATGTTAGGGTTCGGCTCCTTTAAGTTAAATAGGCTGGGAAGCTTATTTGATCTCATGCTCTTAGATAGTAATAGAAGAGGATGAAACTAGCTCATAGAAATTGGTTTGACATTAAAAGGATTTTTCTAGAATTTTCTAGATATTTTTTAAGTTTAAGCTTCAAGTTGAGAAAAGCTTGAAAATGCATGAATCAATGGAAGAAACATGAAGTTTAAGAGCTCAATGATGAAGTCCATACCTCCTAGATGATGAAGGTGGATGAGGTGATCAACTTTGCTTCTCAAAAGTTCTTGAAAAGCTTTAAGGAAATGAGAGAAAAGGGAGGAAGATGAAGTGAAGAAGAAGAAGAAGAAGAAGAAGAAGAAGAAGAAGAAGAGAAGTGATCAAGGAGGAGAGAGAGGAAGAGTGGTTCGAATATGAGGGATAAGGAGGGTGAGTATGAGTCAAAAATCTCACTTAAGGATAGTTTTGTCTTTTCACACAGGGTAAAATGGTAATTTGGGAGAAAGTCAGGGGCATTTTCAAAAAGCAATAATGACTCTGGCATGCATTCCTAGGTGATGTGACTTCGTGTTTATCCGTTAGCGGGTCCTAATAAATCCACACGCAGCTCCGTTCTCCCGGTTCAAGTTTTCGCCCGAATAGTTTATATTATTTTCAATTTTGAAGGTCAAAAACCAATTTTAGCAAAAATGTAAGAAACGTAATTTTTAAGACTAATTATCTTGTTCACGAGTCAGAATTAGGTCTTTATAGTAGTAAAATACTAATGTCAATGAAAAAAGTAGACCGGGCTCCGTATGAGGTTTCGATCCAAAATTTAACCATAGCTCTTTACGATAGCGTAGTATTTAAATTCATTTTCTAAACCTCAATTAAAATACAAACATTTAATTGTATAAATTACTGATATAAAGCGGTAAAAGTCGGGGTGTTACAATTTTGTCAATCTCAACACATCATAACACATTTGTCATGATAATTTACCTGCTCTTTAAAGCAACCTAAAGCACGTTCAACATAATTTATACTACCATCTTCTCACTGCACATAAACCTTCTTTATTCATAGATAACTCCTACAAATATTATTATAAAGCACGTATTTATCAAACCATCAATTTCAGCTTTTACATAAAAGATAATAACCCTTCCTTATTTTGATATCCTTCAATGGTAGGATCACAATTGAATTTTAAAATAACAGGAATATGTCAATAAAAAATGCAAGTTATAAAATCTATGATAAAATTTTATTACATAATAGCACATGCAAAGCTCAAAAGTGGAACTTATTATTATGTAATAATTGAAAAGTAAATATAAATTATGTTCCATGAAAACAATTGACATATAAATAGTATATAATTATATATTTTCACAATAAAAAAAAATGTATACAACCAAAAAATGTACAACCTTTGACACTAACCAGCATCGAAGGCAACAATTTTGCAGGCAAACATCCTTTTATTTTTATTTTAAATAAAGGTGATCAAAGGCACACAAAATCGTTAGCAGTGGCATTGTGACACCCCCTTCTGGGCCATCATATGGTAACTCGTTGCGGAAAATGAAACTTGATTAATTTTGCTGGCTATTTTCAAAAAATAAGATTTTCTAAGTATTTAACTTATTTTGAAAAAAACTGTGATAAAAATTTTTCTTCTAACTTAGCTTACCATACATCAATATATCTTAAACACGGATGTATATAAACATCAAGCAGAGTATACATATTAAGATATCATAATTTCATACATAAGGCCTTATACATACGGCCATTCACAAAAGTCATGGCTTTCAATAGCCAGGGCAAACTGGCGAAATTGTTGTTCAAAATAATAGAACATATACTATAGCTGGTCTCACTACTAAAATAACTGTGACTCTTCGTACGTCACCTTTCTTCCGCACCCTCAAGCGTCAGGGAATGGATCCCCGAATGTTCCAGTGGCAACTTGGAACTCATCTAAGGATGTAAGGGTGAAATACCAATATATGGATTCAAACACGATAACTACATGCATTACACATCAATAGCATATAGGCATACATAATCAGGATGCATAGTTTCTATTCAATAAGTAGTTCATCATACGGTTTCATACCCGTCATCGTCATTTATAAAAATGCATGACACTTCAATGTTCAACGTTTAGTTCTATAATTAATCTACGGAGATCCCAACACCGTTTTATAAAAAAAGAGCTGATCAAGCTCGATTGCCAAAAAGGCACACTGTCGTTAAAACCATTGTACACTGTCCAACATAAGGCACAGGCGATCATCGTTTATGGTTTTCATTGTCCATCAAGGCACAAAGGTATACACCGTCTTGAATATCCTGCCATCAAGATATCCAGATTAACACCGTTAACACGTCTATCGAATTTTAATGCATGGAAAAATGTTTCAAGTCTTACCACTTTTCTTTGTGTTCATTCTTTCGTTGTCGAAACTCAAAGACTCCCGACGATTCATAATTTACACCGTTTTAAAACTTCCCATCATTAACACAAGACGAAACGTCCGAGTGCTCAATCACGGAACCCTAGACCGATGCACCAGCCCAAGGTTTGTGGTAATAGAAAACATCATTCACCTTTAATCACGTTTCCTCATAACAAGAGGAGGACACACAGTCCACTGGACACACATTCCATAACACCGTTGCACGACTTCTCGTGTTGTTTTTACAGAACATTAGTATCCCAACGTCTCGTATACTAGGTTCACATTTCAATGTTTTGACCGTTTTTCGTTTTGTGAAATACAACTCCAAAAACGAAATCTCCGCAACTCATCCAAGTTATCGGATTTTACAACGTTAGGAAAAACTCGTTTATAGAAAACTTTTCTGTTTGAAAATGGTTTGAAAACCATCGAATTGCTGATAAAACTTATCTTTTGTTGAAAGTCCCTTCCCCAAAAATCCATTTTTGAAAGGAAATAGCTGAGACAAAAAACGTCCTCCTAGAACAGTATTGCTGTTTTTCGAAAAAATGTTTTCTGTAACTCTTTTCAGAATTAAAGTATCATTTTAGCGTTAAAAACGTCCTAAGTTCAAAATCTTGACTTTTTCCTCTTATTTTAATTTATTCCACAAAATCTAACCTTTTCTACTAATGTTATAATTTACCTATCCCTTTTTAGTAAAACTTGCATTATTCAAAAATTTCCAACGTTTCCCAAATAAATCTTTGGCGTTTACTGCAAAGCTTTTCAAGGCGTTTATCCACGTTAATTAATTGAGCACTAAACACTGTCACGCTTCCCAATCAACAATCAACATCACAATATGGTTATAGCAGATCATACAAGTAAAATACATATGACACATATTAGCAAGCAATTATCAACAATCAAAATAATTGCAAAAAGTAAATAAATCAACCACTACACAGCTTAATCAAATAATTACAGACCAAATACAATAACATGTAGTTTTCGGGAGAATCCCTCAGGCAGTCCCCCCTTACCTCTTGAAGTATTCCACCAAGCGAAAAGTCGTCCGATCGATCCGGTAGTCGCCCGATTTCTCGTCCGATCACTCGTTGACAACTACACACAATCAATCAATCAAGATATCAACTTTAAATCACAAAATTTTCTCCTAACTCCCCCCTCCTAGGTTCGGCTATAGCTAAATAAAATAGCTAGGGATGTCCAAAAATTCTCATCTCTTGGATTCTATGCTAGCTAGGTGTGATAAGACTAAATCAAAGCTTGTTACACCAAAACTTGAACCAAAACCCCATCCATTCATCCGTAGGGGTTTCGGCCAACATACCCATTTGAGTTAGAAGAATCCTTTGATTTTCAAATCTTGGATTATGATAGAAGGTCATGATCCTAGTTCAAAGAAAGTGGTTTGATATTAAAAGAATTTTTCTACAATTTTTCATGGATTTTTGAAGTTCATGAACCAAAACCTAACTTCCATGAATCTTGAGATTAAAGAGAGAAATAGAGAGATTAAGAGAGCAAGAATGGAGTTAATACCTCCTAGATGATGAAGCTAAGTGAGAAATCAACTTTGTTTCACCAAAAGACTTGAAGATCTTGAAGAGAAATGAAGAGAAAGTAAGGAGAAAGTGAAGAAAATGAAGAACAACGGTGAGAAGGATAAAATGAAGAAGATGGCCGAATGGGCCATGGTGGTGAGGCAAGCGGTCCACTAAAATATCTCATCAAGGGTAGTTTAGTCATTTTACTTAGGACAATTTGGTAATTTCCTTAAAAGACCAACGGCATTTTAGTCATTTCGCGTCTAGATGTTTTGAAAATCATCATGACACTGGCTCGTATCCCAAGGTGACATTGACCTGATGTGACTTCAAGATTATCTGTTAGCGGGTCCCGTTAAATCCATCTACAGCTCCGTTTGTCTCCCGGTTCGAGTTTTCATCCGAATAGTTTATATTATTTTCACTTTTTAATGTCAGGAATTGATTTTAGCAAAATTGTAGAGAATCAAATTCTAAGACTAACGGTCTCGTCCCCGAGTCAAAATTAGGTCTTGATAGTAGTTAAACAATACTATCAGTGAAAACGCAAACCGGGCTCCGTCTGAGTTTTCGACCCAAATTTTAACCATCACTTCTTACGATAGCATAGAGCGTGACTATGGTCTTAGATTATTTTATTTTACTCTCTAGACCCTCCAATAACTACAAACACATAAGTACTGTTTAATTAATATTAAAGAGTTTGAAAAATTGGGGTATTACAAGCACCATTGCAAAATGCAATCTCGGATGGCAAATTTTCTACATACCCAGAATCATCGCTGCGCTACAGCTGTGCATTAGGAAATAAAAATATTCCCACAACCTTTCTCTTCTTACAACATATCACAAACAACATAAGAGAATAACCACAAATTGGTAACAACCTCATAGTTTTAAATTCATAGTACATCTCATTTTCCAACTCAACCAGATTATTTTTTTTATATAATATATAAATATAAATTTGTATATGTATACTCCAATGCAAATCCTAAACTTAGCCCCAATGCATAATCGAAACAATTTTGGCTATTTGATATTTAACCTCAAATAATATATGATAGAATAGTCAATAGATCTAATTAATCTATCAAGCCTCATGAAACTCCCTTCTTGGCATTTTAACGAACATAGAAAATGCACCCAAAAATATCAAAAGAATGCAATAAGTCCAACAACAATATATATATATATATATATATATTATATATCTACACAAACCCAAAAAGCATGTCAGCAATGAATAAATGGATCATTATAAATACCTCTCACCATAGCTATTGGTTCTGCTTTCTCTTACTTGAAACTTCATCGTAGCACCACCATTTCTTTATCCTTAGAGTCTCATCAATGGCTTCCTCGCTGCTATGCATCTTTTGCTACTCTTCCATAAATATCGGTAGAAGCTCATCAACCAAATCCAGTTTAGCCATATACTTATGCTTCTTGTCCTCCTATCAGTGCCACCATCCTCAGCGGGATTGTACAGCGGCAACCAAACGATGACAACAAATTCTCATCCAACTTCTGTCAACTTTTGCAGCATTGTTAACCGTAATATAATTTGATTTCAGATTATTAGAGAGTAGGAGAAGAATGATGTTATGTCATGGCAATAACCACTGCCCTGAAAGCAAATTCCGACAGACCTTCGGTGCAACCTAATTACCGGTTTGCTCCCCAAGGTTTACACAACGGCAGGTTTGGACTCGTGCACTCGAGGCCAGAAGCACGTTGGAGCCTCACAAACAATGGCCGGAAGAAGAGAAAGTAGAAGAGAAATCTGAAGAAAACATATAGCAAGTAATGGAAATTGAGAAACTTGTTCCCACCCCCACAAGACTCAAGCTGGAAATCTTATATAGCATAGCACAATTAGTCTGTTGGCCAAGGTCCATGAATGACTTTCAATTCTTAAATAATGTCTCATAAAAATCTAATAAAGCCATTTGATTGTAAAAAGATGCCAACTGTAAAAATGAATTGATAGCCATTAAACAAAGGAATATGGGGTTATGAAGTGAAAAGTATAAAATTGACACTTTCAAGTAGCTCAATAGATTGACTGTTGTTACTCAATAGATTGATTGACTAAAATAAATGCTACTCAATAGCTTGACTTTGCTACTCAATCTATTGGCAAAGATAGGAAGAGACAAAAACTTGAATATCATTATAACAGCAGTTATGTTTTAATATACAATTAATGGACACAGTCCTTTCAGATTGTGATCTTCTTTAAAAGAATCAAGTGAGAGTCCAAAGACTCAGATCACGTCTCATTAAGTGTTCTGTTGATCATTTCTCACATCCTTGTTGCACTAACATATGTAAAAGCACGAAAAAGTTTAAAAACAATATTCACATATTGTTTGTATAAATGTCTCTAAACATAGTACCATCGAAAGCATAAACACCTTTCTGTTCCTGACATAAATTTGAAACAACATTGACTCTACTCAAGAAGGAAAGACAAAAGGCAACTTTCAGGTACAAGGAAAAGTTGTAAGTTCTACTTTCAACTCTCTGATAACCTACTCTACATTTTAGAAGCCTCACGATAAGTTATCAGACTCAACAGGATTATACATTTAATGCTCTTTCAGAATGAATATTTTCTAAGCGTTAAAGAAGATGATTACTCAAGACTTGAAGCCTATAAATACTAAAGACTTTGAAGAAACAAAGTTACCGAAACTATCAAGCTATCAAGCGATCAAAGAAATCAAAATGTACAAAAGCTCTCAAGTTTTTTCTGTGATCTTAATCTTCTATATTAACTCTCTACGTAGATTTTTCTTTCCAGAGTTTGTTCTTATCTTTCAATCCTCACACATTGTGAATTAGAACTAATTTTAAACTCTTTTCAAACAAAACTTGTTTGCGTCTGGAGAGGTTTTTCCGGAAAAGAATACTTGTTTTTACCTGAAGAGATTGCAAGATACTTGGCATACCTGAAGAGGTTGCAGAATACTTGTACCTGAAGAGGTGTTAGATTACTTGTAATTGCTAATACTTTATAGTGGAAAAATCCTTCAAGTAGAAAGGACTGGACTTAGCTCTTGGATTAAGAGTGAACAAGGATAATATCTCTGTGTTATCTTTTTTCCCTTATCTCTGCCTTTAGTTTGTTTATCACCAAAATTTGGGATTGAAATTGTTTTCTTAACGAGTGCTTTTAAAAGAAAACGTTTTGGCATGCCTCCATCGTTTTTCAGTTTATGCATTCTGCGTCCTTAGCTTGCTTTTGCGCATTGCCAAAAGTTTATCTGCTTTGTGATAAGGTTTTAGAAAAAGTAAGAAACACAATTTAATCTCCTTCATGTGTTTCAAACAGGTTCCTTCAACTTTTTATCAATTATGTAATTATATATTTTTCTCAGTGAACAGGAACTTGCTTGCGACAATGATAGAAGTTTTAAGCTTCATTTTGAAAAGAAAAAAAATCATCGGACAACCTGATCACCTGCCCAAACCAACCTGTTAGTATTCAGATTGGTGTGGTCCAAATTTGGCGTTTTGAAATTGACCGACCTGAACCGACACAAACAACTCCATTTTGATTGGGCTGAGTGTTTTTTCTCCCCTTAATGATTACACTTAGGGATGACAATGAGGAAGGACGGGCATAGGTAATAGTCTCCCGCGGTGTGGGTATACTTTATTTTGTCTCAATTAGGGTTTAAATTTCGAATTCTTTTGTTTAATATTTTAAAAAGTTTACTTTTTTTATTGGCAAAAGACAAGAGGATGAAACACCCTAAACAACCACCACCACAAAAAAAACTAATTTTCAATTATTTAGTGCAGGTTTCGTTGAAATTATTCCTAACTCAAACATGAAAATAACAATTCATGAGATAATTAGTTTGGAAACTATATGAGAAGAGCTTTCCTGTAACACCCCAACCCGGTGTCACATTTCGTAACCCAAATTATCTTTTTCGATTAATTGAAATATTTTTCGAAAATAACTCATTAAAGTAGTTGCGGAAATCTGATACCAAAGCAAAACTTTAACAACCAGAAAGAAACAAATTAAAACTCATCATCTATAACAATAATTCAACTTCACCATAAGGCGTACATCTTTCAATCTCTTAATATAGATCATACTCAGTCACAGTCGAAAGACCTGAATTTAACATCAAAAATCCTAAGAGTTGGTCTGATAAAACGAACTCTAATAACAAGAGAGTATACTACCTAGTATACATCGTACAAATGAGACCGGGGCCTCATCGTCAACAGTCCACACATCTTCGTCGTCGACATCAAGAAACTCAGTTACATGGTCCCGAAGTGACCCAAAGAACTTCTGATAAACATCTGTACATGTATCCAAAAACACAACAGGGTGTCCAACATGTACAGGTAAGGGTGAGATACTCGTTCACAAGTTTATCATAATAGCCACGCAAGTAAAACAAGTACAACTAATACATCGATATACAACACAGTCATGCTATAGAATATCAACATTCAGCATAAAATCACAACAAAATAATCTCACTTTGTGAGATCACACCCATTCATCAAGATAACTTAAAAAGAATGCATAAGACTTCAATCAACTTTCTAGTTCATATTTTTCGGAGATTCCTAACTTCCCTTCATTGAGCGATAAGCTGCAATACTCCCATAACACAATTGTCCTCATGAGTCGGCCTCTCAATTTAGGTCCGAACTCCAATTGTTCAAGGGTATCACGTCACAACCATATCATGAATAGCCCAGTCTTTGATCAAGTTCATCCGTGTTGGGCAGCCAATTACAACGGCACGAGGTCGCGATGCCGCATGGCCTCTTGTGGAGTGTCGACCATAGGATGCCCTTATAGACCTAGTGGTATTAACTGGCTCATATTCTCAACCACTTGGATTGTAGCTCGTTTCAAATGGCACGTCGGCCAACTCATATATGCAACTCATGGTTTTCTATTTTCTTTTTCGTTCGTTCTTTATTTCTTGTCAAGGCACACAGCTCATGACTCATTTTAAAGGACATTTAGCCCCTTCATTCAAAGTTTAGGACACGTAGTCCAAGTTCTCAATTCACAAAGTACTAGGCCGACGTCGCGGACACTAGACTCGCATATAGGACACTAAGTCCGTTCTTTTCAAAACACAGGACACGAAGTCCGGGTGCTCAATCCACGAAGTACTAGGCCGACGTCGCGGACACTATACTAGCATATAGGACACCAAGTCCGTTCATTTCAAAACACTGGACATGTAGTCCGAGTGCTCAATTCACAGTGCTCTAGCCTGACATCTTGGTCACTAGATTCATGTGCTTCACATGCTTGAAGGGGTAATCACCAGTTTCATCAAATTTCGTTTTCGTTGGTCAAATCTTAAAAACAAAACTCAAAATCTCTTTGGTGTAAAACAAAACTCGTTTTCCCTATAAAACTTATTTCCACAATTCTTTCCTTTGCAAAGCAATTTCTAAAAGCTTAAATCCTCAAAACTCATTTCAAAAGGATTTTGGCTTAACAAACCTTTTCTAAAGGTTCCATCATGTGAAACACTTTTCTAAAGATTTTCATTGAGGCAAACTTTCTTTGTTTGAAAAGACTTTCTGTCTTTGAAAGGTCAAATACTTTTAGAAGATTATTTCTTTGACAAAACTAAAATGTTCTTCAAAACGTTTTCTTTGTAAAACATGTTTAGAAAATAATGATAAAGCAATTTTTCACTATTTTCCTCACCAACTCTCGACTGCCTAAGTCTTATTCGAAATTCCTTTCTGAGTTCCTAACTTAGTGGCATTTTAGTAAAATTGGTCATTATACCATTTAACTTAAAAACTTTTCATTTCTAAAGTTTATCAAGTTTTGCTTTATCAACTTAATGAACAAGAATCAACACTTTTCCTTCACCAAAAATCAAGTTTTCTCTTAAGGAAAATGAGAGAAAGAAAGGAAGAAGATGAAGTGAATGAAAGAAAATGGTGGAATGGCCTTCATCAAGCCATTTAGGCGTGTGGGATGAAGGGCAAGGATGTCCAAAAGTTGATCACTTAAGGGCAATTTGGTCTGTTCACCTTAGGTTAAATGGTAATTATGAAAAAGGTTAGGGGTATTTTGGTCTTTTCGCATCCAAATATTTTCAAACGTCATCACGACACTGGAATGCTTTCCCATGTGATGTGACTTCAAGTTTATCCGTTAGCGGGTCTCGGTAAATCCATATTCAGCTCCATTGTCACCCGATTTGAGATTTCGCCCGAATAAAGCATAGAAACTTTTTTTTTTTTTCAAATTTATCGAAAATGTTGGAAATTCAATTCTAAGCCTAACTGTTCGTTCACGAGTCAAAATTAGGTCTCTGGAGCCGTAAAATCTTACTGTCAGTGAAAAAACGTAGACCGGGCTTCGTCTAAGTTTTCTATCCAAAATTTAACCATAGCTTTCTACGATAGCGTAGAGTATGAATATGGTCTCGGTTTATTTTATTTTATTTTCTAAAACTCAGATAAAATATAAACGTGTTTATATTCATTTCTGACCTTAGAAAACAGCGAAAATCGAGGTGTTACATTTCCCCCAACGTAATTTGCAAACGTGATTTTGCCTTTGTAAAATCTAAAACAAACAGACAGTTAAAGAGTTAACAATTTTAAAGGAGAATAGTGATTAGCTCTTAAACTACAAAATATTTATGTGTGTTTAATTATGTAATGAATTGATAATTAAAAAAATCAATAATGTAATTACTTTAGTGTTAATCTTCTTTATTTATTTTTAAATGAATTATTATAACATGTTAATGACAAAGTTTGACCAATTTGTTGTAAGGATTTATTTGGTATACGCTGTAAAGATTTTTTACAATACTAATATTAATCAATCATAATTTATCATATTATTAAAAATATTTGATTTTTTGCATTACTATTTTAAAAATTATATATTAAATAATTTATGATAGATTGATAGTATACAAAATTTTATACTAATATTATATTAAAATTACACCCTTCGGCAGTTATCTCTTTTATATTAGGATGGATGGATGCACATGATGTAGGGTTCTTTCAAAATGATTCCAATTTTGATATGGCAAACATGAAATACCCGATGTGATAAGAGCTTTTAAATTATTAGCCTCCATAGATTCAGCTCGAATATGATAAAAAGGTTTAGTATCACGCAGCCTTTTCGTCGCTTTCTTTTGTGCATCTTTAGTTCCTTTTATTCAACGAACCTGTACGGCATTGTTTGGTCAGGAAGAGGAATACAAAAATAAGGTATATAATAATAAAAAAAGAAGATAGTTTTATCAAAGAGTTTAATTATGTATTATGATTGTTTCTTACACTGTTAATCAATTAGAAATTTGATATGAATATTTTTTAAGATAGTCAGGATAAAAATCAAATATTTTAACTAATATGATAATTTATGATTAATTAACAGTATAAAATTTTTTACATTAATAATACATATTAACTAAATCCTTTATAAAAAGAAATGCATGATAATAATATTGAAAACACGTGGAGTTAACTCGCTTTTTTCATTTTCGATTCTCTTAAAAAGGGATCGATCGATGACAAGTTGGGAAAACATTGGATTCTTTATGCATCAAAATCCATTCAATTTCACTTTCAATAACAAATCAAATAAAGGATGATGTCTAAATCTAAATCTGATGAAAAGCACGCCCGTGTTCGACAACAGTAACGTAAAAATACAAGGGTTTTAAAAATAAAACGTGGGTAACTTGTTGGGGTTAATACTCACGAATCACACTCAGGAAGATGAAAGAAAATAGAATATGTATTGATAAACTTTTGCTCTGTATATTACTCAAACTGAATATATGCACATTATCTCTATGCACCTCAATATCTTTTATAGTACTATACATCACTTAGTTAGTTACTAACTGACTAACTACTTTATTAACAAAGCTAACTAACTATGCTATGTTGAATTAACTTCAACACTCCCCTTTAATTCAAACATTCATATAATCAAAGCTATCAAAGGATACAACTCCTAAATCCTTTCTAAGCTTTACAAATCTATCAGTTGCTACTGCTTTAGTCAAAACATCACCAGTCTGCAACTCTGTCGGACAGTAAACCACTTCAAGCATACCATTATTCACTTGTTCTCTCAAGAAGTGAAACCTTGCTTCAATATGCTTACTTCGCCCATGGGAAACTGGATTCTTAGCTAAGTTTATGGCAGATTTATTATCAATTAATAATTGCATCAGCTTCTTAACTTCTATCTTCATCTCCCTTAGTAATGAATCAAGCCAAATTGCTTGACAAGCTGCATAAGAACCCGCTATATACTCAGCTTCACATGATGAAAAGGCTACCACCGGCTGTTTCTTGGAACACCAAGAAATTGAAGCTCCTTGAAACTTGAACAAATACCCTGTAGTGCTCCTTCTATCAACTCTATCTCCACACCAATCCGAATCAGAAAATCCCAGCAAATCAGCTTTCTGTTCAAACCCAGCAGGAAATAACAAACCATACTTCAATGTACCTTTCAAATACCTGAGCACTCTCTTGGCTGCCATCAGATGAGACTTCTTTGGTTTACTCATAAATCTACTGATCAAACCTACTGCATAACAGATATCAGGCCTACTGTTACACAAGTACCTCAATGATCCAACCAGCTGTTTGTACATTGTAGGATCAACTTCTTCAGTACTATTCTTTGCAAGCTTGGTGTTTGTTTCAACAGGAGTGGCTGCAGGATTACAATCCACCATATTGAATCTTTTCAACACCTCAACTGCATACTTCTTTTGATGAAGAAGAATTCCTTGTGATATAGTTATAAATTCCAATCCCAGGAAGTATGCCAATCTCCCTAGATCTGTCATTTCGAACTCTGACATCATTAAGGCCTTAAAACACTCAATCTCTGTTAGATCATTGCCTGTAACAAGTAAATCATACACATAGAGACAAACTAATAACACAACAGCCTCCTTCTTCCTTTTGACATACATGCCATATTCTACTGAGCACTTTAGAAGACCATGTTGTATTAAGAATGAATCTATTCTTTTATTCCAAGCTCGTGGAGCTTGTTTAAGACCATATAATGCCTTGTTCAGTTTATACACCATGTCCTCTCTCCCCTTAATTTCAAATCCTGGTGGCTGTGTGACATACACTATTTCTTCAAGGGGACCATTCAGAAATGCAAAGTTTACATCTAGGTGATATAAAGGCCATCCACTGCCTCCTGCCAAGGCAACAACAAGCCTTACTGTCTCGAGTTTTGCTACTGGTGCAAACACATCTGTGTAATCTATACCAGGCTTCTGCAAAAAACCTCTAGCAACCAACCTTGCTTTGTGTTTGGCAACTGACCCATCAGGATGAAGTTTCAGCTTAAAGACCCATTTTACATCAATTGGCTTCTTAGATGAAGGTAAAACAACTAACTCCCATGTTTGATTCTTCTCAATGGTCCGTAGTTCCTCCATACTGGTTCTGTCATTGCCTCCTCATAATCAAGTGGTTCTGCATCAGCCAGTAAAGCAAAATGCACCAATTCACCCTCTGCTGTTACTGCATTGCCTGACATTAATTCATAATCGACAAATCTAACTGGCATGTGTCTCTGTCTCTGTGATCTCTGTTCACCCTGAGTAGCTGCTGGTTGTGAACCTTCTTCAGCTTCAATTGGATTATCTACCATCAACAATGGAGTTACTGATGGAAGACTACTCTTCTGTAGCTGCCAGTCCCATGTCTCTGCCTCATTCACAATGACATCTCTACTCACCTCAATTTTCTGCTTTGATGGATTAAACAGTCGATAAGCTCCAGTAACATGATAGCCAACCAAAATCATAGGCTCACTTTTATCTTGCAGCTTCTTTCTTCTAGCATCAGGCACATGCTTAAAGCATAATGAGCCAAAGATTTTCAAATGGCTTACCATTGGTTTCCTGCCTGACCAATATTCCTCAGGAACCTTCTCTTTGAGTCTCTTTGTTGGACATCTATTGAGTAAGTAGACTGCAATAGTGACTGCCTCACCCCAGAAAGAATGTGGCAAATTCTTCTGCTTTATCATGCTTCTGGCTATATTGAGGACAGTTCTATTCCTCCTCTCAGCCAAGCCATTATGCTGAGGTGTATATGGTGCTTAACTTCATGTTGAATTACGAGCTTCTCACAATATGCTTCAAATTCTTTTGAGGTATATTCACCACCTCCATCAGTTCTTAAAATCTTAAGAACTTTGCCACTTTGTCTCTCAACCATGGCCTTAAACTGTTGAAAAACTGCAAACACTGAATCTTTGGATTTGATCAAATAGATCCACATCATTCTGCTGTATTCATCAACAAAAGATGTGAAGTATTTGTTTCCACCTAATGACTGCACCTCAAAAGGTCCACAGACATCAGAATGTACCACATGTAACACATTCGAAGCTCTCATTGGTAGATAGGAATTAAAAGCATTTCTTGGTTGTTTACCAATCAAACATACTTCACACATTTTTTCAGGCATCACAAGCTTAGGGAGTCCTATCACCATATCTTTATCTACCAATTGATTTAAACTTCTAAAATTTAAATGACCAAACCTCAAATGCCATAGCCAACTCTCCTGATCAGTCTCTGTAGCTGCAAGACATTGCACCTCAGCTGCTTGAATGTTGGTCTGAAAATTTCTATTCTTTGAAAGTGGAGATCTCAACAGCAGTCTTTGGCCAGGATCAAACAGCTCCAACAACTCATGCTTCATGACCACAGAGAAACCCTTTTCAACAAGCTGTCCAACACTCATCAAGTTACATTTCATACCCGGCACAAACAACACATTTTCAGTAAGTGCTGCCTTGCCATCTTTCCTTTTTATCACAATATTTCCCACACCTTCAGCTATCAGGACTCTGCTATTTGCAAGCCTGATCTTGGTTCTCTTGCTTGAGTCCAAATCTCTCAGCCAGCCCTTTTGACCAGTCATATGATTTGAACAGCCAGTATCTAAGTACCATGATTCTAAACTGGGGTTTCCATCACTGACTATGACCATCATCAACACAGGATCTGAGTCAGAATAATCATGAGCATCATGAGCCACGTTTGCCGCCTCTTCTCTGGTTCTGGAAGACTTTCCTTTGCTATGCCAGCACTCAGCAGCATAATGACCCCACTTCTCACAATTAAAGCATTGAATCTTCCTTTTGTCTTGACCCTTTTTTTTCCTTTGATTGCTAACAAACCCTCCTCCTCTTTTACTAGAGGATTCAGATTTCTCATCAACCTTTGGCTTATCTTTACTGTAATACCGGTCTCCTTTTCCCTGTTCTTTTCCTTTCTTCCATCTTCTTCGATTAGCATCCCCTTTCTTGACCACTTGAGCTTGTAAAGCCTGATCTGGTTCTTTCAACCCCGATCTCTCATTGAGCCTTTGCTCATGAGCTTCAAGTGAACTTTGCAGCTCTTCGACCTTTATCTCTGAAAGATCTTTAGACTCCTCAATTGTCACCACAATGTGGTAAAATCGAGGAGTTAGGGTTCTCAAGATCTTCTCCACCATTTTCTGGTCAGTAAATGATTCTCCACATATTGTCATTAAATTCACAAGCAGTTGAAGTCTGTTGAAATACTCAGCTATGGACTCTTGATCAACCATAGATAATAGTTCATATTGTCTTCTGAGAGACTGCAACTTCACTTTCTTGGTCTTCTCAGAACCCCCATACGCCTTATGCAGGATGTCCCAAGCTTCCTTAGCTGTCTTAGCCTTGGAAATCTTTTCAAAGTTGACAAGATCCACACATTGGTGAAGAAAACATCTAGCCTTATAATCTTTCTTCTTTTCTGCTGCTTCGTCTTTATCAGAAACACCATCCTTCACAATCTCCAATATTTCTTGAAAGCCAAGAATGGCTTCCATTCTAACAACCCAGTGATCATAGTTCTTACCATCAAGAACTGGCATTGAAGATAAGAAGCTTCCATTGCCATTTGTGGAAGTCATGGCTGCACGAATACAGGTCCCTAATCTTATTGCTACTGATACCAATTTGTTGGGGTTAATACTCACGAATCACAGTCAGGAAGATGAAAGAAAATAGAATATGTATTGATAAACTTTTGCTCTGTATATTACTCAAACTGAATATATGCACATTATCTCTATGCACCTCAATATCTTTTATAGTACTATACATCACTTAGTTAGTTACTAACTGACTAACTACTTTATTAACAAAGCTAACTAACTATGCTATGTTGAATTAACTTCAACATAACTCACTTATAAACAATTTTAGAACCTTTTAATGCGACTAGAAACTCTTTTAGCACCCTAAAGCTCTTTCTTGCTTACCTTTGAGGAATTAAGGGCTTAGAGGAGGAGATTTGGGAAATGAAGAAGACTAGGGAGAGGAGGAGGAGAAGGAGAATAAGAAGATGTGACGAGAAACTCTTTTATCACCCTAAAGCTCTCTCTTGCTTGCCTTTGAGGAATTAAGGGCTTAAAGCAGGAGATTTGGGAAAAAGAAGGAGACTGGGGAAAGGAGGAGGAGGAATTTTGGGGGCTTTCTTGGCGTGTTCGAGGGATACACTTGAAGCTTCTTTGAGGTCTTTAAGAGTTGAGTAAAAATACTCTTTTTGTCACCATTTCCATGATGCAAACAATTTGGGACTTTGGGTATGAGATTATACTATGGCTTTTGGGTTTTTTCAATGTATTGATGCATGTTTGGCAATGAAACTAGTTCCTAAATTTGAGGGTTTTCTATTTAAATGAAAACTGATTAAATTGAGTAATTATTCTTGTGATTGTTGATATGATTTGTATGATTGGAATGTGTATTTGTTGATTGGTATGCTTACTTGAGATATGGGGTGATATATGTTGATTTGGCATGATAAATGACATTTATGCATGTGACATGACGTTTGAGAAATACCGCCTATAAAAAAGGCATCGAAAGTAACATCTTCATTGAATTGGGATGTCGAAGTTATGTAATATATCACCTGCTGATGGGTATCGAAAGCAATATCGTCATGAATTGCGATGTCAAAAATGAACAATTCCATCGGTGCACATGGTTGGTATTGAAATATGAGTAATGTCACCAAAGAGAAGGTAACAGCGAAATACCTCTCTTGAGTATAAGTAGACAATGGGACACCATTGTTATGTGAAGTTTGATAATCATATGACATGTGGTTTATTCGAATTATTTGACATAGGAGGTTTTGGTATGTTTGATTGGTGATGTGTTGATAATAACTGATTATTGGCAATGATGATTTATATTATTATTATTATTATTATTATTATTATTATTATTATTATTTATTATTATTTTAAAGTACATACTATTTTTGGAAAAATAGCGGGTATCATGGACTGTTTTTTCGATTGCCGTGTCGGCTGAAAACAACATTTTTGCGAATCTATTTTATAACTGTGTTTTTATTCACTGGGATTATAAATCTAATCAGTAATATTGTTTTCAGAGCTTAAGAACGACACAGTTGAGCATACAGAAACTTGAAGACTATCTTCTTAGTTTTAGAGTTTGGTTAGTATACTATGGCATGTGCTAGGAGGACCTATTTTACCCTTATGCCATTTCTTTTTATGCAAGATGTGGTAGACACCAAATTTTGAGGCTTTTGAATTTATTATGTTATTTTTGTTTTATTGATTTATGATGTAAACAATTATTTTGATTATTATTATAATAAATATTTGTTCAGTATTGTTTTAAGAAAAATTATTTTTCTTCCTATTTTATTTAAATATTTTAACTTGGGTCACTAATGTAAGGAAGAACGTTACATAAACATAAACTTACTAAACTAAATGGCTTAAACAAAAGAAATTTTTTTCCATATCGTTTAAATATTCCTCGTTTTTTATCGTTTTATAATTTATTTATTTTTTTTTTGTTCATCATATTTTTATGTTCTCTTTTTTCTCACATATTAAACCAAACAAAAGGTGTAACCCTTTTTTTTTTATAAGCTAAAAATTGTATAAAAGAGAGTACAAGGGATACTCTGATCCATATATAATAGAGAACCAAAAAAAAAATTAGCATGCAAAAACATCATAATAGGGAAGGTCATCCCAACTATGTTGGCACCACGTGAACTCCACCTATCATTTGCACAGCACACCACTAAAAAACAAAGAACCAAAGAATAGCCAAAAAAATGAATTAAGAGTATAAGATCCAGCCTAGCTATGACATAAAAAACAAAATCTTCAACCGATAGAAAATGCCCAACAGTCTTCATATCCCAGCCATTATCACAAACTTCCGTTTACCAAGTCAGAGATCAAACAAAATACTCCAGCTTTAACCGCATGACCCTTTTTCACTATCTGATGTTCAAATTTGTGCAAGATTTGAAGAGGAAAAAGAATAAAAAGTTTGTTATGGTAGCCTTAAATGCAAATGGATAGAGCAAATCAAATTTGTTATGCAATGCTGCATGCCCACTGCGGGCGGAATAACCTTTCCTCATCAAAGCCCCATATTATATTTCGGAATGACAATTTTACCCACACCCACGGATAAAATATACAATGGGCACGGGACGGGTAGTTTAACGAGTACTCGCAGATAAAATAAACGGATATGTTCTCTACCCGCTTATTAATGGCGAAGACGGTTATTGAGGTACCCGTACCTGCGATATTGAGGTACCCATACCTGCATGTATCTGTACCAGATATTGAAACTAAAGGGATATGTTCTCTACCCGCTTATTAATGGCGAAGACGGTTATTGAGGTACCCGTACCTACGATATTGAGGTATCCATACCTACATGTATCGGTACCCGATATTGAAACTACTTAAATATCCCTATAGTTATATACCTAAATGCAATCGCAGTAATGTGACTTAGCACTAATTTCCATAGGTTTCCTTCGTTATTGTTACTCTGAGAATGCGTAGAAATTACAAATCTTGCTTTCGAGTATGAAAGGTGTAGTAATATGAAGTTTAATGACTTCAGGATTTGAACACCCATTGAAATTTATAGCAACTGTGAATCTAATCCTAATCAGTCCACTAGCCTGCTCTAGAGGATTAGTTTTTCAACTGACTAATAGCTTATGAAATTTTAGACAGGAAACTTTAGCTGAAGGCTTTTAAGTTCTAACTGAACTTTGTAAATTTAAGAGAAGTTATATAATTACGTGATTGGTTTCATTATTGCGATTGGTGTTTTTGGACTATGGCATATCTTAATGAAACTAAGCCCTAATATTTTTAATGAAGCAAAGGGAACTAAGCCCCAAACAACAACAAAAATTAGAAACCTCTAGGAAACCAAGTACAAGAAACATCCGCTCTTAAAACATTAGAAATGAAAGCAGGGGGATAACCAAAGATCATTATCTGATTCTGTAAAGTGAGACCAAGCTTTGCCAATGCATTAGCAACCTGATTTGCTTCTCTTAGCACATGCATCCAATAAATGTTGTCTGCTCCTTTATGCACCTCATGGATCGCATTCACCAAGGCTTGGCACTCATGAGTTCTACCACAGCCATCCGACATTAGACCCACTGCTGTTTTAGAGTCAGAATAAACTCTAACATAACAAAATCATTTACTCCAAGCAATCCTCAAACCGTGCAAAATCCACCACAACTCTGCAGCAAGGATAGAGCACGTACCCATTTTAACAACAAAACCGAAAATAAAGTTCCTTGTGTTGGAATATATGGATATTTCAAAAGAGATAAGTCTCACAATGCTTGGGGATGGACTTCCTCAATTGTTTATAAGGAAACAAAGGTTTTAAAATTATAAAAGGGCTTGAAAAAGGAGAAGTTTCGCGCCCATAAAGATGAGTCCAAATTAAGCCAATGTAGTGTCAATCCTCTGATTCCACCTACGCATGATTAAGGGGATATCACCTTTTGGGTTGGGCTTAATTAAGGGGATGCATATTTCCCATATAATGTAAAACCCCTATATGATCTTATGCAAGTTATAAAAATTTATGTTCTTGTGTCTTTAAAAATATATAATTTATTATTATTATTTTAGTTTATGAATATTCATGGATATATGTGGTAGTTCTAAAATCAGCTAAAATTCTGACTAACTGATACCCGTGGGATGGGTGCGAGGGACTATTACTTGTGCCCGCCTTGCCCCATGCCATCTCTAATTGCACATCTCCTTTTCCATTTCTTTCCCTCTCAGTTTTTCTATTGTTTTTAACTAATTCAATTTGTTTTGATTCTATTGTTATTTTCTCTTTTTGTTGTTTTCAGAAGAAGGAATGGGTCATGAGCTTTTAGGCGCAAAAGACTTCGACTAAAGAAAAAAAAATCCTAATGGGCCAAAAACATGGATTTGATATAATAAAAGAGGTATTTTCTTTTATTTCCTCTTCTCTAATTTTATTTAATTAGAGAGTTTTGTTAAGAATTTAGACATCCGAATGGTCCCTTCAAAAATTGGTTTATGTGGAGATGGTCTACCCAGTTATATAAGCAATGGTCAGGTTCGTTAACCAACCGATATAGGACTCGCAACACGTCCCCTCGAAACTGGGCTCGTCACCACAAGCGAGGGCTAGCGGCACTATCTATACCACCGGACAGAACGTGGCTCTGATATCATGTTAAGAATTCAGGCATCCTAATGGTCCCTTGAAAAACCAGCTTATGAGGGGGTGGTCTACCCAGCTATATAAGCAATGGTCAGGTTCGTTAACCACCCGATATGGAAGTCGCATCAAGTTTTTTAAGGAAAAGAAAATTATTTACTACCCGAATAAAAGTGGATATTCACACTTGCTTTGTAATGGGGCAGGTTCCCCTTTTCCTACTTTATTTATAAAGGTTCCTCAATTGTTGCTATCTAAACTGGTATTTTTCTTTTGGAATGGATCCTTTCAATTTGAAAAAAATTAAAATAATCATTTTATATGATTCTATTGTGAGTAGTTCTAATAATACACTCTCTAATATTCTTTTTTTAAAACACTTTTTCCTATTAGTTAAAATTTATATAAGTCTCACTAATTCATGTGGGTCCCATTTGAATTTTGTAGGACCCACATGAATTTCAATCAATAAGAAAAAGTGTATTAAAAAAAAGTATGTTAAAAAATGTATTTCTAGCATTTCTCTCTCATCATTCATTAACCGTATAACTAAATGTATTAAAATATCCAAGACTTCATAGTTTGAACGTAACTAACTGTGTTAGTCTAACACGATGGCTCTCGAGTAATCAAGGATAGAAATCTGTGGTCGTTTTATATGCTAGTGTCACACTGCATTAACTGGTTTCGTTTACGATCCTTTAAAGTGGTCCCATAGACAACTATAGATTTTTAGCAATTATCTTTTAAACATTCATATGTATATGACTTTTCATTTATGTACATCAAATGATTATTAGTGCAGCAGGTAAAATATATCTAGCTAATATATAATTATTATCTATAACTTAAATTAATTAACTATCCTTATGTTGTACATTCTACGACGTTTTACATGGTGATTGGGTATTTAATTTGCTTCTCTCATTTTGATTTCATTAGAAGCCCAAGCACATGTGTAGATAAGGTAAATGATTCAAACTTCAACATCAACATCAACATCATACATAAACCTTAAATACTTGAGCCATTCCCAATTGAGTTACACGATTATCGGTTAATTAAATTGCCGATTCTATAATTTTTTTTTCTTCATATTTTAAATAATTTAAAATTTTATTGATTGATAAAGTTTAAAACTATTTACCCATTCATATCCATTGTAAAAAAATTATTTAAGAAGTAATCAATATTCTAAAATACTCTTTTTTGTTTCTCTTAACAAACTTCTAACATCATAATTATTATAGCCAATTACCCCCATTTAAGTTTGTATTCAATCTTGATAAATTCGTTGTGTCTCTCGTCTTCATGCTTCCATAATATAAATAAAAGATTTACTCACCGTAAACTTTTCATTCATCAATCATCATCAAATAAAGATCTTGTAGTTTTCGTACATAAAATGAATAGAAACACTAATCTTTCTCCACGATAAAAGTTTATACTTCAAATCTTGTAAAACTTGCAATGGTAATAAAAATTGTAACACCTCCATAATTCCACATTTGTTAATTATTATTTTCTGTGAATTAATTAAATAAAAATACAATTTATGAAATTCAAAATTAAACTTGCTAATAAAAATTTAGAAATTATTTGAATTTGAATTAAAAACTTAGATAAGACTCGGAATGTGTTTTAACAGACAATGTAGATTCACACTGTGCATTGTGATCCACGGTAATCCAGGAGGAAACTGAGTAAAATATATTATAATTTATTGTTTGTGGCCATGAGCGTTGTTAGTTAGTTCTTGGAGGCGGTACAGGTAAAAATAATAATATTTTTATTCGGGGACGAGAGCATTGGAGTTTGTGGTAGGAGCGGGGAGACCTTAGGAGCTCGGGCCCGAGGCAGTGTAGGAAAGCAGTTTTTCATGACCATCATCTTTTACTAAAAATGGAAAAAGGTGATCCTTCTTAATTTGGTATTTCTCTCTCTTACTTTTCCTAATCAACCAACACATAGCCCTACTAAATAAATCTCAACTATCCATCTTCTTACACATATTTTACATTTCATTTTGAATTAAAATCCCACCCAAAAAGCCTCTAAAGCCCCCTTAAAAAGCACCAAACACTCTCATTTTCATTTACAAGATCAACCCATTCATTTTCTCTCAAAAATCTCAAAATACTCTATTGTCTTTCCTCTCTATAAGCTGACGACCAAGAGGTTTTCTTCACCCCCTCACTTCTGTTTTTTATCTTTCAAGTTTCTAATCCTATCTCTTCTTCATCATACAACCATCATCCTTCTGAGAACTTGATCATTCAAGCATTTTCATCATTTTCATCAAGAACAACTCTAAAGTTTCAAGTTAAAACTTTTATTCTTTCATCATCTTCTTCTTTCTCAAGACAAGACCGTGATTTTCTTCCACGGTTCTTTCTCTTTTGAGTTCAAAGTTTTCATCTTTTTGCATGGTTTGTTTTGTAAGGTTCTTTGGTTCTTTGTGGATATTGTCTTTTGAAGCTTCAATTATCACCATAATGAGGTAATGGGAGACAAGAAGCACATCAACTACTTGGTGGTGGAAAATTGGGTTTTAGGATGAAAACCCTAACTACGGTTCTCTTCTTTCATTCCCATTTTTGTTTGCTTTAAACGTTTGGAATGTGATTGTTCTTGGTTAATATTGATGTTCTTGATATTTCTATGGATGAAAACATTTTTGGTTGGTGAAAAACTTCTCCTTTGGTATTTTGGCCAAGGTTGGTTTTGTATGCTTATTTCATGATAAAGTGTATGGACCTTTGTTGTTTTGATTATATTGAATCATTTGTGCAAGTTTAATTGGATTTGGTGAAGTAAAAACCTTCACTTCATGTACATGCTAAACATGTCACGGCCAAAGCATGTACATGCTAAACATGTCAAACATGGAAGAATTTTTTTTAATTTCTAACTGATTGTTCTAGGTGATCATAAAGTGTTTCAAGAACCAATGGGACAAATGTAAAAAGAAAAAGATTTTATACAAAAATCAACACCTAGGGTTCGACCAACAATAGTTCTTTGGAGAAGAAATCTTTTTAATCCATGACTTGATGTTTAATGCAACTAATATTTCTCTTAGAATCAATTAAAATCAAGTGTTAGAGCGAAGAAATTTCCATCCTATCACACTATGTAGAATTTGGCAATAGCTAGTTGAGAGGGTAATGTAACACCCCGATTTTCTTAATCTTTTTATTTAACTAGTATTTAAATAATTCTATTTTATTAGAGGTCTAGAAAATTGAATAAATTATTCCGAGGCCATAGTCACGGTCTACGCTATCGTAGGAAGCTATGATTAAGTTTTGGGTCGAAAACTCAGATGGAGCCCGGTCTGCGTTTTTCCTTGACAGTAGTGCTTTACTACTATCGAGACCTAATTTGGACCCGTGAACGAGACAGTTAATCTTAGAATCACGTTTCCTATATTTTTGAAAAAGTTCATCCTGACGTTCGAAAATGAAAATAATATTATTATATTCAGGCCGATAATCGTTCTAGGAGACGATTCGAGCTATCTTAGGGTTTTTTGAGAACCTTGAGCCAATAATTTTCATACCAGGGCTATGATAAATTATTTGGGGACTCCTACTAGTGTCGTGAGGGTTTTCAAAATATCGGGACGCGAAATGACCAAATTGCCCTTGGTCTTTTTACTGAATTACCTTTTTACCCTTTTCTTAACTCTTAAGTTATCTCAAATGAAAATATCTAAATTTTCATGACTCACCTCACTCTCTCTCCATAATTTCGTGCAGCCCTCTCTCTCTCATCCCCTCCAACTTCTTCTTCTTCCTTCCTTTCTTCTTCCTCCTCCATTTTCTTCCATTTTTCTTCATTTCCATTTTTCTCAAGCTTCCTCAAGCTTTTTCAAGAAGGTTTGTGAAGCAAAGTTGCTCCTATCATCCTCCTCTACCACCTAGAAGGTACATATTTCATCCTTGAGCTCTCAATCTTTATTTTCTCCATTTAT
Organism: Ammopiptanthus mongolicus; assembly: GCA_039655645.1. Lineage (NCBI taxonomy): Eukaryota > Viridiplantae > Streptophyta > Magnoliopsida > Fabales > Fabaceae > Ammopiptanthus > Ammopiptanthus mongolicus. The sequence continues at coordinate 78,380,887 of CM077345.1, forward strand.
TTTCATGAATTTCAATTTCTAGATCTAAACTTCAAAAATCTCTAGAAAATTGTAGAAAAATCATTTTGAGACCAAACCAATTCCTTTGAGCTAGTATCATCCCCTACTATCACAATCCAAGAGCTTGTAATGAAATAAAATCTCTAGCCTATTTTTCTAGGGAAGGCCGAATGGGTTATTTTTGGGGGGAAAATGGGTTTTTGCTCTTTATTCTTGATTTCACCTATTTCAACCCTTAATCATGTAATCCAAGTGATTAGGAGGCCAAATCAAACTCTCACCTATTTTTCATGGTGATGGCCGAAACCCTACTTTGTTGGTTTAAGGGATTTTAGTTCAAATCTTTGATAATTGATCATTGATTATGCATTAGGTATGCTTAAGGATCATTGATCCAAGAGTTGGTAGAATTTCAATATCCCTAGCCTATTTAATTAATTATGGGCAGTATCTAATCCTAGAGATTAGGTAGATTATGGTTTCATTATTTTAATTTCTGGTTGTGTTTTACTGTATAGAATTTGGCAGGACTCGAACGCTCGATCGCGTACTCGATTGATTGCTGCAGATCCGCATTCGGAATCTCTCGAGAACATCACTAAGGTGGGGGAAAGAACCACAATATCGTCGGGGAGGCAAGCTTTAAATAATATATATTGATATGCGTAGGACGACCCAAACCCTACTAGAAGTCGTTTGACCGTTAGGTTGATTTTACTCATATGGAGGTTGTTTGTGCTATGATTGGATATTTGATATATTATATGTGATATGTGTATGATGTCTATTATATGTTGCAATTGATTAAATGTTATTTATTTGGAAGTTGATTTTACTGTTGAATATATATTTTGACTGTTGTTGATGTCTGTTGTGACTGCTAATGTCTGAGTAGAACTAGGCATTGATTTCTGATAAATCGGGTGATGAATGTGTGGTGAGAAAATTGAGGTTATATATATATATATGTCGTAATGCTCAATCTAGTGATATAGTTGATCTGATACCCGGTTAAGCCAGATGAAAGTTGGTCGTGGTTGCATATAAGTCGTGGTTGAGGCACTGAGTGTTAATCCTGAGATGAGTCAGTGAGATTCATGTTGCATAGTTGTTATTCATCACTGTGTTGGCATACGGGCGATTTCGATCTTACCTGCGGGGAGATGGTCGTACCGATTAGATTGGCGTAGGGGCGATTTCGATCTTACCTGTGGGGAGGTGGTCGTACCCGCTAGTGGAATTGTAGACGGACGGGCGCATATCTCGACCTAGCCTGCGGGCGGGGGGATATGTCGTTACCGAAAGTTGAGTTGTTAACGAACGGGCGAATGCTCCGACCTAGCCTACGGGCGGGGGAACATGTCGTTACCGTAAGTTGCGTTGTTGACGGGCGATTATTCCGACCTGGCCTGCGGGCGGGGGAATATGTCGTATCCATGAGACGATTTGGGCCTACGGGCTTTAGACCGAACCCTACCTTTATGGGGGTGGCATAGTGATGATTGGGACACCTTGATCCGTTGGGGATGTCGCGTCATGATCGCGTCCATATAGTCGTTAGTTGCATGAGTGTGAGGGACAGTAGTTAAGGGAAAAACTATTCGGAAGTCGTTTGGTTGTAACTGTCGTGTTTGCGAGTGTGCTATCCATATACATTATTTATATCGTTGTTTCTCCCATGTATGGCATATTACTGTTTCTTATCCCCTATACTTTTCTATGTTGTATTTCTTTGTTCTCGACGGTACGAGAAGACCTTGATGAGGAGTTTCCAGAGGAGATTGACGGAATACCTGTCGAGCCTGATGCCGGCGGGAGAGCCTCGGATCCCAATGCTGGGGGACCTTGAGCGCCAAGAGATGAAGTCGGAGTGCATTTTTGTTCTGATGCTATATTTTTAGTTTCTATTTATTTCGTACTCCGAAGTCTTTATATTTGGTATTAATGTTATAGGCTCTACTGATGGAGCCAATACTATTATGTATGTATACTTTTATTATGGTATCAGTATGTATTGTATGTTTTAATGTTTCCGCAAATTTTATACTACTACGCTACGCTATAACGCTAATAATTATAAGTGGGGTCACCAATGGGACCTCCTAGGAAGGGGTTGTCTCAGAAAGAATTGCTTTTAATTCGTAACTTAGTGTTTAAAGTAACCATAATATGGTTTAATCACTAATGTGATCTTGTAAGAAAAGAAAAGGTTGAAAAGACTTGATTTAGAAAGTTTAAGCAAAAGCATTTTTAAAGTAAACTAAGGAATTAGGTGATTTTCCTAAGTTAAAACCTTAAGTCAAGTAATTACATAAAGAATTCATTCAAGTTAATTCAGACTAGTGACTCTAGGTTAATAAGTAACCTAAAAAGGAAGAAAAAAAAGGAGAACAATAGTCGTGAGGTGAAACAACTCTAAGAACTATAACACTAATGATCTAATTAGAAAGGACTTGGATAATTAATAAGTGGATTTCCAAATCCAATTTCATAACTGATGTGTGTGATTCTACATCATATTTCTTAGTATTTTTGCATACATTTTCATGTTAGTTTAGGGATTTTATTTGATATTTTTTTAGTTCTTCTTTTAGAATGAATTACTTCGGTGTTCTAGGTGTGTTGGTGCAGGTTTTATGATTAAAGAGTTGGGATTGACCTTTGTTGGAGCTTACATGAAGAGAGGAATTCTAAAGAAGTGAAAAAGTGCAAAGCAGTGTCAATCACGACCTAGACATGATGCAGGTCACGGTCGTGACTTGAGGGAATGAAGAAAAAGAGGTCATGAACAAATAGAAGATCACGGCCTAGCCGTGATGACCATCACGGTCGTGATCTGGAGATGACAAATATGGAGCTTGCAAGTCAGAGACGGTCGTGGCCTAGCCGTGAAGGCATTCTCGGCCGTGACTTGGCAAAGCGCATCAGAAATCAAGGACCAGAAGCGTTCACGGCCTGGCTGTAATTCGTGCCATAACTGTGACGTGCAACTTTTCATAATTTTAGTTTTTATTTTTGAAAGGAATCCTAATGGGCTTGGGACCCTTTTTGCCCTGTTATATAAATAGGATGTTTAGGCTCAGAATTGGCCATCCTACATATTGCAATTGGAGGTTTTGGCTTAAGAATTAGGATTTCTCTCTTACCTCTTCTCTTCTCTCTTTTCCCTTTGGTTTTTATGATTTATTTTCTCAAGTTTGTTATGACTATGACAATGCTTGAGTAGTTCTTTTATTTCTAGGAATTGGGGTCATGCCCAATACTTTTTTTTATGCAAACTTGGCGTGCAAAAGCATCACTATAAGAAAAGAAATCCCAACTAGGTTGGCACCTCAGTCCTTATCTATCATTTACAGCACACAAATAAATTAATATTATTAAAAAAGAATAATGAAAAAATACAAAAAACATGGGGGAACCAAACCAAAACCCATGAAAGAATATAGAAAGAAAGAATCATCTAAACCTGTAAAAAGGCAGACCTAATCTATTATGATTAAAGTCTTCTAAGATAAACTTGGGAGGCAAATCCCACCAAGTAAAACAATGATTATTAATGGCATAGGTATTTAATCTATCAGCACATGAATTGCCTTCTCTAAAAATGTGAGAAATGTGAAAAAGCATTTTTCTTGTCATATATAAACAGTTCTTCCATCTTTTCTTGAGTTTCCAAGGTATCAAGTCCATACATTTAAAAGCAGCCACCACCATAGATGAATCACATTCTAACCAAAGCTTAGTCCAACCCTTTTGAAAGGCAAGCTCAATTGACTTGATTTCAACTATTAGTTCAGCTTGGAATGCTGTAGAGACACCAATAAAATATGAGAAACAGCCCATAACTGCTCCACTAGAGTCTCTAAAAATACCACCATAAGCGGCTAATCTCGTATTGCCTCTTGAAGCACCATCAGAATTGCACTTTATACAGTCATAAGGAGGCTTGTGCCAATTGACTTGAATGATTGTGGGAGCTTTAGGAGGATTTCCAATAACTGAGAGATGCTTTAAAAACCTGAGATCATCAATGGAAGAAGACATTTTACCAGTTAAGAGGTTACCTGATAGAGATATATTGGCAGTTAACAAGTGAAGAGCCCTGTTAACTGAAATAAATTTATCATTAAAACTCACTTGATTTCTAGAATACCAAATGACCTAGATGATATGAATAATGGCTGATAGAATCATGTCTTTGATCTCACCACTCCAATTAGCTAGATTAGATAGGAGGCTAGATAAATCAATCGACTGCTGCAGCAAGCTACTCATCCAATTCCACAAATTAGAAGCAAACTAACCATGCAAGAACAAATGCTCAGAATTTTCACTAGCTCTACCACAAAGACTGTAAACAGAGACCATCATGCAGCCTCTAGATCTCATATTATCATCAGTTGGTAATTTATTATGTAACAAACTCCATAACAAAAATGATCTTGAGGGAGGAATGACTGCATTTCAAATCTTCTTTCCCCAACTCACTAGTGAACTACTAATATTAAGATGAGAATAGGCAGCTTTAAAAGTTACGAAGCCATCGATTGAGCCCTTCCAAATTAGCTGATCATCAGAATTATCGATAGGAATAATAATATGCTGGATTTCAGTAGCTACTGAAGGAAAAACTTGAGCAAAAGAAGATCGAATAGACCATGAATTGCTCTGAATAAAGTCCTTAACTGAAGCTTTTAATGCAAAATGAACATTAGAAGATCGGTTAGAAGTTTAGAAAGACACTGATCCCTCCAAAAGTTAATTAGACTACCATCATCCAAGTGCCAGCAACTTCCCTCTAGAGTAGAGTTAATAAATTGCCTCACTCCTAGCCAGATTGAAGACTTTGCATAATGTACTATTGGTTTGTTATGCTTCATCAATCTAGACTTAAGCAGCAAAGCCCAATGATTTTGAGAAGAAAGCATATGCCAACTTAGCTTTAGCATTGCAGCTTCATTGGCTGACCTTAGTGATCTAATGCCAAGTCCTTCTGCATTAATTGGAGAACACAATTTATGCCAAGCCACAGTTACTAGTTTCCTTATACAAGTGTTACTTGACCATATGAAGTTCCTTATGCCTCTATCCAGGGATTTAAGAAGAGCAATAGGCCACATATACACATGAAAGCTATGAATCAACATGCCATGAATGATTGACTTCACCAATTGAAATATATCCATAATTGAGAGCATTGATCCCTTCCATATAGCAAGTTCAGACTTGATTTTATCAGCTATGTGCTGCAAGTGGACTTTCTTTAGCTTTCCTTGAAATAGGAACTCCTAAGTAGTTGAAAGGCAATTCTCAAATATTGAATCCCAAGAAGTGCTTAAGGTCTTACTTTCTAGCAAAAGAAATGGATCCTACAAAGAATTTACAATTCTCAAAGCTAAGATATTGACCTGGTGTTGCTCCATATTCTTGAAATAAGTCCATTGAGGCAGATAAATTCTTCTTAGTCCCTTTGCAAAACACCATTATGTCATCCGCATAGAGAACATGAGTGGGTGTGAAACAAGATTTAGGGCCAGACATAGGCTTAAGCTGTCCAAAACTAGCAAGAAGAGATATATCTCTGCTCAAGGCATCTTCTGCTAGACAAAATAAGAGAGGGGATAGCAGATCCCCTTTCCTGACCCCTCTTTTGCAAGAAAAGTAACCCGTTGGTTGGTTATTAACGGATATTGAAAGCTTGGCAGATTGCAAGATCACCTTAACCCAATTCCAAAAAATGGAATTGAATCAAAAACCTTCCAGAAAATTTAATAGAAAGGACCAATCAATGGTATCAAAAACTTTTTTAATATCAAACTTCAAAGCAATATTACCTCCAAAGGATTTATAATCTAACATGTTAATAGCTTCTGATGCAGTGCAACTAGAATCTGAGATGTGTCTTCCCTTGATAAAACCTTTCTGCTGTTCAGAGATAATTTTAGGTGCAATTAGAGCAAGCCTGTCTGCAATAACCTTTGTTACAATTTTGAATTGAAAGTTTTTCGGGGCAATTGGTCTATAATCCTCAATTCTATATGCACCATTGAACTTAGGGATAAGAGCAACTAGATTGGAATTCAAATTGGGGTGAATCCAACATGTGGAAAAGAATTGCAGAACAGAATGAAATACATCATGACTAATAATACCCTAGAAGTTCTCGAAAAAAAACACCCTCCAAAGTCATCTTGCCCAGGAGCACCGGAAGCATTAATATCAAAAAATATTGTTTTCACCTCTTCCAAAGTGGGTAAGTTGGTTAACATGGCATTGTCCTCATTAGAAACCAGCTTTGGAATAACTTTTTTAGTGAAATCAGAATTGGAGCCGGCATTCTCAAATGCATAAAGAGAGCTATAGAAGGCTAAGACATGTTGTCGTATATCAACCTGATTATCCAAAATTCTGTCACCTGATTTCAAGATAGACATTTGTTTTGTTGCATATATGATCTGAGATATTCTATGAAAATAAGTAGTATTCCTATCTCCTTGAGTGAACCAATTGACCCTAGACTTTTCGCTACAAAATTCTTCTTGAACAGCTAAAGCCTGTTGAAGATTATTTTGAGCTTTCAATTCATGATTATTGAACTCTTTTGAATAACCAAAATCAACAATATGTTGTTGAATATCATCCAAATTAGCTTGAGCAGATTCAACCAATTTATGAACATCATCAAATACTTCTTTATTCCACACTTTGAAAGCAGCCTTCCTAGCCTTTAATTTTTGAAATAGAACAAACATGGGGCAGCCTACTACCTCTTTATTCTAAGTGTCAAGAACAAGTCTTCTACAATCCTGATGCTGAAGCCACATACTTTGAAATTTAAAAAGAGAAGGGAAGAATGAAAGTTCTCTTTTCATGGTAATTAGCAAAGGGTAATGATTCGATTGAGTTCTTGTGAGAGTACTACAAGAAGTTGCATACCAGAATGAAAACCATTCATCATTACATAGAGCCCTATCAAGTCTCCTTTCTGTATTTGCAATAGTTCTTCTTCTATTAGACCAAGTGAACTCAGCTCCTCTAGTTGGCAAGTGTGTTAAGAAGCAAGAGTCAATCCAATTTTTGAAGTCTACACAGGATGCAACATATGGAATACCACCACCTCTTTGCTTATGTGCTTCAAGGATAGCATTGTAATCTCCAACAAATAACCAAGGACCAGGATTGCTTTGATTAAGAGAAGATAACTTTCCCCAAAGATCTTTCCTAACAGTAAAGCTAGTGGAAGCATATATAGCAGCAATATGAACCTTCTATTGATCAATCATAAGGGAACAAGATATCTGCTACATAGACAAAGAGATAACATCTGGTTCCAAATTATTAGCACAGAACGCTCCCCATAAGTTAGGCAATTGAGACCCTCTATCATTCACAGCAAAAGATTTGAGATTTAAGATTGAATTTTCCCTTTGGTTAATGTCAATTTGCCATTGATTTGATTCCTGTTGTTTTAAATTTTGTGAATTTGGTGGTCATTTATTTGCATGTCATAGATACTTTAGGGAGGAACTGAGAAGTGAACCTAGATATTGGATCTATAGGATTTGAACTTAGGACTTAAATCACGAGTGTTAGAAGCGGTCTTTCGAGGATTTTATTGAATTATCATGAGACGATCCCACTTACGTAGGATAATCCCATTAGGTAACCCCAACTCATATCCTCTTAAAGTTTATGAGCATAGCGTGCTTATGAAAAATGAGGAAGAATTAAAACAACTCGTACATACTGATACCATAAAGCACACATATATATATAAATACAAAATTATTGGTTCCATCAATAGAACCTACAAACAACATCAACTACCAAAGTACGCAATTATCTAACATATACAACTGAAGCTTGGTAATAAAAGAAAGATACATGAGACTTCCTCTTCTGGCCCCAAAATACATTTCGTTCAACTCCATACTGTCCATAACAAAACTAAGACCATCTACCCAACATGGACTCTAACGTGGATAGCGAGAACTCCCAACAAAATCTCGTTGTCTCCGACGGTAGGTCTGTCGTGCCTCGTACTCCGTCGAGCATTCGGACATGACAATCCTACATCGACGATACTCCCTCATCCTCCTCTAGGCACGAAGATGGTGGCTTCAAGCTACAAAACCAGTCCTCGAAGATGCGTGAGATCTCCAAACAGTATCGGAGTCATGATGATAGTTCCATGGCCGGTTCCACAGCCTCTCCAACGGTAATTACTGAGCGATACGGAAGTCTCCAACTAGATAGCTCCTCGACGATCTCCATGCTCTGAAGTAGTAGTCGGTCCCGTGTATACGACTCGTCGCTGAGAGTAGTCATTCTCCCAGAAGTGGCCGTCATCCTAATAAAGTAGCTCAAAATCCCCCAACACATGGATCCGTGGCTCTCCCACAGCATCAGGTTCAGTAGGTGTGCCATCGATCTCCTCAATAAAGTCTTCTCGTGCGGTCATAAAATGACAGAACACAGCGTAGAGAAATACGGGAAATAAGAAAAAGCAATACATCATAGATAGGGAAACAACTATAAAATAAGATATAGAGATAGCCACACACAAACAACATAAGTGTCAAACATTCATCTCCCAAGTTAATCTATCTTATCTAGTATCTCTCCCACTAATGAATCTAACTACTATATGGACGTGGCCACGACGCGACATCCCCAGCAAATCAAGATGTCTCATTCATCACTGTGCCACCACCCCGTAATGTAGGGTTCGACCAACATCCCTCTCGGCTTTACTCAACTCACGGCTACGACTTATCCCGCCTGTAGGTCCGCCAACACAATGATGAATAATAACAATGAGGCATGAACCTCACCTACTCATCTCAGGATCAACTGCTTAGTGTCTCAACCACAACTTGTACATAACTACGATCAACGCCCCGACATATCCGGGTGCCAACTTCATGCCTTAATATAATTATATCAACAAGATCTCTAGGTTGAGCGCTACAACATATATATATCCCCAATTTCCTCATCGCATGTTCATCTCCCAATTTATAATAATTACCACTTATTTCTATTCAGGCACATTGATCATGGTAATTACATAATACACAACAATAACCAAGCTCAATAATCATATTCATGAAATCAACTCATAAATATATACTCAAATAACCCTAAAGCATGTTACTAATCACAACATTCATATCAACATATATATCATAGTAGGCATATCAACATTAGGAAACATGCAACCTCAAATTATCATAAATCAACTTATCGGCGATAAACCTACAATGCCTAAAACTACATTGGTACCACTAACTAGTAGTCGTCAATGTGAGTGAGGTGTTGTCGGTTACTAGTAGGGTTTAGATCGCCCTACGCATATCAATATATATTATTTTATTCTTGCCTCCCCGACGAATTGTGATTCTTTCTCCCACCTGATACTAAAAGTAGCAACGATCACGAATACCACGAACTCTCCTCAGGCCCTTTACAGTGGCAGTCTCCTTGCTCCCAAGGTCCCGAATGCAACCTTGAAACTTGCCCTAATCACAGAAACAACACGTAGACTATAGCATTACCCACGCTTGAGCATTGACGTTTCCTCACCATGAAGGCATCGCCCCTCACGTGCCATCTACGATGTGTGACTGACACGTGTCACTTTATGTCCCATCACTGCCAGTTGCCTGGTCAAGGTGGCCACGCTTTAGCGTCTACAACTCCCCACGCTAAAGCGTTAGCACGCTTGAGCGTTCTCCTTTTCCACATTTACGTGTTTTGCCCAGAGTCACGTGTTCTTCCCTTTTTTCTTCTCCAATTCAACCCTAACTCTTAATATACCTTCTAAGCATACATCCAAGCATAATAACACTTACCAAGCCTAACACATATACATTCATATATTAATTAAGGTTATAGAAATGAGGATGTTACATATCACTAAACATGATGCATTCAATTTAAATTCAATTATCATGAGAGTAGGAGTTGGTTTAGTTGGGCACGATTCTTATATCTCGAGAGAGAACATTAACTATTTTAGGATAAATTTACCTGCAAGAAATATATTGATATTAATAAGGGGGTAGTCAATTCAGAAGTATAATCTGTCATTGTTGTAACTCAATTTATGGAAATTCCCGTGCATATTTGAAAATCCCAATTTTAATTACTTGCTATTTTCTTCTTGCCTTTAATTATTTTCTATTTCTAGTTTCAAATTGTTACTCGGTTCTCATCAACAAATATTATTCTTTCTTGTTTGGTAAATTAATTTTCTAATTAATTGGTATTCATAATCATGGTCCCTGAGGTTCGATCTTTTTATTACTTGATGACGAAATTGTACACTTGCGAATTTCACACATCAATAATTTACTTAGGACTTGAAAATAATGTCATAAGTTTTAATTACATAAACCTTAAAGGATTAAAAGAAACAGTGGTTTCGTTCGGGGCCGAGAAGTCGTGCCTGAGTATGATAATGGAGTTGTTTGGCCATGTGATGGCTTCATTCTTGAGGAACCCATAATGATTTATTATGAGAATGATTTATCGCTTCATGCATGATTTGAAGGTCATGTTTGACCTTGGGGACGTCGGGGTGTGGAATTCCATAGGGGCCAATGGGTAACTCCTCTAAATTGTGGTACCTGATGCACCGCAACGACAATCCCGATGAGATGCTTTTTAATTCACGTTTGGTGGTGATTATTTCGGAATAGCCAATTTTTGTGCGTTAAAAATGTTGTATCACTGTATCTGAGGATGGTGGAATACGGAACATGTTCTCCCGATCGCTCATCCGACGTTGTGTTAGCTCCATAAAGTAAACTCAACAGAGTTTGTTTCATACATATGCACATATATGATATACTGTTTACTTAATGTGATGTATGACTTTTGGACCTGCTTTATTGTTTACTTGACAATTAATTACAGCATGATTGTTGACTGTGAGTATGTATTTGCATGATTTACTATTTTCATGATGCCATATAACTATCTGATGATGAGAATCTCACCTCGTTATTATGTTGTACTTTCTACTTCTATTTTTCTGGTTATGTTCTGAGAAGATCACAATGATGATACGTCCGTGCATTTTGGCACATATATGTCTACTACATTGTCAGCCTCCACGTGGAGTTTTACCTGCCCATAGACGAGATGTAGAGTGTGCATAGGCATGTACCTTATGAGCATTCCATGTCTTCCTTTGCTAAGAATATGTTGCTCATCAGTATGGCGGACCCTATATAGTGGGTCCGAGTCGTGGACGGGCCCCCGGGGCCCGAGTTTTCCCATCGTGTCAGGCTTGTCATATGAGGAAGAGGGTCCCTAGGAGAACCCTTCCCATTAGTATTCTACTTTGTTGGCCAGTCTGGGTGTTGCGGTCATGATTTACATATTTTTTTTTTTGGAGCTAGTCTTTGTGTTTTTATTTATGTCTTTAGTTGTTGTATGAATTTATACTATTTATATTTCTTCTTGATTAGGTTTAACTTTTATGTTATTTTATTCCTGTTTTAATTAGGATGAACCTTTTATGATGAATGAATTCTAAGTTATTATATGGTGTCTCTTTTATTTATTAGTAGTTCTTATTATATTTCTCGAAAAGAAAAATCAAACCAGTATTTTCTATATAATTATGGTTTTTGACTTATTTACAGTCTTATATTAGTTTGGGAATGTTACACCAAGGGAGGGTGTTATAGAAATTCTTACCTATCTCTTCTCTTTCTTTTCTTATGCCTCTATACTTGATGAAAAATCGAGAGACATATTTTTGTAGACAGAGATAGGGAATATTTCATTTCCTTCTTATTTATAATTGCTTTCATCAAGCAATATATCCTTTCATTGAAAAGACTACTTCCCAAGAGTCATACCCATTCATTCAAACATCAAAAAATATGTCCTTCCATTCAAATATTAAATAACATGCCCTTTAATTCTAATGTTAAACAACATGTCCTTTCATTCAAATAGTAAACCATCACATATATTTGTTACACACATGGTACATTTTTTACATTCTCCCACGTGGCCCAGGTGACAAAGTACAACTTTATGTTTTAATGAAATATCAATCATAATGCACATAAATAATAGCAATTGCTTCATACGTTTGTTACATCATAAGCATAATTAAGAACAAGAACTAATAAGAGTCATGGCAGTATATATCCTTATTTTGACATATATTCCTTCCATGTAATACTATATTACTCTTCTTCCTAATATGACATTTTTATGGGAAGTACATAATATGTCTAACAATAATCTCATTTTAAAGACAAATCGTGTTTTCAATGTCATCATCCATGCATGTGCACATAAGTTGAAAACAAAATATTCAAAAACTTTATACATTAATGAGCACAGTGTGTCAAACATACATTTAAACTTAATACATAACAATAATAATCAACATTCACTAGCAGACATAATGCTCACTCTTTCAACGTGACCAGCTAATGTTTTGGGTGGTAACCCTTTTGGTAAAGCATCAACAATCGTAAAATCAGTGCTAATTTACTCTATCGACACTCTATGTCTATGAACTTCCTCTTTAACGACAAAGTACTTCAATTCCATATGTTTAACACCTTTAGAATACTTGTCATTTTTAGAAAAGAAGACAAATGCAAAATAGTCGAGATGTAAGCTACGCATAGGGATGTACTTCATGAGCATTCCATGTCTTCCTCTGCTAGGGTTCTGTGGCTCATCAATATGGCAAATCCTGTGGAGGGGTCCCCACGTCGCAATTTTTTCCCACCATGTTGTGATTTGTCAAATGAGGAGGAGGATCCTCAAGAGAACCCTTCCCATTAGTATTCTACTCTGTTGGTCAGTCTGGGTGTTGTGGTCATGACATATTATTTTCTTTTTGGAGCTGGTCTCTATGTTGTTTATATGAACTTATGTTATTTTATTTCTGCTTAATTAGGCTTTACTTTTATGTTATTTCATTCTTGTTTTAATTAGGATGAACCTTTTATGATGAATGAATTCTAAGTTATTATATTGTTTTCTTTTATTTATTAGTAATTATTATTATATTTCGCAAACAAAAAGATTAAACCCATATTTTCTAAATAATTATATTTTCCGACTTATTTACGACCTTATTTTAGTTTGGGAATGTGACGCCAAGGGAGGGTGTTACATTAGTTGGTATTGGACTTGGATGAGTCTTGTTAGGTTTGTGATTTGGTATGTCCTCGTTTGTGCTATAACACCCCGAAAATCTTGCATCTGTTTATTATCCGCTACTGTGAACCAATTGGTTAATAATGTAATTTTGACTAATTATAATTAATAACAACAGTTAATAATTGGATATTCATTTGAATTTCAATTATAGAATAAAAATTCATAAAATATTTGTTTGAGCCTTTTTATGATGTTTTGGAGCAGATATGGTGAAAATATTATTATTTTGACTGGGTAGTTGAGTTTTAAATTTTTGGCCTAGGGCCGGGAAGATATTTTGGCCCGGAGCCGGGAGTAGTTCATGACCATACATTATCCTAATCTTCTTCTTGATCAATATTAGGTCACTTTCACCCTTCTGCAAAATATCTTCACATTTTACCACCTTTTCATAAAGTAGTTCTAACTTTAGGGGACAATCTTCTCAACTTTTCATGAGAGGTGGACAACACATCAATCTCTTTAATTTTAAACCCTTTGATCCCTTACACCCTACTCACCTATTTTCCCATCTATTATTGATTTAAAAACCCTCCCTACTTTTGCTCTCCTTTAAACAACACACATATAGTACTCTATCTCCACCCTTGATTCTTTATACACACCTAAAGCTTATTTTACATAGCTTTTTGATTTAATTTATAGCCCTAAAAAGAATATCAATTTTGTGCATAGTGTTTTGAAAACACTAAAACACTTCATTGTTTCATACTTACAAGATCAAAGTTTCACTTGCTCTCAAAATTCCAAAATGCTCTTTTCTCTCTCTTCTCCTCTCATAAATCGGACAAGCCTAGTTTTTCCTCATCCAAGTTTGTTTTTCAACTATTAAACCTTGATACTAACTCTTCTTCATCATACAAACATCTTTGCTGAAGAAACTTTGATCCTTTAAAGTCGATTCTTCATCATTTTTCAAGAATCACCCAAGAACACCAAGAGCAAATCCTATCTTCTCCCTCCTCTTTAAAGCGACGATTTTGGCTTGGAATTATGCAATCAAAATTTCTCTTCCAATTACATCTTCATAACCTTGATCCTTGATACCATCTAAACACCGTTTCATTCACAAATTTCTTGTTTTGAGATACTTTGTTCTTCATCTTCAAGAATACTTTGAGTTTTCCCTCTTCTCTCTACTTTCCAATTTCGATTTTGGCTTGATTTGAAGGATCCAATACTTGTTTCATAAATCTATAACCATAGTCTTACTTACTTCAATCATCTAAACACTTCTTCTTACAAAGATTTTCATTTTGAGCAACTTTGTTTTTATCTTCAAGAACTAAAGAACATCAACATTTTGTTCTTCAAGTTATAACTTTAAAGTAAGTATTCTAAACTCCTTTATTCTTCATTTCTTTCATAGAATCATGAAACAACCATTCTTAGTTCATGATCTTCCAGAATGAAGTTTCAAACCTTGATGTTTTGTTTGTTTTAGAGTTCGGCCATCACATATTTTTGGTGGATCCTCTTTGCCACTTCATTAAGGGAGCTTCATAAGTTAATGGGAGACTGAACCACATCACACCATATTGATGGTTGTGAAAATATCTTGTTTGTTGGTTTTGTGTGTTGGAAAACCCTAATCTATGGTTCCTCCATTTATTTGTTTTTTTTTTTTTTTTGAAGAGTTCATAAAATCCAATTAGGGGTCTTACACATTAGTTTTGGAGGCTTAGAGTGGAAACTAGGATTGCTCTTCTGTTTCCCTCTTCTCTTTTCTCTTGGATTCATGGTGTTCTCTACCACTTTGTCTCTTTTTTTTTTTTTCTATTATGGTTGAGTAGTTGTATTAGTTCCTAGGATTGGTCTATGCCTTTTGATATAATTATGTTGATGAATTGATTTATTTCCCTTTTGTTAATGTTAAATTCTTTGATTTGGTTCCTATTGTGCTTAATCCATGTGAATTTGCTAATCACTATTTGCATGTCATAGATATTTAAGGAGGTACCGAGAGGTGAACCTATATAATGGAAATCTAGGAATTGAACATAGAACTTAAATCACGAGAGTTAGATTTGGTCCTTCGAGGATTCCATTGAATTGTCATAAATCGTAATGGGTTGAATCTAAATTCAATTACCACGAGAGTAGGTGTTGGTATAATTGGACACGATTTTTGTATCTCGAGAGGGAACATTAACTAAGTCAGGATAATTCACCTTCAATAGAATTTCATATTAATAAAAAAAAAAAAAAAGGTAGTCAATTAGGATTCATAATTGGTCATTGTGGTAACCCAAATCCTAGAAATCTCTTTGCAAATCTTGAAAAACCCAATCATGTTTTCTTGTTATTGTATTCTTGTTTTTAATTGCCACTTAGAATTGTAACCACCTTTCTCTCACCAAAATATTCACTTTTGTTTAGCTAATCAAATTCCTAATTAATTGGTAGTCACAATTACAGTCCCTGCGGATTCGATCTTCTTGTTACTTAACAACGAAACCGTACATTTGAAGATTCCACACATCAATCATCAACGGATTCATAAGACTTAAATGAATCAAGCGTTATGTCAATTACTTGTGATACAAGCAACATTAACTTCGAAAAGATCTAAGTCATTAATGATTGGATTTCTCAATCCTATCTCATAATGTATGTAGGACCCGAGAACAACATCATAAGACATGAACACAAGCACGAAATGTTTTGTTTAAAACAGTATTTCGATGACGGGCCGGAGAGTCGGACTCAAGGACATCGTCTACCTGTATAGTCTAGTGATAACTCAATCCCGGAGGGATCACAAGATTTATTCGGTGGATAAAAGATTTTAATATACTATAAATCTTGTAAGAACTATTAATGAGAAGATTCATATGGAATCATGATATTTATTCGGGGAATAAATGTTAACACACGATATCTGTGTAAGCTTGATAATGGCAAAGATTACGATGGAATGATGGGCTTTATCCAGTGGATAGACAATTATCGCATTTGCATTATTGCTATAAGCATTGACATTGTGACAAATCAATTAGGGCCTTGAGCCTAGGAGTTTAGCTTACACCTAAATGCGGATGCGAATGGTGCAGGGACAGTTGGTTTGACCTAGGGGAATATGAGGTGTGTAATCCCATAAGGGTCCAGTTGGTAGCCCTCCTATGTCGTGGTGAATCAAAGATCTCACACCAACTATCCAGACGAGATGCTAGCCTATTCACGATTGGTGGAGAGAGTGCCTGGAGAAGCCAAAATGACACGCATTATGAAAGTTGAAAGTATTAACCCATGGTTGGGTATGCAGGACATGTACTTCCAATCACTCTCTCCGAACAAGTTTAGCTCCATGGAGTAGGGGGTCTAAGTCATACCTTTTTGCATAAGTAGATGCATCATGTTTATCATGTTATTTGACTTCCATCTGTGATGTTGTTGTCTTTTTTAAATTTAATAGTGTTTTACATGATGATATCTAATGGCATGGTTTGTGATGCGACATATACTATTTGTTGAAATATTATTATGTGTATAGATAATGTTGTTTATCTTTCGATGCCTGATAACATGTACTTTATAGTGATGTTTATGCCTCTATGTTGTGTTGCGCTATCTTTACATATACTATATGTTATGTTGATGAATGAGAATCACGCCTCATTATTTCTCTTTGCATTATGAGGAGCATTTCTGTTCGTTTTCCATAAAAAGTGTAATGTCGAGACTTCATCCGACGCTTCGGACGAGCCTCTACGTGGTCTTTCACGATAGTGCAAGAACTTTGACATCCAGTCACTTGGACTGGCTGACGAAGTACCTTAGAAGAGTCGTGATCGCCATCTGCAAAGGTCAGGGAGGAAAGAGTCATATCTGCCTCACCGCTTATCTACGCTTCGTTCATCGTCTGTGTTGTGGTTGTAAGTGGAATGCTAGGTCGACTTCTTTACCAGTGCATTTTGTGCCTTCTCTTAGGCAAAGGTCTCCTGTTGGTAGTACGTATCTGGGAAACACCTCTGAGTTGTGTTTTCCCCTATGGTTAGGTTAGGATGTCTATGTGTTGTTTTATCTTTTGCGGAGCTGCGTCTCCAAGTACCTTATGTTTAGGAGTTGAGTCTCCAAATCTTTATGTTGGGTCTGTATCTTCCTATTTCTCTTTCAGTAGTTGGTTGGGTTTTATTGCAATTCTGTTTTGAATTTATAACCCTACATTATGAAGTGTTTTCATCTATTGTACACACACACACACACACACACACACACACACACATGTAGTTACAAGCTTTTATATTTATGTCTTGCAAAAAAGAAAATTTACCCCACGTTTTAATAAGAATTTTATTAACTCACTTTTCGGCCTTAAAATGTCATGTAAAAATGTAGCTCCAGAGAAGGATGTTACATGTGTTGAGTGTTATGTGTTATTGTTTTCAAAAGAAAACAATATTGGTTGGAAAGGTGACACATTGCTTTCTTTTAGGTTTTAACCATTATGATCTTGTAGGAACTAATGGCTCAAGGAGGAAGCACATCGAGAAAGGCTAACCATGACACCAACAATATGGTTGCAGCTATACAAGCCATATGGGAGATGGCTACCACCATGGTGCAATAGACGCAACAAAATGCTCAAAGAGATGAAGGGACTGTTGACGGTCAAGGATTGTCTGAATTCCGTTGCAATCCGCTACAATTCAAGGGAGAATTTGTTCCATAGAAGGTCGAGTTTTGGATTCAGGAGCAGGAAAAGATCTTGGCGGCAATGTGATGCACCGATGAGAAGGTCACTTATGAAATCTTTATTTTGATTAGTGTTGTTGAACACTGGTAGAGAGGAACCAATCAACTGTTGGAGTCTTAGAACAATGTGGTTCACATTATTCATGCATGCCACTGCATTAGAACATGGGATACCAATGAGCTGCCATTTTTCGCATGCATACTTCGTCATTGCCAGATTCACCACATATTTGTCCCCAACTGATTGATATGACTAACCTCAAATATGTTCTCCCCATCCACCTGTAACATCAAGTAGCCAAAAATACCAAAGTTTATAGTGAGATACATAACCAAAATACATAAAAAATGACACTGACATAACAGACTTACTTAACCAACCACCATCTAGTTTCTTCATATTCCTTCTCTAGCCTTTTCTTGATTCTTAGTAAGACACTTCCATTGTAGGTTGAAATCTTCATTCTGTTTGATTCCCATCGCTCCATCAAATACACCTTGATTTCTTCCATCATTACATTAATACTGTTGAAAGTTTCGGACATGTTGTTTACTAGTACATTGCACTTAGAAGCATATAAGAATCTTGACTTGCTCCAAAATCTGGATGGAATCTTCAACAAATCCTTGTAGGCTTCTTCATTGACCCTCCTCATTTCCCTCATCTCTATTTCCCAAGCTTGTGGATAAGTTGCTTTGGCTGTCCTCTACATGATTTCTTTCAATTCTTTTCCTCGATGCTTCTTCCTGAAATTGTTGTAGAGGTGTCTGACACAGAACCTCTGTTCAACCCTTACTAGCAACTCCTCCATTGCAGGCAATAATCCCTTGTATTAACATGAAAGTAAATACAGTCAGACAACAGGTAATGGGGTTTATATAAATTTCATTTCCAACTTAAAGGACTGAAAGTTTGAGTACTTAAAACATATAGAACCAATTTGAAACTAATTAATAACTTAAAGGACTTAGTTGTTACCTTGAGTTTGATCATCACCTCCTTGACTAGCTCCCTACCCTTCGTCAGTAGCTTGTAATGTTAACTTCACAGTTGAATTTAGGTTAGTCCTCAGTAGCTCATGACAGTAGTCATATAGCCTCAAGTATTGATCCTTGAATGACCCGTCAACTAGGTCTATTGCAGCCATCCTTACCCTGTAGGCTTTTGATTTAGTGATACCTGCATTGCACTTCTCTTGTGCCTTGTCAACTATATCTGTGATCTTGATCATAGGATTCTCTCTTACACCAGAGTGCATCTTCTACCCACGCCATCTGGCACTCCAAAACGTAACCTGATACTCCTTACTGCATGTATGCTTGTCAACCAGATGTCTCAATTGCCACTCACGCCCTTCTTCGCATGCAACCTGAACCCTTCTCTTGTCATTTTTCTGAAATTACAAATTCCTCCCATTATGAATTGCATAGGTTACTACAACATCTCTAAACTCATCTCTGATTGAGAAAAGTGTACCCCCAACTCCCATTTTTAATCAGTCAACCTCCTTGGCATCTTGAATGAATTGTACTTAACCCTGCCCCTCCTTCCCTCTTCATCAGAATCTGTGTCTTCTCCACTGTCCAGCTCTTTTGAAACATATTCATCATCAGACATTCCCCTCACGTGTTGAGTCATTGGTGCCTCATCATCTGAATCAAAGGAGAGTGGGCCATTATCAGATAGGTCAGCATCATACAGGTCAGTTGGCCCTTTTTTGGTTGTTTTGGCTGGCGTCCCTCTAATTTTTTTTCCTAGCTGGACCACAACCTTTTGTCTTGTTTCCACCTCCCTTTCTCTTGTTTCCACCTCCTACCCCTACAGCTTCAGGAGCTTCACCATCAGTAACTCCCTCAACACCAACCCTTGTATCTTCACCCACCCCTACACCTTCATTCAGATTCTCCACACCATCCCCAGTAGCTTCATTCATATTCTCCTTAGCCACACCTACATTCCCAACCTCAAAGTAATCATTGTCACCTACTTCATCATCTTAGTCCCCAAACCTCCACCTCAAAGCACTGTCCTCACTGTCACTTCCATCACTCACATTAATGGGCCTTGAACCTTCACTTGCACTAGATTCATTAACACCCTCATTTGCACTACCTTCATTCACATTCTCCTCATCCACTGCAGCTTCATTCACATTCTCCTCATACACTGCATCTTCATCCACAGTCTCCTCATTTTTGAACACCTGCACATTCATTGTTACCAAAACCCTCAATGTGGTCATCCAGACCCACATCATCAACAAGGGGTGATGTTTGTCTCTTTTCATTTACAACATCAGCAGGCGTGACGTACCCTCCTCACTTTGACCCTTTGGAGCACTTTTGATTATCTCAGGTTGTGACATTGGGTGGATAAGAAACAAAAATGTCTTCCTATGGGACTTGGCCAAAGTCACCAATTCCATAGCACCAGAGTCATCCACCAGCAGTTTAAGATCACCATCCTTCCTATACCACATAATGGTCACTTCCGGGTAGCCCATTTCCCTGATTATTTGTAAAATCTCCCGATAACTCCACCTATCAGGGTCTCACCTACAAGTGGATACGAAGCCCTGAATATGCAGTAGCAGAAAAACGCCCCCACCCCCCTCATGGTGCACTTCAACACTAAAATAATCCTCCATCACTGCATGCATCCATAAAATAACCCACTCACTATTAAACAAATCAACCAACAAAAATAGAAACCTTAAACCAAACAAAAGCTAACAGAGACAAAACAATAAACAATAGACCACATGCAACAAAAATCACAGAGCCACATCAACAAAAGAAAAAAACAGAGACAACCTTAACCCACCCACCTATACCATAATCAAATAAACTACCACACAATCCCTATAAAAACACCAACAAGCATACAACAACTAAAAACCCCTGAAACCCAATAAAAAAAACCCTAAACTCCAACTCCCCATACAATACAAAATGGGAAAACCAAAAAAGAAACTTCAAAACATCAATGGAAAACATACCTTCGACCTTGTAGCCTTCTTCGTGCTGTCGACAGAATACTGCACTCCAACAATCGGACCTTCTACTCCGAAAACTTGTAACCCTAACCACTATAAGAAAACAGCTTGTAACGCCCTTCGTTACATCAGTAACCCGTAACAAAATATTTAAATAAAACATAGAGAAATAGGATTTTCCAAAATATAATACATATAATAATAATAATAATAATAATAATAATAATAATAATAATAATAATAATAATAATAATAATAATAATCTCAAAATAGTCTTTAAAGCAATAAATCCTCAAAACTGATCTATCATGAGTAAATAAAAAACTCTTCAAACAAGGCACCTACTAAAACCCAAACGTATAAAATGAAATAAACTAAGGTCTTAGCCACAAACGGCTCCGATATAACATAATACTAACCAAACTAACACGAATACTATGAAGAATCTCTAGTCTTCAAGCCTCCTCGATCTCAGGAATATCATCTTCGTGCTCTGAAAATAACACTATGAATGAGATGAAAATCCCAGTGAATAAAAATATTTCTAAAATAAGTTCATAAAAAGTGTTATTCTCAGTTGGCTTAATAACCGGAAAAACAACCATGGTATGTGCTCTTTTCGAAAATAACATAATTTTCTATATTAACAATAGTATAAATATTCCAATACAACATATCACAAAATCCAATACTCAAACAAATAACATTTAACTCATGCATTCAATATGTCAGATATAAGCACACAACAATAACGTCCCATTGTCCACCTCTATTCATAAGGCCTGTTTCGACCTCACCTACAATGGTGAAGTTTCTTTATCAATACCCCTGCAATGGTGGAATTTTTTGACATCCCTGCTGTGGTGACGTTTCTTATTTTCGATACCCCTTGATGAACCTCAATTCTGTGCATTTTATAGGGGGTATATTGGGTTGAATTTTCATGCATTTAAATATAAATATTATTGTATTTCACCCTTTTATTTAAGTTTTGATAGAATTGACGTTCAAAGATAGCTTAATGAACTTTTGAGGAAAAATGAAGGTTTTAGAACTTAATTGGGCAGAATACTAAAGTTCCGGGAGTAGCACGGCCGTGCCAATGCTCCAAAGCCATCCTTCCAGACAAAGCCTTATGAAAATGCTTAAAGATGACCTATGGAGAATCAGCACGACCGTGCCATGCAAGAGCATGCCTGTGCCAAAGGAAGCAAGGCCTGACAAAGGCTAGCACAGTCCCAATCGCGAAGAGCATGGTCGTGCCAGATGAAGAGCACGGCCGTTTTTTAGCCTGTGCACTAGAACATTGTTCTACGAAGTTGGTACG
Organism: Ammopiptanthus mongolicus; assembly: GCA_039655645.1. NCBI lineage: Eukaryota > Viridiplantae > Streptophyta > Magnoliopsida > Fabales > Fabaceae > Ammopiptanthus > Ammopiptanthus mongolicus. The sequence continues at coordinate 78,403,108 of CM077345.1, forward strand.
CCCTAACAAATTTGAGCACGACTTGATATCATGAAGAGCATGCCCGTGCTGAGTGAAGAGCACACCCGTGCCACCTGAGCTAACAGCGGAGAAGACCTAATTCAAGGTCCTGTTCACATATTTTGTTATATATAGAGGCCTTTTATGCCACTTTAGAGATATCTTTTGCATCTTTACATCTTTTTATCTTTGAACTCTTTTATTCTTAGTTTTACCTTTCTGGTTTATAGCTTTTTAGTTTTGATTTCTAGAGTAGGATTTGACACCTAGAGATTAAGCTGGAGACAACTTCTCTCTCTTCAATTATTCAAGATGGGTTTTTCATTGTTGACTTTGGTTTTCTCTATTACTATGAGCAGCTAAATTCACCACTAGGGTTGTGGTGGATCTTGTGTTAGTAGAGACCCTTTTCGCTATGTCTTAGCTTTAATTCAATTCTATTTGGTTTCAAGGTTGCAATTTGAATAGTGTTATTCTGTTGTTCTTCATCCCATACTAGGATTGTGCACCCTTTATATGCTCTTAATCAATTGATTGATATTTTGGCTATCAAGCCCAATTAAATTGGTAGATCTATAGGATAACCGGGGTTTAACATCTAGATTTGAGAAAACGTGATTTACTCCTTTCAATCATTCAACTTCTTTGTGCTTTATGCTTTCTGATCATTTAAACTCTTTGCCTGACAACCATTGGGTTCATCTGGGGAAAAGAATATTAGTTGTCTAACAAACAATTAATAATTTTCGTAGAGGGATTGATATTCGAAAAGCAACTGCGAAATTGAATAGAATTAGAATTTGGGGGGGTATCAAAAGCACAAGTAAAACCACGGCTCTAGGCTCTTTACTCTTGTTTTCTAAAATCGCTTTTCATCTTCTTTTAGCATCTTTTACGATTGCTTCATAATTATTTATTTCTTTTGAGCTCTTTATTAGTCTGAATAGCATAATTATTTCTCTATTTCAGTACTTTATATATCACTTAGTTATCAAAATTAATCTCTTGGGTTCGATATCTGGACTTCCATCCTATATTACTTCTGTGACAGGGTACTTTGCCTTTAAGTGTGTTTTGAATGCAACACCCCTACAATGGGATATTTCTCATTTTAATACCCTTACAATGGTGGTATTTTTCGACATCCATGTTGTGGTCATGTTTCTTATTTCGATATCCCTACCATGGGATATTTCTCAATTCCAATACCCCTACTATGGTGGTGTTGTCAACATCCCTACAATGGTGATGTTTTTCATAAGGTAAATACCCCTACAATGATGATATTTCCTTAACCCTTAATACCTCTGTTGTGGTAGTATTAAGTACATGCCAAGCAAATCAACAAGGTGATTCTATATATGACAAACAATATATGGCATACTAATCTCGTTTAATAACACATATCATATATGTAAAATAGGAGCATGTCAATCCAATCACCAGAAAATTCCAAGGTTCACATTGAATATATAAACATTCATGACAATCATATCATAAAATCCTCTATTTAACATCAATTTCGTTTTTCACAAAAAAAAAAAAGCCCCAATTTTGTAACATAGGATTTGACCAAACATGCATTCATTCATTGAATTTTCACTACAAATCATTCAATAAGTCAAACCCCTCTCCCCAAAATCGTTTGCACCATGGAAGGGTGAGAAAAAGGTCATTTTTAATCACCTCTTGAATACTTCCAAGAATCTCCAAGCATCTCCCATGAACACGCCAAGGAAATTCCCCAAGATCTCATGTTTCTCTTCCATCTTAAGCTCCTTCTTCTCTAACTTCACCCTCTCCAAGACCTTGAGTCTAAAAAGATAGTAAGCGAGTGTTTTTAGAGTGCTATTAGGGTTTGTAGCTGCACCAAAGTGTATTAGGATTTGTTTATATAGAATTACCCCGGTTTCCTTCTTTTAAAAAATCTATTCTCTCGCGTTTTGACGCCAAGCACGGGCGTGTTCATATCCAGCACGGTCGTGCTCCTTGTTAAGAGCAAGGTCGTGGTCAGATGAGTAAGGCGTGCTCATTAGCGTCAAAACTAACGTATTTCCGACACGGTCGTGCTCTCCTGAGCACGGCCGTGTTCCACAGCGTCAAGTGTTGCCCGTTTTTTGACACGGGCCTGCTTGCATTGAGCACGACGCGGCTCAAACCGTGCTCTTCCAGCACGGGAGTGGCAAACAAGAGCACGGGCGTGCTCATGCTACTGTGGCTGATTTTTAATTTAAAACTTCCCATTTTTATTCTTTTTGTCATTTTACTCCCTTTAAGGCTCGAAATCATCAATTCTAAGCCCCCAAAACTCCATTAACTTTATTTGCTAAAATTAATGTCTTTTTATATATTTATTTAATTCTTGGGATGTTTCATTTTCTCCACTCCTTTAAGAATTTTGTCCCCGAAATTAACTCCACACACATGTACGAAACAAAATAAAGGTAATTTACCTTCAATGACGAAGTCTGGATATTAGCGCACCAAGTCCTCTTCCAATTCCCAAGTAGCCTCTTTTGGAGTCAACCCTTCCTATATCACTTTCACCAGCAGCATCGTCTTGATCCTCAGGGTCTTAATGCCCTTGTCGATGATCCGAATAGGCCTAGGCTTAAAGGTTAAATTATCCTTCAATTGTATTGACTCAGGAGCTATTATATGAGATACATCGGGTACATATTTTTTGAGTTAAGAAACATGGAAAACATCATGAAGGTTTGACAATTGTGGTGGAAGAGCCAATTGGTAAGCGACAGGCCCGACTTCTTTTAGAATTTGAAAGGGACCAATGAATTGAGGGTTTCGTTTATAACTTTCATAGATATCCCCACCCTAGTCTTAGGAGTGACTCTCAGAAATACATGTTCCTCTTAGAATTCTAGAGGCTTTCTCCTCTTATCGGCTTAGCTCTTCTGCCTACTCTGTGCAGTGCGCATCCTCTCCCATATCATTTTGATTCTATTTGTCATCTCCTGGACCAAGTCAGGTCCTACCAAGGTCTTCTCTCCTACCTCACACCAACACAAAGGGGATCTACACTTTCTTTCATAATGAGCTTCATAGAATGCCATGCCTATACTAGCGTGATAACTATTTTTATACGCAAACTCTATGAGGGGTAAAAACTCATCCCAACTCCCAACTTCATCTAAAACACACACTCGAAGCATGTCCTCAAGGTCTTAATGGTCCTTTCCGACTTCCCATCCGTCTGGGGGTGATAGGTTGTGTTAAAACTCAATTTAGAACCAAAGGCTTGTTGGATGGCTCTCCAAAATATAGAGGTAAACCCCAGGTCTCTATTTGACACTATAGAGTTGGGTATACCATGAAGCTTGACTATCTCCCTGATGTATAAGTCTACCCACTTATCCAAACTATTGGTTTTCTTAATTGGCAAGAAGTGAGCAGACTTAGTCAACATATCCATGATTACCCATATGACATCTAAACCCAAACAAGTCCTAGGTAAAGTCCATAGATATCCTTTCCCATTTCCACTCATGAATTTCTAAAGGTTGCAACAAACCTGAAGGTTTTTGATGTTTCATCTTAACCTTTTGGCATACTAAACACTTAGACACAAAGCTTGCCACATCCTTTTTCATTCCTGACCACCATTACATCCTTTTAAGGTCTTGGTACATCTTAGTTATTCCTGGATGTATAGAGAACTTTTCCTTATGTGCTTCTTCTAGCACTCTTTCCTTGAGGCTCATCTCCTTAGGAACAACGATCATATCTTTAAACATTACTTTGCCATCAGTAGACAACTCATAATTCTCTTGTCCCAACAAATATTTCAATTCTTGGTCAAAGAGCTGTCCACGCTTAATCTCCTCCCTAAGGTCACTACGAATCTTCAACCTATTCAACTTCAAACTTAAGGCATTCAGAGATATCTCCAAATTCACATCTCTAAACTCCTCCAAAAGACTCATCTCTGCACCATTAAGCTAGACATATGTAAGGATTTTCCACTAAGAGCATCGACCACTACTTAAAAATTGTATAGTTTCCGTAATGTAAAAAAATTGAATACATTACGGAAACTATTAATGTACTTTTTTTACATGTATTAAAAATTGTATATATTAGTTTCCGTAATGTAAAAAAACTTGAATACGTAAGGTAAAAATGGGGAGGGGATAAAAATAGTAAATAATGTGGTATAAAAAACAAATACTTTTATTTTTTTTGTGTGTGCATGTGTGTTATATTAAGTACCTATGGCCAGAATTCTAATCTAAACCTATGTCATCATTGAAAAGATGAAGACAAATTTACCTTTTATACCCAAATATGACTACTTAAACGATATTTTTCTCATCCTTATTAACAATAACTATTATAATAATTCATATTTTCTATAGATAAAATAGTTAAGATATAATGTTTTTTTTGGGTTGGAACTTATCGTAATTAGGGCATTTGGCTCCCCAGTGGGTATACAGAATATCCCCACAAGCTTAGATCCTTTGGACCTGCCATGAGACTAATATCCGCTCGGGTGCTTTGTCATAGTTAAGGTTCTTCACCTCTCCACAAGACCAGTCTGCGTAACCAAATGAACTACATCCATTGGATAGACATAATGTTTGTTTAAAGTAATTGAACTAAAAGACTTAAAAAAAGAAAAACAAGGAAATTATAGTAAAGTTATTTTTTTGCATAATATACAAACATTTTATAGTCATAATTTATTAGAGTATATACTAAAAATTCATTTGTTTATATATATATATATATATATATATATATATATATATGTATATATATTGAAATTAAATACTTATATGAATTAGATTCTTCTTTATAAGTTTTAAAATTATATGTTTTATTTTTATATTAAAATGTCAATCTTGTTTTGTATAAAAGAAAGTTTAAGATTAAATTTTAAAACTGGTAGTGTTGGAAAAAAACCAAAACTAGTTCATATTATAGGGACTAAAATCTTCATTAAAAAAAATTATAAAATAAATATGTAACATTCTAAGGACCAAAAAAAAAATATGTAACATCTTATGTGGTTTTAAATAATAATATTTAGGCATATGTAACAGTACTGACGTGACGTTCTCGTTAATCATATCAACATTTAATAATATCGCTAACGGTAGGAAGTAAAACCAAATATTTTGAACTTACACAAAAACCAACCAAAGAAAAAAAGTACATGAACAAAAACCAAAAGTCATCCATCGAGAAGTAGAAAGTTTATTAAACCAAACTTTTTTGGGTCATGCTAACAAGTATCCTAAAGACACTCTTTAAGAAAACAAAAAAAAGTAACTTTACATTGAAAAATTAAATATATCAACTCTTTAAATATTAAATATATGAATTTACAATAATAAAAACTATCATTATCCAACTTTTTTTAATATAAAAATATCAACTTGAAATAATTATAACTTTAAACACGCAACTATCATTTTCCTAAACGGTTATCCAAACAATTAGTTCATCCGTGTCTTATGTTACTTTTTACTGCTATGTATGTATCTGTCTCTGTCACACAATCACTACCCATTTAGTTCGTGCTGCTACTACCTTACCACTCCCTACTGGTATTCTTTTTAATATTACCACTTCAATCCTCATTCAAAGATTTTATATAAACCATTGGTCACCACCACTCTGTCACACACACAAAAATCCTCTTTGATTGCAGTGTATGTTATTCCAAGATCTCTCACATAATTGTCTTGTTTTCTTCATTTATTGCCTCGAAAATCGTTACTTCATTCTCTTTGCTGTGTTGGGCTTGTGGGTTTGTCTCAATCTTGTCTACTTCTTATGTATCTTAGTTAAATGTAACAGCAATCTCTTCTTCTTATTCTTCTTTGGTCTGCTCCAATCTGCTTTTGTTATAAGGCTCCTTGCAGAAAAATGTAATTTTGACTTTAGATTAAAGTACCCTTTTGCTTTTTAAATTAAATGCCCAAATCCTCAAAAGTGTTCTAAACCATATTTAGAATCATGGTTTCAGTCATGGAATCTCGTTAATCATCCCTGTGTAGCTACTTCATCTTTGACCCTTGTGTTCAATTGATGCTCATTTTTCTCAAGTGCTTCTAAATAATAGAAAATGCAGGTTGTGATGATGGGTTTTCGTTAATTTGTTCAAAGGTATAATAGCTTCACAGTTATTATTTGATTAAACTCAGTTTGAGTGTGTCTCAAGTGTACCTTATAACTGGAATGCTGCCAATCTGCTTCTGCTGGGTTGTTTCTGGTTGTAACTATGGTCTCTCTGGATAACATATGGAAGGGCTAGTTTTGGATCTAGGCTTTGTCATGGCTCAACGCTAGTCTTCATTTTCAGCTTTGTGGAGAGAGTGTCTATTCTTGTTGCTAACTATTTAAAAGAGAGAAGAAGAAAAAAAATCTCTGATACTCTTTGTGTTTAGCTTCGATATGTAGTAATCAAAGTGGTTTTTGTTCAATTACTGACTCATTCTTTTGTCATTCATAACTATATATCCAAAGATTCTTTGAAATGAAAATGTTTCAACTGGATTCATTCATTCATTTTTTCCCATCAAATGGCCTGATTTGATACCACAACAAACCAACAAATGAATATACCTTCTTCTTGCTTTGCTGTTTAGGATGATATCTAGGATTCTGGTCTCCCTGCCCGTAGTTTTGTAGATATTTTCACATATGAAGCTTTAATCACTAGCTTACCTCTAGAGCTCCCTTGAAGTGAGTCAGCATCTTCCAATTACATATTCTCCTTTTACCCTCTTATAAACCAAAACTTAAGTTGCAGTATTAATTCCTTGGTATTCCAAGACTTTCATGGAAGAAACATTTGTTCCCTTCCGTGGGATTAAGAATGACCTCAAAGCAAGAATTCTGTGCTACAAACAAGATTGGACTAGTGGACTCCAAGTTGGTACCAGGTTTGTGATATAAATTTGCTGATCCTGATATTACAATTATAATCTGACTAGCTGCCTCAAGTTTTTATCTAAAAGTCCCTCCCCCCCAAATTTAATCATATCTATATTGCATATAAAATTAAAGTTTTACGTTTGAAACACTTGCAAGAAAACTTGTCAATTATTTAATTTTGATGTTATGTTATATAGGATCCTTGCCCCAACTACATACATATTTTTCGCTTCAGCAATTCCTGTTATCTCTTTTGGGGAGCAACTGGAGAGAAATACTGGTACAAGATTATCTTTATGGTTCTGTGTCCATTTGGTATTTTAGTCTTTGTTTGCTAAGAAATACTTCATTGGTTATATTATACAGATGGAGCTATCACGGCTGTGCAGACTCTTGCATCAACAGCACTCTGCGGTATTATCCACTCGATCATTGGGGGACAGCCTCTCCTCATACTAGGTGTAGCCGAGCCAACAGTTCTGATGTATACATTCATGTACAACTTTGCAAAGGATCGAAAGGACTTGGGACACAAACTATTCCTGCCTTGGACTGGATGGTATTTTTTCCAGTTCCTTGATTGATTAATTTTTTTGTAAAGGGAATTACTGATGAACTGAAGTAACTTTCTCCTCTTTTATTTCATTTTAGGGTGTGTGTTTGGACATCCCTGTTGCTTTTCTTGCTGGCCATTCTTGGTGCATGCTCCATAATCAACAGATTCACACGCATTGCTGGTGAACTATTTGGTTTGCTAATTGCAATGCTCTTTATGCAGCAGGCTATAAAGGTAAGTATGCATCAACCGAGAACCATTTTTCTTGATTAACCTGCAACCTGTATATGTGGATCACAATTATCTAGAATGGAACTTCAGTTTAATACTAATATATCCATTTTAAAGGGACTTGTTGAAGAGTTTGGTGTACTCAAGACCCACAGAGAAAGTACCAATCCGATTGCACTCCAATCTTCTTGGCTGTTTGGCAATGGAATGTTTGCCTTGGTTTTATCATTTGGCCTTCTTTTTACTGGACTACAAAGCCGCAAGGCTAGAGCATGGCGTTATGGGACAGGTATTGATCATATTTCTGAATTATGATCTAAAAATTCAGGAGGGATTTTGATTTGCATTACAAGATAGACTGTAAGTTTGAGATGACTGATATAATTCACTTTCATGTCCTTAGTTCTGCAGCTTGTTTCCTTTCTTTCCATTAATCAAATATTGCCTTTCTTAATGCATTCTTCTGGTTTGTTTTTGCAGTAAAAGTTGCTTGACTTATCATCATTTTCATTCTTCTAAAATATGGTTATATTTTAGGTTGGCTTCGGGGATTTATAGCTGATTATGGAGTCCCACTATTGATTCTCGTGTGGACTGCTGTGTCTTACATACCAGCCAATAAGGTTCCAAAGGGAATCCCGAGGCGACTTTTCAGTCCAAATCCATGGTCTCATGGTGCATACTCAAATTGGACTGTTATCAAGGTCACTCTGATTATTTAATGTGTATATTACACAATGGATAATGTCACTAAATGGAAAGCAACATTCTAGCTTTGTCACCTGCAAAGCAATCATGGCTCGTTGCTCATCTTTTTTACATATTGCAGGAAATGTTGAATGTGCCCCTCTTATATATTATTGGAGCATTTATACCAGCAACTATGATTGCTGTGCTTTACTACTTTGATCACAGTGTTGCATCGCAACTTGCGCAGCAGAAGGAGTTCAATCTAAGAAAACCCTCATCTTATCATTATGACCTGCTTCTCTTGGGCTTTTTGGTACATAATTTCTTTGAAATACTTGGACATTCAATTGCAATATCCGTGAATGGCAATAGATAACCTGTTTTTACTACATCTAGCAAAAACTTTCCTTTTAAATTCTTATTCATATTGCTGGCCAGACCGTATTGTGTGGGCTTATTGGAATCCCTCCTTCCAATGGCGTAATTCCACAATCTCCAATGCATACGAAAAGCTTAGCTACTCTAAAACATCAGGTAACATCATTTTTACTAACCTTTGAATATGTTATATCACAACTGTTAATCATGTATCCTTCTTTCCTGCTAATTTCACTGTTTTATTTTGTTAGACAACTGTATTTTTTTTTCATATTTTCCAGAACCTGACCATCTTATAGTTCCGCTTTCACTTCATTCAGATTTGTAGTTGAATGACTATAACTGCCTTTGTTTTTTTATTTTTTTAATTTCTTCTCATCTGATTATCCATGCTACTAGTGGACACTTACTTACTTCATTCTTGTTCATCCTATCTATGATTTGTTGCTCCTAATAAACAAACTGTTATCAGCCATTTCGTTCAGTCTTGTCTATTTATAGCTAAGCTGTTTGACTATCATGGATATTTGTTTTGTTTGGAATAGCTTTTACGGAATAAGCTTGTATCTACTGCACGAAAAAGCATGCGGAAAAATATGAACCTGAGTCAGTTCTACCAAAGCATGAAAGAAGCGTATGATGAAATGCAGACTCCATTGGTTCACCAAATGCCATCTACCCTGGTAAATGTTATCCTATGATTTCTACTTGACTTGAAACTTGTGATCTTCTTCTTCTTTATTGTTTCCTTTGTTCATTAAGCAGGGGCTGAAAGAGCTGAAGGAGTCTACCATTCAACTGGCATCAACTCATGGATACATTGACGCCCCTGTTGATGAGATTGTCTTCGATGTGAATCAGGATATTGATGAACTTTTGCCCATTGAAGTTAAAGAGCAACGCCTCAGCAATCTACTGCAGGCATTGATGGTTGCGGCTTGTGTTGGTGCTATGCCTCTTTTGAAAAAGATACCAACTTCAGTGCTTTGGGGTTACTTTGCCTTCATGGCAATTGAAAGCTTGCCTGGAAATCAGTTTTGGGAGAGAATATTGTACCTTTTCACTGCTCCAAGTCGAAGATACAAGTATATCTATGCTCATGGTCAATTTTGTCATTGCCATAGTTCTAGGGCTCATGGATTAAATACTCTCCAAAAATTCCTTCTTTGTTAGCTTCCTAATTGTACTGCATAAAGAGCATGCATCGTTTTTTGTTATTTTTCAAGAATTCCACTACCTTTTTATTTAATATTTTCTTAGACAAGATTTGTGGATGATAAGTTTGTAAGTGATTTCGATTGTGCATATGCATAGACAATTTAATATTTTCTTACCCCATGCTCGCGTGCACATTTAGCATTAGCATTCAATTTTAAGCAGTTGAAGATGATGGCCCTTTATTTTTTTTCCCTGCTTTTCTAGACTGCTGGAGAAATACCATGCCACCTTTGTTGAGACCGTGCCTTTCAAAGAAGTTACCACATTTACCTTATTCCAGACAACTTACTTGCTTCTGTGCTTTGGCTTAACTTGGATACCAGTTGCTGGGGTCCTTTTCCCATTGTTAATCATGCTTCTTGTCCCAGTACGGCAATATATTCTTCCCAAGTTTTTCAAAGGAGCTCACCTTCAAGAGTTGGATGCTGCAGCATATGAGGAAGCACCTGCCATTGCTTTCAACATGTCCTTTGAAGTAAGTAGCTTGAACCATATTAGTTTTACCATTATCAGATTAGTACAAATTTGATGTAGTCATATATTACATATATCTGTCAAAGCTCATGTTAGAGCAGCAACAGTATAGAAGAAAAGAGGAAACGAAAAACGCAAATAGGACACGATATTTGTTCATGCTGTTCGGCCAATTGTGCCTACGTCAGCGACTACAGAGTAGCTGTAGTTCCGTTGTATTTCTCAGTAAAAATAGGGTTTCAGTGTTACAAGTGATATTTATAATATCACGGTACAGATTATAACAGTACCCCTGAACCGTACCGCCGGGGCTATCGCCCCCCCCCCCCCACACCCCCCAGCGCACCCCCGAACAAGATTGGTCTGCTAGCTCACCTCCCCCGCCCCCCAGCCATCTTGATACTGCATCATATGAGCCATACTCAACAGCTCATGTTCACAGTTTAATGTCTCTATACCTAGCAGGATCCAAGTAGTCAAGCAACAACAGTCAATATCAGTGGTGGGGAAATTCTTGATGAAATTATTACAAGGAGTCGTGGAGAGATCCGCCGCACTCAAAGCCCCAAAACAACAAGTTCCACACCGACTTCATTCGGAGATATAAGACCTGCTAATAGCCCACAAATATCACAAAGGATTCCCAGCCCTCGAATAAGTGAATTGAGAGGGGAAAGCAGCCAAGGACCAACTGGGAAGGAGATCATGTTAAAGCAAACTCCTAGTCCACGGAAATCAATTCTTGGAAAAGATACAAATGGTTAATCTCGATGCTAAAATGTATCTTTAAGACCGACCAAAGTGGTTGTAAGTGATGCTCTAGAGGTCATTAGCTTGATTTATGTAACAAAAGGTCATTTTCTTGATGTCTCTCTCTTCTTCTTTTTAACCTTTTACCATAGAGTTTGTTGTTTGAGTGCAATGTTACTTATAATATAAAACTGGCAGGGATATTTTCATTTTGATGAAAAGATACTATTGGATGTTAGTAATGTTGCTATCTTGGCTTTTATTTTATGCAGTTTACCTGATTTTTTTATTTTTATTTTTAAAGAACGGAAAAGATTTGGAGACAAAGAACATGATATATATTTGTTAGTCCTTGGCTAAATGAAGCTTTGGATTCATAAATGTGTTAGTTGGCGGTCATTAAAAGCCTTGCCTTTCTGCTGATTTATTGCCAAATTTACTGTATATGTTTTGTGACATGTAAAATTTAATAACCCAAAGTGCAGAGACCATCTAAGTTTAAAAGGGCTTCAAACAATGTTCTTTTTGTTTTCTCTTTCATTATGTTCTTTTAAAAGTAGGATGATGTTGGGGTTTGTTGGTGCAAAATTTCTAGCATACATTTATTCATTCTTTGACTGTAGCTAGGCACTTCCAAGTCCATATACACATGCATTGGATCATATGTATATTTATTTATGCTAAAGTTTTTCAGGACAAGTACTGATTTAAATATAGTGACGATGAAGGCATACACAAGACCGTGATATGATATGTTGGCTACGTGCTTGCTTTTCCTGGTTAGATAACAAAAGTCTTGACAATATGAGTTGGTAATCCAAGTGAACCTCTGGCCCTACACATTTCATCTCAAGGGAAACCCTTTTCCTAGTAAGCATTAAGCACTGAGCAGTCCTTTCGGAGGCATCTATAGTTCTCATGAAAATGGGAGGAATCTTTTTGCAATTAAATGATTTTCAATTTTCATCCTTACCTCATGAACCGGGTTCTGATACGAATAAAACATCTCCGCTCTCTATTTTCTGAACAATAAATCAACTGTTATAGTCTTCTGTCTATTCGTCCTCCAAGATTTCAAGAGGATGTTAGACAACAACTCCATTTGTGCATTTCAATAATGGCTTTGAATTGATAGGAGCAACCACTTTTATTTGCACGCCTTGACCCTTATGGTTAGAGATGTTAGTAATTACTAGCAAGGTTTTAACCTGTGGTTTGCAATCATAAATACGGTAATAATATTGCGGTTTTGATAGTCTCTAAAATCAGATTAGGATTGTAGCTGAGGTTGAATCAGTCACAATTTCTTTTAATTATATATAATTATGATTATGATAAACGCAATGTAATCACAACTGCACTCTCAACCGCATTTTAAAATTATGATTACTAGTAACAGTGTCACCGCAGCTGATGTTTGGATGAGGCATTGAGGCTATTGAGGTTCATGGTCAACGAGTTGGAGAGAAGGGCGAGATTCATAAGAATCACTAGCTAGTGAATCAAATTGTAGAAAATGTTCATCATTTCAGACAGATATTGATTATCCTCATGCTAACTAGTTTTCCATTTAATGTTTATTTATTAATAATTCTTTTTACTTTTTTTTGTTTTTCATTACTCTATGTCGCTGCAATATAATTTTAGAACTCTATTTTGTCCATTTTATAAAAATGACATATTTAGGGGTGCATGGAATCAGCACTTCAAGAGATTTTCAAAGACTTTTTTGTGATAAAAAAGTTTTGTGATATTCAATCAAAACTTTTAAATAATTTAAAAAAATCTTGTGGTATTCAATCAAGACTTTTTACAACTTACAAAAAGTCTTCTGGTATTCAAAAAATTACTAATTTTGATGAATTGTTTTGTAGAGTGAATTTTGTGAGACCATAGCGACTTTTTAGTAACAAAAGTCTCATCCTAATTCATAGGATTTCTTAAGATTCTCAATCCTTATTTTTCTTAACCTTATGTCTTCACTTCTCGCTCTCCTGCCTTTCTCTCTCTCCTTTCTCCCCCTACCTCCCTCCCTCCCCTCCCACCCCCTATCTCCCTAGTTTGTCGTTCAACCCAACATAAATTATCAAACTTAGCTTCACTTTTAAAGAACTTATTTTTAACTTTAAAGTAACTTTTATGCCCCAAAAACAGACGAGCAAAACATTATCTAAGTATATAGTAGAATTGGTTAGTAAGTACACATATAGCTATGACACCTCAAATTTATATATTCTTGATGACAAACACATATGATGCAGTAAGCAATAAAAGTATAGAAAACAGTATTGATGACATTATGAAAACAAAACGATTTTTTTTGTTTTAAGTTCATGATTTCCTTTTCCACTACATAAATATAATAACAGGTGAACAAAATAACTATGTGAATATGTTGTCTTCTTCGCTATAAAATTGAATTTGCTCTGTAATGTTGTAATTAGAATTTATATGTTTATTTTTCACTGTAAAAATAAAATCTGATTTATAAATTTTGATTTTATTTTCCACCATGTGTTTCTTTCAAATTTTATAAATCCATGTAATCCTCCCAAATCTTAAAACTCTTACGAAATAAATCCTTAAAATCCAAACTACAAAATCTTAATTATAAAAGTCTTTAAAAAAAAATTATAAGTCATTACATTTCTAAATAGTTTTTTAAAATAGAAAAGATTTTTTTATACGAAAATAATCTTTTGAAATAGTAATCGTCTATTTAAAAATACTTGAAAAGATTATTTCAATCAATGGGATGAGGATTCATTGCCCTCGGGAGGACCCATAAGTTTTATGAGAAACTTAACTTAGTGGAAACCACACAATCGTTTCACTGTCTCTAATATGTATTAGCATCCAACACCACAGGAAAGAAACAAATCAAGGCAAACAAAAACGTGAAATTGATCAATGAACTGAACAAATAAGGGCTTTCCTATTTACACCCCACCATTTACTCATCCATCATCATATTTTTATTTCAATTTTTTTATTCCCAAGATATCCCTATCTGAAATACACCTCTTTCCGAACGTGTTCCGATAATTAGTTTCCGGAATACAAAAAAATTGTGCTCCGGCAATTAGTTGCCAGAACACATAAAAATTAGTGTTCTGAAATTTTTCAAGTTTTTTGACTTATCGGCATTTAATTTCGAGAATACAAAAAAAAAAATATTCTAGCAATTAGTTATAGGAATAAAAAAAATTGTATTCCGAAATTTTTCAGGTTTTTTTATCTACCGGCAATTAGTTGCCAGAATACAAGAAAAACATGTATGTATTCCGGCAACTAATTTCCGGAACACAAATTTTTTTGTATTCTGACAACTAATTGTCGGATCACATTCGAAAACGGGATTTTTGTCTTTTCACTTATAAAAATGAAAAAGTGGGGTGGTGGATGTTTAAGTGTAGGGGTATAGATAACAATTGGCCAACAAATAATATGGAGAGTGCAACCAATACCGATATCCTAACATTGAAGGCCCAAGACTTTAAGTGGCTTCGGCTTCATCTAGCTGATACATACGTTAAATAACTAATTTGGTCCTTGAAATTGTAGAGTTGTATCAATTTAGTTCCTTATATTATTAATATTCTACAACAATTATTGGAATTGCAAAATATAGCAAATGCATCCCTGACATTATTCACTTAATTTCAAATGCATATCTGATATTACCAACTTAATGTCATTATAGTCAATGCAAATACCAACGGAGGGACGAATCTGATTAACTTTCTGTAATTCCAGGGATCATTTTGGAATATTGATAATATGGAAGACTAAGTTGATACGACTCTGTAATTTCAGGGATCAAATTGAATATTTACTCTTGATAAATTCTTGAAGGGAATGGTTACCTACACCACCACAATTATTATTGCACCATCCCACAGCTTTTAATTTTTTTATTACTAAAATACCCTTCCCCCTCCCCCCTCCCTCTTACTTCCCGGTAAATCCCAGCCCACCCCTCTTCTTCCTCATCTCCTTCTCCTCCTTATCTTCTCCTTCTCGTTCTAGTCCCTCTTCTCTCACGAGGCATCACCATTGTCATCATACTGAACTTATCCTCCCATGTTGAATGGTTGATAGTAATAACTATTGATTAATATATTTGAAAATATATCCTAAAAAAATAAAAGAATTAAATTAAAATAAATAAATGATATATAGATTCGGTAGTAATAACTATTAATTAATAAATTTGAAAATAAATTGAAAATTAAAAATTAAAAAAAATTCTTAATATAGATGACGCCACGTGGTTCGTTGTTGAGAAGAGAGATTGTAAAAAATAACTCATATTATAAAATGAAAACTTTAATTTAATATATAAGGATTGTTTTTTTTTTTTTGACGGAATATATAAGGATTGTTTAGTAGTAAATAATTAACAGTAATCAATCAGAACATTAGTATTATAAAATTATTACACAATCTTGAAATTATTATTAATAATTAGAAATATTTATCCTAAAAAATTAAAAAAATTGAAAATAGTAGGTAAGTGGATTTTATAACTATGACAATTAATTTATGAAAATATAGTAATTATAGTAATTATAATAATTATAATAATTAAAAATATTTGCTTTTTTTGTTCGGAATCCACCGTAATTAGGGGCTTTGGCTCCCCAATGGATCCACTGAGGTGTCTCCACAGCTTCAAAGGGACTAATCCTCGGTTCGACAGCGACGGTCGTCAGGTTTTTTATATACGGGGTTGGACTGCCTCCCAAATGGACGACTCCAGGGATCAAACTTGCATCCTTTTCCTTGGAGGAGAGTTATGTTACCAAATCTCTCAATATCATGTTGGTTAACAATATTTGTTTTGGAAAAGAAAATTTTTTTTTGAAATAATTGGAAAATAAAAAATTAAATTAAAAATAAGTAAGAAAATCTGAAAATACATTTAAAAAATTGACAAGTGGCACATTGAGGAGGAGAGATATTGTTGAGGGGTACAGTCAAACGTCTAAATGGGGACACATCCCAATTGTGTTTTTTCACACACATGAATCTCGCGATCAAACCCATAGAACCCCACATTTAAGGGATCCAAAACCTCTTCCACTTAAAACAAAACACATTGGTAGTCCGTAGACTCTAATTTAATATTTTTAAAGAAAATGAATCATTTCCAACAATGACACACAAAAAAGAAAAACAAAAAGAAAATAAAAAACAATGCCCGGCCCAAAGTTCGTGTTCCTGGGGTAAGAAACATACAGATACCATGTCTTCTGAAAGAATTAAAATCAACTCGTTAAATGTGCCGCAGCGCTGAGTTCTTAAAGATATATAACATACATGGGTGGATTTTATAGTGGTGCCATAACCTTTAGGCACTACTGGTGGTGACCAATTTTGACTTGGAATAGTGGGTGACAATTGAAGTTATATGTAAACAAACAAGTTACAAGGGGTTAGTTGCAATAAAGTTGGAAAGATTTAGTTGTAATTTATTTTGTCTTTTCTCATTTTTTCTTTTCTCTCTTTCTCTGACCCTTCTTCTTCGTTTGTCATTGCACTTTTTTTTTTAATCTGCCATGCTTCCACAAACACATCTCCCTCATTCAAACACCACCACACTTTTCTCCATTCAAACTCTTCACACGAGGGATGAGAAACTATGAACTGATAATAAAGGGAAGAAAAGAAATTTCTTTTTGACCTCAATATTGGGTAGCTATCATTGAAACTGGTATGGATGCAGTGTATGGCACAAGAACTAACTCACGAAATTCCAACCCCCCACATAAATTCCCCCTCAAAAGTTCCAATTTTTCATATACCCTTTTGGATTCGGACACTAATCACCTAACTTTTCCTTTTCCCCTTTATTTATGGCAACAGACGCAACAACCAAGTTCCAAAGCTCGGAGTTCCGACCCGACTTCTATACCGAATTAATGGCGTCGACTCACGACAGCCTCCACTTTTGGCAGTTCATGATCGCCGGATCCGTGGCGGGCTGCGCAGAGCACATGGCCATGTTCCCCCCATCCAAATTGTCAAGACCCAAACGCAAGCCCTCGGGTCATCGACATCGATGAATTAGAGAAAGAAAAAGAAGCTCAGTCTGATCAAAATGCACCAAAGGATGCATGGGGCTTCTACTTCTAACGATGAAAAGCGAGTTTGAATTTCCAAAGTTAGACAAGAGAGAGTGTGTGTCTGGGTAATCTCATTTTTGTGTGTCATAATATATGTTGGCAGAGTTGTCAGGTGCACAAAAGAATTTCTACCTAAATAATAAATTTTAGGTATAACTGATTGTTTAGGTTCTTGGTAATGAGTTTCTCACCGTTGATATTATTTTACTACATAATCAATGGATATTACAAAGGGCACCATCGGTGCTCCACTTTTGTTGGGCACCACCACAAAATTCACCAACATACATGTGGAATAAAAGAAACGAGGGCCATGTATGAAAATTTTGGGATTTTGGGTAAAAAATTATTAGGGAGACGCAGTGTAATTAATTTATCAATCCTCATATTCTTCTTCTAGCGTTTCCAGTTATGAAATCATTTATTAAAGATTTTTTAATCAAATAATTTTAATATTTCACTCTCTGTGGATAATAAGGTTAATCTATTCAATCTATATTGTAACATTATTGATCTTAGATATGATTTAAATAATTTTAATTTTGAAAAACTTTTTTCGACAGTAGCAATCGTTACAGGTATTGTCAATAATATTCTATAAGCATTACATACATTTGGAAAAGAATCTAAACTTTTGATATAGTTTAATACCTCTATTGGAATATAATTTCTTCTGTTAACATTTCTCTCGATACTTTCAATTCTGAAAATAAATCAAAATCATCAATATTATTTATCCTTTTTGAGAACTCACTTCAAAAGAATATAAGATAATGAGAAACAGAGAGAAAAGGATGAGAAAGCTAAAAAAAATTGAAGAGAAAATATTGAAGTTTTATGAAATAAATAAACAACAAAATTACTGTTAAATAACTTTGGAAATATCAAAAGTAATTAATAAGAATTGAAATAATAATAAATGAGAACAATAATGATTTATTACTAACTCCGGAAATGGTTAATACTAATACTAATTAACAAGAATAAGAAATTGAGAATAATAATGAGTAACAACAATAACAGTTACTAATAGTTAACTTTGGAAATGGTCAATACTAGCTAAAAATAATCTGCAATAATGATGAGTGGGAATTTGGGACCTAAGACAACTGTCTCAAGTGCATTTTGGTATTCACGATCTTGAAAGCAAAGAAATGAAAATGTCATCTTTATTTCAGTGACCATATCTTGGGATTGATTAGAATTAATATTATTAATTTGTTGATTCATGTATAATTAGGGATACTCAGTGGTTGTAGATTAATGTAACTTGATATTTTTTTCCTTTTCTGCATAAACAGTCTTTGTATAAATAAGCTCTGCCTCTACGACTAATATACAACACGTTCAAGTCATATGTTCTCTGGTCTATGTCTCTAATTGATGAAAAATAAAAAAAATCTCACATCGATTCGAAATAAAAGAAGTAAAGTGAATATAAAGCTTGAA
Source organism: Ammopiptanthus mongolicus (assembly GCA_039655645.1). Lineage (NCBI taxonomy): Eukaryota > Viridiplantae > Streptophyta > Magnoliopsida > Fabales > Fabaceae > Ammopiptanthus > Ammopiptanthus mongolicus. The sequence goes on from CM077345.1 coordinate 78,421,885, forward strand.
GCACACAAGTTTAAATAGTCTTAGGCATTTTGGATAAAGTGGCAACTCTCAAGCACAATCATACAATAGCCTAGCTCAATCACCCACATTGTAAGGCTTGGACAAAACCATTCATAAATTTCAACATTAACATGGTATCAAGCTAGTTTTTTCTCAATTACTTTCTAGGTCTTGAAGTCATTTCCTCTTCCGGTGGCCTTTTCCCCTCACAAGTAGAGATGGTAAAATTATTCGTACCCACAGATATCTGCGGATGAAACCCGCTATGGGTACAAGGCAAGAAGCTTAATGGGTACCGGTGGATAAATAAATGAGTTTTTTCTCTATCCGCTTATTAATAGGGCGAAGACGAGTATTAAGGTTCCCGCACCCGAACCCGATACTGGAATTACTTAAATGTCCCTTTATTCATATTCTTAATTTCCTTTAAGCATGCTTTTGAATTGTGCTAAATATGATTTAATAATTTTTATTTGGACTTGTGGTACTAAATGTACTAAATTTAGCTTTTGAATTTAAGTATTTTGATTAATGTGTTGATTATGTCATTAATTTTCAATTTATTTATTTTTATAATATCCACGAATGTTTTTCATAGTATAATAAATATCAATAGATATTGATAAAATCCGTTAAAACCCGACTAACGGATACCCACGTGGATGCGGGTCAGGCACGGTACAGATTTTCATCCGATGGGGCGAGTAGCGGGGGATTACTACCCATGGCCACCTCGCCCCATTGTCATCCCTAGTCACAAGCTAAGTAGGCTTAGAACTTATCTCTCGACCTAGGGTGTGTTTGGGTAAACAGCTTAATTAAGCATTTATTCAATAAACTCTTTTTCAAATAAGTTCAAAACCGCTTATCTTCTTAAGTTTCTCTGACAAGCTAATAAAAATAAGCTAAAAAGAGCTTATGGAAAGACCATAAACTATTTTCATAAACTATTTGCATAAGTTTAATTCCATAAATTATTCTCATAAGCTCTCCATAAGCTCTTCCAAATGCACCCCTAATCTAATAAATAGTTGCATTAACTCCACTCTTCTTAAATCTAATGTGTGATTTGCACTTATGGATGGTATGGTACATAACATACTCTCAATTGACAATAGTTGTGTTATTTGAACATCAGATTTTAGATACCGTATCTTTTTGTCTCTATCTCTCACTTATTTTTTATCTTCTTTATATACATGTATTTAAAAAATACATCAAAAAAACAAAGGACACCATATTGTTGTCCATATTTTGATATCCAAGAAACATTTCTGATTGACAATTGGTGAACAATGTGATGTATCTTACTACTATTCGACCATGCATTTATGTTGTTCACTTAACTAGTCAGCTAGTTCATGTCAGCTTCGCATTCCACTCAGTGCAGTGCTGTTTTCCATATAATTCGCTATATGAAGGTAACTTTGTTCCATGGGCTTCATTTCTCTAGCAACTTTCTTTTTATTCTGCGAGCTTATTTTGATACTAATTGGGGTGGAGACCACACTGATTGCCGCTCCTTCAGTGATTATTGTATCTTTCTTGGTAATTCTCTTATGTCAAGAGGGGTGGGTGTGGGTCGATTTGGGTCGATTTTGGAGCATTTAAAGACCCAACCCAATCAAATACATCTGGGTTGGGTTATGTTAATTTAGTTACAATTTTTAACGTAACCCAAACCAACCCAACCCGACCTCATACGTGTTGGGTTGGGTTGGGTATTCGGTTTATTAGTAAAATATTTTTTTTTCAGGAAAAAACAAAAAAAAAATGAAAAAAAACAACAAAAAATAAAAAAAAAAAACTCCACTTCATTAGTTAATTTTGACTTCTAATAACAAAAGCATGATTGGAAACTTGGAATACAAAGCATAGTTGGAATACAATTTCTATTAAATAGTTGGAATATGCATTAGTTACATGTTCCCTAAATTCAACGGGTTGGGTTGGGTTACTCGAGTTCACAATCTTCAAACCCAGCACCCAACCCATAGGTCATGGGTATACGTCTTTTAAAACCAACCCAACCCAATGACCCGAACCAACCCAAATTTTTTGGTTGGGTTGGATTGGGTAGGTCGGATTCGCGGGTCGATCCGTACCCACGCCCACCCCTATATGTCATAGCGAAACAAGAAACATATATACCTTAATTGTCTGTTCTAGTACTGAAGATCATGCTCTTGACACCATTTCTAAAATACTTTGGATTTTTTTTCCGATAACTAAGTAGTTTTATTCAAGGATACATCTAGCTACAACATCAAAGTGATAACTCTTCCCACCTTCTAGGAAGGGTTGAAGAGCTCACATGCTATCATGTGCTAAGAGCTAGATTCAGGGCCGGTCCAAGGGCCAAGCAATTAAAGCCCATGCTTTAGGCCTCAAAAAAATTTATTTATACTACAAAAAAAAGTTTAACATTGACGTTAAGTTTAGCGTCGACCTGACCTATGCTATCTCTTTTTAAAAAAATTCGTTTCAAAAGGCCTCACTTCAGAGTTCGCTTTAGGCCTAAATTGATGTTAGGTTTAGGCCGGCCCTCGCTAGATCACACCAAACAAATTACATAAGAGTTCAAGTACTTAATAAGACACATACTATCCCGTGCTATCTTTAAACTCCCACCAATGACATAGCCAGATACACCCCAATCTTCGATAAACACCAGAGAAACAGGGGACCCGCCTACTAGCTGCAACTACAAGACTTACATCCTCAACATCTATTCAACAACACCTTACAATTCTAACCAAAGTGCAAAAAAGAAAATTACACCATATCCTCAGCACATGCACCCTATCCAAACTATAGCAGGAACTTTGACACTATGTCCACATCACAATTATGCTCTACGAGCCAAGCTACCTCCACGTTTTCATCATATCCACTGTCATCATTTTTGCTGATCCACTTCACAACATACGTGGGACAATTGGACCAATATGATCCATCAGCAACCAAATCAAGCTAGGAACAGCTCAGGCCTGCATAAAAAAAGCATAGAGACAAAATTTTCCCACAATAATCAGGATAACTCCACAAAATCAGGAAAAACGGCCTATCACCACCTCTAGCAACATGGATTTTTATACTAAATTTTGGGTGCATGATCTTTTCTCAGGATCCTAATCCTTTTTAGTTACACCAGGTAGCATCAGGATGCAAAACACCTATGGGACTCAGGTTTCAAGCTTGATGACACATCTTTACCATGCCACAGCTTCCAAAAAATAATTTCTGTAACACATCAGATAACAGTATTAGAACACCTGCAATATAGAAATAGGAAAAGTCAGTAAACTCTCATTAGACACCCCTATTGAGTCCACATTAACCAAGTTCCTTCCATTTCAGCCCCTACTTTTGCAAGGTTGTCTGAAACTGATTTGCCTATCTGATTTTATGTACAAACACCACATTCTTTAAGATGCACAATATATTTTTCAGTTTATTTTAATAGAATCTTAAGTGCCATGGACAACTTTCTCCTCTATTCACCCATGCAATGGCATTTTTTGAATCTGATTCTATGATCACTTCCATGTTCCTCATCCATTCCTTTTGTAAAGACATCTCAAGGGCAAAGATTGGCTTCTAGATGACTTGGGCATTTCTCAATCCTCTTCCCTTGATCTTTATTGTAAAGTTTTGTTCAAATTGCTCACAATGTTGTCTTTTATGAAACATCCACAAGCTTCAAAATGTCCGTGAGAGACAAAATACTTTGCAGCTTGTTTCTAGCCTATTCTAGCATATGTAATATAATAAGAATTATGAAGAGGTGTCTGGAAAAATCCAAACCGCCTCGGTTTGGCGATGACACAGGCCTATAAATAGGCATCAACCAAGCAATTGTATCATCTAACAATTACAGAAGCAATCCAAAAATTACAAACAAACCATTCTCTATTCTTCCACTATAAGCAACATTCCTCCACGTTGTCTTCTAAAACGAAGATTTCACTATATAAATTGCATTCTCCCACTAGCAATCATATCCAACAAACTTTCATTTTATTTTCTAAATTCTATCTGTGGCATCAGAGCTACGTTCAATCATACACTGGGCATAAATATATTACTCAACTACTTCAAAAATCCTACCATGTATTCTAAACACTTCCAAAATATTTCTAAGCCATGACCAATACCATTAAATCATCATCTATTAATCTCCCCATTTTTACAGGCGAAAATTATGACCTTTTTGGAGCATAAAAATGAAGACATTTTTTTGTTCTTAAGATTTATGGAACATTATAGAAGATAGAAAATAGAAGTACTCTAGAAGATAATTTAGCTCTTACTGCAGCTCATAGAAGAGGGTAGAAGGAAAATAAGCAAAAGGATTCAAAGGCATTATTTATCTTGCAACAAGTTGTAGCTGACACCATTTTTCCAAGAATAATGGGTGCTACAAGTGCTAAAAATGCATGGAGCATTCTCTAGGAGGAGTTCCAAAGAAGTGAAAAGGTACGGGCCATTAAACTCCAAACTTTAAGACGAGAATTTGAATTAATAAAAATGAAGGACACTGAGACTGTAAAAGACTACTATACTAAGATAAAAGAAAAAGTAAATCAAATGAAAACATAAGGGTATAATATTGTTGACAAGAGATTGTTGAGAAAATTTTAATTAATATCTATTCTCCTGTGAGTATGATGCAAACAAAAGATATGTCTACTTTACCGGTGACAGAACTAATTGGCTTCTCTTGAAGCATACGAGCAAAGATTGTGTAGGCATGATGAAGATATAGTTGAAAATGCCTTTCAATCAAAGCTAAAATTACGGTCTCAAAATAAAATATATGGAGGAAATCAAAATGGTGGAGAAAATTTTAGAAATAAGGATAATTCTAGAAATTTCTCTAAAATATCAAGATCAATATCCTTCATGCGGAATCTGCAAGATGACAAATCATGCGAAGAAAGACTGTTGGCACCGTGGACAACCACAATGTCAACACTGTAAGAGATTTGGGCACGTGGATAAAAATCGTCGCAACAAAAATAATCATCCTGCAAATTTCATTGCAGAGCATGAATGTGAGAAGCAACTTTTCTATGCTACCCAAGATTCTTGCGATGATAAGGATGAAAACTGACACTTGGATTAGCGGCTGCAGCAATCATATGACTAAGGATGGGAGCATTTTCAAAGAAATCGACAAGACTGGCTATCAAAGTAAAAGTCCGATTGGGCAATGGCATTGTGGTGGAGTCAAAAGGCAAAGGCACTATCATGGGTGAGACAAAGAAAGGTACGAGACTTAACAAAGATGTCTTACTTGTTCCCAACCTTAATGAAAATCTATTAAGTATCGGCCAAATGATGGAGAAAGGTTATGCTCTTAACTTCAGAGGAGATACATGCACGATATATGATACTAATAATAAAGGGCTCGAGATAGCCAAAGTAAAAATGGAAAAAGGAACAAAAGCTTTCCAATAAGTTGGAAGTAAGCTATTAACATTGCCATGAAAGTGCAAGTTGATGATTCATGGCTATGGCCTCGAAGATTTGGCCATTTCAATATTCACGCTTTAAACTTTTTACATCAAAAGAATATGATGAGAGGCCTTGATGTTCCTAAAGGAAAATAATGAAGCATGTGAAGGATGTCTCCTTGGCAAGCGGCACCGACAACCATTTCCCACTGACAAAGCATGGAGAGCTAAAGATTTGCTAGAGCTTGTCCACAAACACATTAGTGGACCGATGAGGACACCATCAGTCAACAATAACAGGTATTTTATCCTCTTCATCGAAGACTTCTCTAGAATGACATGGGTTTACTTCATTAAAGAAAAGTCAAAAGTTTGTTGAATATTGAAAAAGTTTAAGGCCCTTGTAGAAAAGCAAAGCAGAAAACATATAAAAGTACTTAGAAGTGATCCTGACAAAGAGTACAATTCCCGCGAGTTTGATGAATTTTGTGAGGAATGAAGCATTGAGCATAAACTTACAGTTTCTTATTCTCCACAACAAAATCGAGTGTTGGAGACAAAGAATTGAACAGCTATGAAGATGGCCAGATCGATGCTTAAAGAGAAGGGTCTGTCGAACACCTTCTGTGTCGAAGCAGTTACACTATTTTCTATATACTCAACAAATGTCCAACTAAGGCAGTTCAAGATAAGACTCCTATTGAAGCTTGGAGTGGGCAAAAGCCATCAGGGAAACATTTGAGAGTTTTTGGATCCATATGCTATATTCATGTTCAAGACGAAAAGAGACATAAGCTAGAAGACAAGACCATACGAGTCATCTTCTTGGGGTATAGCACAGAATCAAAAGGCTATCGAGTTTACAACTTGCAAACAAAGAAGCTCACCATCAGCCGAGATGTTGAGGTTCATGAAAATGCTGCTTGGAATTGAAATGAAGAAAATGTTGATAGAATTAACCTTTGCATACCAATGCAGCAATCTCAAGAAGAACATGACGAAGTAGCAAAAGATACTAGTATGCTCCCTTCACCTCCACAACAAACATATATATATATATATATATATATATGAAACTTGCAACTTGGCCATAATTGAGCCTAAAAGCTTAATTTGAAGCAGCATCAAAGCAACAAGTTTGGGTCACGACAATGGAAGAAGAGATAAAAATGTTTGAGAAAAATAACACATGGGAGCTAGTAGATTGTCCAAAAATTAACGACATCATTGAAGTTAAATGATATATAAAATAAAGCTCAACCCTAATGGCTGCATAGAAAACCACGAGGTTATACTAGGAGCCAAAGGCTACTTACAAAAACTTGGAGTAGACTACAATTAAAGAGACATTTGCCCCCATTGCTCGTTTAGGCGCTTTAATAGCCCCTGCAGCACAAAAAGGGTGGAAGATTTACCAACTAGATGTTAAATCTGCCTTTCTCACTAGCGAGCTTCAAGAAGAGATTTTTGTGGAGCAACCACAAGCTTTGCAAGTAAAGGCAACGAAAGCAAAATGCTAAGACTAAGAAAAGCTTTATATGGCTTGAAGCAAGCTCCTCGGGCATCGTATAGTCTAATTAATCAATACTTCATCGATCAAGGATTCATGAGGAGCAAGAACGAGCCAACACTATACGTCAAGATCCAAGGTCATCAGGACACATTAATCGTCTCCTTGTATGTAGATGATCTTATCTACACAGGAAACAATATGAAGATAATAGTTGAATTCAAAGAGGACATGGTGAAGAAATTCGAGATGGCCGACCTTGGCTTGATTCATTACTTCCTCGGATAGAACTAAGTCAAAAGCATAAAGACATATTCATCTTGCAAAAGAAGTATATTGAAGCACTACTCAAGAAATTCAAGATGAATGGTTGCAAATTAGTTACTACATACTCCACTTGTAATAAATGAAAAGCTACAAAAGTATGATGGAGCACCAGAAGTTGATGCATCATGTTACAGCCTTATAGGAGTCTAATTAGGAGTCTACTATATCTTACTGCTAAACGGCCTAACATTGAGTATGTTGTAAGTCTTCTATCAAGGTTATGCAGAGCCCAAGTCAAATTCACTTTTGGAGCAGCCTCTTACGATACTTACAAGGAACAAAGTAGTTTGGTATATGGTATAAAACCATGACCTACTCAAGGTTGCTCGGGTATACTGATAGTGATTGGGCAGTTTCTGTAGATGACATGAAAAGCACATCAGGTTATGCCTTCTCACTTGGATCAGAAATTTCCTCTTGGACATCTAAGAATCAAGCAACAATTGCCCAATCAACAACAAAAGCAGAGTACGTAGCAGTTGCTGAATCTACAAGTCAAGTTATATGGCTTCGAAGGATACTTTAATAAATGTGAGAAAAACAAATTGGGCCTACCATAATCTACTGCATGTGACAACAAATCAACAATTGCAATAGCGAAAAATCTAGTACGTCATAACAGAACAAAACATATAACAATCAAATATCACTTTATCAGAGAAGCATAAGCGACTAAAGAAATACAACTCGAGTATTGCAAGACCGAAGATCATGTTGCAGATATATTCACGAAAGCACTGCCAAGAGCAAAGTTCGAGCACTTACGATCTACGCTAGAAGTGATAGAAATTTGCATCAAGGAGGAGTGTCAAAAGTGATGCAAAATTCTAGAAACATTCACAAGCTTCAAAATGTATGTGAGAGAAAAAATATTTTGCAGCTTGTTCTTGCCTATTCTAGCATATGTAATATAATAAGAATTATGAAGAGGTGTTTGGAAAAATTCAATTCGCCTCGGTTTGGCAGTGACACAAGCCTATAAATAGGCATAAACCAATCAATTATATTATCTAACAACTAAGGGTGGGAATAGGCCAGTCCGCTCATCGGGGGCCTATGGCCTAGTCTATTTAAGGCCTACCTAGGCCTAGCCTATTTAACAAAAAGGTCAAGTCAAAGCTTTAAAAAAAGTCTATTAAGCCTATCAGGCTGGCCTATTTAATACACACACATATATAATATATATAATTTAATATATAATACTATAATATATTATTTATAATATTTATAACATTTGAAAGTAAAGGCTTATTGGGCCATTTAAATGTAGAGATCTACTTGCATATTTATTTGTGAAGGCCTAACGACCTACTTATCGGTATAGGCCTACCAACCTCTTTATCATTAGAGGCTTACAAGCCTATTCACAAGTGAAGGCCTATGACCTATTTATAGGTGGAGGCATATTTAAAGGTCTTGTTGAAAAGTAGGCTTTTAAATAGGCTTCCAGGCCAGGCCAGGCCAGGCTTTAAAATTTGTCCTATATCAGGCTAATAGGCCAGGCTCAGGCCTTGAGATTGAAACACAGGCCAAACTCAGGCATGTCAGGGCCTAGCTCGGCCTAACCTATTCCCACACCTACTAACAACTATAGAAGCAATCCTATAATTACAAAGAAACCATTCTCTATTCTTGCAATATAGACAACATTCATTCAGGATATCTTCAACAAGCTAAGATTTTGCAATATAAATTGCATCCTCCCACTAGCTATAAGATCCAAGTAACTTTCATTTCATTTTTTAAATTCTAGCTATGAGTTTTGTTCAAATTGCTCATAGTGATACTTTTTATGAACACACCAACATATTGAGATCGACAGTCACTTTATTCAACAACATATCACACCTGATGGTCTCTTCACCTAGGTTTTACTGGCACTCTCGACAGACCTTTTGACCCTGTTCCCTAAACCTCGTCACTCCTATTGCATTTTTACTTTAATTTCCAATATCAACATGGTTTCTTTCATATCCAATGAATTTGAGGTTGGGATATATGTGAAGATATCTTGGAAATGAGGTGTATTCTAAGGTGCACCATCCACCAAAGCAGTGCAGTGATGCATCACCAAAGTAGCACATTCTGATCCATTCATTTTGCCGCCTGATTAGTTGACTTTTCAACTCATGTTCCAATACCCTATCTTTTGACATTTTGACTAACCCAAGTAGTAAAACGAGTGGATCAAAATATACCACTTGGATGGTGCACCACTGCACCACTTTGGTGGGTGATGCACCTTAGCCTTCACGTGGAAATGAATAGAACAATATTATGAATCTGATTTGTGTATAATTAGGAATTAGGAATACCTATATTGATTTTTCTTCTGGACAGTTGGGTGGCTTCCAGCATATGAGGCTTTTTCTTTTTCTTCTGTTTGGTGTTTCTCCATTAGGTTTATGTAAAAGGCATACTGCTCAGTATTTTATTTACATAGGATCTAGTTTTCTTCCTTTTTCTTGTTTCTTGCTCTTGTATATGAGTTAAAGTACCCCTTGTACTCTTAATCAATATACCTTTTGTTTATCAAAAAAAAAAAAAAGGAATACCTATATTGATAGTAAATTAATATAAATTGATACTTTTCATTATTTTTTTTTTTTTTGGTGCTTGAAACTTTTCTTTTCTTTATCTTTATATGCAGCTTTTTGTATAAATAGGCCCGACCTCTAAGGCCAATATATACAATACATGAAGGATTTAAACAAAATCTTATAAACCTAGAATCAATTATAGACACAAAATTATAGCATATTAAACACATCCATATTAGAAATAGATCAAGAATGTGTACCTTGCATGATCCCGGGGTCCATTGTTTTTCAGCAAGGAAAAGCCAAAGGAGATCCTTGTGTGAGAGAATAACTTCCCTCTACCTGGTAAGTTTCTGTGTGTATTCAACTGCTTAATGGGGAACAGTTTTCTTTCTTTACCAGATGAGAGTAGGGACCTCTCAACAGGCTAACAGTGAATAACCCAACCCATCACGGGCCACTCACAACATAAAGCCCAATTACATTCACCAAATGCTATATCATAAACCATAATAACAAAATTGATATATTAATGATTTAACAATATTTTAATTATTGATTAATGCTAATCCATATAGGATATATATTTGAATTGAAATTCAACAATTCTCCCACTTGGATAGCATTAGTCAATCATTAAAAATAAAGAATCATTAAGACTGGAATATCAATTATGGCCCAAGCATATGTCAATCAACATTCTAAGAAACATGAGCTTTAACGCTGCAGAAATAATATCCGATAGGGAAGTAAATCATACATGTTAAAAACTCACATCTCACATAAAGAATAATGAATATGGAAAAACATAATTAATTCAAACAAATATGCAATCCAATAACGGTCCAAGCATCTGAAAATGCTATAAGAGATATGATAATAAAAGTGACGTCATCTCATACATATCTCATAAGAATTACTAAGTAAATTTATAATTTTCAGACTCCCACTAACCCAAAACATCAAAAGACTTAACTAAACCCATATGAGCTACATGATTCTGAAAAGCTCCAACAGTTAAGCCTTTAGTTAGTGGATCTGCTAACATGTTTTCTGTAGCAATATGCTCAATACGAGTCTGAAACTCCAGAATTTTCTCTCTAACAAACAGATATTTAATGTCAAAATGCTTTGAGCGAGAAGAACTTCTGTTGTTATGAGAGAAATGCACAGCAGCAGTATTGTCGCAATATATCACAAGTGGCCTAGATATGCTTTCAATAATATGAAAGCCAGAGATTAAGTTTTTTAACCACATGGCCTGACAAGTAGCCTCATAGCAAGCGACATACTCTGCCTCCATGGTAGAAGTAGCTGTAAGATTCTGTTTAACACTCTTCCAAGAGATAGCTCCTCCTGCCATAATAAAAATAGAGCCGGAAGTGGACTTTCGGTCGTCAGGGCAACCTGCAAAATCAGAATCAGAGTAACCAATGACCTGAAGTTGATCAGACTTCTTATAGGTCAACATATAATTCTTGGTTCCCTGCAAATATCTCAAGACCTTTTTCACGGCTTTCCAATGACCCAAACCTGGGTTACTCAAGTATCTCCCTAAAGCATTAACAGCAAAAGCAATATCGGGACGAGTACAGACTTGAGCATACATTAAACTGCCAACAGCGGAAGCATAAGGGACTTTTGCCATTTCAGCTATCTCTGTATCATTTTGAGGACATTGGGATTTAGAGAGTTTATCACCCTTTTGAACAGGTGCAGCACATGGGGAGCAAGAATGCATGTTAAACCGCTTGAGGATCTTTTCAATATATCCTCTTTGAGACAATCCAACAATGCCACGTGACCTATCACGAAAGATTTGGATGCCTAAAACAACAGAAGCATCACCAAGGTCCTTCATATCAAAGTGGCTACTCAACATCAATTTTGTCTCTATCAAAAGTTTAACGCAACTGCTAGCAAGAAGAATGTCATCGACATATAGCACAAGAATTATAAAATTTCTCCCACTAGTCTTCAAGTAAATGCACTGATCAGAGGCATTTTCCTCGAAGCCAAAAGAAGTGACGACCTGATCAAATTTCAAATACCATTGCCTCGATGCCTGTTTTAGTCCATAAATGGACTTTTTGAGTTTGCAAACCAAATGCTCCTTACCCGATTCAGCAAACCCATCAGGCTGAACCATATAGACATCCTCAGCTAGATCTCCATTCAGAAAAGCCGTCTTCACATCCATTTGGTGAAGTTCTAAATCAAAATGAGCTACCAAAGCCATAACAACTCGAAAAGCATCTTTTGTAGAGACCGGTGAGAAAGTCTCCTTATAATCAATGCCTTCTCTTTGACTATAGCCTTTAGCTACTAGTCTAGCTTTGTACCTCTCAACTTTACCATCTGGACTACGCTTGGTTTTAAAAACCCATTTGCACCCAACGGGTTTGCAACCAAACGGCAACTCTACGAGATCCCAAACAGAATTATGAGACATAGAAGACAATTCATCATGCATAGCATTTAGCCAATCTGAAACATGAGTGCTAGAGATTGCCTCCTCAAAAGTGATAGGATCATCGTCATCATGAAGATCAAAATCATGTTCATGAAGATATACAACATAATCATCTGTTATAGAAGACTTGCGTGCTCTCTGAGATCGCCTTAAAGGGATTACTTCAGCAATGTCATCAGGTTCCTGTTCATCAGCTGGTGGTGCCACAACATCATTTTCTCCTTGAAGAGCCTGATCATCATTATGAGTATCTGGAACCATGATATCAGCAGGGAGAGAAAAAACTGGTACAGGGACTATGGTCCGATCTTCTTTAAGATTGACTGGTCGTGGTGTATGGCTCCCACTATCCAAATCATCCTCAAAGAATATCGCTCGGTCAGACTCTATGACTCTCATGGAATGAGAAGGACAATAAAATCTACAACCTCTGGAGCCTACACAGTAGCCAATGAAGAAACTGCTAACAGTCTTAAGATCAAGCTTCTTCTGCTGAGGATTGTAAGGTCTAACTTCTGCTTTACAACCCCACACATGAAAGTGTTTCAAACTCGGCTTCTTTGCAGTCATCAGCTCATAGGGACTTTTTGGCACAGACTTGCTGGGTACTTGATTAAGAATGTACACAGCAGTCTTCAAGGCGTCTCCCCAAAGAAAATCTGCCAATGATGAATGACTCAACATGCATCTCACCATATCCAGAAGTGTGCGGTTGCGTCTCTCTGCAACTCCATTCTGCTGAGGAGTACCAGGCATAGTATATTGAGCTTCAATTCCACATTCATCGAGAAATCTAGCAAACGGTCCTGGGTTTCTTCCAGTTTCATCATATCTGCCGTAATACTCACCTCCTCTGTCAGACCTCACACATTTAATCTTCTTCCCTGTCTTCAATTCAATAGCAACCTTGAACGATCTGAAAGAATCCAAAGAACTAGATTTTTCGTGAAGAAGATCTATCCAACCGAATCTGGAGAAGTCATCTATGAAGGTAATAAAATACCTATATCCGCCCATGGCAGGGGGTGTAATAGGTCCACACATGTCAGTGTGAATCAGCTGCAACACATCATCACACCTGTTTGCTCCTTTATTCCTAGTTTTGGCTGTGAACTTGCCTTTAACACAATCAACACAAGTGTCAAAATCAGAAAAGTCAAGCTCATGAAGAATACCTTCCCTAACCAGTCTTTCAATCCGGAGCCTAGAGATGTGCCCTAAGCGTCTATGCCATAGCATAGAAGAACTCTCATTAGTCCTACTACGCTTATTTCCAACAACAGAGTTAACAGACATATCATTCAAATTCAGCATATATAGCCCATCAAACAAAATTCCTGAACCAACTGCAACAGAATTAAAACAAATAACAACTTTTCCATTACCAAATTCAAAAGTGTAGCCACGTCTATCCAAAGCTGAAATTGAAATCAAATTCCTTCTCATGGAAGGTACATAAACAGCATCTTTCAACAATAAAGTATGACCAGAAGATAAATACAAGGTAACTACTCCTATTTCTTCCACTGATACTCTAGCTCCATCTCCCACAATAATCTTGGATTCAACATTACTTGGCTTCCTCAGACTTGTGAACCCCTGTAAAGAATTCACAACGTGAATGGTTGCACCTGAGTCAAACCACCAAGTATTGGGAGCAACATCAATCACATTTGATTCAAAACAAGCTAGAGCTAGGAGTGTACCTTGCTTCTCATGTTTCTTCTTCAGAAAATAACAATCATCTAACTTATGGCCAAACTTCTTGCAATACTTGCAGCTTCCCTTGAAGAAATTCTTTTTAGGCTCCAAGTGTTGAGATACTTTCCCTCCTTTCTTCTTGTCATGTTGAAACTTGCCTTTGTGACCTTTCTTTTTCTCATATTTAGAACCAGAAGTAGAAGCAACAAACTGAACACTGTGTGATTTCCCTTTCTTTATAGACTCCTCTTCTTGAGTAACAATAGCAATCATCTCATCAACTGTCCATTCATTTTTTTGAGTGTTATAAGAGGTCTTCAGAACATCAAATTGAGAAGGGAGTGACTCCAGAACCTGCCAGATTAGATAACTCTCACCGAGATCAACCTTGAGAGACTTCAGTTTATTAAAATAGTGAACTAACTTCATGATGTGTTCACGAACTCCACTAACACCATCATATTTAGTCTTCTCAATCAAAGAAAGATACTGGCCTTTCTGAGCCTTTTCAAAAGTCGTGAATTTCTCACCAATAGATTTCAGAAAATTCTTAGCCTTCTTGCTCTCTGGAATGCTCTGTCTGATTGATTTCTCCATGGTGTACTTCATCACCATAAGACACACCCTGTTTGAGTGCTCCCATTTTTCACGAGAAGCCTTGTCAGCAGCAGTGGACTCGGCAGTAAGAGCAGCAGGCTCTTCTTCTCTCAAAGCCAAGTCCATATTAGTGATAGCCAAATACAGATCCAGAGATTCTTTCCAATCCTCAAAGTTTGTCCCATCCAAAGTCTTGACAGAAGTCAATTGCATAGGCATAGAGGCTGGCATCATAACAACAAAGGAAACATTTAATATGCACAATGTTATCATGCAATAAGAGAATTAAATGGTTCCGTATGCACAACCGGAAAAAATGCCTTTTAGAAAAATTTCTTACTTACCATGGTCCCGCCTAAGGGTCCCGAACCATAATAATTAAGAAATATCATAATACAATGCATAAATCTTATATCACCAAAATTTCTAATACCGATAGGGTACTCGAAAACATAATTGACATAAGCATAAAACAAAAACGCATTGTACAACAAATTACATTAATAACAACACACCGATGGGGTATAATCATTATTAATGCAATAAAAATTATTAAAAAAAACATTCAAATCACAAAATTTGCATAATTGTACCCACGATAGGTGAGCTCACAATTATACAAAACATCAGTAATTATACTCAATAGAATAGAATATAATAAATACATATCATGCATAATAAAATATTCAATTCACTTATAAACCAAAATAATTCCATGACGATGACACATTATCAAGGAGAGTATCATATATCAAAGTGTCAATAGTAAAGTAAGGAACAGTCACAAAAAATTACAGGCCAAATAACTGAGAGTATAATATTTTAAAATACAAATTATTTTCGGATTTAGCATTATAAAATATTTATGGGTGTCCAAAAAAACCCAAAAAATTATCAAAATCCCAGAAATAATTAATAATTATTTTTTATAAAAAAAATAAAAAAATTTGGGCTCTGGATGTGGGCCCACGCGCCCCACGCGCTGGGCCCCGCGTCTGGGCGTCGCGAGGAAGATCATCTTCCTCGCCCAGCTTCCAGAATACGGGTTTTCGACCCGTTTTTCTGACCCGGTTCGATCTCTCAATCCAGGCGACGAAAAACCTCCAAATTCTGGGTATAAGGTCGCACTGTTGCGACAAGAGAAACCCCTCAATTAATTTTGCAAATCGTTCGTTGATGATGGAGGAATCGCGTTCGAAAGAAAACGCAAAAACGGAGAGAAAAACAACGCACTGGATCTCCGAAAATACTTGATGAAATTTTCTCATTTTTGAGTATGTGATTCGTGTGATAGTGTTTAAGGAAAGCCCCATATCAATTTTGAGATTAATCAACCAAAAAAAAAAACAACGGCAGTTAGGGTTCATGAACAAAAAAGGGTACACGAATTTCTGATTTAATCATGTAAAAGGAAAAGATTAATAGCCATAATCTGTATCTACATGGCTCTGATACCAATTGAAGGATTTAAACAAAATCCTATAAACCTAGAATCAATTATAGACACAAAATTATAGCATATTAAACACATCCATATTAGAAATAAATCAAGAATGTGTACCTTGCATGATCCCGGGGTCCATTGTTTTTCAGCAAGGAAAAGCCAAAGGAGATCCTTGTGTGAGAGAAATAAAACTGTTCCCCATTAAGCAGTTGAATACACACAGAAACTTACCAGGTAGAGAGAAGTTATTCTCTCACACAAGGATCTCCTTTGGCTTTTCCTTGCTGAAAAACAATGGACCCCGGGATCATGCAAGGTACACATTCTTGATCTATTTCTAATATGGATGTGTTTAATATGCTATAATTTTGTGTCTATAATTGATTCTAGGTTTATAGGATTTTGTTTAAATCCTTCAATACATTCATATCACTTGTTCCCTCCGTTGTCCGTAACAATTTCCTTTTTCTTAATGCTGGTTCAAAACTTTAAATAAATTTTTCCCTTCAAACAAGGACCGAATTTAACTACAATCTTTATTTATCATAAAATATACAATATTACTAGTACTATTTATTATATTGATCATCGTTACTGTATTAAAAATAATTTTCCCTTCCTTTCTGGATTGTAGCCATCTATCAGCATTTCTGGCCCATTGTTGTTGCATGTGCGCTTCTCAAACAAGCTGAAGAGTATTGGTATATGAGAACTCAAGAGTCCAAGTTCCATCACTGTACCATCCTTCTGAGTTTACTCCAATAATACATACGTGAGATAATAATTAGATAACTAAACATGGTGTGCATATTATTATTATTATTATTATTATTATTATTATTATTATTATTATTATTATAATATATGGCTGCCAGGACTTACACATCAACAATTTCATTGACCTGAGACATCATCTCCACCAAATCCAGCTCCTTCTTAACTTCAACCCCTAGCAAAGGTGCCATGATCTCTTGTGGCATTTGTGTCTCAAAAAGATTGCCATCAAGATTAACAAATGGATCAAGCTGCATTCCTCTCTGATCAAAATGTTTTCCTTCCATATTATTAGGAATACCTAGCATTTTTCCGTCAAAATCTTTCTCATTCATAGTAGGAGGAGCATAAGGCATATGATCATCTAGTATAGAATCAATACTATACCCATCTTCAAACAAATTCTCATCAAAGCAAAAATCTTGGACCTCGTTGAAATCATAATTTGGTACCAAGCGATCACTGAGACAAAATTGATCAGCAACATTATGGGACTGAACTGGTGCTGGTGCTGGTGCTGCTACTTTGCTTGTGCTAGTGTTGTTTTTCATAGCATTAGCAGAAGATCTTTTACGATAGTCTATTGGTGGGTTTTTGTCTAAGTTCAAGCTCTTGATATAATCTTGCAGAAGAGAGCTTCTAGGGTACTTTGAGCGACACTTCCTTTTGGAATATTGCCTTCTCTTGGTTGCATTCCAATGGTTTTTTATGGAGTTTTCAGTTCTTCCTGGCAAACTTTTTGCAATCTCTGCCCATTTGTTTCCTATCTCTGCATGAGCTTGGATCAGTATCTTATCCTCTTCATCAATCCATATGTCCTTCTGCAAAATTAAAAAAGGCTCATCAGTTGAATATATATAGAGAAGTGCTAGCAATACATTCTCTAACACTCTCTTTCTAATACACACCCTCCTATTGGTTGAAATTCATATGAGTCCCACTTGAATTTTGTAAGATCCACATAAATTTCAACCAATTAGAGAGTGTGTGGTGGAAAAAAAGTGTCTTTGCTAGCATTTCTCATTTATATTTATTTATTTATTTACATGTGTAGTATTGAGATATAGACCACCTAGTCTGTGTATGTATATGTGACAAATAAATATCGAACTAATTCTGGATTTTGCTTTTTTTTATAAATAAATATCATGTAAATTATGTAAGTCCGTAAGTCTAATATTGAAACCTTAATGTCAGGCCTTAGATGGTTATGCCATCGCTCTCTGCACTGTTTTCCTATTCTTCCAGGCAACATCTGAGCAATATGAGACCACTTTCTCAATCCATATTGTTCAACCAGTTGAATCAACAATCTGTTTTTGCAAGCAAAGATTAGAGTTTTTTTTTTTTCTGAAACGAAATATGCAAAATTCCAAATTGTAAAAAAAAAAAGAATATAATGTAATGAGATTTAATAGTCACAAAAGAACAACAGATTTAATGGAAATATATGATTCCAAATTTTCATGTACCTATCTTCATCTACTGTCCATTGCCCCTTTACTATGTTGGACTTCTTCCGAACTTTGTACCTCCTAGTAGTTAGATATGCCCTATTGTCTTTCTTCACGCCAACTCTTTTGTAATAATTCACTGGGGATATGCATGAGACTTCATCTGGTGCAACAAAATTCACAGGCTTGGTTTCTTGAGGATTAAAGGGCAGATAACTGTGGTTTGCAACCATCATATTCAATTGATTTCTCTGAGGGAGGTTCAAATTATAACCTTCATTATTCTCCACAAAAGGTTTGCACTCATAAACATCAAAACCAGCTGATGAATATCCATAGTTAAAATTATGATCAAAAGGATCAAAATTTGGAGTTTGGACCCCAAAAACTTGATTATTGAATGAGGAACCATTCACATGAAAATCTTGCAAGAATCCCTGAGATGAAGGCACCCCAAAGGGAAGATCATCTTTCATGCTGTTGGGTTTTATGTAATTTTCTTGTATTGACTGTGAGGCATAGGTTTCTCTGAGCTTTGTCACAAGATCCATTGACAGAAAAAAAAAGTAACAGAAAATAAGGGCATGCTGTGTTTCAAGCCACCTCGTTTGTGTTCCTTAATAGGAGATTGCTAGAATGCATTAATTACATAAAAATTAAGATTACAAGCATCCAATGGCAAGGATTGATTCACATCACGAACTTGACCATAAGGTTTAAACCCTAAGAATCTAGCATTCTATTTTTATTTAGATTTTTCTTTTGGTGGCTACGTTGGTAACTGTCACTCAGATTAATGAAATTCAATTATAATTTTGCCGTTATGTAATAGACATACTTAAACTTAAGTCTTAACCATATTACTACGGTCAAAGCTACCATCGTCCGCCAATAGAATTTATCCAGTAGTTCGCAAGTTCATAAGAGGATTATATAGGGAAACAAGGGAAGGCAACAATCGTTGAGTGCTAAGAGTCGACACAAAAGCAATGAGAAATTGATTAATCATTAGTGCATTTAGTCCTTAAGTTTTATTTCTTTCTGCATATGGTATGCAGTTGGTTTTACTTATTCAATGGTAATATTGCACGCGTTTGAGAGGAGAGTACTAAGTACAAATTAACAACGAAATGTAACATATCATTTACTTCCGTCAAAGTATAACCTTCCCTCAGGTGGAAAGACTAATTACCCCAAATTGGATGGCTTGCAAACATGGGAGCATTTGAACTCCTTTTTTAATTTTAATATCTAAATTGGTTGTACAGCTTGGGCATGTTGCTATGGGTGAGATAGGTCATATATAGTGTTTCTCGGAGGCCTACGACTTAATCAGTTTAAGGTTTGACTACACTTGACTTGCTTACCAAAAAGCTCAAGTAAATTTTCTCTTAAAAGTAATTAAACGTGTCCAACGTTTTAGGTTTGGCGTGCATGTGTTATATATATATATAATTACAACATTTTTTTTGGTTACAAGGCAGGGCAAAAGCCCATTGAAAAACTAAGATAATACTAAACGGGATAAAGAGGCCCTAGATACATCACTAAGAAGTTGAATAAGCAAATCAATAGGAGGGGAAAGGAGTTCGATCCTTGATGAACCAAAAGGTTCAATAAGGCTTTTATTTGCTAAACTATCGACAATCATGTTTCCTTCCCTCATAATGTGAATACACTGAACATTTGATAAGCCTGTATCTTAGCTAGTTTTTCAGCTAGAAAAGGCTAACGTTTCAGTACCAATTGAGCAATTTAATCTCACTAAAACCCCTATTTTGGCTTGTTTTGTTCCTAAGTGTTATTTGAGTCTTTTATTTGGTTTTTAAGAATTTTAGGAGTTTTTGAGTAGAATTACCCTTCTTATTGCTTATTTTCTTTTTCAGGTCAAAAGTGAAGCTTAAAGATGCTAGGAAAATGAAGAAAACAAGGAAAAGGCAGAAACAGGGTTCTCGCCTCGCGTGTCAGAAGGCTGCCTGAACATGGAAAAATAATCTTTCTGTCTCGCGTCGCGAAACAAATTCTCGCCACGCGATCCAGAAGGCTGTCTCAACAGGGAAAAAACAACCTTTTTGTCTCGCGTCGCGAAAGAAATGCTCGCCCCGCGATCCAGAAGGACTATTTGTGAAGGCTGCAGTAACTGCTCTGTCTTGCCTCGCGAGAGTATGTTCGCCTAGCGATAACCTGTTTTCCAGAAACGTTTCAGCTTTGAAATTCACCTCGCGAGAGCACGAAAAAACCAGTAACATATAAATGCTATGTTTTAGGTCAGTTAGGATAGCTTTTTCCTCTGATTTTTTTTTATTGCGATTTTGGAAATCCTAGTCTCTTGGAGCTGCGTCTCCCTCTTTATTTCTAGTCTAGGATGAATTCTTTTTGTTTGTGTATTGTTACTGCAAGCATGAGGAACTAATCCCCCTTTTCTAAGGGAACGAATGAAGCTTCCTTTGATGGCATAGTTATTCAAGTAATATTTTCTTAATCCTTAATTTGTCTCTATTCTTGTTTCTAAATTCTGAATTGTTTGTGTTAATCAAATGCGCAATGGTTAACCAGTCTAGTACGATGATACTGGCAGGTGATTCGTACTTAGGACCCGAATTAAGAACACTGTTTGAATACCTCTAGGCATAGAGTAGGAAAGCGATGCAATCGCTATAGGGAACCAAGAACTTAATGAATCTAATTGTAGGTTGAATATATTGGCAGATTGACAACTTACAATTTGAGATATTTCCTTTTGAAAAACAGCAGTGACATTAGGATAATTGAGGGTTCCTGGTTGACAAAGAATTGACATAGGGATAAAAAGATAAACACTTGGGTAGCTTGCTTGATAGGATAGGTGGAATTGTGACCTTAGAGCCTTAATCATCATCAAATCTCATTATTATTCTTTACTATTTTTCTTTTAATTGTAATTGATTTAGTGCTTGATTTTTGTTTCTCTCTCCTCACAACTCTCCCCTTTTACTTAGTCAACGTCTTGAATTTCTTGATAAATTGGGCAAATTGGTACTCCAATCCCTGTGTTCGATCTCGGTAATCTCTACCTTGTTAATTAC
Source organism: Ammopiptanthus mongolicus (assembly GCA_039655645.1). Taxonomy (NCBI): domain Eukaryota; kingdom Viridiplantae; phylum Streptophyta; class Magnoliopsida; order Fabales; family Fabaceae; genus Ammopiptanthus; species Ammopiptanthus mongolicus. The sequence goes on from CM077345.1 coordinate 78,443,229, forward strand.
TTGCAACGATCAGGTACACTTGCCGGTTCGTCAACAAGTTTTTGGTGCCGCTGCCGAGGATTGGCACAACCAATTTTCCTAATCTCTTAGGGAATTTAATTCTTATTGATTAGGCTATTTTTATTATAATTATTTTATTTATTTATTTTTGCAACTTTATCTCCTTTTATTTCTTTGATCCCACTTGAGCTTGCCTGGTTTTTGTGTATGCGAGGTACTCTTTCACAGGAAAACTTGTTATTCGATCCAGAGATCACAAAGACCGAAAAGAGGTTGAGGAAAGAATTTAGAGAGAAAAAGAGGCTTGAAGCAACTCAATCCAAGGATCTTGAAGCAATGGAGGAAGAAAATCCTCCTCCAGCCTACAAGCCTCTTTATGAGTACAATCAACCTAACTTGGATGATTGTGCTTCTACTGTTGTTAGGCCTGCTATCACAGCCGATTCTTTTGAGATTCGGGAAAGCGTTCTGCATCAGATTCAAATGAATCAATTTGATGGTGGTGCACAACAAGATCCTCACAGGCACATTACTTGTTTCTTGGAAGCTTGTGACATGTGCAAATATCGGGGAGTTTCACAAGATGCCCTTTGTTTGCAACTATTCCCTCTTTCTCTTCGGGATAGGGCACGTGATTGGCTAGATTTGCACTTGGATCGTGCTAGCATCACCACTTGGGAACAAATGGCTCAAAAGTTCCTCACAAAATTCTTCCCTCCTTAGAAAGTGGCACAGTTGAAGATAGTCATCACTTCTTTCAAGCAACAAGATGATGAATCCTATAATGAAGCTTGGGAGAGGTATACTGTGCTTTTGAGGAGATGCCCTTCTTCCTACTTCGACTTAGTAACAAAGGTGCAACACTTCTTTAATGGGTTGAAGGGGCGATACCAGATGAATTGTGATGCCACAGCTGGCGGGTCATTCTCTTATTTATCAGCTGAGGATGCATGGGCCTTGCTAGAGAAAATGTTTAATAATGATTAAAACCGCAGTATGGGCACTTCTAATGCTTCTGGAATCAGTGTCGCATCATTAAAAGCTATTCTTGAGCAAAACAAACTTTTGAAGATGAATGTGAAGCCCTATCTAGCGACAAGAAGGTTAATGTAGTGCAAGAAGGACTGCCCCCAGGATTTGGAAACTGCAATGGTGATCATGACAGTCAGAATTGCCCATTTAATTTCTCTTAAGAACATATGGACTCATGCCACAATTTCTATGACACAGTGCCCCAGAACAACTATCAGAGGAACAGACAGAATGACTACAATCCGAATCAGAATCGGGGGTACATTAGAAGAGACCATCTGGGTTTCACCAGGAGCAATACTAGTGGTGGTCTAGCCGGGCAACAACAACAACAGAATCAGAGGCCAAATTATGGAATCCAACAGCGTAATACTTAGCAGGCCGTCCCAGGGAATAATCAGTTACAAATCACAGATGGTGGAAGTCAACATTGGGAATTGGCTATTGAGAAGACTAGTGCGGCCATTAAGAAGTTGTCAATAAATACAAACACAGCCATAAACAAGTTAGCAACTCATACAGGGGCAGCAATTCAGAATCTTGAGACTCAAATGGCCCAGCTTGCAAAGCAACTAAATGAGCGTCTTCCAAGCACTTTCCCAGGTAATACAAAGAACAACCCCAAGAACCAATGCAATGCCGTAGCAACTCGAAGCGGTAAAGTGTTGGGATCTAATGGGGGTACAACCAGTTCTCAAGAAGTTGGGATTTCAGAGCAACCACATGTTGAGGAAGAGCAAGCTAAGGAAGATGAAGTGGCTAGTGAAAAGGTGCCCGAGCAAGGGAGAAGGTTGAAACTAGTAGATGAAGAATTCCGAAAGAAGAAATGGGTTGAACCCCAAGACCTCCCTCCCTTCATGAAGGTACCATATCTAGAAAGATTGAAGAAGCCCTTGCAAGACAAACAATTCAACAAGTTCCTCGATGTTTTTCGTAAGCTTCAAATTAATATTCCATTTGCGGAAGCCTTGGAACAAATGCCATCTTATGCTCGGTTTATGAAGGAGCTTTTCTCCAAGAAGCAAAAGATAGTGGATGAGGAAACAGTTGCTTTGACCGAGGAGTGTAGCGGAATTCTTCAAAGGAAAGTACCTCCAAAGTTGAAGGACCCGGGTTCTTTTAGTATACCTTGCACCATTGGGGAAGTGGCTCTTGGGAAGGCATTGTGTGATCTAGGGGCAAGCATCAATTTAATGCCCCTTTCTATGATGAAGAAGTTAGGCATCAAGGAAGCCAAGGATACAAGGATGTCACTCCAATAGCAGATCGTTCTATCAAATACCCTTATGGGTTAGTGGAAGATTTGTTGGTAAAGGTAGATAAGTTCATATTTCCGGCAGACTTTGTTGTGCTTGATATGGATGAAGATGCCGAGATCCCACTCATATTGGGTAGGCCTTTCTTGGCCATCGGGCGTGCGTTGATAGATGTGCAATAAGGGCAACTCACACTAAGGGTGCAAGATGAGAATGTAGTCTTCAATGTCTTTGAAGCAATGAAACACCCCGTTGAGAGATCAGATGTGTATAGGGTTGATGCGGTGGACCCAATTGTAAAAGCTATAGCCACAAGAGAAGCCCATGGTTCTTCACTTGCACAAGTGTTGGTAAAATCCCATGATGAGAACGAAGAAGAAGACCTTTTGGGGGATGAGGATTATCTTGAGTGCTTGAAGAGCATGGAAGCCTTACCAAGTCTCCCAAGGGATGAATGTAAAAAAGAGAAGCTCAACAAAGAAGGAATGGAAGAAGACAAAAATACATCGGAATTGATGCAACTCCCAACTCACTTGAGGTATGCATTTTTGAGTGAAGGGGGACAATATCCAGTCATCATTAGCAATGCCTTGAAAAAGGATGAAGAAGACAAGCTATTGAGAGTTCTTAGGGAACACAAATCTGCCATTGGGTGGAAGATTTCGGATTTAAAAGGTATAAGTCCTTCCCTATGCATGCACAAAATCTTGATGGAGGATGACTATAAACCGCTGGTTCAACCACAAAGGCGGTTAAATCCCATCATGAAATAAGCAGTGCGTAAGGAAGTGATTAAGCTTTTGGATTTCGGAATCATCTATCTAATCTCGGATAGTAATTGGGTTAGCTCTATTCATATGGTCCCAAAGAAAGGTGGCACAATCGTGATGGTCAATGAGAATAATGAATTGATTCCAACAAGGACCGTCACGGGATGGAGGGTTTGTATTGACTATAGAAAACTAAATGATGCAACAAGGAAAGATCACTTCCCTCTTCCATTCATTGATCAAATGCTTGAAAGGTTGGCCGGATATGAGTACTATTGTTTCTTGGATGGTTACTCCGGGTACAACCAAATTGCTGGTGAAAAGAGGCTTTTAGATTTGAATGAATTGTCTGAAATCTGCATGCAAGCTTATGAGAATGCAAGAATTTACAAAAAGAGGACCAAGTCGTGGCACGACAAGCACATTTTGCCAAGGAAATTTGAACCGGGACAAAGGGTACTACTCTACAACTCAAGGTTGAGACTTTTTCCGGGAAAGCTTAAATCAAGGTGGTCCGGATCGTTCACAATAGTCAATGTTTTTCCACATGGAGCAGTGGAACTAGCAGGTGAAAGAGAGAATTTTAAGGTGAATGGTCAAAGGCTCAAACACTATCATGGGGAGCCAATCCACACTAGCCGGCAAGTGTTGAAGTTAACTTAGCCCTAAAGGGGCAATGACAAGCTCGGGACGTTAAACAAACGCTACTTGGGAGGCAACCCAAGCTAGATATCCTTTTTATTGCATTTAAAGAGTCATAAAATTAAATAAAAAGAGTCATCATATAGGGTCCTTAGTTAGTTTTTGTATTTAGAAAGCATTTAGTTTCAAGTGCATTTTAAAAAACAGGGGACCAGAATTCTGTTCTGTCTCGCCCCGCGAGATAGAGGGACGTGAATATCCCTGTTTCTGGCTCGCCCGACGAAACAAAACGTCTCGCCTCGCGAATCTGGGCACTCATGAAGGAACTCCAGCTTAGCCTCGCGAGTATCTACTCGCCTTGCGATTCTGGAAATTTGGATGAAGCGTGATTTCCAGATTCGCCTCACGAGTAGTGTCTCGCCTCGCGAATCGGCAATTAGGTTTTCCCAATTTGGGGAAATTTTAAAATTCGCATCATGACCATTGGATCGCCTCGCGAACGTGGGAAGTTTATTAGCCCCATGAGCAGAGAACAGTCCTTTTTACCACAACTCTTCACTTTTCTCTCGTCTCTCTCTCGAGCGGGCTGAGCTGGGACTCCCTATTCTTCATTTTCTCTCACACTCACATTCTCAAACAACAACTACAAGGTATCATCTAACTCTCCTACCCTCTAGTTCTTTGAATTTGGGTTCAATGCCTCTTAACACTTTCTCTCAAATTTCAAAAGTGGTTTAAGTCTATGTTGTTGTTGTTTGTGACTGTCTAAACAAGAATGTGCTTAAATTCTGTGAACTTACAATGATGAATGTGCTATTTTTGAGTGTGAGGAATGTGAGACGATGTGAACTTGAACAATATTTATGATTGCTCTATAGTTGGAACTGGGATACATTGCACTATCTCTGTTGGGAACCTAAGTTGGGGTTTTATCTGGGTGATTTTTTTTTTTTTTTTTGAATGTGCATGCTTTGGGGGCACGGGTGCCAATTTTTTTGACCTTTTTCAAGAACGAAATTCTGTGTTCTTTGCTGTTAACTAGAATAGACTGATGCCTGCTGTTAGGAACTAGGAATGGAACTCTGAATTATTCATTTTCTGTGTTATCATGAACTGTATTGGGACTTTTCTGATTTTCAGATTATGGCCCCACCTAAGAATCCCACCGAAGGGCAACCCGTCAAGCGCAAGAAACGAGCATCTGACCATGATGGTGACACTGTGTTGCCCTCGGGATCGGGCTCGAACTCTAGGGCTAACTCCTATGCCCGCATTTTTTGATCCCCTTGTCATGAGGAACATTGGGATTTGGTCGTCAAGAAGGAGATGGTTCTAGAGCGGCGCGTGTCTTGGCAACAACTATGCCTCCATCTCAAGTCAGATTCGGACTCGCGGTTGGGGAGTGTTGGCAGATCTTCCTTGCCGGTATGATGTCAAACTGGTGCAGGAATTCTATGCCAATGCTCTCCAACTAGAGATCACTGAGCCTAGATGCGTATCACAGGTTCAGGGCATCCCCATCATCTTCTATACAGAGGACATTAATGCATGTCTCGGGATCCCTGCATGGACTGAACGGAGTGAGTATGAGCAGCTGGCGGCTGTAGAGAGCTTAGCACCAGAAATAATTGCTACTTGCTGCGTGCCAGGGGCCGCATGGGAGGTTGGCACTTCGGGGACCTTGCTGAGGTTGAGGAGGCAGGATCTGACCCCGATTGCCCGGGTTTGGTCAGCGTTCGTACACGCCAATCTTAGGGTGAGTAGCCATGAGTCCACTATTACCGCCACCCGAGCCCACCTTATATATGGCATTTTGACAGAGAAGAGCATCAATGTCGGTGCCATCATTGCTTCCGACATACAGACACAAGCTAAATCCAAGGTTCTCAAGGAGAATTTAGGGCGCGGGCAACTGATCATAGAGCTGATTCGTAGAGCGGGTATTCCGGTGGGTAACCTGATGGAGAAGGTCCCTTGACAGCCAATTGATAGAGAGTATATCAGCCGCTTCTGCTTTGTTCAGCCCGCCCCTTCCAAGAGAGCACAGCCCCCTTAGAGGCCGCGTTCAGCTGATATGGCTCTGCTTCTGCAGAACCAACAGGCTATGAGGAGGGACCAGGTGGTGCTACGGGATTTTTTTCCGGGAGTTATCTTTGGCCCAACAGGAGAGCCGGGTAACCATCTTCCCCTCCGAGGAGGACTTAGCACTTCGGCTAGGGTGGTAGCTTATCCTAGGGACCAGGATGCCATGCCACAAGGAGTTGCCCGAGGTACCAGAGGATGCAGAAGCAGCCCAGCAGCAGGGTGACCCGATGGTTGAGATTGACTTTGATCAGTGATCCGGGCCCCTCCATCACCAGTCCCCGCTACCTTTTTGGGAGTTTTCTAAGTTCTAGCTAGTTATGATTTATTCGATATGGTTGTACATTGATGGCTAGCTAGAAACTCATCTTATTGCCATATCTTTGATCCCAATGCACATGGGGATAACAGTACTTATTGGTGCACTTGGCATTCTATCTCTTATCTCTTATTTTTTTTAGTTATTTTATTTTTACTATTGTTTTGACCATTACTTTTGCTTGTGAACGTGTCACCATTGAGAGCCTAGAATTTGTTTGGGCTTGGATGCGGATGAGGCCGCATCTAGCCATGCTATGAAGCAGGCTAGCAGAGAGATGGAAGAAGCAAGGAAATCAATTGAGAGCGTGGGGTCCGCTCGGATCCCTTAAGATAAAAACTTCTTAACCTTCCTCTCTTTCTGTTCTTTTTTTTTTTTTCCTTTCTTTTCATTTTTTTTCTCACTTGTGAATGCACGGTTAAAAAAAAAAAAGATGTGTCTTTTGAGTCTTGTGGTGAGTTGTGGATTTAAATTGAGCAAAACCTTAGTTGAATGCATGATTTTGGAAAAAGTTTTTGATGAACCACTCTCGAAGTTTTTAACGTTAAAAATCCCCTTGTGAAAATTTGAAAGATTGAACTTAGTCTGGTTGTTATGTTTGCATGTTTTTCAATAAGTTTGGGGTTGAAAAAGTGCATACTTAAGAATTGTATCTCGGTCAAACATTTTTCAAAAAGTTGTCCGGGTGAGGATTTGAGCCTCCATCATTGTTCTTAATTGAGTGAATCACATTATGTTGTAGTTTTCTGGATTTGCTTGAATCTCTGCTTAGTTTGCATATTTATGTGTTTGCATCACATGATTAAGGCTTGTTTCTCTTTGAATTAACTACTTAGCGAAAAATTGAACCGACCTTGATCAATGAACTCTAGTTAGCCACATTAAGCCTTGAAGCCTGTTGTTCTTGATGACCTTACATTACAAGCCCATTATCCAAAAAAAAAACCATGATTTCCCTATCCTAGGATTTTGGAGAGCATGGAATCATTAGCTTGTGAGAGTTGCTCTAGAACTAAGTTTGGGGTGGCTACAAAATTCATAAGTCAGAATCTTGAAAAAGAAAGCAAAAGATTGGAGCCAAAGGCTTGAGAAGAAAAGAAAGAATTAAAAATAGGCCAAAAAGGGGCAATGTATAAAAAAAAAAAATGAATGATGAAAAAATATGAGAGTGAAATCATTTGTATATAATTTCCCATTTCATGCTCTCATAAATCCTAGTGACTAAGCCTCTATCCTTTGCATATCCTACCTTAAGCCTAGCCCCATTACAACCTTGGAAAGACCTTTTGATGATGCTTGCATGTTTTTGTGGGAACTTTGCTGAGATGAAAATCAAATCTGTGGAAAATTTACTTACTTGTGAAATGAGTGGATTCTTGAACCTAAACAAATTGTGCAGAAGAGTGATTTACTAAATACCTCTTGTGAGGAAGGCGAGTGTGTGAATTTGGTGATCTTCTTTTGTTTGTATTACTGGATCCCTGACTTTGCAGTAAGTGATTGCATTCATGATTAACCTCTATTTGTTCAAAATTAATGAATGGGGATTACCATAATGAATAATGGGGAGCGACATCAAATTGAAATTGAAAAAAAAGAAAATTAAAGTGTATACAAGTGCACAAAGCTCGGTTAACCCAGTTGAATCCTTTGAACTTACCTTGTTTTGAGTCTTTTGTTTTTAGTTGCTTGGGGACAAGCAATGCTTAAGTTTGGGATGTTGATAAGCCTGCGTCTTAGCTAGTTTTTCAGCTAGAAAAGGCTAACGTTTCAGTACCAATTGAGCGATTTAACCTCGCTAACCTCTATTTTGGCTTATTTTGTTCCCAAGCGTTGTTTGAGTCTTTTCTTTGGTTTTTAAGAATTTTAGGAGTTTTTGAGTAGAATTACTCTTCTTATTGCTTATTTTCTTTTTCAGGTCAAAATTGAAGCTTAAAGATGCTAGGAAAATGAAGAAAACAAGGAAAAGGCAGAAACAGGGTTCTCACCTCGCCGGTCAGAAGGCTGCCTGAACATGGAAAAATAATCTTTCTGTCTAGCGTCACGAAACAAATGTTCACCACGCGATCCAGAAGACTGTCTCAACAGGGAAAAAAACAACTTTTCTGTCTCGCGTCGCGAAAGAAATGCTCGCCCCGCGATCCAGAAGGACTATTTGTGAAGGCTGCAGTAACTGCTCTGTCTCACCTCGCGATAACTTATTTTTCAGAAACGTTTCAGCTTTGAAATTGGCCTCGCGAGCGCGCGAAAAAGCAGTAACATATAAATGCTGTGTTTTAGGTCAGTTAAGGTAGCTTTTTCCTCGGATTTTTGTTTGTGACTTTGGAAATCCTAGTCTTTGGAGCTGCGTCTCCCTCTTTCTTTCTAGTCTAGGATGAATTCTTTTTGTTTGTGTATTGTTACTGCAAGCATGAGGAACTAATCCCCTTTTCTAAGGGAACGAATGAAGCCTCCTTTGATGGCATAGTTATTCAAGTAATATTTTCTTAATCCTTTGTCTCTATTCTTGTTTCTAAATTCTGAATTGTTTGTGTTAATCAAATGCACAATGGTTAACTAGTATAGTGCGATGATACTGGCAGATGATTCGTATTTAGGACCCGAATTAAGAAAACTGTTTGAATACCTCTAGGCATAGAGTAGGAAAGCGGTGCAATCGCTATAGGGAACCAAGAACTTAATAATCTAATTGTAGGTTGAATATATTGGCAGATTGACAACTTATAATTTGAGATATTTCCTTTTGAAAAACGGCAGTGACATTAGAATAATTGAGGGTTCCTGGTTGACAAAGAATTAACATAGGGATAAGAAGATAAACACTTGGGTAGCTTGCTTGATAGGATATGTGGATTCGTGACCTTAGAGCCTTGATCATCATCAAATCTCATTATTATTCTTTATTATTTTTCTTTTAATTGTTATTGATTTAGTGCTTGATTTTTGTTTCTCTCTCTTCACAACTCTCCCCTTTTACTTAAACAACGTCTTGAATTTCTTGATAAATTGGGCAAATTGGTACTCCAATCCCTGTGTTCGATCTCGGTAATTTCTACCATGTTTATTACTTGCAACGATCCGGTATACTTGCCAGTTCATCAACAACATCCCATTGTCTTCACAGCATGTTGAGGATGATCCGAAAAATCTGATTTCTACCAAAAGAGCCCGAAGGCTTAATGAAGGCCTTGAATTATTGATTGAGAATCACTTTCCAAGATGACCTTCCTAAACCCTTTACTCCAAGCAAGACTAAGACCAATGTATATGCCCCATAATTCAGCAATAACAGCTTAACATGTACCAATGTGATGCATAAATCCAAGAATCCAACAACCATCTTCATCGCGAAGAACACCTCCACATTCGGGATCTCCCGGATTTCCTTTCGATGCTCCGTCAGTGTTGATCTTGATCCAATTTGCAGGTGGCATGTTCCATTTGATATTGATCCAAGAAGCTGATTTTATGTCTGCAGCAGAAATAGAAACAACATTAAGAATGTTATTAACAAAAGATCTAACGATCCAAGAAAGATTATGGGGATAGACAAAATATTCTTAAAATAGGCTGCAATTACGCCATTTCCATAAAAATCCAGCAAACAACTCGAAAGTTGTGTTTCCAAAAGGAAGTCACATCCACATTTTTCCTTCCCAGATAATCAGAAACACATGTCTCCAGCCAAATGTCCTACGGCCAAGAAAAGAAATTAGCCAAATGTTCAAAAGCTACAAAATCAGACCATATGTTAAGCAAAAGGAAAATCAGACCATATGTTACAACCAAAAGGACAATCACGTAAAACATGAATAATAGATTCGACTACACCTGTGCAAAGGTGACAGTCACTAGAAGCTTCAGTCCATTTACTACGATAAAGAGCAGTCACGAGCCTATTATGGGCAACCATCCAAATGAAAGTAGAAATTCACAAAGGACCTTGCCATTTCCAAATTTTTTTTCCATATGTGGTGCTCCTCATAATTTTGCTCTAAAGATTGGAAAGCACTCTTCACTAAAAAAAAACTCAAATCCAAGCCTTTCCATGAAACATTATCATGATCATCAAAAGTCATGGGGAGAGAATAGCTCTAATTTTATTGATAATATCAATAGGAAGTAATTGCTCTAATTTGGGAAAATCCCAATTTCCAGAATCAGTAACAAAAGAGGCAACAAATCAATTCATTAATGATATTGGAATTTAAAGAATTCAAAGCATAATCTCTTAGAAGAAGATTTTTATTTATCCATTCATGATTCCAAAAATTTACAGAAGAGCCATTTACAAGACTAAAATGAATGTTTGAAATTAAATGAGGCCAAGAATTGACAATAGCTTTCCATAAAGAAGAATCATAAGAGCAAATTTTGGGAAGGTGATTAATATCAATATCTCTATTAAAATATTTGCCTCTAATAACTTGAACCCAAAAATCTTCTTTTCTAGTAATAATACCCTAACCTAAGTTAAGGGTGAAAGCTTCATTCATGTGCCTCAAATTTTTAAAGCCTAAACCACCAAAAAAGATAGGCTTACAAAGGGACTCCCACTTAATAAGATGAGTTTTCCTATGGTGATCATTATCCCCCTAAATGAAATTACATTGTGATTGTTCAATCTGAAGGCAAATGGATGCAGGCAGTTTATCATGTTGCATATGAAAGTTGGCGAATGTTCCTTGTAACATCTCGATTTCTACTGTCTTTATAAACCAGTAATTAAGTTGTATAATTAAGTTTTTATTTTATTCGAGGTTTTAGAAAATGAAATAAAATAAACCGAGACCATATTCATGCTCGACGCTATCGTAGGAAGCTACGATTAAATTTTGAACTGAAAACTCAGACGGAGCCAGGTCTGCGTTTTCACTGATAGTAGTATTTTACTACTATAAAGACCTAATTTTGACTCGTGAATGAGGCATTTAGTCTTAGAATTCGATTCTCTACAATTTTCCTAAAATTGGTTCTTGACGTTAAAAATTGAAAATAATATAAATTTTTCGAGAGAAAACTCGAAACAGGAGACCAACGGAGCTGTAAAAGGATTTAACGGGACCCGCTATCGGATAAACTCAGTGTCACATCAAGTCCATCACCTAGGAATGCGTGCCAGTGTCATGATGGTTTTTCAAAATATCTGGACGGGAAATGACCCAAATGCCCTTGGTCTTTTAAAGAAATTACAATTTGGTCTCAACTACCCTTAAGTGAAAAATATCTTGGACCCTCCCCCCACACTTGGCCAATTCGGCCAGCCCTCTCTTTTCTCTCTATCTTCACTTGTTCTTCATGTTCTTCATCTCCAACAAACTTTCTCTCCATTCTTTCTTCTAATCTTTCAAGATTTTGGTAAAACTAAGTTGATTTCTCACTAAGCGTCATCATCTAGGAAGTAGTAACTTCAATCTCCATCTCTTAATCTCTTTATTTCTTCCTCTAAATTTTATGATTCATGGAAGTTAGATTTTGAAGTATAAACTTCAAAAATCCATGAATAATTACAGAAAAATCCTTAATTTTAATGTCAAACTAATTTCTTTGATTTAGATTCATGATCTCCCTTCATAATCCAAGAGATTGAGACCAAAAGAACTTCCTAGCTCAAATGGGTCATAGTGGCCGAACCTAGCTTATTGGGTGAATAGGGTTTTGGTTCAAATTTTAGTGTAATAAGCTTTGAAGCTTTAATTTAGTCTTATCACACCTAGCAGATACAGAATCCAAGAGATAAGAATTTTTGGAACTCCCTAGCCATATTTTCTAACGCATGGCCGAACCACTAATTTGGGGAAAATATGAAATTTTGATTGAAGTTTCAAAATTGAGACTTGATTTGGTGTTAAGGTTACCTAGGGATCCTTCCTTCAAGAGATAGGAATTTTTAGACATCCCTAGCTATTTTTGGGACCCTAAGGCCGAACCCTAGGTGGAAGAGAATAGGAAAATTTTATGTTGTGTAATATTGATGTTTGGATTGGTTGTGGGCTTGTAGTTGTTGTCGGGTATTCGGATGAGGAATCGGGAGAATTCGCGGACCGATCGGATGACTTTTCCTTCGGAGGATGACTTTTGAAGGTAAGGGGAGATTAACTCCAATAAGTTTGATAGCCGTATAAGGTTGGTTGTGGTATGATTGTGATGATATTATTTGAATCAATGCTAATAATTTCCCTTGTGATGTATATGTGAGAATTATTTAGTAAGTACGTGATTGGATATTGAAATATGAATTGTATGTGCATGTGTGTGTGTGTGTGTGTGTGTGTGTGTGTGTGTGTGTATATATATATATATATATATATATATATATATATATATATATATATATATATATATATATATATATATATATCTTGGATTGGTTAAGAGCATAGCACTGGCTATAGCTCAATAATGAAGATTAAGCTACTTAAAAGTCTTTATCATCGATTTGGAAATATCTTGGTTTGAGATATGAGAAGCTTTTAAGCTAAATGTTATAATGGTCAATTTTACTAAAAACCACTAAGTTAAGAACCCAAGAGGAATTTTCGAACAAGAATTCAGGAATTGAGATTTAGTGAGGAAAATAGTGAAAAATTGTCTTATCATTATTTTCTAAACATGTTGTACAAAGAAAGAAAACCTTGAGAAATATCTAGTTGTCAAAGAAAGAACCTTTTGAAAGTATTGGATGTTCCAAAAACGAAAACGTCTCTTCTTGAAAGTATGCTCCGATAACAATCTTTAGAAAAATGTTTTAAAACGATGGAACCTTTAGAAAAGGCATTTAAAGCCAAAATCCTTTGAAAATGAATCTTTAGGACTTGAGCCTTTGAGAATGGTTTTGTAAAGAGAAGTTTTGTGGAAAATAAGTTTTAGAGCGAAAACGAGTTTGGTTTATACCAAAGAGATTCTGAGTTTTGTTTTTATGATTTGAACTACGAAAACGAAATTTAATGAAACTAGTTATTACCCCTTCACGCATGTGAAGCACATGAACCTAGTGACTGAGACGTCGAGCTAGAGTTCTGTGACATGAACGGACTTTGTGTCCTATATGCGAGTCTAGTGTCTGCGACGTCGGCCTAGTACATCATGGATTGAGCACTCGGACTATGTGTCCTGTGTTTTGAAAAAGAACGGACATAGTGTCCGTCATACGAGTCTAGTGTCCGTGACGTCGGCCTAGTACTTCGTGAATTAAGAACTTGGACTACGTGTCCTGAAATTTGAATGAACGGGCTATATGTCCTTTAAAACGAGTCATGAGCTGTGTGCCTTGACAAAAAAAGAAAGATTGAACGTAAAAGAAAACATAAAACTTTCTGCATACATACATGAGTCAGCCGATGTGCCATTTGAACCGAGCTACAATCCAAGTGGTTGAGAATATGAGCCAGTTAAGACCACTAAGTCTATAGGGATATCCCATGTTCAAGATTCCACAAGAGGCCAGAGGCATCGCGACCCCGTGCCATGGTAATCGGCTGCTCAACACGGATGAACTCGATCAGAGACTGGACTATTCATGATATGGTTAGACGTGGTACCCTGGAACAATTAAAGTTCAGACCTAAATTGAGAGACCGACACATGAGAACAATTGTGTTATGGGAATATTCATGGCCTAACGCTCGAGAAAGGGAAGTTAGGAATCTCCGGAGAACATGAATTTGAAAGTTGAATTGAAGTCTCATGCATTCTTTTGACTTATCTTGATGAATGGGTGTGATCCCACAGAGTGAGATTATCTTGTTATGATATGATGTTGAATATTGATATTCTATAGCATGATTGTGTTGTATATCGATGCATTATTCGATGCTGTTTTACTTGTGTGGCTATTACGATAAACTTGTGAATGAGTATCTCACCCTTGCATGTACATGTTGGACCCCCTGTTGTGTTTTTGGATACATGTACAGATATTTTCCAACGGTCCTCTAGGTCACTGCGGGACCCTGTAGCTGAGTTCCTTGGTGTCGACGACGAAGACGGGTGGACTGTTGATGACGAGGCCCATTCTCATTGGTACGATGCATGCTAGGTAGTATGCTTTATGTTCTTAAAGTTTTATTAGATCAGCTCTTAGGATTTTTGACGTTTAAGTTAGTTCTTTTGACCGTGACTCAATATGATATGTATTCAGAGATTGAAGTGATGTACGTCTTATGGCAAAGTTGAATGAGTTTTATAGATGATGAGTTTGAATTTGTTTTTCAACTGTTATTAAAATTTTCAATTGGTATCAGATTTCTGCAACTAGTCTAATGAGTATTTTCGAAAAAGTTATAATTAACCGAAAAAGAAAATTTAGGGTATAAACTGTGACACCTAGAGGGGGTGTTACAATAGTGGTATCAGAACTGGTTGATGTCTTTTGGGATCTAGGTTATGGATTCATGATGTTTTTGTTGTGTTTACTCTGTGTTTTGTTTTGATAGAGGACAGTAAGAGTAAGAACAGTCTGTGATGACTTGTTTCTTTTGGAATGCAACCAATTGGATTGGTTGGATCCGATGATTGAGATGTTTAAGACTTTTAAGAGAATAGTTATCCGAGTTATTAAGAGGTGAAATCTAAGGTAAGCTTTGGGCTAGCTCCTTAGTCAGTTCTAGCAAATAGACTTGAATATGACCTTTACTTTATGAGTCAAGGATGTTAGACTCTTAGTTATCAAATGAGTAAAGATTCCTTGGTATGTGAAGGAATTTTGAATGTTGGGAAGGTTTGCCGAAGGGATGAGTGTGCCTTAGGCAACTAGAAGAATACCAAAAAGTTTTTAAAGTAGATATGTAGGTAGTTAGTAAGCGACCAAAGGAATGGTAAGATAACAATATGTACTCTAATAGAATTGAGAGACTGGACTGGAATTCCGATAAAGCAATAAAAGTGTGGTATTGCATGAAGTTTCTTCTGATAGTACTTTAAGAAATGATTGGAGCCTCCACAGTTTGTGGGTTTGATGAATAGGACATTTTCTCCATTAGGATAGATGAAAGGCTACACCTTATGGATAGACTGTAATCCATGTTGATGATGGTGAAGAATTCGTATAATACCTAGGTATAACTTTTTGAAGTTGCTAATTATCAGAGACTGAGTGAACTAGAATTGATATGTGAATTTTGGCAGTAGAATGAGTGTCCTTAGGACTGGTATCAGTAGAGGAAGGAATCTTAATGGACCCTATGGAGATAGGAGTAATGTCTCGTTAAGAGGACTTAAGACATTGATCGGCAGAGATGAGTAAGACAGATGAGTTTAGACTCGATTGCAACGACCACTACTTGAAGGGCACTGCAGGTCATGGTATTATGTTTGGCAGTCAACAGGGTGATCCTTCAGTTGTAGGTTATATGGATTCAGACTATATAGGTGACTTGGATGATAGGAGGTCTACAACAGGATATGTTTTCACCCTTGCAGGAGGGCCCATTTGTTTGAAATCATCAGTTCAGTCTGTTGTTGCTATGTCCATAACTGAAGCTGAGTATATGGCAGTTGCTGAGGCTTCCAAGGAAGCTATGTGGCTTACAGGGCTGGTAAAGGAGTTAGGCATTGAGCAAGGTGAAGTTCAGTTGCATTGTGATAGTCAAAGTGCTATCTATTTGGCAAAGAAACAGGTGTACCATGCTAGGACCAAGCATATTGATGTGAGGTTTCACAAGATCAGAGAGTTGATTGTGTGTGGGTAGATTCTGCTTCAAAAGGTTCACACTTATGAGAATGAAGCTGATATGTTAACCAAGCCAGTTATCACAGACAAGTCCAAGCATTGCTTAGGCTTGTTGAACGTTCGCCAATGCTAGACTTCGCAGCACCCCCAACCCGAGAGAGACCTGGTGTAATCTTCTAAGGAGCTTGATATTCGCCAAGGTGGAGATTGTTGTGTATGGCTCATATTCTGTTATAAGTGGACAGACGTTGTCGCTCCGCTTTTGTTATAAGTTTCTGTCTTTGCTTGGCAAGTTTCTGTTATAATTGTAGACTATACTGAGATATAAATAGACTCTGTAAACCCTATTGTGATTATCTTTAATAAAATACACAGCCGCTCAGCTCCTGGGACGTAGGAACAATTGGTCGAACCTTGTTAACAAGTTCTTTTGTCCTTGTGTTTTTACTGTTTTCGTTATTACTTTTGATTGCTTGTTACCAACACCTAGCATACACTTTCATCCAAATAAGGTAAGCTATGGTGCAGTGATTGAAGATGAATTTTACACAAAACACACATTGATTGCTAAACTGATAAAGTCACCTTTCTTTTTTATCAAATTCTGTTTTGAAGGTGCTCTATCTAGGATGACTTGCCAAGCAAAGACAGAAACTTTCGAAAGAGTAGAACTAATTCAAAACTTTGAGAACAACTTTGTATCCTGGACTCTATTTGGCAATATCAATTCCAAATAATTAGCAAACAATATAGAATATGCTGATTTGCAGGAAAATCCCTTTGAGGAATCAAATTTCCATTTCCATTCGTCATTCTTATTCTTATCCAGCACCACATTACTACGCAAAGACATAAGTTCCTGCAAAAGACTATTCTCCCACTCAAAAAGACTTCTCCTCCATAATAACTTCCATGTCCAGATATCCTACGCCCAATTTTCTACCTCCGCAACAGATGACCTCTGATTTTGAGAGACCAAAAATAACCTCCCAAACCTGTTTTTTAAACTTACCCTCCCTACCCATGTATCATTCCAAAAATCCATTGTTTGTCCTTCTCCAATATGTCTAACCAAACCAAACTTATACCACCCTTCTTGTACACTATTTGAAAATTGATTATCACATAAGTTCTTCCACCAAATGGATTTGGCCTGAGATGTATTTCTCTGTGAAGCATTTAAAAAACCAAGATTACTCATACCATATCTAAAATTCAGCACCCGAAACCACAGATTATCATCTTTTCTTATGATTCTCCTTAGCCATTTCCCCAACAAAGGTATATTGAATAATTGCGCATTCTTTATCCCTAAACCTCCACTTTTTTGTGACTTGCAACCTCTGCTCACTTTACATAAACTATTATTTTTCTCTCATATTTTCCTCCCCACAAAAAAAAGTTCTCTGTAAACTAGTAATTTCTTTCACAATTTTGGTAGGATCCCTAAAGAATGATAGGCAAAAAAAAATAGCCAGGTTGGATAAAATTGCTTTAAGTAAGACGATTCTTCCGCCTATAGATACATGTCCTCTTTATCAAGTACGTAGAAAGTCTTCCTCTGATTTTATCGATCACAGGCTTCCAAGTTTCTATTCTCCTAGGGTTAGCACCGATAGGAATACCTAAATACATGAAAGGAGTAGTACCTGCTTTACAATTTAAAAACTTAGTTGTTGTTTCAAAAAAGAGGCTTCCACGTTCAGCCCGACTATACTACTTTTGAAGAAATTGAACTTTAGCCCTGATGCTTGAGACAACCCCTCCTCAGGTCCCATTAGTAACCCGAACACAACTTCTTAACGTTACAGCGTAGCGTGATTAATTAAAAATGCGGAATATTAAAACAACCAACACTGATACCACGACTATATATATAACACACATATAAAAGTACTGACTCCATCAGTAAAGCCTACAATAACTGATACCAATTACAAATCTTCAGAGTACGCAACACATATAAATTGAAAGTATGACAACAAAATAAGATACATGTGACTTCCTCTCCTGGCCCCAAAAATACATTTCGCTCAAACCCATGTACTAGTCATAACAACACTAAAAATGTCTACCCAACCACGACTCTAACGAAGGTAATGAGAGCTCCCAACCGAGGCTCTAACGTATACGGTAGCCGGGCCCGTTTGCACTACTCTTCGCTTAGAGTCATCAATCTCTCAGAGATGATCATCCTCTGCATAGAGCAGTTCAAAGTCTCCCAGCATTGGGATCTGAGGCTCTCCCGCCAGCATCAGGTTCAACAGGTATGCCATCAATCTCCTCTGGCAACTCCTCAACAGGATCTTCTCGTACGATTGAGAATGATAAATAAAATACGACATAGAGAAATACGGGATAAAAAACAGCAATACATAATAAATAAGGAAACAACTATAAAATAAGTTATATAGATAATAATATATAATAGCACAATAGTATCAAGCAATCATCTCTCAAGTTCTTCTCTCTTATCTACTGTCTCTCACACTCATGCAACTAACGACTATATGGACGCGATCACTACGCGACATCCCCAACAGATCAAGATGTCTCGTTCATCTCTGTGCAACCCCCCGTAATGCAAGGTTCGGCCAACAGCCCGCAGGCTCAACTCGTCTCATGGGTATGACATATTCCCCTGCTTGCAGGCCAGGTCGAAATATTTGTCCGTCAACAACGCAACTTTGAATAATTAAGTTGAGTTGAGTGCTTGATTTTATCCAAATTTGACTTTGTTAGTCTATTTTAGTGTTTAGATTTAATTTTTCTATTTTATCACTTTTATTTTGATTTTAATTAGTGTTTCCTTATATTTTGTATTTTGTGTTTTTAGGAAGATGTCAAGAATGAAGATGAAGAAGGATTGCAATTAAATTGAAGCTTGCAATTGATTTTGAAATAAAAGAATTGGAGCTAGATAGATTTTGTCAAATTTCAATTATTATTGGAACTTCACATACAAATTACAAAGGCAATATTGCCTTTTTGGATTGAACTTGGACTTGTAGTGGGGTCCACTACTAATTGTTATATTCAAATTGAATCACGAGTAAAAGTTCCGTAACTTTAGCAACTATATTGCAAAAAGGATTTTGCATGAGTTTTGGATAAAAAGCAGAGAAGATATGCGGTTAGAATTCGATTTGCAATTGCATTGAAATTGAAAAAAAAAAAAGATAAGTAGGTTGAATTAGAGATCAAAGGAGATAAGGTGACTTCAATTGGTTTCAATCAAATAAGACAAATGCATTTAGAGATAGAGAGGAGAAACAAATCAATTTGCACACTGCTTATAAGAAATGTCACAGTGTCGCACAAGAGAATATTCATCATTCGGGGAACTATTCAACAGTTTTAGTTTGTATTTCTTCTTTTTCTTCTTTTATTTTAGTTATGAACTAAACCCTTTTTCTAGGGTAACGATGTAACCGCGCCATGACGGCTTGATAATTTTATTTCAGTATTTCTTAATTTCTTCTTCTCTTCTATTTGTGTTTTATTTCCGTTCTTAATGCTTCTAATTGCTTGATCACCAATTAGATGATAGGCTAATCATAATGAGATCGGGAGGAGATTTATGTGTCAAGGGTATTGAGATAAAACCATAGGGTAACTTGAGACCGAGAAGAGATAGGAGCCTTATGCAACTGCTATAGAGAATCATAAATCTTAATAAATTCTTTGATAAATAATCATCATAGAGATATAGTTGATTAGATATCAAGGGGTAAATTTTAGTGTGCTCTAACCCAGATATTAAAATAAATTAGGATTCTTGGTTGATATTAGAAGTTGATTAAGAGATTAGGAAAAATTGATATAATTGAACCAAACTAAGTGGGATTAGGATTCCTTGTCTATGAGGAATCTATATTCATAGCGTTGATGAAATCGGATACCTAGAGTTTTATTTATTTGATTGTTCATCATTTTATTTTATTTTTCTAATTAATTAATTTAAAAATCCAAAAACATTTATTTTCTTTAAGTGTTTATTTACTTTTTATTTTATTTTGAAATTTTCCAAACCAATTTCTCTTGGTCTAAATAGTTGTTGATTTTGTGAAGTGGTACTTGGTCTCCCAATCCCTGAGTTTGATATATGGTTTTTCACCGTTTAATTATTACTTGCTTCGATCCAGTACACTTGCCGGAGCGCACCAAGTTTTTGGCGCCGTTGCCGGGGATTGGCAATATCAATATCATTAGTAACAAAGGAGACAACTACTTTAGATATTTTTATTATTATTATTATTATTTTGTATATATTTGATTTTTTTTCTTTTGAGTTTTGTTTGTGCTAGGCGGATGCAACACATGGACCATTATTATTATCCAAATCATGAATATCAAATTGATTGGATCGTGCTTGATTTTATCGTTGATAAGCATGTAAAGATATACTCCAAGAAGGAATGGAAATCATATTTGTCATCTTTACTACCACCACCTCACTTCAAGCTGAATCCTGATGTGCTAGAATTTCTTTGGGAGATAGATGCTCAACTGGTGATCCAGAGCATAGAGCGTAACAAGGCAGAAATAAGTGCCATGATTCAGGGATTTGAAATGCGGGCTGGGAAAAATTCTAAAGAGCTAGCAGCAATACTATGTGACCAGTTTCAGAAGTTAGAAGTGCAAGCTAGAGAATATTCCAAATTGCTAGCAGAAAAGCCTCATGAAACTCCAACTGAGGAGAATGTATTTGCGAGTAATGAAGATGAAGTGATGGTGGAAGATGACTCGAGAAGAGAATATTATGAAGTGGAGTGCAAGGACGAAATATCTCTCATTGATCCTTTGCAAGGGACAAACAAGAAAAAGTTTCATTCGGAAAACACATTTCCCCATGCTTATTGATGAACTTGTAAGTTCTGATTTGGACAATTACATTGGTTTACATGCATGTATAGATGCTACAATGTGGACTCCAAAAAGTAAGGTTCTTGTACTTCATGGAGCCATAGTTCTCAAGGCTTTCCTCCTACAATCACCATGCTTTAAGCCATGGGATCCGGGAGGAAGCTCTTATATGTTGAGCATCACTTGGCCCTCCTTCCACAAGCAATGGGATCCGGGAGGAAGGTCTTATGTTTTGAGCACACCTTGGTCTTTCTACCACAAGCTATGGGATTCGGGTGGTTTCTAAACCTTTCTTTTAATTTGTTTCTTGCTTTGAATAAGTTGGTTGCATCGTGTCTTTTTGTGGTTTTGTTCATGTATCATTGAGTTGATGTTGATATTTTTGGATTAATTGTGTTATGTCCCATTTGAAATATGTCATGCCACTTGAACCACCATGCTTGTATATTCTTTTTTGATGAAATTGAAACTATGTAGGATTGAATTTAGAGAAAGAAGTGTCATAACTTCAATGCATGATTCATGATAAGTTTGGGGTGTTGGAGTTTTGGGCATAATTACTTATATTGGAATGGGTCTCTAATGTTTGTCCCGGTGAGTTGTTTGAGCTTTCAACATGATTTATTCTTGTGAGAGTCACTATTGAGTTGCATGCTCTTAGATTTGATTGAATCTTGTCTACTTTCCATGATTGCATGTTGCATGAGTATGATTAAGGCATTTTGTTGGACTAACTAGTTTTGGCCAAAAAGCTTTCCTATCGAAAATTTTCCATTGTTTGCCCTCTTGAGCCTTTAGCCTATTCTTTGTTTGCCCACTTTTATGCCTAAACTGAAAAACCATGATTACCAACCCGAAAGGACTAAGTGAACATTGGTTCATTATTGTGTTGCTTGGGGACAAGCAAAGTGTCAAGTTTAGGGTGACATATTTGGAAATACAATTTTGTGGAGGTACGAAGAAGAAAGAAGGAAAAAAATGTTGAAAAAGTTGCAAAAAAAAATGGAAAAATAAATAAATAAAATATTCGCCCCGCGAAAATAAATTCGCCTGGCGAATGGTTCGCTCGAAAAGACGCTCTCTAGATTGCCTCGCGAAGGGATTGTCGCCCGGCGAGAGGAAAAAAAGTTTAAAAGAAAAAAAAACTTCCAATGTGTTGGGGTTCAACAAGACTAATTAGGAATAAAGAACTTTACTATGCACACAAACCAAAACAAGCAAGCATGAAAGCAACCAATGCACAAAACCAGTAGCAATAAAACCGAAAAAAAACAAGATAAAAGGGAAAAGAAAAATTGCACACAAGATTTACGTGGTTCGGTTAATGCGACCTACATCCACGGGAGAGAGCATCTTCCACTATGATGAACAAAAGAGAGTACACCATGGCTTTTCAATAGAGACTTTCCCCAACCTTATTCTTGATCCTCCATGTGCTTCCCACATGCCTCCAAGAACCCTAGATTGTAGTTTCTATTCCTAAGCTCTTCCTACCCCCAATGTTCAAGAAAACAATATAGAGAACCCTTAGTCCTTGCCTACGCCATGTCCAAGATGAACATACAACAATTCCCCAAGTATATCTTTCACACTCTATTTTCCCTCAAAACCTTGATCCCAAACCAAAGATCACTATCTCTAATCTCATATTTCTCTCAAGCTCTATTCCTTTCTATGACTCATTGATGATTTTCATTCTTTTTCACCTATTACAAGAGAGGTATATATAGACCTATACAACAATTACTAATAGATTTAGATGAGTCATCAATCCAAGTGAAGTCCTTGATCCTTGTGAAGTTCCAAACCATGTGAATCTTGGAGTTCTCTAACTTCCACAACTGAATTTTAACAGTCTTGGTCGACTCTGTTACTGACAATTTCGCTTAGCTAAATTCCATTCGCTTAGCGAAATTGTGACAGAAATGAATACCTGAAGAAACTTTCTGTCTTCGCTTAGCTAGCTCAAATTCGCTTAGCTAAAATGACAAATTCGCTTAGCTAACTTAAATTCGCTTAGCGAATTACTCTGACAGAAACTTGTGATTTTGAGTCATTCTCAACACAATGCTTTCTTATTCCCTAGGGTATTTTTAGATCTTATTTTCCTTTCTTACTTTCCTTACACCTTGGCCTAATTACAACCTTGACAAGTCTTTTTGACTCTTGCATGCATGTGATTGTGTGATTTTGTGATTGAAATGAAAATCAAACTCATGGAGTGTGTGTTTCATAAGTGAAATTTGAGAGAAACACAAGCCTAAACACTTGAGTGATTGAGGGACTTATTTACCTTTGTGAGGTTTTGAGACCCAAGAATTTGTCATGAATGATGCTAAGCTCTTGAGATTTCGGACTTTGATTGATGATTGCATGGTTGTGTCGTTTTTTCTTTTGGCCATCTTTGAATTCATCTTACAAGTTAATGGTTTTGATCTGAGGATTATATAATTAAATTGAATTTTTATGACTGTGGTGTGGCAAGATTGGGCGCATACATGATTTTTAATCCATTAATTTTGATATCAACTCATTTGTTTTTGTGTTAGTAGTGCCTTTTGATTTTTGTTTGCTTGAGGACAAGCAAAGTTTAAGTTTGGGGTATTTTGATAATCCGTTGACTTATCATGTTTTATCTATTGTTTTATAGTGGATTTCAATAATTAAGTTAAGTTGAATGTTTGATTTTATCAAAATTTGACTTTGTTAGTCTATTTTAGTGTTTAGATTTAATTTTTCTATTTTATCACTTTTATTTTGATTTTAATTAGTGTTTCCTTATATTTTGTATTTTGTGATTTTAGGAAGATATCAAGAATGAAGATGAAGAAGGATTGCAATTAAATTGAAGCTTGCAATTGATTTTGAAAGAAAAGAATTGGAGCTAGATAGCCTTTGTCAAATTTCAATTATTATTGGAACTTCACGTACAAATTACAAAGGCAATATTGCCTTTTTGGATTGAACTTGGACTTGTAGTGGGGTCCACTACTAATTGTTATATTCAAATTGAATCACGAAGAAAAGTTCCGTAACTTACGCAACTATATTGCAAAAAGGATTTTGCATGAGTTTAGGATAAAAAGGGGAGAAGATATGTAGTTAGAATTCGATTTGCAATTGAATTGAAATTAAAAAAAAAAAAAGATAAGTAGGTTGAATTAGAGATCAAAGGAGATAAGGTGACTTCAATTGGTTTCAATCAGATAAGGCAAATGCCATTAGAGATAGAGAGGAGAAACAAATCAGTTTGCACACTGTTTATAAGAAGTGTCACAGGGTCGCATAAGAGAATATTCATCATTCGGTGAACTATTCAACAGTTTTAGTTTTTATTTCTTCTTCTTCTTCTTTGACTTTAGTTATGAACTAAACCCTTTTTCTAGGGTAACGATGTAACCACACCATGACGGCTTGATAATTTTATTGCAGTATTTCTTAATTTCTTCTTCTCTTCTATTTGTATTTTATTTCCGTTTTTAATGCTTCTAATTGCTTGATCACCAATTAGATGATAGGCTAATCATAATGAGACCGGGAGGAGATATATGTGTCAAAGATATTGAGATAAAACTACAGGGTAACTTGAGATCGAGAGGAGATAGGACCCTTATGCAACTGCTATAGAGAATCATAGATCTTAATAAATTCTTTGATAAATAATAATCATAGAGATATAGTTGATTAGATATCAAGGGGTAAATTTTAGTGTGCTCTAACCCAACATTAAAATAAATTAGGATTCTTGGTTGATATTAGAAATTGATTAAGAGATTAGGAAGAATTGATATAATTGAACCAAACTAAGTGGGATTAGGATTCCTTGTCTATGAGGAATCTATATTCATAGCGTTAGTGAAATCGGATACCTAGAGTGTTCTTTATTTGATTGTTCATCATTTTATTTTATTTTTCTAATTAATTAATTTAAAAATCCAACATTTATTTTCTTTAAGTGTTTATTTACTTTTTATTTTATTTTGAAATTTTCCAAACTAATTTCTTTTGGTCTAAATAGTTGCTGATTTTGTGAAGTGGTACTTGGTCTCGCAATCCCTGAGTTCGATAAACGGTTTCTCATCATTTAATTATTATTTGCTTCGATCCGGTATACTTGTCGGAGCCCACCAGCTCCTTCATGGAAAAATGGGGTAGAGATGTCTAAAAGTTGCTAACTCTTGGATCAATGATTATTAAGCATACATAATACTAGATCAAGTCTTTTTACATAAAAACTTTGAAGCAAAACTCATGATTCCTCAAGATCATGGTTTCGGCCACTCATAAGAAAAATAGGCTAGGAATATCATTTGATTACATGCTCTTAGATAGTGATAGAGGAAGATGAAACTAGATCATAGAAATTGGTTTCATATTAAAAGGATTTTTCTAGAATTTTCTAGAGATTTTTGAAGTTTGAAGTTAGAAGTTGAAACTTATGGAATCATAGCTTTAAAACAAGAAAAGAATGAAGAACAAGAAACTCATGGATCAAGGGAAGTAACCTTACCTCCTTGAGTGATGGAAATGAGCAAAGATCAAGTGGTTTCTTCACAAATTTGGCTTATGGATTCACTTAGAGAAATGAGAGAAAATGAGAGAGAAGTTGATGAAGTTGAAAGAAAAGTGATGGATGGTCATGGGGGAGCCGTCTTAGGCGTGAGATATGGAGGGATAAGGAGGTCCAAAGATTTTCACTTAAGGGACAAAATAGACATTTCACTTAGGGACAAAATTGGAAGTAGAATAAAAGGTTAAGGGCAAAATGATCTTTTCACCGCTAACTTTCACAAATATCTAGATATTTTCTAGATGTAATGTTGAGGTTGAGGGCAAAGATGGGTTTTCATAAGTTTCTAGAGGCAAAACGGTCTTTTCTTTTAGGGACAAAAATATCATTTAGGAGAATGACCAAGGATATTTTGATCTTTTCGGAGTGTGAACGCGTTCAGATATTTTAGAATGTCATTATGACACTGGCACATCTTCCCATGTGATTTGACTTGATGTGACTTCAAGTTTATTCGTTAGCGGATCCCGGTAAATCCGTATCCAGCTCCGTTAATTTTGCGATTTAAGGTTTTACTCGCATAGCGTATATTGATTCACTTTTTAGTACGAAAAACCAAATTTACCAAAGTTGTTGGAAATTCGATTCTAAGCCTAACTATTTTGTTCACGAGTCAAAATTAGGTCTTCTGATCAGTAAAATCTTACTGTCAGTAAAAACACAGACTGGACTCCGTCTGAATTTTCAACCCAAAATTTAACCGTAGCTCTCTAGGATAACGTAGAGTATAAATACGGCCTTATTTTATTTAAATTCATTTTTTAAACCTCAGATAAAAATATAAACTCATTTATGTGCTTGTTTGGATAAGATTTTGGGGCTTCCAAAATCCAGTTTGCTTCTATAATAATCAAGTTTGGTTTTTGAAATATTGTTTGGGTAAAAACATTGTGAATAAAAGTGTGTTTAGAGGTGTTGAAAATTGATTATATTGGAAGGAAGGAAGGGGCAGCTTATCCGTTTGCTTTTCAAACGAGATTTGAGCTTTTACTTCATTTACCCTTCTGATTTATGTCTCTCTCATTACTCCCCAACAACCACCACCTTCTCTCTTAATTCTTCCCAACAGTCCCTTTTCTTTCTTTCTCATCTACCAGCAGCAAGCCTTTATTCCTTCTCATCTCCCTGCAAAAATCGTGAAGCAAGAGTGGGAGAAATTGTGGACTACAGGTTTGTGTTTGCCCCTTTCGTTTATTCTCCCATCTTTCTTTATTCTACTCAACTCTCTCCCTCACTATTCATAACTCTCTCATCAGTCTGAAACGATGGAAACGGATTATGAACTCTGTGCTGGCAAAAGATTCCCTTTCCCCACCCAACCCTTCATTCATAGCACTAAACTTGCCATTATTTTAGAAAAAAAGAAATCCCACCGTCTTTGAAGCAAGCACCCAGACTTGCTTCTTTCAATTTATCTCTAAAATTTGTTTATTGCTTATTGAAGCACTCTCAGATTTATCAATTGTTAGTGTATTTATAATTTATTTTATTTTCTTTTCTTTTTTAGTTCCATCTTCATTTTGGTTTTTGCTAAGAGGAGTCATGTGGAAGGAATATTTGGTTTCTACACTCTCAGCTGCAATTTCAGGTTAGTAAACTCACATTGAATATGATGTTCTTAATTAGTTGTCAACATACCAGTTTGCATCATTTAATATTAATTTTGATACACATGAAATAAAATGTCAAATACATCCATTAGAAACAAAAGTCAGTCCAAGGCAAAAGACACGCTACATACCTCCAAATATATTGAAGAAACTAGGCCAAAACAGAAGGCCTCTTGGGATCGCACAACGACAAAGATGTTCATTGATGCTTGTTTGGACCAATCAAACAAAGGTGAACGCAATGAACATGCCTTGACCAAGAAAGGCTGGAAAGATGCAATTGCTCAATTTAATAATATTAGTGGGAGATTTTATGAAAAAGGGCAATTCAAGAATAAATGGGATAATTTAAGAAAGGATTGACAGCATTGGTATAATCTATTTCAACATGCAACTGGACTAGGCTGGGATAATGAAAAAAACACTGTGATTGCTTCTGCAGAGTGGTGGGATGCAAAGGAAAAGGTAGGCACACATTATGAAATAATCTAAAGTTTTATAAATTTAAAGCAGTATTGATGTGGCACTTTAGATGTGATTAAATTTTGATCCCTCAGGAAAATCCGTAATAAGCTAAATATTGCAATGAAGGTCTACCATTTGCACGCAAGTTGACATATCTTTTTAAAGATAAAACAGCCACCGGTGAATTTGCATGGGCACCATCATGTGGATTCTTGGTAGACAGTGATGAAGGGGATGTGTTATGTACTGAAGGATTTGAGAGTGTTGGCATGGACAAGAGTGAAGGTTCAGGAGATAGCAATGATCCAAATATAGGTGTTGATCTATTTGGTGGGGTAGGTGGTGATGGTGGTAGTATAGGGGTAACAAATATTAACTTAAACACCTCTGAAGCTACAAGGACGGCAAAGAGTGGAGAAAAAAGAAAGAGGGGAGGGGATAAGGTAAAAAAAGGGTAAAATGGATAGTGCCACAATAATAGGACAACAACTTAAGAAAATGACAGATGCAGTTGAGTCTCACACTTCTGCTATTGTTGCAAAGAAACAAGATCGTTGTAGTATTGGCATAGTAATGGCTGATATTCATAAACTGGAAGTAGGACTAGAGGATGCTGATTTTTATGGTAGATGTTGTGAGTTGATGATGAACAAAGCTACAAGGGAGGTATTTGCTGCAATTCCAGATGACGAGCATAAAATGGTTTTTCTAAAGCGTGCAGCATATCCAGACCGCAACAATTAGGAACCTTGGAGTGTTTAATTATTATAAATGTATAACATATTTATGTATTGTACTTGCCGCATTGAAGCATTATTAAGTATATGAATGTATGTGAGTGACTTAAGTGTATGACTTATTATTTATGGATAATGTGCAAACGTAAAGACTTCACGGAGTCTTCCCCTGATTTGGTTGCTTTACTTTGACCAGATAATAGAGCTTATTATTATATACTTCTTTGGACTATACTAGACAATTAAGATTTGTATATACTAATTTCATTGCAGAATTTTATTATAATGCCAACAATATCCTTGAGTCATTGTGATGAAAACTCAACTGAAGAAACTGATTTCGACGAAGTAGACAATATGGTTGTGTCTATGGTTACTGTGACAGGAATTTTATTTGGACAATATGCTATGAAATACTTATGCAAACAACCATGTAGAACAAGTGGTTTAAGTGGACACAAATGGGTTGAAGACGTTTTAACAGAAAATGATAAGCGATGCCATGAAATGTTTAGGATGGATAAACATTGCTTTTTGTTGTTTTGTAATGAATTAGTTCAACATGGTTTGAAGGGTACAAAGCGTATGGGGGTAGAGGAGATGGTTGCCATGTTTTTGCATGTTCTTGGGCATGGAGTAGGAAATAGGATAGTTCAAGAAAGATTTCAACATTCGGGAAACCGTCAGTAGACATTTTCACAACGTACTTGTTGCATGCTCAAAGTTGTCATTTAAAATGATTAGGCCACAAGATTATACATTTAAGCACGCTCAAAAGAAAATCGAGGATGACAAGAGATATTGGCCTTTTTTCAGAGATTGTATAGGGGCTATAGATGGAACTCATGTACCATGTGTAGTTTCTTCCAAAGATAGTGTAAAATATATAGGTAGAAAGGGATATACATCACAAAACATCATGGCTGTTTGTGATTGGGATATGTGCTTTATATTTGCATTGCCTGGATGGGAAGGGTCAGCTCATGATGCTCGAGTTTTCAAGGATGCTCTCACAAAGTCAAGTTATAACTTTTCACATCCTCCAGCAGGTTTGATTTCACAATTTCAAGCAATATGTTTAATAATATTTTGTAAAGGATGATCGTAATAAGTTGTATTTGTGTTTAGGTAAATATTATCTGGTGGATAGTGGTTATCCAACACCAGTAGGGTACGTGGGTCCCTATAGATGTGAACGATATCATCTTCCCGACTTTAGGCGTGCAGCTGGCTTCAACAATCATGATGAAGTGTTCAATTATTTTCATTCAAGCTTAAGATGCACTATTGAAAGGACCTTTGGGGTATGGAAAAATAGATTTGCACTTCTTCGTCGCATGCCCAATTTTAAATATACTACTCAGATTAAGATAGTGATTGCCACAATGACAATACATAACTTCATTAGAAGGAATAGTGTTTCAGATATTGATTTTCAGCATGCAGAGGAAGATGAAATTACTATGGAAGACCTTGATAGTCATCACAACTTACCAACACAAACGGATGCTAACATTGTTTCATCGGTAGAAGTGAGTTATCTTCGTGACTCAATTAGAGATGAAATTGTAGCTGGCCAACTTAGGAACTAATATATATGGTTTGCTTATGACTTTGTTTTTTTGGAAGCTGTCTCGTGTAGATAGTTTGTTCATGTCTTTTCTGTTTTTAGGTGGATCTTGGCCATGTTGTTGTTTGTACTTGTTAGGCCATGGCATTGTTTGTAATTTGTAGGTGCATCTATTCCTATGTTCTATTATGTAGCAGGGTTGTCTTTCTTTAGTTTTGTGATGATTATGTGCTTATTGTCATAAGTTTTACATTGAAGTATATGATATTACAGTATGCTTGCTGTCATAAGTTGACTCAATTAAGTGTTTGCTGCCATAAGTTTTACCCTTCTTGAATTGAATTTTGTATTTAGATTGGTCCTGGGACTTGAATTTTGGCCATCGTTAGAATAATTTAGATTATGCATACTGAATAGTGGTTATTTTTAATGTTTTTGTATTTGGTTTGGCATGAGAATTTTGACTCAAAATGAGTGCTTGGAGTACAGTTATATCTTTTGGTGTTTTTGCTGTCTACTCTATTGCATTCAATCTATATTTTGGGGTGCTCTTACAACTATTGTTGTTGCTTCGTTTTTGGTTCTCCCGTAATCCTCTTGATTAGTTTTGTTTTTTTTCAACAAAAAAATTACTATTAGTAGCTTTGCTTTTAAAATTGCTTCCTGTTAGTTTTATCATGCTCCTTCACTTAACAGTCCCCATATCAACTAATTTTGATTTTCTCCTCCAAATAACCGTCCCCATATCAATGAAACAAACTGAAATAACCTACTTTGAAGTCAAGGAGAAAAATGTGGGAAGTTCAAACTAATACTCATGTCCATTTTAGTAATTTGTACCTCAAAAGTGATTTTACTCTACTCTATCCAAACAAAACCAATTCTTTTGAACTCACTTTTAAAATATTATTACCAAACACAAATCAATTTTTTTAACCTCGATTTTTCTGAAATCAATTCTCTTAGAATCAATTCTTCATAATCAATTCTATCATAATCTAAAACAAACGGAGCATATATAATTTACTGATCTTAAAAAGCATGAAAATCGGGATGTTACAATCCTAGTTTCAAACATCTTAATATGACCTTTATCACCCACAGATTTTGGAAGGAAGTATCACCCACTAGAAGTGAAACATCTGCATTTTGTATGATGGATGCAAGAAGAAAGGACTTGAGGCATCGTCCATATATGGCATGAAGACGCGCCATGAATGCTAACACCGAAGCCAACAAAAGTTGAGAACAAGAAGAACGAGTGGACAGAGAGCCAGAATACTTCTGATACCATATTAGAAGAGACTTTGGAAAAGAAAGAATGATATCATTTCATTGATTGATCTCATAGCAATTGATGCCTATATATATACAGAAATACAACCTGAACTAATTGGTTAACAAACATAGCTAACTAACTGCAATAGAAATAAAACTAATTAAACTAACTAACTTACAGTATTGCTCTTTTTCAATAAAAACTGTAACATATACAAAAGTTGTTTCACATCTAATATTTTTATTGATATTGATAGGTTGTTACATATGTTATGTTTTAATTATCAAAAAATAGCATCACAATCACGTACCTAACTACTATCCTTTTTGTTATCTGTTTAACGTAATTTTAAATAGAACAAGGGGCCAACTATAAAGTAAAATAATTTATTTACCGGGTGCTAATCGCACAAGAAAGATAGAGGAGTTGTGGGAAATTTATCCAAAAAATTGTGGTTGTTTTTTTTACTGAGAAAACTGTGTTGTTAATGTTATAGCAATAAAACTACACTCTTTTTAAATTAATCAAAATATTCTACTTGGACTATTAGTAAAATTATTATCAATAGGATAAAAAAATTATTTTAAATAGAATACATATATTCTGGTGGTAATAAAAAACTCTTTAGATTAATTATAGATTAGATTTTGTATCGTTGCGATGCACGGACGTACTATGTGTGATTATTTTACATTATTGTGTATGTTTAAATGTTGAAAATAAAAATTCAAAAAAGCAACAAATAAGTATTCGTGTAGTATTTGAAATAAAAAAAAATATCACATGCTTTTTTTTGTTTGAGACTTCTAAATTTTAAAACACTAATATGATTAAAAGTTGTGCAAAGTACGGGCATATCACGTATGATTATTTTATACTATATTTTTAAATGTTGAAAATAACAAATTATAAGAGCGAAAAATAAGTATTTATGTATTATTTGCAATGAAAAATCATCGCGTGGTCCCCTTGAGTAGGGGTCGAAATAAGTCAGGTTACTCGTCAGGGACCATGGGACTACAGTATTAATTTGTCCTCAGTATGATCCAGAACACTAAAATATATGTAAGCACAGACGTGATCTATCCTTCTTGCCTGCTCGAAATATTTCTAATATTAGCCTTGCTTTGAGGAATTGGAAATGACAAAGGCAAGTTTAGGTTGTCTTTGCCTTTCCTCTCTTAGACTATGAATGAAAAAAACTTTGTTAATACATGGGATCCTATCCATCAATAGGATTTGACCATGAGTACTATGAGAGAAAGATTCATTAAGGCCCATCAAGAAACTCATCACACACTCCACGCGCATGTGATCTAGCAATGGCTTTACACCTCCACAAGTTCATGTATGCATTATGATTTAAACCCAAACTTGTTCTTCCCGGGCAAAGTCATGTGCATGGGCCTGCTCCAAGAATTACAATGGTTATCGCATTGAGATTAGATAATTAATAAGTGGCAATTGTTGTATAGCTACTAAATAATTGCCATTAATAATAAATTTTGGTGTAGTGGAACAATAGTTATAGCCATTGAGGAGCTCAGAAACGAGCATCAAAGGATTGTATGAAATTAATCAAAGCTGGAATAAACAGAGGCCACGCATTGCAAAAATTTTACAGCTCCCTTCTACATTGAAGAAGATAAAATCAAATTTTGTGACCACCGGCCAAATCTTTCTTCAAATTTAAGTCTTGCTTTTATGCATAATTTTATTATAAATATAGCCTATAAAAGGTATATGTTGTATGCTGGTTTTCTATCAAGAATTGAAATTGAATGAAAGTTGCATTTTAGCAACATCTCTTCCGCTCCTTCCTGCTGCTGCGTGAATTTTTTAAGTGTGAGTGAAAAATATTTTTTTGTTGGTGAGATTTGCTTGTGATATCAAATTGGCATTAGAGTTAGTTAAGTCTAGTGCCAATTTTTTGAGTGTTTGTGAGGAACAAGAGTGTCATCCTATTTACAAATTTTATCTAAAGAGAATATTTTTGAAAAGTGAGAGATGTCATACAATTAGAATATTGTTGTGTCTGGTCCCAAATTAGATGGGAAACTCGATTTACATAATTGGAAGATCTTGATGTCGACTCACCCAAAGGCTCACAATATTTGGAGCCTTGTTGAACCAGGATTACAAGAAGGAGTTGATGCTACTGCTCAAAGGGACCAATTAGCACTGACACAAATTCACCAATATGTAGATTATTCAATTTTTGGCAAAATTGCAAATGCCAAAACGGCCAAAGAAGCATAGAACATTTTGAAGCTGTCATACAAAGGAGTAGAAAAAGCCCAGAAAACCAAATTGCAATCTCTGCATAGAGAATATGAAAGGTGTGAAATGTCCAGTTCAGAAACTGTAGAACATTATTTTTCACGTGTCACAGATCTCGTCAACAAGATGAGGGTGTATGGAGAAGACATTGCAAATAGTAAAGTGGTAGAGAAAATTTTATGTACCAAGCCAATGATATTTAACCATGAGTGACTACAATAATTGATTCCCATGACACAGACACCATGACTAGCAGATTTGCAGGGAAGCATGGAAAGCCACGTAAGCAAAATCTTGGAGAAAACATAAAAAGTAAATTAAAGTCTTGAAAAGTCAGGTGAATCTCAACTACATAGCTGAATCCACTTAAAATGCTGACAGTAGAGGCCGTGATTTCAATGGTGGAAAAAGAGAAAATTACAGAGGTAGAGGATGTGGTAATTTCAACCAAGGGAGCGACAACAACTTCATACCCCTAGTCAAGGAAAAGGTGGAAATAATTTCGGCCTACCAACCGAGGAAGAGGAGAGGCAACAACTACCAAGCGAGAAATGATTTTAATTGCTTTCAGTGTGGAAAGTTCGGACGCAAAGCTGCAGATTGTTGATTCAGAACTCAGAACAACTACCAAGCAAACTTTGCGGATAATCAGTACCAAAATATTGGTGAGAATTCTTATAACCCAGAAATTTTATTTTTGGAAGCAACTGGGCAAAATTTCTGCAGAAGATGAAAATATATGGTATTTAGATAATGTTTGTAATAATCATATGTGTGGGGAAAGGCCGAGTTGCTATCAGCTTAAATGATAGTTCTTAAAACTTTATACTAATATTTTCTAAGTTTCTGATCTTCACCACAATTTATTAAGCATGGGACAACTATCAGGGAAAGGTTATAATATGAAGATTCATCAAGGCTTTATTGAGTTAGTTAATTCAGTTAGTGATGTACTGAGTTAGTTAGTGATAGTTAGAAGTGTAACTGTAACAGTAAATCAGTTAATCCGTGTGGGATTGACATCTATGTGTGTATAAATACTTGTGAATGAATCAATAAATGTGTGTGTGCAATTATTCAGTAATTTTGTGTAACCCGTCTATACACTGTTCATCTGTCTATATTGTGTGTGTAACCCGTCTATGCTTCGCGACTTGTCTGTGCTTCTCGTGACCCGTCTGTGCCCTGCGACCCGTCTATCTTGTGTGTGTGACCAATTGAAGCCGA
This sequence comes from Ammopiptanthus mongolicus, assembly GCA_039655645.1. Lineage (NCBI taxonomy): Eukaryota > Viridiplantae > Streptophyta > Magnoliopsida > Fabales > Fabaceae > Ammopiptanthus > Ammopiptanthus mongolicus. The sequence continues at coordinate 78,477,604 of CM077345.1, forward strand.
TAGACAGGTGATTTGTTCTAACATTTGGTATCAGAGCTTTATGGCCCTGGGATCAGGAGTGTGATTCTGGTAATTGAGTGAGTGATTGTGGGTGATTCACAGTGTGAGTGTGCAAATCGATTAGTTTTTTTTGCGATGGAGAAATCAAATGGCATTATGGGCGGAAACCTACCAGTTCTTGATTCCAAGAACTGGGACCGATGGAAGAACCAGATGGAGGTAATCTTTGGCTTCAAAGATGTGACTGACGTGGTGAAAATTGGCTTCCAAGAATTGGGGGCACACCCCACAGAGGTGCAACGAGCGGCCTACAAGGAGTCAAAGAAGAAGGACTACACAGCTCTGTTCTTGCTCCATCAATGTGTGGACTAGGCCAATTATGAAAGGATTTCTGTTGTGAAGACCTCAAAGGCAGCCTGGGATATGGTTGAGAGGAGTCATGCGGGTGGCGATAAACTCAAGAAGGTGAGGCTCTAGACTTTAAGAAGACAGTATGAACTGTTGCAGATGGAGGGGCAAGAAAATGTTGCCGATTACTTTACAAAGTTACTGACCCTCACAAATCATGAAAGCTTGTGGTGAAACATTTACTGATGTGATGATTAGGGATAGCAATTTTATCAGTACCGCGGATACCCGTGGATAAAATCCGCAACGGGCACAGGGCGGGTAGTTAAATGGGTGCCCGCGGGTAAAGTAAACGGGTAATTTCAATACCCGCTTATAAACAGGACGGGGGTGGGTATCACGCTACCCGTGCCCGTGGATATCCGCACCCGTTACTTAAATTACTATAATACTCTTTATTATATATATCTACTAATTGCTAAAACTAATTTCCCATCCTTCCTTACTAAAGCTAATACTAATGGAAAAAATAAGTACCAACTAATATTAATTATATTAAGTTAAGCTATTATTAAGTTAGGAGAAAACATAATCCAAGGGTGTTTTAAGTGGATCCTAGCTTTTGTAACTTTTATTTTTAGAGAAAACAAATATATTTGATTACTCTTTTTAGTAACTTTTGTAATTGGATAATGCTTTCGTAGTTTCGTAATATCTATTTGTATGAACACAGCTATTTTAATAGAAATTACGCATATTTCAACAATTTTTCAAGCAAAAATAACAATTTTTTTTCTAAAAAAATAATCCGTGGATATTCGTAAACCCACGAATATCCGCGAAACCCGCTGGATACCCGCCCGTAAGATACCCGCGCGGGTAACGGACGGGGACGGGGACGGGTACGGATTTCACCCTGCAGGTGCGGGGACAGGGGGAGTGCTACCCGTGCTCGTCCCGCCCCGTTGCCATCCCGGGTGATGATAGTAGAAAAGATTCTTAGGACTTTGGTTTCCAAATTCGACCATATTGTGGTTGCTATCGAAGAATCGAAGAATCTTGAGGAGTTGAAGGTTGAGGAATTACAAGGGTCTCTGGAGGCTCATGAACAACGGCTGAATGAAAGAAGTGCTAACCGAAATTCTGAGCAAGCACTCCAAGCTCAGATCAGCAAGAAAGGTGGGAAAGACACTGGCAAGAAGTGGAAGGGCAGAGGACAATTCAACAGCGGCAAGTGGAGAGCCGATGGAAACCCCAATTCTGGTCAAGATAGTCACTCCTTTGATCAGAAGCAAGGGGAAAGTTTCAGCAAACAAGGAGGTGGCAAAGGGTGGAAAGGTCAGAGAAAATTTGACAAAAGCAAGGTGAAGTGTTATGCTTATCAAAGATATGGCCATTTTGCTGATGAGTGTAGATCCAATAAGGCTTCTAATAGCAGAGATGAACAAGAAGCGAATGCTGCCCATGGTGAAAGCTCAGACTCAGATCAGGTTCTTCTAATGGTCACTACCAGGACAGAAAGCACAAATTCTGGTTCTTAGTATCTTGACACATGGTGCTCCAATCACATGACTGGGAATAAACGTTAGTTTGTAGAACTTGATGAGGCAGTCAAGAGCAATGTGAGGTTTGCTGACAACAGTATCATAAAATCAGAAGGAAAAGGGAAAGTGTTGATTAAAAGGAGAGATGGGAAACCAGCCTACATATCTGATGTTCTCTATGTACCAACCATGCAAAATAATCTGCTAAGCATGGGGCAGTTACTAGAGAAGGGATTTTCTATGAATCTTAAAGATAATCAGATGAGTGTCTATGACAGCAAAGGAAAGATGATCTTGAAGGCTCCTTTGTCCAATAATAGGACCTTTAAGATTGATATTCAGGTAGCTGAGTTACTCAGTTTGTCAGCAGTTGTCCAAGATGAAAGCTGGCTGTGGCACTTGAGATTTGGCCATCTTAATTTCAGAAGTTTGTGTCAGCTGAAAAACAGCCAGATGGTGTATGATCTTCCCTCAATTCAATCACCAGAACAAGTGTGTGAAGGGTGCATGATAGGGAAACAACCGAGAAACTCTTTCAAGTCACATGTTGCTACACGAGCCACTGAACCTCTTGGAGTCATCTTCTCAGATGTCTGTGGACCGTTTGAAGAAGTTTCTCTTGGAGGTAACAAGTATTTTGTTTCTTTTATTGATGATTATACAAGAAAAATGTGGTTGTTTCTCATTAAAATAAAATCAGAGGTATTTGATGTCTTTAAGAAATTTAAAGTTCTAGTTGAAAAACAAAGTGGTAGGTTCTTAAAGATTCTAAGAACAGATGGTGGAGGTGAGTTCACATCAAGAGAGCTTGAGAATTTTTGTGATAAAGAGGGCATAATTTATGAAGTTACAGCTCCCTATACTCCACAGCATAATGGCACTGCTGAGAGGAGGAATAGGACTATTTTGAATATGGCCAGAAGCATGATGAGAAGTAAGAAAGTGCCACGCTGCTTCTGGGGTGAAGCAGTAGCAACTGCAGTATACATCTTAATCCCGTGTCTCACCAAAAGATTGAATTGCATTACTCCTGAGGAAGCTTGGACAGGGAAGAAGCCAGCTGTGGGCCACTTGAGAATTTTTGGCTCTCTTTGTTACAGACATGTCCCAGATGAAAAGAGAAGTAAGCTGGAGAACAAAAGTGAGCAGATGGTTATGCTTGGTTATCATCCTACAGGGGCATATAAACTATATGATCCTGTCAGCATGAAGGTGATCTTTAGTAGGGATGTCATCTTTGATGAGTCTAATGCTTGGGATTGGAACCAAAACCCACAGAGAGGCACCACTGATAGAAGGGTCTCTGTCACCTTGGCAGATCCTGTTCAGAATGCAACACAGCTGCAAGATGTTGCTCCTGATGATGCTCATACAACAAGACCACAGAGGAATAGGCAACCACCAACCAGATTGACTGATTATGTGATGTTTCCTGACAGTGCAATAGCAGGTGAAGGTGATCTAGTTCAGTTAGCATTGTATGCAGATGTGGAACCTGTGACTTTCGAGCAGGCAGTTCAGGAACCTAAGTGGGTTGCAGCAATGCAGGAGGAAATACAATCCATTAATAAAAATGACACATGGGAGTTGGTTGCTCTCCCCAAGCAAAAGAAGCCAATAGCAGTGAAATGGGTCTTCAAAACCAAAATGAATCCTGATGGTTCAGTAGCCAAATACAAGGCTAGGTTAGTGGCCAAAGGGTTTCTACAAAAAGAAGGGCTGGATTATGGAGATGTGTTTGCCCCTGTGGCTAGAATTGAGACTATAAGGCTTGTTGTAGCCTATGCAAGTGCAAAAAGGTGGACTTTACATCAGCTGGATGTCAAGTCAGCATTTCTAAATGGATCACTTGATGAGGAGGTCTATGTGTGTCAACTTCCCGGGTTTGAGATAGCTGGCAGTGAAGAAAAGGTGTATAAGCTGTATAAAGCCCTATATGGGTTGAAGCAAGCTCCTCGGGCTTGGAACAAGAGGATAGACAATTTTCTCTTACTGTTAGTTTTCAGCAAATGCAGTGTGGAATATGGAGTGTATGTGAAAGCCTCTAATACATCGGACCTACTATTAGTATGTCTGTATGTAGATGATTTGCTTGTGACTGGGAATAGGAGTGAAGAAATTGAAGAGTTCAAGAGGAAAATGATGGCTAATTTGAAATGTCTGATTTAGGCATACTCTCATATTTTCTGGGAATGGAGTTTGTGACTACCAGAAAAGGAATACTGCTGCACCAAAGAAAATATGCATCAGATGTGTTGAGAAGATTTCATATGTATGACTGTAATATGACTGACATTCCTGTTGAAAACAACTTAATGCTTGAGAAAGGTGAAAGTGAGAAATCTGTTGATTCCACTCTTTTCAAGCATATTGTTGGTTCACTTAGATATTTGTGCGATAGTATGCCAGATATTACCTATGGTGTTGGACTTGTCAGCAGATTTATGGAAAGTCCTAAAACCTCACATCTTTTGGCTGCAAAAAGAATTTTGAGGTATATAAAAGGTACACTTGATTATGGTCTACTGTATTCTAACAGTTTAGCTGTTTCAGAGATTAAACTCAGAGGGTATTCAGACTCTGATTGGTGTGGAGATAAAAGTGACAAAAGAAGTACAACAGGATATGTGTTCATGTTGGGAAATGCCTCTATTTCCTGGAGTTCAAATAAGCAACCTGTTGTTGCACTCTCATCCTGTGAGGCAGAGTACATTGTAGCCTCTTATGGTGCATGTCAGGCTTTGTGGCTTGAATCATTACTAGAAGAAATACATTTGAAGAGTGATGTTCAGATGCAGCTTCTAGCAGACAACAAATCAGCTATCAATCTTGCTAAAAATCCAGTGGCACATGGAAGAAGTAAACACATTGAGACAAGATTTCATTTCTTGCGAGATCAAGTAAATAAGGAGAAGTTGAGCTTAGTTTACTGCCGAACTGAAGATCAAAGAGCAGATATACTGACTAAAGCTCTAAAGGGAGATAAATTCAAGCTGTTAAGAGATAAGCTGGGAATTGTGTCGTTGTCAAAAATTCAGTAGAGTGTGATATGTTGCAAATGAATGGTGAAGTCTAGGGTGCCAACCTAGTTGGGATGTTAGACTTCATAGTGATGCTTCTTTGCATATCACACTTAGTGTTGACTGAATTAAAGGGAGTGTATTGAGTTAGTTAATTCAGTTAGTGATGTACTGAGTTAGTTAGTGACAATTAGAAGTGTAACTGTAACAGTAAATCAGTTAATCCGTGTGGGATTAACATCTATGTGTGTATAAATACTTGTGAATTTTTTTTTCGATAATTGAAAATTTATTTAGTAGGCTCTAGGCCAAAGCATCATTGTGCCTAAACTCCCCCCACCTTCTAGGAAGGGTTGGAGAGCAAGCACATAATCATGTGCTCCTAGGCTAGAGCATCTCCAAAATAGGAGATAATTACAAAATACACATAACCTTCTGTCAAGTCTCAAGGCCTTTTACTTGCACTAACACCTCATTTCCTAGTTGTAACCGAAACAGAAAGCAAAAGCCAGAATACATAAACAGCCCCCATGATAAGCCCCCTTTTACTAAAGACCTATTGCAAGTAAAGTTCCTGTAGTTCCATCCATAATATACCATGAAAAAATAAAGTAAAGAAACATCACTAAGCCTGTTGAATCGCAGTCCTTTCTTTGAGTCCCCGACTTATATGTCTTCTGTATTTTGGCAATTTCTGTGATTTTTAATGCTTTGCCATCCATCGAAACCACACCTATCTTTTGGTTTTACCCATTTTGTGATCTGTTTTTCAATTCTTCGTCTATGCTTGTGCTTTGTTAACGCCATCTCTTTCCGGCCCCCTCAATTGTTTTCCATTCAATATTTGCACTACAAAACTGCATCAAACACTTGAGAATCATAAGTATATATAGAAAATAATCAGCATTAAAATCCTTTTTATCTAGTGTGTTAGCGAACTATTGAGTGGGATAGTTTTTATGTCCATGATATCCACATTCCTTCTCTTTGGGCCCCTTCCTTTGCCAATGAATCTGCAACGCTATTTGCCTCCCTGCATCTATGTACAAAAGACACCCCTTTTAACAGTACAAGGATATTTTTCATTTTGTTACCAAGGAAGCGAAGATTCCAAGGACAAGACTCAATATTCTTAACCCAAGTTAATGCATTTCTAGCGTCTGACTCAACTATTATCTCTTTCTCTATAACCCAAGCCTTTTGAAGTGACATTTCTAATGCAAACACTATGGCCATGAATTTTGCCTTATTTGAATCTCGAATCCCTATCGATGCCGAGAATATACCTAAGATAGTACCACACTCATCTCTTAGCACACCCCCTATACCTGCTTCCCCCGGTTTTCCTTTAGCTGACCCATCGACGTTCCATTTGAGCATGCTAGGGGGAGGGGGATTCCATTGTATTTGTGGTCTACATCTACTCTCTTGTTTCCATCGTCGCACCGCATCAAGGCTATGGACTATATTCCCTGGATGAAACGGGCTCTCTTTATGCCACCCTTTAAGCCAGTAACTGAGTCTCAACCTAATGATAAAGGCTATCAAGTTCCAGTCGGTCGTCACTTTCTCGAACACAACTTGATTCCTTTGGAACCACAACGTCCACACCACCACATAAAAGAGGGAAATCCATAAATCCCTCTGAAAATTCCCTGTTATAGCCCCTACCCAGCAGTCAAACCATTGCCCTATTGTTTGTGTCACAGGCATTTTAATTCTCCACCAATCTTGACACTCAGTCCATAATCTCTAGACATGTTTACAATGTAGGAAAAGGTGGTCAACTGTTTCTTCATCATCAGTACAAAAGGGGCATTTGACTTCAGAGGCTTGAATCAAGTTAAGCCTTTTTAACCTACTCTTAGTATTTAATAAATGTGTGTGTGCAATTATTCAGTAATTTTGTGTAACCCGTCTATACACTATTCATCTGTCTATATTGTGTGTGTAACACGTCTGTGCTTCGCGACTTGTCTTTGCTTCGCGCGACCCGTCTGTGTCCTGCAACCGGTCTATCTGGTGTGTGTGTGACCAATTGAAGTCGATAGACAGGTGATTCCGCACCTTGATTGAAAAAGTATGGCAGGTTTATTGCCAAGGTAAATATGACTGCAAACCGCCTATTCCCTTTGAAAATTCAACATGAAAAATGTTCTTGTTTGAGTTCTATGATATCGGATTATAATTGGTTATGGCACATGTGTTTTGGGCACTTTCATTTTTCTATGTTGGATTATCTATCGAGGATAGAGCTTGTTACTGTTTTCATGTTGTAAATGTTTCTAACTATGTATGTGAGAGTTGTGAATTGAGCGAAAAGCACACGAAAGCATTTCTAGTTGGAAAATCTTGGCGAGCAAGGAACTTGTTAGAGATTGCTCATTCGGATTTGTGCACACTTGAGGTACCAGGACATGGTAGTAGCGGGTATTTCATTACTTTCATTGATGATTTAAGCAGAAAGGCCTGGCTATATTTTCTGAAACAGAAATCAAAAGGTTATGATGCCTTTAAGTCATTTAAGGCATTTGTGGAGAAACAAAGTGGCAGCAAGATTAAAGCACTAAGAACCGGCAAAGGCCAAGATTAAAATCAAAGCAGGCGTCGCACTGCAAAATATACAATTCCCTTCTACACTGCAGAGTTACAAAGCTGGCCATCGATTGCAGAAGATAAAATCAAATTTTGTGTCCACCGCCCAAAGCATTCTTCAAATTTAAGTCTTGCTTTTATGTATTGTTTTATTATAAATATAGCCAGGCACATATATGCTGTACGTTGGGTTTTTTTATCAAGAATTGAAAGTGAATGAAAGTTGCATTATAGGATTTTGAGTGAGTGAAAAGTGTTTTTTTCTTGGTGAAATGTGTTTGTGATATCAAATAGAATTGTATGATAGATGCAAGAAAAAGGACTTGAGGCATCGTTCGTGGCATGAAGACGCGCCATGGATGCTAACACCGAAGCCAACAAAAAATGGGAACAAGAAGAACGAGTGGACAGAGAGCTAGAATACTTGTGATACCATATTAGAAGAGACTTTGGAAAAGAATGATTTCATTCATTGATTGATCTCATAGCAATTGATGCTTATATATACAGAACTACATGCTGAACTAATTGTTTAACTAACATAACTAACTAATTGCAATAGAAATAAAACTAATTAAACTAACTAACTTAAAGTATTGCTCTTTTTCAATAAAAACTATAACGTATACAAAAATTGTTTCACATCTAATATTTTTACTGATATTGACAGGTTGTTACATATCTTATGTTTTAATTATCACAAAATAGCACCACAATGACATACCTAATTTCCATCCTTTTTGTTATCTGTTTAATGTAATTTTAAATAGAACAATGGGGCCAACTATGAAATAAAATAATTTATTTACTAGGTGTGCAAATTGCAAAAGATTGAGGAGTTATGGAAAGTTTATCCAAAAAATTGTGTTGTTATAGCAATAAAATTACACTCTTTTTAAATTAATCGAAATGTTCTAATTGGACTATTAGTAAAATTATTTTAAATAGATTATACAAATATTTTGATGGTAATAAAAAACTCTTTAGATTAATTATAGATTTCATTCTTTTTCATGGGTTCAGTCATTGAATCAACGACAGGATATTGAAGTCTAAAACGTTGACGTCAAATATTTTCGTATATTCTCTTATATTAGAAAAAATGTACACGTAGTATTTATTGATGAAAAGTAGCATCTCACCTTAGGTAAGACTGTGAAGACCAATAAAAGCCTAAGAAAAGTATATCATAATTAAAATAAAACCCAATAGTTAGAAGCATAGGAAAACAAGAAAAATTATGAGGGAAACCATTAACAAAACTTATTTTATAAGTAGATTTTCAAAGGAATGAGTTATGATTTTCTAAGGATATGAGTTATAAAAATAAAAGTGTTGTTTGATCCATATAACCAACCCCACCAAATAAAAAATTGATTTAAATAGATGATACAAATAGTTCAGTAATACAAAGCCTTTTGAATTAATATTAAATTTGATCTTTTAAATCTTTTCAATCCTCAAATGAATGATGTGGACACTGAGGTCAAAAACTGATGTGGACATTGAATTTTAATATATTCTATTACATTACTAAAAAATTTGAGGAAGTACCTATTATTGAAAAGATAATGGAATTTTGTCTTGGTTAATTTGACCATATAAAAAACTAAATAGACACTTAGGAATAGTTCAAATGAAAAATAGCTCAATCTTTAGAACTAGAGCAAAACAAGAAAAACTACAACTGGAATCATTAAAAATACTTATAATTAAATACACTTGTGATATTTTTTGATCCAACTCCACTTATTGATAAAGTTAAAGGTCTTTTTTTTTTTATAAGAAGGCTCATAAGAAGTCTTATATGAGGGAGGAAAAAAGGATGAAGGAAATGAAAAAATAATAAAATGCATTTTGAAAATTTGAATCCACACACTCATAAGTTATATCCCGCAACTTAACAATACTCAAAAGGGACAAAGGGACAGGTAAACAAATTTGGTTGTTATTGCTATAAACTGATGTACTTCTTACATATCAAAAGCTTATTAAAGTTGGTCGGATCTTCAATGGTCACAAATAAGTTTCGACCATTATTAGTCGATTAAAAATTTTCAATTAAGTTTTATATTTTAATAGAAAATAGAAAAAAATTAAAATTAAAAATTTAATTAAAATAATTAAAATAATATTTTTTATTCATAAACTTTAAGAACACAACTCCAATACTAATTTTAATTATCTTTTGATTTGTTGAAGAATACCCGGTATTTTGCTAATATTCTTCGTCACACTAATAGACAAAACAAACAGATTACATATAAACACTAGGGTTGTCCAATGTACAAAGACTCCCTAATAGGGCCTGGGGAGGTAGATGTAGACAAATTTACTACTGCAAGCGAAGAATTGCGCCAATGCTCGCCCTTTAATCCACATAAATTCGGAAGTGAGACTTTTTATATGTAGATTTATTTTACATACTATCAATTTCTATTGATTTGTGTACAGAACAAATGCTAAACATACTCAGACTCTATTTAGTGAAAAGGCAAGATACGAACAAAGCGAGAAAATCTTAGCTTAGCATGTAAGCTAACTTTAGATAAGTGTCGGTATTTTCTTCCTTTTTTATCCAGTCTTCGACAATTCCTTTATCCGTAACAATTTTTACAGATAATTGACAGATAACGGCAACGGTATTGCTTAAGGAAAACATTCTGCTCATTTTTTACATAAAGCATTGATGTGGCTGCACCCCAATTAAACAAAATTTAAGACAGAAAACCAGAACTCAGATGCAGCCACATTAGAAATTTATGCACAGGTTGGTTTTTTGAAAATATTGGGTAGAGTGACATTACTCTAATAGATACCAAAAGCCCAGTCTCCGACCAGAAGAACTTGCATAGGATTACCAAATCAACTGATGATTACACATATGCGTGCGTGTAAGCAAATGATATTGTACATTATAAACAAACCTGGATGTGGTATTTGAGCAAAATTCAAAGGATGATAAATTTCTCATGAGAACCAATAAGCGCTTACTTACTAAGACATAAATAATGAAATCCATAAGTGAAAAAAAAAAAAAAAAAAGTAAGGGATCAAGAAATGTAATCCTTACATCCCCTATCTGACCTACAAAGAAATTGGGAAATGCAGCTATATGGCTTTTGTTATGCAACTGGCAAAATTTTACCCTTGAAATTTAAGCTGTTTTTGGCTTTGACTTAATTTGCTTCACCCTTGAATAGAGGAAAACACCGGCAAGAGCTATAGCAGTCCCTGTAAAAAAGAATACCTAAAATCTCAGAAACAGGGATGCAGGAATATGGTATTGTTAATAAAACATCAAAACAGGATCTTCAAATGTTTTCCTGTTGGAACGAGAAATAAGCAATTTTTACCAAAAGCATTCACAGGAGAGACATGTGTTTGGAAGAAGATCACAGAGCTCACTATGACCACAACCCGCTTCACACAATTTCCCACAGAGTGGGTAACAGGTGACACCCTCTGCAATATCATATACGAAACCTGCTCCCATTCATAGAAAACCATCACTAAATTATTAAGGAATACAAAACCTATTAATTATTATATTAGGGAACCATGAAGAAAAATATAGCAAGACTTCAGATAAAGTAAGACCTTATACATAAGGCTCTAGTGCAGTTAGTAGCAATGAGTGCCTATTCATAGTTTTGTTTTTCATTTCCCCCTTTTACCATTGCTAAGTCAAAAAGTCACTACCCTTTCCTTTTGCCTTCATGTCAGCATGTTAGCTCGGGTAGTCGAAAATGACTGTTTATTCCTTGAGAAGCACACAATTATAAGGATAAAACAAGTCGTCTTTCTAATTTTATTAAATGGTCAATGGTCAATAGCACATTACGACAAAACACAAGGCTATCATAATGCAAAATTCTTTTAACAATGAATGTAGCTCACAACAGTCGGGACTGAAATTCTATCCAAAAGACTGTCAAGAACATGTAGCAAACAAAATACCCTTCTCAACTGGCATTAAAATATTCTTAATAAGCTCAAAAGAGGTTTTGGTACACCCATGAGAGGATACCTTAGAGTTTATTCTATTATGTTAAAAACAGTTCCCATCAAACAATTTTTGTTATTAATAAGTAAGAATAATTTATGTTTAATGTAGCAGTCACAGAATAAAATGCTGAAAAACTATAAGTAAAACACTCTTGAATAGCCAATGAGCTTGAAGCTCAACTAGCACTGGCCCCAGTCTCTAAGACAAGGGTATGATGTTGGTGTGGGAGGTCACCCAAATAAATACAACGAAACTCATAAAAAGGGCATAGTTATGCATAGAAAAGGAAAACTCACTTGCTGATATGCATGGAAACAGAGTGCAGCAAGAAGTGATCTGATGTACACTTGTCTAACATTTAAACCCTGTCAAGGAATATAATGTGATGACAGATTAGCAACCTCAACGCCATTATATCCTTTGATTGTGGATATAATAACAGCAATCCTATTCATTTTAATCATCAAAATACTCACAGCAGATTGTAGGTAAGCAGGGGTAAATTTTACACCCTCCATGAAGACAGCCACAGGTGCTAACAAGAAGAAGGACATTATAGTTATTATAGAGAAGAGGGTTATGTTGTCCACGGAATCCTGAGAAGAACAAAATGTTTGTTATTATCTACATTTTTTAAAATGTAAGATAAGAGATTCATAAAATGCCTTCTGAAATGCAAAGAGCCAAAGACTAATGTCAACAAGGGAAAATATTCAGAACTTTTGAAAGAGTTCATAGATCACATTACCTCTTTCTTAACCATGACCTTTTTGCTAAGAACATTACGAGATTGATTTGACACATTGGAAGCCATTGCACTCCAAAACCCAGCCCTATTCAATATTCCACCAAAGCATATTAGAACTTGAATGAACAAATTATCTCTTTTCAAATCATGCCATGCCCCATTTTCTGTGTCTCTAGAAGGAACAAAACACAGAGAAGATCTTACCAATTGAAAGAGGCCTCGGTAACAGATGCCAGTGCAACTCCACCAACAATGGGCACAAGGGAGCCAACCACCCATGGTGTAGGCATCTGTAAGAAAGAAAAGCAAGGGTTCACTAATAAATTGGATATTAAATGTCAATGCCGCCTTCCACAATGTGTTAAATTTTAATCTATTTTTTCTTCAAGGAAAATGCTAACATCATACTTATGTAATCACAGACAACTATGTGAGGAACAAACCATGATGATACTCATCATCAACTTTACTGACAACAACTCAACCATAAGTATTCATAAGAAATTAGCTTTAGATTAATTACGATAACAGTAAGCAATGCCAAAGGTTGCAGGAAAATGATATAGTATTCTAACCTCTCCGAGGAACATCGCGGAAAGGATCACCGAAAAGAAAGGCTCCATGGCCTTGATCGTGTGAGTGAATGACACAGCCACCTTTCCAAGACTCATATTAGTGAAAAGGTTCCCTAATGTATGCACCAAGGCCAGCGGCAATATGGCTGCGAGCTGCCAAGAAATCACAAACAGGTCAATCAATAACACAAAACACAAACATAATTTGCATGTTTGGTGATCCTTATTTTTTTTTATAAATAACTGTTCTTTTTTCAAAAATCTCTCTCAAGAGAGAGCATTGGGCATTTGGCCGCGAACAGAACATAATAGAATAAGATGCTTAGTGGAACCAAAATGTTCTACTCTTTAATCGCATGTCATTGCCTATTTTATTTATTGATGTGTTTAATTTTGATACAGTGTTAGTATTTAAATAGTCAACCAATCACAAATGATACTGTCTATGACTTGTGTGACTTTTAATGATGTGATCATGTGATAATTTATGATTGGTTGACAATGTAAAAAAATCTTTATATCATGAGTGCATACTAATTAAATCCTTATTAAATAGACCAAGAATAAAATATTACCCCTATGTTCAAATCTATCTCGTTCTAACACATTTAGAATATGCTACCTAAATAAACTCAGCATATACCAAAATACCTGAGCACCACTGATCTTTGGCCTCTTGTAAAGATTAAAACCCCACATGAATGCCACAAGGACAGTCCCAACTGCAAATTGAACTGTTGTGACGGTTACAGGAAAATGGAACACCTTCAATACCTGGGGAAAAAAAGAAAAAAAAACCGCCTTAGATTAAATTCACATCTAAATTGAAAACTCTGGTACAAAAATCGGAAGCTTCTAGAAACGTTTACAATAATCGATAAGGTTTATAACCTGTTTGTTGTAGATATTGAAGTAGATGTTAAAGAGGTACCAGAGGCCGAACAAGGCGCCAAGCTCAAGAGTCCTCCGTAAGTTACTGGCGGCGGCGGCAGCGGCGGCGCCGTCGTCGGCGTTGTCGGGGACGGAGACTGCCCTAGGCTGGAAAGGATCGGAGGAAGGGCGAGGTCTGAATTTGAAAGCGGAAGATAAGGAGGAAGAAGGAAGGGACCATGATCTTCGAGTGAAGGAAGAGGAAGCGGCATTGGAAATGACGGTTTCGTTGTTGGGTTTGGAAGAGAAACGTATGGGATTGAAGCGAAGAGTGTGTTTTGTAAAGGTTCGAGGTTTGTGGAGGGAGAAGGAAGAAGGGTGAGAGAGAGTGAAAGCTGAGCTCTGCATTTTCGAGATCTGGAATCTGAAAACAGAACAGAAGAGAACGGTTTCCTGAAGGTTAGGTGTGTGTGTATGTGTTGTGTGAGAGAGAAAGAGAGAGAGTTTTAATTTACGGACAGAGAAACCCTCGTGTTGTCCGCCACCAGCAAGGTTTGGTGTATGTGGAGAAAGTTGGTGACAAGTATAACAGACAAGTGAGAAGGAGGTGTTTTGAAATAGAAGATACTTGATAGGATACATGCGTGAAAATTAAACATAAATGGCCAAAAATAATTAATGAAATGAAATAAATATTAAATTTTAATTTTGATATATTATCAACCAATCACATATAAATTTAAATATGTTATTATAAAAATTAAATATTTTTAATTATATATATTGTTAATATAAAAACTTTTTATACCCTTAATAAATTTAAATTAAGGATCTTACTAATCATTATCCTAAAAATATTGATTAAGGAATTCAAATAAGTTTTTATTAAAAAATTAAGTTTTTAACTTCTCAAAATATTAAATATATTACTTTCTAATAAAATTTTTCTTTTTTTGATTCCTTAATCAATATTCTTAGGATACTGATTAGCATTCTCTTTCAATTAAATCCTTACAAATTATAGTGGAAGACCAAAGAGGGAAAATGAAAAATAAAATAATGAATCTAGATTCTAAAAGTAGAATGTCGAATATTCTGCGGATATTGATAATTTATACTCACGTGCCTAACTTTTTTTCCCGTAATTTGCTTTTCAGGTAAAAGGTGAAAAAATTAGGATATGTTTAGTTTTTTGATTTCTCAACCTATAGTCCGCCCGTAATTACGGACACTGATCTTTTGAGGTATTGGATGATATTAAAGGGTTGATCTTTCCTAACCTGATTTTTTTCATATACAAGAATCAGGGATCGAACCTCTAATCACTTGCTTAAGGGATCCAAACTCATTATCACTTATACCAACCACATGTATATGTTTTAAAATAATCGGGTCTAACTCATAGAAGGAGATTGCCCAAACTATTATAAATGGTTATTTGTTTCTATTTCCAACCTATGAAATACTTTTTTAATTTCTAACACTATCACTCAAGTTCAACTTGTTTGGCCTCCTTCTCAATTGATTATAGTTTTAGACTTCATCTTGTACTTCACGTTTTTTTTAAGCCTAAGGAGCCAAAGATTCATCTTCATTTTATTGCTTAGATTTGTCCTAATTTTTTTTGCTTCATACATGAGTCTTCGAGGTGGCACGTTTGCAATATTTTCCTGGGTCCTTTTTTTTAAGGAGTTATTTGATATGCATTGTCAATGTAAAAATCTTTTACACCGTCAATCAATCATGAATTATCATATCATTAAAAATATTTGACTTTTATCCTAACTACCTTAAATATCACCAGTTCCGTGATTTGTTATTGGTTGATCGTGTAAAAAATCTTAAATGTCACCAGTACCATGATTTGTTATTAGTTTACACTAATGATATATAACAATTAAACTATTTTTTTAATTTATTTTTTTGCTAATGGATTGTGAGGTAATATAAGATCTAATACAATGTTAAAATAATTGGTCTTAACTCTACTCCAAAATCTAGCTCTTAGAGGGAAGACTGCCCAAATTATTATAATTAGATGTTTGCTTATATTTCCAACTCATGTGGGACTTTATATTTTCCAACAATATGTCTTCACAAATATTAAATATATTTTAAAATGTGTTAATTAAGTCATATAACTACCAAATTTGTTGATCACTTATTTATTTTTATTATATTTTTAGAAAAAGTATTATAGAATAATTGTATATCCTCTTTAAATTATTCTTAATAGAAATTCCCTTATTTTACTACTAAAGAATCTTAATTACTATCAATTAATCATGAATGGAAGAAAAGAAATTTTAGTTTTAATTACAAGAAGAGTTTATTCAAATAATAATAAGGTTAACAACAAAAATAAATATCAAATTAAGATTATACATAACCAAAATGTGGTTGGTCTGGGTGCTAAGGGACTCGGACACATTAAGCAAGTGGTCAGGGGTTTGAATCCTGACTTTTGTGTATCGAGAAAACCTGATTGGGAGGAGAGAACTCACTTTGTACGCTCAACTGATTCCCCGACGAAGATTAGTCACTGCTAACGGTGATGGATACTTCGTACCTATAACATGATTACCAAAAAAATTATACATAACAGTGTCATTATTTTGTCAAACAAAATTTTCAATTTTTCATTTAATTCTTTTTCTTTCAGGAAAAGGATAACTTTTTTATCTTTTTTCATTAAAAAAAACCATTTTGAAATAATGACTTACAAGATTTTTCTTTTAATTCTTTATCAATGAATATAGAAAATCCTTTTTTATTTTTATATATTATATTAGCTAAATTGCACTTTCAGTCCCCCAAGTTTTTCATTTTGGCGAAATCGTCCCCCAACTTTTTTTTGACGAATTTAGTCCTCTTAAAATTCAAATGTTGCAAATTTGGTCTCTATATTTTTTTAAATTTCACTTTTCATCCACTAAATTCTTGGATTTTTTGCACTTTTAGTCCTCCATTTTTTCAAAATCTATGCTTTTTAGAGACTAAAAGCGCAAAAAACCCACAATTTTGGGGACCAAAAGTGCAATTAAAAAATATGGGGACCAAATTCGTTACATTTTAATTTTTAGGAGAACTAAATTTGCCAAAAACAAATTGGGGGTCCATTTTCGCCAAACTGAAAAACTTGAGGGACGAAAATTGCAATTTAGGACTTATACAAACTTCCTTGAAAACATGCACTTGTTACATCAGTTTGAGATGCAGATGGACCTAATTGTTCACTGTGAGGAAGAAGAATCAGAAGATACCGACAAGGAGGAAGAGGATCCCAAGTGAGACACCTCCTAGTATCTCATTATTTTAATAACATGTCCTAATATTATTTATCATCGTTTCACATGCAGTATAAGATTATACCTGCATATACATACAAAGTCATGATCATGGCCCTCTGATCAATTAAAACCTGCTCTCATACATCAACTTGTAATTCACCAGATATAGGACCCTTCTAACTTAACACAATAAACAAACATCAAATCCAATCACAACTCCCGATCAAAACTCAAAACCTATGTAACGTTTTAGTAAGTCATATACATAATCCAATATATAATAACCAAATCCCAATGTACATATTTGATATACAAAACTTATTACCGACGTAAATAAAGACTCTCCAGAGCTGGTCCAAGACACCTGTGTACTACTCTTTCCCCTACGTACCATCTACGAATCCTCAAAATAATGTCACCCTTGTGAATGACAACGCGGTCCCAAAGATTGGGGGATGAATCCATACCTGTCGTTTGTACCAAAAACAGGCCCAACAAAACAAACAACAACAAGCACACATAGGGAGGTAAGATAACTACTTCTAAGAAAGAGTATCAGAGTAGATTTAACATCTTAGGTAAATAAAGTGAACTCAAATATCAATCACATCAATGACATAAAAATAAAGAAGATAGTCCATTGAGTGAAAATGCCATAAGCCCATAGTTTCATAAGATGTTAAGAATGCATAATGCGCATGGGGATGAAAATGTGCATGTGTGGGTCCCAGCCCAATTCAACTCCGTTAAGTGACAACATCATCGGAGAAGTGATAGGGAGTACATGTTCCGTGTCACTAGCCCAATAAGTGCCATGAAATCTAAATGCGCACTAAACGGCTCACCGGAACACTCTCCACTGATCTCGAATAGTTTAGGGTTTGGTCGGGACACCATTGTGTTCGCATCGAATACCACGGCTCGGGGGAGCTACCACCGGCTCCCTATGGAGTATCGCACCATGAGCGTCCCCTAGGTCGTCTCAACCTTCCCCGAGATGACTTGCTATCCCATTAAAGAACCTAAGTATTGCCTAACCTTAAATCGTATTATAAACGTTAGCGCGCTTTATAAAAAGAACGAAGCGAAAAGAAAGAAACAAAAACTAAAGCACGCAACATACATCAGAGTAAGACACAACTAAAGAAAATAACTATATACATAAAACATGTGAGGTTTTCCCCATCAGTAGGGATGTAGTACTATATATAGACACTATACATAAAAGGATACCAGAAAGTCAAATACATCCATAGACCAACATAAAACTCTCAGGTGACCAGCACTCACTCGCCCACACTCAAAATACTTCAAAAGTATGCTCACCACACAACCTAGACGGATGCACTGGCAGTGCCGCATCAGTAGTGACGCGGATACCCAGAACTACCCTAGTCCTCGCCATATGTACGTAGGTAAACCCGTCGGGGTACATAGTTTGACGAAGAGCTGGACACAACTATTTGCTGTCATTGGTAAGTCTGCAGGTACTGCGTACTTATTCGTCTGCGTCCATGCAACACGAACCCTCTCTGACTGGTAACCTGTGATGACTCCGGTGCAGCCCATATCTGATCCTGAGCACGTGACCTAGGTGGATAGCACATGTGTGAGAAAGGCAGGTACTGGATAACTTTGTAAGGTCCTATGACATCTACAAAAGGTAGGGCGCTCTACCTGAGCCGTAAACTGATCAGGTCAGTATACATGGTCAGGAAGGTGGTAGGGTCCACCTGCCAGCCCTGATCATCGTGATAGATCATCTATATGTTCCCCAGCACCTGGAACCTCGGTGCCATCTCCAGAAAAGGGTGTCGTCTCGGGTCCATCTCCCTCTATCTGCTCGTCGTCTGCTCTGTGAAGAACACCAAAACATAAAAAGAAGAAGCAGGGAGATAAGAACACCCATCATCATAAAATGGGAAAGTAATAGTAGGATAGAATATAAACACGTAGCAGGAAACACATAAGGCAGGCAACACTCAAGCAACCATCTCTCGAGTCAAAGACTAGCAATCATCTCAAAGTGCTCTCATCCACAGATCAAACCTATACTAGGGATACTAACCCCTTTATGTATGTCGGTCGATTCTCTTTGTCCCCATTTGGAAAAAATATATATCACGTCCCCAATTGAACTGTCCCCAGTTGGACAAGTTAGTTGTCATGGTAACTCTTCTGCTCGCCGTGACCAATAAGAGTGCATCACCAGTCCACTGTCCAAGACAGGGAGGGTTATCTTGGTTACCTCAGAAACAACTCAGGGATTAGTAGGGATAACTAGGCTTGATCGGGTATCACGACACGATAGAAGCAACCCCATCTATCACTGTGAATCGGTCCCGAGTCCAGTTACATCCCCAAGGCCCATCACAGACCGCCCCTTCTGCTTTTTGTACCCGTACTCAGGTACAC
Organism: Ammopiptanthus mongolicus; assembly: GCA_039655645.1. Lineage (NCBI taxonomy): Eukaryota > Viridiplantae > Streptophyta > Magnoliopsida > Fabales > Fabaceae > Ammopiptanthus > Ammopiptanthus mongolicus. The sequence goes on from CM077345.1 coordinate 78,497,018, forward strand.
TAACCTCGTATGATTATCGTAGCCCATGCTACAGTCATACGGCTCCGCCACTTGGCAAAAACATGATATGTTATTCAGCATCCATCCATCACGAGTTAATACCGGAACCTCACATCTAAACGCTCGGCCACAGCCACGATGCTTTGTATCCACGAAACCATCAACACGACGCCTTGCACTCACGAGCCACAGCTCACGACCAGAACTTCAACGGTAACAACCCGACCAACTAAACAACCTAACCTCACGGTTATCAACATCTATCACTAACCACCAATATATATTAACAACATTCAAACAGCCATCATGCCGTTAATCACATAGGTAGATAAGCAAGTAGTCAAGTAAACAACTTAGCATGCATAGGAAAACATCCTCAACAACACTATCGTCTAACCTAGGGTATCGTCTTAGCAGTGATAGCCCCAAAGATAATAGGGTTTAGGTACTTTGTCCAGGGCTCAACCTCTAGTAGGGCTTAAGGCTCCCCTACACGTTTAAACATTCTACACTACTCTTGCTTCCCCGACGATATTGGTTCTTTCTCCCCACCTGAAAGTGCACTTCTTCCCATATAGCTCCTAAACGTGTCCACGCTATCGGCACGAACCTCGGCACGCTCTCCAAAAACAACCTCGAATCTAAAATTGACACCCCTGGCATGTGAATTGGACCAAAAATAGCCCGAGCACACGCATGAGATCCAAAAATAGCCAAAAAAATCCAAAACAACCACAAAATCAGCAATAGGAATTGAAACAATGACTCGAAACGAATTGATAATGGAGAATCGAAGCAAGAACATACCCAAAAAGCCGCTGACTTCGCGGTTCATAACTGGGCCCGAAGCTTCAGTCGATTCCTTGCTCAAAGATTCGGGCGGAAAAAAACCTAAAACTCTAAAATGTACCGAAAACGATATGAGGAAGGAGAATGAGGAAGAAATGGAATTGAATGACTAAAAAAGGTAAATGTCGACAATGTTGACACTGACTTACCTGCAAGATACTCTCATTCAAAAGTAGCAGTACGAAGGCATCGAAGCTACAAACCCGAATACGCGATCGATTTAAATTCCGATGACCGAAACTACTCCATTCGAAGCTCCAAAGTTTCAAACAAGCTTCTTTAAGTGAAATTTTCTTCACCTCCTTGCTCGTCTCGTGTCTTAATGAGAGAGAACAAGGTGAGTTAGTGTAGTTTTAGCATTTTTTTTTTAATTATATTAGGATTATTTAATTTAGGTGACTTTGGTTGTATTTTAAGTGTCCTAGTCTAGGTGTTTTAGGCTAGGAGTCATGTGTAGGTGGGTTTAGCATTAGTTAGTGGAGTGTGAGGTGGCGCCATTATGGCCACCTTCCTCCTGGTCGCGACACGTGTCACCGTGTGTTGCCCCGTCGGCACGTTCGGGTGTTTTCTTCCGCATTTTCCCCCGTAACTATTATCGAAATATTTTTTCAATAACTAGTTTAGGCTACTCCTAAAGGCCTATTGTACTCAAGTCTGACCTAATTTTAATATTCTAACCCTCATTAATTAATTAATTAATCACTCGATTAGCGTTGCTTCACGTTCTGGACTCGTTCTTTCATGTTTTTGCACTTTCTGAGCTCATTTCTAGGCCAAATTGACTCAAATTTGGACCATAGCTTCCTTAGCCCATAAGGAACATAATTAAGCTCTAAAACATGCTTAAACATTAAATAAAAAAATGGGGTGTTACATTCCCTACTGTAGTCTCACCTGCACTCAAGGTGTAGCTTAACTCCCAAACATCATGCTAATGTAAATGTCAAAATCATGCATGAACTCACCATAATACATTTCATATCAATTTGTTAGTCTGTTAAACCATTCCATTGGTGTTCGTCCCAATATGCCATCCGGGATTGAAAACTCATTCCGGAGAAATGCCCTTAACGTCTAACTTTTTCAACATTCTAGGGTTATGCTTGACTCAATGCACATGTCACATGCAACAATGCTCCACGACTAATGTCTTGATGTGCATGTCTTATCAATGTCATCAACCATCAAGATTATGCAAGTATGGCGAAGTAAATGTTCCTTCATCATCATTTAATCTCAAGGTTGACCACCTATAAGTATCCACAGTTCATGTAAAGTCTAATATACAACAAGTTTCATCCAAAGGGCATAATGGTATAAGTTTAATTTATCCACATTAATGTCCATCCATAGTCATTTTCTTCTCAAAGTAATGGGCCTAGCCCAATAGGGTATAAGGGATCATATTATATTCCAAAAATCCATAAGTGTGTTGATTATCTCAAGACCAATAGGTCAAAATAGGATCATTTGGGCCTTATAGGCCCAATGGCTCAAGTTGGCGTCTTTAAGCCCAAAATTCAACTTTTGTATCTAAGGGACATAATCTAAAGTAAAAGAAATGGTTCTTATTAGTCCACATATAAGACAAAATAAGTACACCATGGTTAAAGAGAGAGAGGAGTGCACGACTATGAAGAAAGAAAAGGTGAGGGAAAAATGAATTTGGGTGGAAATTGTATCTAATTAATATTGTGTTCCATCTTTGCAGTATAGGATTTTCGACTTCTGGATTTCAATTAAGACTCGAATCTTGGGATTGAGCTAAGGTGATATTTTAGAAGTTGGATTTAGATTACCGACTCTGAGTCTGACATGGGACTTGGTACTAGTGCCGGACCAAGTAGAAAAAGCTGATACTGATTAAAATAATACTATTTTTCTCAGTATCGGTTTTTATGCCTTTTTAGGATTCAGACATAATGCTCAATACCTAAAAATTATTCTAACTCATTTTATCTGGTCAAGTCGGGATTTTTAATTCCCGGTGTCCTCACTAACAGTACCGATTAATACTATCAGTAGTGTCCAAACTGAGTCGAAATTCTAATTTTTCTGCGCAGAAAATGTTCTTTAATTATTTCTAACTTGTCTAATTAATTATTTTCATTTTTTTTCACTTTGAAAATTTAGGGCGTTACACTGAGGAAGATGAACTGTAGTGTTCATAATGAACACATGCAGATATGTAGATATTTTATATTTTGAGCATGACTCGATCTATGTTAATCCTTCTTACGAAAGAATATATAGTAGATATGTAGCACCCCAACTATGAGTAATAATAGGTTTTTGCAATTTTACTAGTTTGACATGATAATATAAATTTATATTATTTGTTCATGGTCATAATGTTGTATCTTACTCTGACTCGTTTTTTGGTGCGTTAAGCGGTACAAGTCAAAACGGGTTGATAGGTTGATGACCCCCAACCCAACCCGCCAAAATAGGCGGGTTAAAGGGGTTGACCCGTCGGGCCCAACTCGTTTTGCCATCCCTATTTGGACTATTATGAAATTGTTTTTACTTGATTTCTTAAACAAGGTAGTATCTACCTTTCCTATACAGAAATCATTTTCCATAAGGAATGAGCTGAGTTTCTCATACCAAGCTCTGGGAGCTTGCTTGAGTCCATATAAAGCTTTACGAAGCTTGTATAGATACTCAGGATGGGAATGATCTTCAAACCATGGGGGTTGCATTACATAGACTTCTTCATTGATTATTCCATTTAGAAAAGCACTCTTAACATCCATTTGATATAAAGTTATGTTATGGTGAGCAACAAAAGATAGTAAAATACGTATTGCTTCTAATCTAGCAATAGGAGCAAAGGTTTCAGTATAATCAATACCTTTTTCTTGAGAATAATATTGTGCTACTAACCTTGCTTTGTTTTTCACAACCTTTCCATCTTCATCCAATTTATTTCTGAACACCCATTTCGTTCCAATTATGGATTTTTCTTTGGGTTCTTGAACTAAGGTCCAAACTTTGTTTCTCTCAAACTTGTTAAGCCCTTCTTGCATGGCCAAAATCCATCCATCGTCCAAGAGAGCTTCGTCCACTGTTTTTGGTTCTAATTCAGAGATGAAGGCTGAGTCAGCTTGATTTCTGAAGGTTGGCCTTGTTCTTACTTTGTCAGTTGGTTGACCAAGGATTTGATCTTCAGGATGGTAGGTTTTGAATTGTCAAGCTTTTTGACTATCATTTTATGATTGAGGTGTGGACTCATCAGCTTTGATTTCCTCGATGACTTCTTTGACTTGGTGGTTGGACGGAGATCATTCAGGTCAACTTCTGCAAAAGATTCATCCAACTCTGATAATACTTTATTAGGCTTCTTGTCATCAAATTTAACATGGATTGATTCTTCAACAATTAATGATCTACAGTTATAAATCCTGAAAGGTTTTGAAGTTACTAAGTAACCTAAGAAAATACCATTATCAACTTTTGCATCAAATTTTCCTAGATTATCTCTAGTATTTAATATAAAACAAGCACATCCGAAAGGATGAAAATATGATATGTTGGGTTTTCGTCCTTTCCACAATTTATATGGAGTCTTTTTCAATATTGGTCTTATGTATACTCTATTTTGAATATATCATGCCGTGTTAACAGCCTCAGCCCAAAAGTTTTTGGAGACAGAGTTATCACTGAGTAATGTTCTAGCCATCTCTTGAATAGACTTATTCTTTGTCTCAACGACCCCATTTTGTTGAGGTGTTCTAGGGGCAGAGAAATTGTGAAGAATATCATTTTCTCTTCACACAATAGTTGGAAGTTTTCATTCTCAAACTCCATCCATGATCACTTCGGATTGAGTTTATACATATACCTTTCTCATTATGAATTCTTTTACAGAATATTGAGAATACTTCAAAAGACTCATCTTTGTGAGCTAGGAACATCACCCATGTCCATCTAGAATAGTCATCGATGATGACAAGTCCATATTTCTTTCCACTTAGAGAGGCAGTCCTTGTTGGACCAAACAAATCTAAATATAGCAATTCTAAAGGTCTGGATGTAGAAACAATATTCTTTGAATTGAAAGAATTTTTAACTTGTTTCCCCTTTTGATAGGTATCACAGAAAACATCGTATTCATAGGCAAGCTTTGGTAGACCTCTTACGAGATTATGCTTTTGTAGCTTTGAGATTAACCTCAAGCTTGCATGACCAAGTCTCTTGTGCCAAATCCATTGTTCATCATTTACAGACATTAGACATGATACATTTTGATTAGAGAGGTCCTCCAAGTCAATTTTATATACGTTGTTTTGACTTTGACCAGTGAATAGAGTGGACTCATCCACATACTTGACTATACATCTTTGTTGAAAGAAACCACAAATTCGCTATTACACAATTGGCTTATGCTAAGCAGATTGTGTTTTAACCCTTCAACTAACAACACATTATCTATAGAGGTAGAATTTTTCTTACCAATCATATCAATACCCACAATCTTTCCTTTTTTATTACCTCCAAAGACAACTGAGCCTTGTCTCGGAACATATAATTTTCTCCAGTCATGTGACATGAGCATCCACTGTCCAGGTACCATATATGGCGTCTTCTTCCTGCTGTCAAGCAAGTCTGCAACGGAGATTATCATGCTTTTAGGAACTCAGATAGACTTGGGTCCTTTTTAGTTAGTTGCAAGCAGTTTAATAGTTCTAACATTTTTCTTGTGTATACATCTGGAGGCGGAGTGTCCATTCTTCCCACAAACAGAACAATATATAACCTTATTTGACTCAACTCTCTTGTAAGAGATTTTAAGATTCTCTTTCTTATAGCCTATATCGGTTTTATCATGAGGTGGTCTATATCTAATTAAGAATTAAATTGAGTTTCTTTGACCCATCAGTAAATTTTGACAGACTGTCAGTTAGATATGCAACTTGATGCTCAAGTTTCTCAACTTCACAGGATGCACTGGAATCAGAACTTGAGATTTCAGTGAGACTGATTATCTTTTCTTTTAGTTTGTCGTTCTCAGTTTTGACTTTGTCAAAGTCTTTATTGAGTTTGGTGAATTTTTTTGAAGAGCCTTATATACCGAATAAACAATGCATGATTCATTTAATAGTTCATCATATGCTTCTTTGGAATAATCAGATATATTTACCTCATCCTCTTCTATTTCTACCTCAGAAGAAATACTTGCCATGAGACAAAGATCTGTTGCTGGTGGGGATGCAGGTGAAGATCTTTCAAGAATATCCATTAAGTTCATCATTCCCCAAGCGGTTGTTTCTTTAGCTAGGACTTCTCTTCTTGCTCCATGTATGCTACGAAACAGAAAAGCTCTTGTCTCACAGACTAGAGCAACTCTTCTTCTTTCTTCTGTGGTGAAATCGTCCAAAGGTTTCATAATGTACTCTCCATTGGTGATTGTGATGGGGCAGAAGGTTTCGTCAGTGAGAGTCTTCCAATGCTCCTCTGATCCTTGTGTTATGACAAAGGACTTGAAGCTTGCTCTCTATATTTCATATTCTGAAGATTGATAGATTGGCGGTCCTCTTGAACGAGTAGTTCGCCTTCTCATGTAGAGGGCATCAAGCATGTCAAGCACTCTTTTTGCAATGTCACAATACATTACAACATTGACGATTCTATCTTCCAAAGCACAAGTAAGAGTGTAGACAGCCTTTGCACTGATTCTTACACTTCTTTCTTTTTCTTCTGAACACTCAGCCCTTGGTTTTACCTTACGTTCACCATTGATAACAACAGTAGGCAAAAGTTATCATCAGTGTATGCTCTCCAAAGATCATCAACGTTTTGGGCTAAGTTGAATCTCATGAATAGTTCTCTCCACATAGCATAGAAATAGGTGGTCTATTTATAGAGAGCCACTAAATTCCCTTAAAGGGCCAACTTCATGATATAGTGTGATTGAAGAGGTAGATTGTTCCTTTTTTTTTTCCAGATGATTCTTCAGAAGTTTGCCTCTTCTTTATTTTCTTCTTCTTCAGAAGAGTCAAGATCTTCCCATGTTGCCATGAGATTCTTGTTCTTCATTTTGAATAACTTTTTCTTATATTTCAACTGAGGACACTCAGCCTTGAAGTGGCCAGGTTTCTTACACTCATAGCAAACCATTGGATTATTGTCCTTTGTTTCACCATGATCTTTGAAGTTTTTCTTTGCAAAAGGTCTTTTTCTCATATTTTTATTTTTCAGAATACGCTCAAGTTTCTTTGATATGAGAGATAGTTCATCATTAGATTCTTCTTCTTCTTCTTGATCATTTTCATTGTCGGACTCTTTGGCTTTGAGAGCCTTTGATTTGCTGGCTTTCTGAGCTTTTAAGGCAATGTTCTTGCCTTTCTTGGTTGGGTTTTCCTCATTGAGCTCCTGCTCATGGACTTGAAGAGTTCCCACAAGATCATCCAACGTCAAGGTTGACAAATCCTTGGCTTGAGTGATTACAGTGATGAGTGGTCTCCATTCCTTGGGTAAACTTCTGAGAATCTTTGTGACATTATCTTTGGCAGTGTAAACCTTCCCAAGAGACTTGATATTGTTTATGATGGTTTGGAAATGAACCATCATATCAAGGATGGTTTCTCCGTTTTCCATTGTAAACATCTCATATTGACTCCTAAGTATGATGATTTTTTAGTCTTTCACTTTAGATGTTCCTTCATGAACATTGGATAGAGTATCCTAGATTTGTTTTGCTGAGTCACACGCATGAATCTTTTGGAACTTATATGGACTCAGGGCACACATCAGAGTGTATCTTGCTTCATAGTTCTGCTCCATCGTACTTCGTTCATCATCAGTCCATTGAGCTTGGTCTTTCTCAGTGCCATCAGGATTGTTGACGATGTGAGGACCATTTGTGATTAATGGCCAGAGAGCAGAGTTGGTGCTCAAGATGAATCCTTTAAATCTTTCTTTTCAGTAGAGGTAGTGAGTACCATTAAAAAAAGGTGGTCTAGTCAATGAGGTACCTTCAAGAACTGGTTGACTTCCTTTGGGCATTCCATGTTCTGCCATCGAGCTTTGAGTGGACCTTTCCTCAAGCACGTCTAAATGCTCAACCCAGAGGTTGAGCTCTGATACCAACTGAAAGTGAAACAGGGAAACACAGGAAGGGGTGTTGAATTGTGTTTCTTAAACCTTTTTTGAAAAACCTTTTTCAAAAACATTTTAAGCAAGCATGATGTTAAATAAGACATACAGAAAACAAGTTTTCGAAAGACGTTAAGAAACTTTGTTTTCAATCCCCAAGTTAGTAAATAAATAAACTTGAAAAGATTAGGGATAGAGAGATTCACACAAGGATGTATCCTGGTTCACTCTTACAAATCGAATAGCTACGTCCATTCCCTTCTTCCAAAAGGTTTTTCACTAAAACACTTAGCACCAACCACAAGTTGTTTCCTAGTCATTCCTGACCTTACAACTCCAAGTATTCTTTTACAGACAAACCTCTTCAGGCTCAACCAATCCAAAGATTTGAAGAGAGTTTTGAGCTTTTTACAAACTCAATAAAGGTGAGGATATTACAAGGTTTAGCTCTTTAAATCTGTTTGAAACTTTACAATGAAAGAATATGAAAGTTTACAGATCTTTGACTAGAGAGTAGTGATAACTTTTTGAAAGAAAGTTGAATCGCGTGGAAGTTCTCTCTTATGTGTTGTCACATTTCATTTCTTCAAAAGATGGTCTTTTTATAGTCTTGACTATCTTCCGGATTTCAAACGGTAGAAAACATGTTCGTTTAGACTAAGTGAAATATCCGTTAAACACATGACCATTTGCAAGCTGTCTTCTGTTCATATTTGTCCTTTCTTTGTGTAAGCAGGGAAGCTTGTTTGCTTTTGACACAATAGCAGAGATAGCAGGTTGAGTAGAGCAGACTGTCCTTTTCTTTTTGCCATCATGCTTTATGCATTTCGTGGCTCGACGTGTATAACGTTGTACCTTGTTTTGTTTATAGAGAGATATTCTTCTTTTTATACACTTCAAAGACTTTTAAAATATGTGCCACGTCATCTACAAAAACAAAGTTATTGGACACACAATTAATATAAAAAGATTGGACGCACAATAAAATTGCTTGTGACTATTGTGTTAGAACCAAAACAGGAATGGTTTATGACCCCTCAAAGTTTTAATGATTAACAAAATTATTTTATGTCTATGAAAATAGTTTAAGTTTTGTTTTTACTAATCCACAAGGTCAAAAAATCCTCGCTATGTTTTTAACTTCAGATGGACTCTCAAATGAGCACTAAGTTTTAGCGTCCAAAGTTACATACTGGACTATAAGCTCAAAGCATTCTCTGTGTCCAATGGTACAAAATGGTTCTCAAACAAGCTGCGTCCAAAGAAGATTATGTGGATCGTCCAACTGGTCCTTGGTCTTTATTCTTTAAAGGATAAGAATCTTGCGTCCAGCATTGTGCGTCCAATCTTTTTATATTACTTGTGCGTCCACTAACATTGTTTTGCAGATGACGTGGCACATATTTCAAAAGTCTTTAAAAGATCACAAAAGAAAAATATTTTTCTATAAAGATAAAACAAGGTACAACGTTGTACACGTCGAGCCACGAAAAGCAGAAAGCATGACGGCAAAAAAGAAAAGGGCAGTCTGCTCTGAATAACCCACTACAAGCTGCTATCACTGCTATTCTATCAAAAGAAAACTTGCCTCCCTGCTTACACAAAGAAAGGACAACTATGAACAGAAGACAACTTGCAAATGAACATGTGTCTAACAGATATTTCACTGACTCTAAACAGACATGTTTTCTACTGTTTGATATCCGGAAGATAGTCGAGACTATTTAAAGACCATCATTTGAAGAAATGAAGATATAGACACAAGAGAGAATTCATACGCGATTCAACTTTCATTCAAAAAGGCTATCACTACTCTCTAGTCAAAGATCTATAAACTCTCATATTCTTTCTTTGTAAAGTTACAAACAGATTCAAAGAGCTAAACCTTGTAATATCCTCACACTTAGTGAGTTTGTAGAAAGCTCAAAATTCTTCTCAAATCTTAGGATTGGTTGAGCCTGAAGATGTTTGTCTGTAAAAGAATACTTGGAGTCTGGAGAGGTGTAGAATACTTGGAGTTGTAAAGTCAGGAGTGACTAGGAAACAACTTATGGTTAGTGCTAAGAGTTTTAGTGAAAAACCTTCTGGAAGAAGGGACTGGACGTAGCTCTTCAATTTGTAAGAGTGAACCAGGATACATCTCTGCGTGAATCTCTCTATCCCTAATCTTTTCAAGTTTATTTATTTACTAATTTGGGGATTGAAAACAAAGTTTCTTAATGTCTTTTGAAAACTTGTTTTCTGTGTGTCTTGTTAAAACATCATGCTTGCTTAAAACGTTTTTGAAAAAGGTTTTTCAAAAAAGTTTAAGAAACACAATTCAACCCCCCTTCTTGTGTTTCCCTGTTCATTTTCATACTAGACGCAAGACAGTTATCTTTCAAGGATAAAGTCTAAGGACCAGTTGGACGATCCACATTATTTACTTTAGACGTCACTTTGTTTGAGAAACAATTATGTCATTGGACGCAGAAAATACTTTGAGCTTATAGTCCAGTATGAACTTTGTACAACTTTGAATGCTGAAACTTAGTGTTAATTGAGAATCCATCTGAAGTCAGAGACCTAGAGAAGATCTGTTGACCTTATGGATTAATAAAAACTGAACTTAAACTATTTTCTTAAACATATAATAATTTGTTAATCATTAAAACTTTGAGGGGTCATAAACCATACTTATTTTGGTTTTAACATAAAGGACGTAAAAACGGTGCTGATTGTAGGAGGAACTATGTGTTTTAGTGTTTTCTATTAGAGTAAAGGCCTTTTAAGCCTTGTGTTCCTTGTGTCTTTACTCTATTTCTATTAATTATTTTCAAACTAAAGGACGCCGACCCTTGTTTCTCTTTTTATTTATAAACGTGCATTTTTTTTATTTTTATTGGTTGAGTCGGTAAAAACATAGTTTTTTTTGATAGATAGTCCGTAATTTAAATTTTGTTTTTGTTTAGATTATAATCTACTTTTTTATTTTGAGAATTAATAAATAATGAGACTCATCTATTGCTTATTTTTAAAATAGGTAAAGTTAATCTACAAATAATCAAAATTTATAAGTTTCATTATTTTGAGAATAACTAAAACTAATGTAAAAATAGTATATGGGTTTATTTTTTCCCTCATAAATATGGATTTAATAGTATATGGATTTAATCATTTGTTTAATTATATTATGAATTTTTGAAAATTTTTAATATATACCTAGTCAACCGATTCACTCAATGGCTCATTGATCCGATCAGTGATCCATTAATCCAGTATCTTGATTGAGTCGATAACAGGTTCTATTTTTATAACGTTGCATATTGCCTCACATTTGAGGTTATCAGACTTCACAAAACCATATTATAGAAAATTCTCTTTCCAATCAACAAAAAAAAAAAAAAAATTCTCATGCTAATCCTACCCGGTATATCTGTATCGGTGTGCTTCATTCAGACACAATCTAACATAATTAGCAGGGCGCAATATCTTGCACTATTTGTCCCGTTCCCCATAATACCCTCAACACAAGAACTAGTTTTCATCATTGAAACTTAAGAATCCTCAAAATAGACAATGGCTAATTCGGCATCTCACTTTTTATAATATTCAACTTTAGCATGTAGACACAAATTCATGTCTTAGCTTAATCCCGTAAAAAACGGAATCAGCCCTCGAATCCAAAAGAAGAAAAGAAAACCCGAAGAAAACGTGCTAGCACACAGAGCTGAACCCACTCTTGTGTACCAAAATAACAAGTGCAAAATAAAAATCTAAAAACCTACTCATTCGATTCTGATTTGCACGTTGAAGCAAAATGCAATCGTTAAGAATAAAGGGTTCCGTGGATTTACGGTTACCGGTTTTCACGGGTTCAGAGGCTGGGGTTCCGACGCAATGGGTGAATTGCAGGAACCTGAGGAGAAGGAACTGTAGTGGGATCATAGCTTGCGGTTCGGAGAGGAATGGGAACCGTAGAGGAGAGAATGGGAGTATGAGTGCAAATGCAGGTTCAAGTTCGAATTCGTTTTTCTGTCGGAGCCACAACTATGCCATGTTGAAGCACCAAATGGAGGTTGCTGCAAAATCTGAGGTTAGTGTTTTATTTATTTTCTCCATGTTATTTTATATTTTACAAATGTTATTTTATGTTTAGAAAAGGAGGGTTCTAGTTTAGCTCTTATTTCGTGGAATGTTGCGGTAGGATTACGAAGAGGCTGCGAGGATTCGTGACTCGCTGAAATGTTTTGAAGAGGAGGTGCCCGTTTTGCGTCTTCGGAGATTGTTGAAGCAAGCAATCGCTGATCAGAGATTTGAGGTATCTATCTATTTTAGACTTTAGATTAGTGACTCATTTTGATTTAAATGTTTTTAGAAAATACATTCACCATCTCTAAAGTTTAAGTTAATTATGATTAGAGCCCCTATTATTTCAGAAATTATACTAAAATCTATGTTGTCTTTACATTGGCATCCTTGTTGAAGTTTAGGTTATAATAGGTTTAATTATTATGTTGGTCCTTGAATTATTTGAGAATTTTTAAATAGATTCCTGAAATTTAAAAATTTGTAATTAAGTCCCTAGACTTATATAAAAACATGTGTTAATTCTACTTTATGAAAAGTCCATAATTAACATTTTCTCATTTCACTAAAATCATTAGAAAGTACATAGACTCTTCACTTTTTTTAATTGGATTATGTTACATGATAGTCTTCCCCTCTCCATTTTATTTTTCTATTAATTGGTTTACTCTTGACTTATTTTTCCTCTTTACTTTTTGTTATATTTTTTTTCCAGTAGAGTTATCAGATACTCTAATTATATTGAGATTTTTCTATTATTGTCTTTTATTTCTTTTATGTTGAGTAAAAAATTAATTTCTTCATAATATTTGCTTATCACTTTATTTGTATTATTTATTTGACTGATATAAAAAATATTCAAATTATTTTGAAGGTAAAAAATATGAAAATAAAAATAAGAATTAATCCATTTTTTAATAAAAAGACTAGTACGCCAAAAAGGAAAATTTTGTATGTTAAACATTTATTTTGGCTCCTCTAATTTTTTTTTTCCAACACATGTCACTTTATCAAAGCCTTTATGGCCAAGTGGTAATAGATCCATTTTTGCTGCCCCATTCTATTAAATAAAAGTTAAATGAAAGGCAAATGGTAGAAATGAGTCTATGCATTGTCTGCGCTTAAAGCCATTTATGTATCAATATGTGATTGATTTGAGTAGTAACAGGCTCGATTCTTTTAAGTAAGTGGTTAGAGGTTCAATCCCCGACTCTTGCATATGGAGAAAACCTGATTAAGAGATATCAACCTTAAATATCGTCCAGTACTTCGAGGGATTAATCTCTACAATTGCACACGAAAGATCTCATGAGAAACAAAAAAAAAAAACCATTTACGTGCCTTTGCCCAATAACTTAAACTTTGACTAGAGATGATTCATGACACTTCTCAACAAGTTAGTTAGGCCTGATGACAAGTTTACACTGCCTTTTATTACATTTGTTGGCTTATGGTCGTGTTTTTTGCGACCCAATGTTCCAACAGACATTGTTTCTTTCAAGTTTCAGCTCAACCATTAAATGTTGCAATAAGCACATAGGCAAGTTCTAGCGTGCATAATGTTAATATGTCGCTCACTGTGAGCCATGTTTCAAAACCATTAGATCAAGATGTCCCACTAGATCCTATCATGTATCATCCACACCAGATTTTTTTTTTTGCATTTCGTCTCTCTCGCTCTTGCTCTGCTTGACTGCCACCGTCTTCAACCTCTCCGGCATCGTTATCCGCCACCGCCGTGATTTTCACCATCTCAAGCTTGTCGTTGAGGCCCGCGTAGAGTAAGCTTCATGGAAAAGAGACCACTCCGACCTCCTCGCCACCTCCTCTCCAACCTCTCTGCCAACCTCGCCGACCTCGCTGCCCCATCTTCATCGAAAACAGAAAACATTCGTGACCAACAGATGCAGTCCACCACGCTAGGTCCACCGTGCTTGTCGTCCGGTCGTCGAGCACCGCCTTGCTCCAGCCACCCTTCACCGCGTCATCCAACCCCTATGTAGAAGGGTTCTAGAACCTCGAACACCTTTCCATCGCCAACATCGGTGTTTCCCTCTTGAATCTTCAGAAGCTACCCTCTCTGAAAACAAAATCGCCGATGGCCATGAATTCCTCGTCGAAGTGGGGCTCGATTCTCTTCAGGACCTTGATTTCTCCAACACATCAAAGATCTCATGCCGCTTTGTTGCTTGAAGCTTGTTTCGTTGGATCTGGGTGAGATGAAAGGGGTGAAAAGGCAGATCCCCACGGTGCCGCCATCGCCATGTCTTTGGTAGGGTCCTCGAGCTCCCATTCCACTCTGATGCTTCCGATTCGTGGCAGAGATGGAGCACCCCAATTGCTTCCGATACGCGTCGGAGATAGAGGATGACATCGGCGACGTGATGTGACGGTGGTGGTGCCATGGTGAAGGGAGACAGATGGGTTGGGGGGGAGGGACTATGGAGGGAGTTTGGGAGAGAAATCTGATGTGGAGGGGTATAGAATATTATGGTGAGATTTAGACAAATCAATGGTCAATATTAATCTCTCACCGTGAAAGACATGTATCACATGCTCACCCTAGCAAAAGCCTAAGCACATATCTCATCTTTCAGAACAGCACATTGATTGTTCTTTTGCTTTCCGAACATCACATATATCGTCTTTCATTTTAAATTGACAAAATGTGGCCTTAATTTCCATGTTTGTGTTATAATATAGGGAAAATAAGTTGTTTTGTCCCACACGCTTTTTTTCCTTTTTCACATTGGTTGTATAATTTTTATTTTTTCAAATAGATCTTATATGTTATGTTCTGCTAGCATGTTAGTCTTTTCTGTCAATTCGTACATGACAACGTTAGTTTTAGGAATAATGTAGAAGATCATACATAACGTATAAGATCAAAATGAGAAGCAATGAAATGTAACATATATTTTATTTTTTTCATTTTGGTCATATATGTTATATTATGTCTTTCATATTAGTCTTTTCCATCAATTCCTTCTTAATGCGTCACTTTTAGGACTAACGTGATAATGAAACATATATAAGCTTTGTCTAAGTTACACCTTTGAAAAATTGGTGCATGGGTGCTCCTTTTTTTGTGGACCAATGGGAAGGCTTCAATTGTAAACATACGGTCCTCAATATTTGATCCACTCGAAGTGTATTCAACTTGTGTAGTGTATACTGTATAATGAATTGTTTGTATTTGAAGATTGAAACTGTACATTGATGTATTTTATCATATTTTTTTTTGTATTTTGTATTTATACTTGATTTATTTTATTTCTGTAATACCATTTGAATTATTTTGTTTAATTTTTTTTGTTGGTTATTACGTATTTTGTAATACAATAACATTAGTTTGTTTTATTTTTTTCACTGGTTATTACATATTTTTTAATACAATAACATTAGTTTGTTTTTGTCAAAAAATAATTGTATCACATTGCAAATACGGAAATTTTAGAATACAAATACAGAACTCTTATTTGCTTTGACCCGTATAAGAAAACATGACAAACATTTAAGTCATGTTAGCTTTTTCATTGGTCCAAAAGACTTGGTCAAAATGATGCATAGGTGCACCATTTTTCTAAAGGTGCGCCGTAGCCTTTACCTGAAACATAACGTATAAGATCAAAATGCAAAAAATAAAACCTATAGAACAAAAGTGAAAAATAAATAAAATATATAGGACCAATCAATCTATTTTGTCTATAATATATGATACTCATATAAATCTACAATTTGACAATGTGTTTTACTATTTTTTATTTCACCCAGGATGCAGCTAGATATCGTGATGAGCTAAAAGAAATTGCTCCACATTCTCTCTTAAAATGTTCCAGTGATGCTACAACCTTGGTAGGAATACTTATTATTATTAGCAGCAATTCTTTTGTGACCTATGATTTAGTTACATACTTACAACTTGTGTTTTAGATAGTTCTTTCATGGTGTGATCTCAAGGGTTGTTTTTAAGTTGGCTGCATCAGTAAATAATTAGTTCAATGTCAGTCCCTCATAAATTCATAATTGGAGATGTTGAGTAGCTCTCTGGGAAAATCAATGGGATACTCGTGGTTTTCACGGGGGTTGAAACATTTGCTCGGGATGATTTACTCCCCAAGTTTCCGAATACTTTTTTCCTTTTAAATGTTCCCGTTTTCTTTTCTTTTCTTTTTCTGGTAGAAAACTGTATAGTCTTATAATTTTGGCTTGCAATTGAGTGTATATTTATTTTCCTTTAAATTTAAAAGGAAATAAAATCATGAATCCATTGCATATACTTGTTCTCACATATATACTTATAAACAACAACGCCAGCAGAAGTGTTTTCCCTCTAGATGAGGTTGGCTACATGAACCAAACAAATCTATCGTGTTTGTTGTAATAAACCATATTTCTTCAAAAAGTCCTATACATTTAAATCTTTTTTAATGGTTTCACCTTGATTTTTTTTTTTCTCGCTTCCCCCCTACCTCTTAACTATTAGTCTATTCTCCATATGATCCATTTTAATTATTTGGGCTTTTATTAGTCTTCTTCTCACATGGCCAAACCATCATTGGCAAGATTCTACCATATTTTTTTTCTAAATAGGTGCTATCATTGCATTCTCTCTAATACGTTCTTTCCTAATCTTATCTTGTATACCCACTCGTCCACTACAACACCCTCATCTGTGCAATACTGTGTGTACCGTATGCTCTTATTAGCTCTTTACCACCCAGCATTCAATGCTATAAAGCATCACAAATCTTATAGTTGTGCAGTACCATAAAACATCCTACATTCTCGAAAAAAAAAAAAAAGAACTCTTTTAACTTTTATTTTCACCTTATTCAGGGAATCAGGGTCCAAGTGAGGAGTGCATATGTAGAGGGAAGAAGTCAACCTTCGAAGGAGCTATACTTCTTTGCTTATAGAATCAGAATTACTAATAACTCAGACCGTCCTGTTCAACTTCTTAGAAGGCATTGGATTATAACTGATGCTAATGGGAAAACTGAAAATATATGGTGAGTTAATTATTGTTCTCTTTGCTATCTATGTTCTTTATTCTTCCAAGGTGTTATTTATTTCCTTTTAAACCACGTGGGTTCAAGTTCAATATAACTTCAGTACTTTACAATCCTCGTGACAGGGGGCTTGGGGTTGTTGGTGAACAGCCAGCTATACTTCCTAGGACTAGTTTTGAATACTCTTCCACATGCCCTTTAAGCACACAAAATGGTAGATTGGTAAGAGTTTTTTTTTTTCTTTTTCTTTTCTTTCCCTCCCTCACATTTCTCTTTTATGAAGTTAGATATTGTTGCTTTGGTCAGTTGAGAGTATTTAGCAATAAGACTTGCTTTGAGTTTCTTAAATGAAGCTGTTGCCCTTAGAATATTGTTAGTGATATTTGGTAATGTTACCTGTTTATCAAATAGGTGCATTAGAGATTCAGCTGGTTTGGGTATTATGCAATCAAACTGTAATATAACCAGCGAGACTGATAAAAGCATCAGATTACCTCCCTTCCTTTTTTATTTTTACGTTATGTTAATGTTAAGATTTAAGAATATTGATTGATTTGCTTCAATAAAAGAGCTCATATTCTTAAACTGTCACCAAAATATAGCTCGGTTCTTTAAACATATTTGGAGAAGGGAGATAAACATATTCTCTAGTAAAACCTGTAGTAGATCTAATTTGGCGATAAAGATATTTGATATTTTAGCCTCAGTTAGTGCAATGGTGCTGTGATTTGAAACCAAACTATCATTATTTCAATTATTTGCATACTCAACAGGTAATGCTCTTGAAAAGGGAAAGCAAAAGTAAAAGCCTACTTGAATTTGAAGGCCATGTTCTACATGCTTCTATAATTTAGATGATCGGTTCCAATTGCATCCTAATTTTCATTATTTCATGACTGCTTTTAGTATTACTACAGAATGATTTTGTACCATGGTTTTAACTTCGCAAAACTCGCAGTTTCTTAGTCACAGTTGAAATTGCATAAAAGGGAGGAAAATTATAATTGGCCCTATTTTAAATGCTTCTCAATGAATTGGATACATTGGTTACATACACTGCCTGTTTGATTCATGAATGATTTCAACTTTCAAGTATTTCTAGATGTCTACCCTTCCAATCGAACATAAAAAAAGGTGCTTAATTCTCATCATTTGTATTATAATGCAGGAAGGTGACTTTGAGATGATACATGTTGATAGAGTAGGCTCAAGAGCTTTTAATGTGGCCATTGCCCCTTTTTCTCTCGCACTTCTTGGAGATGATGATGGTCATACTATTTGAGATAGAACTGCATCATTATTACCTTCTGAGATTGTGCCGAGTAAGCATCTCAAACTTGTAATGGGTTGTTATCAAATCAGATGTTCTCACAACCATCCTGAGAAATTAAAGCAGGCTATTTGAATTGTTTAAGTGTAAAAATATCTGGTTGTTGTAAATAAGTGATCAGCAAATGTTTGTCCTTAGAGATTTTTATTTTTATTTTGGTAGAACCTTACAGATGTATTTTATTGAATGGTGTGTAAGAACTCTAAAGAAATCGATTTTCAGGTGTAGATTATAGACAGTTCATAATGTATTCTGTTTCCAACTCCAGCTTAGGGAAAGAAATAGAGAAAGAGAACGATCAGGAACGTGAAGTGGATCCTGCATCGTGTTGGACTCTCACTCGCGTAGTTCTCAATGACACTATATGTCATCAAACTATGATCATCAAATTTGACGATTGCAAGTTGAGAATATTCAATGGAAGTTGTTTACGGGTTGCTTAACATTAAAATATTATTTCGGCGGAACACATGATATTGAATTGTTTATGGGCTGCTTAAAATTGAGGAGATTTGTTTATATAAGCAACCATTCCTAATAGGTTGCTTAACATCTGATCATTTGTGTGTGTACATATAGGAGAGAGAATATGAGATGTTACAGAGAAAGAATATTTTTGAGTTAAGCAACTTGTTGATAAGAATTTTTATTGGAGTGAAAATTGATTGCGTTGCTTAAAATTGAGATGACACACTTAAAAGAATAAAGTAGGTTGCTTATATGAAGAATATTGGAGATGGTGCAAGTATAAATCTTAAATTGAAAGAGAGAAATAATGTATTAAAAGTTATCAATGGGAATTGAAGTCTTGAATAAATGGGGTGGGGTGGGTACGGGTGGTAGCCCCCCACTATCCATCCCATTGGATTAACTTCGTTTCGTCTCTGTCCCATATTGGTGCGGTTATTCATATTGCGGGTTTTAAACAAATTTATTAATATTTGCGGTATCCATGGATATTCATGGATATTCAACATCTCACAAAAATTTTATTCACACATGAAATTCAAATTAACTGCATTAGTTCCTTGTTGGTACGAAAAGTTCTTGTGATTGAAAAGTATTATATTAAATAATATGATATGTATACAGTATAATGATATATGTCAAAAGGGGACTTCCAAATGGGGGAGAATGGGGCAGTGCAGTTTGGTGCTAATGCTTCATGGTTGCCTGAGAGTGAAACCAAAAAGGGACTTCTGAAAGGAGAGAATGAGACTCGAGAAAGAGAATGAGACTCGAGAATGAGCGTGAAAATTGAGAGAGTTAGGGTGCGGTGGCTGCCAAAATTCAGAAAAATAACAAGGGTAGTGAAAATATTAGGGTAATTTGTTTATATATGCAAAACGGTATTTTAATAGTTTTACATTAGTGGGTACCCGCGGATATGGATACTATAGTATCCATTTCAGTCCCATTAATAAACGGGTAGAGAAAATATCCGTTTAATTTACATCTCTAATCTTGAAGAGTACACGTTGACTTTATATTTTCAGAAAAATAAAAATTGGGCTTACGTGTACTCTTTAGTTTTTGGGTGGGGTGGGTGGGTCGCGGATCATCAGAATTATGAGGTGAGCTAGTAATAAGGCTATAAGTTTGAGAGCGTCAAGGAAGCTTTTCCCCATATTTGTGCAATCACGCATGCTGAGTGAGTTGCGTCCCTCTTTTGTGCTAACCATGCGATAGTCATGAAGTTTTATATGCCCATTTCCAGTTTGTTTTGCTCATGTAGTGTTATCTGCAAGAGCTTTTCATAGGTTTAAATATTTTAGTATCGTATCAAAGATATAAGTTTCTTGAAAATATCAAGAACCATCGAATTCTTCTATGATCAACATGTCAGTTTTTACTACGGATCTTACAGTTTGTTCTTTGTTTTAGTTTAGTAAAATAAAAAGGGGGCAAACTAGATAATGCTTAACCATGAAACGTATAACTTATGGAGTTATGATATTTGGACAATAAATTATTGTCTAACATCGTATTTTTATACTATGCATATTTGTTTATTAATTATTTTCTCTCTTCGTAATCTATCATTTCAAAACATCACACAAAATTATAAAATGTTTCATATATTGTCTAATGTTTGATGTCAAAATATCATTTCTGTAACTTATGTAATGAGAAAAATTAGATACAATGCCAGTAACTCCTAAACTTGAGCTTATGTAACAGAACAAATTAGTTAAGCAACAAACTAACTTGCAACTAACTCCTAATCTTTAACTATATGTAACACATGCTATCACCAATAAAATTTTTTTTACTATAAAACCAACTACTTAAAAAGTTAAATTCTTTTAGTTATATGTATGTCAACTCATAATTTGATTGTGTAAAGAACTTTTAACTTAGGTAGCGATTGGTTCATGTGATGTTTTATTCTCAAGTAAACTTTATTCCTAGGAATGAGATTCCCAGGAATGAGACACATGAGAAAGTTAGTAAAATATGTTTCACTACAACAGAAAAGGGCTTTACCAGCGTTTTTTTTAGGCCTTCGCTAGCGCTTTCGGGCGCTAGCTATCTATCCGCTAGCAAAAGGGGAAAAAGTTCGCTAGCGCTTGAAAAAGCGCTGGTAAAGGTGCACAATTGCCAGCGCTTCCTTGAAAAAGCGCTGGCAATTGTGCACCTTTGCCAGCGCTTCCTTGAAAAAACGCTGGCAATTGTGCACCTTTGCCAGCGCTTTTCCAAGGAAGCGCTGGCAATTGTGCACCTTTACCAGTGTTTTTTCAAGGAAACGCTGGCAATTCCCTTATTTTTTTTTTTTTTTTTTATATATTTACATTTTTTTTTATCTATTTCCCCCTAGCCTACAAATCAAAATAATTTGCAAAATCAACACAAGCAAAATAAACAATTACGATACTGATGATTTAAAACTAAACAGGTGAAATAAATTGACACAAGCATAATGAATGTATAATAGGTGAGAAAACTATGGCAGTAGTTGAGAAACTCTAATTTGCTAATAATCAGAATCAAAAGCATTGGGTGGTAGTTGAGAAACAACCAAAATTTCAAGCATAAAAAAGAACGAAAAAGGGATTTCTAATAATCAAAATCAAAAGAACAATGGCAGTAGTTGATAAACTCAAAATTAAAAAAGGGAGAAACTCACAAAGAGAAACTCAAAAGAACAAATGGCAGGAGTTGAGAACCCAAGCAAAGAGGAGTGAACCCTCGTAATGGAAGCAACAATGGCAGCGAGAAGAGAGAGCAGCGAGCAGGAGGTTGCGCGAAGGAAGAATTAATGACAGGAAATTAGGGAAGGTTTGAGGGTCGCGGTGGTCCTTTTGGTGCAGCGAGCAAGACGATGGTGGGGCGGTGAGGGGCTTAAGGTCGCGGTGGTGCACGAGCAGAACGACGGTGGGGCGATGAGGGTCGCGAGAAGGAATACGGAGCTCTAGGCGCGCGAGACTAGATTGAAATTGAAAAGTAACTTGTAGGTGGGAAATTGAAATATTAGAAAAGAGACATTGCCAGCGCTTTCTAAAGAAAGCGCTAGTAAAGGTTCTACACCTTTGTCAGCGCTCTCTTTAGAAAGCGCTGACAATTCCTATAATAAGAGTATTCCTAGCGTTTTCTTAAGAAAACGCTGGTAAAGTCTCGCAATTTGCTAGCGCTTCCTTAAGAAAGCGCTGGGAATACTCTTCCGCCTCATTTTTTCTAGCGTTTCACGGGGAAATGCTGGTGAAAGTAGCGTCAATTATTCCCTAATGTGGCGTAGTGTTTGGTTGGCCTGTGAATAATATGTTGCATTCCTAGCAAATTTTATTCCCATATTTGATTCAAATGAAATATGTCCAGGAATATCATTATTTTTCCAAAATTACCCTTATAAATCTGTTGAATTTCTAACACAGTATATGGTCTTACTCCTCCAAACAAGAAAAGCACTGTTGATTGACCTACCTAAAAATGATCGTAGTCTCACCAATGTCAGGTTTTTTTTCCCTCCGTTCATTAATGTCTGCCATCCTCCATGAATAGTTTAATCAAATCTCTTATGTATGCAATCTAGCTGCAGGGAAGGTAAACAAGCAGAGGTAAGATAGGATAAGTATCACAACAAAAGATTACTTAGACCACATACTTCGGCGATATAATCAAAAGACTTCAATATAACATACCCATGGCCGTTGTTCTATTCTATCGTTAGCATTTGCACTACCAACCGTTAGGATTCAAATTTGGATTAGGATTTGGATTTAGATTCAAATTCGGATTCAGATTATGAGGAGTCTGAAGTAAAGAATAATTTTGAAAAAGTGAAGAAAAAATAAAATAGGAGAAGAAGAATCATACTGGGAAGAATGCACAAAGACTTTGAGACCCAGTAGAGGCAGAACGTCAACGAGAGGGAGAACGAAGAAGAGATTTGTGTTCATTGAATTTTAAAGAAATTGGGGTAATTAAGAATTTAACCTTTCAAAATTTTCATATTCCTTCGAGCATATTTCTTTCCCACCCTCACATATGGAAAGAGAATTTCAACTTTTATTCACAAACTTTATTCTCTAGTATCTTTTATGCTCGGAAATAATTTTTCATCTCTTATAACAAATATCATGTTGAATGTTCAAACGCCGTAGATCAAAATTAAATTATAAACATCATGTCCTAAAAGTGGTTGAATGTTCACAAACTTTATTCCTGAAGGTTCGTATATTTGACCGATCGAGTGAGAGATGACATTTCCATGTTGCTTTTTTTATTGGGGTGTAAAATGTTGTTTTGAAGAGGGGTAGATTGCAACAACATCACTTATTGAAGCTTTTTCATAGTTTTTGTTTGAATAAAAACGGTTGCGTATGTAAAATAAACATACATAAATGATTCACACCTCATTTCTGCACAGAAATGAGAACTTGATCAGATGCTTTTACGTTCACATTTTTCTCTCTTTTACAGTCAGACCAATCATCTCAATTTGGAAGTCCCACTCAAGGTTGTGTAGAGTAATTTTGGGACTTCAAGAGGAAATTTTTAGAAAGACTTAATATAATATAAGTTATCAGTTCTCATATTAATCTTCTAGCTTTTTGAGCTGCAAAATCATTTAGTAAAATTTTATGATCAAGTAATTCTAACATTTTACTCTTAATAGATAAGATGACTAATCCATTCAATCTATCATATAACAGTGTTGATCTTAGATAGAATTTAAGCAATTTTTATTTTAAAAAACTTCTTTACAGTATTGCTAATAATATTTTGTAAGCAATAAAAAAAATGGTTAAACTAATCATTTGGTCCCTATACGTGACATTGATTTTGAATTTGGTCCCTCTACGTAAAAAATTTTGAAATTGGTCCCTATATGTACAATTATTTTTAATTTGATCCCCGCCGTTTATTGGTGTTGTAACACCGTCAAGTGATAGGGACCAAATTCAAAATGATTGTCACATGCAGGGATCAAATTAAAAATGATTGTTACATGCAGGGATCGAATTCAAAATAAAAATTTGAATTTGGTCCCTACATGTGACAGTCATTTTCAATTTGGTCCCTATACTTAAACTTCAACAAATGGCGTTATGACACCAATAAACGGCAAGGACCAAATTAAAAATAAATGTACATGTAGGAATCGATTTCAAAAAAATTCACGTATAGGGACCAAATTCAAAATTGACGTCACGTATAGGGACCAAATGATTAGTTTAACCTAAAAAAATCAATGATTAAATAATAAATACTTCAATTTTGGAAATAGAAAAACTATTTAAAACTTCGTAGTAATTACCAATAGCTATTTTGGTAGTGATTACCAACAACCCACTAATTGCGCACTGTACTGGGAAGACTTTGCCCAATTACACTGAAGACTTGAAGACACGTGATTGTTGGATCCTGATATTACTTGCCCTTTTCAATTGCCATGGGTCTCTATACTAAAAAGTAAAAAACAAAAAAGTTGGGGCCTAAGGCAGTGGGCTCAATGGCCTTGATTTTACACGGTCCTGGTCCCAATTGTTACGTTCATAACTTCATAAATATGTATATAAAACATCTGTATGCTCCAGCTAGTGCTAATGTGAGCTAAAACATTGAGGGCCGTTTGATGGTCAGGATAAGGGAGGCAGGATAGGATAAGCTATCCTGTCCTGTTTTAATCTGTAGTTTGGTGAACCAGCAGGATAGGATAAGCTTATCCTGTTAGCTTATCCTATCCTGTTGCTTAGTTATAATTCTATCCTGAGGGTGGAACTGGGTTAGAACCAACAGGATAGGATAAGAAAATGCTTTCTTTTATCTCTTACCTTTAATATTGTTATTATTTAATTACGGTTTCAAACCTAATTAGTCAACCTTAATACTAATTAAAATATGTGGTTTAATGAACAATTTTTATAAAAAGTGAAAAAAAAGTTAATTTTTTATAATTTAAAAAAATGGACTAATTTATAATTAAAAAGTCAAAAATATATATTATTAAATATTTTTTAATTTAAATGTATAAAACAATCATGTAATATTAAAATTTATTTTTGAAAAAAAATGTAATTTTGATATAAGGATAATTTTATCATTTGTGGATATTTTATATCATATCCTGTCATTATCTGATGCACATCAAGGGTGCGTTTGGGTACATAGCTTAATTAAGAGCTTATTCAATAAGCTCTTTTTCAAATAAGCTAAAAACAGCTTATTTTCATAAGCTTCTCTGACAAGCTTATGGAAATAAGCTAACAAGAGCTTATGGGTAGGCCATAAATTATTTTTATAAACTATTTGCATAAATTTATTTCCATAAGCTATTCTCATAAGCTCTCTATAAGCTCTTCCAAACGCACCCCAAACATTGGACAGGATAAGAGCTTATCATGCTCATATCCTATCCTATCTTTATCCAGCTCTCATATCCTATCCATCCTTATCCTATCCTGACCACCAAACGAGCCCTGAAGAGCTAATTTGGACTTCTCCCCTGGGTGCATTCAATTTTACTGGCTAAGCACTCTTCTTTCATTGCCATTGGACATGAAAGGTATTTATATCTCTTTCAAAACAATTTGAGTGTTGCAAATGATGGCAGATACTGGGATGCAGTTTCTTTGTTTATTTTAAACATGCTTTATGAGTATTGTTATTTGAATATTTGACTTGAAATAATCTTGGAATTATATCAACATGATAGTTTGGTATATAGGCTATGTTATTAATGCACATTCGGATACTTGTGCGGTTGTGCCTAAGGGGTGATAAAAAAATCCAATTGTCCACCATCAATCCGGTCTATCCAAATGAAAATCCATTCAATCCATCTATTGCAAAAAAAAAAAGTAACAATAGATTGGATGGATTGGATTATTTTATTTTATGGATGGTTGTGATCCATCCATCATTATTCTAAGATCTATTGGACCACTTCATAAGACAACAATAATCCATTGGATAAAAATGAAAAAATAAATAAATGATAAAAAAACCTCAACTTCAAAAATTAAATCAATTTGTTGCTATTATAAGTAGAACAATATATTTTTTGGTGTTTTGCTATTACGATTTACATTACTTGTAGTGGATTTGTGATGAATTGTTAATTACAAAAAAAATAGGCAAAAAATTATGTTGGACTTTTTTTTGTGGATGGACGAGAGATATTATTATTGGAAATAGTTTTAAAAATTATTTAATTTTTTAATATATTTTTCATGGATGGATTGGATATCCATCCGTAAAAAAATCGTTAATAAATGGATTGGATGAATTTTTTTAAATGGGGATTGTTTTTAATCCATCCATTATAATCCGAATAAAATTTTATTCAATCCATTCATTTGTCACCCCTACTTGAAACTCAACTAAAATCGATCATTTCCCTCGGTTTTCATATGGTTATTTCCCCCATCTGAATTTCTTTTTGGCATCAAAATAGAACGAACCCTGGAGCAATCTCATTGTCCTCAAAACATATTGATACCATAGGACCACTCCTTCAAAGATTTTGAAGTTTGTGGTTAATTGTATAGCTCGCTCGCTAATTAATCAAATATGGGTAATATATCATCCTTTTCATAAAGTTTGTGTTTTGCAAATAATGTGGTTCGTAATGCAATACAATTGAAGAAAATATTAAAAGATTCATTAGTATTATTATGGATTAAGCTTCTTTAAAGTGAAAAGTGAAAAGTGAAAAGTGAGTCAATAAAAATATATTTTGATTAGTTAAGGTGTATTAAGATCTCAACCCATTTTAACTAATTAATGATGATTATATCATTTTCCTATTATTATTACCTGCAGCAAATGACATAGTTTTCTCTAGGGATGGGCATGGGTCGGGTTGGGTGGGTTTTGGTGCATTTAAAGACCCAACCCAATCAAATAAATATGGGTTGGGTTGGATCGGTTTCTTCAAAAAAAATTCATGTAACCCAAACCAACCCAACCCAACCTCATACGGGTTGGTTTGGGTCGGGTGACCGGGTTTGGTAGTAAATTATTTTGTTTTTATCAAAAACAAATAATGGGAAAAAATAGGGAAGAAAAATACTACCAATGCATTAATTTGAACTTCCAAAAACAAAATGAAGCATACAACTTCAATTTGGAGCATAATATCCATCAAAATTAAACAAACAAGTGAAATCAAAAAAATAATAATGTCTTCAAACAATTCCTAAACAATTTCACTGACTATGTCTTCAAGCTATTTGTGCATGTCTTCAAACTATTTCTGCTCATGTAACCAAAAAATGGTCACTCCAATTTAGGCGACTGAGTATTAAAGAAGAGTCATCAAATACAAGATAGAAGAGTCACTCCACGCTCTAGTAGCTGGGCTTATAATATTCCTCTCAATATGTGGGTTGGATTAGGTTGAATGGGTTTACAATCTTTGGACCCAGCACCCAACCCATAAGCTATAGGTCTACTTATTTAGAAACCAACCCAACCCAATGACCCGAACCAACCCAGTATTTGTGGGTTGGGTTGGATTGGGTACATCGGGTTCGCGGGTCGACCCGTACCCATTCCCACCCCTAGTTTTCTCTATCTGTGTTTTTTTAAAGAAAATTACAACTTCACAAAATATCTAATTACAACAACTTTCTTGTGAGCGTATGCTTTATACAAACCAAAAAAAAATTGTGACATTTGTCCCTTAGCTTAGCAGAAGAAGAGGCTGCTTTACTCTCTCGTAATTATAAGTCTGTTCACATTTTTGATTTGTTACAGATGAAAATCTGGTGACCATTATCTGTGTCTTTCATTTATGGACATGATCGACGCATGTATTTTCTAATAATGGTAAATGGTCGCTCGAGATATACATAGATTTTTCTTATGAAATCAAAATCCGAAACTGCTTTGCATATACAATCTTTTCTTATCTTAGTAGAAAACCAGTTTAGTTGAAATTTAGTTGTAAAGTCAAACACATCAGGATTGATAAGGATAATTTTCTTTGTGTTGAGTTTTGACCCTTTACAAAATTTAATAATTAATTAATTAATTAAAACATTTAAAAAATAAACAAATTAATGACTCAAAATGCTTTTGAATTTTGGTCCTCCACAAAAAGAGGAATGACTTTTGCACATCTATGTTCTGATCCCGTATTAGATACCGTAGCTATGAAAGTTGCTTTTTATTGAGTTGGACGACAAAAAATAAAAACAAAAGTACAAATAGACGGTGTCCCTGTTATTTTAGATGTACAAAATAACACAACTCATTTAGAAAACCTTAAACACTGGGTTTTGAATTTTGGTCCTACACCAAACCAGCAGTATGAAAACGCCCACAACACCATGGCCAGATTGGGATGGCAAGGAATCACCCATAACAGTCACCAAATCTTTACTCTTTGAGTCTCGGGTTCCAAATTCTTTTTGGGATTTTGTTGTGTGTCATTTACTATTTTCTTGACACTTCAGGCCCTAGACATAAGGAATTACCAAAATGCCATCTTCCAGTTGTCAAAGCGTGGGAACCCGCCAGTTGCAGACGTGTTTCGGTGGACTCATAGTCAAGGATCAATAAATATCAATAGGGGGATTTTATGTCTTCTGTATTATATCATTACTTATCTACGTGATTCAATTAAATGAAAAAAATTTAATGTGTGTTTGGTTTTTATTTCGGAAGATATCAAAAGTATTTTTATTATTATCAAACGTGATTTTGATAAAAACAGAGGTATTTGATTATTATCTGATAAAATTAATTTTGTCTTTAAACGTGATTCTAGTAGAAGCTATAAATTATAGTTTCTGAGTTGAACTGAAAAATTTACACTAAGTTTTATATCAAACTTGCTTTCAAAATAAAAATATCCAAACATAAATCAATTTATTTCAAACTCAATTATACTAAAATCAATTCTACATAATTAATTTTATATAAATTCACATTTATCAAACGCTCATCCAAACATATATTTAATCTCATATAACATTAATATGACTGAATTGATTAAGATGATATTAATTCTTTATTTTTTTACGGATATCATAGTAATGCTTATATCAATATCACGGTGGTTACTGTTGTTCCAATCTGAAGAAATCAAGGTGGTCTCAAATGTGGGCCCCATTTCATATCCCAAAGGCATCAATAATATCATGCTTTAACCTGAAACCCCATGATGGCTGTTTTTTTACATTCGTAACAACCTTAATTCATTCCCCAAATCATCCTTTGCAGATTGCAATTATGTATCTCTAATAATGTGAGCCCCAGTCACACACATCCTCCGTTTGATGAATCATTGAAATCAGCCATCATGTTCCATACCATTACTTGATATTGTAGTACTGTGTGAGTACATCTTGTAGTCTTATTATATAAAGAAACCTTAATCCCACGGCTGGTCCCTACACTTAGAGGGGTGTTTGGATATTATCCCCACAATTGTTTTTCATCATAAAAACTATTTTTTAGTGGAAGTTAATATATTTGAATAAATGGGTTAAATTTCAAAATAATTATTTTTATGAAAAAAAAAAAGTTATTTTTAGAGAAGCTAGAAATTTTAAGATTATTTAAAAAACTGTTAGATTATTTTGAAACCAATATCATTTTTCGTATTTCATCCCTACAAAACTAATTACCAAAAAATTATTATTAAATTATATAAATAATTTCATACCATTTTGCGTAATTTACTACATATTAGTGATTTTTTTAGACAATCCAAACGAAATAGATTATCTTATAATCATTTTTCAGCAAACACATCCAAACATAAAATTGATTCTACTATATTCGATTATAACAATAATCGATTATCCATATAATCGATTATTGAAATAATCAATTATTTTGAAATTAATATCATTCTTCGTATTTCACCCCTACAAAACTAAGTACCAAAAAAATATTATTAAATTATATAAATAATTTCATACCATTTTTAATAATTTACTACATAGAAGTGATTTTTTTAGACAATCCAAACGAAATAGATTATCTTATAATCATTTTTCAGAAAATACATCCAAACATAAAATTGATTCTACTATATTCGATTATAACGATAATCGATTATCCATATAATCAATTATTGAAATAATCAAATTTTCGCAGCTGATCCAAACACACACTTAAATGTATTACATCATTTATTTCTCATACTCCTAATAGGAAATTGTTAAGTGATATAGGAGTTTATTGTCAAAAAACAAGTGATATAGAAGTTAGTTTATTATTTTTTGATGAATGTTTTAGTTGGAAGAGTTTTTTTGTTCATATCTCTCTCTTTTATCCACTTAAATCACATAGTCAACTAATAAAAAATTATCACATAAATTAAAATGTTTAACTCTTATCCTAATTATCTTCACTCATATCATGATTTCTGATTAGTTGACAATGTAAAAAAAACTTTACACTAACAGTAAATAACAATTAAACTCTTATTCTAGTGCTTAATAATTTTTTTGAAAAAGAATATATTTTTAGTATTTAAAATCTTTTAATTTTTAAAAGACTTTAAAATCATTCTACCATATAACTTCGTCAAAATGTTTATACCTTTTTTTTGTCCTTGTCATCTCCTTTTCAATTAGTTAAGCACTTTCTTCCTTCATCAGCAACTAAGGACTCATACAAGACAACTATTCTTGGAATACATGATGCATCTCCACTACAGGCATTCCAATGCAAACTCTAAATACAATTGTACCCTGTCTGGTCCCTTTCCTCTGCGTCCCTCTTTCCATCATAATTTTTCTTTTTTATAAAAAAGTACATTAAGATTTGTAATGCTAGAAAAACCCACAAGAAACATGCATATGTATGTGGAAGATAATAAGAAAATCAAGAGAAGAAGCTTATGCTCAAAGCTTACCATCCCTTTTCTTTCCCTTCTCTCTCTCTATAACCTCCAATAGTTTCCTATATGCAAAAGCAAAGAAGTAAAGCATCTTCTCTTCCCGTACCTCCAAATTGCCTTGCTTCTCTTCCAAGTTTCAACCTTTTCCCTGCTTAAGAGTTTATGTACCACCCTTTCTGTGCAAAAAATCTACCCAAAGTTTGAAATATATACTAATCAAAACGATTAATGTGGTCAAAATTAATGAGTCAAGAATTCCAATTAACTTTATTGGCTCTTGATGGCCCATATTTTTTGCACCTGTTCCTATTTTGAAAAACCCATGAGTACTTTGTCCTCTAGGTCCTATTTTGTGGTATATAATTTTTAGTTCAGAAACATTGGATTCATTTGATTAGACCCATTGCACAAGTTTCTACCTTTCCTTTTTGGGGTTCTTGGTTTCTAAGAGATCAATAACAGGACACATTCATTTTGTTCGTTCATTTCATTCTTCAACAGTGGAATTGTTTTTCCAACATTTTCTTCATTCTCTTTTTTCAACACCACCCCTCCTTATCATTTTACATATTGAGAAATCAGAAAAGCAAAAGAAGAAGTAAAGTAACTCAATGAGTTCTGTAACAGGCTCTTCCAAAGGCTCCTGGCAGCCCATCATGACTGCTAAGACAAATAACCAGAGTTACTGGCTAAACTGGAGGGTTTTGCTTTGTGCAATTTGGGTCCTGGTTACATTAATCTTCTCATCGTTGCTTATTTGGAAGTATGAACGTTTAAGAAACCATGCAAGAAATGGAAGCAGGGAAACTCAGCAAGAGACATCAGCAACTTTGTATGAGGATGAAACTTGGAAGCCTTGCCTAAAAGGAATTCACCCTGCCTGGCTCCTGGCTTTTAGAGTTGTTGCATTTTTTGTGCTTTTGGTGCTTCTCATAGTCAATGCTACATTTGATGGAGGAAGCATTTTTTACTATTACACTCAGTAAGTTCTCATTCCATCCCTTATTGAATTTTATCTCAAAATTTGGCTGCTTTGGAAGGGACATAATCCAATTTTTTATATATAATTTTTTTGAAAAAATTATAAATTCTTTAAATTGGCTCTTAAATTAAGTATTGCTCTTCTTTGATCTACTCAATGAAACAAAAACAAACATATGTGATAGAAACAAATATTTGGAAGGATATTAAGGATTAAAAAGAGTTATTTCCAAACCATAATGAAGCTAGCAGTTTTGACAGTTGAAGGGAGTTGCTATATACCATTGCATTTTATCCTCTGCTCTTGGAGTTAACTTTTTATAGTCTTTGTGGTCAATCACTTGCGCATTTGGTTAGAGAGAAGTCTATTTAAACATTCCTTATATGAAAGTAATTGCCTTACCTAATTTATGATGCCAATTGAAGAAACTTGCCAACTACCATTTATGAACACAAGCCTATTTCAGCACTTATTGTATTTAGCTATTCTAAAGTAAGCTTGTTTCTAAACTGAGAAAGTGAGAGCTTAGATCATTTAGTGGGTTGAGATCTCTATACACTTTATTTAATCAAGGATGAATACACCCTTACTTTCTCAGTTTAGAGACAAAATCACTTTAAGTGAGCAAAATCCATTAATTTAGCATATCTCAAGCTTCTAGTTTGGCATTTATTTATTTATTATTTATTTGTTTTTGGGTTCTGAAACAGATGGACGTTTACTTCAATCACCATTTACTTTGGAGTAAGTATGAAGGGCCTAATATCTGATTTTTCAGTAGTTATGTTACTCATGTCAATTATATAGTATGTAATTTCTTGTATTCACTTGTTCTCGCGTGCTTGATGTTGCAGCTTGGATCTTTGCTCTCCATGTATGGATGTTACCAACATCATAAGAAAGCCACTGGTGATAAGGTTGATAATGTGGATGGAGATGCTGAACAAGGAACATATGGTGATTCTGCACTCCCATTAGGTTCTGATGCATCCTACCAAGAAAAAAGCTTGGGAGCCCCAGAAGAACATCTTGTTCGCCAATATGCAGGCACTTGGGGTTATATTTTTCAAATAATATTCCAGGTACACTTTCCATATATCACTGGTTGAACTACAAGGGTGATTCCTTTCTTTGAATTCTTCAAACATTAGAATTATAACTGTGATGAGCTCAATTCTTAGTACATTGTGCTCTTATTTTACCCATTATGAAAATTTTCAACCTAAGATCTGAGTAATGATATCAGCATGCTGCTTTTCCCACATAATGTAACAATTTGCTACATGTCATTTTTTTTCTTTCCGTTTTATGCTTATAAAAGTGGTGGCCAGTATAGCTTTATCATTTGACTGCATTATTGATTTTTGTTTCTTCACTTGTGAATAGATGAATGCAGGTGCTGTAATGCTCACTGACTGTGTATTTTGGTTCATAATGGTTCCATTTCTAATCATCAAAGATTACAACCTAAATTCTGTAAGTATCATTTATGACCTCATAGATTTAGGAGTATCACTGAGTTTGGATTTTCTCTGGCGATACAGCGAAAATTTTTGTACATGTACCAGCGGTAGCCATTGTAGTTATGTATAAAAAATTTCACTGCACCGCAGGAGAGAATCCAAATTTGTATCACATAAGTGTACATTGTTGCCTATCTATGTTACTTCTATTACCAGAGAAAGGGGAGGCTTCAAAGCTAAACCATATGTTAAATTCTCCTGTGGCAGATGGCAGTCATTATGCACACAATTAATGCTGCTTTCCTTGTAGGCGATACAATTTTGAATTCTCTAGTGAGTTTCTGAGCTTAATTCCATTTAATTGTTCCCTTCCAATGCTTATGTATCTGAAAATTCTTACCCTTACTTTTTTTTCCCCTCTTCAGGGGTTTCCTTGGTTTCGAATAGGCTACTTTTGCCTGTGGACACTCACATATGTGATTTTCCAATGGATTGTTCATGCTTGTATTAATCTCTGGTATAAGTCTTCATTTTTATTTTGGCTCAATTACTATGAAAAACATGTTGTACATCATTGTCTAATGTAAGTTTCTTGTGTCTAAAAACAGGTGGCCATATCCATTTCTTGACTTGTCATCTTCATATGCTCCACTATGGTATGCAATTTTTTTTCCTATACACATTCAATAAGACTGGTCCATCTTTGAAATAGGAAATTTAATTTTTTCTCCCATTCCCATTATAAAATTTTTCCCTCTGGTTTCATTTTTGTTCTAGCAGTGTTATATACTTGAGCTGATTTGCTGACCCTTTTTCTATGACCTTAATTGATTCCTAGGTACTTTGCAGTGGGATTACTACATATTCCGTGCTATGGTATTTTCGCTTTATTAATGAAGCTGAAACACTATGTGTTGTCAAAGCGGTACCCTGACTCATATCAATGTATTAGATGACTTCGGCGTAGGATTAAACTAGCTTGGATTTTCTGAAGAATACTAATTTTCATAGAAAGAAGGAAGAGCAGGAAAGGGAGAAAAGGAGTCAGATTATACCATACAAATATAAATTCAGGGCAAAAGCTTGTCTGTACTTGAACATAAGAAGTAAAGAGCAGCGATATGTCCATCCTTAATGAATTGAAGTGTATAGAGTTCTCAAACTACTTTAGCTAATCAAGACCTTCATTTGCTCATTTTACATTCAAGTTCAATTTCGACGAACCTTATCCTGAATTCAGATACAAACAAGGATATAGCAAAATATATGATTTGTGTTTTTTTTTTTTTTTTTTTTGAAATATTAGCTGTTGAAAAAACAGTGATAGTTTGGCTCTTACTTTCTGTAACACTTCTCAAAGAGATGCCATAGATGTCATTAGTTTTAAATTCCAATAACTAATCTGACTAAGCATTGATTCTCGAATTATCCATTAGTTTTATTTCTGGTCCTAAATAATAGTCACTTTACAAAGCTTATCTTGTTCTAAATTATCTGTCACTTTTAAAGAATCAAGAAAATATTTATTGCATGTTTTCAGTTTTACCTTTATTTATTGTTATATTCCTTAACAATTCTATCACATGTTTGTTGTTTCTTTTCTTCTCAACTGCAATTTTGTCAAATATCAGTCCCCCCCCCCCGTCCCCCCTCTTAAAACGTGAGTCATTTAATTAATTTCTTAATTCCTATCCTTAAACCTTAACAACTATTAGTTTTGTTAGTTATGATGGAAGATACAACATAGGTGCTTAAATAACCCTCACAAGTGTGTGATTTTTGCTTAAATCAACCTATCTTTCTTGATTTAATGTATCTATTTGGGTGTCCTCTTGGGTTGTAAAAGTATTCTAGATTTTCGGTAGGAAGGTCAAGTAGATATTGTTAGAAAAATAATAAATAAAGAAAAGGTGAAAAACACAGATAACAGCTTATGGTCTAACACGTGTTCAAGTCACTGTTCTTAAGGATTAATTTGTTATAATAATAATAATAATAATAATACAAATATCCAGTGATTTAACAGGCTCTTATTTTGGGTACTTAAAATAACAAAAATAGTATCAACTATCATACATTTAACAAGAGGAAAAAGAGAAGAAAAAGAAAGGTTTCTAGAAAGTTCTCGGCAATAACATCATCCGCAACAACTCTTAGCTTTTCTAACTGATATTTATTACCCAAAAGAAAATGAGCGACATTTGTCATATTTGAAATTGATGTACCCTTATCAGCAACATCTAACATAGTTGTTAAATATTTGAGTTCTTTAAATATGATATTAAGGATTTGATTAGTATCGTATGTATAAAAAATGATTTTTTGGAAGAAGTTGTATTCACTTTCATAATATTTTTATTTTAAAAAAGATTAATTTTCAATTATCGATAGAACAACACCATTGATTCACCCAAAAAAAAGAAAAAAAAAACTGCTGTACCATTCCTCGCACTACTTTATAATTCTCTTTCTTTTAAAGCAAATAAGAGAGGATGAAATTAATGGTGGAAAAACGTTAAACCCTTTTATCACCATTTAAAACACGAATCAATGTTAGTAACACATTTTGTATGTTTGGAAAACTGATATTAGACAATGTAGACAATGTAAAAAAGCAATTAAAAGTAATTAAAGACAATAAAATAAAAACAAACATTAATAAAATATTGGAAGAAATTAATTGTAGTAAATAAAGAATTTAAAAACCTTTTAAATATAAATTTCAAAACAAATTATTTTAAAATACAATATGCCACGAATATAGACTTAGCTAGGAAGGCCTTTCTACCTCCAGGACAACTAACTAAGGAAAGATTGAGATAGTTGCTTGTATCTCGAGCAATTTACCGTTGATAGGTTTTTGAAAAATTTAGGTTTAATTGCACTTCTCATCTCTAAAATTTTTCAATTATGCAATTTTGATCCCTCAAAATTTTAATTATACTTTTCGTCCCTCAACTTTTTCAATTGTGCGATTTTGGTATCTCAAAAATTTTAATTGCACTTTTTATCCCTCAACTTTTTAAAATGTGCACTGAAAGCCTTTATTTTGGTCCTTAAAAGAATTAATTTTACACAATTTTACAAAGGTGAGAGATGAAAAGTGTAATTAAAATTTTTGAGGGATCAAAATCACACAATTGAAAAAGTTGAGGGATTAAAAGTATAATTAACCCAAAAATTTATATTGAAATCAATTGTGTATGTCTTATTCTAATATTGAAGTCTAATGGAAAATGAATCCCTTGACCGAGTCTTGTTCATTGTTAATTCGACATTTATAGTATCAATTCATTTAATTGCTTGCTTTATTTTACTTTATTTAGCTTTTAGGTTTTTTTTTTTTTTTGGTTACCATGAGTGGATATTGTTCCGATAGTTTATTTTTTAGATTTCGGTCTCCTATATTTTAATTTTCTTGAATTTTGGACGTTTTGGAAATAACCATTCTAGACAACTTCAGGCTAATTTTGATTTTTTCAAAGTAAAAATAAAATTATCAAAAAAAATTATCCAAATTTATTGCACTGATATCATCACTCTTCTCCCTCTCCTTTATACCCTGTGCGCTGGGTAGGTACTAGTTACAATGAGGTCACACCTTTTACACTACCAAGGTGAGAATTAAATCCCTTGCTACCTTCCCTTTTCTATCTAAAATACACCTTTCAACCTATGGGTGCCAAACAATATTCCAATGAACTTTAACTTAATAAAAGAGTTACTAATACTATCCTAACTCCGAAGTAGAATACTAGTGGTACAATCAATGAATCGTAAAGAAAGCCATCATAGGATCATAAACAATTTGTTTAGCATTGGCACCCATAATAAAATCCAAATGAGCATACTCTTCCCTAAACAGTACCACAAGCTTGTCCGTGTCATGATTTTGAAAGTCATTAAGTAAAATCTTCACATCTTCTACATCAGATAGCATATCTTGCCCTCCGTAACTGATGAATAGAGGGAAATCATTTGGAATGCTGGTCATGTCAAAAACAGGAGGACTAGGTTGTCCGTAGTGTAGCATATTTTGTCTTGGATCAACATAATTAAACTTTGCTATTACTCCTGTTCTGATCACTATTCAAAATCCATAGGAAGAAACATACAAGAGTTAGGTCCATGGTTTCAAATTGTGGTCTGTAACTGCAGTTGCAGTCACAATATTGC
This sequence comes from Ammopiptanthus mongolicus, assembly GCA_039655645.1. Taxonomy (NCBI): domain Eukaryota; kingdom Viridiplantae; phylum Streptophyta; class Magnoliopsida; order Fabales; family Fabaceae; genus Ammopiptanthus; species Ammopiptanthus mongolicus. The sequence goes on from CM077345.1 coordinate 78,534,297, forward strand.
GGTTTTGTAATCTTTAGAATCACATCCGAGAATGCAACCACATTTTTCCACAATTACAGTAAACTTAATGTAACCGCAACCACGATTTAAAATTGATGTCAAATCAACAAGAAAATTTGTAGAAAACTAGAAACTATTAGTCCTATTTAGAAATGCATTAAAAATATGCTTCAAAATCAAACAATACTTAATCACAGCAAAAATGTTGCTAATCAATAGACTTACTTTGAGATAGATGGATCAAGTTCTTAGTCGCTGTTGGCTGTGGTTCACGATCAAGAAAGACATCTAGCATCGTAGAATTTACGCAGCAATTTGGACCTAAAATTTCAATGTAAGCAATATCAAAATAATGCCAATGTTTGTAGGAATCAGTATATGATACATAAAATGAAATTTCTTCATCATGCCTGTAATATTTATAGTACCTGTGAAAGTATTTAATAGATTTGAGCAGTCCTGATTTAGGTTATGGCAGAGACCTTCCAGAAATTTGGCTGCAGCCTCCCTGCTCATCAGAAGAGCGTATTAGTAGTGTTGAAATTCTTTTAGTTTCTTATTTTTTAATGCCAGTGATATCATTTTAGTTTCTTTCTTATGTACTCAAACATAATGCAGAAAAGAGATAAAAGTATAGGGTAAGGATTTTCTCTTACTCGTTTGGAATAAATTCACGGAGGCCTAACCAGTATAGGTCCTGTTATATTAAGAAAAGGCAAATATTTTCATCAAGTCAAAATGTATTCAATTGATATGATATAGTAATCCCTCTGTTAAATAGGATGGCTTATGTCTCTTACATTAGCTATAAAGATATCAGCAGCAAGCTTTGCTGGCAATGAAGTAATATGATTCATATGAGCAATTGGGCTAAGTAATGCAGCTGATCTCAACATATTCAGAAGCTGATTTTGAGAGAAAGCACCTAAAGCCATTAAAGTCCCCTGAAATTTCATGTTATTAATTGTTAAACACACAAACTTGACACTAGAAACGTAAGAAGACCTGAAAAGACAAAACAGAGAGAAAATAGAAACTCACTTGGGAATGGCCTACATAATGCATTTTTTGACCGGTCTTGTTGTGCACATATTGGACTGAAGCAGGAAGATCATAACTAATTAATTCATCAAATGACCAGTCCCAGTAGGCCTACCAATATTGAATAAATTAATAATCAATTAGAGTAGCTATCTAATGGTGTACTGAAAATCTGAACATTAAAAGTACCCAGGCATTAGGACTTAGTGATCTATGCTCGCGGCTGTATTTTGTCCCTCGAAGGTTGGCAAGCCAGACATCAAACCCATTGTCTGTTAAGACAAATGCCAATGATTCGTCCGGAGAATTTAACAGCCATGTCACAGAATCCTGATACCAACACACCACAAATTATCTTAGTTGAGTAATCACACTGCTACATTTACATCTCTAAATTAAAATCATAGACAAACATGTTAGATATATATATATATATATATATATATATATATATGTATGTATCTTCTTAAATACAACTTACAACAAAGAGACCATGTTGTAATAGCACAGGTGGCTTGTCTGCTGTTTTACCAGACCTCCCCACTCGCATCCTCTGCAGGCTTAGGATGTAGCCATCCTCTGTTATAACCTAAGTCAAACAAAAATATTGCCTCTCATATTAGCAAAAATGCCTTCAAAATTAATGGCAGGTGGAATGTGACAGGCTAGTAAAATATGTACCTGATGTTCTTCACACGTGTAACCTTGTGTTTCTACCATAGTTTTGCAGATACCATCATTGGTTACAGGAAAGGATGCTGGCAATTCATTGTTTGAGTAAAGTGCTTTTCTACCTCGTGTTGCTGTAATGCATTGCAGGACTATTAAAAATAGACTAACTACAATTCTGGCCATTGGCATTATTGTTATGCTCTAAGACAGAAACAGAAGAAGCTGGTATTGGAATATTGCATGTTCATGGTTGTTAAATAGTTTTTTTATGGTTGTGTTGTAACATATTTTGCTTTGATTGTTACGTGTAACAAATTTTCAATCAATATACCTGAGCGTTCAAATAAAAGGATTGGCATTGATAGAGAGGTTATAAGTACCATAATGAACAAGCTTATGTTTCGTTTGGCATGGCGTGACTCGCAGGTTTCCATCCATGTTGGAGTCTGGAAACTGATACAAATAACAACTTCAACATATAAAAGTAATAACCAAACTTTTTTGGCTGACATAATTGTGATCCAATTAAAAGGTCTGAAACGATGAGATGCAAGTGGGACTTTTACAATGTTATCAACTGAGTTATATGATCACGGAGTCATAAATTATTGCATGAATGAATAATTATTTATGGAAAATCAAAGGATTGGGTAGTAAGCTAACAGATAAAGGTGATGGATATTGTTAGAAAAGATTGGTCTGTAGCAAAAATATCCCTTAGTTTTAATGGAAAAATATTAATTGTGAAATTAATTTAAACAAAATAGCTTCATTTAAAACGTTAAAATAAAAATAATTTGAAAACTATTTTTTTTATATAAAAAGACATACATTATAATAATTTTCTAATTATTATTTGCTGCATGAAATAACATTCCCTTTTTCCTTGAAAAGTGGTAATAAAAAAAAAATATTTGCCTAGTTTTACATTAAACATAAAAAATAATTATACAATAAATTAAATAAATCTACACCAAAAACTCTAAACCGATGGTGAAGATATTTGTTACACTTAGGATTGTCTTTATTTCCCTTTGTCACGCCGAAAGTCATATGTGCTCAGTCGGAGATGACATTGCGGTACTTGTGATGACATTGCTCAGTCGGTTATGTTATACACACTTTTAGATAAGTTGAGTTCACTACCTTTAGAGGATACGTAATGCACCCCACTCATGATTGTGATGATGTGAGAAGAAATCTTGTTATCCTTGTGGCGTTTTTTTTTTTTACATTAACACATGTTCATTCTATGATGCAAATATTTTATAGAATTTGGGTCACAAGAAGGTTATTGGATCAAGCGTGGATGATCTAATAAGCGAGTCAGGGTACATAGATCCCGAGGTAGTTGGGAATAGCTAGATGGCATGTATTTAGGGTTTTTTGCTAACTATATCTAGTGACTTTATGATGCTTGAGCTATCCCAAACCTTTGATGGTAGGTTCCTTAAAAGACTCTTTTGAGTCAAAGGGATTAGAAGGGTAGGTTGTCAGGTCAAGCACAAGGTGATGGTGCAAGGATTAATCCCCTATCTTTCAATAGGAAACATGTTTTTCAAATGTGAGTTACAAGTATTGTCATCCCTTACCACCCTATAACACACCTTATCATTTCACCCACCAAACATATCCAATATGCACGCCTTAATTAAATGAACCATGTCTTAACTAGTATTCCCTACCAAAGTTGACCACTTTCAGCTACATTAATTACATAACTTGTAGCATCCAATCAATCCTAGTCATCTACCTGCACCCCCTCAAACCCATCCTAACCATTGCCCATCAAGGCCAAGTTCTCAAAGAAAAAAAATCCTCGTCCAACCTCGAGTCTACCACCATTTCCAAAGTTCTCAATCTTCACTGCTCAGTTGCTTGGCATTTTATATAGTGTCCAACTAATTACACAAGTGTTTATGCTTTGGACAAAACCTCCATTTCTAATATAGAATAGAGTAGGAAAAGAAGGAACACGAAATTGTTGATAGTCTGTGATGCATAAAGATATTATCCTAAAGGATTATTTTGTCACAAATAATAATGTCAATATCCTCCAGGATTTAACAAACTCTTCCACAATAATATTATTATTCTATGTACTCATAATAGCAAGAATGATATCGACTTAAAAGAAAGTAGAGAGAAGAAAATTAGAAAACTCTCATAACTGAAACAAAAACAATGCTTCATTTCATTTCTTAATTTCTTACAACAACAAATTGACTCAAAATAAGAAGCACTTTGACGTTTTCTAGCTAAAGGCAAAATTCATCAAAAGAAAGGAATCATTCTTCTTTCCCCTTCAAGAACAACTTTTAAAAGCTTTTTCTGTAGGATAGGGAAAACTCATGTTTTCAAAGCAATTCAAAGCCATTTGTCACATTTTTAATCAAATTTGCACCTTAGCAAAATAAGGAAATAGACATGGTAATCAACACATTAAAAAACAATAAAAGGAAATTAAACCATTAAAGGAAATGATTGGATAAAATAAATTGTAATAAAAGGAAAAATAAATGCCTTTTCAAATTCAAATTCTAAACCAAATTGTTTTAAAATAAAATATCTAACAATCCTCACATATCACGAAATAATTTGCGAAAGAATTTATAATATAATTCAAAGTTGAAAAATGACATGAGTGTTGATGCGTTGAGTCTGGTGTGTTTTGGACTATAAACCATATCTAGATTGACAGATCAATAACCTACAATTAGGGGTGGAAATAGATCGGGCACGCCGCTCGTTGGTGGCCTTGCCCTGCCTAGATTGACCTGCTTAATATAAAAGTTAGGTCTAGACTTTTCAAAAAGTCTTTTTAATTAAACAGGTCAAGCTAAAGCTTTTGAAAAAACATTTTAAGTCTGATAAGCTAACTCTTTTGTAAATAATATTATTTTTTAATAAAATATATAGTATATAATATTATTGATTAATAATATACATATATTAATATAATATTATAAGGTTTGTTAGTCTACTGGTCTATTAAGAAGTAGACATGTTTGTCTATTGGTCTAGTTAGAGATAGGCCTATTTGCCTATTTAGAGGCCTTAATGTGAAATAAGTCTTTAAATAGGTTTTCGGATCAGGTCAGACTTTTGAAAAGGTTAAGTCGGGCCCAAAAAACTGACCTTTTATCAAGTAACGGATCAAGCTTAGGCCATGTATAATTTATAAATAGATCGGGCGTATTTAAACTCAAAGTCTAATCCGGTCTGACCTATTTCTATCTCAACCTGCAATAAATTAGTGAAGTTTTAAACTTCTGTGAATCAATACATTCAAGTCAATGTGTCACCTACGTATGTTGAGTTCACAATCTTTATAGGGTACATAATGCACCGCATTCATGATTGTAATGAAGTGAGAAGGTATCTTGTTATCCTCGTGGCGTTTTTTTAGGCATTAACACGTGTTCATTCTTAAGGATGGAAATTTTATCCAAAACCCAACCTCTCTGATTTGTTTTCTGCGCCGCTCTCATCTCACTCTCACCCTTCACACAGTTCTGCAACAACCCAACGCCCTTCATCCTTGGTCGCGTACCGTCTTGGCCACCGCGACACCGCGAGCTTCATCCCTCGTCACGCAACCCACACGAACCTCTATCTCATCACGAACCTACACGATTTCCAGTTCAACGATTTCCACCCACACGAATCTCCATCTCGTCGCCTGAAGCTACTGCCGCGCTCATTGCTTCTCCACCACAGGTAGACCCATATTTTTTTTTCTATAGATTGAAAGATGTTAAAACTGAGTAGCAACGTGTGAATCCTTTATGCGTGTTGGCAGTTTGCCATAAAAGAAAATAATGCCATTTTACTGTTGCACATGAGTTATATGATTAAATGCCTAAGCTATGTGTTTTTGTTATAGGCTCTATGAGGATATTGTTATCTGTTTTGGTTGTTAGATATTGTTATCTGGTTTTGTTCATTCTTTTGGTTCTTGTTTTTATAATTTCATTTAAATTTTCATTAAGCAAGTGACTTCTTAATTCTTATATTATTCCAATGATAACGTTGCTGTTATTGCTTCTATTCAATGTGTTTGAATGGGTCGTTGCTACTGCTATATAATACAAACAAGTATTTGGTTAAGTGATATATGCGAAAATAGTATATTAGTTGTGTTGTTTTTTACTGGAATTTCTGCATCACTGCTTTACTAATGTGGTTTATCAAGCATCTAGATATTGCATTCTCTGAATATGATCCTTTACTCTATTTTGTGTAATTTTTTTAATGGTTAGGTGGCCAGGTTTAATACTGAGAAATATATCCCTTCAACTGTTCTTAAAACTGCCAAAGGGCTAGCAATTTTAACAGTTGCCAAAGCTGGTGCACTGGCCTCTTACAAACTGGGTACTAGTTTGGTTGTTGCTCGAAGATCAGATGGATCTTTGTCTGCACCATCAGCTATATTCTCCTATGTTTAGGATGGGGTGCTCAAGTATGGTGAAGATATGCGAGTTTAGTTCACATTTAGAATTATATCACTATGGTTAAGCTTACTGTTTTAGTTTAATTGAAAAAGTGGAGAAGGAATGGAGGTGTAGCTACTTTAAAATGTGTTTGTGTTCACAATTTCTTTTATTCTTCACAGTCTTGATTGACATGAATATTTTTTGTGACCTTATCTGTACGAAACGCCCTTGCAATGGTGATAACCAGTTCTATGCTGTCAATTAATCATATTTTATCTCTAGGAAGTGAGTGGAGAATATCGAAAATTTCTTTATGGCTTACTTGATTGTGTTCAATCTTCAGAATTAATTTTGATCTAAATGCCACTTTTTTTTGGATTTTCAGTAAGTTAGATTAAAGATTGTAACAAATATCCGTGGATATCTGTGATACCTGCTAAAACCTATCTAGAGGGTACCTGCTCGGGTAACGGGCAGGGTTTTTCCCCGGCGGGGCAGGGGGCGAGGGAGTGCTGCCCGTGCCCGTCCCGTCCCGTCCCGTTGCCATTCCTATTCATTCTATGATGCAAATATTTTATAGAACTTAGGTCACGATAAGGTGCGCAGATCAAGCGTGGATGATTTGATAAGCGAGTCAGGGTATGTAGGTCCTAAGGTAGTTGGGTATGGCTAGATGGTCGAACAAGACAAAAACTTGTATAATACGATAGTTTTTATAAGCGAATTACGGCGGTTTCAACCAACATTTTTTATATCAACCGCCGTAATTTTCAAATCAACCGTCTACAATTAGGGGTTTTACTAACTATATCTGGTGATTTTGTGATGCTTGAGTTGTTCCAAACAATTGATGGTAGGTTCTTTAAAGGACTCTTTTGAGTCAAAGGGATTGGAGGGGTAGGTTGTCAGGTCAAGCACTTGGAGTAAAGGTGATGGTACAAGGATTAATCCCACCAATCGTTCAATGGAAAACATGTTTAACTTTTTTCAAATGTGAGTATTGACATACCTTTGCATTGTACCACACACCTTATCATTTCACCCACCAAACATATCCAATATGCACGCCTTAATTAAATCAACCATGCTTAACTCGTATTCCCTACCAAGTTGACCACTTTTAGCTACCTTAGTTATATAACTTGTGACATCCAAAACATCCTCATCCAACATTGAATCTACCACCATTTCCAAAGTTCTCAATCTCCACTTCTTAGTTGCTTGAGATTTTATATATTGTCCATCTAATTATACAAGTGTCTATGGTTTTGATAAAATCTCCTTTTTTAATGTAGAACACAGCAGGAAAATAAGGAACACGAAATTGTCGATAGTCTGAGATGCCTAATGACGTTGTCCTTAAGTATTATTTTGCCATAATTAATAATATGAATATCTCATAGGATTTAACAAAACCTTTCAAAATAATATTATCAATCTATGTACTCAGAATAGCAAGAATAATATCGACTCAAAAGAAGGTAGAGAGAAGAAAATTAGAAAACTCCCACGGCTGAAACAAAAGCAATGCTTCTTTTCATTTCTTCCTTACTACAACAAATTAACTCAAAAGAAAAAGCACTTTAACATTTTCTCGCTAAAAGGCAAAATCCATCAAAAGAAAATAATGATTCTTTTTTCCCCTTCAAGAACAACTTTTAAAATTTTTTTCTGTATCATAGGGAAAACTCATTTTTTGATGCAATAAAAAGGGATAAAGCTTCTTTATCGTTCCGGAAAACAGCCTATGTTTTCAAAGAAAATCAAAGCCATTTATATCACATTTTTAATCAAATTTGCACCATAGAAAAATAAGGAAATAGACATGGTAATCAACACATTAAAAAACAAAAAAAAGGAAATGATTGGAGAAAATAAAGTTGAATAAAAGGAGAAATGAAAGCCTTTTCAAATTCAAATTCGAAATCAAATTGTTTTAAAATAAAATATCCAATATTCACCCACATATCTCGAAATAATTTTTGCAAGAATTTATAATATAATTCAAATTTGAAAATGACATGAGTGTTAATGCGTCAAGTCAAATGTCTTTTGGAATATAAATCAAGTCTAGATTGATAGATCGATAACCTACGATTTGGGGGGGAAAAAGGTTAGGCCGCTCGTTGCTTGGCCTGGCATGACCTGTTTAATAAAAAAGTCAAGTCTAGCCTTTTCAAAAAGTCGTTTTAGTTAAATAAGTCAAGCTTAAACTTAAGAAAAAGCCTTTTAAGCCTGATAAGTAGACACGTTTATAAATAATATTATCATTTAATAAAATATATAGTATATATCATTATTTTTTAATTATATATATATATATATATATATATATATATATATATATATATATATAATATATAATGTTATAAGGTTAATTAGTCCGCTAGTCTATTGATCTATTTAGAAGTAGGCATGTTGGTCTATTGGCCTACTTAGAGATAGGCCTATTGCCCTATTTAGAGGCCTTAATGCGAAATAGGCCTTTAAATAGACTTTCAGGTTAAGTTAGGCTTCTAAAAAGGTCAGATCTAGCCTTAAAAAGTGGTTTTATTAGATAACAGGTCAGGCTTAGGACTTGTACTTTTTAAATAGGCTAGGCCTACTTCACTCAAAGTCTGGCCTGACTTGACTTATTTTCAGCCCTACCTATAATGAACAAGTGAAGTTTTAAACTTCTATAAACCAATACATTTTTGTGTCAGTTGGAATCCGATTAATCACATCACAATCCCACAATTGTGGAATAATACTAGGAAAAGACAAAAAGGGAGTTGAATTTAGTTTTCTAAACTTTTTCCAAGACAAAACCTTTTTAGTTTTCAAATAAGAGATAAGAGGATACAATCTTATGAAAGATAAGTCGATATGGTTTGAACGAGGATAAGGCTGTTCAACAATTGAAAAGATCGTTTAAGAATACACAAATAACCTTTGCTAGATATTGTTAGATAAATAACGACTAAAAACATAAGGGTTAAAAAAAGCATATACGAGATTTATTCTAGTTCACCTTTAACCATGAGGGCTACGTCTAGTCCTTAACACTTAGCCAAGATTTTTCACTAAAACAAGTATTCTTACACAACCACTTCTGACCAATACAGTAAGTATTCTTTCGCTAAGCCTTTTCAAGATCCACTCAATAGGTTTACGGAGAAATGAATGAAATCATAATTATCTCTCAAATCACTCAGAGTGTTTAATGCAATTTTGATACAAGAAAGATAACTTATGAATCTCCTAGAAGAATAACTGTACTAGATGTACGGGTGCGATGAAAAACAAAAGATTGAGAGAAATGAATGCTAGATCGATCCTCAATCAACATATATCCTAGATCGATCCTAACGGCGATAAACCTATAATGCTTAAAAATGCATTGGTACCACACACCAGTAGTCCCCAATGTGAGTTAGGTATTGGCGGTTACTCAACCACTAGTAGGGTTTGAGGATCCCTACACATGTTAACAGTTATACCCGACGTCTACGATTCCCAGATATAGGTGGTTTCTTCCTCCTCACTTGACAGTTCGTCCTGATATACGGTCGTATCCACGAACAGCCCTGACCCTCGATATCACGAGCACGGCGAACGTAGTCACGACCGCCACGAGCTCACCACACAGCCCCTCAACATTGCCAAAGACACCCCCAGCATGTACGTGGGCCAACAATAGCCCCGAGTACACGCACGGGGTCCAGAAACAACCAGAAACTCCGAAACAACAACAAATTCAACAACAGACAATCGAATAACGACGAATCAAAGGAAACAAGAGGCAGCCACGAAAATCAACAAGGGAGACTCACCAAACAGCTGCTCTCCTCGCAGCTGCAGCCCCACACGACTCCTCGTGCGACTCCTCGAACGATTGCTCAGGAAAAAACACCCGTGAAACCCTAATGTGTTAGCAAAACATCATTAGGTTGGAGTAGGAGTAAGAAAAGAATATCAACCAAGACAAATACCAAAAAGAACTTAGGGTCGACGATGTCGGCACCTAGGCTTACCTCAAAGAAGCTCAAAACCAAAGCCGCACCCTAGGCGAATCCGAAGCTACGATCACGAACGTGTAGTTGGAATAGGGTTTCGACGAACGATCGGGCCGGAACCAACCAGAGTGCCTCAAGAACCCTCTCTGGACCTTTAGAGCTCAAGGAAGACGAGAGTTAAGAAAAAGTCGAGCAAATAGGAAATGAAAAGAAACTTAGCCATTTAACTCACTTACTCAGAACACTAAAGCATGCATTTCCCCAATGCTTGAGCGTTCGCATGCTCTAGCGATGGCTCCCTCCACGCTTGAGCGTGGAACCTCGTCCACTCCGCCTTCTCCAGGGCCTGCCACATGTGCCACACCCGTCAAAACTCAGAACAGCTGGCAACGCACTTAGAACGCTTTAGCGTGTAAGCTCCCAACGTCCAAGCCTTGCCACGCTCCAGCGTGGAGTCCTCCCACGCTTGAGTGTTCTGCTCAGCTGGGAAGGAACTTCCAGCCTTCCGATCTCCCCCGTTTCTAGTGTTACGCCTTAAGCACTTATAACTCGATTCAAGCCTAGTCCGAATCGTTCAACTAGGCTTATAACCAACACATAACCCAACACACACCTAAGCGAAGACCCGATTAAGATTATCCATCTTAATTAGGGTTACCGAAAACAGGGATGGTACATCGTACGTCTTGAGACTCAACAAGTTGTTATTATTGATTCTATTTTGCGCTAATAGGCCATGCACATGCTTAGTAGTTTATAAGTGCTCTAGAAGTTATGTCACAATTTCATAAGAACGACTCGCCTCCATACACATATAGGTGATTTCGTCAAGTGTATACTTTAATTTATACACCACCATAAAGGATATAAAATTCATTAAAAGCATTCATCTTATCATCTTATTAATGCAACATAACACTTCTCGCATCATAGGAAAGTGACACGTCCCAGGCCGCTTTCCGGATTAACAATTGTCCCTACAAACCAACACAAGTCTCTTCAGCGTGTTTTGTCCTCACTCACACACTTCCTAGGAAAACTTCCCACGAGGTCACCTACCCTAGAATTTCTCCAAGTTAAGCACGCTTAACCTTGGAGTTCTTAAGTGATGGGCTTCCGAAAACATGATGCATCTTCTTTTCGGCACTCTACCGCCCTTCCTTCTCTTTCCCCCAGACCTGGCTGTGATCGAGGATCCATTTATAAATCGATAATATTTGGGTCCTCTCCGAACCGCAGAAGATAGTTTCCCTTCATACGGCTCACCAACTTCACTTGCCTCTATAGGAGACTCGCTCTGGGCAAGTTCGGATCACTTACAATAAACAGTTCTAGCCCATCACTTAAGAACTCCAAAGTTACGCGTGCTTGACTTGGAGCAATTCTGGGATGGGTGACCTCCTGGGAAATTTTTCGAGGAAATGTGTGAGCGAGGATAAAGCATGCTGAAAAGATCTGTGTAGATTTGTGGGGACAGTCGTCAATTTGTAAAGCAGTCAGGGATGTTACAGAAAAGGACAAAATCAGTAGTGCTAGAAGAATTAACAAATGACGTGTTATTACCTATATGATCCTTATTTATGGGATCTCCAATCACAAAGGTTGAGCTATCATCGCTGTTAATTTCTCAAATTGGCTCAAGGCCCATTCCCCTCGATATTTTGTTTATTAACTTCCTTCCCAAAGGCTTAGTCGGAGAATCGGCCAAATTCATTTCTGACTTCACATAATCAATGAATATAAAATCATATTTTAGCAGTTACTTAACCACATCATGTCACTAAAAGTTTTATTCTTTGCAATGGCTATTGACACTTGGCAATCACAATGCATACACCCCATAATAAGTGCATACTCAAATTCAATAGGATCCCCACTATTTTTTTTAATTGAGTGGTAGCATGGTGAGGGGTATTCACCGGTTTAGCTTCAAAGTGTCCAAACTTCCTTAAAAGTTTCTCAACATAAAATTCTTGTGATAACATTATACTATCACCATTCTTTATGATTTTAACACCCAAAACAACACTTGCTTTATCTTCATTTCAAATTTAGAAGCAAGAAAGTATTCGATATTATATACAGTTGAGTCTCCAAGCGTATGATGTGCTTTTCTAGTTTTAATGAACTCAAACATTTGAATAACAATTTAAATGAACCTTATGAAGTCTTCTAACAATTGTATTCAATGTGCAATTATCTTGTTAAATAATATTGGAATTCATATGAAAAGCATCTATACAAGGTATACCTAAAGTATGTGTCTACTCCAAATGAATGTTTGTTTAAAGACTAACCAAGCGAGCATCTGTTTGACCTAGCTAGCATCTGATTGACTAAGCAAGCGTCTGCTAGACTCAACAAGTGTCTGATAAAGTCTGTTGACTAGAAGAATAGTGTTGTTCTAGCGTCTTCTCAAGTGTCTTCATGTGCAAATTTATTCGAACGTCCACAAGAGTTTAAAAGCTAGACAATTGTCAAGACCCAACGAAAGTCAAAAGTGCTGTCAGGTAACTACAACAAAAAGAACTTTATCTCAGCTCTTTGGATGCAACACAAAATTACTTTAACCCTGTCAAATGTGGAAGTTGCACAAAAAGAGTAAATCTGCTGCTACAAGTACAAAAGCCTCTCTGCCACATCTCTGTTGTTGGTGCTGCTCTAATAAAGCTCGAGTCTTCTACGCCAAAGTACAACCAATGTTCCTCATCATTGAATGCATACTTAGAATGACTCTATTACATTAATGGATATTCGAATTGCTTGAACAAAAGCAACCAACCAAGGAAGAATGATTCACAATGGATTAATTTCTATGAAGCCTAAATAAAGAAGACTTTGAAGAATTGCTCAAAAACTAACAATGAACGCATTCAAAGCTGAAGCTATTATTTTGAGCATTCAGTTCTTCATTCATTCATTCTTTCATACTTCTCAATCATTTGAATTTATTATAGAAGTAATGATGCAGTCATACCAAGCCTTATATTTACTCATTCTTTGAGTGTTTATTTGGTTGACTTGCAAAGTGTAAAAACAAACCCTTTTTCATACGCTACCCTTTTTGAATATTTAGAGCCTGAAGGGGTTGGGTAAGAAAAGAATACTTGTTGAGCCTGAAGAGGCTAGGTGTGCAAATAATACTTGTTAGTTTGTGTTGACCCTGAAGAGACTAGGTGTTTCAACAATACTTGCATACATAACCTGATTAGTTATAGTGAAAACTCGGTTCTGCCAAGTACTAGACGTAGCCCAACATTAAGGGTGAATCAGGATAAACCCCTGTGTGATCATACTCTAACTCTTTATCTTTTAAGTATTGATTATTTATTACTAACTGTGAAACTAACTTGGGGTTAAAACGATATTACCTAAATCAGTCTCCTCCTTGCTAAAAGATTTTTCTTTAAAGTTGCATTTCAAAATACTTGTCTAAGACAAGTTGTGAAAACCCCATACGCATCCAAGCGTCTGTGACCAGGGACGGATCCAAGTACATAAGAATGAGGGCACCTGCCCCCACTAAGTTAAAAAAATAATTATTAAATGTTAAATAATTTAAATTTTGCCCCCACTAAAAATTAAATGTTGCCCTCATTGAAAGATAAATGTTGCTCTCATCCCTACTCTAACAATACATTTTCATTTTTTTGTGAAGAATCAAGTGCGTAATCGTATGAGAGATTAATTCTTGAATGATTGTTTGATCATATACATAATACATATATAGAGAGAGAGAGAGAGAGAGATTTTTTATAGTGTTGAAAATGAAAAAATCATACAAGAATTTCAAAATATGAAGACATGTAAAGAGTAGTTATAATTTATAGAAGTTGAGATGTCCTCAATTTTTTGCATATGCAATGATATAGTTTTTGTAATATTCAATTTTTGACTTAATAATAATGATGTCATTATTTTATCTCCTATGCATTTATATATTTTTTTATAAAAATATTTATAGTATATAATTTTTCTCCCATTAGTCAAAATTTCTGAATCCGTCCATGTCCGTGACTCCTTGTTTTTGAACAAACATCTGTTTTTCGAAAAAACTTAGGCAAACACAATTCAACCCATCTGCTCGTGTTTATTACTGTTTATTTCAGTTGGTTTTAGAGCTCAGCCCCTAGGTTGAGCCTCTTAACAAGTTTAGAGGAAAATATCCTGCACAAAAATATAAATGGTCGGACAAGCTGGACAAATGGGAAGTGTGCCTGTTTTGGAAGGAACATGTATGACTAGACCTTCATTCTTCAATGTGGTATACTACCTCTATTGGAAAGAAAGGTTTCAATGATTCATCATGTGTACAAACTCAAGTTTATGGCCCTTGATCATAAATGATCCCCATACACTTCTTGATGTTAATGGAAAACCTAAACCTGAAGATGATTGGACTGATGATGAAAGAACCAAGTGGGATCTGAACCACAAGGCAAAATATGCACTTATGTGTGACTTGAGTCCAGATGAGTTTGAAAAAGTCCATGCATGTGACTCTGCCAAACAAATATGGGACACCTTAGCCAACCTTCATGAAGGAACAACTAAGGTGAAGGAAACTATGATAAATATCCTATTCAGACAGTACGAACTATTTGCTATGGAAGAGGGAGAAACTATTCTCAAGATGATTGGAAGATTTCAGACAATCATTAATAGTCTATATTCTCTTGCCAAGACTTATACAAGATAGGAGACTGTAAATAAAATTTTGAGAAGTCTTCCAAAGCCATAGAGACCTCTTGCTATTGTGACCACACAAGCCAAAGACCTATCAGTCCTAACAATGGGTGATTTGTTTGGACCCTTTCAAGTTCATGAGCAATAACTAAATGAAGACAACCCTAGCAAAAAGGGGAAGTTCATTGCTCTCAAGCCAGAAAAGAAGAGCATTAAAGAGACTCCAAAAACTTTGAAAGTTGAAAAGTCATTTGATGAACAAGATTTTTTTGTGAAGACGCTGTTGATGAGGAAATATCTCTCCTCACCAGAAATATGAAGAAGCTTTGGAAGAAGAACAATTTCATATGAGACAGACCTTGTAGACGCTTCAACAAAAATAGAAGCCACAAAGAAAGTGGACCTTCTGATAAGAATCTTGTTGTCTACTACAAGTGCAAGAAGTCACAACATATAAATTTTGAATGTCCTCAACTAAAAGGGCAACGTTAAACAAATTTCTTCAAAAAGAAGAAGAGAGAAATAATGGGCACATGGGAGGATATGAATAACAATTCAATTGAAAGCGAAGAAGAAGTTGAGGAAGAAACCAATCTTTGCTTGATGTTACACGCAGGCACTGACAATGAGATGTCTTTAATAGGACAAAGGAGACACCCATCATGGTACTTGGAGAGTGGCTACTCAAGTCACATGACGGGAGAAACGAGTATGTTCCAAGACCTCCAACATAGAGAAGGTGGACATGTCATCTTTGGAGGAAATCAAAAGGGAAAGGTAGTAGAAATTAGTAAGATTGGTGGTAAGCCTTCTTTACCTTCTATTTCAAATGTTTTGTTGGTAGAAGGATAAAGACATAATCTACTTAGCATAAGCCAATTGTGTGATACTATATTCATTGTCTTCTTCACTAAAGACACTTGTATGGTCAAAGACAATAATGGCAAGAACCTCTTCTATGCCAAAAGACAACAAAATTTGTATAAGATTGAACTAACTTAGCTCTTAGATCAGATATGTCTAAAGAGGATGAAAGATGGATCTGACATAAAAAACCAGGTCATGCAAGCATGAAACTCATTTCACAACTAAAAGGAAATAATCTTTTGAGAGGTTTGCCTAAAATATCCTTTAAAAAGGATGTTCTGTGTGATGCATATCAGAGAGAGGTAAACAAGTTAAATCAAGTTTCAAACCTAAAAATCAAATATCCTCTTCTAGACCACTACAATTGCTGCATATTGATCTGTTTGGACTCGTTGGTGTTACGAGTATGGAAGGGATGAAATATGGACATGCGTAGTAGATGACTATTCAAGATTCACATGGGTCCTCTTCCTAACTCACAAGGATGAGTCCTTTAAGGTCTTTTCTATATTGTATAAGAGAGTACAAAATGAACAAGGTTTCTGTATCTCTGCTATCAGAAGGGACCATGAGCTGAGTTTGAAATTGAGCCCTTTAGACTGTTCTGTGAGGAAAGCAGTATTTCTCACAATTTCTCTGCACCCCGTAATCCACAACAAAATAGTGTAGTGGAGAGAAAGAATAGATCTGTGCAGCAAATGGCAAGAACAATGCTCAATGAAAACAAACTCCTTAAGTACTTTTGGGAAGAGGAAGTAAACACTGCTTGTTATGTGCAGAATTGAATACTCATAAGACTTTTCCTCAAAAAGACTCCCTATGAATTGTGGAAAGCAAGAACATCTAACATGTCTTACTTCCATGCATTTGGATGTGAGTGTTTTATCATGAACACAAAAGATCAACTTGGAAAGTTTCATTCCAAAATGGACAAGGCTATCTTTCTTAAATATTTTGAAGCCTCTAAGGCTTATAGAGTTTTCAACTCTTGAACCACTGTTGTAGAAAAGTCCATTCATATTAAGTTTAATAATGGTTTAAAGACTAATAAGGAACGATCAGATCTTAAATATAATCTTCCAGGTCTGGATCTGAACATAGAAGACTTGTCTATAATTGGAACAAGATGGATATTCATAAACAAGCTGGATGAGAATGGCAAAGTTATCAGAAACAAAGCAAGGTTTGTAGTCAAGGTAATAACCAACAAGAAAGTATTGACTTTACTGCATCTTTTGCTCCTGTAGCTAGATTAGAAGCTATTCTCATTCTTATGACATATTTTGCACAACATAACATAACTCTATATCAAATGGATGTAAAAAGGAATTTTCTAAATGATATAATTGAAGAGGAGGTTTATGTTAAACAACCTCCAGGTTTTGAAGATAATGACAATCCTAAAAAGGCTTTATATGGGTTAAAACAAGCACCCATGACATGATATGATAGGTTAAGTTCTTTCCTAATAAACAATGAATTTGTTAGAGGGAAGGTAAATACAACCTTGTTTAAAAAATGCTCAAAAGATGATTTTATCATAGTGCAAATAATAGTTGACGATATTATATTTGGTGCTTCTAATGAAAAGATCTGCAAAGAGTCTCAAAGTTTATACAGACTGAGTTTGAGATGTGCACGATTGGAGAGCTAAAGTTCTTCCTTGGTTTACTAGTAAAACAGACAAGTGATGGAATCTACATCCATCAACAAAAGTATATTAAGGAACTTCTCAAGAAGTACAAATGAATAGCTCAAAGCCAATGAGCAGTCCCTTGCACTCAATTATCATTCTTAACAAAGATGTGGAAAGTAAAAAGGTAGACCAAATAGTCTACAGAGATAAAACAGACTCTCTTCTATACTTAACTTCAAGTAGACCTGATATACAATTTAGTGTCTGCTTATGTGCAAAATTCCAATCTGATCCTAGAGAATCCCATCTTAAAGTTGTTAAGAGAAATTTTAGATATCTCCTTTGAACCACTAACATTTGTTTGCTATATATGAGATCTGGAGATTTCAATTAATTGGATATTTTATGCTGACTTTGCTGGAGACAGAATTGAAAGAAAAAGCACAGGTGGAGGATGTCACTTCATTGGAGCAAATATGGTCTCATGGTCAACCAAAACACAAAATATCATTGCTCTCTCAACGGCAGAAGCATAATACATCTCTGTTGCAAGTTATTGTTCACAACTTCTTTGGGTAAAACACCAACTTGAAGATTACTCTATGTTTGAACATAGTATACCTATTTGGTGTGATAATATTGTTGGAACCAAAGTGGTTATGGTCCATAAAATTCTTAAGATTTTGATATTAACAAAAGATTAAATTAAGTGAACAAATATTTGTGTTGGACTAACATGTTTATCTTAAGTGTGCAGATCTTTTTATGTCCAAAGACTGTCTAAGTCCAAAGACTTATCGTTCGTCCAAATCCTCAGTATTATGTTCGCTAAAGTACACGTTGGACTAAGTATGCTTATCACTTTTGTTTATCTGAGTCCAAAGACTCTTGCTTGTAATAGTTTCTTTCATAGTCCAATGTAACAGTACATCAGAATTAAATATCTGGACTCTAATATAGTGCGAACTTGTATGAGTAATAGTTTAAATTTGTTATCCTATGTGTAAAAAGGTTATATCCCAAAGACAAACATTCTTTGTAATCTTCGTACCATCGAACGCATAGAAGCCGGTCTATTCCTGACACAAGAATTGACTATCCCCAAAAGGAAAGACAAAGGCAACTTTCGGGTACAAGGAAAAGCTGTCAACCTGATAGTCTACTTTGCTTTTTAGAAGCCCTCATACAACCTATCAGACTCAACGGGATAATGCATTTAATGCTCATCAGAATGACTTTTTTGCCATCCACTGAAGATTCAAGTTGCTCAAGTTTTGAAGGCAATAAATACCTTCATCTTTGAAGAAGCAAAGTTACGAACCTACACTAGCATAACAAGCAACTGTTTTTCAAGCTATCAAAAGTATACAAAAGCTTACAAGCTTTCTCTGAGTTTACATTTTCATATCACTCTCTGCGTAGAGTTGATTTTCAGAGTTCTGTTTCTTAAGGTTCATACCCTCACATATAGTGAATTAGTTGAACTTAAAACTCTTTCAAAATCAATCTTGGTTGAGCCTGGAGAGGTTTGTTTGGAAAAAGAATACTTGAGCATGAAGAGGCTTGTCTGTAAAAGAATACTTAGTCTTGCCTGAAGAGGTGTAGAATACTTCTCTGAAGAGGTGTCGAATACCTGTAACTGTTGGGGTTTCAAGAGGGATAATTTTTAAAAACAATTTATAAAAGCCTCTTGAGCGGAAAAACCCCTTCACTAAAGGACCACGTATTGCACATGAATCGATATTGTGTTTACCTCTTGAAGTATAGCTTTACCACGAATACTGTGAGCACGTCAACAGCACTAGTAAATCATGAGCACTGCTATGGTGTGAATGGCAACTTGATCTACACAGCTACAGAGCAGCAGAACTGAGGAACACTGCTGCTATCACCACAAAGGGAGAGGTTCTTCTCAATCACCAGTATTGCAAAGAAGCTATACCTCTACTCAGTCCACGCGAGCAAACCAACGTCAGAGATAGCGTCGTGCTAGCTATCAGGATTAGAAGAGGCGCGGCACACAGAGAGAGAAAAGAGGCGCGACTGTCAATAGAGTACAGTGGCCGTTATGAGTGCTCTGTGTTGTGTGTTACTTAAGTGACGTGCACAGCTTACTAATAGTTGTCACTCACTTAACCTAACCCACTTGGGCCACTGTACGCTACAGGCTCAATGTTTAATTATTAATTAAATCATATTTAATTAATCAATTAAACTTATCCTCATTTAATTATTAATTAAATCATATTTAATTAATCAATTAAATTAATTCTCTGAACATTTGCTCTATGCGTGTGACCCTATAGGTTCTCAATTAATTGGCAATAATATTAATTATTTTTAATCATATTAATAATCAATTAATATTGTAAACAATGAGCGGCATCTAGCAATATATCATTACTACCCAATTAATTAGAATATTGGTGATACAATTAAAACCTTCTTGTAACCATATATAATGTGAAGTCAACGTCCTTTCGTTTCAATGTCTTAATTGAACACAAGGCATAAATGCGTCATCCTTGTTAATTTTAAATATTTATTTCTTGATCTAGTAATTGCCGTAGGATCATGTAGGCCCAATATCTCATATTGTCCCACCTTAGCATTGCCATGCATTTCTACGTCGCATACCATCAAGAGGCCTAAAGACATTACCCCTGTGATGTAGGAGGGACGAATCCTATCTACATCACTCACATTCCTCAACATGTTTCATTGCAGACCCAATAACTATCTTTATAGTTGTTCTGTTACAAACAACGTTTAATAGTATTAAAGCCTACAACTACATATGTTAGGAATCGTAGTAACTTCAAGTCGAAGGACTACTTCACTATGGTCACCATGAAAATCGCTTATGACACTTACATAACTATTATGCAGCGTTCTCATAGCGGGTCACTCCAGTATAAATATTCCATTTATATTTATACCTATGTGAAGACTTGATATCTTATATCTATGACCCGTGAGATGTGGTCATCAGTACACTCACCTAATAGTCTCAATGCATTATTATTGTCCTTATTAATAATAATACTTTGACTATGGATATTTAAGAATAATGTTCTATAATTTAATGACATCTCTCGGTCAAGTCATACTTGACGTTCCATTAAATGAATTGCCTATTCTAAAGACTTTATTATGGTATAAATATGATCATCAAATATATCATAATAAATAAATGCATTATACATATCTCAAATATATGATTAAAGTCATGATACAAATGATTATCTATTCAAAATAGATTAGTCACTAGGGCTTACCCCAAGAATCTCCCACTAGCACTAGAACCAATCGGGCATCAATATAACACCCATCGGTCTAGTGTGAGTGTCATGCTACCACCGAGCAAGAGAATTCAATAGTGGATTTTTTTAGTGTTGTCATTCTGCACATCTTCACATCTCCTCTATCGATCATCTATCGAATGAGATGGAAGCACCTAAGTATATGTTCAGATCACTGGTGAGATCAAGTTTCCTTCGCTTAGCCGATTACTCCATCATCATGGCAACGAGATCAAAGGAGTTCGCAAAGTTAGGAACTTCAATTAGTTCATAAATAAACTTTATGATTCAAACGACCTCTAAATCTGTATTTAAGGCAACTATATACTCGACCCCTATAATAAAATCAGCAACTATCTCAAGCGTGGAACCTTTTCAAGCTTACAGTGCCACCATTAAGGCAAAACACAAAACCAGACAGCGATCTAAAGTTATCCTTATCGGTTTGGAAGCTAGCATCAGTGTAACCCATTACAATGAGCTCTTCCTCACCATTTTTAGATCAAGAATGAATCATTAGTTCTTCTCAAGTACTTAAGGATATTCTTGACTTCAGTCTAGTGACCTTCATCGGGATTGGATTGGTACCTTCTCATCATGCTTGAAGCATACGAGACATCTGTTCGAGTACATATCGTGGCATGCATAACAGATTCAATTGCCGAAGCATATAGAATCTTATTCATGCGTTCCCTCTACATCTGATATAACAGAGACTGTCCCTTGGATAGGTATATGTCGAGTGACATAGGCAAGATACCCTTTTGGAATCATGCACATTTAAAGCGCCCAAGCACTTTGTCAATTTATGTACCTTTGAATAAGGCCTAACAATTTTAGCGATCTATCTCCATAGATCCTGATTCCTAACACATAGGACGTTTCGCCTAAGTCCTTTATTGAAAATTAATTCCTTAACCATGTTTTCACATTTTGTAGTGTAGGAATGTCATTTCCGATGAGCAGTATGTCATCCACATACAATATGAGAAAAACAATCATGCTCCCACTAACCTTCTTGTACACATAAGGTTCATCCTCATTCTTGATGAATCTGAACTGTCTCACAGCGTCATCAAAACGAAGATTCCAACTTCTAGAAGCTTGCTTGAGTCTATAGATGGACCTCTGCAATTTGCACACCTTTCTAGCATCCTTTGAATTGACAAAACCCTCAGGTTGTGCCATGTAAACATCCTCGAGGAGATTCTCATTACGAAATGCAGTTTTGATGTCCATCTACCAGATTTCATAATCATGGTATGCGGCAATAGCAAGTAGGATCCGAACAGATTTAATCATTGCAACTGAAGAGAAAGTTTCTTCATAGTCTATACCATGAATTTGTTTGAAACCTTTCGCAACCAGTCGCGCTTTGAAGATATTAACCTTTCCATCCATGTCAATCTTCTTTTTAAAGACCCACTTGCACCCTATGGGTTTTATCCCTTCGGGTGGCTCCACCAAGGTCCAAATTTACATTGATTTTACTTCGAATCCCATGGCTCCTATCCACTTCTCAAAATCTAGGCCAATGACAACCTCCTGGTAAGTCACAGGCTCATCATGATCCATGAGCGGTTCATCACCTTCTTGAGTTAGGAGTATTCCATATCTCTCAGGTTGATGACGTGTCCTATTTGACTTACCCGAATCTTGTGTTACTTGAACTGGTGGTTGGACCACAACATTTTGTGGAACTGATTCTTGTTCCATTGCAGGCGGGTCAGTACTCTATGGTGCTTGGATTTATCCAAGTTTTACATTCCTCCCACTGTCTCCCTTGGAGATGTGTTCCTTCTCAAGGAACACTCCAGTCCTAGCGACAAACATTTTGTCCTTGGAAGTGTTGTAGAAATAATCTCTGTTTGCTTACTTAGGATACCCCACAAAGATACATTTGTCACACTTGGGTCCAAGCTTATTTGAAACCAAACGTTTCTATAAACTTGACACCCCAAATCTTAATGAAAGACATACTTGGTCGCATACCAATCCATATCTCATATGGTGTCTTTCTGCTGTCTTAGATGGAACACGGTTAGGTGTGAAAGCTGTTGTATGTAAAGCATATCCCCTGAAAGAGTCAAAGAAGTCTGATTGACTCATCATAGATCGTACCATGTCCAACAAGGTTCGATTTTCTCCTCTCGAACACACCATTCCATTATGGTGTTCTAGGAGGAATGAGTTGAGATATAATCTCACACTCCTTCAGACAGTTATCAAACAGTTGGCTTAAGTACTTACCAACACGATCTGATCGCATGATCTTAATACTCTTCCAAAATTAGTTCTCCACTTCGTTCTTGAATTCTTTGAACATTTCAAGGATTTCTGACTTATGTCTCACACAAATCCATCTTCACTGAAGTTATCAATAAACGAGACGAAGTACGGAAACTTGTCTTCTAGCAAACTTGTTTAGAGGCCCTCATACATCACAATGTATAATGCCAAAAGATTACCAGCCCTTCCACCTTACTAGTGAATGGAGCTTAGTCATCTTTCCAAACAAGTAAGATTCACAGACCTCAAGCAATTCATAATTGGATGAGTCCAAGAGTCCAAATTAGTTGAGCTTGGAAATGTGTTTCTTACTTATATGATCTAAAGATATTGCTAAAGACATAGGGTCCAAATCACTTGGTTTGACCCTATTCGCATTTATGTTATAGATGGGCATATCGAGATCAAGGACACGAAATCCATATCTCATGTGAATACAAGTATAGAAGACATCAGTTGAATAAATGGAACAACAATTGTCCATTTATTGTAACTTAAAATTCTTTCTTGTCCATAAAAGATATAGAAATGATGTTTCTATTATCAACTGGAATAAAATAACAATTATTTACTCCATTAATGCCCATAAGGCAAATTCAAACTCTTATAGTTAATGTAGCAACTTTTGCTCCATATCCACTCATACAGTAGAACTTTACCTAATGCTAAATTCAAATTCCTATAGTCAATGTAGCAACTTTTGCTTCATGTCCACTCATAGGGTAGACCTTTACCTAATGGAAAATTCAAACTCTTATAGTCAATGTAGCAACTTTTGCTTCATTTTCACTCATCGGGTAGACCTTTACCTTTTAGTCAATATCCTACTCCCTTTGATCTTTCACATTAATGTGAAATCCATATGCGGTATCCAATACCCATAATGTTGGAATAGATATGTTGACTTTTATAACAAATATGCCTAAACAGGAAGTCATACTTTCTTTCTTGTCTTTATACTCTTTCTAGTACATCTTATGCCTTACTAGCTCTTGTTAGAGAATCATAAGGTGCATGATCATATCACACGTCGCTATGATTGCAAGCATGAGATGTCATACACCAATGGTATCGACTTGATGCTTCTATTAAGCATCCATTTCGACCCATATGGCAGTAGCAACAAATTGCTTGAGAATTATTTGCTTGAGAACATATAGTTCTTTTCTAGTACTTGAGGACAATCCTCAAAATATGTACCAATCCAGAAAATTAGTTCTAGATAACTCATCCTTCTTAAGGATGTATCGCAACAATAAAATAAAATTTGTGTTTGTAGCCATGGTTATTTAATACAGAAACATACAGAATATAAGTATCATGATTAAAACATATTTAATAGGTCTTTTATTAAATATGCTCCCACTATTTTTACTTAAATCAATGACCCTCATCATTGACTCGGAAAATCCCGTTGAAAGATTTTCTAGTGGGACCAATATCCACATTTCACCTCATTCTGAGTCAGTTGTGGGTGATCGCCCAGAACTCTGACTTTGTGAATAAAACGATACAGGATAAACCTGTTCATCTTAGTGACATTATCCCTTGCCACACGTCTAGGCATTACACATTAAGCATAAGGACATGTAAGAATATCCCTTTAGGAACCAACTTGGCTGAAACCTTGCTCTCTAGATGAGGAGTTCCATACAAAGCAATATCGACATTTGCTTCACCAATTTTTCCTTCTCATTCTTCAGAGTAACCCACACCATCTTTTGGACAACCAATAGTCGTCTCTAGTGATTCCAAACCAACGGGCAACTTGTATTCTTCAACATTACCAATAATCTCTACCATACAATCTATAGTTTTTACATATGAAGAGTTCCACAACTGTTGAACTTGAAAGGCATACACCACCTCATTTAGCAAGAAGAAGGTGGTCCATTTAGCATAGTTCAGTTCTTCATACACATCTATACCAACAACCTTTATAAATTCACTGATCTTCCTGAGACTATCTTCCGAATATTGGCAATACTCATATCCTACTTTTGTGCAACTCTGACTACAACCTTTGGTGGAGCCTTGGGTGCCATTTCTCAGAGAGGGATTTGAAGAGTTTGGAAGATTAGGGTTTTAGAAAGTAAGAGAGAACATAGAGAACGCAAGTTCAGAGTTTTCAAAAATGTGAAGAGATTTTCACAAGAGAGAGAAGTTACTTTTAAGGAGAGAAAACTCATGATGACATGGGCGCACGTTTTTGGGCAAGTGAAAGGTTTCTGAATTGACTCCGCCCACTAAAGACAAGGTCGTTTTTGAAAAAGAGAAAACATTTAAAAACTGTAATGTACTTGTTGTCTTAATCTTTTAAAGATATCAACATATATTTAGCCACGTCATCAGACGCATTGGCTTTTCAGACATTTCATAACAAACATAGGCATAATATATGTCATACATACTGATGTTATATAAGGCAGATAATAGACGCATGCAACAAATGCTTTACTCAACAATGGAATGCATTTTCAAACTATCTCTAATAAACTTATATGCATCTTCTGCTAATGCCTTAGTGAAAATATCTGCCCACTGATTTACAGTTTTAACAAACTTAATATCAAACACACCTTTTGTACATAATTTCTTATGAAATGATGTTTTATTTCTTTATGCTTAGCTTTATAATATTGAATGGGATTTTTAGATAAACTTATTGCACTCATATTTGAAGGAACTTGTTTGAAACACAAGAAGAGAGGTTGAATTGTATTTCTTAAGTTTTTAAAAACTTTTTCGTAAGCAGGTATATTTTCGCAAGGGTTTGGACACAAATATGTTGACAAACACAGAGAGCGTGAGCAATCAAAGGATAGACGCTCGATGTGATTGTTTACTATAAGGATAAACAATTTAAGAAAACTATTCAATCCCAAAGGTCAGTTATAAGCAAACTAAAGACAGAGATAAGGGAAAGAAGAATAGCACAAAGATATTATCCTGGTTCACTCTTAATCCAAGAGCTACGTCCCGTCCCCTCTATGTGAGAGCTTTTTCCATTATAACAAATCCTTGTTACTGTTGGGATAAGCCTTAGTGGCCAATCTATTTTGAATAGATAATCATTTGTATCATGACTTTGATAATATATTTGATATATGTATAATGCATTTATTTATTATGATATATTTGATGATCATATTTATAGCATAATAAAGTCCTTAGAATAAGTATTTCATTTAATGGAACGTCAAGTATGACTTAACCATGAGATGTCATTAAATTATAGAACATTATTCTTAAATATTCATAGTCAAAGTATTATTATTAATAAGGACAATAATAATACATTGAGACTATTATGTGAGTGTACTGATGACCACATCTCACGGGTCATAGATATAAGATATCAAGTCTTCACATAGGTATAAATATTTGTGGAATATTTTTGTGGAATATTTATACTGGAGTGACCCGCTATGAGAACGCTGCATAATAGTTATGTAAGTATCATAAGCGATTCTCATGATGACCATAGTGAAGTAGTCATTTGACTTGAAGTCATTACGATTCCTAACATTGTAGTTGTAGACTTTAATACTATTGAACGTTGTTTGTAACAGGATAACTATAAAGATAGTTATTGGGCCTGCAATGAAACATGTTGAGGAATGTGAGTGATGTAGATAGGATTCGTCCCTCCTACATCACAGGAATAATGTCTATAGGCCTCTTGATGGTATGCGACGTAGAAATGCATGGCCATGCTAAGTTGGGACAATATGAGATATTAGGCCCACATGATCGTATGTCAATTACTAGATCAAGAAATAAATATTTAAAATTAACAAGGATGACACATTTATGCATTGGGTTCAATTATGACATTGAGATGAAAGGACGTTGACTTCGCATTATATATGGTTACAAGAAGGTTTCAATTGTATTACCAATATTCTAATTAATTGAGTAGCAATGATGTATTGCTAGATGCCGCTCATTGTTTATAATATTAATTTATTATTAATATGATTAATAATAATTAATATTATTGCCAATTAATTGAGAACCTATAGGGTCACACATAGAGCAAATGTTCATAGAATTAATTTAATTGATTAATTAAATAGGATTTAATTAATAATTAAATGGGATTGATTTAATTGATTAATTAAATATGATTTAATTAATAATTAAATGAGGATAAGTTTAATTGATTAATTAAATATGATTTAATTAATAACTAAACACTGGGCTTGTAACGTATAGTGGCCTAAATGGGTTAAGTTAAGTGAGTGACAGCTATTAGTAAGCTGTGCACGTCACTTAAGTAACACACAACACAGAACACTCATAACGGCCGCTGTACTCTATTGACAATCGTGCCTCTTTTCTCTCTCTGTGTGTCGCGCCTCTTCTAATCCTGATAGCTAGCACGACGCTATCTCTGACGTTGGTTTGCTCGTGTAGACTGAGTAGAGGTATAGCTACTTTGCAATACTGGTAATTGAGAAGAACCTCTCCCTTTGTGGTGATAGCAGCAGTGTTCCTCGGATCTGCTGCTCTGTAGCTGTGTAGATCAAGTTGTCATTCACACTGTAGCAGTGTTCGTGATTTACTAGTGCTGCTGACGTGCTCACAGTGTTCGTGGTAAAGCTACGCTTCAAGAGGTAAATACAATATCCTTGTGATTCATGTGCAATACGTGGTCCTTTAGTAAAGGGATTTTTCCGCTCAAGAGGTTTTTATAAATTGTTTTTAAAAATTATCCCTCTTGAAACCCCAACAGTGGTATCAGAATCGCCGTTGGTATAAACGGCTTGGGCAAGTTTGAGAATAGTTGTTCGTATAAACAAGCTAAATACTCGAAGGCTTCCGCGCTGGATGGGGGATGAACCATGGTCCTTTGTTTGAGGGTAGGATTGTTGAGGTATAAACAAGTCCCACATTGTTCAAACAAGGGAAGGTACTTGGGTTTATAAGCATGAGAAATGTCTCCATAGGTATGTGGCCTTTTGGGTGGTGTCCAAAAGCATATCCATGAGGGTATAAGTAAAAAGTGGACAATATCATAGCATGGTGTGGAGACATGTGCGCTATAAATGGGATCCCTAGTTCCCAACTGTGGTATCAGAGCGTTCGGTCGTAGTTTGCCATGTATCCTAGGATTGTTTGCCATTGTATGATAACATGTTTATTGCTTTTAAATATGCTTTGTATGTTTAAAAGCTTGTTTGTATGATTTGTATGTGGTATAAATCTCTTTGAACATGTTTTGTGTGCTTGGTTGTGCTCCTGACATGAACAAGGATTCGCTTCTGGAATCCTGCTGCGCCATTTGGCACGATCGTGCTCCCTGTAGCACGGCCGTGCACATTTGAGTTAGCGTTAGTGAACGCGTAGCACGGCCATGCGCCGTTTGGCACGACCGTGTCACTTTTGAACAGCGTCAGCAAGTTTTCAGCACGGTCGTGCGCTGTTTGGCACGGTTGTGCACATGTTGAACAGCGTCAGCGAGTTTTAGCATGGCCGTGCGCCGTTTGGCACGGCCATGCTCATGGACAGAATGTGATTTTGTCCCTTTTTGCATATTTATAAATTGTTTATTAAATATGCGGTATATGGTTATGGCCCTAGTTTTGGTGTTTAATTTTATTTGGTAAATACGGCCTGCATGTCGTGATTTATTGTATTTATTTTATAAATACGGTCTGCGTGTCGTGACATTTAATTTAGTTATTTTATTTTAAATTTTGTAAGTTGCTCGCGATGACATGGAGGCAACACCAAATCATGACACCAGTGGGAGGAACTTTGGAAGTTTGCTCAAGGGTCAAAGATTGTAATAATTAGTTTTAATTATTGCACATTAGGAGGCCATAATCATACTACATTTTATATGTCTTGTATGTTTATGTGTGTGATGCATGAAATGTATGAGATGTATGATTTAAATTTGGAATTTAAATTGCATGATAGCATGTATGTCATTGTATGCTTAATATGTTTTGAATGTATGTAAGCTAGTATGCCATGTATACTATGAGAGACATTTATATGATAAACAAGCCGATGAGATCATTTAGTTATTAAATTCTCTCAATAAATTAAGTTATTAAATGCCTCCTAATGCGTGGCACTCGTCTTTTGAATGTATGTAAGCTAGTATGCCATGTATACTATGAGAGACGTTTATATGATAAACAAGCCGATGAGATCATTTAGTTATTAAATTCTCTCAATAAATTAAGTTATTAAATGCCTCCTGATGCGTGGCACTCGTCAAAGCCAGAATCATTTAAGTGTGGGTCATGCTACAGCTAAGCACCTTAATATATTCCGGTGAGACGCGAAAGGTGAAATAACCTACTGCCAACCATTAGGTTGAACTTAACTAAGTGTATTCAATAGGATTGAAATGACTTAGAGGTATGAGGTTGGGCATTAATCCATATGATGGATTAGAATAAGGAGTTATTCACCCAACTGGTCCAAGAATTACATTGGATGTAATTGGAAAGGAGTTTCCTACCTAAATAGCTGAGTGGACATCAATGATCTCATCTTCAAATATACGTTAAAGATTGCCAAGCAGAAAACCAAGTCATCCTATTCATATGGCATGTTACTGACCAAGCTCTTTCTACAGAAGAAGTTAAGATTGACAATAGAGTGTAAATTTGACTTCAGAGATAAATCTAAAAACCTTGTCTCAGATGAAGCTCAAAAATGCTGATGGAGATTCTATCATTGACACTGCTATTGTGGAAGAAGTGGCACTTGAGCCACAAGCAGAAGCTTCCAAATCTGCAATTGTGGAAGCGTCTGCAGAGGACACTAAAGAATCTGACATTGAGCCTCTAAGGTTCAGAATAAGATCCAAGTTACCAATCAGAAGACCACTCGTAGTGGCTAATCAATAGGAGTATGATGAACCACCTGCCAAGGTTCAAAATACTGCCTCAGTTGAAAGGGAGACTGTACTGACTGCAGTAATCCCCAGAAAACCCAGAACTCTGAAAAGGAATGCATCGAACCTAGAGCCTTCTCCTCTCAGACAATCTGGAAGAATCAAACACCTGGCTATTAGTTCAAAACCAATGAAGAAGCTGAAGGTGGCTGAGACATAACCTGCACTTTCCTCTTCTTCATCCTCATCATCCTCATATACCAAGGTACCTACACCCTTACCTACCCATTTTACCTTCACCACCATCCTCACCTCCTCTGCAACCTTCACCCCTACACATCAGAGAACCTTCTTAAACACATTCCTCTCCACCCTCAACAACTCACTCAACACAACCTTCACTACCTCTTACAACTCACCCTTCACCTATACAAGTTGTCTACCGTTTGCAGAAAAGGGCTTCTTCCCACCCACTTGCAGATCTGAACCACCAAAGCAACATGGCCAAAGCACACCACCATAGCCCAATCTAACCCACTTGCACAAATCCCCTCCCAAGTGCTTTTTGTGGCCAATCCCATGACTGATGCCAACTTAGCTAACAAAAAAAGTTTGTAGTTTTATCATTCGATAGGGTCCCCAAATATTCCAAAAATAAGAGAATGTTCCTTTCAATTCAGAGAACTCTGAAACTCAGATGCACAAGGGGAGAGGGCATGGGTCAGGTTGCGGGAGAGTCGTTACAGGTTTGTGATGATAGTGGCGGCTCACGACATGTTGTGGGATATGGGTTGCGGTTGAACATTGTTCCAACGAGGAAGGAGCTTGCCATGAAACATAGAAATGTGTTCCTATTTCAAAAAATCGAAACCTGCATTCCTATTTCAGTTTAAAAAAAATGCAAATATGCATTCCTCTCCATTTTTGCTTCAAAAAATTGCAAATCTTCATGTTTCTGTATTTCTTTCAAACCATGTTACAACCAATCGAGGGAAGAAGATTGAGACAGGTGGCGAATCTGCATTTGCAAAGCTTCTAGTGTGACTGGGAGGGATGAATCCTGCAAACCCCAATGTTGCTGGGATGGGAGGAGATGGTGGTGGGTGGTGGCTCTAATGCTACAAACAAGAGTGGGAAAAATGGTTTTACTTTTTACTTTTTCTATTCATTGGATAAGTTTGAAAATACCAATATATTTGGGTCAGTTTTATAAATAATAAACCAATTGCTGCAGGTCAAATGCAAAGTGCATGGATGCATCCTTTCTAACTGAGTGCATGTTAGAGGACACCTCTTTTTAGCACCTCTTTGAGCATGCTTGACTTGGGCATGATAATGTTTGTTGGTACGAGCAACCGTCCAAAAAGTGGATAACCACAAACAACCCATTTGAGGCATGATCAAGAACACTATACGTAAAGAAGGAAGAAAAGAGCCTTGACACTATACATGAATTTTTGTTACAAAGAATGATAAACAGCAAAAATGACTACATAGATAATTGTGATTATTGAACAAACATCCTAAGATGTAACAGAATATATGGTACAGCTTATCAACGTAAGATATACAGACAACATAAACGCACAGGTTGTGATCATAAAGTAGTGCTTGGTAAGGAACCCATTAAGATAATATTTTCGTCTTTATGCACTCCAGTCTTCTCAGGCTTTTCCTTCGTAAATAATCCGGAGAGGAATCTGGATGACAACCCAGAACTCAGACCCCTGCCTATCAAGTCCAAAGTTCCTCTTGTTTCACCACCTCCCCTCTGGCTTGCTCTGTTAGTTAAGCTCTTCGTCTCATTCAATCTGAGGTGTGCCCCACAAGGACAGTTTGGAAGCTTTCTGAAGCAACGCTTATGGAAAACCGACTGACAAGCTTTGCACCTTTCAATATCATCCTCCTGTTGATAATTTAGCTAAATATTAAGGCTGCTATTTTTCAGTAGATCAAAAAACTTCCAGACTATAACCACAAAAACAGGGACTAAAAGTAAAGGAGCATAAATGGGATTGACTCATGAACGCCCCTTAAGAATCCCGGCTCATGAACAACAGGAAATTCAACTGGAAGCAAATGTGAGCAACTTAGTTCCAACCTATTATACAGAAAATTACAAAATTGAACTCCTGACAAATATGAACAATGAAGAAATAAATTGTGATTTTATGCAAACAATAGTCATTTTTCCTTCATGATAAATTATGTTATCAAGAATGCTTTTATAGTAATTTTTTTTTCCTTATTTATGGGGTACAAGCACAGGTCAAGAAAGAGCCACAAGAAGCTTAGGTTTAAAACTAATACTCCCAGCGAGTATAAAAAACCTATCATCCCAAAGCCCCCTTCGTTTGCTTTACCTGATGTAAATGTAGAACATTTGGTATATGCCTCACAAGTCACAGGCAAGAGCCTAAAATCCACTTGGTGAAATCCAATTCCTTATTTTATGGTGGATGGATGGATAGATTTTAAAAGAGGTGTAGTGCAACTCGCACCTATTTCATCCATAAAGTCGTATCCCTCAACAGGGTTCATTAGATTAGTGAAGTGTGTCAAATCAGAACCTTGCATGAGGTTATCCAACAGCTGAGAATGGGTGTCTTTTCTTTTCTTTTTTTGGCTCCTTTTTGTATGCTACAGTTGGTTGTGACAGAAGCAAGCGGCATACCATGGTTTAAATTTTGGGAAGACCAAAAAATGTATATTCTCATATTTGTTTGTGGCTTCGAGTCATTCTCTTAAAAAACTAGTATAAAATATATTGTGTCAAGTGTCACTCTTATATAAACATGGAATTTTGCTTATCTTCGTAAATCAAAATTAATTTTTAAAAAAGGCTAAAGATGTTGAATCTATAATATTTTTATCATGACTAGCTTCCATATTCACAACAAAATATAAAAATGCAGCAACTTTTATGTTTGAACTTCACCATTATTATATTTAAAAGTAACCAAACAACTTCCAATAATCTAAAATATATTTGTGTGGTATATAATCAATCATTAAAAAAACTTAATATATCAAGCCAGTTGCCACATCAATATAACAAGAAAATTTGAGCTTAATATATATATATATATATATATATATATATATATATATATATATATATATATATATCAAATGAAAAAACTTCACTAGCTACTCGGTCAAAAATAAAAACAACAAAATATATATATAATCTGAATGACAGTGTTAATACAAATATCATATATATACATACACCATACAGACACAGACACGCGCACATATATATATATATATATATATAGGGGGATGTTTCAAGTAAGAGAGGTAAGGAACTATTCTCAACCTTACGATTAAAATCAAGATATGAGCCACGAGTTTTTAAATGAGGATTCTAATTACAACCACTGCTTTTAGTTGAAATGCTGAGAATAACTCCTCCCACTCTAATATTTAATAGCCCTCTCACTTCATATATATAATATCAAGTAAGACAGAAATTTTTATATGAAAGTGAGAGAAACAAATCTGGATCATTAAACCATATGATAGAAAACCCGAATTAAAGAGAAATAGAAAATGTATTATTGACTGGAAAATGAGATGTATTATAAAAAGAACCCCCCGGTAACCCCAGAGCAAAATCTCCTCAGAGAAGAGATGATTCTCTCTCTGCCCAAACCCCTAAGGTTCTAACCAACAAAATGCAGAAAATGATCCTCTTTTCCATCCCCTCTCCCTATAACTCTTTGCCTCCAACTGGCCACAAGCAATTGTAACTAATTCTCTATTCAGCCCAATTCTTGAGCTTAGGCCCAAACTCAGTATCCTAGGCCGCTGAAAGAACAGCCTTGTCCTCAAGGCTGAAAAAGTCACCAGAGAAACCAGAGTTGGACATTTTCGGCAAAACAGTGACATCCGCAACAACCGAAAAGAGAGCATCGGAGACAAGGTTAAGGCGCCTCTGCAATTCAAACCCCAGAAGTTCAAGAGTCACTTGTGCCCAATAATAGAAATCCCCAAAGACTCTCCTTGTACTATCCTTTCTTAAGGGTATTCTAGCTTCGACGACTTTATCTTCGGTGTTTTGAATCCATGTATATATATATATATATATATATATATATATTTCATAAGTGTATAATCTATAATTGGTTGATTAGTGAAGTAATAAATTTTATTTTATATATATGTATCCATATACCAAATGTATTGGGTTAATTAGTAGTACTCTAGAAATATTCTAGGGTCACATATCACCCTTACTTAGGTTTATTTCATTACATGAACAATCATATTCCCTCTCATTCTATGCATAAATATGATTGGCACACTTTAATTTAAATCATAGTATCTACCTTTATAAAAAAAAATTTCTTCACTTCACCCCCTTTCCCCTTGGATATTCGGCCAACACCAAGAAGAGGAGGAGAGACTCTCCTTCTTCATTCATATTGCATTAGACTTCTCCTATGCATCTCAACCCTAACGCTCAATCAAACCTCCCTCTTCCTCCTTTCAAGCTCACAAATTCAGCCAAGAGGGGGAGATAAGGGTTGGACACTTCAACCATCATCAAAAACCTTGCAGAAACAACACTCTACTCTCCCCATCTTCCTCCTCAAATTTGGCCACCATCACCTCGTCTTTTCTTCTTCTGTTTTCTTCCAAAATCAACATGAACAAACATCAATTTTTCCTTATGAAGTGAGTTTGAAGCAGCCACACTTGAGAGCAAGGAGGACCAAAGTCAGATTAGGGAGGAAATTCTAAGGAAATCAACCTCCACCACACTATCTCCATCTTTTTCTTATGTGAGTTTCCTTAGTTTAGTGCTTGGTAATCATAAATCCAAGCTTAGGAATTTTGATTCTTGCTCTTATTGTTTGATTTCATGCCTGCATGCTGATTATATGAATTAAAGTGACTGCAGATAGTTGTTGTAAATTATTTATCTTGCATGCATGTGTTTTGTTTGTGAAAAGTCCCAAATGAAGTTGCTAGCCAGAAACCCGTATAGACATATGTGCAGTAATTTACTTAAAACTATTTCTATGGGGCTCTGTTTGGTATGATTTTTGTTTTTTTGGAAACTAGACTCGATTTGCTACAGTTTAGACACTGATTTTGCTGTTTTTCATTGAGTATTGATGGAGAAAAACCTGTTACAAGTCAGAGGACAATTGTTGTCCTGTTTTTCGAATGTAGTGACTTTTTGGTTAAAACTGTACTTTTTGGGCAGTTTCTTTTCAAAAGGGAAATTTTATTTATAAACTAGACATGTTAAGCTTTCCATAGAGGGGTCGTTTTCCTAAATCCGACATCGTTTGATATTTTAATAAATTCATAGAAGTTGGCTGAAAACTGAAAATTTCTGCAGGTGCGGTTGATGTTTTAATTCTTGATACGCATTTGTTTGAAGGTTATATGGGTTTATTTAAAATGTTTTGTAGTGTAACAATGATGCAGAAAAGTAAATTATAGCTTGGCATCCAATAATGACGACCATCCTCTATCCGATATGATTCAAGTTAGAATGGAGGTCAGAGACATTTCAGATGTCGAGTATAGAGTCCTTCCCGTTTGGAAGGCAATCACAGAAGTCCTTTCAGTTAGGAAGGCAAGCAAGTGCAAACAAATGGGACGCCGCTTGTGGTCATAGACGTATGTCCTGCCTTACAAATATAGAGTTGTTTCCTCTAATTACTATAGCGTACAAGGAGGGGACAGCGATGTTTTTCACTGATAAAAAAAAAAACCCCCAAGGGAGGTCCAAGTATATAGAGTTTACTCTTATATTGTTTATTGATGTTATTGTTAATCTACTTATAAGTATTTATGAAACTGAGATTTTGCAGGAAATTCATTGAGATTGGTTATCTCACTACTCATATTTGTTGTTTCAGATAAAAAAGAGTAGTCTCACTGTACCCCAAGGACAGCAGGCATTGAGGACTTTGTAAAATTCCTTGTATAAGCCAGATTTAGTATGTATTATTAACTGGTAAATGCCTTAGTTCAAAACTCAGTTTCGTTTGTTTAGATTATTATGGACATAACTTTGTACAAACTAGAGACTTATGGCTTCCGCCACTTTGTTGTTATCTACTTATATCTAACCTTCATGTGATACTTATGTCTTACATAGTAATGTAACAAAGGGTATTACACTCCTGGTGCGATAGTAGCTGAAACCCGAATCCTTTCCCCCAGGATCCCACTGTTGGGAACTTGATGAGCCATCCTCAAGCCATCGAACCATCGGTTCATCTTCAACTTGGATATCACCAACTTCACCAGAGGGTTTCATAAGTGAAGCATCAAGCCATCCTTCCGATGTTGCCTTAGGTACCGGTGACTGAAACAAGGTTTTAGATGATGGAATATCAAAGCCAAAATCATCCAAGACTTCTTCCAAACGAGAAAAACATTTCACCATTTGACAGGAACTAATCTATCTTTCTTTTGCTTCTTTAAATAGCTTCAATATTAGAGGTTCTGTTGAATGGATCTCCATGGCAAGTATCAGAGCCCTCTTCCTAACCTTGTGATGGAAAAAAGAAACCCCTAACTCACGTATACACCTAAAGGTTTCAAATGTATCACCACTATTCACGTATTCTCTTAGTAAATCAGCAATCCTTTTCTTCACATATTCAACAGTGAAATGAATGGTACCACCCAATCGCCTTTCCACAAGCTCTGCGTCGTGTGGAGCTGAAAAATAACTCGCCTACAATTCCTCCTGTGCGCAACCCTCCATA
The DNA here is from genome assembly GCA_039655645.1 of Ammopiptanthus mongolicus. Taxonomy (NCBI): domain Eukaryota; kingdom Viridiplantae; phylum Streptophyta; class Magnoliopsida; order Fabales; family Fabaceae; genus Ammopiptanthus; species Ammopiptanthus mongolicus. Next base: position 78,570,823 of record CM077345.1, read on the forward strand.
AAGTTCACAAAGGATTTGTGTTGGATCAAACCCAAAGAAATGAGACCCTGAATTAGGCTATCTAGGCCCCTTTCTTCTTGAACGCAGATGGTATCATTAGATTGGGACAGGTCCAGTAGCTTTACTCCAGCCCAAGTTGGAAATGCCTTCCTCAACAAACTAACCTTACCTTCGGTTTGGCCCATTAGGTTTAGAATGATACCCAACTCACTAATTAGCCATTTTGCCCCTCTGTCTTCCATCTCCCTCAGACTCGCCTCTTCCCTTGCACCCATCCCTGGAGGTTCTGCCGACAACAACCCCGTGGCCGTTGGAGGTGGATTGACATCCGGCACCTTTATCTCGGGTTAGGCCGTCGCAAGTGGATTAACGATCGGCGGCCTCAGATCTTCCATGGCACGCGTCCACGATGCTTCCGTCAATAGCGACCCATCTGCCACTGCAAGTGGGGTGACGATTGGCGGCTCCGACTATGGAAGGGTTGTAGCCAGTGGGCCCGTGTCCCGCGATTTCGGTGGCGCTGTCCTTGGTGTAAGTGCCATCAGACTTTGAACGGTGTGGAGCGCCTTGGCCGCCAAAAGCAAATCCGCGTCCGGCGGCTCTGGCGGAGGTGGTGGGTCGACCATAACCCCTTCCTCCATACTCCTTTCGTTGTTACTCATTTTTCCCGGTCTACTTTCCACCACTGCATCGACAACCTTTTTTGTCTTAGATTCTAATTTCATGTGGTGAGCATCTTCTCCACCATCGATAGTCATCTTTATCACCTCTAATACTGGCTCATCTCTCATTTCCTTCACTTTCCACGATTCTAGTTCTGTTTCTGGATTTCCCAACATCATCTTTTCCACCAAAGGCTCCATTTGTGACTCAAACCTTCCAATCAAAGCCATGGAAAATGTTTCCCAGCTTGGATCTGGGTCCTCTTGGCACCAAGAATAGAGCCAAAGCATGGCTACATCCACCATGCTCATGAACGCCCACAGGAGTTTATCAGCCGAGTGAATTTCTTGCTCCTCAAAGAAGCTTTCAGCTCTAGCAAGCCACCCAACTAGGTTTGTCCCTGTAAAATCCAACAACTCCACTTTCTTGGCCCACATGTCCTCCATCTCCAGTAACATTGGCTCTTCCTCGCGAATCTGGTAGGTCAGACCAATTGATAGAAACCCGAATTAAAGAGAAATAGAAAATTTATTATTGACTGGAAAATGAGATGTAGTACAGAAGGAAACCTCATGCAACCCCAGAGCAAAAGCTCCTCAGAGAAGAGATGATTCTCTCTCTGCCCAAAGCCCTAAGGTTCTAGCCAACAAAATGCAGAAAATGATCCTCTTTTCCATCCCCTCTCCCTATAACTCTTTGCCTCCAACCGGCCACATAAGCAATTGTCAATATATCTCTATTCAGCCCAATTGTTGAGCTTAGGCCAAACTCAGTATCCTATATATATATATATATATAGCGTGTGGGGATTTGGAGTAAGTCTTTTAAACTTAGTCTTGGAGTCAATAGATCCTCACTCATATATATATGGATTTTCCCACAGGCATAAAAAAGTACGACAATAACAACAACCAAGTCTTTTCATACTAGGTGAGGTCCACTACATGGATCAAACATGTCATAATGTCCTGTAATAAATCATGTCTATAAATAAATCATTTACTTCTAGATCTTTTTTAATAGTTTTGCCATAGTTTTTCTTGGTCTCCCTGTACCTCTAGCGATTGGGCTATCATCCATCTAATCTTCTCTTCTCACTGGGGCTTCTTCAGGTCTTTTTTAACACATGCCCGAACTTATAGCGAGATTCTACCATCTTTTCAACAATAGTTGCTAACCCAACTTTTTCTAATGCATTCATTTGTAATCCTATCTTGTCTAGTATGTCCACTCACCCAAAGCAACATTCTCATCTATGCTACAATGAGTTTATTCTCTTGTTGGCTTTTTATGCTCAACATTCAATCCCATGTAACATTGTGGGTCTTATAGTTGTGCGGTAAAATTTTACCTTAAGCTTGACTAGTATTTTTTATCGCATATAACACCCAAAGCACTCCTTTACTTCATCCACCCCGCTTGAATCCTATGGATTACATCTCCCTCTATTCCCCTGTCGTTTTGTATGATGGACCCAATGTACTTAAACCGTGTGACTTGTGGTATGTGGTATGATATGGTCTCCAATTTTCATCTCTAAGCTAGAATGTGTGCTCCTCCTGCAAAACTTACATTCCATATACTCTGTTTTACTTCTACTCAAACGAAAGTCATATGCTTCCGAAGCTTGTCTCCACATCCCAAACTTCCCATTTATTTCCTCTCTCGACTCTCCCATCAGGAGTAAAACATCTACAAAAAGCATGCATTGGGTCACCAGCTCTTGGATATAATGAGTAAGAACATTCAAGACCAAGGTAAAAAGATAGGGGCCTCAAAGTTGACTCTTGGTGCAATCCAATAGTTTTAAAATATCAAACAGGTCATCTGTCTGCCTTTCTTACAATCATCTACTCACTTGTTTGTGGAAACTTTTTATATGTGCAAAAAAGCTCAGTAAACACAATTCAACCCCTTCTCGTGTGTACTTGTATTCATTTCAATCTTGTCTCTTGGAAAAGTAAGAAGCAAGAGGTTGTGACCCGACCTAGTGTTGAGGCTGCTGCGGCCTTAGCTACATGTGAGCTCATATGGATTAGGCAACTAATTAAAGAACTAAAATTTGCAACAACAAAAAATCTCTCCAATGACGTTTTTTTTATAATCAAGCTACTTTCCATATTGCCTTTAATCCGATTTTTTATGTGACGACCAAACACATTGAAGTGGACTATCATTTTATTAGAGAAAAGGTGCTTTTTGATTGTATTATCACAAACTACATCAAAACCAACCTATGTTATCAATCCCGGATAGCGGAGCGTAGCGGCCGAACCCCAAAACTGCTATAGCGGGATAGCGGGAGCGGTATGACTGCTACTTGAAAGTATAGACATATAAGATACAAAATTAAATATACACGTGTAAATGCTAAAACATAACAAATTACCCATAATGCAAACAAGCTCATAACATATATTCATAATTCATAACTTATAATCTGTACTGTAGACTAATGCTGCTAACAAAATCAAGGAACTATCATAATAGACTAATTCAGCAAACAAAAGTAGAGAGTAGACTAATGCTACCAACAAAAGTAGACTGTTAATACTGCAAACAGAATCAAAGAACTATCAAATACTAAGATTCTAATCATCCTCCAAATCTTCCAATGCTGGCTCATGGTTGTGCGAAAGAAGCAGCCATGACTGAGATGAAAAACCGAACAGAGATGAAGAGAAGGAACAAAACAGAGAAAAAACAGAAGAAAGAAGAAAAGACGGAAAGAATTAAAAGGAGGAAGAAAAGAACAGAGAAGGAAAGAAGAAAAGAATAGAAAAAGCATAAGAAAAGAAGTCCAAACCTGTGTTGAAGAAAGAAGGTGGCCCGAAAAGATGGCGCCAGCGAGTGGAAGATTTGGAGGATGAAGCAGTGGAGTGAGTCGCAGAGCAGAGTGAAGCGGTGGAGTTGAGTTACGAAGAGCAAAGTGAAGCGGTGGAGTGAGTCGCACTTGGGAAAGAAAACAAAGTGAAGCGGTGCAGTTGTGCACTTATAAAGAGTGTAACAGTGACCTAAACCCCAAAAATACCCCCACTTATTGTCGTTAGGCGTGCATTATGGGAGGGTAAAATTGGGTTTTTGGGCAGAAAATTCCCAAATCTAAGTAGCGCCGCTTTTTTCTACTTTTTTGCCGCTAAAACACGCGATTCTCAAGCAAATAGCGTCCTCTATCGCCGCTATGAACAACTGCTACGCTATGCAGACTCCATAGCGTGGAGGAGCCGCTCTGCTCCGCTACTCTGCTATAGCGGCGCTATAGCGCGCTATTGACTACTATGAAACCAACGACCAGCTAGTAGACATTCTCACTAAGTCCCTTAGTGTCGCCGCATTGGGTTCATTTGTGACAAGTTGGGTGCATATAATCTGTATGTTCGAACTTGAGGGGAGGTTTTAATGTATATTGTAGGGTGTAGTAGAATAGTTTACTTTATTCTTTATTTTATTCAAGTCAAGCCCAAAAAGAACCTAGGCCCATGGCTGCATGTATATATATGGACTGGTATTCTTTTTCCAAAAAGTATGAAAACAGAAGAATATTTCTCCAAACGATTCCTTATAAAGAAGAAATCCATTTGAGAGCATGTCACCCCACTTTTGTTTTGTATGCGATAAGATGCTCCTCCCGTTTCCTAAAACAAGTGTTAGCTATTGTGAAGGGCCATATCCCCCATGCAAACCCTCATACCCTCTAGATGCACTCCCAACAAAACCATTTACATCCCCCTCCTAGGAAAATCTTTTCTCCCAATGGTTTTCCCTTAACTAAACCTTCTAAATCTTCCTAGAATTTTATCTTGTGGTGCTCTTTTAACTCTACTTGAGGTGCATAAGCACCGATCACATTAAAACTATTCCGTTCCACTACAATCTTTAGAGCTATGATCCTATCTCCTAACCTTTTTACATCCATAACATCATTCTTCCAATGCTTATCTACAATTATGTCTACCCCATTTCCCGATTTTACTTTGCCAGTGTACCAAAGCTTAAAACCCGAGGTGTCTAATTCCTTTGCCTTTTCTCCTATTCTTGTAGACACATAAAATTTATCCTCCTCCTAATCATGATATTTCCATTGATTTTCCTGTAAGTGTGCCTACATTCCATGTCCCAACTTATCCATTCATTGAGATTTGGCGAAGTTTTACGTTGGTTGCCGATTGCCTAACACAACCCTCATCTTTTATCTGGACTTGGGACCAGCTATGTATAGCTTCGCAATAAAGCGCAACATAGGCAGACGTAAAAGAGTATGTTCACATAAAGGTGGCAAAGAAAAGGCATAAAATTTAAAAATGGAAAGATATGCAAGCCAGGATTCTCTAGTGTCTACTGCAACAATAACCAGAAAGTTGAGCCTTATGTAAAACAATTCAGAGTAGTCCATTAGAATTCAATTCAGATCCTCTCTAAAGTACACCTAGATTTTACCATGCAATGAATAAATCCTATGTCAGGAAGTTACTTTGTACTTAAAAATATCAACGGTTATCCACAGCAATTTGACTTTATTTTCTACAGTGCACCTTGGAAGCCTGATTAAAATTCTAAGAAATCATTACCTTTAACCTTTATCATTGATATATTAATTTTTTCCTTCACTAAATTTGTATTATAAAATCTTATCCACCGACAGAAACACACCTGAAATGGGAAAATGAGAGAAGATGGATCACTGCAATCTTGTCGGGCACTGCAGGGGAGTCCCACATCACAGCATACGAGACATTGGTCAGTAATGTGTTTCAGGATTTTCGTTGAGACAGTTTCCACCATCACAGGAAGTGCTGCATAACATTTGCCATACATCAGGAACATTTGATATAGTAAATGCAACATAACAACTTCAAAATTAACCATTGATTAGCTGCAAAATGCATAGTCAATAGGGAAGTTCTATTTGCTCGTGAAACAAAAAGAGAGATGAAATTGCAATGAAACTTACAATGCAATACGCATGAAGTTACTATATAGGCTGTCTAATTATAAATCATGATGCACACTTCCACACAAATAAGTTGACTCCAAAATATGTATTGGAGCCCAGTTTTGACACAGACTAACAGCTGGAAATCCCATATTCCGGCTTGCAAGTCTATCAAGGGGTATTAACAAACAGTCGAAAACCAATAGTAGCTGCATCCCCAAAGGTCTTATGAGTAACAATTTCACGATGCTTATTATTACTATTACCTCACAAGGTTGAGATGCTATATCCTATATGCCCTCCAACCTACCAGTTCAAACAGCTATTTCCAGAACTGGTACTGAATAGGTACCATAGGGCAGAGAGAGTGTGATTCGTTAGACCAGTTCTACTGTGCAACCACAATTATTCCCCATAACAATATGAATCTATATGCAGCCACACCATGAAATCGACATATGTTCAAAGTGCATACTGATTAATAAAGCCATCCCATGACAACCAAAGCAGCAAAATTTAAGAAATTCAGTAATAGAATCTGAATGTCCGGAATGCAAATTTCCATGTTAGGAGCAAGGAATGCAGGTCCGGGTCCGGGTCCGTGCATGCATCAGAGCATGTGTTAGTAACTGGACCTTAGATATCATTGCATCAAATTCAAACCCAAATTTATTTATCAGAAGAAGTGAAACATGTAAATGGAAATGAAATGAAAATGAACTTCCATTTAAAGCACAAATAAGTTATAAGCTGGAAATAGCATCTAACCAGCAAAGACTCCTTTAGAAAGATCAATCAAATCTCTAAGAGCAAAAAAGTCATTGCTTTCAAGAAGATATCTCCGATTTCCAAGTCCTCTATTGATAGACCTCCGGAATGGGCAGCGAACATATGGAAGCATGGTTCCTATCTTTTTCCTGATATTCATAACATGAAGCAAGGCTGGCACCTTTGACAAAAGGAAGGGATTAACCGCAGTGACACAAAGCATGGGCTGCAGGAGAAATTTCATTAATAAAAATGTGAAGTGAATGGTAAGAATATTTCCAAAATATACAATTTTAAAATATATGAGAAGGACAAGAAAACACATGCATTTATGTAATGATTAATCCAAAAGTAAGTAACAAGCATGCACTTGGTTTCTACTTTCAACACTTGCTAGGGACAAGAGAGAAGATAATAAGGACAATTAAGCGACAACAGTAACCAAGAAAAGCCATGAAATTTTATATGAACATGTAATAAACTAATAAAACCCAACATGCATCAATATGCTCATTATAATTGCAAATAATAAGCATTCGTTCAAACTAGCAATCACAATATCAGTGTATATCCATCCAACCGGAATTAAGATAGAAAACTATTGCTTCTGGCATCCAGAAAAGAGAAAAGAGGAACAGCAGCTCTTTCTCGTTACTTATACATAGGAACTTTGGACATCAACATACATATGAAAGGCAATAAGGATAAAACAATATTATAATAGGAAAAAGTTAGTTGTAAAATTACTTGTTCATGTATAGAATCCAGATAAGACTTTGCCAGCTGAGAAACAGGATAATGAGTGAAATCCCAATGATGCAAAACCCTTGCTGGCAAGACTGCAGTCTCATTTGTATGGCAAGAAGAGCAGAATAATTGACCAGTGTATTCACAAAGTCGAGGCTTCCCCCATCCAAATGTCTGTACAAAATCCCAAATCAAAGTCTTTCCATCATCAAAATGCTTATGGCATCCAGCACAAGTGTAATGTTGTGCTTCTAACAATTGTTTCACAGATTTGTTTGGTGGAATTTCAACAATAAGTGATATAGTCTTCCCTAAAGTGGAAAAGTTCCCTCTTGTGAAAGAAGACCGCGACACTGGCGTATTTGACACAGGTGAAATAGGTTGTGAATCTTGAGGGGACAAAAACCAAATTAATGCTCTTGGAGGACTTGAAAAGAACCTGGTACGAATAATGGACTGTAAACACTCTTGAATGATAACACTTCTCTTCACAATAATATCAGGAGATGCACTTCTAAATATCTTGGATTCCTTATCAACAGAAGACCAAGGCAAAGGTAAAATCCACCCTTGACCGGTGAATAAGGTTTTCATGCAACGATAGAGAGCGACGAAATCACGATATCGCCTTTCAACCTCCCACTGAACCTTGCCGCTCCACACTTTTATTTTATACACTGTGTATTCCTTCACCCCAACCAATCTTTCACTAAAAGAGACATCCCCTTTCTTCTGCCTTGCACCTACCACTTCAATCCTATCTATTCTTGTTGGACGCTGAACTAGCGGGTAAGCATCATCCGTACTAGAAGTAGAAGCAGTCAACCCACCATCTCTTAAGGGCATAGAAAATTGTGATTCAAGCAATCTGTTACCCATGGCAAACCTGGCCCCAGGAGAATCCACCGAGTCCAGTAAAATATCTTCCATTTCCTGAACAACCTCATCATAGAATTCATTTGGCTCAAAGTCCTCTATCTGCAATATTTAGGTAAACATTAAACCCAATAGGGAAACCATTTAGGTAGGATGATTATTGCCACAGTGCAAAATGCATAATGCAAGTAAATGTGCAGCAAAAATAAGGTGCTTCAAACCGCATTTCTTTGGAGTAGTGTTAATATAGACTCGGGTTCACGGTGAACTCTATACATGACAACATATCCCCCATTGAATTTCATAATATGCACATATATAAAATTTTAAATTGGTGGATATACTGTCACATATAGGGTTTGCCGTGAACCTGAGTTTATATAAGTAAGAACTGAGGTCCAGAAGAGGACTGAGAAGGCCAATTGAGTCATTCATCCAAATCCTTTGAAAACTGAAATTCGAAAAATATTTGATAATTTAGATTCCAGGATTTAGTTTCAATTGAATTCATCATATCGAATTAGATAAAGAATAAAAAATTTCAATTGTTAGCCAAAATTGTCGTCCTAAAAATTATGCATGTTTTGCTAATATCAAGTTAGAAATGCCATATAAAATCCAACAGGTTTGCATATTAATTAAAATATTGTACAAATAGAAGTAGCAAATTTAATAATTGAAGAGGATTGAAAATGATAACTTGAAAGACAGTAGAACTAACTGCTCACCTTAGATATCACAGGACTTTTTTCTAAGACATTTGTTGAAGTGGAAGAGCTCTCTAATGTTTTCCTCATCCCACAATTTGAAGGAGGCACATTTTGTTCAGGGTTCTCTAATGACTTTACATTTATATTCCCTATATGGTTGGATGAATTATAAGAATTTTGATCAACTCTGCTAACAGAAAAGTGATCAAACTTGAACTTAGAATTATCCAACTCTTTTTTCACATGTCGATCATCACTAGTGGCAATAGCTTCTTCAATGTTGATATATTGATCCCCTTTTTCCATGCTTCCATGATCTGCGACATTCAAACCCACATGCTGAGGTGCTTCCTCTGCCAGCGGATCCAAATCTACTTCACAGGCCTCAGTGAGAGGAGAACTTTTAACCAATTTGTCAGAACCTTGAACCTGCGGTTTGACTGTGTTCGGAAAATCAGCCGGGATATGGGTAGAACTTTCAGTTATGTTAGTCACCTTATCAGCACCTTGAACTTGACAACATGTTCCAGGAGTGTCCCTGACCTCTTTTATTGCTTCTGGCTCACCAATATCTTTTATTTCTTCTCGTTTTTCATTGACTGTGACCATGTCATTTTTATCATTTCCTTTCCCTTTTTGACCAGCACTTACAAAACCCACTGAGCTAACAGAACCATAATTTACTGGATCCTCTTCAACTTCATAACTCTTTTCTCGCCGATTGTGAAATAGATTAGACATCACAGAATCTTGACCACATCTCTCATTCTCTAGCAAAAAATCATCCAAGTCATTTGAACCAAAGGCCACGGAAGAGTTTATATGCAATGGATTCTCGTTTCGCGCTTCCACTTCCTTACGATAATGCATAACCATCGACAAATAAGACTCATTTTTATTGTCACCATCACTGCCATAGTTATACATGGAACCCTCTGAATGCTCACAATCAGACAAACCTCCATCTTCATCCCTATCCATCTCTCTTTCCCTACATTCCATCTTCGACCGTGCATCAAAACCATCAATTCCACAAGCTAAACCACCTTCTCCAACTGTCACTACAGACACACATCTCTCACTGTTCCCTACAGTACCACTCCCATTATTACACAAATTTCCAATTCCAACATAATCCCTCTCCATCTCTCTTTCCCTACATTCCATCTTCGACCACGCATCAAAACCATCAAACCGATCAATTCCACCAGCTCCACGAGATAAACCACCTTCTCCAACTGTCACCGCCGACACACATCTCTCACTATTCCCTACATTACCACTCCCATTATTACAACACAAACTTCCAATTCCAACATAACCACCACCTTCAGCTCTTCTTAATTCATTAACTCCTCCTACACACTCTTCAGATGACTCAACCATCTGGTTATTAAACCCTATCATAGCAAGTTCATCACTGCCATCATCGCCATACAATTCCAATCCACTCGAACCTGTCACCGCGGACACACATCTCTCACTATTCCCTACATTGCCCCTCTCATTATTACAACACAAACTTCCATTTCCAACATAACCACCACATTCAACTCTTCTTAATTCATTACCTTCTCCTACACACTCTTCTTTTGACTCAACCATCTGATTAAACCCTATCACAGCAAGTTCATCACTGCCATCATCACCATACAATTCCAATCCACTCGAACCGTATCTCAAATTTTGCCGCCGCGGTTCGGTGCGATTCATGATCTCAGCCCTTCCTCCTCCACCCAAACTAAAATTCTCCAAACCGTTATTACTACTATCGTCCCCCATTCCGAAACCTCTGGCGGAACCGAAATCCAATTCTGAGAAATCGTTGTAAAGGGTGATGGTGCTGCACATGCTGGGTGTGCCCATGGCGGAGTTGGCGCTGCAATAACGGTCGAACTCGGAGTCGCCGCCGCAGGAGGAGTAGCGGGAGGAGGAAGCGTCGTCACCGTCCGATTGGTGAAGCCGTAAAGGAGGGAACGAATCTAACGGATCGGGAGTTCTCTCGGCCATTGATCATTTGAAACTCAAAATGAAAAATGAAAAGGTTGAAAGCGTAAATCGATAGAAGAAAAATGAGGAAACCAAACCTGTTGATTGGTGGTGTTATGTGAGATTCTCGAAGGAACCGTACCGTAGGATTCGATCGAGGTCTCAGGTGAAATAGAGCACAAGTAAGAAAGACCCTTACCCAGCACAAGAGAGAATATGACGATGCAGAATAAAATTATTATATAAAATTAATAAATGAAGAATCCGCTCTTTGTTTTTCTTCGTCTAATATAATACTGTATTTGGTTTTGGGAAAGAAGAAGAGTGTTTTTGGGTAATTGGCAAAGCAAAAGTAACTAACAGGACTGGCAATAAGGATGTGTAAGGAGTGCAACAGCACAGGATCTCAAATTTGATCCAAAATTTGGGGCTCCCAAAATTTATTTTGACCAAAAAAAAGGTGTTAGAAAGAAGGCTCTTTTTAAGTAGCTAGAAAATTGATATTAGCTTGAAGTTGTATTGGTAGGATTTTAATAATCTTCTTTATATTTATTGTCCTGAAGTGGGTGTTTAAGATTAGAACAATTGCCCATTTTGAAATAATATTTAAGATTGCCTTTTTTTTGAAATAATATTTTGAAATAATATTTAATTATTAAAATTGTCCTTTTTTTATTAAAGGTCCAATTTTTAAGATTAGAACTGGGCCCCCAAAATGTTTAAGACGGCCCCGATAACTAATAATAAGCTAATTAATTAACTTATTTGACCAAAAAATATTAGAATTGTTGGGTAAGAGAAATTTTTTGAAAAATAAAACTCTTTTTTTTTATAATCGTGTTATTGATATGAAGTATTCACCGTCATAAATAGTGACTAATCTTTGTTGGGGGCCTGAACGATATTTAAAGGTTGTCCCTTCCTGTAAGAGTCAGGAATCGAATCTCTAACCACTTGCTTAAGGGATCCGTACTCGTTATCACTCGCATCAATCGCATGTTAACAAACTTTTTATTTAATAAGCTAATAAGGGTAGTATTGTATATAGCTAAAATTTTACCCCGTCATTTTTTTTTTAAAATGACAACATTTTACCTCTAAAAATTGTTTTCAAAATAATAATAATAATAAATTTATAATATGTGATTGATTCGAGTGGTAAAGGATTTGGGTATCTAAAGCAAGTGGTCAGGGGTTCGAATCATGGCTCTTGCGTATGGAGAAAACCTGACTGGAAGGGATGACCTCACCTTATGTGCCCAACAGATTCTCCGATAAAGATTAGTCACCGCTAATGATAGTGGATACTCCGTACCTATTTATGAAAGATGGAAGGGCGAAAAATAATTTTTATTTTCAAATAAGCCTTTTTTATGATCTGTCATCATATGATCTCTCTTGATGATAGATTTGTCATGGTCTCTCATCCTAAAGCGGTCACCTGTTCTATTACCTACCAATCAACTCAGCTTTACTGTTTGACAAACCTAATTTTCTCTTGGAATGTTCATTACTTTTTAAGTTTTTTAATTATATGTTATACTCAAAACAAATAGTTATCAACACTTTATTATTTTACAAAATAATAGATAAAATGCTCTTTCTATGAAGTTATTATAGATATATAAATATGAAGAAAATATTCTTTTGGTTTAAATAAATTTTTGGTCTACGCCACCAATTTTGATTTTAGTCTTTATAAAAAAAATTCTTAAAATTTCGTCCCTATAATTTCCAAATTTTTGAAAATAGTCCCCACTGTCATCTCTTTCCGTTAATTATTGACGTGACAAACGGAATGTCACGTCATCTAGGTGGCACTGATGTGACATGACGGCGTGACGTTTCGTTTGTCACGTCAGCAGAGACTATTTCCAAAATTTTGAAACATACAAGGTCTAAATCCTAAAACAAAATTTAGGGATTAAAACCAAAACTGATGAATTTTGCAAATACCAAAAACTTATTTAAACTAATTTTTTTTCCTATTTTCTAGACCAAATTTCAGAGCAAGTCAAGCAGGAATAAGAAATTATATACCTTCGATACCGCCAAGTACTAGAAATCATACATCAAGAAGGAATTTGACAATTTTAACCATGTGCCCCTAATTAATGTGACTTTTTCTTCTATTTTTTAGCCAAATCTCAGAGCAATCATACAGGAACAAGAAATTACCTTGATTGCCCTGAGTACTAGAAATCATATCAGATGAAGGAATTTGTCAATTTGAACCTTGTGGCCTTAATGTATGATTTCTTTCTATTTTTTAGCCAAATCTCCGAGCAAGTCGGACAAGAATAAGAAATTACCTTAGTACCCTATAATATATTTTTTGTTTATATTTTCTTGCCAAATTTCATAGCAAGTCAGACAGAAAAGGAAATTACCTCGGTATCTCTACGTACAAGAAATCATATCAGATGAAGGAATTTGATAATTTTAACCCAACGGCCAATAATATATGATTTTCTTCTACTTCGCGGCCAAAATTTAGAGCAATCGGAGCAGGTCGGATGAGAACACGAAATTATCGCTGGTACCCCTGGATGTCAAAAATCATACCAGTTGAAGGAATTTGAAAATTTTAATCTTGCGGCCTCTAATGTATGATTTTCTTCTACTTCATGGCCAAAATTCAGAGCAGGACATACAATAGGAGGCACATGGTTAAAATTGTCAAATTCCTTCATCTTGTATGATTTCTAATACTCAGGGGTACCGAGATAATTTCCTTTTCCCATCCGACTTGCTATGAAATTTGGCAAGAAAATAGAAACAAAATCATATATTATTGTCACAAGGTTAAAATTGCTAAATTCCTTCATTTTTTATGATATGTAGTACTCCGGGGTACGAAGGTAATTTCTTTTTCATGTCTGACTTGCTATGAAAAATGATAAGAAAATAGAAACAAAATAATACATTTTGGGCCACAAAGTTAAAATTGTTAAATTCTTTCATCTGGTATGATTTCTAGTACTCAGAGGTATCGAGGTAACTTATTATTCCTGTCTGATTGCGCTAAGAATTGGCCAGAAAATAGAAGAAAAAATCATACATTAGGGACACAGAGACAAAATTGTCATATTCATTCTTCTGGTATAATTTCTAGTACTAGGAGGTATCAAGGTAATTTCCTGTCCCTATCCAACTTACTCTGAAATTTGGCCAGAAAAGTAAAAAAAATTGGTTTAAATAAAATTTTGATCTCTGCAAAGTTCACCAATTTTGATTTTTGTCCTTGTCAATTTTGTTTTAGGATTTAGTCCGTGTATTTTTCAATTTTTTTGAAATAGTCCTACTGACGTGGCAAACGAAACACCATGTCAGTGCCACGTGAATGACGTGGAATGGCTGATGTGACATTCCGTTTGCTACATCAGCAGTTAACGGAAACAGATGACGGTAGGGACTATTTCCAAAAATTTTAAATTATAGGGACGAAATCCTAAGAAATTTTTTTACAAGGACTAAAACCAAAATTAATGAACTTTGCAGGGACCAAAAACTTATTTAAACCTATTTTTTTAGCTTAATAACTTTGTTTAGTACATTTTCAAAATTATGCACAACAATTACTTAAAATACTTTTTAAGATGAGTCCTAATTTTGGGTTTTTTTGTGTTTTTTTCTTAGGGATTTCTTTATGGCTTGCAAACGTCTTAGTCATGTTGATTAATTTTTGTATTAACTTTGTGCAGGTTAGCGTTGATGAACTCAAATTTTGTTTCTGAGATTTTTGTTCATTTTCTCTGCTTCATATATTTAGTTCATGAGTGTCCTAATTTTGGGAATTTTTGTGTGTTTTTTCCTGAGGATTTCATTGTGGCTTGCAAAAGTTTTGGTTTTATTGATTAATTTTTGTGTAAACTTTTGTGCAGGTTAACGTTGTGTTGGAACCAAAGTGGTTATGGTCCATAATGGTCCATAACTCCTTAAAATTTTGATGTTAACAAAGAACTAAATTAGGTGAACAAAGATTTGTAATGGCCTAACAAGTTTATCTTAAGTGTGCAGGAATTAATAGTCCAAAGACTTATCAGACCATAACCGTTATCGCATAGTCCATCATTTTGCTATAAGACGATAAATGGACAAAGTCCATCTTGGACTAAGAAATCTTTAGTATTTAATCTAAGTCCAAAGACTTGTTAGAGTAAAGTACACGCTCTTTTCTTTAAAGATCCAAAGCTTTTACTTTTCTGAAAGAGTGTTTTTAGCGCAAAAATGTAAAAGAATAATAAAGTTCAAATTATTATTCAATTGTAAAAAGGGAATATCCTTTAGATAAAAAGATCTATGTTTCTTAGTACACTCGAACGCTAAAGGCAGTCTGTCCCTGTCAAAACTGAAGTTGACTATCTCAAACAAGGAAAGATAAAAGGCAACTTTCGGGTACAAGAAAAAGTTGTTAGTGCTACTTTCAGCTATCAATATGATAGCCTACTCTGTTTTTCAGAATCTCTCCACAAGCTATCAGACTCAACACGTTTTTGCATTTAATGCGCACTCAGAACGGCTCTCTTGCCAACAGTTGAAGAGATCAAGGATTGCTTAAGATTGAAGGCTATAAATACCCTCAACCTTGAAGAAGCAAAGTTGTGGAACTTGAACATTTTCATACAAGCTTACAAGCAATCAAGAAAGAAAATAAAAGCAAAAAGCTCTCAAGATTTCTAAGATTCTAAGTTTCATATAACTCTCTGCGTAGAGTTGCTTTCTCTTAGTTTGTTCTTAAGTTTTATATCCTCACACATAGTGAGTTAGATCCTTTTAAAACTCTTTTCAAACCAAACTTGGTTGAGCCTGAAGAGGCTTGGTTGAAAAAGAATATTTAGGTCTTAGCCTAAAGAGTTATTGAATACTTGTGCCTAAAGAGGTGTAAAATACTTGTGCCTGAAAAAGTGTAGAATACTTGTTGTAACAAGGGTTTGTTATAGTGGATAAAGCTCTCACATAGAGAGGACTAGACGTAGCTCTTGGGTTAAGAGTGAACCAGGATAAACATCTTGTGTTATCTTCTTTCCTTTACTCTTGTCTTTAATTTGTTTATAACTGATGTTTGGGATTGAAATTGTTTTCTTAACGTCCATTGCTACGAAAACGTTTTTAGCGTGTCTCCAAGCTTAAAGCTCTCACGCTCTCTGTTTTATTTCTCCTCTTTGTGTCCAACTCATTACGAAAAGATAACTGCTTGCGAAAAGTTTTCAAAAACTTAAGAAACACAATTCACCATCCTTTCTTGCGTTTCAAACAGGTTCCTTCACGTTGATGCACTCTAATGTTCTGCTTCTAAGGTTTCACTTGTTCATCTCAGTTTTGCTTCCTATTCTATTTTTAGTTTTGTTTCAATTTTTATTCATTTGGTGATTTATTTACAGTACATTATTGGAATCTGTTGTTAATCCCATATTCTAAAATTTGGGTTTTGTTCTGCATGTATTATATCCGCCTCCTCTTCTTAATTATCTTCAAATTTAAAATGTTGATGTGTTTTTCGGTAGTTCTCTTTCTGTGAACTCTTTTTTTGTAGTGCATTTCCCCATTGTTTGAACCTTCCTTACTACAAAGGCGAGATCTTTGTTCATTTTCTCTGCTTGAAATATTTATTTCCGGTGAGTCCTAATTTTGGGAATTTTTGTGTTTTTTTCTTGGGATTTCATTATGGCATCCAAAAGTTTTGGTTTTATTGATTAACTTTTGTGTTAACTTCTGTACAGGTTAGTGTTGATGCACTCAAATTTTATGCTTCTGAGATCTTTGTTCATTTGCTTAAAATATTTATTCCAGGTGAGTCCTAATTTTGGGTATTTTTTTGGTGTTTTTTCCTTGGGATTTTATTATGTCTTGCAAAAGTTTTGGTTCTATTCATTAATTTTTATGTTAAATTTTGTGCAGGTTAGCATTGATGCACTTTGATTTTATGCTTTTGAGGTTTCATGTTTTCACCACAATTTTGCTTCCCATTCTATTTTTAGTTTTGTTTCAATTTTTGTTCATTGGGTGATTTATTTACGATATATTATGTTGTAAATATAACAAAAATAAATAAATAAATAAATAAAATAAATAAATAAAGAAAAATATGAAGAACATCAACGGATTGGTTATAGTCTGAGACGTGTGGAATCACACTGTCCTTAAGGATTATTTCGCCACAAAAGGTAATAACAATGCGAATATCCCCCAGGATTTAACAGACTCTTCCAGAGTAATCTTATTATTCTGGGTACTTAGAACAGCGAGAATATTATCAACTCTAACATAGTAAAATAGAGAAAATGAAGAAAAGAAAAGAAAAGATTTTTCATTTCCTTTGGAAGAAAACACTTCAAGAGTTTTTCAAAAGCACTTTGGTCTCAAACTACACCAAAAGTCATATCAAACATGATTTCTCTCTCTTCATTTCCGTAAGACACAAACTCACACACACCAAACAAAAGTTGAATGCCTCCCAAATTTTATAGCATTTTGTACCTCCACCAAAGTAACGTTTGAACATCATTTTTTTCATTCAATTGCATTGAAGTGCATATATCTGTATATAACAGCTAGCACGTTAGAAATATGTCTATGTGAAATACATAATAATTAAAAGCATAAAACGGTAATAAAAATAATTAATGAAAATCTTAAGAAAATTAATTGTAATAAATAGTAATAAAGAAGATATTTAAAACTTTCTAAAAACATTATTTTGGAATATATTTTCCAACAATCCCCCACATATTTCAAAATAATTTGTGAAAAGAAACACTAAAGTTTAGAGTTGATCACATGGATATTAATGTTTCGAATCTGGTGTCTTTTGGACTATGAACTAGACCTAGACTGATAGACATACCATACAAGTGAGTCGGTGAAGTAAACTTCTATGAACCAAAACACTTTGGTGCATGTTAGAGGTCTACCAATCATATTACACCCCCACAATTCTTGCTATTACGCTGTTTTGCGCTAATAGGCCATGCGCGCGCCTGGTAATTCGTGAGTGCTCTAGAAATTATGCCACAATTTCATAGGAGCGACCCCACTCCACACTCATATAGGGAATTTCATCAAGTGTATAATGCACTTTATACACCACCCATAAGGGATATGAAATTCATTAAAAGCTTTTAGCTTATCCTCACAATAAATACAGTCTAGCACTTCTTACACCATAGGAAGGGACAAAATTATTTGTGCTAGCAGAACTAACAAGTGACTTGTTTTTACCCATATGAACCTTCTTCATGGGATCTCCAATCACAAAGGTTGGGTTACCATCACCGTTAATTTCACAGTGGCTATAAATCCCATATTCCCCTCGATGTTTTACTCACTTGCCTTTTGCTTTATGAGAAAATCAGTCAAATTTATTATTGACCTCTCAAAACTTAGGCCTCATTATTTTGTAGCTACTTTCCAGAATTGTAAGACATACGTATGTCTTTAAAATATATTCAATTTGCCACTTGGCAATCACAATATATAAACACATAATGAGTTAGTTTTAACTCACATAGAAAAAATTGCTAAGAAGTTTTTCAACCACTCAGACTCACTATCAGCCAATTTCAGAGTAATAAACTCTGACCTATTGTATATTTAATAATAAATTTTGATTGGCTGATCTCGAAGTAATTACATCACCACAAATGTGAACTCATAACCCAAGTTCTGGTTATCATCATTGTATCTTTATAATACAATGGAAAATCCACAATTGGATATCACAGTTTATCCCCCACAAAAGTGTAGGATGTAAAAATATTTTTATTTGCACAAATATGCTCGGTAGCTCCAAAGTCTACCATCCATTATTTACATTTGCCATAAGCTAAGCTTGAGAATGACAACAACAATTATATCATCTCCTTGGACCAAGTTTGCCTTTGGTTAGGAGGAGCGTCATACCTCTTCATACATATGCATTGAAATGTATGATCACAAGGCTTTCCACTTACAATTTACAACTCCCACAACATATCAACATTTTTCTCGATCGTAACTGACCAAACCATAAATATTTCTCATCACATTTAATTTGAATTCAAGGAGAAATAAAGGCTATTCACAGAAAAGAAACAAAGCATCATTCAAGTTTTAAACCAAATAAATATTTGATTTAATAATTTTAAAATTAATTAAAAGCATTTCAATGTCATAAAAGTTAAATGAAAACACGTTGGATTAAAAGCCTTTTAATGACTCGCGGTTAAAATTCTTTTAAGATAAAGGACAAAGCATTAAAAGGCATTAAGAAATCAAAAGTTTAACATAAAAAGGAGAATTAAATTGTAGCACAAGCGAATTTTAAAACATTTCAAATTTAAGCTCAAAATAAATTATTTTTAAATAAAATATCCAATAATGTTAACATCGCTGTATCTTTTTAATATAGCGGAAAAATCACTATATAGAGCACCATAATCAATGGTACCTCACACATTCTTATCTTTCTTTCAAACGAGTGTTAAATAATATCATAAGGGCTGCCCACCAATTTGGCTTCAAAGAGACCAAACTTGTTAAAATTTCTCAAACATAATACTCTTGTGATAGCATTATACTATCACTTTCCTTCTGATTTAACATCCAAAACCTTCACAATCTTTTTTCAACTAAAGCCATCATAGCCTTTTTAGCTGAGAACCCATGGAACCAAAAATAAAATTTTTTTTTCAACAAAGCATCACACCATGTCATTAACACATGAGAAATTCCATATCATCATAAAACAAGACATAGTAAATTTTTCAATATTCCATGTCCAAGAGAGTCATCAAGATCCAAAATTCTAAAATAGATAAAGATCAAATAGGAAGGATAATTTCTTCCTTTTTTTCTTTCAAAATGTTTCTAGGACAACTTCAATCTTTATCTAATCTCATTATCACAATCTTCAATTGGGGCATCAAGTACTGCTTATGTGCATAGTTCAGCCAAGCGCTACACATAGGTGTTTATCATCAATAATTTCATAATAAGATGTCATGTACACATATTCTTTTATCTTCTTTTATACATTATAAATTTCAAAACAACTTAAAAATAAATTCTACTTATTAAAAATCTTTACCAGGAGGTAGTGCACCATTTGTATAATAACCCTTCAAAGACTCATAGCATAAATAACATGTATGACCGCTTGGCATTCAGCTCATATAAAAAAAAATGCACCCACACAATAAGAGCCTTCATTAAGCGACAAAATGAATAATTGAGAAATGCATAGAACATATCAAATTTCAGTCTAGTGTGTGGGCAATGCAGCAAATTAAAGCAAGTCATAGATTAGAGGAGGAAAAGAAAATCCAATACAAATACCGAACCTTCACCAATTAAATTTTCAATATGCAGATTTTGAGCACTTTTCACAAGTGGCACAGTGACATAGGCAAAGACATTTTTCTTGGTGAGCATCTGATCCACGAGAGGACCTGTAAGAAAAAAATTGCACGAGCAATAGGCAAATTTGATATCTTTAGTAATTAAAACATGCACAATGAAATAATGATCGCCTGGTAAAGGTGGTTTATTATGTCAGGAATTCCCAAATGCAATAACTTCACTGAATCATGTCTCTCTATTGCCCTCTTGCTTAATGGATAAAAATTTCAAAGCAAAGATTTAAAGCCCAATTACCAAAAGATGTAACCACCACATATGGTTCTTCAAAAATTGCAAAGAGATAAAGTAGAGTTGCCAATAACCAGATCTTCAAGTAAAATGATAATTGATCATAGAATTAAGCCGGCCTGTCAATTCTAAACTCAGGAAAACACTTTTTTTTTTTAAAGAAGGAAAAGAAAAACTGTTCAAATAATACAATTGAATTTGTGCTTAGAGAAGCATAATCCATTTATGATATTCAAAACACCAAATCATAGTATATTTGAATCAAAATCAATTAGAAAGAATGTTAATAAAAGAAACTTTAGACATCCTTCCACCAAGTTGTGAAACCTGTGTCCATCTTGTAATCAAGCTTGTCGAAGAACATAGAACATAAATCAAGCGTAGAGATAGATAAAATAACAAAAGTTGGGTATTTTAAATTCTCATGAAAAACAAAATTTATAACTTAAAATTGAAGGAGAAATAAATTTTTTTTTATAGGCATTAATCCTTAAGAATGTTGTAAATATAACAAAAATAAATAAATAAATAAATAAATAAAATAAAGAAAAATATGAAGAACATCAACGGATTGTTTATAGTTTGAGACGTGTGGAATCACACTGTCCTTAAGGATTATTTCCCCACAAAAGGTAATAACAATGCGAATATCTCACAGGATTTAACAGACTCTTCTAGAATAATCTTATTATTCTGGGTACTAAGAACAGCAAAAATATTATCAACTCTAACATAGTAAAATAGAGCAAATGAAGAGAAGAAAATAAAAGATTTTTCATTTCCTTTGGACGAAAACAGTTCAAGAGTTTTTCAAAAGCACTTTGGTCTCAAACTACAGCAAAAGCCATATCAAACATGATTTCTCTCTCTTCATTTTTGTAAGACACAAACTCACACGAACCACACAAAAGTTGAATGCCTCCCAAATTTTATAGCATTTTGTACCTCCAGCAAAGTAACGTTTGAACATCATTTTTTTCACTCAATTGCATTGAAGTGCATATATCTGTATATAACAGCTAACACGTTAGAAATATGTCTTTGTGAAATACATAGTAATTAAAAGCATAAAACGGTAATAAAAATAATTAACGAAAATGTTAAGAAAATTAATTGTAATAAATAGTAATAAAGAAGATATTAAAACTTTCTAAAAACAAATTATTTTGGAATATATTTTCCAACATATTATTGGAGTCTGTTATTAATCCAATATTCTAAAATTTGGTTTTTGTTCTGCATGTATTATATTTGCATCCACTTCTTTATTATCTTTAATTGGGTTTCAGCAAGCTAAAAAATTGATCAGGTTTGGGTACTCTTCTTGATGCGTTAGTGTTTTTAATATCTAATGATTTTTTAAAACCTGATATCTAACTTTAACATTTGTAGCTTTTCTAAATTTATATTTATATTATCAAATGAGATTAAATTATGTTGAAATTTGTCGATGTTTAAATCAGCACAGGGACATAGCCATTGTATACACAAAAAACGTTAGTGTATGACAACTAAACTCCATACATTTTTTGTGGTTAGTTTTAGATTTATTAAAAGCATGGGAAAATGACAATTAACATTGATTAGTGTCTATTTGCATTCCTGATCTTTAAGAAAAAGCATTCAATTTAAGAGGTTGGTAATGTCATATTCATTCTTCATTAACTACCCCAATGATTATTAATTGCATTGTTCCTGTGAGAAGTCTCAACCCCAGAAGAATAGCAAACAGAGAGAACTAGAGTAGAGGAAGATATACGGAATAGTCTTCTGAATTATTGATTTGGATGATTACACAAGGTGTTTATATAGAGCTTATAGAATGCTCTTAGAGAAAGAAGAATAAAAGATTCTGTTATAACAGAATGCTAACAGAAATCTAACTAACACGATACATTCCCTAATATCCCCCCGCAAACTCATGGTGAACAAGCATGAACCTTGAGTTTGTAGGTACAATTATTGAATGTTTCCTGAGGAACAGCTTTGGTGAGAACATCGGCTGTTTGCTCAGAAGAGGGAATGTGTTTGATCAAAAGTTTGTGTTGTTGAACTTGTCTCGCACGAAAAATAGATCCAATTCAAAATGTTTAGTCCGAGAGTGCAATATTGGATTGGCAGTAAGAAGCACAGCATTGAGATTATCATATAAGATTAATGGCGGAGAAGATGGTTGCTGTTGCAGCTCATGTAAGAGAGATTGAATCCAAGAAATTTCAGCAGCAGCAGCTGCAATGCTTCGATATTCCGCGTCAGTACTTAAACGAGAGACAACTTGTTGTTTCCTGGAAGACCAAGAGATGAGATTTGCACCTAGATAAATGCAAAAGCCAGAGGTGGATTTTCTATCATCAAGGTCTGACCCCCAATCTGAGTCACAAAAGGCAGTGAGATTAAAATGTGAAGAAGGAACAATGGATAGACCATGAGTTGAAGTGCCACAGAGGTATCTCAGGATCCTCTTTACTGCTTGCCAATGATAAGACTGAGGGCTATGCATATACTGACAGACTTTGTTCACGGCATAGGAAATTTTTGGTCTTGTTAAGGTCACATATTGCAGTCCCCCGATAATAGATCTATAAAGGAAAGAATCTTCAAAAGGTTCACCCCCATCTGCTGTCAGTTTAAGACCAGTAACCATTGGGGTGGTGATAGGCTTGGCAGTAATCATATTTGCTCGCTGGAGAAGTTCATGAATATATTTGGTTTGAGATAAATGTATACCACCTCTACTGGATTGTTGAACTTGAATCCCAAGAAAAAAATTGAGGCTGCCAAGATCCTTTAAAGGAAAGGACGAATGGATGGAGTGAATTATAGAATCAATGGCTTCCTTGGAAGTTCCTATGATGAGTATATCATCAACATAGACCAAAATAAAGAGAGGAACATCCTTTGTATGTTTAAGAAATAAAGAACAATCAGATTTAGTGGAATGGAATCCAAGACTATGGAGAGTGTGACTTAGCTTTGCAAACCATGCTCGAGGAGCTTGCTTAAGGCCATAGAGTGCTTTATGAAGCTTGCACACAAGGGAGCCATCTCCTTGAGAAAATCCAGGGGATTGAGCCATGTACACTTCCTCCAATAAGTCCCCATTAAGAAAAGCATTATTGATGCCAATTTGTCTCAAGTGCTAGCTCTTGGAAAGAGTCAAGGAAAGTATGACGCGGATGGTGGCTGGTTTGACAACTGGACTGAATGTTTCAGAATATTCAAACCCTTCTTGTTGATGAAAGCCCTTAGCCACAAGTCTTGCCTTATGCCGATTTACTGTTCTATCAGAATTCCTCTTTACCTTAAAGATCCACTTGCAGCCTATAGGTGATCGGCCAGGAGGCAAGGGAACCAGGGACCAGGTTTTGTTAGAAAGAAGGGTCTCATATTCTTGGGTCATTACAGCTTTCCAATGAGATGATGCAAGAGCACTCTTGACAGATTTTGGTTCAATTTCAATGGCTGAGAGTTGAGTGAGGAGGATTCTTTTTGGTTTCCTGATACCAGCCATACTTCTAGTAGTCATTGGATGTAAATTTGTTGGTGGATCAGCATCATGATTGATTGCAGCAGGGGCAGGATGAGGTGCAGTAGGCAATGGCTCAGATGGATTATTTGTTACAGGGACATGATCAATATACAAATCAGAGGCAGCAGTGTTGTTAGTATTAGAAATAGTAGGAATGCATGGTGATGATCCATTAGGAGAGGAAATTGATTTAGAAATTGGTGGTGCAGCAAAATTAGAGTTGAGTTTAAAGGGAAACAAAAGTTCATCAAATTTCACATGTCTAGATACATAATTAGAGAAGGTTTGAACGACAAAAGATTTGGATGATGGTGAGGTGAGCGAACTGTCTGTCATGGTTGGATCGAAGAAGCTCGTGATACCATGTGAGAAGTCTTAACCCCAGAAGAATAGCAAATAGAGAGAACTAGAGTAGAGGAAGATATATGGAATAGTCTTCTGAATTATTGATTTGGATGATTACACAAGGTGTTTATATAGAGCTTATAGAATGCTCTTAGAGAAAGAAGAATAACAAGATTCTGTTATAATAGAATGCTAACAGAAATCTAACTAACACGATACATTCCCTAATAGTTCCAATGTTGTGCTTTTGAATATTTTATTATTTTTAGCTATTCTAAATTTATATTTATATTACTAAGCCAATTTAAATTATGTTGAAGTCTATTAATGTTTAAATCAGCATAGGATAGACATTAGATACACAAAAACGGTTCGTGTATGATAGATTAATCTTGATACTAAGGATAACAATGGGTAGGATCTGGGTAGGGTACTATAGTACCCGTCCCCATACCGCTCTTAAAAAAATACTCGTACTCGTACCCGTACCCGTGTGGGTAGCAACTTTTGTGTCTGTACCCGTACTCTCTAGGTATCTAAGTACTCATACTTACATCCGTTACCCGGACTTTAACTAAGAAAAAAGCAATAAATAACAAAAAGATCATTATAACTCAATTAAAAAATCATCCAAAGATCTTTCAAATTTACTCGTAAAACATTACAAACCAAATTATTTAACTAAATAAAAACATATAAAACATCCAAAACGAGTAAATATCACAATAAACATCCAAAAACGGCACTAGCTCAAGGAAGAACGGCTGAAGAGCTTAATCAAAAAGGGAAAAATACTAATGAAGTATCTATGTTTAGTACTTTTAGATTAATTACATTCTTAAAAATGTATATATAATTATAATTATAATTATATATATATATATATATATATATATATATATATATATATATATATATATATATATATATATATATATATATGCGGGTAATTTCTCATACCCGGACTCATACCTATAAAGCAGGTATTTACCCTATCCATCGTGAGTATTTTTTGCGAGTACCCAACGATAAGGTCTAAATTGTCATCCCTACTTGACACATTGGTTGTGGTTAGTTTTGGATTTATTAAAAGCATGGGTAAATGCCAATTGGCATTGAATAGTGTCTGTTTGCATTCTTCATCTTAAGTAAAAAACATTTAATTTAAGAGGTTGATATTGTCATATTCATTCTTCATTAACTATCGCAATAATTATTAGTTGTGACTGTTCGAATGTTGTGATTTTGAATATTCTATTATTTTTTAGCTTTTCTCAGTTTATATTTATATTACCAAGTTCGTTTAAATTATGTTGAAATCTATCAATGTTTAAATCAGCACAGGAACGTAGTCATTAGATACATAAAAATCGTTACTGTATGACACTTTAAACTTCATACATTGTTTGTGGTTAGTTTTAGATTTATTAAAAGCATGGGAAAATGCCAATTAGCATTGAATAGTGTCTATTTGCATTCTTCACCCTTAAGAAAAAACATTCAATTTAAGAGGTTAGTAATGTCAAGTTCATTCTTTGTTAAGTATCCCAGTGATTAGTAACTGTGACTTTTCGAATGCTGTGCTTTTGTATATTCTAAATTTATATTTATATTACCAAGTCAATTTAAATTAAGTTTAAATTCTCTAAAGGTTAATCTGGTTTTCACTCTTTTGAAAGGGACTTCCAATGATCAAGTCTTCCGAATGATGCGTCTTGTCTTCCAGTCTCTTTCTAAAGTTGCTTTTATCATACGCTTGTTGTACTATCTAATCAGAAGGCCTATTAGACGCGTCTTGTAACACCCTTCTCGAGTGGTACATTGTTTGTGACACTGTTAACAATTTATAAGGCTGAAAATAAAATATGCGGAAATTAAAGCTTAGGTTTGTTTGTAGATGCGGTTTCTCTTTTCGAAAACGTAAGATAATAATAATATCGTAACGTGACTTAAACATTTTCATAATAAATTCGAACTTAGAATAATTTTCTGCCAGAATATAAGATCAAACTAAAGAGGGTTTCATAATATAAAGCAAGGTAACTGAATATCTGTTACAAATCCCAAATGTAGCCAAAATATATATAAAAAAAGACTTGGAGTCATAGCTCCTCAAAATATAGGTTTTTGACTCAAAGACGAAGACAACCAGACTAGCCTAACACACACACTACCACTTCGAAGAATCCTCAACGGACTCAACCATCATCTCTGGATCCTCATCTGGGTCCTCCTTAGGATCCTCCTCCATGTCTGCCTCCGAGTCCTCCACCGAAGCCTCCTCTGTGTCGCTAGGAATCACAATCGGCACCGGCTCCCTCAGAATAGGTCTAGGCCTATAGAGGAAGTTCTTCCGAGCCGTATACTGAATGCGAGGGTGCAACGGCACAACAGGTGGGTCGCGAGGTGGAAGTACCGTAGGGACAACATCATCCGCAACAGCAGCAGGAAAAGCAGGTACTGGCACTGGTGGTGCAACAAAAGGGGTAGTTGTAGATGCTACGACTGGAGGTGCAACTGACGGAACACCATCTCCCCGTGGAGGGCAACCACAAGAAGAGGCAGAGGAATGTGGTCCAATGACCCTGATCTTGGTCACTGCCCATGGACCTGTCCTCCTCCTCTAATGCCACTCCATGTGAAGAGGTAGACGTATGGTGAACCATAGGCAGTCGCTCCTGCTCTCCCGGATGGTGATAGAGGCGTCTCCGATGTACTCCATGTGCCAGGTGTCCATGTGCCCAATCCATTGATTCATCTCCTCCGTGGAACTCCACGTAAATGTAAGGAGGCATCGTTCTCGTCCGGAACGATGTCATCTTTACAACAGAAGGGAAAGCATAACAGAAGAATAACAATAATAGGTGAGATTCTCATTCATCAATCACAACATAAGATAGATGAGGATAGCACGACAAGACAAAGCAAGGCATACTCATATAGTCACACACACACACACGCACACACACACACACACACACACACACATATATATATATATATATATATATATATATATATATATATATAGGTTATATTATCATGATCATTCATATAACTCCAAATCATAAAGCATCTCAATTAAACAAGTCAATGTCATGTGGGATGATGTTATGATGCAAT
Organism: Ammopiptanthus mongolicus; assembly: GCA_039655645.1. NCBI lineage: Eukaryota > Viridiplantae > Streptophyta > Magnoliopsida > Fabales > Fabaceae > Ammopiptanthus > Ammopiptanthus mongolicus. The sequence continues at coordinate 78,598,133 of CM077345.1, forward strand.
GACCAACAATGCGGTGATGTGACACAATCCCCACTCCATGGAGCTAGACAAACATCGGAGAGAGTGATCGAGAGTATACGCTTTGCTTGTGCCAGCCAGTCGGCTATATGTGCTAAGACATTTCAATTCATGGGTCTACACTTGCTTTATGCAAAGACGCTCTACACCAATATTGGACAAGGCAATGTCTAGTCGAGAACGTTGGTGTGGGATCTTGATTTACCACGGCACAGGAGAGCTACCAACTGGCCACATATGGAGTTACACACCCCAACATCTCCCAGGTCAAACCGGCCGTCACCACTATATTCGCACCCGCATAAGGTGTAAGCTCAACTCCTAGATTCACAGGCCTTAACTGACAACAAATGCAACATTTTGAACTTCTTATGCGAATGCGATCAATGTGCGTTCGACGCCTAACGTGTTTCTCCAAAAAACTAGCCATCAGTAGGCCTTATAAGGTAACTCAAGTTACTTGATCAATCTCCACGCTAGGCATGGACAACGGGTGGGTTCGGTCGGATTCGAGCCCAAACGGCCCAATCCGAACCAACCCGCCAATTTATTTATATAACCCAATTCCGTCCGGAGCATGAGTCGGGTTGGGCGGGTCTGGGTAGACGGGTTCGTTGGGTGGGTAAGTACGGGTTGGGCTATACCCATTATTTTGGCCCAAACGTTTTTGTGATTTATTTTTGTTTTAAACCTAAAAATTAAAAAGAACCTAAAATGTATCCTACTATCACCTGTAGCCCCCTTCCAACATTTCTCCCCCTCTCTCATCTTCTTCACCTTCCCCCTTCCCTCCTACGGCATCGTTTTTCGATCTCACAAGATGCATCGTGCGGTCCTCGTTCCGATCTCTGCAATATCTATTTTCATCAAGTGTAGGAGACAATGGCGGCGTGCGCTGTCTTCTTCACAGACGTGAGGCAGTGGCGTGCGTGAAGCGAAAAACCACCTCACCTCCTCTTCCTCTTCTTCAATCCGGTGACGACCTTCTTTAAAATGTTGGTGGTGATGGACGTTGGAGAAGATCTGGCGGTGGCAATGTATTGTTAGTTCCAGATCTGATGGTGATGGCCTTCTTCCAGATCTGGTTTAGGTCTTTTTTTTTTTTTAACATCTTTGAACATTGTTCTTTTATCTTCCTCTGAAATCTTGTTTGTCTTTGAATTTGTTTATGTTATCCCTCTCTCTTGCTTTGTAACGAAGCTTGATACCTAACAAATTTGTGTTTTCTGAGGTAAGGCCGGTCGGGTTTAGTCACCGACGGTGGGAAATTTTCGGAACCGAGCCCGACCGCCACCACCCGCCTTTGACTTTTGTATTTCAAACCGACGACCCGAACACCCGCCGTTACCCGCCCGCTATGCCAGATTTAGACTCGGATGACTCGATTTCGGGCAAGCCATCGGTTCTTGTCCAGCCGTACTCCACGCCTCCTTGCATTAAGTTGTTATCAAACACGTGGTTTCATTCGTGTTCATGTATTATTCGATTGGCTTGAAATCCTAAATGTCTTATGAAGGAAGATTCACAATCTTTCCCTTATCAATTCTTTAATCCTTACTAAGACATAATCACTTGTTGATCAAATATTTGTGAAACATTCTTTGTTGTTTAAGTATTATGGTTAACTCGTGACTAATGTCACCAAGAGTATGAAGTGTAGTCCTGATCCACTACATGACACACTTAAGCATTCATATTTTAGAATTCTAAGTCATTTCTTGACTTAGGTTTTTCATTTCGAAAAAGCTTGTCCCATAAGTCTTTAATATTCTTTTAATGTTAAAATGAGAGGATTCCTTTTGCCCTTAGAAGTATGGAAAGGAGGTACATTGGTACCTTTTTAGTTATCTTTAGGTAAAGAAACTTCTTGAAAAACAATTGAGTTCTAAAGGTACATAGACCTTTATCCTTACTCAAAACCCTTAAAGAAATTGAGTGATAGTGAACACAAGTCAACCAATGAATGGATATGAGGAATAAGTACAAGCTTACTCCCAGAGGGTCCATCCAAGGCTAAATCATGTTTGCACATCTCAATTCACTTTGGTTTGAAAACATTTGGAATCAAAAGGTCCTTAAGTTTAAACTTCAAAGTCATTTCCTTTTCAAAAGGTAAGTCCAAGACAAGAAAAGAGGGAAAAGAGTGTGTAGAACACTCCCTGTCTGTCACGGCCGTGGCCACCATCACAGCTAGGCCGTGATAGGTTCTGTCCCCATCATGCAAGAAGATCACGACCGTGAGCCTCATCACAGCTAGGCCGTGATGTTTTCTATTCCTCATATTTTGAGAGATCACGGTCGTGAGCCACTTCACGGCTAGGCCGTGATACTCTCTGTTTCTCATTTTATGGGGTATCATGACTGTGACACCCATCAGGGGCAGGCCGTGATCCCTATTATTTCATCCAAAACATTTTCTTAAGTTTTCCAAAAACTTCCTTGGTCCATTCTTAGGTTTTTCGTGTAAATCAAAACATGGTATAGTTCCAAAAACTCATAAAAACTTTATATCCTTTAACATTATAGGTTCAAAAGGATGATCTTTGGATCATTCAAGAGTTCTTTAAGTTCAAGAGGTAGTTTTCTCCCTTACTAACACTCAAGCAAAACTTGCCATCACAAGGCTAAGAGTGAAGTTTCACTTTACCAACACATTCTCATATTAAGTATAGTAAGCACATGAATATGATGAACAACTCATAAACATTATAGATCTAAACATACCATCAAAATCTCCTAGTTTGACCAAAGTCAAGCCTAGGGTTTTTCATCATTTTCAAAGCATAGCATCATGTAGGATATCAACACAAGCACATAGAGCATGAACTAAGATTATTACAAACCAAATCATCAAATACACAAGCACACAAGATAGGAAGACCTATCAACACAACTTAGGGCTTTCACCCAAACTAGAAGCCATGTTCATCCACCTATGAGGTGATATGAAGGTTCACTCCACATTACCTTTGAAGATTTCGAAGGTTGAGAAGAGAAGAGATGAGGTTCCAAGATTCCCAAGCTTGCTTCCACAAGAGCTTCAACTTTGAAGGAGATGGTGGTTCTTGACCCTTAGCTTGAATCCTCTAATGCAGAAATCTCCTTCACTAAAGATGAAGAGAATGAAGAGAAGATTAGAGATATGAAGTTAGCTCTTAAAAAGAACACGAAGAGATGTAAGGTAGTGTGCATTTCGAAGGTCCATCAATGGAGTTTGAAGATGAAAACTAGGGTTCTTACCCTTAGAGAAGATGAAGAAGGATGAGAAAGAAGAGAGCAAATGAAACTCTTGGTCTCCCTTTGCCCTAGCTTGGTCGAATATGATGAGGGGAATGGGAGGGAAATGAGTCTTGCACTCCAAGCGTGAGGGGGTGAAGGGTTTAGATTGATGGAGGGATTTTGACTTGATGGATGAGCACTACTTGATATGGGAGGAGACACTTTGGTTGGTAGAGAAAAGCATAATGGTCTCTTACCATAAAAGGAAAAAGTGAAGATCTTGTTGGGAAAAAGTGGAGACAAGGTGAGAAAGGGTGATAGTGACATGTAGGCAAGGATATGAGGTTATGGGCCTGGAGCTGGGCCTTGACCCAGCTCCAGGCCCAAATGTTTCTGGCCCCGGGCCCAAGCCCAAAACTTCGCGGGACCGATAATATTTTTATCAACTCCGCTCCGAAACAGCAAATAAAACTCAATAAACCTTTTATGAGATTAGGGTTGAATTTTCGAATTCCCCAAGGAATCCTAGGTATCAACCTCTGATTATTAATTATGATTAGCCGAATTACGTTTTCCATCAATTTATTCACATCAGGCACTTAAATATAACATATAAGGATTTTCAGGGCGTTATACATTTACTGGATCAGACTTCAATTATTTAGGTTGGCTTTCATCATCTTTCTTGTTAAGATCCATACATGCAAAATCATGTTCAAGATCTCATAGTTCCATATCAGTGATTAATCTATCATTAAACTTAATACGGATTAACTCTTCTACAACAAAGGTTCTAGAGTTAAAAACTCTATAAGCCTTTGAAGCTTCTAAGTATCTAATGAAGATTCCTCTATCCACCTTGAAGATTCCTCTATCTTAGTGTTTAGAATAAAACACTTGCATCCAAAAGCATGGAAGTAAGATATGTTGGGCTTTCTACCCTTTCATGATTCATAAGGAGTCTTTTTAAGGAAATGTATGGTCGAGATTTTGTTATGCACATAACAAGCAGTGCTCACTCCCTATGCTCAAAAATACTTAGAGGGATTTTTTCATTAAGCATGGTCCTTGCCATCTCTTGCAAAGATCTGTTCTTTCTCTCCACTACTCCATTTTGTTGTGGAATACAAGGTACGAAGAAATTGTGATAAATACTATTTTCCCCACAGAACAGTTTGAAATGCTCATTTTTAAATTCTTCCCCGTGTTCACTTCTGGTAGCAGAGATACAAAAACTTCACTCATTCTGTACTTTCTTACAGAAAACAGAAAAGACATTAAAAGACTCATCCTTGTGAGCTAGAAAGAGTACCCACGTAAATCTGGAATAGTCATCAACTATGACAAGTTCATATTTCTTTTCACCCATACTAGCAACATTGACTGGTCTAAACAAATTCATGTGTAACAACTAGAAAGGTCTAGAAGAGCATATTTCTTTCTTAGATTTAAAATGTAATTTTAGTTGTTTACTGCTATGACATGCATCACACAAAACGTCTTTCTTAAAAGAGATTTCAGGCAATCCTCTCACAAGCCACCTCCATTTTTCTGAAATTAATTTCGTACTAGCATGTCCTCGTTTTCTATGCCACATCCATTTTTCATCATCTCTAGATATAAAACAGGTTACGCTTTGATCTGAGATTTCAGCAAATCAATCTTATACAGATTTTATGGCCTTCTAGATGAAAAGAGAGTCTTGCCACCCTTGTCCTTGACTATACAAGCATCTTTAGTAAATAAAATAGTGTATCCACTATCATAAAATTAACATGCTTAGAAGCTTATGTTTTAGTCCTTCAATATACAAGACATTAGATATAGAAGGTAGAGGATGCTTACCACCAATCTTTCCTACTCCTACTACCATTTCCTTCTGGTTACCTCCAAAGGTAATGTGTCCACCTTCTTTAGGCTAGAGGTCTAGGAACATAGACCTTTCTCCTATCATGTGTCGTGAGCAGTCACTGTCCATATACCATGACAGATGTCTTCTTTGTCCTATTAAGGATATCTGCAACAGGGATAATCAAGGACTTAGGTACCCATATTTTCATGGGTCCTTTCTTGTTAGTCTTAGAAGTCTGTGAAAACTTCTTCTTCTAGTGAAAACATTTAGACATGATATGTCTAGCTTTTCCACAGAAAGAATGTTGCGTTCAAAACATACTTAAGGGCAGTGTACCATGTTGCAGAAGTAATATAGGACAGAAGTCCAGATATCGTACCCAAGAGATTAATTTAGATAACTAAGTGATAAAACAAGTATTGGAATAGGGAAATCCTAGCTTATGCTATTTAGACTAATCAAGAACTTAGAAAATAGATAATAATAGAGCAATGGTAAAAGATGATAAAGAAAAATAAAAATAGAGTTTAGAAATCAAGAGTAAAAACCTAGAGCAGTGGTTTCACTTGTGCTTTCGATACCCCTCAAATCCTGATTCTATTCAATTTCGCAGTTGCTTTTCGAATATCAATCCCTCTACAAAAACTATTAATTATTTGTCAGGCAACTAATATTCTTTTCCCCAAATGAACCTAATGGTTGTCAGGCAAAGAGTTTAAATGATTAGAAAGCATAAACATCAAAGAAGTTGAATAATTGAAAGGAATAAATCACGTTTTCTCAAAACTAGATATTAAATCCCGGTTATCCTATAGGTCTACCAATTTAATTGGGATTGATAGCCAAAATGTCAATCAATTGATTAAGAGCATACAAAGGGTGCGCAATCCTAGTATGGGATGAAGAACAATAGAATAACACTATTCAAATTGCAACCTTGAAACCAAATATAATTGAATTAAAACTAAGAGATAGCGAAAAAGGTTTCTACTAGCACTAGATCCACCACAACTTTAGTGGTGAATTTAGCTACTCATAGTAATAGAGAAAACCAAAATTAACAATGGAAAAAGCATCTTGGATAATTGAAGAGGCAGAAGTTGTCTATCAAAGCTATAAACTACTATAAATTACTAAAATAAGTCTACAACTGATAACTGATGATGAGAGTGGTATAGAGGCCTCTATTTATAGGAAAAGTAGGAGAAAATCCCTAAAATTTGCTGTCAGCGTCGCCAGAACGGCCGTGCTAAATTCAGCACGGGCATGATCCCTTTCCGTAAAACAGTGTCATAGTGCACGGGATTTAGCACGGTCGTGCCATATTTATCACGGCCATGCCAAATTTAATCTTGAACAACCTTGTAGATCTTTTCGTACATCCTTTTAGATCTTTTCGTAAGCTTTCCAACGCCACCGAGAAGGCCGCAATCGGACATCCAGAGCTCAAGTTATGATCAAAACGATGACAAGGGATATCTTTTGTACATGCAGCACGGGCATGCTCTTTAGTCAGCACGACCATGCTCTTCATTATGTAAGGCCTCGCTCAAATATGTAAGGGCGTACCAATTTCGTAAATCAGCGTTATAGTGCACGGGCTTTGGCACGGGCGTGCTGATGTTTGGCACGGCCGTGCTCTTTGCAATTGGGACAGTGCTAGCCTTCTGGCAGGCCTTGCTTCTCTAAGTCAAGCCTTTCTTCACTTTGGCACGGCCGTGCTAACCTCAGAACTTCAATATTCTGCTCGATTTAGCTCTAAAAGCTTCATTAATCTTCATAAATTCATCAAACTGTCTCTAAACGTCGATTCTGTCAAGACTTAAGTAAAAAGGGTGAAATAGAATAATATATATCATGAAATTCATCAAATATCACCCAAATACCCCCTTTAAAATGCATAGAATTGAGGTTTATCAAAGAACATAAAGATTTAACTGAGATATGCATAGTTTTAGCAGATGTAATGATGATTTACCAAATGCTTTATGATGCGTCTGGCTGCTGAATCATATTCCTGATTTATCAATAGAATTTCTCTGACAACCTAGAATCTTTGTCAGATTGTCTCTGCCATTGACAATTTTGGCAAGATCTGAAGTGAGCTCTTCTACCTTCTGTTGAAGTTTTAATACTTCTTCAGACTGTAGTGTCTCAGTTGAGATCTTAGCTTTAGGCTTTTCAACCTTCAGCTCACTGTTCTCCTTGGCCAGCTTCTTACACTATTGGCTTTTCTTCTTATGCTTTGTTATGAGCTTAGCATACTGCCTTTTAACTGCTTTGAAGGCTTGGATATACAGTTGGATTCTTCAAGAAGCTCATCATAGGCATCTTGTAGATCCTCAAGCTCAGAGAGTTACTTCATTTTCTGAGTCTGTGTCAGTCATTAGACAGAAGTTGAGCTTCCATCCAGTTCTTCCCATGTACCCATCATTCTTTTCTTCTTTTTGGAGAACTTTTTGTGTGGTTGCATTTTTAGCTAAGGACATTTTGCCTTGATATGTCCAGGCTTTTTGCATTTATAGTAGACAATTGGGCTTTTATCAGAGGGTCTAACTTCCTTGAAGTTCTTCTCCTTGTTAAAGTGTTTGAAGGGTTTGTCCCTTCTGTAACTTCTTTTCTTTCATAACTTCTTCATCTTCCTTGTAAGGAGAAACATCTCATCATCTCCATCAGAATCTTCATCATCAGAATCTTTTGTTTCATCTGATGACTCTTCAACTTTGAAAGCCTTTGATGGAACAACTTTGCTGGTCTTCTTATCAGCTTTCAAATCAATGGACTTGCTCTTCTTGTTGGGGTTGTCTTTATTTACCTTTTGCTCATGAATTTGAAGGGTGCTTAGGAGTTCATTCATTCCCATAGTCTTCAGATCTTTAGCTTGCGATATGATTGTTACAAGAGGTCTCCATGGTTTTGACAGACTTCTCAGAATCTTGTTAATTTTCTCCTCGGTAGTGTAGGTTTTTCCAAGAGACTTCAGAATGTTTGCAATTGTCTGAAATCTTCCAATCATCTTAGTTGTTGTTTCTCCTTTTTCCATATTAAACAGCTCGTATCTTCTTACAAGCATACTTATTTTGGATTCGTTCACTTTGTTAATTCCTTCATGAGTGATTGCCAAAGTATCCCATGTTTCTTTTGCAGACGCACATGCACAAACCTTCTCAAACCCCTCTCTGCTTAAGGCACACATGAGTGAGTACCTTGCTTTGTGATTTAAATCTCATTTAGTCTTCCGAGCTGGTGCCCATTAGGTTTAGGGATAGCTTTGCTTGCATCCTTTGTCTGTATGTATGGTCCATCAATGGTCAGATCCCAAAGATCTGAGTTATTTGATATTATGAACCATTGGAATCTTTCCTTCCAATAGTGTTAGCTTTCTCCATTGAAGAATGAAGGTCTATTCATTGAGGTTCCTTCTTCCATGGGGTGACTTCTGTTGGTGCTAGCTTTTCTTGTCATTTCTATTGGTATGCATGTCAATGCAAGTGCAACTCCACTACTCCATGTATATGTGGCCAAAAATCTAACTCTGGAAGGATGACCATGAGTACATATCTGGTTATCAAAATGGATGACTCACTATACCAGATGACATCCACCGAATACTCTCACTAGTCCTGATAACATATTGTGGGTAGTCAGGATACTCAGGCTTGGTTGAGTGGTCATTTCGGCCATAGGTAGCTAGCCCATGCCATAATGGAACTTCCACACCCGACTCTACCTTAAGGCCAAGATAACACCCATCGTGGCCTCCACCGTCGCGATTCATTGTTGGCTTTCCGCCCATCATATCAACGTCAACGAATGATGCATCCTATACTCAACAACATGCAAACACATGTCCAACCATCCACCATCATAATCAATCACATTGATTATCAACAATAACCATCAACGATGATCACCAACAACAACTGGACGTTAACCATCGTTTTCATCTTTATCAACATCGCTAATGATAATCCATCATTATCACTGGTATTAATGTGTCTTTTAGATTACTTACTTAAATTGTTATCTCACATTCCCTCCCTAATTACACATACTAATTACAATCTTTAAAACAAAATTTGGGTGGGAAACTCGGATTCGCATGAGGCGAGCCAGAGGGCTGCAATAACTAGTTCTCTCATTCGTCTTGTGGATTGCAATCCGCTAGGCGAATTGTGTCAAACTACGATTCGGTCTCTCTGTCTTGCCTCGCGAATTCCCATTCGCTAGGTGAATCATGACAAAGATGAAACCTTAAGAATTTACTAAGTTCTCACGATGCCAATTATCCTATTTCTCAAGGATCATAGCTACGTATTCCAAACTAAGCCAATATTCGTCAATCTCACCTCTCATAGCAACTCATTCATTATGGGGCACAAATAAACCTAAAACTATGTTCTTTAATTAATCACAATAGCATCATCGTAACACATACCATCATCAATTCAATGCTACCAATGCACGTCATGATCATAACATACCCCCATTATCAATTCAATCTCATAATGCACATCATAATCCATATAGCATATAACATATCATAACATTCAATCATATAACATCACATATCATAACATCAAAACAACACACATAATACAACACTCATAGACATTCATAGTCATATACATAGGCATATGCATAGGGGTTTTTTTTTTTCTTCTGGTTTTTGTTAGTTACGGAAACTACAGTTTCCGTAAGGTAAGGTATTCTATTTTTGATACCTATAGTTTCCGTAACTAACAAAAACCTGAAAATAATTAAAAGGGGGTGAGAAAGGAGAAGAATATTTATGGGATTTAATTAAAAAATGGTGGAAGGGTGAAAAAAGCAAATGGGGGAGGCGAGAAAAGCAAGAGCTTGAGTGTGAAGGGTAGTAGTGTTAGGGAATAATTAGTATGCCCTAGATCCAATCCATTGGGTAATGCATTAGAATTATTTTATTTTGATAAAATAATTTGGCATTCCATTAAATGGTTTTATTTGTCATATTCATTTTATAATTATTTATTTGATATGACAAAGTCCTTGATTAAATTTAGACACTTGTCATCATGATAGAGATCATGTTAATGAGAGGCAAGTCTTTTATAATTTAATCTAAAGTGTTCTTGATCGGAGGATTATTGAGAAAGGGACATCATTATTCCGGATAGATCAATATATATGTGATGGTCTCTATTGGATAGATACTAATAGATCTCATTTATTAATTCACATATATAAATGATGCATATGGAGATATGATCATTGAACTGGCTCAATTGAGAAATCCTAATGGTTTATATTACCGTTAATTTGTCAATAGGATATTCTCATGAAGAGTGTAAATATTTCCTTTGACCTGAGATTATCATAGTAATTAGCAAGTTACTTTTTATACTTTGATTCCGGACACCTAATGCCCTAAGGTGCTAGTTGAATGGATATTGGGTATGACTAAGTACTTGTAGGATTAATGATATATCAAGAAGGAATCCATCAACTCTCGGTAATGAGTTTGAGCTCTATGATTATAACAACAAAGTTAAAGACCTTGGCCAAGGCAATTAAATGAATGAAGAAATGAGTTTCTTAAGTCATTTACTAGTTGGTTATAAAATATAAGAGTTTACCTTTTAGAGCTTTGACAATTATACCATACTCTAAAGTTAACTCGGAGCTGGAACGATGGAAGGAAATATTGCATTATTCTTCTAAAGGTTCTTGAAGATATTACTTCATGCTATCCGGTCGTTAAGGAGTGTTGCTAGACGCCAACCTTGATTAGTAATTTGGTTCGACTATTTTACTACCGGTTTAGTATTGAATCTATGGGGTCACACTAACGAGTGTTCCAGTCTTTGCTAAGGGATTATTTAATTTATTATTTGATAAATTAAATTAGAGAATTTAATTTAAATCAAATAAATAAATTTTTAGTCCAAATGGAATATTATCATATTTTTTGCTAGCACTTAAAATATAGTTAATACATGATACAATAATCGGATGAAATTCTATTTGGAATAGAAAACCAAAAGTTTCCAATTATTCGAAAGTATCCTATTAGATAGGACTAAATGATGCACCACGTTTCTAATTATGCAACGTTCCGGTTGCCATTAATTTGGAAATTAATGAATTGAATAGGCAATAATGGCTATTCAAGTGTGCAAGCATTCAGCCTTCCTGTGATTATTCATTTTGGAATGAATAGATCAAATAACTTTTATGCCTACTCTATCTAGAATAGCATATGGCTGGTGCAAGATAAATGGGTTTAAAAAGAGATGTTTTAAATCCATTCATTATGGTAATGCAATGAAACCTTGCAACTTTTCAAATTTCTGTAGTCATTATGGTAATGAAAAGTAACGGTGACAGGTAGGACTTCAATAGTGTTATTGTGATTGAATTGCTGCACCGGTGCAGGAAACTAAAAGATACATGATATATATATATATATATATATATATATATATATATATATATATATATATATATACGAGATCCTGAATGAAAAAAATAGAAGAGAGTTCAGTCATCCTTTTTCTTCATATTTTGTATACGTTCCAGATATCAAAGAGTTTGATAGTAAGGTTTGGTCTCGGTGTGGATACGCATAAAGTCTTCGTACAATCGAAGATAAATTTTGAAAGTATTAGGAATTGCTTACCAGGTATTTCGATTAACATCTTATTGCAGGAATATACTTTAAACTCAAAAGATTTTATTTTTGGATTGCTTGTTCCGCTGCTGATATGATCACCATGCAATCCTTCAAGTAGTGCTTATCGTTTGACACCTCTAAGGGTTTATGGGCCTAGTGGGTGGTACCATGGATTCGTCTGAGGTATTCGGTGCAAGGAAGTGATGAATTCTGCGTAACTAACAAAAACCTGAAAATAATTAAAAGGGGGTGAGAAGGGAGAAGAATATTTATGGGATTTAATAAAAATGGGGGAAAGTGAAAAAAGCAAATGGGGGAGGCAAGAAAAGCAAGAGCTTGAGTGTGAAGGGTAGCAGTGCTTATCGTTTGACACCTCTAAAGGTTTATGGGCATTGTGGGTTGTACTATGGATTCGTGTGAGGTATTCGGTGCAAGGAAGTGATGAATTCTATGGGGCGTGCGAGGCCACGAGTACAGTGATGTGAGACTATCAACATCAACTGGGATAATGGATCATGTATCAACATGAATTAGCCCAAAAAAAAAGGATCATGTATATATCCCAAATTAGAATTGCCATTTTTGTTGAAGGATCGTGGAATAGACGCATAGTCAATTACAATACGAGGGAAGGTGAGTTTTATTTGTACTCCTTATTCCCTATTCAAGATCTTCAAAACCATGCTCGAATAATATATTAGCTATGTAAGACCTTGAAAACCATGCTCAAATTTTATACTCACTATGTGAAATATGAAAAACATACTCAAAAATTATATTCAGTATGTAAGACAAGTACAAATATCATTCACAAGTTTTACCTATTCCTAATGTAAGATCTTGATCCAGACAATAAAAAATGTAAGACCTTGAAAACCATGCTCAAATACTATTCAAAAGTGAGCGCTTGCACATGACGGTTATCTAGCCATATTTACTCAGACTTGATTTTATTACAAAACTAGTAGGGATGACAATGGGACAGGGCGGGGCGGGAAGTACTCCCTGGTTCCCCGTCCCCATCCCCATTCTCCGTCACGGGGAGTTTTTTTCTCTCGTCCCCATTCCCCACGAATCCTACGGATTCCGTAGGAAGTTCGGGGACCTGAAAATTAAAAAGAAAAGTAGGTAATTGACTAAAATCCAATAAAATATAAAAACTTTAAAAGTCTTAAATATATAAAGTTAAAGCACTCTCCAAGACATTGCAATAAGTTCAACCTTAAATAGTATAAATAAAGATTCAATAAAACTATCATGAGGTCAAAGACTACAACAACAAGTTCAGTTCTTCTTGTCATGTCTAACATGTGATGTCTTTATGAAAGGAATAATAATAGAATTTGGGGCTCAAACTTTTTCAATTTAATAAAATTACTAAAATATAATTCTATATATAAGTAAATTCTATTTTGATACATATCTAAAAGGGAGAATTACTTAATTTACATATTCGAATTGTTCTGCTTCAGGCAAAGAGTTTAAATTTGATTTCTTGTAATCTTGTGAAAAAAAGAGAAAAAATAATGGTATTATTAAAATAATTAGTTATAATGTTATATGAAGGAGGAATTGATGAAGAATTTGGAATTAAGGGTTGAAATGTTTTTAATATTTTATTTAATAAAATAATATATATTTAAAATTAATAAGATATATTTATAATTTATAATATATATATATATATATATATATATATATATATATATATATACACACACACACACACACATATATTGATAAGGATATTTTAGCAATTTTTTTCGGGTTCGGTGACCTCACGGGACCTCGTCCCTAAAGTGTCTTTGGGGGGATTTTCTCTTCTGTCCCTGCGGGAAAAAATCATGACCCCATTCGAGACAGTCCCTACAAGAATCCTCACATATAGGTATAAATTATCATCCCTAAAAACTATGACTAATTTTACTATAGATCGTCTTATGTTATGTTGCATCATGTACTTTAATATTAGTTATCCATATATGATAAAAATATATCATTAAAAGTGATATACTTTATACCTTTTTGATAATTATACATTAAAAACTGATTTTAAATAATGCTATTCAAATAACATTCATCATTTTTCACTTAAATAACATTCATGCCAAAATCATTTTTCACTTGTGCAGGGAGAAGGAAAGAGATAAGAAAGGAAGGATAATTCCCCACCTTACATGGAAGTTTATTTTTCAATAAAAGAATAAAAATCCCCCCATTTGACGAAAATAAAAAAATAAACTAGAAAAGAGTTTTAAAAAGCTTTTAAAATTTCTTTACATCATTCTTTTTTTTAAAATACTCTTAAAATGTCTTCCTCTTCCCTCCCAACTCCCAAACAAATCCTTAATTACTACAAACTTTCTAACCCAAATTACATGTACCACAAGAACTACTTCAAAACAGCTCCCTCACTTGATTAAGGCAATAGCTGTTTCAGACATAAAATCCTGGAGCTCATTAAAAAAACGAAGGGTTTCATGTTAAAAAAAAAAAAAAAAAAGAAGGGTTTAAATAAATCTTTGGTCCTTATAAAAATAAGGATTTTTGAATTTAATCCCTATTAAAATTTTATTCGTTCCGAGTCCCTGCAGATACCAAAAATATGTTCTTTTAGTCCCTCTAAAGGAACACTTTTTGAGGCACTAAAAACGAATAAAATTTTTTTGAGGACTAAATTCAAAAATTCGTCATATTTAAAGGAACAAAAGACTTGTGTAAGCCAAAGAGAAGAAAAAGAGGATTGCATTTCATATGCCGCTTATTATTTTCTTCACAACAAACTAATTTTATATCCTTTCCTATCCTAAAAATAAATACTTTTACAACAGATGTAAAATTACATTATTATTGTACATCTCTTCAGTCATCCATGTCCAATATGAGGCCTTCCAGGTCCCTTCCTGTTGAATCCAGTAACAAGTTTATAAAACTCAAACCAGAGTCACAAAATGATTCAGGCATTAGTCCATGGAAGCATCATCTTTTATTGTCTGCAATAGTTGAACAGAAGGCCAATTAAAATTAGAATACGTGATTGCAATGAAAGTAGTAGATGTATGATCCGATTTAACTCACATTTGAGATATCCTTCCACAAGTTGAGAGTCTTGAGAGCCTTTCCTGATTGTTGTGTTTCGCGTGCCATAGACACCCCTTCAGCTAGGTTCCTTACATGGCCACTGACCAAAAGAGCAGCTGCTGCATTGAGAACCTAGCCATTTTTTTTGTACAGAATAATCAAAATGGATCTTAAGAGAAAAGTACCAATATATTATGCAGGACAAAATTTGCAACAAAGGGAACAAAAGGGAATGTGTCTTAATTGGATTTCAATAAATCAGCACTTTAGAGCATCAAGAGAACTAATACTTTAGGGGGGGGGGCGTAAAAGTAAAGACACAAACCACTGCTGCTTCTGCTGCTTGTATTTCATCACACGACAACTTTTATCTGGTTAAGATGCAAACCGTTATAAGCTTGGAAGGTTCAAGATAACGTTTTTTTATTAAAAGGTCATCAGGGTAGGTGGTTGACATAATTCCATGGTATAATTCCTTTATTCAAAACCAAGAAGAGGCACAAGTTTCATCTCCTTGTGAAGCAAATTCAGAGCCATAACAAAATAAGGAGAATAGAATCAAAATAATTGGCACATAATTTGAAGCGAAGGGAAAGATAGAAGGGAACAAAATCCATCTTAACCAAAGTTCCAAAAGCTCCTAGCTGAAGTTGCATTGAAAGTATCATTATATTTTTCCTTCCAAGGCTAACAGCTTCCCATCACTATCATCCCCTCAGCTACTTAAAAGATTAAGAAAACCAAAGATACTTACAAAAGCATCAGCAATAGGTCCTTTCTCTCCAGCTAGAACACGTTTCATAACCTCTGCATTGTATTCTGGGCCGCCACCTTTTAAGCTTTCAAGATTGCACCGAGGAATGCCAAACTCCACTGTTCCAATAAACAATTTGATGTAAAGAGTTCATTCAGCTATGCAAATCCAATAAAAGATCCAATATGGCATGCAATTAGTTGCAAGAGAGCTGTATCAATTTACTTTATTATAACAGAAACAGATTTAAAAACCATAAATTATGCTTACAGGGATCGAATGAGAACTTATCAATCCTTTCAGGAGTAACGTCAAGCACTAGACCAGGTCCTGCATGTAACACAAACAATAAGTCAGAAGGTACCAGTCAAATCTGAATGAAATAGCAATATTTTCCAAATAAACAATTTCCAGATGCAAAACAAGCAAGAGATCTTACCAAGAGGACTCATTTCATCCAAACCTTCAGAGTGGACAACTAAAGCTCTTTTCATGCCAAACCTATGGAGTGCTTTAGCAATTTTGAAGACCTATCCAAAAGACAAAGACAAACAGCTTATCAGGGATGATACAGATGGAGAAAAACAGCATGACTTAGATCCTCAACTCCTCAGTGTCTATCTTTTACGGGCAAAAGATACAAAAAATCAAAAATATTTATGGAATACTTGTAAGAAAAAACACTGCATAACCCGCAAAGTTTTATAGTCACATACAATTTACTAATAAATCTTGCCATATTCAGTTTGCTGCAACAATCTCTTCAATAAAAATACGGGTGACTCTAGGAAATTTAAAGTTTTTAATTGAGCAGAAACAATCAATATAGAAGGATTGCTGAATCAACTGATTATGAGTACCTACTGGCTACTCATACATATATATATGCATGTCATCTACATTTTTTAAAAGGATACGAATACCAAGGTTGTGAAAAAAAACCCAGGAGCCAAAACCAAAAAGATAGACTTCAGTTCCTTCGCACAACTATGTTTATGGAGTAAAGAAGAAAAAAGGACTAAAATAAGTTGATACTAGATAAAAGGGCTGAACTCATTTACAAATTTCCACTGTAAATCAATTACTTCGAAAACCAAGATGCTTTCAAAATTATCAATCTTCACGCTGCAAATTTTATGTGGAAATAGAAGTCATAGATTTTCTTCTTTATTGATAAGGTATTATACCCCGAAACTCAAATTTTACTTTCAAAAAATTATCAAGCTTTACAGCATGTAAATGATATAGAATGATAGGAAAGTTAATTGCAGTAAAATTATTTGAATATATCACCAACCAATTCTCTTTGAAGGAACTTACCAAGTCTTCTGTATATACCCCAACAACTGCAAAAGGTGCATGTGCTGGATTTAACATGGGACCCAGTATATTGAATACAGTTTTAACTTTTAGCTTCTTTCTTACAGGTCTGACAATCTTCATTGCTGGGTGATACTTTGGAGACATCATAAACCCAATTCCTAATTCATTCACGCACTTCGTCACCCCCTGCTTTGAAAAAAACAGAACTGCATGCATTAACCAATAACAATTTCTCTTGGATAAATTTTATTAATTGAACAGTAAGACACGTAGACATATGTGCTTAAAATACTTGCTTTCAGGGAGAAGTTAATGTATATATAAAAATGAATACCAATTATGCATAACTTATATTACAGTTTAAGTAGCTTCCTTTTCATATGAAGGCGACATAAGCAACAAATTTACCACTATTATTTTCTAAAATTAACCAAAAATACACTACAGCTTTAGACAAACTACATATCATTTGACTTTGTCAACATTAACCCTGCTGCTAAGTCTCACAAAGTCAACAGTTACTCATACAATTATCTTCCACACCACCATTTACAAGTCAAGAAAACTAATCAGAATTCTCAATGCAATTTGCACTAACCTGAGGGCCTAAGTCAATAACCACTCCCAACTCTTCTAACACATCAGCACTTCCACATGCAGAAGAACTCGAACGGTTTCCTTGCTGCAACAAGTAAAAGAGTTCCATGATTTGAACACCCTGAATAAGACACCCAGACAACACCACACTGGTGTCTGCATACGATATATCCATTCCATCTTTACATACAATACAGTTGTCAAATCCCATGGTACAAAAAATATTATTGCAATTAAAATTATCAAAGAACACATCAATAAAGAAATTGTTTCAGTCAAATCAATATTTGCTACAAAGAATATTGACATTCACCTTTGCAACTTTGGCACCGCAAGCCGCAGCAAGTATCGAAGCCCCAGTTGAAATGTTGACAGTGTTTGCACCATCCCCTCCAGTTCCAACTATGTCAACCACATCAACCAAACCTTCAACCTTCCTAGCATGTTTCATCATCGCTCTCGCTAACCCCACAACCTATCCACACACACAAAAATAATAACGACCACAATTTTACAACTATTTCACAATTTAAAATTAAAATTTTTATAACATATAAAATGTGAAAGTGAAGCAACAAAGTTACTTCTTCATAGGTCTCCCCTTTGGCTCTGAGAAGCACAAGAAAAGCACTAATCAAGGCCTCATTGGCTTCATTCAATAACAAGTCAAGAGAGTTTTCTGCTTCGGCTTCCGATAAATCAACTCGATTGATTAACGATTCGATCAGCTGCAATCATTATTTTTCAGAAAAAATTATCAATCAAATAACTGGCAGAGAATAACACAGTACAAAAATTAAAACTTAATCAAAACGCCCCATCAGTCAAGGTGACAAGAAAGTCAGTTCCCCTAAGGTTCGAGTTTTGCAAATGAAAAATATAGCCATAGAGTTTTGCCCCTTTAAATGACCTTCTCAGGTTGACTCGGATTAGTAAATAATTTATTTTTTTGTGCGTGAATCAAGGATATCCTCTGGCCGACAACCAGAGACTAGCCCCTTTGAGGACGCAAAGATCACGAAAGTGGTATAATGTCTCCCAACAAACTATTTTCCATACGGCAGGAATCCAATTCCTAACCGATATCATGCTTAAGAAATCCAGCTATCTACCGAGAGTATCAAGGCTTGTTGGTGATCAGTAACTATAATTTCTGGAATCAAGGGTTTCAAAACAAAAAAAAAATGAAAAATGATCCACTAAAAAATCAATAATTACGAACCTGGGTGGAAGACTGAATAAACGTGTCTGCTTTCAGTGAAACGGCAACGTTTGCAGCAGCAATTGGGGAGGTCCCATGTCTTAGGGGAGAAATTGAATGAGAAAAGGAACGGTTTCGGAGGTTGAGGTTAAGATCAGGTGAGAGAGGGCGGTGAGTGAAGGAAGGGGAATAGAGAGTAGTGAACAAAGCTTGTGCCATGGCTAATATCAAATACTACTAGTGAGAGCGAGAGAATCAAGGGCACATTTTAAATTGATTCAGAGTGGTGGCTGGGATTTGGTATCCGTGGTTTGTGTTTGGTAGGTGCTTCTATCATCCACCAAATTAGAGTGGGTGCATAAAACACCTCATTAATTTACCTGCAGTACCCGTGTTTTTTTTAAAAATTAAAATAAAACCCTAAAATATTCAAAAAAATTAAGTTTGTCCCCATTTCCTCACTTGTTTGCGCTTTGGTCGTGGTGAAAGACGGCGTGAAACGGTGGCGGAGACGCGGTGGTGGTGGATTGGAAAGAGTTTCAGGAATGACTTCTTTTCGTTTTCTCGGGGCAAAATAGGGGATGTGGAGCGCAGGAAGGAGAGAGTCGAGAGAGAAAATGAGTATAATCTAATTTTGAACTTTTTGAGGGATCAAATGAGAATTATAAAATTACCTGCTTAGTAAGTTATAGGTAATAAATCCTCATCAAGTCAGTAGTCACCCTTGATTTTTTAGTAATTAATCAATGGCCAAAAAAAATGAGAGTACAGCGAACTATCCGTGTTTGTGTGCTGCCGTAAAAAGGAAGCATATAAGGGGAAATTAGTGTTTGTTGTTGTCGTCAAAAAGGTAACATGGTTGGTGGGGTTATTTTTGTCCTTTTATTTCACTTAAGTGACTGATAATGCATTTTGTTGTATTATCCATTTTTTGAAATATTTATTTTTTTTCATTGAATATAATTTATCATTAATGATAACAAAATTTAAAAAATAAAAACTATAAATAATGTTAATTTGATAAAATTATTGTTCATTTTCTTTATTTATTATTTTTTATTAAACCGTGTGATTTAGTCAAGTATGACATATATAATGAGACGGAGAAAGTACCAATTAGGGGTTATTTTGAAACTATTTATCAGTTTGAGATTGTTTGAAATGAGGTGGCATTTTAATTTTTTCATGCGGACATAAGAGGCGTCAGTACACATGACGCCAACAATGTGAACCAACGTACGTTTGCAATTTATCAAATGTAAACCAAACATGAACTAAGTGGTTGGTATGACGAAGAGCAACCACCTTGTAGCAATTTTTTGGGTTTCTTTAGTAGTTTAGGATTGTTTCATAAACTAATTACTTCTCCCTCCATCTCTTATATGTCACATTTATAAAAAAAAATTGGATCTTGCTAATAAGTGCCCTAAGGGCATTGTTTAAGGAATCTAAAGATAGAATAGTTTTATTGGAAAATGTAACTTTTGAATATTCAATGTCTTGAATACACCATTTTCAATGTAAAGTTTCTATCTTTGATTCCTTAACTAATGCCCCTAAGGCGCTGATTAGCATTTACTAAAAAAATTATCCCAAAATATATATCATTTTCTATTTTTAATGTAATATTAAATGCTTTCTGCCAGTTTTACTCCTAATTATGTTTTTTGAATTCTATTATGTGATGTATTAATCGAAGTCATCACTTTTTTTATTTTCAAAGTGAAACACTTGAGTGACCAATAACTGCATTTTGTTTTATTATTAATTTCTTGGAATACTTGTTTTTTCTCGTTGAATATAGCTTATCGTTAATGATAACAAAATTTAAAAAATATAAATAATGTTAATTTGAAAAAATTATTATTCACTTTCTTTCATTTATTGTTTTTTCTTAAAACGTGTGATTTAGTCAAGTATGACATATATAATGGGACGAAGAGAGTACCAATTAGGGGTTATTTTGAAACTATTTATCAATATGGGATTGTTTAGGATGAGGTGGCATTTTTATTTTTTTCATGTGGACGTAGGAGGCGTCAGTACACATGGCGCCAACCCTTTGGACAGCCCCCTTTAACAAAAAATTTACATGACATGTGGCGCTGTCTAATTGACGGAATTCTTTTTATAAAAGAAAAAAAAAACATAACTTGCGGCATCCACTGCATTTTGTCTAGTTTAGATTCTCTCCAGTAGAGATGTCGCCGACCCCTCTACAGCAGTGAATCTCAGCCATTCAATTAGATCCAAAGGCTCAAAAAATCAACATTTTAAAACATCAAAAAAATCAAATGAAACCCAAAAAATCCCTTTCTCTTCCTTCCATTTTGCTGCCTCTCATCTCTACCCACTAGAAGCCACCATTTGCCACCGTCATCCTGCCGCCACCACCAGATTTGCGCCTCCACACACCAGCAACATCACCACTGGGAATCTGCCATAGCCACGCAAAGCATCATCACCAAGTCGTCGCACCCACGTCCCACATGCTCCTTCCTACAACTCCAATCAAATATTGTTGTTTCTTCTCCTTCGTAGGTGGGTGAGTATCCCAGGAGATGTTTCTGGTTTTTACTTCTTTTAGGTTTTGAAAAAATATTAAAAATTCAAAAAGAAGATTTAAGTAAAGAAAAAAACTTTTAACTTGAGTCCTCTTAGACCCTTGAGCTAGTGGAAACTGGTAATTGAGACGACCCGCCGTCCCATCAGTAGAACCTAAGATATTAACTAATCTTAATCGCATAATAAACGTTAGCACGCCTTATTAAAATGAAGCGAAGTGGAAAATTTAGCGTGGAAGCAAAACAATAAATGGCACGCTACTCTTCAGAGTACACAGCTTTAAATATAAAGAAATATATCACATACATCATTGCCCTATCAGTAGGGCTACAGTAGTAAAGTAGTACATACAGACTATATTGTTACAAATCCAAAATAACAGTACGAAAGATAGGCCGAGAGACAGCTCTCCGGCTAATCACGATCACTGCCCAACCTCTCGAGGCTAGGGTCCGTAGCCCGTCCTCCGGCGTCAGGCTCGTACGGAATGCCGTCCAGTTCCTCAGCAGCTGGTTCCTCTTCGGGATCTTCCCATTAAATAAAGTGACACATATAGAAAAATAAAGGGAGATAAGAAACATAATTCATCAATATGGGAGAGGGGCATCAGTACAGTATATATATATATACATCACACAACACGGATAACATATATAACACAACCTCATCCATCTCTTAAGTCACCCATCACAATCATCTCAAACATCGTTCTCTCGAATAAGCCCATAGGAGGGATACTAGTCCCTATGTATATGTTGTCTTCCCTATATGCATGTCGGCCGATACATCACCCCCCAATTGGACATCTCTGTCGGGATTACATCACATCGCATCACATCATATCCCGCCTCGGGATTTTACGTAACGTCCCCAATTGGACATCCCCCTTTGGGACCAAATACTGTGGTATGAAATGATGAGAAAATGCAACAAACATCCATTGTAGGTTGATATTGGAACCTCAAGCCTAAACATTCGTCCACGACCACGACACATCGTATCACATCAACATCAACATCAATCATCAACATCAACATCACATCATCATCGACATCAACATCACATCAACATCAGCATCACGACGCCTTGCGTCTACGAGCCACAGCTCCATGGTCGGGACCACAACGATATCAACCCGAACAACATCAACGCTCACCATACTCTCATCAACACTCAACCAACCAATCACAATAAACATCACAACAGAAGCTCTTTCCAGCACAGTTATCATCATAAATTCAGGCAATAGTTCATCAAACAGACAGTTCAACAAAATAAAAAAAATCAACAGGTAATCAATTAAATAATTCAACACAATCAACCTCAATCAGTCTCATCATTCATAATATCAACTTAGCGGTAATAGCCCAAAAGTACCTACACCTAGGGTCTAGGCACTTTATCCAGGCTCAACCTCTAGTAAGGTTTTAGGGTTCCCCTACACAGATATATATACTCTATACTAAGCTTGCCTTCTCGACGATATTAGTTCTTTCTCCCCACCTTAGTGATTTCCTCGAGCAACTCCGGCTACGACTCCGCGGCTGTCAGTCGGGTGCGCTGTCGGATGTTCGAATCCTGTCCGATTCTATACAACAAAACACAACCAGAAATCAATACAGTTAAGTCAAAAACTCCCTAATTCCTTAAGATTAGCTATTGTCCCTATTTAATTAATTATGCTAGGAATGTCGAACAATTCCTAACTTTTGGATCAATGATCCTTAGGTATCCCTAAACATAATAAATGAAGGCATTAGTTCAAAAAGCAAAGATTTCTCCTACTGCACTACCCCTAGGATTCGGCCCTATTGAATGAAAAATATGAAAAATAGCTAAGGAGCTCCAAAAATCCTCATTTCTTAGATAGCACCCTAACTATGTGATAACCCTAGATATCAAGTCAAAACATCAAAAACCAACCAAAAACCCTACCCTACACAATAGGGGGTTTCGGCCTGTCTCTCAAAAAAATAGTTAGAGAGATTTCTTGGCTCTAATCTCTTGGATCATGCAAGTGTGTCATGAACCTAGGCCATAGAAATTGGTTTGGTATCAAAATGACTTTCCTACAATTTATCATGGATTTTTGAAGATTTAGGGATAAAAACCCTAACATTTCTAATCATGAAATTTAGAGGAGAAAATAGAGAGATTGAGAGAGATAGAAAGAGCTAGCTACCTCCTACGATGATCTCCTTCAAAAATGAGTGAAGAATCTTCACAAAATCAAGCTTTTCTAAGCTCCAACAATGGAGAAATTGTGAGAAGAAAAGAAAGGAAGAAGAGAAAGAAGAGATAGAAAAGGAATGAGTCAGGAGGGTGAGGGCTGGTTGAGAGAGTGAGGGGGGGAATAAGGGTGAATAATAGATATTTAGAAGACTTAGGAGTTAAGTATTAGTAAAAAAAAAAGGTAAAAGGTAATTAGTAAAAACTAACCAAGGACAATTTTGTCAATTCATGTCTTGACATTTCGAAAATCCTCACGACACTGGTAGGAGTCCCCAAATAATTTAACAGAGCCCTGGTATGAAAATTATTGGCTCAAGGTTCTCGAAAAACCTTAAGACAACTCAAATCATCTACCCGATTGATTTTCGGTCCGAATATAAAATATTATTTATATTTTTGGACGTCAGGACATATTTTAGCAAAAAGGTAGATGATTGAATTTTAAGACTATTGGTTCTTACCGTTAGTCAAAATGAGGTCATGATAGTAGAAAAACACTATCATGCGAAAAAACATAGATCGGGCTCCGTTTGAGTTTTCGGCCCAAAACTTAACCATAGTCTCCTACGATGGCGTAGAGTGTGACTATGGCCTCGGAATAATTTATTCAAGTTTCTAGACCCTCCAATAAAATACAATTACTTAATTACTGATTAATTAAAAGATTAAGAAAATCGGGGTGTTACAATAATTATCATCAAATTGGTATCAAAGTCAATTTTGCTAGTGGTAGGCGGTGAATGGCGGGCGGTGAAGTGAGTGGTGGCAGGGGATGAATGGCAAGTCGTGGACAGCAACAAAATGGAAGGAAGAAAAAGGGATTTTTTGTGTTTTATTTGAATTTTTTTTAGCCAATGGATCTAATTGAATGGCTAGGATTCACTGCTGGAGAGAGGAGACATCTTTGCTGGAGAGAACCCAAATCCCATTTAGTCATGTGGCACTTCCAATGGAGGCAGCCCCTCCCACCCAGGGTGAAGATCCTTTTCATTTTCCCCTCCATTACTATAGTTTTGGGGTATATAAATGATTTTTGGACTCCATCCAATATCTCATTATTATGTTTATTTTCTCAAAACACATGCTAATGGATTTCTTCATTCCCCACCCCAATGCCCTAAATTCCAACCCCAACCCCATTTAATCTCCCATATCCCGCCCCGCCCCCTATATATCCCCCAGCCCCACACTTTCCGTCACTTTAATCGCTCAACTCCTACTTTTTATTTCTTATACTTTTTATTCTCACAATTTTTTTTAATCAAGATAGTATTATTAATATTAGGTCTACGTTTGATTATTATTATTATTATTAATGTTACGTTGTTTTTATTGTTATTATTGATTATTGATTGTTAGTTATTATATAATTATAATAAATATAGGTAATAATATTTTTTATTTAATTAGTGTTACTTTTATTAATGATTATTATTAATATGTAATTTTATTATTAGTGTTGTTGTTATTATTATTAATTAGTGTTAATTTTTTTATTGTTAAGATAACATAATTATTGATCTTATTTTTATTGTTTAAGAATTATTGCTATTACTATTATTATTATTATTATTATTATTATTATTATTATTATTATTATTATTATTATTATTGTAGGCCATATAGTAGGAGTTCATTTGTAGTGTTTGTGTGTTCAAATGAGAGAATATTTGATGGAGAAAAAGGAATCATGTTTGACGGTAATAGAATATCGATGTAAATAAAACGTGGTGTCGAGTATGAGCTTCTGAAGATAAAGATTCATGCTCGGTTGTAACGTCAAACAAATCAATGCGTTTAAAAAATAGTCACCAGATTTATGGTTCTCAGAATCCAGCAAAACACATTGTTTATCAAATTAATGATGATGAGGATGTGGATTGCATGATCAACGCTTTTCAGCAGAATTCCTGGTTGACAACGCTAGAGTTATATGATGAAAACGCTGGAGTTATACGTTGATATCGATATTGTCGGAGATCCATGAGATGTCCTCCCAAACATCCTGTCAAAGAACCTAATTTACTAATCCTAAATATGTTATTATTGTTAGCACGCTTATCAAAGATATGGGGATATTAAAACTTAAACATACAACACTGATCACTGATACAAATCACACACACACATATTTTTTATATATATATATATATATATATATATATATATATATATATATATATATATATATATATATATATAACATAAGAGAATTGGCTCCATCAGTAGAACCTATAACACAAACACATCTGTCATCAGAGTACACGGACCAACATAGAACATAAGCATGGTAAACAAAAGTACATGAGATTTCCTTTCCTCATCCCGAAAATACATCTGTGCTCAGAGACTCATTGGCCATCTAAAAACTAACCTATGTAACACCCAGATTTTTGCATAGTTAATAAAAAATTAAAATTAAATAATAAGATATAATAAGGGCTTTTTGACCTACCTATTATAGTTTTTAGACTATTTATCAAAATAATCTAATTTTCAAACTATTTACCAAAATAGTCTTGTTTTGAATATTTTAATATTTTTTGAATTTAACCAAATGGCACCAGTTTGACTGGCACTACTCCTTTACAAGTGGTGCCCCCTGATTGAACGTCAGAATTTACAAATTTTTTTTTGCAAGGGGCACATGGCGCAACATCATCCACTCATTATTCCTACACTCTTAAAAAAAATTAAACTAATACAAAAAATTAAAACAATATTTAAAGAATATTAAAAAATAATAATAACACTAATAAATAATATTTTTAAAAAATTAAAACAATAGTTAATAAATAATATCTTTAAAAAATTAAAACAATAGTTATAATATAACACTAGTAATTAATAGATTATTAATAACATTTAAAAAAATAAAAATAACATTAGCAGCACTGATAGTAATAGTAATAAAAAAACATAAATTGATAAAATTAAACTATATACTGGATTAATAAATTAAAAGTTAAATAAAAATTTAAGAGAGTAATATTTTAAAATAAAAATTGAAAAATTTATGATTAATAGTGATTAATATTAATTTTTAGTTTTGATTATTAGAATACAAATTTATAGTTTTAATGATTATTTTTATATTGTCATTTTATAATTAACAACAGTTTTAATTTTTTTTTTTTGAAGAAAACAACCGTTTTAATTAACTAATAGTAATGTGTAGTTTTAAGAGAGTAATTAATGATTAATGTTATATTATAATCATTTTTTTAATTATTGTTATTACTATCCTTAAAAAATTTTATTGTTATAACTAATGATTATTGTTATCATTATTTTCTAATATTCTTTAAGTATTGTTTCAATTTTTTGGTAGGGGTGGCAAAATGGGTTGGGCCCAACGGGTCAACCTGTTTAACCCACCTATTTTGGCGGATTGGGTTGGAGTTCTCAATCCACCAACTCGTTTTGACCCGTCCTGCTTAACCCACCAAGAGGGCGGGTCAGAAGCGGGACAGTGCGGGTTGGCTCGCTGGATTGCCTCGCTAACCTGCCTATTCTAAAAATATATATATTTTAATTAGTTTTTAATATTTTAATAGTTTGGAGGAGGGGCGGGGGGTTGACCTGCCAACCCATTTTCGATTTTTATGTCTAATTCTATCTTTTATAATTGTTTTTATTTTTTGGATGGTCGACCCGTCAACCTAATTTTCTAGTTTTTTATTTTTGGCGGGCCAACCCGCAAACCTACCACTAAACGGGATGGGTTAGGAGGTCTAACCCATTTTATTCAAGCGGGTCAACCCGCACCGCCCCATTTTAGGCGAATCAATGGTTAAGCGGAACGGATTGACCCGTTTTGCCACCCCTATTTGTTGGTGTTATTAGTTTAAATTTTTTCTTTTAAGAAAGAGTGTAGAAATAATTGGTGAATGTGATTGCGTCATGTGGTGCATTCTAGTGAGTGGCGCTAGTTGGATGATACCACTCACCATAATACGTCATGTGGCTCCATGCAAAAATTTTTTTCCATAAATTCTGGCGTCCGATGCCAATTAATTTCTTTTTTAGTATAATAATAGCATAAAATATTTAGTCAAAGACTTCATATAAAAATATAGGCTTAATTACACTTTTGGTCCCTCAGGTATCACGATTGTGCAATTTTGGTCCCCCGGGTTTTAATTGCGCCAATTGGGTCCTCCAAGTATCACGATTATGCAATTTTGATCCCCCAAGTTTTAATTGCGCCAATTGGGTTCCCCACATATCATGATTGTGCAATTTTGG
The DNA here is from genome assembly GCA_039655645.1 of Ammopiptanthus mongolicus. Classification (NCBI taxonomy): domain Eukaryota; kingdom Viridiplantae; phylum Streptophyta; class Magnoliopsida; order Fabales; family Fabaceae; genus Ammopiptanthus; species Ammopiptanthus mongolicus. Next base: position 78,625,875 of record CM077345.1, read on the forward strand.
TCCCCCAAGTATCCTGATTGTGCAATTTTGGTCCTCCAAGGATCATGATTGTGCAACTTTTAACATCAATAGCCTACGAAGCACATGTGCGATTGATTTGGCACTTAATGAGACTAGTTTGGCAGCTTACATGTCATTCTTATGTGACAATTAATGATGTGCATTTGATTATTAAATTATGTGAGATGTCAATGATGTCTTATAAGAATGTCCCGTAAACTGTCAAGTTGACTTCACTAAGTGGCAAATCATTCCCACGTGTCCTATGTTGGCTACTGACGTTAAAAATTGCACAATCATGATAATCCGGGGACTAAAATTGCACAATCATGATACGTGGGGGACCCAATTGGCACAATTGAAACTTGGGGGACCAAAATTGCACAATTGTGATACTTGGAGGACCCAATTGGCGCAATTAAAACCTGGGGGACCAAAATTGCACAATCATGATACCTGGGGGACCAAAAGTGCAATTAAGCCAAAAATATAAAACCCTTTACCACTATCTCATGACTTACGCCAATCAGTTTTTACTTTTTAGTTGCATTATATGTCAAATTAGGAGACATGTAAAGGAGTTGCGCCAGTTTTGACTATAATAAGATATGTTAGATAAAATTAAGGAAAATTTTTGGTTCAATTTTTAACTCAGTTTCGGGTTCTCCTGGCAGTATAATCTGGTTCTATAATGAAAAATACCAGAGAACAAAAATTTGAACTTGACGGAATATATTGGATTACACAAATATTTTTAGGTGTTGAGCAATGTTAGCTCAGTCTTTCCAAACCGACATCAATTCTGAGTCCAGTGGTAGACCCCCGTTCGGGAACCCAATTCTAACTTCCTAATATTATTCCTATATCAATTCCTAAATTTTTAAATTTAGATTTCAAAATTTACACACACTTTAAAAAGTCAAAATACGACCTTTATGATCCAACTTTGAAAGGAAAAAAATCTCTCATTTTCCCATTTATTTTTTCTTTAATATCATCTTTATTCCTACACACTTAGATTCATGACACAACACACACAATTTTCGTTTGATCTCCAGCCTTCAAACCAAGCTTCCAAAGGAAGCCTGTCAAAGATTTTTTTTTCTCACTCTCTTCCTCCCCCTCTCACGTGGTCAGCTAGCACACACAAACTTATTTTTTTCACTTTCATTTACTAACACACACCACAAGTTTTCTATTTTTCTCCATTTCCTCTCCAAATCTTCACCTTCTTCCTCTCCTCTCTTCTCATTTCTCTTCTTTTCTCTTTCATTTTCTTGCTTATTTCTCTTCCTCTCTTGGAGATCTCCACATTTCTTGGCTCAAAGGCGAGAAAATCATCACCTTTGTTCACTATTTTCCTCTCCTTCAATTTTCATTTTCGGTTTTTGGTGGGTAATGACCAAGCTCTCATTGTTTTTTCTTTGTTTGTGTTGTTGGTGACTCTAGAAGCTTGTGGAGACAAAGAAACAAGTATGGGTTGTGCTCTTGAAGTTTTGGTCAAATATCCTATCAAAGGTGGGAGGAAGATAGCTCACCATTCATGGGTGATTAGAGTAGTATAGCTTATTCAATGTTTTTCCTGATGTTTTGATTAAGGAATCCCAAACCTTGTGTGTATTCTACTTGTTATTTTGTTCTTTGGCTTTTTCTTGAATTATTGGTTGAGTTCCAAATCATCATATCATATCATATATATATATATAAAACTGTGTCAATCTCACAGTTTTTTCCCGCTTAAAATTTCGCTAATGCAACACGGTACTTCTTTCTAACTTTCCCACTTAAGCTTCCTAACTTCTAAACTTCCCCACTCAGGCTATGTTTTCTAACTTCCTAACTTCCCCACACACGTTATGTTTTCCGCCTTTAACTTCCCACACAGTTTTTAATTTTTGTTTGTTTTTTCTCTCTTTCTTCTAACAGTCTTCTAAACTTATACTCCTTTCCCTTCTTTCTCATATTTTCTCAAGCTTCACTTTCTGAACTCTCATTCTCTCAACTCTCTTTTCTTATCTTCTCCTATGATCGTGGCATTGGCTATGGTGGTCCCGTCATATCTCCTCCGCTTGAGCCCGAGCCTCCGCCCCACTTTCTTCCGTTACTTTCTTTCCTCTAGTAAGCAATTTAAAAAAAAAACAAAGTTATTCATATCTTTCTTTTCTTAAATGATATCTTATCTTATCTCTAAATTGCCATTTTATTGTAATTTTTAATTATGATCGTTGCAATTTAGGATTTTTCATTGTCACTCTCTTTCCCTCTCTTTTGACACAGAGCAGGAGGTTCTCTTCTCCCATTGGTAAGTTTTCCTTCTTTCTTCGTTCCTATATTTGGTTATCTTCTTTGGTAACATTTTATTCCTTTTGTTGATTTAGTTTTTGTCATGGAACGAGAGAGCTACTTGAAGGAGACTGAGACCGAGCACTGCTCACTCGATATCTGAATTACTCTATGGTAAGTTTTCTTCTCAAATCTCTAATTTTGCTATGTGTTCTCAAAATCATTGTGTTTTTTGTATGAAAGATTGTGTTTTTTATTTATGTATTATGTTTTTATACCTGTAGTTTTATTAATGTCTTATATATCCAGTATCCAATACAGAGGAATAATATTTAGTTTTCTCTTTTTATTGTCATTTAATTTCTGTAACATTTTCTTTACTACTTTTCATTACACTATTTAATTTTGAATACAAATGTGCAAAAACTTTTCATTCAATTGTAATATTAAATATGATTGAATTAAATATGATTGAATTAAATATGATTGAATGCATATAATGGTGGAAGGTATCCCTCTAATTGGGAAACGTGAGATTGGATTCAATTTTCTTTTATACATTTGAATAGGGAATGAAAACTTACAGATACTTTAATAGTTAATATTCGTGTTTTCAAATTTGCTTTCATTTTAAAATGTTTTAAATCCTTTAATTCTTTAATATTTGCTTGCAAGAAGTAAAGAAATAGATTTGTTCCATGATTTTTATTATGACTTCTTCTGAACTTTTTTCATGCTATAAAGAAGCTTTGGTTGTGTGATCTCAAGTTAGAAGCAATTGATTTGATTCATATGCCAATCAAGTGGCATGTTGTGCTTTAAGGGCCCGTTTGGTGGTCAGGATAAGGGAGGCAGGATAGGATAAGCTATCTTGTCCTGCTTTAATCTGTAGTTTGGTGAACCAGCAGGATAGGATAAGCTTATCCTGTTAGCTTATCCTATCCTGTTACTTAGTTATAATTCTATCCTGAGGGTGGAGCTGGGTTAGAACCAACAGGATAGGATAAGAAAATGTTTTCTCTTTTATCTCTTACCCTTAATATTGTTATTATTTAATTATGGTTTCAAACCTAATTAGTTAACCTTATTACTAATTAAAATATATGGTTTAATTAACAATTTTATAAAAAGTGAAAAAAAATTAATTTTTTATAATTTACAAAATGGACTAATGTATTATTAAAAAACCGAAAATATATATTATCAAATATTTTTTAATTTAAATGTATAAAAAAATCACATAATATTAAAATTTATTTTTGAAAAAAAATGTAATTTTGATATAAGGGTAATTTTATTATTTGTGGATATTTTATATCATATCCTATCATTATCTGATGCACATCAAACATCGGACAGGATAAGAGCTTATCATGCTCATATCCTATCCTATTTTTATCCAGCTTTCATATCCTATTCATCCTTATCCTATCCTGACCACCAAACGAGCCCTAACTGTTTAGGAATAACATGATGGGTACAAGGTGATTTCTACTTTGCCTCCTTTTGGTTCATTATGTGTTCGCAGACATAATATTGTTAGATGGAATAATGCTTTGCTATTGCCATTGTATTTATATGTTAAGTGATCATTCTTCTAACTAATCACATAATAAATTTTGTAGGTGAAAATCTGAGTTTTGCCTAGGAGTTACAGGGGCTTGCAGTTAACTTATCATTAAGTAAATATGATGAATTGTTCTCTGGCAACTAGAATCTGCAGCATCATATTTTTCATTTATTTGTTCTCTGCCAAAGATTCAGCATTGCTCGATATATTCAAAATATCTTTGTTGTCCGTGATTAATTTTCATATATCTTAGTTGCCAATATAACTTTGCATAATCTTGCCTTTTTACTTGATTTATCAATGATATCTTAAACCTTTCTTTTTTCATTCAATGGTCTTAAATAATGGATTAGGATATTATTCATTTTATCAACATAATTTTCACATGTATTATGTCGGTATTGATGAAATTTTTATTTGAAGGTAATATTGTAAGTTTTTGGGGTATATGATTTCGAGGATGATATATAAAGATGGGCATATGTTATGATCGTCATTTTATCTTGATTTTCCTTTCAGTTGAGTATGTGGCATCTCAAAAGTTTTGCATACGAAAATTAACCTACCATGCTAATTGCACAATGAAGTATATGTTTATGTCGACTTAGTGGGATGAAGATGGAATATTGGTTTATTTATTGTTTATTATTTTTTATTTTTTGTTTCAAGCATGTGACTGTCTCTTATTATTAATGAGTTTGCTATGTTGTTTGAATAATTCAACATACTACTCATTTTATTAAAAATGAGTCAGTGCTATCATTTTCATTTTATTAGTCACGATACAATACCCATGATTATTAGTATATTTATGTGAAACTTGGCATATTTTTCTTAAGGGAGGTTCCTGTCATAGATGTTGAATTTCGGCAATACTATGACTTTAAAAGCATGCTAATGTAGGGTTGGATCTGAAATTAGTTGTGGGAAAATTCAAGAGTCATGATTGGCAGTAGCTACTGTAAAGTGCTTGAATTTAATTTCTAATTTGTTCAATTACTTATTATAGATGGTGTTTATGAAGAAGCATATACCATATGGATGTATTTTTGCATTGTAAAAAAAATCTAAGTGTTGCTGTTTTTGAATTTGTTTTTAATATTACTAAAAAATTGTTTCAAGCTCATGCTTTTAGGTTTCTTCAAAGGGACTCTGTTATATTGACAATTTGAATTAACTTTCTTTATGTTGAAGATGTCAATTGAAGAACATTGCAATTTCATTTTTTGTGTGTTTATTAAAAATTTATTGTTTTGCGGTTTGTGAAGTCAGTGATTGTTGTTCATTTGCAATCGCTATATTATAAAATATGAATGATAATGCTTCAATGTCTGTAAAGACATATTTTTTCTTCATAAAGCTTCTGTCATATGTTTGATTTTTTTTTAATTTGTTTCTTTCTCTAATTTTTGTCATCCTTATTTGACGGGGCTAAATCTATATTGTCATTGGCACCGTGAAACACAGTTTAGGTGGGTTTCATTGGTGGTATCAAGCTTGCAAATGCAATAAAACTATTTACGCTAATTCAAAAGGGAATCATATTCCTCTTTTTGTGTTAACTTCAGGTATTTTTGTATTCAATAATATTCTTTTTAATGTTATAGTGATTATGTTCTTCCATCAGCAATTACGGCATTGATTTGCATTAAATCAGTTTATTTTTTTATTTGGATTCCATGATCATATATTACTACAAGAATAATGTTATCTAATTGTTTACATCATTGATTTTGACATTTAATGTCATTTTTCACTGTTTGTTATTTTCTTTTTATTATAGATGGTGTTTATGAAGAAGCTTATAGCAAATGGATGTGGTTTTGCGTTGTAACAAATCTGATTGTTGTTGTTTTTGAATTGTTTATAATATTAGTAAAAATTGTTTCAAGCTTATCCTTTTAGGTATCTTCAAAGGGATTCTGTTGTATTGATGATTTTAAAGGACTTTCTTTATGTTGAAGATACCAATTGGAGAACATTGCAATTTCATTTTTGTGTGTTTATTAAAATTTTATTGTTTTGCGGTTTGTGAAGTTAATGATTGTTGCTCATTTACAATTGCTACAGTATAACACAAGAATGACAATGTTTCAATTTATGTAAAAGTTGAAAAATCAAATTTTCGTTTTTAGATTATCAGTTGCATAAGTAATGTATCTTTTTGAATGTACTAATTTTCTAATTGGTAGTGATCTTTTGCTTTTGTTAAGAAACATGTATAATTCTTAATTTTTTTATCATTGAAGACATATTGTTTCCCTTTATTTGAAGTACTCATTTTCAATAATTTATTTCAATGCTTCGTTTCATAACAATATATTTTAAGAAAAAATTATTTTAATTTTCATATATAAAATGTATAAATCTATTTTATATATATATATATATATATATATATATATATATATATATATAATATATATATATATATATATGAAAGGGGATTCACTTACTCCAAAAGTAATTTTAAGAGAGTTACTCTCAATCTCATCCATCCATTTATTCTAATCCAACAAAGGTCATGTGTTTACTTTAATGAATTAATATAAATCTATTGGATTAGAATAAATGGATGAATGAGATTGGGAGTAACTCTCTTAAGGTTACTCTTGGAGTAAGTGGATCCCCTATATATATATATATATATATATATATTACACATCGTGTAGTACGGTACACCCTAGTGCAACGCATGGGTCGCTGGACTAGTTTCCTTTAATTTTAAGGTTTTATTATCACTACTAAAAAAGTTGAAATTAGTGACAGAAACACATCCGTCGCAGTTTGCTACGGATTTAGTGACGGAATGGGGTATGATTTACGGTATTTGCTTGTTTGCTACGTAGTGACAAAATATGTCCGTCGCTGAAAATCTCATCGCAAAATCCGTCGTAAAAGTTTCCCTTTGAAATTATCGACGAAGAACGTTCATTGTTAAAAAGTCTGTCGCTAAAATCGTCATTTTTTTAGTTGAATTTAACAACAAAATTAGCAACGCGAATACGACGTCGCTAAAGTTTCCTTCGCTAAATCCGTCTTTAATGATTTATTTAAATTTAGTGACAGAATTAACGACGAATGATATCTATCTCTGAAAGATCCGTCGCTAATTTCGTCGTTAAATTTAAAATAAATTAAACGACAGAATTAGCGATAGATTCATCAACGATGGATAGCATTTATTATTAGAATAGAGACTAAGTTAATATATTCATTAAAATACTTAAAAAGTTAAATACCGATGCTGCAATAATTAATTGTGGATTAAGAAAAATATATAATTTTAAGCAATAAATACTAAACATTGTTAATAACAAAGTTTATTTCACAGAATTATATATAGTATCAATCAATTATCATTGTTATCATATTCATCAATATCATTGATTTCCTCATCTTCTATTGAATCAAAACTGTCACAAATACTCGTCTTCATCAACAATTTTTGTTGGCATCATTGACTTCCATCAATTGTAAGCCATGCTAAGTGATTCTTATCCAAAAAGATGATTTTATTAAATGATGATTTTTGGCTGATTGGATGTTCTATGGTTAGGTTGTTATGAAAAGTTGATATTTAATGAGGTGGCTAAGTGTTTAGCACAATTTTATTGATGGTTATGCATATCTTAACTACAAAAGTCCTTTTTGGGTAAAACCAATTTTGTTTGAAAGATTCTTTACAGTATTATGAGGCTGGAAATTTTAGAATTATGCCTCAAACCTATAGGTCCCAGTAATTTCGCGAATGTTGTTGCCTTATTATAGGTTCTTATGTAAACCAATTCACTTTGGTTGACCATTGAAGGGACCTATTTGAAACACAAGAAGGGGGTTGAATTGTGTTTCTGAAGATTTTAAATTCTTTTCGTAAGCAAATAATAATTTTCGCAAGGTTGGACGCTAAAACGGTTAAAAGCAAAGAGAGCTCTTCCAAACACCAAGTTGGACGCTAACTTAGTTTGAATAAGATAAGAAAACAGCGTAGGAAAAAGCAATTCAATCCCAGTTAGTTAGTTGGATAATAAACTAAAGTAAGGGTAAGGGAGAGAAAAAGAACATCGAGATATTATCCTGGTTCACTCTTCACCAAAGAGCTACGTCCAGTTCTCTTTACTTGAGAGCTTTATCCACTATAACAAAAACCCTTTGTTACAAAGTATTCAACACCTCTTCAGGCAGTATTCTCAACCTCTTCAGGTTCCCTAAGTATTCTTTTACAGACAAGCCTCTTCAGGCTCAACCAAACTAAGGTTTTGAAAAGAATTTGTTCTACTACCTCACTAAATGTGAGAATTCGAAACTAAAGCTTAGACTCTTAAAAACTCTACACAGAGAGTGATATGAAAATGAGGATCAGAGTAGCTTTGCAAGCTTGAGATTTTCTCTTTGATTGCTTGAGCAGATGTTTGCATGTTTCTCTTAAAAGATTTTGAATCGCTAAGTATTGTTTCACTTGTATTTTTACTCAAGTTCGGTAACCATGCATCTTCAAGGGATGGAGGTATATATAGCCTCTTGTCTTTAAGCAGACTTCAGTCTTCAACGGATGGAAAAGGATCTGTTCTGATGAGCATTAAATGCATTTGATCCGTTGAGTCTGATAGCTTTTAAAACTTCTGATCAGCAGGATAGACTATCAGGATGATAGCTAAAAGTGGTGCTGACATATCCTCTGTGTAGAACGAAAGTTCCTTTTTGTTTTTTCTAAAAGAAGAAGGTCAACTTCTTTAGTGACAGAGACATTCTGGCTTACGCTTCACATTTGAACGAATATTACAAAGAATGTTTTGTCCCAAGGATATAAGCCTTTTACAGGGAATAATAAATTCAAATACTTTTACAAGGTATTCGCACTTTAACATATAAAAGCACTATTGGACTAGCTATTACAAAAGTAACCGAAAGAGTCTTTAGACTCATGGTTCTATTTATTACCACCCAGTTTGAGTAAGACGCAAACCACATTCAAAGGTTGGACGAGATAAAGTCTTTGGACTTTGGATAGTCTTTGGACTCTGGATAGTCTTTGGACTCAATTAAGTTTTATCCTGCACACTTAATATAAAACGTTAGTCCATAAAAAATCTTTGTTCTTCTTAAATTAGTCCTTTGTTAACATCAAAACTTAAGGGATTATTTGGACTATAACCACTTTGGTTCCAACAATCTCCCCCTTTTTTATGATGACAAAACATACTAATTTGATTGAACAAAGAGTCCTAGAGAGCTGAAAGGATCCCCCTAGACAAACATTCTAATCATTTAAAACATCTAAACATTTAAAGCTTATAAGACAGATATAAGCATTTAAGCATGGAAAGCCAGACATGTTATAAAAGCATGATATATGTATTCAATCAACCCATTTTCTCTTCCTTTTTGTCATCAGACAAAAGAGTGAAAACACATCATAATCAGTATATTTGAAAACAAACAAATAAAACATTTTTAAGAAGGAGGAGGAGGAGGTTTTGGAAGGTAATCTTTGAACATAGCGGCAATTTGCTAAAGGAGTACCGCATTGTTAACTTCTATGGACCGTTGGACGAGCTCTTGAAACTCGGGAGGAATAACCGAGGCGAAGCTCTCAGCTGTGGCCCTGGTTGCGTCCACATCTCTTTGATTAGGAACTACACTGAGAGCCTAAAAAGGAGATGGATCAACAGGATGGACCACTGAGAGAGGGATAGGTTGAGACTTGGACGGGGCTGAGTCTGCAACTTGTTCTGCTTCCTCAGCATGGGTTTCAGAAGAGGGGTCCTCATAAACTATTTCAGTGTCCCCAGTTTCTTCGGGAATAACCGACTTAGGAGGAGGAGGAGGAGGAGGAGCATCAGGATCAATGACAGGTTGGGGTGGAGGTGGTAGCACTTCAAGTATGATCTCAGCATCATCATACTTGTTTTCTCTTCACTTGGGAGCAGGTGAAGGCAACACATCTCTAGGATAAAGAGTTATCCCAAAGATATCGTCTATGATCATGAAGTCAGCCTCATAGATTCGATATTGTCTTAGGTAGACGCGAATCTCTTCTTTCTCCTCAATTGATAGACCAGATGATGATGCTTCTTGAGAGCATCTCCAGATGTGGTTTTCCCAATAGACCTTAGCATCTGGGTCATATCTGAATCGGGGGTCCTTCTTCCAAATGCTTGCCAGAGCCCCAGATTCGTCTCGAGGTTTCTTCCAAAACAAGGGATCAAAGGCATTTTTGTAAGGCAGCGTCCACAACTCAAGCCTTTTGCGAAGGTCCTTATTCTTGTTGGGATCAAGAATAGGAATCCTTGGACAATCTCGAGGAGGAACAACTCCTACTCTTGTGCCGGATGACCTTGACCAAAACTTCATTGGAAGGTTGTGATGAATCTTAGCTTCCCGAGTCATGTCACACTCCTTACGCACGGCATAATAAGGAAGAAAGTCACGAACATCAGAGTACTCCTTCCATGTTGTTGGGTAGCTTGGAATGAATGACAGATCAGGATCAAGGATGTAGTTGGTTAGACCAAACGTCCTTACTCTCCTTTCGTACTCAGTTTTGTAGCCTTTCTTGTCTTCATTACGAAGAACTACGTGCCTATTTACATTGTAATGGCACCATTGGAATGCCTTATCCTTGATGAGGTTGGGATATACTTTCCTTGGAGAGAACGTCTTCTTCTCAAGGCAGACAACCAAGGGTCCAAGAGCTGTGTACATCTCAGTGGCCAGACGTTCAGTTGATGTGTGAGGGGTGGGGTAGTAGCCATGTTCAGGGGGTGGTCCAGAGGTGGGTGGTGTGGGTGGTTGTTCATATTCATATTCAGGTAGTGGAAGAGGGCTTTTGGGGTAAGGTTCAGTAGTGGGGGGTGTGTGTTCAAGGAATGGAATAGGAAAGTTGCGTTTGACCTAAGCCCAATTTGAGCATTTGTTGTTGTGGTTCATTCCTGGGATGCGTCTATATTTTCTTTTGCGAAAGATCCATCTGGGGTAGGGAGCACCATAAGGTTGGAAGGGGTGATCTTCCCAGGGTGTGAACCAATCTTCGGTTCATTTGGTGAGGTTAGGGTTTGTGTTTGTGGTAGGGCAGTGGGTGAGGGTGGAAGGGAAGGTTCAATGGTCAAGTCCTCAATCTCAGACGATTGGACAACAGAAGAAGTAATAACTGAACTAGAGATAGGTTCAGTATTACCTTTTACTTTTGCTCGAGCAGACCTTGCCCTTGTTGAAATAGGTTTAGGCAGGGGTGCAACAGACGAGGTCTCCAATCTTGGACCTTTGACTACCCTGGAGATGGGTAAATCGTCCTCTTCGTCCTCATCAATGGGAGTTAGAATCAGCTTCCTTTTTCTGGATGGTTGGACTGTGAGCTTTGGACGAGAAGGAGGAGTTCTAGCTGTTGGACGAGCTAGTTCAGTTGAGCGTCCAGTAGTGACTCTTTGTTCAGACGCTTCTTCTGAGCTTTGCGTCTGAGCTCCTTTTTGTTTCCCTTCCGGTTTGGACTTTTTGAGGCAGTCCAACTGCATCATCACCAAGCTTTGCCTGCTAAACTCAGGCTGATGCGCTCGTTTAATACCATGAACACCGTAGTATCTGACTTTTCATTCTGGAGCCAAGTTCTTTAGGTCATCGTAGACCATATGCTTCTCGAAGATTTTTGAGAGAAGAGCAACATAGATGATTGAAGTATTCTTCCCAGAGCCTTCAATGGCATACTTGAAGAAAGAAAAGAGAAGGTGGGGAAGGTTTATCTGCCTCTCCAGCATCAAATGAACCAGGCAGAATTGGTGAGCCTTTGATACATTATCCTTCGACCCAGCCTTGTGAAGGATAGACTTGTTCAGAATTTGATGAAGAACCCTAGCCTTGTCAGTCATTTTTTAGGCTATGAGTTTGTCACCCGAGTTCTTCAACAGACAGTCTCTGATGGTGGAAGCATCACCAATCTCTTCCTCCCAGATATCCTCAACAGTTATTCCAGATTGGGCGCACCCAATCACATTAGAAATGGTTGCTTCAGATACTATTACTTCAGTATCAAGCACTTTGTTGTGAATCTCCCTTGCAGAGATAGGAGGGTTTGTCCAGAACTCCCTAGCTAGAGCAGGGTAGATTACCGGAGAACCTTCGAAGAAGCTTGACCATCTAGCAGCATGGATGTTAGAGAAAATGTCAATCCCATTATCAGCCAGGAATTGTAGATTAAATTTGAACTCGACCATGACATCAGCAGTCTGAGCATTAAAGGTTCTTCCTTTACTCTTAGAAGCAGCAGCAGAAGAGGTTTCCATAGATTCCGAGAAGAGGTCTTTAAGAAGAAGGGTTTTTTAGAGTTTTCCTTTTTGAAGATGAACGAAGATGAAAGCTTTTGTAAAAGTTTGATTTTTAACAAAACTTTGGTTTTAAAGAGAGAAGATGAGAGAACGAAAACCTTTCGTATTTTCAAAGAGAGAGCGAAACAACGTGCATTAAATGTCTGACACACGTTCAGACTTTGAAACAGTAAAAAGCATTTTTGGCAAACAAAGAAAACAAAAACTGACTCAGTTAAGGGAATGAGAAATAATAGATAATTCAACAAAGATTGAGTTCCATTAATGCATTAGACGAGCAATCAGAAAGTACAATGGACGAGCATATATTGGACGTAATGCAAATATTGAACGCATGGATTGGACTCTCAGTCAATCAATGAAATGCATGTTCAGATATTTTCTTATAAATGTGAACCTATCTTCTGCTAATGGTTTAGTGAAGATATCTGCCCATTGATGGTCAATATCAACAAATTGAATATCTATTGTCCCTTTTTGCACATAGTTTCGAATAAAATGGTGCTTTATTTCTATACGCTTTGCTTTAGAATGCAGTATAGGGTTCTTTGACAAGTTAATAGCAGCAGTGTTATCACACATGATAGGGATGTTGCTTACAAACACGTTGTAGTCTTCCAACTTGTAACACCCCTCTCCTCCGGGTGTCACTTTTATAACCCAAAATAATCATTTACCCTTATTAACAAAATACTTTTTCGAAAATAACTCTATAGTAATTGCGAAAATCTGATACCAAAAGAAAAGCTTTAACAATCCAAGGAAACAAAATGAAACTCATCATATATGACAATAATTCTAGTTTTGCCATTAGGCATACATACTTCGAATCTCTCAATGCACAACACTCATAGTCACAGTCGGAAGACTGAACTTACACATTTATAAATCTTAAGAGCTGGTCTGACAGAAGAATTCTATGGACAATAAAACTTACTGTCTAACATAAGTCGTACCAATGAGACTAGGTCTCGTCGTCAACAAACTACCCCTCTTCGTCGTCAGCCTCAAGCACTCAAGCTAGAGGGTCCCAGAGTGATTTAGAAGACTGTTAACAAAACATCTGTACATGTATCCAAAAACACACAGGGTGTCCAACATGTACAGGCAAGGGTGAGAAACCAATATATGAATCCATAAACGACAACTATATGCCTAATCCAAAACAACAGATTCATATAATATAACTCATTCAAATCATCATACATCAGATAGTATAGCATGTATAATCAAGCACTAATAACAGTAAAGGCACAAGGGCTTCGTACCCCACAATCAACGTTATCCTCTAAACGTATGCATGGCACTTCCATATATCTCAACTAATATTCAAACTAGATTTCCGGAAATCCCATCACCATTCGCAATGAGCTGATCAGGCTCTAAAGATTAACACCAATATTTGGCCCAGAAACGAGTACTTTGAATCCCATGACACTACGCGATTCTCACATGGGGGCGCAATCAGAAGTACTCCACAAGAATACGGTCATACTATATTGTCCAACTCAAGGCACAATACGTTCCCAGAACACGTATGACACCATTGTCCATCAAGGCACAATGTCATGACAAATAAGTCATCTCAGGTTCTCCTTGCTTATCAAGGTCCCCCGTTTCACGGCACGTCTGCCCCGCATTTAATGCATGAGAAAACTATCTAGTTTCCGATAATTGATCTTTGTCGCATCAATATTTCATCGTTGTAGCATCAACGCTAACAACCACCATAATGTCTTAGACTCTTTAAGCCTCAAAAACACATTTTCTCAAAACAGGACACTTAGCCCAAAAACAACTTAAATCCCAACACCCCTAACCGATGCACCAGTCAAGGACGTTGGATTCAAGATCATAAAAACATCCTCAAGCTTACAGGACCACAAAGATTGTCCCTAAGCCGACAGGACCACAACTAACACGGATCCTTGATCCACGTGTTCTGCAGAACCCTAGAACCCCGACGTCTCGGTTTCTAGTTTCTAAGCTTTTAAAACCACTTTTCTGGAAAACTCGAAAATCAAAAACCCAAATCTCCGATACTTACACAAAGTCATCGAGATCGGTTTTCTATAAAACAAAATGTAGTCCACAGACTACTTCTTTTTCTTTCGTTGTTTTTCAGTAAAACACAAACCTTAAAACAAAGCTTGTAAAAACCTTTTTCCTTGGATAAAACCAATAAATTTTGAAAATCACATTTCTCAAGCGTTTTTCCTCAAATGGTTGACTTTATTAATTTCAAAACTAATAAAGGTCTCTAACGCCCTATTTAATTTAAAAACATCGTTTTTCGTTATTAAAACCCACATTTTCACAACTTTACTCTTTTAAGTTGATTTTTTCTTAAAAGCAGCTGTTCGTTATATTTTATTTCAAATTATTTTATTTCTAAAGAGATAATTCATTTATTCTCTCTTAAATTAAACTGAAACAATAAAGCATATTTATTTCCTCAATTTAACATTTCAGACTTTTAAAGTTTTTAAGTTACACGATGTCGGATCCTAATCAAAATTAGGTCCTCTAACGCCTTAAATCCCACAGCAGGGCACACGATACATCCATATAATTATTCAGCAATTATAGCATGTATTCAACTATATCCGCAGTTATATCATACATACTCACATCATACATACTCAAATCAGCAGCAGTAAACCAAGCAATCAACCAACAATCAGATACAGAGTATTTAAATACAATACAAACACCGATGCAGCACATAGCTGTCGGAAATGGAGTTCCTCAGGTTTATCCCCTTACCTTAAATGAAGTCTCTCTGATGAACAACTCCAAGCATCAAATCCAAACGTCCCAACTCCACAACATCTCCGAGAATGCATATCCAGCTTCCCCAAGTAAGTACAGCCACAACCAAAAATCAAGAGATAACATCCAAACACATTCAGCATCCCGATAACATATCAATTAACTAATCTTACTTTAAAAACATAATCTAATGATTTTAAATATTTTACTTAGTCCAATCAAATTACTTTTCCAATAAAATCAATTTGGGAAAAACCAATTTGGTCACGGAAATATAAAATTAACTTCGGGAATCATTAATTAACTACCCTAATTGCACTAAAACAGAATTAATTTCATGATTATAGTAAGATAAAGATTTAGGGATTTAGTGAAATTGGGGAAATCCGAATTCAAAGGGGGATTTGAACAATTGACATAGGGAACTTGAAATTGATATACCCAATTGCATAAAAACATAATCAATTTCACATTTAAAGCATGAAATTAAAATGCTAGGGTTTTGAATTGGGGATTTAGGGTTAGGGTTCCTCATGAAATCGAAAACCAAGATAAATGAATGGAGGATTTTTACCCAGGAGGAAGAGAGAGCAGCTCCGGCGGTCCCGGCGGTGGCGCACGGTGGCGGCGCACGGCGGCTCCGGCGGTGGCAGTGGCGGTGCTTGGTCCAAAACGTGGAGGAAGATGCCGCCTTCCACGTGGTTGGTTCATTTCTGGAAAGGGAGGCCAAACGGTGGCCGGAAAACCCCAAAACAGTGGCGGTTCTACGGTGGCTCCGCCGTCAACATTGTCCGTTTGCAAAAATGTTGAGCTAGAAATGTAGAGAAAGGTGAGGAGAGTAAAGTTACAAGGTTGGTTTGGTGAAAGGTGGCCGGACGGTGGCCGAAAAACGCCCAAACAGTGGCGGTGGCCCCATCGTCAACTTTCTCCATTTGGAAAAATGTTTGGTTAGAATTGTAGAGGAGAAGATAAGGAACATTTCTATGAGTTTGGTTTTGTGAGGGGTGGCCGGAGTTGGCCGGAAATGAAGAGAGAAGGAGGAGGAAATTAGAGAGAGAGAGAGAACGCGAGAGGGGGCGACGGGAGGAAGAAGAAGAAAGAAAAAGAAAAGAAAAAAAAAGAAAGAGAGAAAGAAAGAGGGAAAGAGAGAGTCAGGCGGTGGGGGTGGGGTTGGGTTTCTCTTTTTTTTGTAGTTATAGGTAAAAATTGAGTAGTTGAGATTAAGTCAAAAAAAGAAATAAATCTTGACCCTTTAATCTAAAAGCAAAGAGAAACAAATCTAAAATTTCAAAATTCGAAATAAGATAGAGATTGATGATTAAATTTATCAACCTAGGAAATCAATAGTCCAAAATAAGTTTTTGATTAAATCCAAACCATTTTATTTTTAAATCTAAAATCAAATAGATTAAGTTTGAAAAATAATTTCCTTCAATCATATTATTTAAATTACTTAAATAATATTTTTCTAAACAAATAATAATAATAACAATAGACGAATATTTTTGTTTTGCAAGAATGTATAAACTATAATAACGCACCCAAGAAAATAAATAAACTAATTGAAGCAAATAAAATTGATTATTCACAGATATAGGATTTTCGGGGTGTTACACAACTGATGTTTGATCCAAAGCAGTTGTGAACAGCAACTGGCAGTAGCAATATACTCAGCTTCAGCAGTTGATAGAGCAATTGTACTTTGCCTTTTGCTTGACCATGAGACAAGATTAGCACCAATGAAGTGACACCCTCCACTTTGGCTTTTTCTTTCAATTCTGTCTCCAGCATAGTCAGCATCACAGAATCCAACTAAGCTGTATTCATCAAATTTCTTATACAAAAGACCCAGATTAGTAGAACCTTTTACATATCTAAAGATTCTTTTTACTGCTGAGAGATGAGACTCTCTTGGATTGAATTGAAAAAGAGCACATAAGCAAACACTAAACATGATATCAGGTTTGGACGCAGTTAGATATAAGAGGGAACCAATTATACCTCTATATACCTTTAGGTCTACCTTTTTATCTTTATCATCTTTGTTTAGCACGGACGTTGGATGCATTGGTGTATTCATAGGTTTACAATCGTCCAACTTGAAGCGGTTCGGAAGCTCCTTTGTGTACTTCGTCTGATGAATGTACACTCCGTCCGAAGTTTGCTTTACTTGAAGTCTGAGGAAGAATTTTAGTTCTCCCATCATGCTCATTTCAAATTCCCTTTGTATTAAGTCAGAAAACTCTTGGCAAAGAGATTCATCAGCTACACCAAATATATATCATCAACGTAAATTTGAGCAACAATAAATTCCTTTTTATTTATCTTCCTAAACAGAGTTGTGTCCACTTTTCCTCTTTAAAACCCATTCTCCATTAGGAAAGTGTTGAGTCTCTCATACCAAGCTCTAAGAGCTTGTTTGAGTCCATATAAAGCTTTCTTAAGCTTATATACATGCTCAGGACGGTTTTGATTTTCAAAACCAGGTGGTTGAGAAACATATACCTCTTCATTAATTACACCATTTTGGAATGCACTTTTTACATCCATTTGATAAAGCATGATGTTATGATGTGCATCATATGAGAGTAAGAGGCGTATAGCTTCTAATCTAACTACTGGAGCAAAGGTTTCAGTATAATCAATACCTTCCTCTTGTGAGTAGCCTTAAGCAACTAACCTTGCTTTATTCCTTACAACTTTGCCATCTTCGTCCAGCTTGTTGCGATAGACCCACTTGGTTCCAATGACAGACTTATCCTTAGGCAGGGAGACCAGCATCCAAACGTCACTTAGTTGAAACTGGTTGAGCTCCTCTTGCATAGCAAGGATCCAGCACCCGTCCAGTAAGGCTTCGTCCACAGACTTTGGTTCCATCTCAGAGATGAAAGCTGAGTCAGCTTGCTCTCTGAAGGTTGACCTTGTCCGGACGCTATCATTAGGTTTGCCAATGATTTGATCCTTATGATTTGAAATAAGAAATGTTGGGTTTGCGTCCTTTCCATAATTCATAAGGAGTCTTATTCAAGATTGGTCTTATGTATATTCTGTTTTGAATGTAGTAGGCAGTATTTACAGCTTCAGCCCAGAAGTGCTTAGGGACAGAATTATCATTGAGCATTGCCCTAGCCATCTCTTAAAGAGATCGGTTCTTTCTCTCAACAACACCATTCTGTTGTGGTGTTCTAGGGGCAGAGAAATTGTGATGAATACCACTTTCATCACAGAACCTTTGGAAAAGCTCATTTTCAAATTCGCCTCCATGATCACTTCTGATCGAGCTGATGAATATGCCTTTTTCATTCTGGACTCGCTTACAGAATATAGAAAAGACCTTGATAGATTCATCCTTGTGAGCAAGGAACTTAACCCATGTCCATCTAGTATAGTCGTCTACTATGACAAGTCCATATTTCTTATCACTGACAGAAGCAGTCCTTGTTGGACCAAACAAATCAAGATGCAACAATTCTAGTGGTCTAGAAGTACTAACAATGTTCTTGGACTCAAAGGAGTTCTTAACTTGTTTTCCTTTTTGACATGCGTCACAGAGAGCGTCTGATCTAAACATAATCTTTGGTAAACCTCTTACGAGGTTATGCTTATTTAGTCTAGAGATTAATCTTAGACTTGCATGACCAAGTCTTTTGTGCCAGATCCATCGCTCATCTTCAACAGACACTAGACATGATACACTTTGAGTTGAGAGTTCCCCCAAGTTAATCTTATACAGATTATTTTGCCTTTTGGCAGTGAATAAGATGGACCCATCAGGATTCTTGACCATACATTCACCTTTATTGAAGGAAACATCAGACCCACTGTCACATAATTGACTTATGCTAAGCAAGTTGTGTTTTAATCCTTCAACCAGAAGAACATTATCAATAGAGGGAAGAGGATGCTTACCAATCTTACCTACTCCTACTATCTTTCCCTTCTAGTTGCCTCTAAAGGTGACCCATCCACCAGTCTTCTCACGGATTTATTGGAACATACACCTTTCTCCCGTCATGTGACGTGAGCAACCACTGTCCAAGTACCAGGACTGGAGACTTTTTTGTGTTGCTAAGCAGATCTGCGACAGGTATTATCATATTCTTATGTACCCAGATAGACTTGGGTCCTTTTGGGTTAGTTGGTGGTCTTCGTTCATGCATTTTGTTTTTATTCTTATAAATGCATTTTGAAGAGGTGTGACCACTCTTTCCACAAATTTTACAGTAAATTCTGGATGCATGCAATTTATTTTCTTTTTGCTTTCCATAGGAATGAAAAGCCTTGTGATGTTTGTTGGACCCTGATATTTTCTGAGACGCACTTTGTTTCTCAGAGTCATAGCCTAGGCCAGACTTATCATGAGGTGATCTAAAGTACCTCAATATCAGGTCTAGCTTCTCTGATCCTCCAACAAGCTTAGATACGCTTTTGGTGAGATCAGATACCTCTTGTTTCAGTCTAGTTACCTCATGGGGTTCACTGGACTCAGAGGTGAGTTTGTCAGTTAGACTGACATTCTCAGCTTTAAGCTTATTATTCTCTTCAACAAGCTGCTTATTTAGTTTGTTGGACTCTTCCAACTCTTTATTCACTTTTGATAGTTTTCTCTTAAGCATGATGTATTGGTGATGCAATAGAGAAGAATCATTTAACAGTTCATCATATGCTTCTTGAAGAGACTCAGAAACAGATACCTCGTTATCTTCTGATTCAGCGTCCGAAGAGCTTTTGACCATCAGACAGAGATTTGAGGTAGATGGGCTCCTTGGTCTGAACCGATGTTCCAAAGCGTTCAGCTTCTCCTTAGCTGTTTGGAACCGCGAGACCATGTCCAGTCTAATATCATCACTCGTCCAGTCTGCTTCATGTTTGGACGATGTTGATTCGTCCTCAAGGTTAATCGTTGGACGATAATCTCCATTAGTGAAGACATTCCATAACTCATAGTCTTGAGCTTGGACGTATATTTGGAAAATTGATTTCCAACGAGGATAATCTGTTCCCTTAAAGATGGGTGGAAGATTCCATCCTCCTTCAGAGGTAGACTCCTGACTTATTTCTCTGGGAACAACAAGTTGTTCATCGTCCAAAGAGTCTTCATCTTGTTCATTGGACCAAATGCATAAGTTAGCCTCTTCATTTGTTTCTTCTTCTTCTTCTTCTTCTTCTTCAGAAGAGTTCAAGTCCTCCCAAGTTGCCATGAAGTTCTTTTTCTTCTTTTTGAAGAACTTCTTCTTGTCCTTTAGCGTAGTGCAATTGGCTTTGAAGTGTCCTGGTTTGTTGCATTCAAAACAGACCAGCTGACTTTTATCCTTTGATTCAGCATGATCCTTGAAGCTTTTCTTTTGGAATGGCCTCCTTTTCATTGTATTTTTCTTTCTCCACATATTTTGAATTTTTCTGGAGATAACGGATAGCTCGTCATTGTCTGATACATCATCATCAGACTGATCAGCTTCATCACTGGACTCATCAGCTTTTAAGGCTTTTGAGTTGTTGGACCTATGAGCTTTCAGGGCAATCCCTTTGTTCTTCTTTCCAGGATTGTCAAGATCAAGCTCCTGCTCATGAACTTGAAGTGTCCCAACAAGATCATCCAGAGTCACAGTAGAGAGATCTTTGGCCTGGGTGATTGCAGTGACAAGAGGTCTTCACTTCTTAGGCAGGCTCCTAAGAATCTTGGTGACATTCTCCTTGGTAGTGTAGACCTTTCCAAGGGATTTCATGATGATCGTCTGAAAGCGACCCATCATGTCTAGGATGGACTCTCCTTCAGCCATGGTGAACATTTCATACTGGCCAACCAGCATGATGATTTTAGAGTCCTTCACCTTAGTTGTCCCTTCATGGAGATTAGACAAGGTGTCCCATATTTGTTTGGCTGATTCATATGCGTGAATCTTCTGAAATTCGTCAGGGCTGAGGGCACACATTAACGCATATCTTGCTTTATGATTCTGTTCCATTCTAGCCCGTTCAGCATCAGTCCAGTCGTCCTATGCTTTGTCTGTCCCGTCAGAGTTGAGACAAATATTAGGACCGTTTGTGATTCTGGCCCAGAGAACTGAGTTTGTACTGAGGATGAAACCTTTGAATCTCTCCTTCCAGTACAGGTAGTAAGTACCGTTGAAAAAAGGCGGTCTAGTCACGGAAATACCTTCCATAACTAGTTGACTCCCGCTTGGCATACCTGGTCTAGATATATCTACAGCAGGATCTTTTCCTCTACACGGCAAAGTGCTTAACCCAGAGGCTGAGCTCTGATACCAATTGAAGGGACTTGTTTGAAACACAAGAAGAGGGTTGAATTGTGTTTCTGAAGATTTTAAATTCTTTTCGTAAGCAAATAATACTTTTCGCAAGGTTGGACGCTAAAACGGTTAAAGCAAAGAGAGCTCTTCCAAACACCAAGTTCGACGCTAACTTAGTTTGAATAAGATAATAAAACAGCGTAGGAAAAAGCAATTCAATCCCAGTTAGTTAGTTGGATAATAAACTAAAGTAAGGGTAAGGGAGAGAAAAAGAACACCGAGATATTATCCTGTTCCACTCTTCACCAAAGAGCTACGTCCAGTCCTCTCTACTTGAGAGCTTTATCCACTATAACAAAAACCCTTTGTTACAAAGTATTCAACACCTCTTCAGGCAGTATTCTCAACCTCTTCAGGTTCTCTAAGTATTCTTTTACAGACAAGCCTCTTCAGGCTCAACCAAACTAAGGTTTTGAAAAGAGTTTGTTATATTAACTCGCTAAATGTGAGAATTCGAAACTAAAGCTTAGACTCTTAAAAACTCTACACAGAGAGTGATATGAAAATGAGGATCAGAGTAGCTTTGCAAGCTTGAGATTTTCTCTTTGATTGCTTGAACAGATGTTTGCTTGTTTCTCTTGAAAGATTTTGAATCGCTAAGTATTGCTTCATTTGTATTTTTACTCAAGTTCGGTAACCATGCATCTTCAAGGGATGGAGGTATATATAGCCTCTTGTCTTTAAGCAGACTTCAGTCTTCAACGGATGGAAAAGGATCTGTTCTGATGAGCATTGAATGCATTTGATCCGTTGAGTTTGATAACTTTTGAAACTTCTAATCAGCAGGATAGACTATCAGGATGATAGCTAAAAGTGGTGCTGACATATCCTCTGTGTAGAATGAAAGTTCCTTTTTGTTTTTTCCAAAAGAAGAAGGTCAACTTCTTTAGTGACAGAGACATTCTGGCTTACGCTTTACATTTGAACGAATATTACAAAGAATGTTTCGTCCCAAGGATATAAGCCTTTTACAGGGAATAATAAATTCAAATACTTTTACAAGGTATTCGCGCTTTAACATATAAAAGCACTATTGGACTAGCTATTACAAAAGTAACCGAAAGAGTCTTTGGACTCATGGTTCTATTTATTACCGTCCAGTCTGAGTAAGACGCAAACCACATTCAAAGGTTGGACGAGATAAAGTCTTTGGACTTTGGATAGTCTTTGGACTCTGGATAGTCTTTGGACTCAATTAAGTTTTATCCTGCACACTTAATATAAAACGTTAGTCCATAAAAAATCTTTGTTCTTCTTAAATTAGCCCTTTGTTAACATCAAAACTTAAGGAATTATTTGGACCATAACCACTTTGGTTTCATCAACCATAACTTTGCTTATAGAAATGATATTTAGATGAAACCAATTGGATTTGAAAGCTTATTCACAGTAGTTAGTGACCGGAAAATATCAAAATTTATCTTATCGGTAGGGATGACAATTTGTACTTGTGCGTGGGGATTCCCGCGGGGACTGCCCTATCTCGTGAGCGAGGAATTTTTCCCAGCGAGGACGGGGAGAAAATCCCTTTGAATGCACTTTAGGTACGAGGAACATGCTACTCGTCCCGTGGAGTCCCCGACCTCGAAAATATTATTAAAATATCCTTATAAATATACGTATATATATTTTATTAATTGTAAATATATATTATTTTATTAAGTAAATAAAATATTAAAAAAATTTCAACCTTTAATTTCAAATGCTTCAACAATTCCTCTTTGACGTTATGACTAATTATATGTATGATATTATTTTAATAATATCATTATTTTTTCTTTTTTAACAAGATTACAAGGATAACAAATGTAAACTCTCTCCCAGAAGGAGATAAATTCCAATATTTATTTGGATATGTAGATTAAATAATTCTTCCTTTTAGATATGTATAAAAAAATAAAATTTTCTTATATATAGTTATATTTTAGTAATGTTATTAAATTGAACAAGTTTGAACCTAAATTCTATTCTTATTCATTTCATAAAAACGTTACATGTTAGACATGACAAGAAGAACTGAACTTGATGTTGTAGTCTTTGACCTTGTCACAATTTTATTGAACCTTTGTTTGTACCATTTAAGATTGAACTTATTGCAATGTCATGGAGAGTGCTTTAACTTTAAATATTTAAGATTGTTAGCGTTTTATATTTTATAAGATTTTAGTTAATTAACGTTTTTTTTAATTTTCAGGTCCCTGAACTCCCGACGGGGATCCACAGGATCCATGGGGAATGGGGACGAGGGAGAAAAACTCCCCGTGACGGAGAATAGGAGAAAAATGGGAGGTGAGAACGGGGAGTGGGGGAGTACTTCTCGCCCCTGCCCTATCCCGTTGCCATCCGTACTTATCAGTACAATGTTTGGTGCTTCCTCGAAGTTGGCTGTCCTGTTTTCTAATCTGGCATGAACCAGTCCATTTTGAATGCAAATAGCTTGAGCTAGGAAAATTATTTTTGAGTGAAACTAATTGAGTTTGAAAGATAATATATGATAGTCTTATACTGTTAAATTTCAGAATTTTTGGTCATATGGATTGATTATAGTGAACTACAAACCAGATATGTTCAGTTCAGAATTCTACTATAGAACAATCCACTTTGATAGATCATATCTTGAGCTAGAAAACTCCAAATTAGATGATCTTTTTCTTTATGAAAAGCTTAGGATGTTTAGTTTATTATAGTGTAAAGTCTGATTTATATGCTGTGAGAATCAATTTAAATGACTGATTGATGTGACCTCGTTCGAGGAAAGCTTTTTGATTTAGTACAGAAACTTGGAATCTATAAATATCTAGATGTGCTAACCCAAAAAGGGTGATTTTTTAGTGTTAGAAAGTTTGTAGGACATAGCTTGTGATACTAGAATCTTAGCCCTTATCTAGATTTAAGGTGAGACTATTTCTCTATTCCAAAGTAAATATATAATATATAATATTATTTATTAATTATAAATAAGAATATGGATCCGTTTACACTAGTGTAAGTCATTTTCGTTTACACTCAATCTCAGTCGTTGATTTTATTTTCATCTAACGGTGTAAACTATTACTAAAGTTAAAATCAAAATGGATGCAAATAAAATCAACAATAAAGATCAGGTGCAAATAAAAAATGACTTACACGGTGTAAATTAATTCCTTCTCTATAAATAATAATATTATAATCTATAAAGCTAAGTTTGTTAGTCTACGGATTTATTTAGAAGTAAGTTTATTGGCCTATTTAAAGGCCTTACCTGTTAGCCTACTTAGAGATAGACTCATTGGTATGTTTAAAGACCTTAATGCGAAATAACTTTCAGGTAAGTCTGACTTCTAAAAAGGTCAAGTCAGACCTTAAAATATGGCTTATATCAGATAACAAGTCTAACTTATGTCATGTATTTTTTAAATAGGCCAGACGTATTTAAATCAAAGCCTGATCTGACCCAACTTGTTTCCACCCCTACTATAGAACCACCACCATCTTCCAAACTTCATTCCAACTCACCATGATACCTTGTTATCAACCCAATTAGAAGCACCCTATCTAGTACCTTTCATCACCATGCTCCACCATTAGTCACCGTGATGAAAAATCTCGTACCTACAACCACCACTTAACCTTCATGAAGCCAAATTGAAAAGGAGGAGCAAGAAAAGACAAAATAGGGGAAGCGAAAAACATTAAAAAAAAAAAAAGAAGTGAAGATTGAAGGTGTCTATCATGTTCTTGGACTGTTGACCGTCCAATGGGTCGGCCACACGCACTAGGTTAGAAAGTAGCCCAATCTGTGGCTACCCAAAAACATAGGCCTAGTAAGGTCACTACTACAAAAGTTGGCTAAAACAATAATATAGGTATGTTTAGAAGAAATTATAGACAATTTATAAAAATAAACTTATGAAAATATTTTATGATCTTCTTATAAGCTTTTTTTAGCTTATTTCCATAAGCTTATCAGAGAAGCTTATGAAAATAAGCCGCATAAACTTATGAAAATAAACTATTTTAATTTATTTTTAGCTTATTTAAAAACTAATTTATTGAATGAATACTTAATTAAGTTGTTTATCCAAATACATCCTATATCTCTTTGAAATACAAGTGGACCAACAAGTAATTGATGTGCCATCATAACTCCTTCCATTGAGGATAATCCATAAATACCAAGGCACCTGCCATCCTCTATCCTCAACTAACTGAAGCATCAAAGTGTATACATCCATTCACACCCCTTCAACAACAGTGCTCTAGCAGAAAGTCAAACAAATAGAAAGACCGAGTTACAACAGTGCTCTAGCAGAAAATTAAACGAAATAGAAAGTCCGAGTTGAACCGTACCGACCAAAGGAAATCGGACCACACAGAGAACGGTTAATATCTATAATGTATGTATTACCGTTATTTTAGCACATTACACAGCCTTATTGCGTTTTATATTCAAACAAAGTAATGCCAGAAGTTTAAGAATACATTTTCTCTTTATTTCATATTATTTAAGAAAATATTCTGTGGTTATTCAGATCTGAGCAGAGTTATTGGCGATCGCTCCAGCCTCATTTAGAAGGGGAACCAGTTGACCTGCCCGGTGTTTCTCCAAAATAGCTGCAAGACCCAAGTGATAAAATATTAAAGACCAAAAAGGAAGATAGAAAAATAACAAAATTTATTTGGTCTAGATAGGCAGATCGACATGGGACCTTTGTTTTCTTTTACATTTAACACATTTCGGGATATGTGGAGTGTGAAGTTTACAGGAATAAATATTTGCGGATAACCCAGTAGCGTGTAAAGGAAATATGCTTCATTGAATTGAATTAAACTTCAGTACACTGATGCTGTACGTAACTGTTACAACTATCAGAATCTAACCCTGACAGTTAGTTAGTTATGATAGTTGTGATATTAGTTAGTTGGTTAAGTGTGGTCAGTCAGTTAGTTACATATTCTTCTGTAGCTTAGTTGATTAGCGATGCTATAAATAGCATTAGATAGCCTTTGTACAATTCAGTTGGAATAATACATTCTACACCATTCTTTGCATTCCTCATAGTTCTCTGATCTGCACAATGCAGACATGATGAAGAGAGATTTTATTGGGAGGGGCTTACCGATTCCGCTGCCACCGTCTCATGCTCTTGTTGATTCGGTTGCGTTTCTGGTTCTTGTCTTTCTTGGTTAATCAAGATTTCTGAAATTTGCTTTCTCTTGATATGGCGAATCTCACAAATCCTGCAATGTATATATCAAATCCTCTTTTCATGCACCCTAATGAAAACCCAGGGGCATCGATCGTTTCCAATATTCTGGTTGGCAAGAATTATCAATCTTGGTCTCGATCCATGACCATGGCGCTTCGGTCAAAGAACAAGGTTCAGTTAATTGATGGTTCTCTTCCAAAGCCCGGTCGTGAAGATCCTCAATTTGTTGCATGGGATAGGTGCAACACAATGGTTCTCTCTTGGATACTCCAGTCCCTAAACCCTGAGATAGCAGTGTTTTGTGGATGGACACTGCTCTTGATGTGTGGAACGATCTCAAAGAGAGATATTATCTGGGAGATGTCTTTCGAATTGCCTCAGTATATGAGGAAATGTATTCTCCCAAACAAGGTGATTTGTCCATAACCTCCTATTTTACTCATTTAAAAACACTTTGGCAAGAACTTAAGAATTTTCGACCCATTCCATCTTGCTCTTGTGCTGTTCCATGCACCTGTACCCTGATTAATGTTGTAAAGTCTTATAGGGAAAATGAATATGTGATTCGTTTTCTAAGCGGCTTAAATGAGCCGTATGCTGCTGTTAGATCCCAAGTCATGCTGATGAGGCCATTAACATCCATCAATGAAGTGTTTTCCATGCTTATACAGCAAGAAAGAGAGATCAATGGTCCCACTGATGAGTCCAAGATTCTTGCAAATGTCACTGATAACATACATGCAGGAAAGGGGCAGTGGCAGAACAATTCCACTCGGGGCCAAGATTCAAGTTACTCACATCGTGGTACTCACAGTAAGGGTCCAGAAGGGAAGGGAAAAGCTTCTTCCAAGCTTTGTTCCCATTGTGGAAAGACGGGTCACATGGTTGACACAAGCTATCAAAAACATGGCTACCCTCCCAATTACAAAAGGAATGCTTCAATCAACAATTGTGTCAATTCTGATGATTATGAGCAGAATGATACTGCCAGTGTGTTTTCTCAAAGGGATACAAGTGATTCACCGAGTTTGGGATTCACTCCAACACGACACAAAGCTTTGTTGGCTTTGCTTAAGCAGTCAGACAAACCAGAACTTCACTCTACAAATCAAGTTGTCAGCCTTCCTACTCAGTCCACCAAAGTCAAAACCACAGGTATAATCTGTGCCTTCACTAATCTCTTAAAACCCAAGTCATGGATTCTTGATACAGGAGCAACAGACCATGTCTATTACTCCCTATCTGAATTCCAAACCTACAAAAGAATTAAACACATTCTTGTAAGATTACCTGATGGAAGCCAGGTAAAAGCTTCTTTCTCAAGAACTGTATTTTGTTTTTTCAAAATTCCTGTACCTGACAGATTTCCTATATATACCTGAATTTAGTTTCAATTTGATTTCTATCTCCAAACTCACTGCATCCCTCGATTGCCATCTAATGTTTTCCACAAATTCTTGTCAGATTCTGGATTCCCTTAGCAAGGTCTATATGCTATAAGCAATGAAAGTTTGCCAATCACACCTTCTGTTACTGTCAATAACTTTTGCTCCTATGGTTGTGACCTCTGGCACCTTAGACTTGGTCACCCTTCTCATGACAAGTTAGTTTCTTTGAATAAGATTTACTCTTTCATTGATTGTAATAAAAGCAAAGATCCATGTGACATCTGTCATTTGGCTAAACAAAGAAAGTTAGTATTTCTTGTAAGCCTTACTCATTCAATAAAACCTTTTGATTTGGTCCATATGGACATTTGGGGCCCAATTTCTATTCCATCTACTTTTGGTCACTGTTATTTCCTCACCATTGCTGATGACAACACTCGACATCCACTCACATTCACTCTTTCATAGAATTAATTGCAACTCAGTTTCAGGCAAAACTGAAGTGCATTAGGTCAGATAATGGTGCTGAATTCAAACTCACTAATCTCTACTCATCCAAGGGTATAATCCATCAAACATCTTGTGTAGAAACTCCAAAACAAAATGGTGTTGTGGAAAGAAAACATCAACACATTTTAAACACTGCACGTGCTCTAATTTTTCAATCCAAAATACCGAAGTGTTTTTGGAATTATGCAGTCAGGCATGCTGTATACCTCATCAACAGGCAGCCATTAACCACCATTTCAAATAAATCGCCTTATGAGGCCCTGTATAATCAGATACCTGATCCGTCCAACCTTAAAGTTTTTGGTTGTTTATGCTTTGCAAACACCCTCACTGCTAATAGAAAGAAACTTGACCCTAGAGCCACAAAGTGCCCATATCTGGGTCACCAAATCAACATCAAAGGATCCATTTTATTTGATATGTAGACAAAGGAAACTTGTGTGTCAAGAAACACCTATTTTTAAGAGCACCACTTCCCCATCCAACCATGTTATTCTCCCATTACTTGATCCTTTTATCACTGATCTCACCACTTGTGGGACTGACCCCCCACCTCCCATAAACCCCACACCCATCTCTCCAACACTACACCAGGACCAAGAACCCAATCACACCGAGTCTACTGTACCTAGCACAAACCCCCCACACACCTCTCCACTGTCACAACAGGACCAAGCACAGAACCACACTGAATCTAATGTGCCTAGAAGGTCTGCTTGAGCAAAGAGATTGCCAAATTACTTACAAGACTATCATTGCTCCCTGACCACTTCAATAGCATCATCATCTTCTTCATAGGTCAGGTATCCTCTTTCCCATTACCTCTCTTATGATAACCTTTCTCCTTCTCATAAACACTTCACCTTAGCTGTCCAGTCCAATATAGAACCACAAACCTATGCAGATGCCATACAACATGATTGCTGGAAAGATGCCATCACGGCTGAGTTACGTGCTCTAGAGTTGAACCAAACTTGGTCCCTCACTTCACTTCCTCCAAACAAGAAAACCATTGGCTGCAAGTGGGTGTTCAAAATCAAATATAGGGTTGATGGCAGCATTGAGAGGTATAAAGCCCGGTTAGTGGCAAAGGGGTTTACACAAACAGTTGGAATTGACTATCTTGATAACTTCAGTCCAGTTTTCAAGATGACTACTGTTCGACTGCTGCTCTCCATTGCCTCTAGACTCAAATGGCACCTCCATCAATTAGACATTAAAATGGCTTTCCGACATGGTGATCTAGATGAAGAGGTGTACAAGAAAGTGCCTGCTGGCCTTGAAGTCTCTAGTTCTAAGCTCGTCTGTCGATTACAAAAATCCCTCTATGGATTGAAGCAAGCCAGCCGCCAATGGAATGCCAAGTTGATTCAGGTTCTTACCGAGTTGGGTTTTACTCAATCTAAAGCAGGTTATTCCTTGTTTACAAAGAAGACACCAAGGGGTTTTACAACTGTTCTAGCATATGCGGATTATTTCTTGCTTGCGGGCAGTGATCTAGCTGAAATCACCTCCATCAAAACAACTTTGGATAGACAATTTGGCATTAAGGATCTTGGCCAACCGAAACTGTTTCTGGGTCTAGATATTGCTCGCTCCAACAAAGGCATTGCACTATACCAGCGAAAGTATGCTTTGGATCTCCTTCATGACACAGGACTTCTAGCCACCAAACCATGTAGCACCCCCATGGATTATGGAGCAAAAATCCACAAAGAATCAGGCACCCTGCTACCTGACCCTTCCCTGTACCAAAGATTGCTTGGACGACTCATATATTTAACACACACTAGGCCCGATATCTCCTATGCAGTCGGTCATCTGAGTCAGTACCTTGATTCTCCTACTGATGTTCACCACAATGCAGCCTTAAGGGTCCTCAAGTATATCAAAAATGCTCCCGAGAAAGGCCTTTTCTTCCCTGCTAGCTTTGACCTTCAACTGAAAGGCTTCACTGACTCTGATTGGGCCCCATAGCTCTGTCTTGACACTCGCAGATCGATTTCTGGTTATTGCTTCTTTCTAGGCACATCCCTCATCTCGTGGAAAAGTAGGAAACAAACCACTGTTTCTCGCTCATCTTCCGAGGCTGAATATCGCACCTTAGCACAAGCAAGTTGTGAAGGCCAGTGGCTCCTATATCTACTTAGAGATTTCTATTGGATCGAGCGCCAACCACTAGGCCAAAAGCTATAGCTATTAGTCAGGGCGCAACCCATTCTACTTAACCGTAACAGCCCAAACGCCACGTGTCGACTGTGACTTGACCCCACTTGGGCCTCCGCCACGGGACAATTGATGCCACAACTCGGCAACAATCTCCCCCTCAGCAATTGCTCCCGCTAGAAATCGAACACGTGACCTTGGCTCTGATACCAATTGTTGGATCGAGCGCTTACCACTAGGCCAAAAGCTATAGCTATTAGTCAGGACGCAACCCTTTCTACTTAACCGTAACAGCCCAAGCGCCACGTGTCGACTGTGACTTAACCCCACTTGGGCCTCCGCCACGGGACAATTGATGCCACAACTCGGCAACAACTTCAACCTGCCACACCCCAGTCCCATTTCCATCTATTGTGACAATCAATCAGCTCTCCACAGCGCTGCCAATCCGGTCTTCCATGAACGGACTAAACATATTGAAATAGATTGCCACCTTGTTCGAGATAAAATCCATGATGGATTCTCCATTTACTACCAATCTCGACTCAGCTTCAGGTTGCCGACATTTTGACAAAGCCTCTTGCACCAGGTCCCTTCATGAAGCATCATTCCAAGCTCGGCATGTTAGATATTCACATTCCAGCTTGCGGGGGGGACTATCAGAATCTAACCCTGACAGTTAGTTAGTTATGATAGTTGTGATATTAGTTAGTTGGTTAAGTGTGGTCAGTTAGTTAGTTAGATATTATTCTGTAGCTTAGTTGATTAACGATGCTATAAATAGCATTAGATAGCCTTTGTAAAATTCAGTAGGAATAATACATTCTACACCATTCTTTGCATTCCTCATAGTTGTCTGATCTGCACAATGCAGACATGATGAACTTTAACAGTAACACCTCTCAGTTCTAATTAATTAACGGATAAAATAATGATGCCTAACGTTAGTTAAACCTAACTAATAGAAATAACTGATACTAATTTAAGTTAAATAGATAGGCACTGAATAGAAAAGAAGCAGCGAGAGTGTGGCCTTACTGTCACAACCACCAATGTGCTTTCCTCCAATAAACACGTTAGGCACAGTCCTAAGCCCTGTCCACTCAGCTAGAGCTAACTGAATATCACCCCCATCACCTTCAAATAGGTAAAGAAATTTCTCTGAGGAAAAGGAAATGATAAAAGAAAACAATGGCACCAAAGAATTGATAACAAATTAGTTTCTTGAAATTAATTGTAACACCCCCAATTTAGGGTGTTAGACTTCATTTCCGAATATTCTACATTCACCATGCAAAAAACATAGCTTAAAGCAGATAATGAGTGTTAACAGAAAGCAAAGTAACTCTGAACTCAAGACAATTTTATAACATTATAATTATTATTATAAAAACTGGAAACTTCAAAAGACAGAAAGGGTTAATAATTCCTGACAAGAGTAGGGATGGCAATTTGGACCCTATCCGTTGGGTACCCGCAAAAAATACCCATGATGGATAGGGTAAATACCCGCTTTGTGGGTAAGGATGCGGGTCTGGATAATTATCCGCAAACAAGAGAGGGTATGGGTGCGGGTACTCTAATACCCATCCCGCCCCGCACCCGCATATATAAATATATATATTTATATATTTATTTATTTATATTAATACATATAATTATAATAATATATCAAATTTTAAAAATAAAATTAATGTAAACTACGGTTTCTTAACTATTTTTTCCTTTCAGACTTAATCACCTACTAACCTAAGCACTAACAGCGGCCGTTGATGTTCTTTGTGTTATTTTTTTCCCTTTTTCTTAGTTAAAGTGCGGGTAATGAGTGCGAGTATGGGTACTTAGGTACCCAGCGGGTACGGGTAAGGATACTTAAATTGCTACCCACGCAAGTACGGGTCCGGATACGGATATTTTTTTCAAACGAGGGTATGAGGACGAGTACTATAGTACCCTACCCAGAGCCTACCATTGCCATCCCTAGACAAGAGACGTAAAAAGAGGGAAAACAAAAGCAGAAAGCAGGGCAACTAAGAAAACGAAATTGACATGATTATGTAGCAAAGTATGAGACATGAAATCAATTGAAAACGCAGCCAAAGGACACTTACTTTCCTCATCCAATTCAATGACCTTGTAGGCTGCTCCTACCTGTGTGAGAAGATCCTTGACCCTCTTGCAGTAACCACAGTAAGTCTTACTGGCACCACACAAATAACCGAATGGAATTAGTAAGAGAGAGAAAAAAAGAAGCCATTTTATCACAGTCAACACAGTTTAGCTGTACCATCTTACAAAATCATCCTCCTACTAAATAAAAAAAAAATAACATTCATTTGGCAATCATTCTTTGTTTGGTGAGAAAAAATCGAAAAGAGAGGATAGAAAGAAAATGGATAGAAAGTAGTGAAAAAAAGAATCAATTTTAAGAGTTATTTGGTATTATAGAAACATCAAAGAAAAATGAATTTTTTTTAATAAACAATTGTGAGGGGCTACTGATAGATAGAAGGGATATCTCTCTTTAGAAAAAAATTTCTGTCATTCTATTTTCTCTCCATAACCAGATGATAAAAACATTTTTATTTTAAGTCTTATATTAATCATATTATGATGCTAAAAAATTCAATTGTATGCAAAATTTAACCCAAGGTAGATTGAAATACCTGAAGACAACAACCGGAGAGGATGAAACTATCTCGTTTGCCTTATTCAAAGCCATTTCGATCTCTTCCTTACTCTTCCCTGAACTTAGTACAGAACCCATTCTTTTTATCCGTGTGAGTATTTATTTATATAACAGAACACACAGAGAAAGGATAAAGCTTTGGTAATGGACAAGTGGTAGAAGCTTAAGAGTGTTACGTGTTGGTGGCAGTGGCAGGGAAGCGATCGAATTTGCTCTGTGTCAGAAGGAGAGAGCACAAGGCCAAAAACAAAGCACAGGTGTCAAAATTTGCTAGCACTGGGTTTAACAGCAAAAAGCAAAAAAACGAAACTTGAAATTACAATTTACCAGCGGAATATGAAGAAAGCGAGTAATTAATGTTAAAAACTTGAATGGAAGTGTGTGAATTTGGGAGTTACAACTAACAAACAAAGGAATTGGAAGGTTAGGGTTGCGTTCCGAGATGGCTTTTTTCGTCTTCGACTCTAGGCTGAACGACAACGTCGTGTAGAACGATGGAATAGTAACGGGGTATTCTATTGGTCGGATTGGCAATTATAATTGTTTATTCATTTGGAAAATTAGATATGTTTTTTTTTGGCTAACTAGATTTTTTTTTTTCCTAATCTTTACTCTGTTAATCCAATCTGAGTTAGCTTTATTTTTTTGTATTAAGGATGGCTTCCGATGGATAATCAGAAATTAATCTCTTTTGAGACGTAGAGATCATCAAAATGAATTTTATATCTCTTAATAATATTTTTTTATACACATGATAAGAATACATGTTTAAGAACCCAACTATATATCAATTATAAGGAGCTAATATGAGTTAGCTTTTAAATAGCCCATATTTATATAATATTGATCCTAATTTTTCCTAAACTAATTTCAACAGTTGTCAAACAATCCCAATAAACATAATAGAGACCGGGATGCTAATCAAAATTGGGATTGGGTTTGGAAGCTTGAGTGCACCATCGCTCTGGTTGGCCACCCCACAATACTATTCCAACCAGGGCAATGCAATGTGTCACAAATAGAGATGATAATGAATAATTGATCTATAGGATATCCGCAAAAATTATCTATGATAAATAAAATAATTATCCACTTAATGGATACAAATATGGAGATGAGTAATTACCCATAAAATTTTATGGGTATATATATATATATATATATATATATATATATATATTATATCAGCATTATTCGTGACATATTCCAAGGTTCCTGATGATGTATAAGTTTAATCATGTGTTTGGTTATAAGTCAGCATGGACGCGAACGTGAAAAATGAGAAGCAGAAAGTTATAGCTTCTGAGTTTTTTATTAAAAATAATTACAAAAGTGTCATCAATGACATGATTTTTTAGCCACCAACATCAAACCAAACATACGTTAAATGTATTGAGAGTAGAAGTAGCGTCGTTAATTGTCTTCTGAGCCTCCACGTTTCACATATGTACAAATGATTGATCATTATGAAGTAATTAAGCAACGTAAAGAAATTCTAGATACTTTTATATATATATATATATATATATATATATATATATATATATATATTAACTTAAAAAAATATAACCACATTTAATTAGCCCATCTATATAGAATCATGAAATTTAATAAGCATATCATATTTAAATGAAATAAACATACATGTATAGATATTTTCATTTGCTTTAATTGATTTCAATTTAGACTTGATGCTACTGATTTTAATAGCTCCTAATCTATATTTGGTTAATGTTTTAAAGAATATTAAATGTTTTGTATCAAAGAACTTTGTATTTCAGTCTTTGATATATCATGATGGATATCTGTAATGTGAGAACATACTAGAGTGGCCTGATTTGTATTACATATTTATGTTCTCCTCTTTTGATAGTATAAATTTATCATTATGTTCTCAAACATCCACAATTTTCTTATATTAAAGTGCGACTAATGGGGTGTGGGTATGAATATTTAGGTACCCAAAATGTAAAGATACGGGTATTAAAATTACTACCCATGCAAGTATGATCCGGATACAGGTATTTTTTTAAAATGTGGATATGAGAACAGGTAGTATAATACCCTATCCATTGCCATCCCTAGTCACAAATGTGGCTTGGCTTCCTCCCCATGTTGTCAACGATGATCTCTATTGGCTGAAGATGTTCTACATTGCTTGCGGAATTGTCTTACTTCTAAGGATGTGT
Source organism: Ammopiptanthus mongolicus (assembly GCA_039655645.1). NCBI lineage: Eukaryota > Viridiplantae > Streptophyta > Magnoliopsida > Fabales > Fabaceae > Ammopiptanthus > Ammopiptanthus mongolicus. The sequence goes on from CM077345.1 coordinate 78,661,260, forward strand.
GGATTCGGTTGGGCATGTGGTCTAAGCCGTCTTTCAAAGTCAACAATGTATCTTCGTGGTTAAAGCTGAGTTTCGCCTGTCTCTCTCATATGTTTCTTACTGGTGTTTGGTGGGTTTGGAGATGGAAAAACAATAGTGTCTTTGGGGATGAGACTTGCGGGTATTAAAGGTCATGCATAGTGGGTACCTTTTTCACGATGAGTTGATCATGTTTTACCCTTCGAAGAGCATGGTGCGTGAACATAGGAGAATGACGATTCAATGGTCTCCTCCTCCAACTGGTCATGTGAAACTACAACACAACACAATGTAACCTTGATATACCACCACACAACTGTCCATGTGAAAAAACTAATTGTGGAATATAGATGTCTACATGCTTTAGAGATTGTCTATGACTCTTATTTATTGTCATTGCAAAAGAAACAACCATAAGAAATTGTCTGCACTGAAATTTAAAAGGAATCTCGTTATCCGATGGAATCAATGACAATTTAAGAATAAAAATCTTTTGCCCAATATTGCTTCCGCAAGTGACTTTTGCCTCTAAAACATAGTTGCCCATTTGGGTAATGATGAGTTGAGTACCATTGCATAATCCAGCAAGGGCTATCAAAAATAATTTTTTGGTTCAACGGGGATCAACGATATCATATAATCATTCAAGTCAACAACATCAATTTTAGGCCCGGTCAGTTCATCGGGGATCAACGACATCATATAGTCATTCAAGTCAACAACATGAATTTTAGGTGTTAAAATAGCCTATGTCAAATAAGTACTATCAACAATGGAAACAATATGGTCACCTGAATTTGTAATGAGCATGTCATCCGGTATATCAATGATAACATCTTCATCGTTGATTTGACCAATAATTCCATCCCTAAATTCTCAATACCCAAATCTTCAAGAAAAGTAAATTAGGAATAAATACAATGAATAAAAGGAAAACATAAAAATGATACAATGAATATAGTTTATTATTTAGCACATGAATTAAATGGTTTTAAAATAGGTAACAATGAGTTAGAAAACGTAAATTAGGAATGAATAAAAGAAATAAATACAATGAATGTAATTTATTATTTAGCATCTGAATTTAAAGGTTTTAAAATTGGTAACAATGAGTTAGGATACAAAAATTAGGAATGAATAAAACGAAAAAATACAATGAATGTAATTTATTATTTATTATTTGAACTAAAAGGTTTTAAAATAGGTAGCGATGAGTTATGAAATGTAAAATAAGAATGAATAAAAAAAAATAAATACAATGAAGAAAAAGAATATGAATGTAATTTATTATTTAGCATATGAATTAAAAGGTTTTAAAATAGGTAACAATTTATGTAGATGAAAATTGCCTAATTTTTATACCTCTTAAAATGACTTACATGGTAATAATTGCATATATACTCCAACCTTTGAATTCTATAATATTATCACTTTAGGTATTAATGAGTTGTTTGTTTCATTAAAAACCAATACTCTACTCCATTTTCACTGTCTAACTCCACTTTGTGTATCGTGTAAATTTGTTCTCCACGCAATAAAGTTAAGAAACTGTAAACTATAATTGTGGGACTACATTTAAGACATAATAGGTGCTGCATTTTCTAGCTGCATTTTCCATGTGCTGCATTTGTATCATTTGCATATTAAAACCTAAAATTTATTCCACACCTTAGGTTTTATAATGTGGACAGCTGTGAAATGTATTGTCTAATATGCTATCATTGAATCTTAGTAATTTTGTTAACAACATAGCAAATACTGGTATTTTAGACACAATAGACATGAAACCATTTTATATTTCTGTTCATCGAGAAGCAAATACATAAATCAAGATTAAAATTAAAACACAATCACACCAACTAAAAATAACTCCATCAATTATCAAAAATAACAAAGTGATGCACTTAGTTTGGTTCAAGGAGGGGAGGGAAAGAGAGGGATTTTAATGAAAAGGAGGGAAAATAACACTATTTATGTTTGGTTCACAAGGGGAGGGGAGTGGAAGGAATTTAAAACAAATTTACTTTTATATCCTTATAATTTTGAACTTCAAAATACATAAGTAATGATATTTTAGTCAATGCATTCAAAATGTTTTAAACCCCCTCCCATCTCATCCTCTCCAAATCCCCCAATATTGGAGAGAAGCCAAAATTGAGTGAGGTAAGATTTTGTTTCCCATACATTCTCCTCCCTCCTCTAAAAAATTGAACCAAGCAAGAAAAGTTTATAAAAATCCCCCCATTCCCTCCATTTCCCTTCAATCAAACATTATGTTAATGTATGTGCTCCACATAAATTACATAATAGGCTCAAAATTCTCAAAAAAAAGGAAAAATATGTAGTCCTATAAGTCATCTAATTAACCATCTTAACATAAATGATGCTTGAAGCATTTATGATAATGCCAAGACGAATAGCATTTCCTTATTTCAATCCCTCTACTTTGGCAAAATTAAGCCTTGAATCTTAGTAAATTTTTTAACAAAATATATAGCAAATATTGGTGTTTTAGACACCATAGACATGAAACCATTTTATATTCCTGTTCATCAAGAAGCACATGCATAAATTCAAGATAAAAATTAAAACACAATCACACCAACTAAAAATATCTCAATCAATTATCTAAAATAAAAGAATGATGCACTTAATGTTTGTGCTCCACATAATTACATAATGGGTCCAAAATTATTATTTTTTTTTTGACAAAGGAAAATCATGCCATATCATTAATAATTAAGTCCGCAGTACAAAGGGGAATATCATCAAAGTCTTGAGGGCTAGCGATAGATGTAGCCACCCTTGCCAACATATGAGCAACTACATTAGCTTCCCTCCTAGTGAACTCTACCAAAGAGTTTATAAAAAAAAGAGGACAACAAATTCCTGCCGTTTAAGATAATAGCACCAAAGTCAGAAGAGTCAGCTCTTTGGTTGCTTAAACAATCCACCACATACTTAGCATCCATCTCAAAAATAATATTGGGTAAGTTCAACTCCTGCACCCATTTCATAGCATAGAGCAAACCCAACGCCTCTCCCTTATGCACCTGGTCCAAAATTATTAAAAATAGGAAAAACATTCAGTCCTATGAGTCCTCTAATTAATCATCTTAACATAAATGATGCTTGAAACATTTTTGGCAATGCCAAGACAAATAACACTTCCTTCTTTCAATCCCTATGATTTTTTAAACAATCCACCACATACTTAGCATCCATCTCAAAAATAATATTGGGTAAGTTCAACTCCTGCACCCATTTCATAGCATAGAGCAAACCCAACGCCTCTCCCTTATGCACCTGGTCCAAAATTATTAAAAATAGGAAAAACATTCAGTCCTATGAGTCCTCTAATTAATCATCTTAACATAAATGATGCTTGAAACATTTTTGGCAATGCCAAGACAAATAACACTTCCTTCTTTCAATCCCTATGATTTTTTAAAATTAATCCATCCAACCGTCACATCGCCTGTATGAGGCAGCAAGGCCAACTCCTACCCCTTTCATCTTTGAGGACACATGAAGAACGCCTATTTGAGAATGTGGCGGAACATAATCCAACAAGTAAAAGCTGCAGAAACAAATCCATTTTCAAATAAATGTATGAAGTAAATAACTAACATAAAGAACATAAGGCAAAAATACCCAAATTAACATTATACCAAGGAAGATGTCCCGACTTGTGTTGCAGACAACCTTTTCTCCATTGGATGATAAAAATGGTCATCATCGCCAACAACATGTGTTATCCTCATCCTCATCATCAGGAACATAAGAAGGAGTAGAAACCATACCAAATTTAAATGTCCGGGGAGGCACCGGATAATATACTTCACAAATGTGGCTTCTAAATAGTAGAGCTTTAGCCAGCCATAATTAGAATACATTGCTCCATTGTACTTGTAAACACGAACTTCAATCTCATTGCTAAATCGGTCCCATAGAATCACATGACCTACAACTTCATCATATAAGTCCCTACAAATAAGGCATCCTACCACATTTCTGCATTGAAATAAATCATCACGATATTAATACATGCAAAGAAAAAAAAATAGATTTATTGTAAGTACTTACAGAGCGTGGATCATATTCACAATAAAACCACCAATGCTTCTTAGATTTTAATGACGCTTGACCACTTACACATTTCAAAAATGTAAGAACAACTAAATAAACACATAATCAATTAAATAAAGATGTTATTTTGTTAATTATTATTATTTTTGATAAAAATAATATACAAATACAAATAATATACAAACACATAAATGCATTAAAATAATGTTAATAAGGACACTAAAGACACAAGCAATGGTTTATAAAAAAAAAAGACACAAACAATGGAGTATTTCATGGAGTAAACATTGGAGTAAACATAACCAATAGTTTTTTGCCTCGATAGTACAGACACAAACGAGAAAAAATTGGGATCAATACCTAATACAGTCACAGAGGCCAAAGTAATGATTGTTACTTGTATGCAAAAAAATTCAATGAATAAGAGTAGAAGAATACATCACTTCGTGTGGTATGCGAAGCATTGCGATGGTTAATGGTTGAATTGATTTGTGCAGGGTTACGAAGTGTTTGCCTCAAGTAAACGAGAATATTTTAAAGATATTAGGCGGGCTGAATTTTTGCTGGTGAACATAAATTAGGAATGAATAAAATGAATAAATACAATGAATGTAACTGACTATTTAGCATCCGAATTAAAAAGTTTAAAAAAAGGTAATAATGAATTAGGAAACGTAAAATAGGAATGAATAAAAGGAATACATAAAATGAATATAAAGAATAAATACAATGAATGTAATTTATTATTTTACATCTAAATTAAATGGATTTAAAATAGGTAACAATTTATGTAGATGAGTAAGTCTAAATTGCCATCTCTATAGGCAGGGAAATTTATCTCTCTCTCTCTCTCTCTCTCTCTCTCTATATATATATATATATATATATATATATATATATATATATATATATATATATATATATATATATATATATATATATATGAAGATACTTGTTGTATCACATTTCTACAATATAAGAGTGCGTTTGAAAGATCTTATAGAGAGCTTATGATAATAACTTATGCAATTAAACTTATACAAATAGTTTATGAAAATAGTTTATGATCTTTCCATAAGCTCTTTTTAGCTTATTTCTAGAAACTTATGAGAGAAGTTTATGAAAATAAGCTATTTTTAACTTATTTGAAATGAAATTTATTGAATAAACGCTTAATTAAACTGTTTAGCTAAACACACACTGATATATGGTTGGATGATTATAAATAGGTATAAATGCTCCGGCGCATACACATCAATAACTGCAGGCAATTTCCTCTCGTTTCTCACAAATGATACCTCTATAGGGCACTACTAGAGCTTATACAGAAACTTTGATCATCTCAGTAACACTGCTACTAGAGGAACCCTCATCATCAACTCAATTTTATTTTTCTCATTTCCTTCTTAAATAATTTCAAGACAATATAATATTAACCCTTCTATTATTCCCATTGTAAATGTCCATTTTCTTCTAAATCCCAAACCAATCTCTGGAAAAACTTGATGGAAAGCGTTCAATTTAGAAATTAATGAAAGCTGATGTCTGATGGCATTTTATAGTGTGTTTTTGAGCCTCAGCAACCTTCATAATGTGCAAATATAAAATTTCATCTAGACAATGGAAACAAGGTTGCAAGCATGGAGAGCAAATCCACATAGAATTACAACAGTAAGTTGGAAACTGCTTTAAATTACATACAAACCTAACTAATTTTTATTTTATGACTTTCGCTCGGATGCAAAAATGGCTTCCAAATCTTTGGACAGTGAACCTGCCTTTGACTTGAAATCAGAAGATGAGTTGCCACTCCTTTTGGTTCCCAAGAACCCACTCAATCTAGTAGTACCACTAGTAGAAGGATCATTTATAGTTCCACTTATTTCCCTGGATAATAAAAATGGTCATCATCGCCAACAACATGTGTTATCCTCGTCCTTATCATCAGGAAAGAAGGAGTAGAAACCATACCAAGTTTAAATGTCTGGGGAGGCATGGGATAATATACTTCACAAATCCATCTATAATAACCTCAATTATCAATTTTGTGGCTACTAAATAGTAGAGCTTTAGCCAGCCATAATTAGAATACATTGTTCCATTGTTCTTGTAAACACGAACTTCAATCTCATTGCTGAATCGGTCTCATAGAATCACACGACCTACAACTTCATCATAGAAGTCCCTACAAGTGAGGCATCCTACCACATTTTTGCATCGAAATAAATCATGATGATATTAATACATGCAAATAAAAAAATAGATTTATTGTAAGTACTTACAAAGCGTGGATCAAATTCACAATAAAACCACAAATGCTCCTTGGATTTTAATGACGCTTGACGACTTACACATTTCAAAAATGTAAGAAGAACAACTAAACAAACACATAATCAATTAAATAAAGATGTTATTCTATTAATTATTATTGTTTTTGATAAAAATAATATACAAATACAAATACAAATAATATACAAACACATAAATGCATTAAAATAATGTTAATAAGGACACTAAAGACACAAACAATGGTTTATAAAAAAAAAAGACACAAACAATGGAGTATTTCATGGAGTAAACAGAACCAATAGTTTTTTTGTCTCGACAGTACAAACACAAACAGGAAAAAATTGGGATCAATACCTAATACAGTCACAGAGGCCAAAGTAATGATTGTTACTTGTATTCGACAATGTGCCACAATATCTTGTCTTCAATAATCTCAACGCGAAAACAAAAAATTCAGTATGGACCAAACAACCACATGAAATGCAGAAAAATTCAATGAATATGAGTAGGAGAATACATCCCTTCGTGTGGTATGTGAAGCATTGTGATGATTAATGATTGAATTGATTTGTGCAGGGTTACGAAGCGTTTGCCTCAAGTAAACGAGAATATTTTAAGAAGATATTAGGCAGGCTGAATTTTTGCTGCTGAACATAAATTAGAAATGAATAAAAGGAATAAATACAATGAATGTAATTAACTATTTAGCATCCGAATTAAAAAGTTTAAAAAAAGGTAATAATGAATTAGGAAACGTAAAATAGGAACGAATAAAAGGAATACATGCTCTCTAAACGCACCTTACTTCGATGATTATGAATAGGTATAAATGCTCTGGCCCATACACATAAAAAACTACAGTCAATTTCCTCTCTAGTTTCTCATACCTCTGTAGGGCACTACTAGAGCTTATACAGCAACTTTGATCATCTCAGTAACACTGCTACTAGAGGGTATATACTTCGCCACTGACAAAACCCTCATCATTAACTCAATTTTATTTTTCTAATTTTCTTCTTAAATAATTTCAAGACAATATAATATTAACCCTTCAATTTTTCCCTTTGTAAATGTCCATTTTCTTCTAAATCCCAAACTAATCTCTGGAACAACTTGATGGAAAGCGTTCAATTTAGAAATTAATGAAAGCTGATGTCAGATGGCGTTTTATAGTGTGTTTTTGAGCCTCAGCAACCTTCATAATGTGCAAATATAAAATTTCATCTAGACAATGGAAGCAAGATTGCAAGCATGGAGAGCAAATCCACGTAGAATTACAACAGTAAGTTGGAAACTGCTTTAAATTACATACAAACCTAACTAATTTTTATTTTATGACTTTCACTCGGATGCAAATATGGCTTCCAAATCTTTGAACAATAACCCTGCCTTTGACTTGAAATTAGAAGATGAGCTACCACTCCTTTTGGTTCCCAAGAACCCACTCAATCTAGTAGTACCACTAGTAGAAGGATCATTTATAGTTCCACTTATTTCCCTGCCAAAGCTAGCTTTTGCAAGTTCTCCTAGTTGTTTCAACCATGGTTTATCAGGTGTACCTAAGCTACTGCTACCTGAGCTCCTGAATTTGTCAGCTCTCGAAGCAGTGTCTCGAGTTTCATCATTCCCATGGCCATTTTTTGGTAACTTTTTTTCCATGTTTTTGATGCATCTTTGAGGGATGAAATAAAAAAGAAATCCAATACAAGCAATTTTCAAACCTGTCAAGAATGACTTCTCCTCAAGGTCAAGCAGCCTTATTTGTCTATACAAAGCATACCATTCAATAGTCATCTGTGCACAATACCCCACTAAGAACAGCACAGGCATAAAAATCCCAAATTTTGTCTCAGTTCTCACAGAAGAATCATTCTTCAAGAGCACTAAAGTAGCAAACAAAGCAACTTGACAGGTGAGTGAGATAATCTCAACTAATTGAACCTTTTTCTTTATAAATGGCTTCTTTAGCACAGTGAAGAATAGCTGAAAAGAGGTTATGGACAGCATCATAATTACTGGAGTCTTAGAAGATTGAGTCTGCTTAAAGACACCAGCCAAAATTCCCAGTGAAACTCGTCTTATGGTTTCAAGAAGCACATAGTATATTCTAAGAAGCCCAAACAGCTTTTGGATAAAAGGTGCTTCTGCATCTTCTGTTTCATCATCAGTGGCAATAATGCGATCACTTTGACTTGGAAGATTGCCACCAGATATCTGTGAAAGCATGTACTTTGGAGGGCCTATGAAATCTTCAAACAGTGGGCCAAAGATGGTTTGATAAACAGATTTAGAGTGTTCTTTCCATGTCCACTGGCCTCTTTTACCTGGCCCCAGAGTTACTCTCACAAGCTCTTGATACCAGTGAAATGTCTCACCTTCTTGGTGAACTTCCTTGTATTGAAGTAGTTTTCCAAATGTTATTCCAACCGAGAGGAACATGAACAAAGCTAGAAGCATAATGGACACAAAAACCAACAGAAGAATGCCAACTGCCATTGCTGAAGGAGCTCCCTCTAACGCCATACATACAATTACAAATGAGAGAAAAATTAAACCAAATGATTGTGCATGTGAGGCTTTAAACTTCTGAAAATGAAAGTAACCATGGAATAATGACTGAAAGCATATAAATAACTTCATTCCTAGTGTAGTTTTTCTTAATCTTTCTTTCTATTTTAATTTTCATAAAAGGTAAGAAAAACCCCATCTTCTCTTGTGAAGAAAACTCTCAACAAACAAATAATATATCAAGAAGAACATATATTAAAAAGAATGAGATTAATAATGGGGATATCCTTAGGAAGGATGAGATTAATAATGGGGATATCCTTGGGTTCAACCCATAAGGGGTAAGAGGCAGCAAACAACAATAACAACCTAGTCTTTTCCCTCTAGACAGGATTGGCTACATGGATAAAATGTTGTCATAATGTTCTATCGTAAATCATGTCTACAGATAAAACATTGAATTTTGCCTTTGTTGTGCTTTGTTGCAAAGCTAAACATAGCTGATCCCTAGTCCGGATCAAAAGGAGAGGGTTGTGTTAGGCAGTCGATAGCCAATGTAAAACTTGATTGAATCTAAATGACATGGATCATCAATGTGATAGTATAAGCAGTAGTGCAATAGAAAAAAAAAAAAGAGGGACCATAAACTATTGAGTTAACGGTTAAGGATTTTTCTTAAGGGAAAAAAGGGTAAGAAACAAAGGCATCTTCATCTCCAAGACCACAAACATATTTCTTTGGCCCACGGGTGAAAAACCCCGTAATTTTCCACATTTTCAATCACACATTTTCATCCTCTTAAAAAATATTAACTATAAAGAATATTTCTTCAACATGTTTGTTTATGCTAGTCAATAATGTGCTATCATCATTTATTAAGAATAATGGGTTAAATTATGAGTGACTGATTGTAACTCTTCTCCTTAGTAATCTAAGAGTCACTTGTGTGATAAAAAAAAAATCAGTTATGTAATCTAGAGTCACTCGTCAGTCTATACATTCATGTGTATGTGCTTCTACAATTAATGAGAAAAAAAATGAAGGAATTATTCAACCCCAAATAGTTTTCTCACTCTAAATTCTACCAAATTTCGCAGTAGCATAAACCCACCATATCCTATAGTTTCTTAAGTGATTTAACTCAAATACCTCTAGATTACCACCAACAAAGTGTTAGCAGAGCTGCAGTTCCTTGCAGCAAAGAAACGTGAAGAATAGAAGAATAGGAAAGATCGAAAGACCATTTACTATTTTTAGTTTATTTTATTTTTCCTGCGTTTAATTGGAACAAGCTAATGCTTACTAAGCTAGTCATCTAATTGTTGAAACAATCTTAGGAGCTATTTCTTGATCTTGTTATAAACAAGGATTCTTGCTTTGTCTCTTATATCACATTATATTCTTCAATACCATTTTCCATTTATAGTCGATTTTCTCTTTTTCTTATCCCCTAATCCTAAACCTATTTCTCAACAAGAGCATCTCCTCGGTGGGTATAAACTCTTTAGCAACTTGGTCCGATATGTAGACCTTAGGCAACAACCTGTTGCCATATTCATATTCCATTAAACAAGTTTCAAAGCTATCAAATTGGCCTTCTCCTTAACTAGCGGGGAAGTCTTCTTTCCGATAATCTTGTCCTTGAAATGACCTAAATGATGGCTTTCGCCAAGGACAGGTTGATTGGGTGGCTTGCCAGATGACACTGAATTCCTAGGTTGAATGAGAGGAACCTCAAACTGGATCTTCTCAAGAGTTAATTCCAAAAAACAATGACAATAACAATAATCAAGCCTTTTTCCACCGGATGAGGTCTGTTATATAGATCAAACGACGCAATAATATTTTATCATAAATCATATCTATCGACAAATCATTTAGATCTAAATCTTTCTTAATGGTTTCGTTTATAGTTTTTCTTGGCCTCTCTCTCTCTCTCCCTGCCTCTAACGATTGGGCTAGCCTCCATCTAATCTACTTTTCTTACTGGGGCTTCTATAGATCTTTTTCACACATGATCGAACTACCTGAGACGAGATTCTACCATCTTCTGTACAATAGGTGCTTGCTCAACTTTCTATCTAATGCATTCATTTCCATAGAAGAAAAAATAATAATAAAAGCCGGTTAAACTCAACAGTCACAATAATAGCAAGTTAAAGAAATGAATGTCCAAGAGAATTCTTCCTGGAAAAGCACCATTACCAGGCGTTTTTGATAAGGACCAAATACTCATGACAATGTCCATTTGAAGAAAACGCTAGCACAATAGCCCATGGGGATAAGAGAGAGGCAACGACAGTAATGGCATGCTTAACTTAAAGCATCAGAGGAAAAATATTAAATTATATAGAATTAGAAGCAAGGACTGGACCACAAACCTATGTCCAGGGATGAGAATAGGTTAAGCCGAGTTAGACTCTGACAAGCCTGAGTCTGGCCTGTGTTCCAATCTCAAGGCCTGATCCTAGCCTATTAATCTGATATAGGCCAATTTTTAAGGTCTGGCCTGATCTACTTCAAAGTCTGGCCTGACCTGGAAGCCTATTTAAAAACCTACTTTTCAACAAGACCTTTAAATACGTCTCCACCTATAAATAGGTCATAGACCTTCACTTGTAAATAGGCTTGTAAGCCTCTAATGATAAAGAAGTTGATGGGCCTATACTGATAAATAGGCCGTTAGACCTTCGCAAATAAATATGTAAGTAGACCTCTATATTTAAATGGGTCAATAGATCTTTACTTTCAAATGCTATAAATATTACAAAAAATATATATATTAGAGTATTATATATTAAATTATATATTATATATATGTGTACGTATGTTAAATAGGTCGACCTGATAGGCCTAATAGGTTTTTTTTAAAAGCTTTAGCCTGACCTCTTTATCTATATAGGATTTTTAAAAAGTCTTGACCTGACTTTTTTATTAAATAGGCTAGGCCAGACTAAACCTTAAATAGCCTAGACCATAGATCCCCGACAAACGGCCTGACCTATTTAGACCCCTACCTTTGCCTTATCGTGGTTGACCATACTAATGGTTGTTGCAATTAGTATACATTTCATATGTCTAAGAACCTCACATAATCTTTTTCTTTGGTTCAAATTATTTTTTGTTCACAAAAAAAGTGTTGAAGTAGCAATGATAACATTAAGATTACCTCTAATAAGGACTGTAGAGGCCTTGCAAATACTAGGCAGTGCAACAGATACAAGATATATCTCAAATCTTGGGAATGCGAGTGCTCCATATATCCTATGCTTTTCAGAATTTCTCTTCCCAAATTTCAGGATGATAAGGAGTAAAGCATGCAGAAGAATCAAACCGCCACAGATCACAGCTAACCAAAACATGCTTCTATAAAAATCTGTCCATCTATAAGAAAAACTAATCAATCTAATAGTAGATTATAATTAAGCTAATATTGGTGAAGCATTTGAACTTTGAAGACTTGGATAAATAAATTAACTATAATCACAGAGGGTGTGTCCTTATTTATCTCTTGGAATGCCTTTCTATTATTTACTTATTAAAAAAAATCAAGTTTAAAAATATGCTCACTATGTATTCAATAAAATTTGAATATCTATCAAAAAACAAATTTAATTACTGAAGAGCAAAATGACAGTGAAGGTGATATGGGACTTGGGAGAATCCCACCACAAAAGCTAGCCGTTGTAGCCCAAACCCATATAAACCCAATAGCGGAATCTCATACTTGGCAGGAAATTACAGGGTACTGTCTTAAAAATGTTTTTTCTTACCATCCGGAAATAGATGGCAAAATAGAGGTTTTACAATGTTTTGCTTCGGAACAGCCTAAGTGTTGGTCTTATTGGCTGGACAGAACTATGGTACAACACCACTTTCCATGGGTCAACCAATACCACACCCTTCCAAGTGGTGTATGGCTGACCACCACCCACTATTACTCGGTTTATGGAAGGAGAGATGAAGGTAGAAGCAGTGGCTCGTGAGTTACAAGAAAGTGGAGAATCCATTGGCAGATCCAAGCCCAAAGAAACCTCCTATATGGAAGGTCTATGCCAGAAAGAAACGGGGGAGTGGTTATTAGGAATAGTTATGTATTTGTCATGTGGTAGATCTTTAGGAACAGTTATTATATTTTCAGTATATTATGTATTGTGTGATGGGAGGACAGTTATGGTGTGTATTTGGTAGTTTTGGGATAGAGTTATTCTCTGCAGGAGTTCTTGTAACTCTGGGACAGCTTTGCTGTAGTTTTCTGTATAAATTGTGTGTTCTTAATCTCAAATTCAAGTGGTGTTCTGTCAGAATGCACCCCATTTTTTTTCCTTTTGCATTTCTTTTGCTATTAATTTTGTAATCTCTGATTTCAGTCTAATTAAAGATAGTATAGGTTAATCTTTGGGACAATGCTATTTTCAAATTTTTTTTTTCTTACACCTCTCTATGACAGCTATAAAAGCATGTGCTGACCAGTAAAACATACTATACTAGGTTGACAACTTGCAGTTACCATTGCAGTCTAGAAGTTATCGATACAGAATAACAGATCTTAGTAGAAAATGCAGAGGCATAAAAGAGGTGCTAAAATATTGGTGCTCTTTTAGTTTTCTCCTAATTTTGACCTTTTTCTTATGGAAACGAAAGCTCTAATTGCATAAATGTAACATTATAATGTATTGACATATGTATAACTTACCCTCCGGAATATTCAGCTGCCGGTTTCATATTTGGGCTCTGCAGGTAAGCATTTTTAATAAGGATATTGGCTATTTTTCATCAATATAAAGGTCAATGGATTGATAGAGAAGTTAACTTGTTCTAACCTCAAAATATTTCTGGTACTCTGAAGAGTTAAGTGGTGATCGATGCACTGAAGCAGCAAAATTCAAATTCTGCTCTAACAGCTTAATTGGGATTGTTGCTGAAGCTTTGGTGACGGCATTAGAGCTCCCAAAAGGACTAGAGTCTAACAGGTCCATATGTCCAGTTTCCCATGGCACACAAAAATAGGGTATGGTCCATTGCAAATGCCTGGCGAATTCAAAAAATTCAACTGGCAACTTAACTGCTAACCATCTAGACAGTGCAAAGACCTGAATATAGGACATAATTCTCTGCATGATTAACAAAAGTTGACCTTGTCAATGTGGTATTCTCTTCATAGTCACTACAAAGCATAAGGTATTTTAGGTAATTTGTATAGATATTTATGAAGTTGAAACAGAAATAAATTTTCAAGATATTAACTAGGTTTAATTATTCAGTTGGTCACTAAACTATTTGAGAATTTTCAAGTAGGTCTCTAAACTAAAAACGTTTTTAATTGGGTCCTTGAACATTTATAAAGTTTTCAATTGGGTCGTTGGGATAGCAAATCTGAGTCCCTTTAACCTGGACACCCATATCAGTAATTTGTGCATAATTATTGTAAAATATGTTAACCAAGATTCTAGAAAATTAAATTCTGATATCAAATACATTCTTTCTGTAGGTAAAAGAAACAATGGTCCCTAGCCTTGAATGTAAAAAACACTCCATTATGATCTATTTTCTGTGTTTTCTGTGAGACAGGGAAGGGAGTGAACACATACAATGAGTCAAGTGGTCAACTAGGCACTGAAATAGAACATATCTACATCTCTCTCATACTTCATTAAACATGATGCCAAGACTTTCTTATAAGGTACCTTCAATTTGTTTAGTCATAAAAAATTAAACAGATAAGTCATTACTATAAAACGAAAACTTATCAGCCAAACTATTCTATTTATTCATATATACTACTCTTTTTCTCCATTTTAAACAACAATTTGATACATAAGCATGCATAAATGAGCACTCAGATTCATGGGATGGTAACTGGTAAGTTAGGTAGCTCACAAAAATACTCGTTGCTGGATCAACGATCAAGAAAGAAGACGATCTCATAAATGTATCAACAGATTGAAGGCTTGCAGTTGAGATAGTAAGCAGCCCCGCAACAAGTGAAGTCAGCACAAAAGAAGCAGTTGCAAATGCAGAAATCACAGAAGAAACCAGAGGTACAGAGCCTGCATGGTTCATAAAATCATAAATATGCCTTAAGAATTATAGATGACAATTTTTTAATAACTTGCATCCAATAAATGAAAAGGAAAAATAATATAATAAAAATACAAGACAAGCCAAGATCATCAGACAGACAAATTGTAATATCACGAATAGAGCATTGGAAGCTAGGTTTTTGTTTTGTAAAGGGTATAAGTGATTAGGAGTTGTTATGTTAGTTAGTGATTCAAGTGTAAAGTAGTTAGTTAGCTGTAACTACATTTATCACTAATCTACTATATATATCCTATCAAGTGTAATCTCAAGATCAATGCAATATCAGTTTATTCTCTTCTCAAATATCAATATGATATCAAAAAGCTAGTCGATTCTGAAGATTTTTTTTTCTTCCAAGAATGGCCAACACCATGCCATCGTCTTCTTCAGTGGGTTCACCATCGATGGTCCCCATCTCCATCAAACTTGATGATGAAAATTTCCTCACCTGGAAAATGCAAGCTATGGGCACAATCAAGGCCCACAAATTAGGCAAATTCATCTTGAAGGATACATCAAGAGGCATGCCAAAGAAATTCGCCAACGCGGAGGATGAAGAACTTGTGAAGGTTTCTACCAAATAGGAAAAATGGGAGCAGCAGGACCAATTCATCTTTACATGGCTTCTAGCTTCCATGTCTGCCAATCTTCATACGCGGATGGTTGGCTATGACCATGCCTTTCAAATATGGCAGAAACTCGAAGTGTATTTTGCCTCTCAAACCCGTGCCAAGATCAGTCAACTCAAGAATCATCTCAAGAATCAAGAAAACAGGTACTCTCAATGATTATCTTCTTTCAATCAAGAAAACGGTTGATACATTAGCACTAGTAGGATCTCCAATTGATACCTCTGAAAACATTCAAGTAATTCTTGATGGCCTCAATGAAGAATACAATCCTTTAGTGGCCTCAATTTTGTCAAGAACCGATCCCTATACTATCCAGAAATTGAAGCACTGCTCGTGGCTCTTGAGGAAAGAATGGAAAATCAGAAGAAGCTTGATCCTTTCTTTATGCAAAGTTTGCAATCCAATCTTGCTCGGTCCCAACAATTCAATTATGGCAGAGGTAGTTCATCTCGAGGAGGCAAATACTCCAAAGGAAAGTTGTAGGGGGTCTTCAAGAGGCAGAGGTCACTTTCTCCCCAAAGGAAATGGTAGACAATCTTCCACCAACAGACCACAATGTCAGGTCTGTGGCAAGTATGCTCATACTGCCCTGAACTGTTGGCACCGATATAACTCTCAATTTCCTCTCAAAGATTTAGGAAATTTGAATTACTTTCTGGGCATTCAAGCAACAAAGACTTCTAATGGTAGCCTCTGTTTAACACAAACTAAATATATCCACGATCTTCTCCAAAAGGAAAATATGGCCGATGCCAAACCAATGAAAACCCCTATGGTAACTGGCTTAAAACTCTCTGCTATTGGAGGCACCGATGCTGACAACCCGAGTCTTTACAGGTCCATTGTAGGAGGCCTACAATATGTCATAGCTACCCGTCCTGATTTAGCATATGCTGTCAACAAGGTATGCCAATTCATGCATGCACCCAAAGACACTAACTGGCAAGCAGTAAAAAGAATTCTTATATATTTGAGTGGTACCTCAAGTCAAGGCCTTACACTCACTCTTTATCCCAACTTGCATCTTACTGCATTTTGTGATGCTGATTGGGGATCCGATCTTGATGACAGAAAGTCAACAACAGGATATTGTGTGTATCTTGGCTCAAACTTGGTATCCTGGAAGTCACAAAAACAACATGTTGTCTCCAAATCCAGTACTGAGGCTGAGTATCGCAGCCTTGCTGCAATCTCTGCTGAACTCACTTGGCTCCAATCCCTCCTTCAAGAACTGCACATTCCAGCTATTGCAACACCAAAGGTTTACTGTGATAACCTCAGTGCAGTTCTCCTTGCATCCAATCCTATTCTCCACTCAAGAACAAAACACTTTGAGCTGGATCTCTATTTTGTCCGGGAGAAGATTCAACAAAAGGAGTTATATGTTTCTCACACCCCCTCTCATGAACAAACAACGGATATCCTCACCAAACCAGTCAGTCATTCCATTTTTAGTAAGTGTAAAACCAAACTCAGGGTTTATGAGGATTCACCCATGAGTTTGCAAGGGGGCGTAAAGGGTATAAGTGGTTAGGAGTTAGTTATGTTAGTTAGTGATTCAAGTGTAAAGTAGTAAGTTAGCTGTAGTTAGTTGTAACTACATCTATCACTAATCTACTATATATATCCTATCAAGTGTAATCTCAAGATCAATGCAATATCAGTTTATTCTCTTCTTGTTAAGTCTTGTGGATATTCAATTAGTTAATAGTTAGTTATGCTTAGTTAATTGTTAGCCAAGTGATAATCGATTGTACCTTGTGACAGTTAAGTTAGTTGGGATCGGGTTTGTTAAAATAGATTGGGAACTAACTTGTAAGGAACATAGGCTATATAAGTCTTGGTTTAGTATAGAAGTAAGCACTGAAAATTTACTTGTATCTGAGTGTTCAATTTTATAGAATCTTTGAGAGAATCGTGTGAGTTATTGAGCCATTCCTCAATCGGTTTCATTGTAATCTTTTATGTGATTCTTGTGATCCATAAGAACGGCTAGCTCAACGAGGACGCAGGAGATCAATTGCTCCGAACCTCGATAATTCCTTGGTCTCATTTGTTCAATTCAATTCACAAAATTGAATCCGTGCTATCGGGTTCAACTGGTTTCTTGGCAGTGAAGGCATCGAATTTCTTGGAGTGTTTCACAACAATTGGTATCATCAATTGGGTTCAAGAAGAATTATAATGGGTGGAGCCAAATTCGATGTTGAGAAGTTCACTGGAGACAATGATTTCGGTCTTTGGAGAATCAAGATGAAGGCATTGTTGGTTCATCAAGGCCTTGAAGTTGCATTGCTGGGAATCAACAGCATGCCGGCTACATTGTCTGATAAAGAGAAGAAGGATATGATTAACAAAGCTCACAGCACAATCATTCTCTCCCCGGGTGATGATGTTCTTAGAGAGGTCTCGGGTATTGATACTGCTGCAAGCTTGTGGTTGAAGCTAGAAAGTCTATACATGACTAAGTCTTTAACCCACAAGCTATACTTGAAGAAGAAATTGCATCAATTGAAAATGGAGGAAGGGTCATCGATTAAAGAACATGTTTCTGGTTTCACCAAGATGATTCTTGATCTGAAAATCATTGATATCTTGATCGATGAGGAGGATCAAGCCATCATTTTGTTGTGTTCTCTTCCACCATCATATGAGAACCTTGTAGATACTATGATGTTTGAGAGGGAGAGCCTTTCCATTGAAGAGGTCAAGGTCACATTGAACAACCGTGAGATGAAGAAGAAGATTGTTGACATCAATGGTGAAGGAAGTGCTAATGCAGAAGGGATGTTTGCTAGAGGAAGGACTGAGAAAAAGGAAGGAAAGGGAAATAACAAGGGCAGGTACAAGTCAAAATCAAAGAAGGCATGTTTTCATTGTCAAAAAGAAAGCCACTTCAGGAAAGATTGTCTTGAAAGAAAGAAAAAGAACAAAAGTAAGGGCAAAGAAGACAGTGACCTGGCAGTGGTAGCTATGAGAATTCTGAGTTGCTTGCTGTCACAGTGGATAATTGTTGTGAGGAATGGATCCTAGATTCAGGATGTACATTCCATATGACAACAAATAAGGATTGGTTCGACTCCTACAGGAAGATTGATGTAGTAAAGGTCTTAATGGGGAACAATGTTGCTTGCAAAATTGTTGGTATTGGGACAGTAAAGATCAAAATGGCAGATGGCATAACCAAGGTGTTTTCTGATGTGAGATATGTTCCAGAATTAAAGAGAAACCTCATTTCTCTAGGCATGCTTGATCAGGCAGGGTGCACATTCAAAGGTGAAGGAGGCACTCTCAAAGTCAGTAAGGGATCAATTCAGTAAGGGATCAATTCAATTCCTGAAAGGGATAGGAAAGCATGGCCTGTATAGGCTCCAAGGTAACACAGTTACTATTTGTGCTAGTCTAATTTCTGTAGCAAAAGAAAATTCAGCAAGGCTTTGGCATGTTAGATTGGCACATGTTAGTGAGAGGGGTTTGGGGGAGCTATACAAACAAGGTTTAATTGGTGATGGTAATCCTAAGAAATTGGAATTCTGTGAATATTGTTTGTATGGAAGAGGGTCAAGTTTGTGACTGCATCTCATACAACCAAGGCCAAACTAGATTACATCCATTCAGATATTTGGGGACCTTCAAGAGTAAATTCTCTAGGTGAAGCCAGATATTTCATCACATTCATTGATGATTGGTCCAGAAAAGTTTGGGTTTACATGCTGAAACATAAGAGCCAGGCTTTCAAGTGCTTCAACTAGTGGAAGGCACTTGTGGAGAATCAAGCTGGGAAGAAATTTAAGGTACTTAAGACTGATAATGGCCTAGAGTATCTTAGTGAAGAGTTCGCTGTTTTTGCAAAAACAGTTGCATACTAAGGCATAAAACAGTGAGGTTAACACCTCAACAAAATGGTGCGGCTGAAAGGATGAATTGCACCATTTTGGAGAAAGTTAGATGCATGTTGTCTAATGCCAAGTTGAGCAAAGGATTTTGGGCAAAGGCAGTGCATACTGCCTATTATCTAATCAACAGGTTGCCATCCTCAGTAATTGATGGCAAAGTTCCTGAGGAATTGTGGATAGGAAGGCCTCCCAGTTATGGCCATCTCAGAATTTTTGGCTGCACTGTTTATACGCATGTGAATGATGGCAAGCTTGAGCCAAGATCAAAGAAAGGTGTGTTCCTAGGATATCCTGAAGGTGTAAAGTGATACAAGGTATGGTTAACAGGGTCTAATGGTGGCAAGGCTGTGGTCAGCAGAGATGTAATTTTCATGGAAAATGACATGTTTGAAGTTATTGAGAAGATTTCAACTGAGCTGCAAACTGGACAAAGTCCAAGTAAGAGAGTTCAAGTGGAGGTGGAGCAACCTTCACCAAGGAGAAGTTCACCAAGTAAGGACAATTGGTGCAATGAATTTGAGACAACAACTACACAAACTGAACCATCAAATTCAGAATGGAACTTGGCCAGAGATAGAGAAAGAAGGGAAATAAGAGCACCAGAAAGATATGGCTATGCTGATATCATAGCCTATGCTTTGAGTGTGGAAGTTGAGGATCAAAACTTAGATCCTAGGTCCTACTCAGAAGTTGTCTCTAGGTCATATAAGGAGCATTGGAAGGCTGCTATGAAAGAGGAATATGATTCCTTAATGAAGAATGACACATGGGATCTTGTAGAGAAACCAGCCAATCCAAGAACAATCGGATGTAAATGGATTTTCAAAAGAAAACCAGAAATTCCAGGAGTAGAAAAAGGCAGGTTCAAAGCAAGGCTTGTAGCCAAGGGCTTCTCTCAAAGAGAGGTAGTAGATTTCAATGAAATCTTCTCTCTAGTTGTGAAGCATACAAGCATAAGGGTAATTCTTGCTTTGGTGGCTATTCACAACCTTGAATTGGAACAAATGGATATAAAAACCGCTTTTTTACATGGTTACTTGGATGAAAAGATATATATGAATCAACCTGAAGGACGCATTGAAGTTGGCAAGGAAAATATGGTGTGCCTATTGAAAAGGTCCTTGTATGGATTGAAATAGTCTCCTAGACAATGGTATAGGAGATTTGATTCATTTGTGATTTCAAAGGGATACAAGAGGAGCTCATATGACAGCTGTGTGTATCTGAGAAAAGAGTCTTCAAGAGCATTCATCTATCTCTTGCTCTATGTCGATGATATGCTGATAGCAAATTCAGATTGCAATGCCATCAATCAATTGAAGAAGCATCTAAGTTCAAAGTTTGAAATGAAAGATTTAGGGGCTGCAAGGAAAATTCTAGGCATGGAATTCACCAGGGATAGATCCAAGGGAGTCTTGTGTGTGAGACAATCCAGCTACATTGAGAAGGTTATAAGAAGATTCAACATACTGGATGCTAAGTCTGTCACAACTCCAATTGCAGGGCATTTCAAGCTTTCTGTTTCTCAGTGTCCTAAAACTGAGGAAGAAAGAAAATACATAAGTGGCATCCCTTATTCTAATGCCACTGGAAGCCTAATGTATGCCATGGTCCGCACTAGTCCAGACATGGCATATGCACCAAGTATGGTGAGCAGATTTATGTTCAAACCGGGTAAAGAACATTAACATGTAGTCAAGGGGCTGTTTAGATATCTAAAGGGCAGCAAGTCAGTTGGATTGATCTATGATAGGTCAAAGGCAGAGTACAATGAAGTGGTAGGATATGTGGATGTAGATTTTGCTGGTGATGTGGACAAAAGAAGATCATTGACAGGGTATTTGTTCACATTGTATGGCTGTGTCATTAGTTGGAAGGCCAATTTGCAACCAATTATTGCCTTGTCAACTACTAAATCAGAATATATAGCTCTCACTACAGCTATCAAAGAGGCTATATGGTTGAAGGGTTTTGTCAATGAACTCGAAGGAAGGGCTCACAGTGTGACCATCTTGTGTGATAGCCAAAGTGCTATATGTCTCTCAAAGAATCAAGTGTTCCATGAGAGGACTAAGCACATTGACATCAACATTCATTATATTCGGGACATTATAGTTGAAGGCATCATCAAGGTGGAGAAAGTATCAAGTGAAGATAATGCAGCCGACACGTTAACTAAGGTAGTTCCAGGATCGAAGTTTGCTCATTGCCTGGAGCTGCTGAATGTGGGAAACCATTCTATCTAAGGTCTCTTTTTGAGATCTGAAGCATTGCTAACTATGCTCCAAGGATTGAAGATCCAAGGTGGAGATTGTTAAGTCTTGTGGATATTCAATTAGTTAATAGTTAGTTATGCTTAGTTAATTGTTAGCCAAGTGATAACCGATTGTACCTTGTGACAGTTGCGTTAGTTGGGATCGGGTTTGTTAAAATAGATTGGGAACTAACTTGTAAGGAACATAGGCTATATAAGTCTTGGTTCAGTGTAGAAGTAAGCACTGAAAATTTACTTGTATTTGAGTGTTCAATTGTATAGAATCTGTGAGAGAATTGTGTGAGTGATTGAGCCATTCCTCAATCGGTTTCATTATAATCTTTTCTGTGATTATTGTGATCAATAAGAACGGCTAGCTCAGTGAGGACGTAGGCGATCAATTGCTCCGAACCTCGATAATTTCTTGGTCTCATTTGTTCAATTCAATTCACAATATTGAATCTGTGCTATCGGGTTCAACTGGTTTCTTGGCAGTGAAGGCATCGAATTTCTTGGAGTGTTTCACGACACTTCTCAAATATCAATATGTTTACAATGTAATAATAACAACATAATCACACAAAAGAACCTTACAATGCCTCACTTGTAGAACTTTGGAAGCTAGATTTTTGTTTCCAGCAACATCACTAGTTACATTCTCAGGAACACTGACAAATACTAGCTCATCATCTGCTTGAAGCTCAATAATGTATGTGCTCCAGCTAATTTTATGAAAACTAGACAGAAATAAAAAGATACAAGAGAAAGAATCAGTTATCAACTTGCATTTGCTATTTCATAATTCAATGTGAGTGAACTACCTGTTCTCCATTTTTAAATGGTGCATATAGAGACAGAGATTTATGCATGCAGACATATCGCATCACTTGTATGGGTACACACTGTACAATATCACAGAAAATGCACTTCCACAA
Source organism: Ammopiptanthus mongolicus (assembly GCA_039655645.1). Classification (NCBI taxonomy): domain Eukaryota; kingdom Viridiplantae; phylum Streptophyta; class Magnoliopsida; order Fabales; family Fabaceae; genus Ammopiptanthus; species Ammopiptanthus mongolicus. Next base: position 78,683,965 of record CM077345.1, read on the forward strand.
AATACTTGCCTATTTAATAGACCCCTCGAAATTGATATGCAGGAGGTATTGAAGCGAAAAACAGGCTCCACAAATTCAATTAATATATGGATGTTGTTTTCTCTTGTCCTGCTGCAATTTGTACTCAACTTCACACGAGGCCTCATAGAATCTGAATTCCATACATAGCTACATCAGTAGAGAGTATTGGAATCTCAAAATTTTCAGGCCAACATGTACCAAAGTAATATATATATGGTGCGCATATATATTTGGGAGCATATCTAATTAGAGGAGTGCTTATTGTAAGAGGTGAGACAAATGAATCTTACATGAATGATGAAGATTAGAATATTAATACACGTGACTTTTTAAGTGGTCACATGATCTTTAAATAACTTTTAATCTTGACCATTCATTTATGATTGTATGGTCAAGATTTACTCCTCTCACTCTCGTAATAAATATTCCTCTAACTATATATGCCCCATATGGAAATTATTGGTTAAGGAATATTAGCATATAAATCTAAATAGAGTTTTCTTGGTGGGTAGCATGTACCATAAAGGAAAGTAACTGGTGCAACTGGAGAAACTTGAGTCCCTTGTCTGCTTATTATGGACTCCGAATTGAAGTCAACTGAGATTATAGCCGTAGAGGAGATATTAGCAATCTGAAATAAAAATAGGCCAAATAAAATGCGTAAGGAGAAAAGATACACTTGGAATAAGCATAACATACAAAGAATTATAGTATAGCATATCATGTCATATCCAAGAATCAACTAACCAAGAATTCAAATCTCCGATTTCCACGACTTTTAGCACTAGTTGGAAGAAGTGAACCCTGACTAATGTTGAGAGAATTCATAATTTCTGTAGATGAATTAAGAACTGGGACTGAGAAGTACAAACACACCTTTAGCTTGTTATAGTCATTAGTTGCATGTACTTCTCTAGTTTCACCGTCAAGTTGAAGTAGCTTTTTTGATATATGAGTCGTGAGGTTGACATAAACCCTTCTTCTATCTGAGATCAGCCCACCAAAGAAGGAAATCAAGTTTTTGAACATCAAAAACTGATACGGAAATTAGTTCTTTCAGTAAAGTAACTTCGTATTGTTTAGCTGCAATAAAAATCTGCTGAGCTCTAACTGTACAGTCTTAAGGTGCCTAATGCAGTAATACAATATAACATTATGTTAAACTCCATTGGATATTTGGATTAAAGCACTTGTATTAAAGGCAGGGCGACACCCTCAAGGCCACAAACACCACATGCACATGGACATTATCCATAGAGTAATCATGGAAATGATTTATCAAGGATTGCTAAAAATATCTACCAAAATGACATAATAAAAGATAAATACTAACCAAAATGTATATAAACACTTGAATTTGGCATTCTTGTAAAGCTGTTACCAGCATTGTCAGTACAGAAATTCTTATCCATTACAAGGATTGCCCGGCCGTGTTGAACTGTAGAGGACAAATTAACAAGAAGAGAATACACGAGGTTTGGCTGCAAAATTCTAAAGGAAGATGGTATAACCTCGCCAGCACCGTAGACAAGAAGCTGTAAAGTAATATAACAGCAATATGTTAAAAACTGATTCAGTATTATATTAACACAATCTGCTTCTTCCAGAACCCATTCCACCTTATTCTATACTTTTTTATTGTTTCTGGCTAAATATTATGGGTTTTGCATACTCAATTATCAAAATAGAAGAAAGCTTAGAAGACACTCATTGATTAAACAGGTGTGCAAAACCCCATACTTTTTTGGCCAGTTTAAACTGCTATATAAATATGTTTATCTAATTGGCAAAACATGACACTTAAGGTCTAGGGTGATTTAAACACATCCCTAGTTGGCATAATCTAAGTTTACCATGCAATTGACACATAAAAGTGAAGTCTAAATTTGAGAAATCTAAGCAATTGTAGATGGCCACCTACTTACATTGCAGCCATTCACAGACTTGCATCCAAAACCTCCTCCACCTATACAGGGTTCGCTGAAAGATATATTTACTGAAACATTTAATGAACTTGTGAAAGATGTTGAGGTTGTAACATATGCTGTTGGGGGAATTGTATCTGAAAAAAAAAAAAAAAAAGTTACTGTTATTATCATGGTATTCATTGAATATATCTACGAATTTCATTTCCCTCGGACAGAAAAGTTTAAGCAACATATCTGCTTTCCTACGTTCCCTTGACTTTGTAAACTTGTTTTTTTCTATGTGACGAAGATGCAAGCAAAACTAGTTATGCATTGAGGTGCATTCATTATTCAACTCAAAATGGGAAAATAAAGAAGTTGTATTTACGTTATTTTAGTTATAACAGAAAGTAGTTTTTGTTAGTTAGGCTATGAGGCTTTTCTGTTAATTGGTTAGTGTCAAGTAGTATAAATAGTTGTGCTAAGTGCTACATTGTAACTCAACTCAAGGAAATCAATCCAAAAGAGTATTATTCAGTAAATCATATTTCTTTAGAAAACTAATTTTGCCTGTCACATTTGTGGCATAAGCTGTTAAAACTTATGATATGAACTGATATTAATAGTAGAAAACAGTAGTAAAACAAAGGAGCCAAGCTCCAATTACAATGGTGGAAACTGGAAACAAAAAATGTCGAGATAGAAGTAATGGTATAAGAAGAAAGAAGAAACCAGAGACTCTAAGGGTGCGTTAGGTAAACGGCTTAATTAAGCGCTTATTCAATAAACTTTTTTCAAATGAGCTAAAAACAACTTATTTTTATAAGTTTATTGAAATAAGCTAAAAAAAACTTATAGGAAGATCATAAACTATTTTCATAAACTATTTTCATAAACTATTTATATAAATTTATTTTCATAAGTTATTCTTGTAAGTCCAATTTATGTTACATTCTTTAGAGAAAAGACTCTAGTCTTAGGGCCTATTTAGATTAGCTTATAAACAACTTATTTGGACTTATCTATTGACATAAGTGCTTGTCAGAGTGTTTGTGAGAATTTATGGAGACAGTTTATGGCATGTTCATAAGCTATTTTCAGCTTATTTTGATAAGCTCTCCAGGATAGCTTATGAAAACAGCTTATAACTTATATGAAAACAGTTTGACTATATTTTCTCTTTGATTATAGAAATAGCTTATACATAAGCACTTATATGATAAGCGTTTATCCTATAAGCGCTTAATTAAGCCGTTTACCCAAACAAACCCTCAACCTTTTTCTTTCAAGTTTTAAAAGACTTGTGCCATGATTCATCAAGGACTCATAAACAATTAAAAGAGGCCAAACCCATAAGTCATAATTTAGTTAACGTAATAATTTGATTCCTATACGTGACACGGATTCCTTATTTAGTCTCTATATGTAAAAATTTTGGAAATCAGTCCCTACATATATAAATGTTAGCCTTTGGTCCCTATATGTGTAAACATTAGCAAATTCGTCCCTGCCGTCAGCAAATTCGTCCTTATATGTGACACAAATTTTTGATTTGGTCCTTAAACCTGAAAAAAAAAAATTAAGTGCAATCGATAATAGTTTTGTCCTTGCTATCTGTCCAGGAGCTTAAACCCAACTAAAGATTCTTTTCGTATTAAATATTTTCTATACATTATATCACTCTATTTCTTCTATTAAGAGTAAAAGTTGTATAATTTGGTCCGTAAATGGTTTTATATTTTGAAATTATCCAAGTTGACTCTGAATAGAAAAAATAGATTGGTATAATATATGAGAAATAATCAATACGAAAATATTTTTTAGTTGGGTCCGAGCTCCTTGGCAGACGATAATGACAAAATTATTATCGATTGCACATATATGAACCAATTTAATTTTTTTTTTCAGATTTAGGGATCAAATCAAAAATTTGTGTCACATATAAGGACTAATTTGCTGGTGGCAGAGACGAATTTGCTAACGTTTGCACATGTAGGGACCAAATTTGCTAACGTTTATACATATAGGGGCTCATTTCCAAATTTTTTACTTATAGGGACTAATGAAGAATATATGTTATGTATAGGAACCAAATTATTCCTTTAACCCATAATTTATTAATAAAAAGCATAAGGAATAAAGGTTGGTTTGTTAACCAATAGTCCAGTTATAGCTAGCACAGCCAAGTCCTTGAAGTTCATTGTTGCAGACTTCAAAAGTATGATTTCCATCCCTCAAGCTTGAGTATGTAATTTTTCTATTTGTACACACTGATGCGATCCCATCATCCAGCTGCATACATGGTATGTTTAGAATAATTAGAATAGCTTTTAAAACTAAAAAAAAAAGAATTAAAACCATGAACAGACATGTTAGTTCCAGTGCTACAGGCAAAATAACAGAGTAGTCCATTAGAACATGATAAACCGTTAGGCAAATCCCTATCTTAAAAAAAAGTACCATTCAATAACAGCTCATGCTTATGCTCTCTAGTAATTCGGGAACAGGTAAATTTGATGATTTAAGAGTTTAATCTTAAATTAGTTCTCCAAATATTAGGTTGTTGCTGCGTTAGTCCTCTAAATTTTTCTCTCCAAATAAATACCTTAAAAATATAAAATAACAGTGTTAATCCTGATGTTAGCGGGGGTGTTTGAAAAAACTTATAAAGGATTTATTTAAAATTATAAGAATAATTTATAAAAATAAATTTATGTAAATAGTTTTTTATAATAGTTTATGATATTCTTATAAGTTCTTTTTAAAGCGAAATTTATGGAAATAAAGATTTTTTTTTAAGTTTATTTCAAAAAAATTATTAAAGAAACACAAATTAAAATAAATCGTTATATCAATCCCGGCCTAAATAAGTCTCCCACGGATGAAGGTTGCCACATTTTATATCTGTAAAGGACTTATTTGATAACAAAATCTTCAAAGAATTAATGCGGTGACACGTCAATCTTTGGAGGAGCCACTTATATAGGAGTTTTACTCATGATAATCTCTTAACGAATTCTAATGTTGCTTAGTTTTTTTTCTCTTTTTAGATTGGAAAGTTTCGATTTTCATGTCTTTGCATAAAATTAAAAACATGTCCTCTGGTCCTTCGAAATTAGTGAAGAAAAACAAATACATAAAAAAAAAAAAAAAAAAGAAAAACAAACAAACAAAAAAACTTTAGTAGCAAATTGTCAAATTCATGTATTACCATCTTTGAACATAAAAAATTATTTGAGTTAAGACTTGAGAGGCCCTAAGAAAGTTAATAATTAACTTGCCAAGTAAGCACAACTAGAGACACACAAACCTTGCAACTGAGGCTGCATTTTGAGCAAGGGCCGTCATTACCACAATCAAGAACTTCAAAAGCAAAAGTTGCTGTGTTCAAGTGAGAGAATGAATGGGGGGCCTTCAAGAATTTCACATTGACATCTGAACCAACACATTTAGTAATGGAACATAGTAGTGAGATAACACAACATAGTACAAACAAACGTAAGACTCTTAGCAGACCCATCTTAGAACACAGAAGGAGTGAAATGCCACTTATGAGTTATGTGTGAAGGAGTGACATTTTCCTTTATAGAGAAAGCGTTTGAGAAGACTGAAGGAGACTTTTGCATGTAACACTTATCTGTGGTCAGTAGAGAAATAGAGAGAGAGATTTGGAGAAGTGATGGAGCACTACAAGAAATTTGTCTTTAAGAGAGTTATAAAATCTATCACTATATGTTTAAAATCCGTAGGTATATGTAAAATTTATATTCACCTACGGCCGGTCCAACCGTCTATTATGAGCGACAAATAACAACGAAAAATGTCTGTCACTATAGAATTTTATCTACGATCCACATATATTTACCTACGATTATATTTGACTGTCAATAGGTTTTACCTACGATCCATTTACCTTTACCGACGATTTGACTGACACTAATACTTATATTTATAATTTTAATGAATAACATTAAAAGTGTCCGTAGGTATATAACAAATCTACCATAGGGTTAAGAGAGTGCCTTCAATGATGGGGTGAAGTATGTTTACTGTTTAGTGGCAATTGATGATTGCATTAAGGATAGGAGAACATGAATATGAGTGTATGAAAATGCTATGTATATTTCTAGCCTTTGAGGTAGTAATTGATGTAAGAGAAGCACGTGTAAAAGTCAAGATGGAAAATCGTCACGAGTTTTGCCATTGATCGTGAAAGGAGAGGGAAATAAGAAAAAAACAGATGTCGCTAACAAGTGTGTTAAAGATATTATTTAAGGAATCAACCAAATAAAAATTTTTATTAAAAAACTAAGTATAATTCTTTTCAATATATTAAATATATCATTTACTCTTGCAAAATTTTCTTTCTTGATTCCTTAACCAATGTCCTAAGGACACTTTTTAGTATTTTCCAAAAAAAAAAAAATTCACGAAATATTCCAACACATTTTTTTCATTAAAAAAGATTCTAAATTTTGTTTATTTGGGTACAAATATTCCTACTTTATTTATACAAATATTTGAATTATAACAAACATATAAGAAGAAAATCAAGATTTATTTTTGTTTCGGACAGAACAATAAAATCCGGCCAAGTCGGGAGAAATTCTATTAGATATCAATCTGATTATAAGAGAGTCATAGATGACTTATTGAATCTAGCCTAGATATAAGAGTAACCCTAGACTAATAGTGGGTGAAGGACAGAGTTTCCCTTTCTTCATGCCTTTGCCTTCTTCTTATAGCCTTTTAAGGAGCATGAGTTATGTGACTAATTCATTGGGCTTGAATCTTATTGGACCTCTTTCAACATGCCATGTTTTTAAAAGGGGGAGGAACAAATTCTAAATTGTAGTTTATTGGATTAGTAGTTGTTAACCTTACACCAATCTTACAAGGCGAGTTACTAGTGGAACAGTATGTGCATGTAGGGGTGGGCATGGGTACGGGTCGACCCGCGAACCCGGTGTACCCAATCCAACCCAACCCATAAATACTGGGTTGGGTCGGGTCATTGGGTTGGGTTGGTTTCTAAATAAGTAGACCCATAGCTTATGGGTTGGGTGCTGGGTCCAAAGATTGTAAATCCACTCAACCCAATCCAACCCACATATTGAGAGAAATATTATAAGCCCAGCTACTGGAGCGTGGAGTGACTCCTCTATTTCGTATTTGATGACTCTTCTTTGATACTCAGCCGCCTAAATTGGAGTAACCATTTTTTAGTTACATGAGCAGAAATAGTTTGAAGACATGCAGAAATAGCTTGAAGACATAGTCAGTGAAATTGTTTAGGAATTGTTTGAAGACATTATTATTTTTTTGATTTCACTTGTTTGTTTAATTTTGATGGATATTGTGCTCCAAATTGAAGTTGTATGCTTCATTTTTGTATTTAGAAGTTCAAATTAATGCATTGGTAATATGTTTCTTCCCTATTTTTCCCCATTATTTGCTTTTGATAAAAACAAAATAATTTACTACCAAACCCGGTCACCCGACCCAAACCAACCCGTATGAGGTTGGGTTGGGTTGGTTTGGGTTATATGAAAATTTTCGAAGAAACCGATCCAACCCAACCCATATTTATTTGATTGGGTTGGGTTTTTAAATGTACCAAAACCCACCCAACCCGACCCATGCCCACCCCTATGTGTATGATATCAGATTAGCAGCAAATAATGGCAAGAAAATTTTCGAGGTAGTTACTAGTCACTTAATTAATAGTTGATGAGTAATGGTACAAACACAAAAAAAAAGTCCCTTATAGTTTTTAGACAATCGAGCCTGTTTGAATTCTCTTTTCAAAAATTGTTTTTCCTTTTCAAAAATTTAAAAACTCAAACACTTGTTTGATGAACCTTATTTTTTAAAATAATTTTGAAATCTGATTTTGTTTTTTAATTTTGGGAATTAAAAAACTAAAACAGTTAAAAACTGTTTTCCTTCTCAATTTTACATTTCAGTTTTGAAAACTAAAAAGATAAGGAAAAATGTCACTTTTCATTAATGGTAATTTTGTAATATTTGACAATTTTTATTATTTAATTTAAATTATTACATTTTTTATTTAATTCGGTGAAATAATAATCTAAAATATAACATAACATTCATATAGCATGTATGGACCAAATTCAAAATCATTATCACGTATAGGGACCAAAAAATTAGTTTAACTTTTATTTGACTTTACCACTACATGCTGCTTTATATATGTTTCTTTAGAGGTGAATTAGATATCACTTTATCACTATATTCAAGCGTTGTTTTAATTATTTTTACTTTATTAATTAACTTGTTGTAATATATGTTACTTTATAAAGTGAATTATATATTACTTTTATAAAAATATCTCTCCTTTTGTCAAGATATTATTTAATGGTACTTTATTAAAAAGATGAGGTAGATAGAAACATAAAAAATAATAATATGACATTATGAATAAAAACTCGCAATTGATCCCATTTTAAATATGTATCAAATAAGTTTATTATTTTTTAATTTTCAAAACATATTTTGAAAACAAGTTTTTTTCATTTTCTCATCTCTAAAACAGTTTTAAAAAATAAGATTACCAAACATATTTTTTTTAATTTTCTTCTTAAAACAGTTTTCTAAATTAATTTATAAAATAATTTTTAAAAACTAAAAATCAAAACTAAATCAAACAGTCCTAATTATTCACTTTTCTCTTTTTTTCCTCTCTCCCTTACTTCCCCCCCCCCTCATTTAATAGTTGAGATAGAGCCTGTTTGGTAAAATTAGCTTTTAGCGGATAAACTAGCTGATAGCGGATAGCGGATGAGGTAGCTGAAAGCGGATAGCGGATGAGCTAACTTATTTTCTTTGAAAATATTTGGTAAAACTAGCGGTTGAACTAGCTAAAAATATAAAATGACATAAAAGGACATCTTCATTAATGATTTTACATAAAAGAGAGAAGAGAATAAAGGTAGAATTAAATGAAGATAATAAGAATAAAAGTGGAAAGAAAAATGAAACGCTATAAGCTATAAGCTCAAACGCTATTTCAAGTAGAGTATGGAAAAAACGCTATAAGCTCGTGACAGATGCACTTACCAAACGGAGCTACTTTCTCATCCACTATAACCTCGTTGAAATGCCTTGCCAAACAGGCTCTTAGCATTTGTAAGGTATTTGTGCTCAAAATATTTGTGCAAAAAACACTTCTATAATTTTTCTTTTGATAGGCAACGCTTCTTATAATTAATATGTTTAACGTTGTGTAAATTATGTTAAAAGTATATCTATCTCTAAAATATTTCTTTACACATATCAGTGAGTTTCTATAGTAAATTGTACTAAGTTCATCAAACAAAAATGAGCCGAAGGGCAATAGAAAGAAAGCATGAGCACCATAAATGCAAATTAAATCAAACCTTTGTACGAACTTCAATAATACAAGAAAAAAGTATCAGTCTAATTCTGTCATAGGTCCCACGACATGTGATAATTGAAGCGAAGACAAAAGATGAGTGGAGACACAGAGAATCTCTCTCAGTGTCACGTAGGGACAATATGATAGCAAATTGTATGGTATCTATGAAGATTTGAGGATACCGATATCCTTGAATAGAAAGAAAAAAATTATGAGTCTATTAAAAGGAATTGATAAAAAATATAAATAATAGAAAAAGTATTAGAAGAAATAAATAAAAATATGACTTAGTTAATAGAAACTACTATCAAAATCGCGGAGTATACTTATAAAAAGATACTCAAAGAACAAACAGAGATAACACATATATATAATACCTTAAATAATATAAACAAAGGAAAAGAGATAGAAAATGAAGAAGACTGTGAAAAAATCAGGAAGATACTAGAAAAGTTAGAAAAACTACGCAAGGAAGAAGAAGATAGTAAATGCCTAACAAAGAAAGATTTAAAGGATTTACTAGATAATCAAACTAAAAAACTAAGTCCTGAACCTTTTCAAATATTGTCTCCAAAAACGACATGGAGAGGTTAAAAACCGACTATATTGAAACAATAAAAAGGTCAAATGACTTAGAAGAAATTCAACAACTCCTTGAAGAATTAAAAATAATCGAAGAAGAACATAATCAAGTACAAGATACAAAACCAATAAATCCTTTAAATGAAACTGAAGAAGTAATATTAAATTATAGTCCTTCGTCAGATGAAACAGATTTTAATGAAATACGTATGCACCATGGAGAAACAAGTAGTAACATAATACTAAAAAGAAAAAGAAAAGAAATATTTGAAATATCGGAAAATATGAAAAAAGATGCTATGCATAATAAAGGATATGTTAAACATAAGAATAAATGATCCAAAGTTCAAGATGAATTTAAACCAAGATACGAAATACAGAGATCAGCAGGCAATATATTAAATCTTGACTGAGTAAAAAACGAAGAAGAAATACTTCTACAATGGACTAATGAAATAACTCTTTTAATCGCTACTGATGAAAAATTTAATAGCTTGAACATGTTGTGAATAAAAAATTATATTCTTTATAAAACAACAGGAAATGTACAAAAATACTTAGATAGTATATCAGACGAACAATGGCAACATTATTCAACTTTAACAACAAATAACCAAGACTTTGCAAGACTAATTATGAGTCTTATATATCAAGAATTTATAGGATACGCTAGTATAGAACATAATGCAGAAGTAAGTAAATTTTTGCATGAAAAAGCTAAGACACATCTAAATCAAATGCAATTATGCGACATGTGTGAAATAGAAAGTTTTATATGTGAATATAAAAAGTACTATTATCAATTAAATTCCGCAACAAAGGAAACATACAAAGAAGTATTTATAGATAAACTACCGTTTCCCTTCAATACTAAGAAATGCAATAAAAGCTAAAACGTAATAGAGGAAAAAAAACGTAATTTGTTGTGATATACCTAAAATAGAATTTTCAGGAAAATACGGGTGTAATAAACCTATAAAAAATAGAAAATACTATAAAAGAAAACCAAAACTAAGAAAAACTTACTCCAAGAAAAAAGCGTATAAAAATAAAAAGAAAAAATATTTTAGGAGACGACAAACACCTAAAAAATATTGCCCACAAGGAAAAAAGAAGTGTAGATGTTGGATATGTAATGAAGAAGGACATTACGCAAATGAATGTCCAAAGAAAAGTGAAAAGGAATTAAAAAAAAAAGCTAAATTAGTAAAACGAATATACAAAATATGTAGCCTTGAACCATTGGAGGACGAATTAAGCAACACAACTGATAGTATTTATGAATATTCTGAACATGATGAATTATCTTCAAAAGAAACAGAATCCGAATAGTACTTATATCAAAGTTATAATTGAAAAAGGTAATAAAGAAACCGAAGCCTACATCGATACAGGGGCAAGTATTTGTTTAGCAACAAAAGCATTATTTAATAAATGGGAACGATTAGAAAAACCATTAAAAATATAAATAGCTGATGAATCAATTCACCCTTTATTCTGGGTAGTTAAACGAATAACGTTACTCATACAACATAAACGATTTATTGTCCCAACAATCTACCAACAAGAAACCGGAATCGATGTAATTCTTGGAAATAACTTCTTACGTCTTTATGCACCGTTTAGCCAATACTTAGCACATATTACTCTACGCACCCCGCATATACGAAATATTCAATCCCGTGAGATACTTTCCATTCCAATCCACCATACCTCTCCGTGTACCTACTCCTCTAAACCATCAAAGTTTAGCAAGCTGAACCGTGGTGATATATTTACTATCCTTTGTCAAAAAATGTGCTATGCTCTAATTAATTTAGAACCAAATAGAAGAATTCCGGCCTATATTGAAGAACTACTAGAGAAAATATGTAATGAACACCCACTAGATCCAAACATAAATAATAAAAACACCGAACTAATCATATTAAAATTAAAAGATCCCACTAAAGAAGTAAAATGTAAACCTATGATTTACACTAAACAAGATAGAGATGAATTTGCAAAAGACATTAAGCAAATGACTGCAAAAGGATTAATCAGACCATCCAAAAGTAAGCACTCAGCTCCAGCCTTTTATGTAGCAAACCATAGTGAAATTAAACATGGCAAACGAAGAATGGTAATAAATTATAAACAGATAAACGACACGATGGAAGGAGATGCATATTTTCTTCCTAGAAAAGATTTAATTATCGAACAAATTAGAAATATGCACTGGTTTAGTACTTTTGACTGTAAATAAGGCTTTTATCAGCTGAAATTAACCGAGGAATCCAAGGCATTAACAGCTTTTAGTTGTCCTCAAGGTCAATATGAATGGAATGTACTCCCTATGGGAACGAAGCAATCCCCAGGAATCTTTCAAAGACACATGGATTCCATACTCAAAAAATTAAAGATTTTTGTCTTATTTATATCGATGATATATTAGTATTTACAAACAAAACCATAGAAGACCATTTCAATAAAGTTACTCTAGTTCTTAATAAGTGTTTAAAACATGGAGTAGTCCTAAGTAAGAAAAAGGTTATTTTAGCACAAAATAAAATCAATTATTTAGGATTAGAAACTGAAAAAGGAAAAATAATAATGCAAAAACATGTTTTAGAAAAGCTGCACCATTTTCCAACAAAATTAAAAGATAAAAAGGATTTACAAAGATCCCTTGGATTACTAACATATATCTCCAATGAAGGATTTTAAAAGATCTTGCAGCAAAAAGGAAAATCCTCCAACAAAAGCTCAAGAAGGATGCCTCCTGGTCATAGACAGAGGATGATGAAGCAATTATTATTCAGTTAAAGAACTTATGTCAAAATCTTCCTGAATTATATCATCCGTCAGACGACGACTTAATTATTATTGAAACAGATGCCTCGAATGAATACTGGGGAGGTGTTATGAAAGCAAAACCCCCTGGACAAAAGAAGGAATTAATATGTTGATACATGTCTGGAACTTTTTCAGACAGTGAAATTAATTATCCTACTCATGAAAAAGAAACCCTTGCACTTATTCGAATGTTGGAAAAACATCGAATTTATGTGCTTGATAAAGTATTTATTGTTAGAACCGACTCCACTTACGTCGCAGGTTTTAAAAATATTAATCATAAAGGCACCTATAAGCAAGGAAGATTGATTTGATGGCAAATGAAATTATTTGAATACAATTACTCGATATCCCATATTAAGGGAGAAAAGAATGTCCTTGCAGATATACTATCCAGAGAATGGAACGCGGAACCACGGAGATGCTAAGAAGACAAAGAGAACTTAGAAAGGCACTCAAAGATCAAAAGTTGAAAGAATTAGACTTAATTGAAGCAGACATCAAAGTCTTGGACTTACAATTAGAAACTGAAAATTTCTTAGAGGAAGCAATTTCAGCAGAGATTAAAAAGCAAGCACAAAGAGAAGGAAGTCAAAAATGGTACGCTATTTTTAACGGACCATTTCCCGGAATTTATGACGAGTGGCACAATGCAGCTCCCCATTGTCAGAAAGTTCCAGGAGTCATTCATAAGTCCTATGCAACAAAAGAAGAAGCAGAAAAAGCTCTGAAAGATTTTCAGATTGCCAAAGGTAAAGAAATTTATCTTGGACCAAGAACTTTTGCAGAAACCACTACTCTAAACCTAGAACCAAGGAAAGCTCTGAAAGTTCTAGGAAGAATTCCTTCTTCCCTAGACAATTTCCCAATAATAACGAGAAAAGAACATGAACTTCAAATCCAATTTTCAAAAGAAAATTTCTATGAACACCTCAAAAGACTAATCCATTGGACAGAAAAAGAAAAATGCAATTGTGTATACATGGTTGATCGGAAATTATTTGCTACCAAGGTAGTACTTACACCTGGAGCCCCATCAATCTTAACGTTCAATTTGTTCCAATTCGGACTAATTGAATGTCTTTATTTAAGTCCCAATCTTGAAGAAATTAACTTGTTTCCCTACTACTTCAAAGAATTAGTCCAAATGTTTCGAAAGAATATTGCTAGTGAAAGATCTATTTTCTTAAAATTTTACTCAGCTTATCCAGATTTCACCACCAAGCAACTAGCCAAGCACTTAGTTTTTATTGGTATCTGCAATAATAACTTTGCATTAATGGATGAATCTACGGGAGTAGACTATGATGAAGATCAAATTAATAACTTCATAGCACATCAATTAGCCAGCATATACTCCCAATGTCAAACTATTGGAAAAGAATCATTTAGTAAAACTCTGTATAAAGGACCAAATACTTTGCTTCTAAGCAAGACAAGCGGAAAGCCCATCAGAGAGAAAGATTTAGCTTTACTAACAAGTTTTGAAATGCCCTTCTATGCATTTGAGGGACCCTCTATGAATTATTGTCCAGCTGTCCTCCATAAACTTTGCTCAATAATTAAAGAAAACGGCAATCATGCATGTGAGAGATACATAAAACAAGCCACGTCAGAAGCCACTACTAGCTGTCAGCCACAAGGAAAAGATTCCGAAGACGAAGCAATAATTGAAGAATGATGTAAGCAGTGACGACAGCATGTAAATTATTAGTTTTCTGATGTAAGTACTTACGTGTCATAGGGACAATAATGTAAATAGACAATAATCCCTTAGCTTATAAATAAGCCCTCTTATGCTGAAGCAAAGCAGAGTGAATCAGTTGGAGAAAACTCTCACCCGAGCTTCCCCAAGTTGAGGAAAGCTGTTAGTCTCCTTAGAGGATACTAGGTATCTGAGAATACCACCCTTGTAAACCACTTTTCATAAAATAAATTACTCGTTTTATTTATAAATTCTCCATTTTCTTTCCATTTACCTTGCAACTTGCAAAAATCCTTACTTGGTAAGAATCAACCATGCATTCACTCAGAAGCAGTAGAAACAAAGCAGATCAGGCAAGTACTCAAGAAGCGCGGAAGCAGCAGTGGACCAGAAAAGCACTATAGCTCGATAAACCCAATCAGGTATGACAAAACTCTACAATCTTTTATAAATTAGTTTAAGGCATTATGAATTCTGAACCTGAGATAATTGAAAATAATGATGATGTAGAACAATTTCAAATTACTGAAGAAGATGGAAATTATCAAGGAAGTATTCTGATTAACCCTCGTTTATTTCAAAAAATACAAAAAGAAGAATTAGATCTTTCTAAAATTGCAAATATGAAAGGAAAGAAAGATTAGGAGGAATAATGAAAAGGTTTATTCAGAAAGAAAATTTTATTTACTATGGTAAAATAATTACAGAAACTCCCATAGATATAACTGAAGCTCAAGGCCTCACAAATATACAACTATTAAATCGAAAAAAGATTTCAGAACTAAGACAAAATTTAAAAATAGAAGCACATAGAAGGAAAATAGGATATATTCACATAGGCGCAGTTCAGATCCTAATTAAAGTAACATTCCAAGAAGGAATAGACTCTCCAATAGAGTTAATCTTAAAAGATGAAAGAATAACTGATGTATGCGATAAAGTATTAGGAGTTATAGAAGGAAACTTAACTTATGTAAAACTAAAATTTGAAATTCATCCTAACATAGGCATCCCTCTAAATACTCAAAGATTAGATCAATCATTAACTCTAGAACACAAATTTTTAAGAAAAAACTTAATGAGACCTGGAGATAAAATATTTTCGGTAACATACTGTGTGAAATACGCCTTAACAAATTCTCACCATAGTATTACCTTTAGAAATAATGATAGAATAGACGTTCCTCAATTATTTGTGTAACACCTCGATTTTTCAAGCTTCCGAGCTTTCTGTTTCAATTAAACAGTATTTATTCGTTTACATTTTATTGGAGGGATTAGAGAGTGAAATAAAATAATCCGAGACCATAGTCATATTCTACGCTATCGTAGGAAGCTATGGTTAAATTTTGGTCGAAAACTCAGACGGAGTCCGGTCTGCGTTTTACATTGACAGTATGATTTTACTGCTCAAACGACCTAATTATGACTCGTGAACGAAACCGTTAGGTTTTATATTTTATTTCCAACAATATTGGTTCTTTTGAAATTTTCAAAACAAAGAAGTCGTTATATGTTATTTGGACGTAAACTCTAAATCGGGTGGACAACGGAGCTAAATACATGATTTTCTTGGACCTGCTAACGGATAAGATGACATCATCACCATGCCACGTGTCAAATCCCTATGGAGGACACGTGTCAATTTCCTGTGGTCCCGAATAAAATATAATATACTGGAAAATATCTGGACGTGAAATTATCAAAATACCCTTCTAGCTAATTACAAGTTTGCCATTCATAAAAAAAAATATCTAATCTCACTCTCTCCCTCTAAGGCCATTCGGCCACACTCTTTCTCCCCCATCCTCTCACTTTTCTCTTCTTTCTCTCTTTGTTCTTCATAAAACTCCATTGAAAAAGCTTGAAGCTTTGGGTTTTTGAGTGATTCTAGTTGATTTTCTTCAAGGAATATCATCTAGGAGGTATTATTCTCAACTTTCATCTCTTAATCTCTCTTTAATCTCCATGATTCATGAAGGTTTAGTTTTGAACTTAGAACTTCAAAAATCCATAAGAAATTGTAGAAAAATCATTTTTACACCAAATCAATTTCTTAGATCCTAGTTCATGATTGTCTACCATGATCCAAGAGTTGGAAACCAAAAGAGCTCTCTAGCTCAATTGGAAAAATGGGGCCGAAACCCCTATATGTGAGTGAGTAGGATTTTGGTTCAAGTTTTGGTATAATAGACTTTGATCTAGTCTTACCACACCAAATAAGGATGGAATCCAAGAGATGACAATTTTTGGAACTCCCTAGCCATATTTTCTTACCCATGGCCGAAGCTAGGAGGGGGGATTAGGAGAGAATTTTTATGTTTTAAAGTTGTTGTATTGATTGATTGATTATGTGTAGTTGTCGACGAGTAAGCGGACGAGAAACCGGGCGACTTCCGGACTGATTGGACAACTTTAAGCTTACCGGGAACTTCAAGAGGTAAGGGGGGAAATGCCTGAGGGATTCTCCCAATGACTGCATGTCATCATATTTGATCTGTATATATGTAATTAAATTGGGTGGTGATTAATTTATTTACTTTTGGCAATTATTTGATTTGTTGATGATTGTTGATTTATATGTGTTATAGTAGTTGAATATGTGTTTTAACTGTATTATCTGCTATAAACATATTATGATGTTGATTGTTGATTGCGAAGCCTGACAGTGGTCAGTGCTCAATTAATTAATGGGGATAAAAGCTTTAAAAAGCTTTGTATTAAATAATAAAGATTTATTTGGGTAGACGTTGGGTATTTTCAACAATGCTGTTTTTCTGAAGAAAAAGTGGATCCAAAATTAATTTATGAAGTTAGTGGGAAAAGTTAGTTTTTATGAGTAAATTAATCTTTATGAGAAAAAAATAACATTAAGAGGAAAAAGTCAAGTTTTTTAACTGATGACGTTTTTAAACGATGTTTTATTTCCGAAAAGACTTACGGAAAACGTTTTCAAAAACAGAAATGCTGTTCTGGGATGACGTTTTGGTCTCAGCTGTTTCCTTTCAAAAATTTCTTTTTGGGAAAGGGACTTTCGATAAAAGTTAAGTTTTACCATAATTCGATGGTTTTCAAACCGTTTTCAAACAGAAAAGTTTTCTGTAAAACGAGTTTTCCCAACGATGTAAAATCCGACAACTTGGATGAGTTGCGGAGTTTTTGTTTTGGATTTGTGTTTCACAGAACGAAAAACGGTGAAAAACGATGAAAACGTGAACCTAGCATACGAGACGTCGGGATGCTAGTGTTCTGTAAAAGTAGCACGAGAAGCCGTGCAACGGTGTTATGGACTGCGTGTCCTATGGACTATTTGTCCTCCTCTTATTATGAGAAAACGTGATTAAAGGTGAATGATGTTTTCTATTACCACGGAACTTGGGCTGGTGCATCGGTCTAGAGTTCTGCGATTGAGCACTCGGACGTTTTGTCCTGTGCTAACAATGAAAAGTTGTAAAACGGTGTAAATTGTGAATAGTCAGGAGCTTTGAGCTACGACAACGAAAGAATGAACACAAAGAAAAGTGACAAGACTTGAAACATTTTTCTCATGCATTTGTTTTAGGCAGACGTGCCATCTGATTGGGGGACCTTGATGGCAACGAACCCTGTGATGACTTTAAGTCATTGTGTAACATTGTGCCTTGATGGACAATGGTGTCATACAACTGCCGAATATTGTGCCTTGAGTTGGACAATATCGTATGACCATTTACAGTTTATTCAGTACCGCTGAATGTAATTTCCATGTAATCGCGTAATGTCATGGTGTTCATGTACTGTCGAATAAGCACTTAGGTGCTGGTCATTATTGTGCCTTGAGTTGGACAATACCGTATGACCATTTACAGTTTATTCAGTACCGCTGAATGTAATTCCATGTAATCGCGTAATGTAATGGTGTTCATGTACTGCCGAATAAGCACTTAGGTGCTGGTCATTGTGCCTAGGGCCAGTGTACCTTGAGCCTGATCAGCTCAGTTTTTACACAATGGTGTCCGGAGATTAAGTAAAGAATTAGATGATGAATATTGAAGTGTCATGCATTTCTTTTGAAAATGACGATGACTATCGGGTATGAGACCCTATGATATATTACTTGTTTATCCAGTAGAATCTTATACGTAATGATTGTATATGCCCATGTGCTGTGGATGTGTAATGCGTGTGGTTATCGTGTTTGAATCCATATATTGGTATCTCACCCTTGCCTGTACATGTTGGACACCCTGTTGTGTTTTTGGATACATGTACAGATACATTTCAGTGGATCCCTGAGCCACTTTGGGACCCCGAAGCTGGAGTCACTTTACGTCGACGGCATTGATGTGTGGACTGGCAACAATGAGGCTTAGTCTCAAGGGTTTGAAGTATACTAGGTAGTATACTCTACCATCTTTAGATGTTCTTGTATTAGACCAGCTCTTAGGATTTTTGATGTACGTATGGCGTATGAAAAGATTGGGAAAATGATGTACGCCTTATGCAGAGGTTGAGTTATTATTACAAAGGATGAATGGCAATTTGTTTTATATGATTGTTCTGTTTTGTTTTTGGGTATCAGATTTCTACAACCACTCGAGTGAGTGTTTTTCAAAACAAAAAGTTTTAGTTTCCGTAATGGGTTACCATGTGATGTCCCAGAAGGGGGTGTCACAATTTGAAGATATTGGAAAAATTTATTATCCACGAAGGAATGAAATAACAGAATTAGGAACATTTTTAAAGAAATCTGAATCTTTAAGAATACCTTATATACCCAAGCCTATTACTTTTATAGAACCTGACAGAAGTAAAGATGAGCATATTAATATATTAGTAAGCCAAGTTAACGATTTAACTCTGTATATAAAAAAAAAAATATGATAAAGATAAAATTAAACAAACAAGAATATTGTGCAAGAATTATTTTGATATCAGAGCTAGATAATGCAAACAGCTAGCTACTTAAAGAAAACTATAAAAATCCTAAGAAATTATTGTCAATCTTTAAAAGAATTAGATAAAGAAAATCCTAATCTTATAATTAAAGATCAAATAAGACGAGTTGAAACACATATTCAGATTTTCAAACAAAGACTAGAGACAATAATAGCATGATTATATACATCACTTTAAAACAGTGGTTACACAATAATCGTAAAAAGATAACCTATTGACAAGAAAATTAACCTATAACTTTGCAAGATCATTGGCTCAAAGAAAGTATGCTAAATCATCACTTAAAATTAGAAAAATGGATAAAAAAGAGACTTGAAAGATTAACAGCATGAAGACCATTACTATGTTTAAACAATGGATAAAAGAAATTAAGAAATAAATCGAATATTGGAAACAACAAGAAGCTGTAGATTTTATTGATGACTGTATAATAAAAGGTATAATAGATTATAAATTAAAAATGATAAAAAGAATAAAAAATGAGTTAGATAGCTTTGCAACATGAATCAAATCCAAATAAAAGAAAAGATACAAGTAATAAAATTACAACTCAAAAATGAATATGCATATCTGTCTACCTTGCTAAAAACTAAAGAAGAGGATTACTTAGATGAACAAGTTAGAAAATTAATTGAAAGAGATACACTTTGGAGAGAAAATAAAATAATTTTATTAGAAAATCAATTAAGAAAATGATAGAATATATAAAAGAATTAGGACTACATATGACAGGAAAAATAATAACACTCATAGAAGGATTCGATATTATTCCTATGTACGAATATAGAGAAGCCATGAATTATCTTAGGAAAAAGTTAAAGCATTTTGAGGGAATAATATTACATGAGGAAAATATAGCCCTTAAAGAAATAGAACAAGCAATTCTTACTAAAGCAAAAAGAAGATTAGCCTGTATTTCTCGATATAAAAGACAAGATGGTAAAATATTTGGAATCATTAATACCTTTAAATATTTTTACCCAAT
The DNA here is from genome assembly GCA_039655645.1 of Ammopiptanthus mongolicus. NCBI lineage: Eukaryota > Viridiplantae > Streptophyta > Magnoliopsida > Fabales > Fabaceae > Ammopiptanthus > Ammopiptanthus mongolicus. The sequence continues at coordinate 78,704,337 of CM077345.1, forward strand.
TCCAAAATACCAAAACAATTAACGCATTGATATCCAATCTGAGGATACCAAAATTTTTAAATTTACAGGGGTACCGTTGGAGTCCCCCACTATGATTTGACGGTGATAAAATGTCCGCGAAGCTCAACCTTACAAACGTTATCTCCCATCCCATGCTCTACTGTATTACATTCTAAGTATGTGTTTGGTTTCACTTCTGGAGATACCAGAAGTGCTTCTCTCCCTATCAAACGTGATTTTGGTAAAAATAGAGGTGTTTGGTTACTGTCTTATAAAATTGATTTTGCCTTCAAACGTGATTCTAGTAGAAGCTATAATTTGTAGCTTCTGCGTTGAATTGAAAAATTTACACTAAGTTTTACATCAAACTTGCTTTCAAAATAAAAACATCCAAACATAAATCACTTCACTTCAAACTCAATTATATTGAAATCAATTCTGCATAATCAATTCTATCCAAAATCACGTTTGTCAAACGCTCATCCAAACACACAATAAATCTTATCATAGGATTTTATAAGTTTAAAGAAGTTTTTAGTCCCTGAAAAGTGAGTCAATTTTGATTTTGATCCCTATATTTTTTTTCGTAAGTTTTGGTCCCTATAAGTTTTAAAATTTTGGTTTTAGTCCTTGCCGTCACTATTCAGCCGTTAAGTGTTGACATGGCTAGCGTACAGCCACGTTAGCACTGCTGTGTAGGTTACTATAATATCTTTATTTTTATTATAATGTTATTATTTATTTTTTATATTTTTATTAAATGAATGAAAGGTTGAAATGACAACATTCAGGAATATTTATAGAGTTTTCGAATACCTATGTGACATTAAATATTATAAAATAATGTAAAAAATTTAATATTTAATCATACGTGATATTAAATATTATAAAATTAACCTACATAACGGTACTGACGTGATGATCCGTTAGTCACGTCAACGCTTAACAGATGGATAGTGATGACAGGGACCAAAACCAAAGTTTTGGAACTTGCAGGGACCAAAACCAACAAAAAAAAAAATACAGGGACCAAAATCAAAACTGACTGACTTTTCAGGGACTAAAAACTTAATTAAACCAATTTTATATATCGTTCCTGTATATTTAAACACAATCATTCACATTCGGAAATGCACTCGGAGGTCTCAAATATTGAGAGTTTGATAACAGGACTCCGAATACCTAATTTTGTTTGGATGTTATTTTCTTCTAATTAACATTTTTTATAAACATAAAAATTGATAAAAATGAAAATAAAAAATAGCAAACACTACAACAAAAAAGATATATAATAACACTCATTTAATAACGTTTGAAAGTGGAAATGCTATTTACAAATGCGAATAAAGTTTGATAGCGATTCCTCAAGTAAACGTTACTAAAGGTAACCCTTTAATAGCGCTTCCTGAAGGAAGTGTACATAAGATAGCTCTTCTTCAAGAAAGCGTTATCTTTCCTTGTTTTTTAATTCTAAGCATTTACTCATTAGTCATGTACTTCACTCTCTTCTCTCTTCCCTCTCTTCATAACTTACAGAGGCACGCTCTCCTTCACCAAGCACGCACTCTCCTTCACTAAAATACAAGGGTAGAAAACGCAGATAATTTCACTCTCCTTCGACGTATACTTCTCCTCCTTCCCTCTCTTATTCCATACCTTCCTTCTTAAAAATTGAAGATGAAGTCGGGACAAAACTCCCTAAAGAAGTCAATCAACGTCTCCTTCTAAAAAGTTGAAGACGAAGTCGGGACAAAGCTCCCCAAAGAAGTCGAGCAACGTCTCCTAACTCATTCTTAAAAATTGAAGAACACTAGGACGGGCCAAAGCTTCCTCAAAGAAATCGAGCAAAGTCTACTTCTTAAAAATTGAAGAACAGTAGGTCGACCCAAAGCTCCCTCAAAGAAGTCGAGCAAAGTCTCCTTCTTAAAAAATTGAAGAACACTAGGTCGAGTCAAAGCTCCTTCAAAGAAGTTAAAGATGAGGTTGAAGCACAAAATCCCTCCAAAAAAGAGGTCTAGCTCAAGCTCCCTCAAAAAAGTTAAAGACGAGGTAGAGCTCAGGCTCCCACACCCGAGAAGTCTGGTTTTGAAAGCTCCTTCGCTATAAATAGCTTGGAAGCTTGGGGAGCTCCTGAGAAGACACCTTTTTCAAAAAACGAAGTTGAGGCTGAGTTAGATTCCACCTTGCTAGCCTTTCTTAAAGACATCAAGTTGGGAGCAAACTTGGCCATTACGAAGACAAGAGAATCAAAAGCAAAAGTAAAGGGAAGGCTGAGGCTAGGCTTTAAAGATCTAACAGTACTAGGAGCAACAAAATGAACAGACAAGAGGATGAAGGAAGTACGAAAAATACGTCCCACTCAACGGCACGTATGGATCCAGACACGTAGATGAAAAGTGCATAAGCGAGTAGCCACAACGATAGTCGCACAAAAATTGAGGTAGCACTGTGACGCTCCCAAAAACTTAACCTCACTCTCTCTGGTACCTTAAAACACAGCCGAAAAAAGTTCACTTCAAAAGTTAAGCAGATAGGAACTTATTACAGTCCAAGATTGCACATCAGAATTCCGCCTATAAGCCATCGTGTAAAACAACAGCACAATAAAAACAGACGCCCTATTAGCCGTGGTACAAACTCACAAGAGACTCAACAATACCTCTGAGGTCTCTTTCTCTATACAAGAAGCATTGACGTCAAACTTGTTGTTCACGATGGGGTCCCACCTCGACTCAGCTTCACCCGCTACAGTACTTCCGACCACAAACCAGCACCTCCATCTTCGGATCACAACTCGAACAACGACATACATGTAAAGCATAGGGAAGAATGCACAGGAGGTAAGAAATGTTACAATCATGCAAAGGGAGATCACGTAGCATATAACACAACAACATACACGACAGCAAGCACAAACAGCAAACACATCCATCTCTCGAGTTCATCACAACAGTCAACCTCCAAGTATCACAACTGGGGATCACCACTTACTCTACATGCACAACTGAGTCTACATGATTGACCAATTCTACAATGCACACTCTTACCATGGGAATACAACAGTCAACCTCCAATTGTGAGGAATGACAATCCAATCTCCAACTGCGAGGATGGATGTTCACAAGGTAAGAATGGCTCCTACAACTGCGAGGAGTCGGACATTCAGGTAACTGCCTCCTGAGTTTCTAAGACAGTGCAACAATGGTTCCTCCAACTATGAGGAGCACTGCCTCCCCGAGCCCCTCCAACTGTGAGAACAACCGAGAAGTTCTCCAACTGTGAGAAAGCACATGCATCCCTCCAACTGTGAGTTCAGCCGTCTTGGTCGCACTGGAGTGTCCACCTCAAACACCAACCTCATGTGACAACCACTCAAACTGCTGTTGCAGTTGTACACACGGCTTTTCACCACAACAATGCAAATGCTATGATTATGCACCCATCACCTCGGCAACATCTTAACAACAACTGAATCAACATCTCAAGGTCCACATCCTCCAACTGTGAGGATGTCGCTCTCCAACTATGAGAGCCACCTTCAGCTTAAATCAACTGGCTTATAACATCAACTACGAATCCAATAACACCGACCACTCTATCCTTCTAACATCACACCAACTGCCTCCACAGTCAATCAAGATCACATCAATCACAAACACATCAACATACCATCATTGCAGGCATACTAATTAGCAATTAAGCATGTTATCACAAAAAGCACCTCATCTAACATGTTATCATGCACGGCATCATTTACTCATGTTATCAGTCACTACAGATAGACATACATCCTCAATCAATAGATATCACAGATCGACCTAACGACGATAAATCCACAATGCCTAAAACTGCATTTGTACCACTCACCAGTAGTCCCCAATGTGAGTTAAGTATTGGCGGTTACTCAACCACTAATAGGGTTTGAGGAGCCCTACACATGTTAACAGTTATACCCTATGCCTACGATTCCCAGATAATTGCAGTTTCTTCCTCCTCACCTAGTAATTCGTTCCAGTACACTCTCATATCCACGGTCAGTCTTGACCCTTGATCTCAGGAACGCGACGAACACAACCACGACCACTATGAGCTCACTACGCAACTCCTCAACACTGACAAAGATACTCCCGGCATGCACGTTGGGCCAACAATTACCCCGAGCGCACGCATGGGTCCCAAAAACAGCCAGAAACACAAACAATAACAGAATCAACATAGGAGTCCAATCAATGAACCAGATCAAATCAAGACACAAAATCGAAGGAAAAGCTTACGAGAACAGCGGCTGGACTTAGGCGAAGGCAGATTCAAAAGTGAGCTCAAGAATCTAGGGAAAAGGTACCGAAACAGGATATTGTGCGAGCTCCATATCTCAAGCTACAATCTTCTTCTCAGAAATCCGAACGGTGAAGACGAAGAAAAACGCGTCCTAAATCTACTGCCCCAATTTCATCCCAATCCAACGGTGGACGAACCTTCGGTGACGAATTTACTACGACAGTGTAAGTGGTGTACGGGATGACTATCTTACACCCTAGGCCCATGGTGAGAGCTGAATATCTCACACTATGGAGATTGCCTTGACAATCCGAATGATGAAGATGAAGAATAACATGTCTAGGATCTTCTCACCAAAGTTTAGCACGATCTACCGGTTGATGAAGGTTTGGAGACGATCCCACTGTACCACTCCAACCAAGCTTCAAAGCTTCCAACAATGGCTATTTTCTTTAGCTTTTAGGTACTCACTCTTCACTTTCTTATCTGGAGGAAAAACATAGAGGAAGATGAAGTGAAGTCTTGTTTACCTTATTTCATTAGATTAGATCAAGTCAGAATTATGTAGCATAGGTTTAGGTTAGGTTAGGTGTCACATTCTAGGTTGATTAGGTGTCTTCTATAGACTTAGGTGTCATAAGTCATAGGCTTAGGTGTCACTTAGAGTAATTAGGTGTCCTAGTCTAGGTTCTAGGTGTCATGATCCTAGGCTAGCTAGGGACAAAAGAGTAAAATCACGTAGGGACAAAATTGAAATTTCACGAAAGGACTAAGGACATAATTGTCCCACCACCTCTAAGTCATTATAACCATGGTGAGTCACATGGATGACTCACCTAGATGAGTCACTACCTCATCATTACTTTGGTGAGTTGTATGCATGACTCACCTAACTCATCATTACCTTGGTGAGTTGTCCTTGTAATTCATCATTACATTGGTGAGTTCTCCTTGAGGGGACTTGATGTTTATCCGTTAGCGGGTTCCGGTAATCCCGTATTCTACTCCGTTGTTCACCCGATTTAAGTTTTTCGCCCGAATAAAATACAATAACTCATTTATATAAATTACCGATCCGTGAAAATCGGGGTGTTACAAGCACAGTCTACCACCTCTGACAATGATCATATCCTTTAAGTGAGGCTTGAATACCTAGACGCTATATCAACTCGGGAAGAACAACTCGACAAGATAATCAAAACTGAAATCGAGCATGCCCGAGAAGACCCGAGGGAACGCAGGGAGGAAGATCGCCAAGTAAAGAGGAACACAAGCCTCTTTGCTGAGCTCGGCTCCTAACCAACCATCTCGGCCCCGAACTCTTGAGCAAACCAACTCGGCCAGACATCTCGGTTAGATAACTCAGTCATTCACCAAGCAAAGGGAACCTTCTAGAAGAGGATTAAATCCCGAGGGGAATGCGGCCTTCTATCTCAAAATCCCGAGAAAGAATGACTTTTCATTTCAGGATAGAGCACGACCAAAAGATGAAAACAGCAGAGGATGATCGATTCAACAACCCGAGCAACACGGGGGGGAAATGTGAGACCTGATCAGGGCATGTATAAGTCTCTTCGCCGCCTTCGACTCAAGACTTGGGGACTCCTATTCCTACCATATTTAGAGACATAGCCCATTAAAGGGGGTCACCTATAATACAGAATCACGCATCCCATGCTTACGGGATGGCTATAAGTAGGAGGTTAAGGCATCAAGATAAGGGATGATAAACCTCAATTCTGTGCATTTTATGGGGGTAATTGGATTGGATTTCGATGCATTTGATGATTATTATTATTTTATTTCACCCTTTTTCCCAAGTTTTTACAGAATTGATGCTTAAAGGCAACTTGATGAACAATCAATAAAAGATGGAAGTTTTTGAGCTGAAAAGAGGAATTTTATGAAGTCTGGAGCTCGAAGCACGGCTGTGCACAATGAAGCACGCCCGTGAAAGCCTATCAATTCAACCTATCCAAACGCACCCTTATAAAAAGTCTCAAGTTGACCTCTGAAGAAGCAGCACAGTCGTGCCAGGAAGAAGCACGCTCATGCTAAAGTGAAGCAAGGCATTACTCAGTGAAGCAAGCTCGTTCTCAGAGAAGCACGACCGTACATAAAATGAAGCACGTCCATACTCAAGCTCGTGCACTAATGATGCAGCTTTACGAACTCTGTACGCCCGTACTGATTTGAGCACGACCATGCTGAAATGGAGCACGCCCGTGTTGGTGGAGCTGACAGACCTAATTTTGGGGTTTTCTCTCCTATTTTCTTATAAATAGAGGCTCTCTGTACCACTATCTATCTATCTCTTGAAATCTATTAGCTTTCATAGTTTTTAGCTTTTAGTAGTTTGTTTAGAATTCTAGAGTAGGATTTGCTTTGGAGGTTAAGTTGGAGTCAACATTTAGAGGTTAACTGTTCCACATTTAGTGTTGTTGAAGTCAACTCCCTAAAGAAGTGGCTAAGCTCAACAAGTGGCTTCCAAATAGGTTTCGGTAATGAGTCAAACGCAATGGGAAGCAAATGCTGCAAGAATACGTAACAATCATGACTTTTCATTCCATGTAACTTTCCTTCCTTAACGTCAACACATCTGCCCAAATTTGAGGTGTATCCATCAGGAAACTTTAGTTCTTTAACCCATTTATATACAACTATTTTCTGTGGTTTGCTCAGTGCATAGTTTGCCTTCGGTTTGAAAAGCTTGGCACGACCAAGGTCTTTCATCTCAAGGCCCTTCCGGTTACATATTTCTGCTAAGTCCAATCGGGCTTTCTGTATCCTTCGTCCTCCCTTTGATGTCCATGACAGTGTGAAACACATTCATAAATACATTCCTCTCAGTGTGCATGACATCAATGTTATGACGGAGAAGGTGTGTTTTCCAATAGGGCAAACTCCAAAATATACTTTGCTTAGTCCAATTATGCTCAACACCATAGCCTGGAATGTGTTCTCCTTGCGATTCATGGATGAACGGTAACTGGCACACTCTCTGACAAATATTGGGACCAGACAAACGTGGAGGAGGGGATGAGTGCTCAGTTTTGTTCCTCCTGAACGAAGTTTTATTCCTCCTATAAGGATGCCCGACAAGAAGGAACCGACAGTGATTATCAAAGTAGCATATCTTCCGACTGTTTTTAAGTGGGAACGCCTTTGATCCCTCCATACATATTAGGCAAGCAAGCTTCCCCGCAGTACTCCAACCCGAAAGCATCCTATAAGCTGGAAAGTCATTGATCGTCCGCATTAGTGCGGCCCTCATCAAGAAATTCTGCCTTAAATATCAATGTCATAAGTCAATACACCATCATTCCACAATGTCTTCAAGTCATCAATGAGCGGCTGTAAGTATACATCAATCTTGGCTTTTGGATTTGACAGACCCGAAATTAGGACTGTCAGGAACATAAACTTCCTCTTCATGCACATCCCAGGGGGAAGATTGTACGGAGTTAGGATAAGTGGTCAACAAGAGTAAGACCTTCCGGATTGACCAAAAGGATTGAAACCATCCGCACATAACCCTAACCTGATGTTCCGAGGGTCTTGAGCAAACATTGGATGCACCCTATCAAAATGTTTCCAAGCTTCTCCATCAGAAGGATTACACAAGACCCCTGACTCCCTCTGATTCTCATTGTGCCACCTTATGTGAGATGCGGTTGCCATCGAAGAGTACATTCTTTGCAGCCTTGGGACGATTGGAAAATACCACATTCTTTTATGGGCAGTCTTCTTTTCAATGCCCCTTCTAGTGGTTGTCTTGTATCGATCCGCGCCACAAAATTTACAATTTGTTACGCTCTTACTTGCTTGGTCTTTAAAGTACAACATGCATCCAAAAGGACAACAATCAATTTTAATACAACCCAAGCCCAAACTGGCCACCGACTTCTTAGCATGATAAAGATTCTTAGGCAAATGATTTTCAGTCCGCATAGTCTCACTCATAAGCTTCATCATTCTATTAAAAGCTTCTTCCGACATGTTGGAATCAGCTTTTAGGCTAAGAGCTCCCAAAGCGGCCGACAATTCCGAGTGTTTATCGCATCCCTCCCCACAAAGGCCTTCGTGCAGCCGCCAGCATGTCAAAGAATCTTTGAGCATCAACATTTGGATCTTCCTTCGTGTGTTGGTCCTCCATAACAAAATCACGTTCTAAGGCTTGACCCACTGAGGGTCCAGCATGATCCATGATCATCTGCTCATAAGGATTAACTTCTTCCCTTTGCTCGTCACTTCCATAATATGAATTTTCGATCACCACTGGGGGAAACTCGGGCAATGCTTCACCGTGGTTGGTCCACCAGTAATAATTAGGCATGAACCCCTTATTCAAAAGATCCACCAGTACATCAGTGTGACCCTTGAAAACCTGACACTTGCACTTCGAGCAAGGACACCTCATCTTCTGATCAGGGCTCTTTACAAATCTCTCTTGCTTAGTAGCGAAGTCTAGGAATACATGAACCCCATCCTAAAACTCTCCCGTTAGATGTTTGTTGCGACCCAACCTATTATACATCCACATCCGATTCTCGGGAATTTCCATTACTGCTACCGAAGGGGGAAAGAATAGTTATTCAAAGATCATCAGCTCCTTATGACATGGTATGAACCTAACCCATTTGAGAAGAAACCTCTCCGACACTCGATCGGTTAATAATTATTCCCTGATTCAAATGTCTCATATTTGACGAAATTTCGGCAGCATTTCCCTTCGGTCTCCAAGTACACGACTTGAGTGCGGTGAGATCTATCACAATCAAGTATGCACCCAGAGAACAAAAGGAAATGCATAGGACCGAAATTTCATCAAATATATACAACATTTGAAGAAGGAAATGACTATTATACGAGTGTTGAAAAGGTTTTTTCCCAAACTGTCCCACTTGGACAATTTAAGGTTCAATACAATGAGCGGTACATTTTCAAAGTACATGTGCTCATTAATATTGAACTTCAAACAGGAAGCTAAGGCTTTAACACAATTAGAAATTGAAAATCAAGCGGAAAACTAAGGCTCCATTATTTTACCCTTGGTACTTGAAATTCAAGTTCACAGGGTAAATACAATTGCAATGGTGATCCCAACACTTTACATAAAGTGACACAAGGACTAATAAAATTGTAAAACAAATATACTTAACTAAATTATAATCACAGAATTAGTCCCTATTGAGCTCCGCTCTCCACTAACAAACAACACAACAAATTGGCATACACATGCATTTGACTAATTTATCAGCACACAACTAGCTTCCTATTGAGCTCCGCTCTCCACTAACAAACAACACATAAAGTTGGCAAACACATGCATTCATTATTATCAGCACACAACCAGCTTCCTATTGAGCTCTGCTCTCTACTAACAAACAACACAAATCAAGCATGCAAACACAGAATCCGAAGCACCAAGCAAAAAGAGAATATTTGACTTACCTCAACTCAAAGCAAAAAGTGAAAAAAGGGCGACAACTGGAGAAGTAACCAGATGGCAATACTTTGTCGATTTTCCAGAGAAATTCACCCAAGAATCTAAAAAGAAGAAAAAGTTAGAGAGTGAAGTTGAAAAAACGTAAAGTTGGAGGACTAAAAGACAGTTCTATCTACTATTTATAAGAATAACAATATAAAGAGTTTTATATTAAGAATAGGTTAATATAAACAAATTTTAAACTAAAGCCTAGATACATGTTCTATATTAATATATTAAATCAAACATGGAGTTCTATATTTTTTTCAATATATAATTAACTATAACCTTCTAAATTGGAAAGTTTATGACAACACAAGCAGGAATAATTGATCCTTTACAAGGAACTAGAATGCAGTTATCTTTCTGCATACATAATAAATCAGTCCGGTAAGTTATCTGACCTAACTTCCTTTGACTTTTCTAGGTGACTCTACACACTCCTAATAGATAACCCATAGACCAGTTAATTAGTAGCTTGCAGGTTGCACCTAATGAACTAACCCAATATCATAAAATAAAAGAAGGGAGGGTGTTGTACATATTAAAGAATTATTCCATCTGTTAGCTGAAAATGTTAACTTTTGACATGTTGCTTTTTCTATGACATATATGCTTTGGCTACGACATGATCATGACATAATATAACTGCAACTCAGCTTAAGTCTAGGCTTTCTTTCCTACAACTGACAGTGATAGCCTACCTGAGATTTGTCCATGCAGTTCCATGGCATTTCACAGATTGAAGCAATGCTGCAATATACATATGAAGATACTAGAGCTCCTATGGAAAGACTAGCTTGCAATTTAGAGAACTAAACAGATATAGTAAAGCTTCCAGCAGTGTAACATGTACTGCAAGTGAAGACATGGATGTAAAAAAAACCAAGTCATGTCTTAAAGGCATAAATTACTCTGATTGGGGCATAAGTAATATGTACTAGCAAACTCTAAATTATAGATTTAGCTCCAACTTAAATTTCCTTAATGCAGAATATAGTGATGAAAAACATAGGAATGATCCAGGAAATAATAATATCATCATTTATCAGGCAATAAAATAGAAGAACTGAAGAACCATTCCACAAATCAAAATTGAGTGCTTGGGCAACTAGCAAGTGAGCATCAAGTGCAACTTTTTATCTTCTGCATACTATCACCTAATTACCTAATTATCTAATACCTACTACCAGCAATTATAAATTCACATCACAATCTGTAACTCTATACAGTCTTTTAAACACTCTATAACTAAGCATTCCAATGAAAAAAATGCAATATAACCAAAATATATGTAAATACAAAAAAGGTAATAGAGACAAAGGAAACAGATAACATTTGCAAAGAATGTTTAATACAAATAATAGGAAAAAATCCAATAGATGACAATGCACTTATTGTCATTTGTCAACCTGGGAGTGCTTGGATCAAGGTATATCTGTCTTAGTGATTAGCTTTTAAATTGTTACCAAAATATACACAAAGTCAATGGCTGTGATGGTCTTAGTGACTCCTATGCAGAATATGTGCTAATTTAAAAATTGAACCAGGAACAATTACTATAGAAGCTGCAACTAATAGCTTGTGAAGAATTAAAAATATAACAGAGAACTTAGTGCATTAATAAGTGAATTCCCACAACCAAAATACACAAGAGATGAATCTGGGTCCAGGGCATTTTTTTTAAATTTCTGAGATAATTTCAATAACAATTTAAGCTAATCACAAGTGAATATACTTGTAGCAACTTAAAAGCTAATCAGAAGCTAATCAGTTTCAGTTAAACACTATAAAAAAATATATTAAGTCTCAGAAAAATCCCACAAAGTCAGTTTCAGAAATATATTAGTTTCAGAAAAACCCTCCAAAAATCACAAGATAGTTTCATATAAATCACAAATAAAAGTCAACAAAAAATATACTCACCAAATTTCCCTAACCAACTTATAGCCTGCAATGTTTTAGCAAAGAAGAAAGTGAATATTTTAGCAAAGATTTCTATTCAATTATCACATTTGTGGTTCAAGTATTCATGAATCCAACAAAAATAGAACAGGTGGTGGCGTTACCTGTGTTGGTGGTGGCACTGAGGTGGTGATGGGTGGTGGCTTCAGTGGTTTTGGGAAAAGAGAAGAGGGTTAGGGAAGAGGATTAGCAAAGAGGGAATAGTAAGAGGGAAAAGGAAGAGGGCTTACCTGCGGTCGTCCAGCGGTGGTGCGGTGGTCGTCCGGTGGTCGTTCAGTGACTGCGGTGAGGAAGAGAGGCTGCGGTGAGGAAGAGAGAAAGAGAGGGAAAGTGAAATGAGAGGGAGAGGCCTGCGCGCTGGGTTATTGAGGATTGATTTTTGCGACCGATTTTAACGGTTCGCAAATTCGGTGACAAATGTTTTTAAAAATATGTTTGCGACCGATTTTTACCGGTCACAATTATATTACCGTTATATCAGTCGCAAATTCGGTGACAAAGCAAAAAAAAAAAAAAAATTTTGCTACCGATTTTAACCGGTGGCAAAATATTAAGTTGGTATCGGTGGCAAATTCGGTGACAATTTGAATCAAAACAGTTAACTTTTCATTTCTCATTTTTTGCCACCGATTTTATCACCGATTTCAACAAAAAAATTGTGATGGCTATATCGGTCACAAAACACACATTTATATCTTATTCCCTTTTAAATGATCATATGTCGCAAATTCGGTCACAAAATTATAAACTGCGACCAACAGTAATCGGTGACAAAAATTCGGTCACAAAAACAACATTTTTTTGTAGTGAACAGGAGAAGCAGTGCTTGTAGAAAGGATTGGGAATCTCAGCCTTGATAAAAATATTAAACTAGTCAATGTGTTAATGGTTCCCAAATTTAGCTACAATCGTATTTCAATACATAGACTAACACGTGATTTGAAATGTATGATCACTTATCATTCTGATTCTTGTGTGATTCAGGACTTAACCACGAGGAGGATGATTGGTTCGGGTAGCTTGCAACATGGGGTTTACGTATTCAAAAGGATGGAGCAAGGAGCAGCTTATGTCACAAACCATCATGACACCACTGCCCTTTGGCACTGCAGAATAGGGCATCCCTTGGCCCAGTCTCTTTAGCAACTATCTAGTTTGATTAATTGCAATTTTGATTTTAATAAAATAGACTGCCGTGACATATGTCACAAGTCTAAGCAATGTAGACTTTCTTTTTCACAAAACATGAATAAAGCTGAGAGATCTTTTGACTTGATTCACTGTGATTTATGGGGGAAATATAATACAACTTCAAGTAATGGGTCACATTATTTTCTAACATTGGTTGATGATCATACTCGTGGAACTTGGGTGTATCTAATGAAGCATAAGAATCAAACTACCGATATTCTTGTGAGTTTTTACAAGATGATAGAGACACAGTTTGATGCAAAAATCAAGAGAATTCGTAGCGACAATGGAACTGAGTTCACCAACTCAAGTGTGCAGTCCTTTCTCATGGATAAAGGGATACTTCATGTGTAGCCATGCCACAGCAAAACGCATGCGTAGAAAGGAAGCACAGACACATTTTGAATGTTGCAAGAGCTGTAAGGCTCCAAGCCAACCTTGCTATTCACTTCTAGGGTGAATGCATACTAGCAGCAACTCACATCATTAACAAAACAACTACTGTGGCAAACAAAGAAAACACACCATTTGAGATGCTTTTTGGGAGACCACCAACTTATGATCATCTCAAAGTCTTTGGGTGCTTGTACTATGTTGGAACAAATTTGAAGTCAAGAGACAACTTTGGCCCAAGAGCGAAAAGATGCATCTTTGTAGGCTATCCGCAAGAACAGAAAGGTTGGAGAGTCTACAATCCCAAAACTCATGAATTTTACACTTCGCGTGATGTGATATTCTATGAGCACATATTGCCCTATGCTTAGTCTCAAGAAGATAGAATGAAGGAAGCACCCACTCCCACTTTCCATGACAACTCTAAACCGCAAGGAGAGGAGAGTCATGAAGAAGAAAAGAATGAGATTAATGATGAAAAACAAGGCACTCAAGAGGAGGAGGAGGAAGAGGACACAACAAGAAATGTAGTACAAATTGAGGGGGAGATGCTGCAAGAAAATGAAGTTGATGAAAGGGAGGAAGCCCAACAACAAAGTGAAGTCACTGAAATTCCCCCACGTACTAGGCAACCACCTAGATACCTTGAGGACTACTATTGCCATGCAGCCAGCAAGAACCCCATAAGCAAGCACTTAAGTCAATCACACTCATTAGGTAAGGTCTATCCTATCACTAATTTTATCAATGATAACTGTTTCTCAAACAAGCATCAAGCTTATCTTGCAGCAATTAGTAGCATTCAAGAACATCAAAATTATCAAGAGGCAACTAAGAATCCCGAGTGGCAGAAAGCTATAGCAGCAGAACTCAAAGCCTTGGAAGACAATGGAACTTGGGATATAATGCTACCACCCGTCGGAAAGAAAATAGTGGGATGCAGATGGGTCTACATAGTAAAATACAAAGCCTCTAGAGAAGTTGAGAAATACAGAGCGAGACTCGTAGTAAAAGGGTTCACTCAAGTAGAACGAGAAGACTTCAATGAGACCTTTGCCCGCGTAGCTGAAATGACAACAGTTCGATGTCTTCTTTTAGTTGCCGTAGCAAAAGGGTGGGAGCTTCACCAGATGGATGTAGGCAATGCTTTCCTATTGAGAAAGTCCCTATACGGATTAAAACAAGCTTCACGGAATTGGTATTCAAAACTCTCTCAATCACTCATAGACTATGGCTTCCAAGAATCTCATGCGGATCATAGTTTATTTACTTACTCTAAAAGAGATAAGTTTATTGCTGTGTTAGTGTATGTTGACAGATCTGGTGATTGCAGGGAATAATAGCTTCACATGCAACGAATTCAAGCAATATCTAAAACAGTGCTTTCACATGAAGGATCTTGGATCCCTTAAATATTTCCTAGGTCTTGATCTAGAACGAGGAGCAATTGGGTTGTTCATTTGTCAACGTAAATACACTTTAGATATCTGAAGTGAGTGCAAGATGCTTGACTGCAAGCCATCCTCCTTTCCAGTGGAGCAAAACCAAAAGTTTGCCTTGGATACAGGGCCGTTATTCTCAAATCCTCCTCGCTATAGAAGGCTAGTTGGATGCTTGATCTACTTGACCATTACTCACCCTGAGATTAGTTATTCGGTCCACATATTGAGCCAGTTTATGCAGGCTCCCCATCAAGCTCATTGGGACGCAGCCATGCGTGTGCTAAGGTACCTAAAGTCATCACTAGGACAAAGTATCATCTTGCCTGAGGATAATGACCTTCAACTAGTAGGATACTGTGATTCGGATTGGGCATCATGCCCTCTAACTCGAAGATCCACCACGGGTTATTTAATGAAATTGGGATTAGCTCCAATATCATGGAAGACAAAGAAGCAAACTATCGTGTCAAAGTCATCAAGTGAAGCAGAATATCGAGCTATGAATCAAGCTGTTAGTGAAATTATTTGGCTACGCAGCTTGTTACCCAGTTTGCAAATTCAATATGATTGTCCCATTGTGCTACACTGTGATAACCAAGCTGCAATCTACATTACAGCAAACCCAGTCTTTCACGAAAGGACGAAACACATCGAAACAGATTGCCCTTTCATTCACATTCATCTGCAAAGAGGCGTAATCTCCACCTCCTATGTTAACACCAAAAAGCAACAAGCCAATATATTCACAAAAGCGGTAGCATCAAGTCAGTTTCAGGATCTTACGGTCAAGTTGGGTGTTCATGATCCCCACACCCCAACTTGAGGGGGAGTATTAGAGGATATTATTTGATTTGTATTTATTTGTACACATGAATGCCGCTACTGTCGTATGAGAAGTTATCAAAGAGATTGTAGGATCTGCATCATTAGCTTTCATTAGTTGAGAAATTATAGGAACTGTAATTTATTAGATGGTCATTATCCAGCCTTTGTTCTTAACTATATAAGCGTGTAC
Organism: Ammopiptanthus mongolicus; assembly: GCA_039655645.1. NCBI lineage: Eukaryota > Viridiplantae > Streptophyta > Magnoliopsida > Fabales > Fabaceae > Ammopiptanthus > Ammopiptanthus mongolicus. The sequence goes on from CM077345.1 coordinate 78,720,109, forward strand.
AACAATTAGGTTTTATATCAATGAATATACACAAATCATATCAGTTACGGTGGCACTGGAAAAACATTTCTTTGGAAAACTTTATCTAAAGGCCTTCATTCACAAGGAAAAATTGTCTTGAATGTGGCTTCCAGTGGCATTGCATCTCTACTCTTGCCTAGTGGTCGCACCGCTCATTCTACGATCTCCAATCCATTGGTCATCAACGAACAATCGACTTGCAATATTAACCAAGGTAGTGCTAGATCAAGACTTCTTCTTCATGCAGAACTTATCATACGCGATGAGGCACCGATGATGAATAAGTTTTGCTTTGAGGCTTTTGATAGGACAATGCGGGATATAGTGGTATCTAAAGACAAGGAAAACATTAACAAACCATGTGGAGGTAAGGTTGTTGTCTTAGGCAGTGATTTCAGACAGATATTGCCTGTCATTAGGAAAGGATCTAGGCAAGACATTGCTGGTGCCGCCATAAATGCATCTAGCATTTGGACAAGTTGCAATGTCCTTAGGCTCACCATTAATAGGAAGCTACTTTCGTCATCAGACAATGCAAACCTAGAGGATATAAAACAGTTTGCAGAATGGATCCTCCAAATAGGAAATGGTGATCAAAATGAACATTAATTTGGCATAAGGGAAATCAACATTCCTGTCGACCTACTGATTGGCGAATGTGTTGATCTATTGCTATCTTTGGTTGAGTTTGCCTATCCTGGCCTATCACAAAACATGAACATGACTCACTATTTTCAAGAGCGAGGAATACTATCACCAACTCTAGAATCTATTAAGAAAGTCAATGATTATGTCATCTCAATGATTCCTGGAGATCTCAGGGAATATCCTAGCTCTGACTCAGTTTGTCAATCTGACGAAGATAGTGAAGTGCAAGGTCAATGGTTCACCATTGAGTTTCTAAATGAAATTAAATATTCTGGAATTCCAAATCATAAATTGAGTTTGAAGGTTGGGGTCCCTGTTATTCTTATGAGGAATATTGATCAGGCAGCTGGCTTATGCAACGGAACTAGGCTATTGGTCAACGAGCTTGGAAATAATGTTGTAGGTGCAACTGTTTTGACCGAAACTGATACAGGGGACCAAATATTGGTTCCTAGAATGAATCTGGTCCCAAAAGACCCTGGATTACCCTTATAATTCCAGAGGAGAGAATTTCCACTTGCTTTGTTTTGCAATGACAGTTAATAAAATCCAAGGATAGACCCTTTCTCATGTGGGCATCTTATTGGGGTTTCAAGAGAGATAATTTTTAAGAACAATTTATAAAAACCTCTTGAGCGGAAAAATTCCTCTACTAAAGGACCACGTATTGCACTTGGTATACAAGGATATTGTGTTTATCTTTTGAAGCGTAGCTTTATCACGAACACAATGAGCACGTCAGCAGCACTGTTAAATCATGAACACTGCTACGGTGTGAATGGTAACTTGATCTATACAGCTACAGAGCAACAGATCCGGGAAACACTACTGCTATCACCACAAAGGGAGAAGTTCTTCTATATCACCAGTATTGCAAAGTAACAATACCTCTATTCAGTCCACGCGAGCAAACCAACATCAGAGGTAGCGTAGTGCTAGCTATCAGGATTAGAAGAGGCGCGACACACAGAGAGAGAAAGGAGGTGCGGCTGTCAATAGAGTACAGCGGCCGTTATGAGTGCTCTGTGTTATGTTTTGCTTAAGAGACGTGCACAACTTACTAATAGCTGTCACTCATTTAACCTAACTCACTTGGGCTACTGTACGCTACAGGTCCAATGTCTAATTATTAATTACATCATATTTAATTAATCATTTAAACTTATCCTCATTTAATTATTAATTAAATCATATTTAATTAATCAATTAAATCAATCTCATTTAATTATTAATTAAATCATATTTAATTAATCAATTAAACTAATTCTCTGAACAATTGCTCAATGCGTGTGACCGTATAGGTTCTCAATTAATTGGCAATAATATTAATTATTATTAATCATATTAATAATCAATTAATATTATAAACAATGAACGTTATCTAGCAATACATCATTACTACCCAATTAATTAGAATATTGGTAATACAATTAAAACCATATTTATAACCATATATAATGTGATGTCAACGCCTTTTCGTCACAATGCCTTAATAGAACACAAGGCATAAATGCGTCATCCTTATTAAGTCCAATTATTTATTTCTTGATCTAGTAATTGACGTACGATCATGTGGGCCCAATATTTTATATTGTCCCACCTTAGCATTGCCATGCATTTCTACCTCGCATAGTATCAAGAGACCTATAGACATTACTCCTGTTATTTAGGAGGGACGAATCCTATCTATATCACTCACATTCCTCAACACGTTTCATTGCAGGCCCAATAACTATCTTTATAGTTGTCCTGTTACAGACAACGTTTAATATTATTAAAGCCTACAACTACATATGTTAGGAATCGTAGTGACTTCAAGTCGAAGGACTACTTCACTATGGTCACAATGGAAACACTTATGACACTTAAATAACTATTATGTAGAGTTCGCATAGCGGGTCACTCTAATATTCTACTAATATTTATACCTATGTGAAGACTTGATATCTTATATCTATGACCCGTGAAATGTGGTCATTAGTACACTCACATAATAGTCTCAATGTATTATTATTGTACGTATTAATAATAATACTTGACTATGGATATTTAAGAATAGTGTTCTATAATTCAATGGCATCTCACGGTCAAGTCATACTTGACGGTCCATTAAATGAACTACCAATTTTAAGGATTTTATTATGCTATAAATATGATCATCAAATACAACATAATAAATAAATGCCTCATATATAAAATATAGACAAGTCATGACACTATATATATATGTCTAAAACCAAAATAACAGAATAACAAAATAAAAACATGCCAAAATAATCACTGCTATATGACAGCAAAATTGGATACCATTTCCTCATTTTGGAAAAAGAATTGTTTAATTGAATGTCAAAACATTATATACCTTGCCATGAACTTAAGAAAACAACTTTAATGCTACAAAGTAAAGGTTTGTTACTTTTAGCTACAAAGATCAGACCCATATAAACAATACCAACAAAGACCAATATCACAATATAATACCAAAAGGAAAAAAATTACCAGGTAATCAAAACATCAAAATTAAAACTTGCTCCAGAATTGTAAACATTAGCATACCTTAGAATAGTAGAAAGAGTAATAACATTGTGCAGGATGCTTATGTTTGTTAAAAGGGGCAGCAAGTGACTATGAAAAGAGAACCTCATGAATCGATTTAGAGATAAAGAAATTATTCTTATACATAGGGATGACAATTTGGATCCTACTCGCTGAATACCCGCAAAAAATATCCATGATGGGTAGGGTAAATACCCTCTGTGGGTACGGATACTCTAGTATCCATCCCGCCCCGCACCCGCACATATAAATATATATATATATATATATATATATATATATATAGTAATACATATAATTATAATTATGTATCAAATTTTAAAAATAAAGTTAATGTAACCTATGGTTTCTTAACTATTTTCCCCTTTCAGACTTAATCGCCTACTGACCTAAGCACTAACAGAAACCGCCAATGTTCTTTGTGTTATTTTTTTTTTCATTTTTCTTAGTTAAAGTGCGGGTAATGGGTGCCGGTGTGGGTACATAGGTACCTAGAGGGTACGGGTAAAGGTACTTAAGTTGCTACCCATGCGGGTATGAGTATTTTTTTCAAACGCGGGTATGGGGATGGATACTATAGTACCTCTATTGTTAGGATCACGGTTCCAGCAGCCAAAGAAGTAAGTACTGTGTCTATCAGTGCATCTTGATACCTCATGTATGTTGAGTTAACTCTGGCTGTGGTTGTGATTCCTTTCCTTCCATGAAGTGTAAGGCAAAGTCTTACTGCTCCAATATGAATATGGGTGTATCTGTGATGTCTCCAGTTAGTGATGAGTTCAGGTGGAAACTCTAGGGTCACATATTGTTCTTGACTAGCGGCGCGGAGACCACACTGATCCATCCTGGTGCTCTAGATGTATTCTTTAACTGGAGGTCTCTTTGTAGAGACTAACGATTTGAGGCTCCTAGTAATGGATTTATTTATGGCATAAAGACTGTACAGGTTCAAGAGTGGGAGGTTGGTTTCTTCAAGTCTCGTTTCTTCAGGAAGAATAGAGACTTCTACTAGGTTGTCTATTCTATTTGAAAGAGTGCGGAGACAAGAGTTAGGTATAGATAACGATGAAGAAAATCTAACAGGTTCAAGAGGTTGAGATGAAGTGGAGGATTCCATGATTGCAAGTTTCCTCTTCTCTACTATCTTTCATACTACTCCTTCATATGTTCTTGTAATGCTTATGGCTCTGATACCAAGGTAAGGATCAAGAAGTAGAAGATGGCTGCCATCTAGTGCCGTTTCTAATAGCCTAAGAGGCACAGAGACCATGCTTTGCCCAAGGAAGCAGAAGGGCCTCTTTTTAGGTCTCGAGCATACTTGGCCTTTAGAAACGACGCTAGATGGCGGTCATCTTCTACTCATTCATCCCTACTTATACAATATTAAACAGAAAGTAATAGAGAGAGAGAAAAAAAAGTAACTTAAAACTATTTGCAATAATCCATTAGGTTTCAAGGGTAAAGGCTAATTGGGGAAGAATGAAACGATGAGGTAGCGCCTATGACCGTGGGTCGTTGCTAATCTTGCTTTTTCTTCAAGTGAGCTTCACGGACGCATATTAACTTGATCAAAAGAAGAAGAAATAACAATAACATTGGGCGAAAGTTTATGATTCAACATATAAAAATACTCAGAAGTCAACAAACGAAAAAAGGTAAAGTTGATCATGTGTGATGAAAACTTCGTCTATGATGTAGCCCCCTGCTATCTCTCCATAAATCTTCACAAACTACGATGTTCTTGATGTCCTTCTGTTGATGAGTGCAGGTCTAGGTTTTTAAACACTTAAAAAACGGTGAAGAAGATAAAAGAGTGAATTGATTGTATCTATTCAATATCTATTTCAGAGTAGGTTATCCCATTTATTATAGATATTATTATATTATTATATATTGAGTTTCTGAGACCATCCCCATTCTACAATGGCAGTTTCTTAAGTTAAGAACCGTTCCTTATTTTGTGCTCACCTTTAGAGCTTCTTGACGTGGCATGGTCCTTAATTAAAATTTAAGGATTGTTCCTTATACAAGGAAAAATTGCTTACCAGTAGCAACCAATAAAATATTGTTTCAACACTAGAATTAAGGAATAAAAGGGGAGGGGAAAATCAATCAGAATACCCAACTTTCATCAAGCAAAATACATAGAGGCAACAAACATGCATCCGAAAATCAACTAAAAACCAACACTGTGCATAGAGGCAGCACCGCCGAGACCTGTACCAGCAGCCTCCGCCCCTCGGCAAACCACCATACCAACAGCTTCGGTTCAACACCACCGCACCAACAGAATGTGGAGCGGTTTGGGGTTGAGAGAATTGACCATGGCACCAACAGAATGGAGAGCGGTTTAAGGTTGAGGATTGTAAATGACTTGTTTTAAGTTGGTGTAAAGTAATAATATAAAAGGGGAGGAACATGATTGTGGACTATGTTTATAGGATATGAGATTACGAAACACAAAGGGATAAAGAAGAATGTATGAAGATTGTAATGGAGTTATATGATGGTGATTTAAACAGATGTATGGTAGGATTATTATGTGGTATAAGTGTTTGTTTAAAGTGGGATAAGAAATGTCTATGTTCTTGTTGAATCTAAAATGCTTCTTCCTTACGATTAAGTAGGTTCTTATGGAAGGAAGAGAGTATAGTTGTGAGAGTTACTTAGTAACTGTGCTAAATATGATAAGGAACGTTAGTCGAGACGGTCAATGTACACAAGTAATGTGAAGAAAGTAATCAAGTGAGATCGAAATAGATGAATATGTGAAATGAAAGGGCTATAGTGTTGTCTACATGCATTTATGATTGAGATCATTATGAAATTTATTGATTACCGTTGTAATGGTTATGTAAGCTATGTTGAGGCAAATAGTGAGCACGTGATATTGTGAGTTGATTTGCATGAACATGGCATGCATATGTAACGGGGTTTGGTTTTGGACGTTGAGCAAGACTTGGTGTATCCGACCGGTTAGCGAGCACGACCGGGGTATAAATATGACCGCTGGAGAAGGGGACTTTAGTGAACAACCCCGGAGTTTGGAGGGATATTGTATAGTGACTGAGGTCATTTGCCGGTCCGCGATTTCGACCGGGATATAAATGCGACCGTCGGAGTGGGAGACCCTAGTAAATAACTCCAAGGGGATACACAAGCATCTTGCCCAATGCTAAATTGACATCATAGCAAGAAATGATCTGCTATGTATGGTTTCGTACATTGTCATTTACAGATTGACATATGCTTAAATATATGGTTATATGTTGTACTATTTGATGTTATGTTTTGTTTATCCCTCATTGAATTCTAGGACTCACCCTCGCCCTTTTTGGTTCAGATTCAGGTACTTCGTGAAGGAAGCCATTTTAGGAAATCCTCGCATGTGTGCAGTGCTTGGGTAGTTCCTGGTGGTTCCTTTAGTTTTGTCTTGTCATATGGGAAATCTCCTCGTTTTATAGTTTTGAATCTTCTTTTGATTTTTAAACTCTTTTGTTTGTTTTTTTTTTCTGACACTTTGGTAAATTAACTCAGGGCTGCCATGGCTTATGTTTTGTGTAATCGTTTACTCTGATATTTACTGTTGATATGATTCATATCTTGCTATGTTGTGACTTATATGCTCTTGAAAGGTATTAGGAATGGAACAACGGAGTTCCATTTTGGCCGATCGGAACGCCTAAGTTGGTTCCTGACAAAAAGAGGTTGTTTGGACTAGGAAAAACTATATATACGTTAGATTTCGGAAAAGAGGAGGCTCAGATTTTGGGATGTTACACATGGAAGAGTGTACAATAATAATTCATTCAGTCAGAGTTTAAGTTGTTGTTGTTGTTGTTGTTACCTTTTTGCCCTTTTTAATCTGAGCCATTAGTTTAAAATAATATTATATTAACGGTCCAGATTGAAAATATTTGGGTACTCCAACTTTGGGAAGGAGGATTGAAGAATAATCCTTTTTTCCTTCTTTGCTGATAAATCATACAAGAAGGGGAATTGCTATGGTGTATGGGTACCCATATAAAATATGCATTAGTTTTTTTTTTTTTTTTACTATAAAATATATAGTAGAATTTTGATATATTATTAATGTAAAGTTTTTTTTTTCGAAAAAAACCAAAAAAAATGTAAAGTTTGTTTACAGTGTTGATAAATCATATATTATTAGTTGAAGGCTACAGTGAAGCACCAAATGGGTGCTGTACCTATACAACGCCATTGATATCCATTAGATTTAATGGTATTATATTTGACGGTGAGAATCTTTTACCGATTACCTATATGGGCTCTTTCTTATCATTTTGCAAAGTAGTCTTTAGTTATCTCTTAGTTTAGGGTATAATCTCTCTTAGTTAATCCCTTTAACAGTGGTGGATTGGGGATGATGGGTTGCTAGATGGTGACGAAGTTGTAGATCAGGGATTGTTGCCCATTCAAGGTGACAGATCAATTGGAATTTGTAAAGAAACTGAAAATAAACTTTCCAAAATCCCTTGGTCTCTCTCTCCTCTGTCAATCTAGATGTACAGTTTGAAGCATAGTTCTTTCGTTGCACTGTGGTTTGCTTAATTTCATTTTTCACCATTGCTAGAGAGATTTTCGCCACCACTGACGATTCTTGTTGTTCACATAGCCATCTATGCAGCAACTTCGCGACAACCTCACAAGTATCGTCAGCAGTTCCTCAGCAACATGTCAACTCACCTCTCCTCTGGAAGTAATTCAAACTTCAACACTGTAACGCAACAATTCCAGAACTGACACGTACTATAGGGCAATGATTTTGGTGCCGACACCGTGAGGAACTCATGCTTCAACACATACCATACATGCTAGCACATGACACTATGAGGAACTCATGCTTCAGCACATACCATATATGCTTTCAGGAGGGTTCAAATGTGGTCTTTTTTATCAGTTTCACGGACTGTGCCCATTCAAGGTAGCATTTCGGAGGGAGAGAGAAGAGTGATAGCTGGATGGGCCTAAACAAACCTAAAACAAGTTTATCTTTTTTTGGCAATTTCCAAATTTTGAGGTATTAGATAATAATATTCTATTTTTACCTACCAGTAAACATGACTTGCTATAACAAGTAATTTTACTGGTGTACCTATACATCACCCACAGCGTGCTTCACCCTAGCCATCATCATATTATTATTCCATGTTTGATTTTTAGTATATTTATTATAAAAATCAAATATTTTTGATAATATCACAGTGTATGATGGGTTGCCACACTATGTTAATAATGTATTACAACTGAATTCTAAAAAAATATGTCAGCATGAAGAAGCATTTGATTGGTGAGTTACTTTTCGTAATTAATTTTTTATCTTTATATCTGTCTTGAATTTCGTTTTTTCATCTTTCTCTTCAACATTCGTACAGATCCTTGCTTTTTTTTCTTGTGTGGGGTCCTAGCAGATAATTTGAGCTGCAGCGGTTAAGGGATGTAATGGCGGAGGCAGCAGATATTGTTCTGTTCTTCGTTTTCCTTCTATAAATTATTAACTATGGATAATGCTATTTTAAGATGAGTTTGTAAAACATGAGTTTAATTATTATGCATTGTTAGGATAAACCAATCAAAAATTATGATATTAGTGACTTTTAAGTTAAATAGGATAAAAGTTAAATATTTTAGCTGATGTGATAAATTATGATTGATTGACAGTATAAAAAATATTTATATTATCCATACATACTAATTAAAACCACTAAACATATAAAAAATAATAATAAAATATATAAAAATCTCGATTTACTAAAATATATATCCATTTATTTGACTATTTTAGAGATAAAATTAATTTAGAGTAAAGTTTTTTCTATTAGTTATTATAATTCTAGTTCACGTTGCACGTGGTAAATAACATATTTTTTATGTTAGAACTTGTTTAGTAGTTTTCAATATGTGTCAATAGATAAGAGTTTATTTCACAGTAGGATAGGAGTTAGAGTCTTACTAGAAGCCCATATTTATATGAGATTGAATTATAAAGGAGGGGTGTAATGCGTATTTGTATTAACCTGACCTAATATTATGTTTAGTTACACAAAAATGTCTTGTAAAAAAAAAAAAACGTTTCTTTTAATTTTCAAAATAATTTCTATGTTCTATTACTGTTTCTTATGCTATAATAAGGTTCATATATTTAGTACTTAGTGATATCCAGGTGGATGTTGGGATATTACATTAAAATGTAATTAAAAAAAGAATTTAATTGATATGTACTATCGTTTAAAGATTTTTTTACATTGTCAATAAATCATAATTTGACATATTAACTAAAATGTTTGCTTTTTATTCTAATTATTTTAAAAATCTACCATAACATAATTTCTGATTAATCGTGAGTACTCTTGCAGTCAGTTAGGCCCTAAGCCCATGGGACAGCCCATTTAACCGACAACAATGGCACTGTTTTATTTAGCCCCCTTGGTAGTGGGGCTTTTAAGCCCCCAACCCACTCAACCCACAAATTAAAAGGGCTAGAAGGGGGCGGCCCACATCTGTGTGTTTGTTTCTTTGTGAGTAATGGGACACTGCTGTTGGCTGCTCTTGTCGTTTGTGAATGTCAGGGAACCATAATTGTGACACCCCCTTCTGGGACATCACATGATAACTTATTTCGGAAACTAAAAAAAAAAAAAAAAAAAATATATATATATATATATATATATATATATATATATAAAATTTATTTTTTTTAATAAAACACTCACTCGAGTAGTCATAGAAAAATTGATACCAAAGATAAACAGAGCAATCATATAAAACAAACTGATATTCCTCATTTGTACTAATAACTCAACTTCGCCATAAGGCGTACATCATTTTCCCAATCTTCTCGTACACTATACGTACCTCAAAAAACCTAAGAGCTGGTCTAAAGAGACATCTAAACACGATAAAGTATATTACCTAGTATGCTTCAAACCCATGAGACTAAGCCTCGTTGTCGCCAGTCCACACATCTTGGCCGTCGATGTAGAGAGACTCCAACTTCGGGGTCCCGAAGTGACCTAGAGATCCACTGAAATATATCTGTACATGTATCCAAAAACACAACAGGGTGTCCACATGTACAGGCAAGGGTGAGATACCAATATATGGATTCAAACACGATAACTACATGCTTTACACATCCACAGCACATGGGCATATACAATCATTACGTATAAGATTCTACTGGATAAACAAGTAGCATATCATAGGGTCTCATACCCGACAGTCATCGTCATTTTCAAAAGAAATGCATGACACTTCAATATTCATCATCTAATTCTTTACTTAATCTCCGGAGATCTCAACACCGTTGTATAAAAACTGAGCTGATCAGGCTCAAGGTACATTGGCCCAAGGCAACAATGACCAGCACCTAAGTGCTTATTCGGAAGTACATGAACACCATGACATTACGCGATTACATGGGATTACATTCAGCGGTACTTGATAAACTGTAAATGGTCATACGATATTGTCCAACTCAAGGCACAATATTCGTCAGTTGTATGACACCATTGTCCATCAAGGCACAATGTTACACAATGTCTTAAAGTCATCACAGGGTTCCCTGCCATCAAGGTCCCCCAATCCAGATGGCACGTCTGCCTAAAAACAAATGCATGAGAAAAATGTTTCAAGTCTTGTCACTTTTCTTTGTGTTTGTTCTTTCGTTGTCGTAGCTCAAAGCTCCCGACTATTCACAATTTACACCATTTTATAACTTTTCATCGTTAGAATAGGACAAAACATCCGAGTGCTCAATCGCGGAACTCTAGACCGATGCACCAGCCCAAGTTCCGTGATAATAGAAAACATCATTCACATTTAACCACGTTTCCTCATAATAAGAGGAGGAAACATAGTCCATAGGACATGCAGTCCATAATACCGTTGCACGGCTTCTCGTGCTATGTTTACAGAACACTAGCATCCCGACGTCTCGTATGCTAGGTTCACGTTTTCATCATTTTTCACCGTTTTTCGTTCTGTGAAACACAAATCCAAAACGAAAACTTCGTAACTCATTCAAGTTGTCGGATTTTACACCGTTAGGAAAACTCGTTTTACAGAAAACTTTTCTGTTTGCAAATGGTTTAAAAACCATCGAGTTATGGTAAAACTTAACTTTTATCAAAAGTCCCTTTCCCAAAAAGAAATTTTTGAAAGGAAACAGCTGAGACCAAAACGTCATCCCAGAACAGCATTTCTGTTTTCGAAAACGTTTTCCGTAAATCTTTTCGGAAATAAGACATCGTTTAAAAATGTTCTCAGTTGAAAAACTTGACTTTTTCCTCTTAATGTTTTTGTTTTCTCATAAAGATTAATTTATTCATAAAAACTAACTTTTCCTACTAACTTCATAAATTACTTTTGGATCCACTTTTTCTTTAGAAAAAATAGCGTTGTTGGAAATACCCAACGTCTTCCCAAATAAATCTTTATCATTTAATACAAAGTTTTTTAAAGCTTTTATCCTCATTAATTAATTGAGCACTGACCACTGTCAAGCTTCCCAATCAACAATCAACATCATAATATGTTTATAGCAGATAATACAGTTAAAACACATATTCAACTACTATAACACATATAAATCAACAATTATCAACAAATCAAATAATTGCCGAAAGTAAATAAATTAATCACCACACAACTTAATTACATATATACAGATCAAATATGATGACATGCAGTCATCGAGAGAATCCCTCAGGCATTTCCCCTTACCTCTTGAAGTTCTCGGTAAGCACAAAGTTGTCCGATCGGTCCACGAACTCTCCCGATTCCTTGTCCGATTACTCGTCAGCAACTACACACAATCAATCAATCAATACAATAACTTTAAAACACAAAAATTCTCTCCTAATCCCCCCTCCTAGCTTCGGCCATGAGTAAGAAAATATGGCTAGGGTCCTCAAAATTTCACATACTCTCGGATTTATGATCATAGAATAGTCTAGTGTTAAGGAAAATTGTCACAAGTGGAAAATTGAGACAAACACATCCAACTCCCCTAGAGCATAAATTCGGCCATCCAAAGAAATATAGGGTACGGATTTTATTTTGTTTCAAGCTCTTGGATTCAAGACATATAGGCAAAAGAAAGATGAAATCCATGGTTATTTTCTAAGAAATGCAACAAAATCTCATCTTCTCACACCCCTAGGGTTTCGGCCCTATGGAGCAAAATAGGACAGCAATGTTATTTTGCTATATGCTCTTGAATGATGAATATAGAGATCTTGATGAGTTCATAGAAGTTGATTTCATGTTCATAGGATTTTTCTATAATTTCTTATAGATTTTTGAAGTTTTAAGTTCAAAACTAAACCCCCATGAAAGTAGAGATTAAAGAGAGATTAAGAAGTGAGGAATGGAGTTGTTACCTCCTTGATGATGAAGCTTGAGAAAACCCAACAAGAATCACTCCAAAAAGCTTGAAGATCTTAAGGAAAATGAAGAAAGAAAGCTTTGAGGAAGAAGTGAGGAAGAAGAAATGAAGAGAAAGAGTGAGATGAAGAAGGAAAGTGAGCTTGGCCGAAAGGCCAAGTGTGGGGGAGGTGGGGTATTTACATTTGGTCACATTGACAATCTTGTAATTAAATGTAAGGGTATTTTGGTAATTTCACTCAAAATCTTATAAATATCTAGATATTTATTTTGATGTAATGATGATGATGATAAGGTGAGGTGTTGTCAACCTCATCCGTAGCGAGTCCCGTTGAGTCCTGTATTCAGCTCCATTGTCCACCTAATTTAGGTTTTATGCCCAAAGAACGTATGACAACTTATTTATTTTGAAAATTTTCAAAATATCCCATGTCGTTAGAAATAAAATATAAAACCTAACTGTTTCGTTTACGAGTCAAAATTAGGTTATCTGAGTAGTAAAATCATACTGTCAGTAGAAAATGCAGACCGGGCTCCGTCCGAGTTTTCGACCAAAATTTAACCATAGCTTCCTACGATAGCGTAGAACATGACTATGGTCTTGGATTATATTATTTCACTTTCTAAACCCTCCAATAAAATGCAAACGAATAAATACTGTTTAATTAAAACAGAAAGCTCGAAAGCTTGAAAAATCGGGGTGTTACAATAATGCTACTTGAATTCACGATGGCAAGCTGGTTGAATTTTTGAAATGTCGTGGTACAATTGTTATATTTTATGTGGATAATTTTTAAATTAATTAATTTATTCTAAATATGATATTAACATAGTAAAAATGTATTACTGTAAAAACATGATTGATAAAAAAAAAGGTAATATAAAATTCGGCTTTGTGCCCAAAATGAAATTCGTCATTTATTGGCCAACCAGATAAACATCAATTTTGCAGTGAACTATTTTTACAGGTTTTAATTTCCTTGTAGTAATTTTGTTCACTTTTTATTTGAATTGATTGTGTATAAATTTATTATTAATAATATATATTTCCTCCGGACCTATATATAAGCAAAAAAAAAAAATAACTTTACACGTATTAAGAAAGTTAGGTATATTAGTTTAATTGTCTTGATTTATGTAAAAAAAAAAAAAAACAAGTTATAGTTACTAAACTACCCTTTCTTGGGAGTGTATAATGCTCTTGTAAAAATAAAAAAATAATTAACCAAAGGGTATTTTTGAAACACTAGCATTAAATAGGGTTGATTTGATTGACTTTTACTTATATTTGAGTCCAAAAAATATAGGTATTTTTTTACTTATATATACGTTCGGAGGGAGTATTAATTAATAATGTATTAATTTTTTTTTTTTTAACAGAACGAGGTTTGAACTTAAGACCTGTAGCAAATTACCCAAACCCTTCACCACTAGACTAAACCTAGTGAGTTTTTATTTCTAATTTATTAATCTATTAATTAATACACAAATTATAATTATAAATCTATATAAGTTTAATGAGCTTTTTAATCCCTGCAATTTAAGTGAGTTTTGGTTTCGGTCCCTACCATTTTGAATGCTCCTGTTAAGTTCTGATGTGGCTAATAGAGTGCATATCAGCACTTCCACGTGAAGTAAATTAATAATTTTTAATGCCACTTTGGGTTAAATGTTAATTTTTTTTATATAATTTATAATTATTAATATTACTATTCATTATATATATTAATTAATAATCAGGCTACAGGGTAGAATCAGATCGGATAACCCTGCATGCCATGGGACATTTTGGCCTTATACCTTTTTTTTTTTGTTTTAAATGCATTAAGAATTATATATATATATATATATATATATATATATATATATATATATATATATATATTTATATATAATATAATCACAATTTTACCTTTAATAAATTGAAAGATCAATTATTTATAAGTTGTAATATGAGCTATTAAAGTATGTGACTATATTTAAAGAGAATTGCAGAAAAAAGTATAAATAAAAAATTAGCCCGTCGGGCCAGCCCAGCCCACGGACCCGATGGACCGGGTCGAACAAACTTCACCCATATTTTTTAGGGCCAACAATCGTCTAATACATTCCAATCCTAAATCGATCCTAGCACCACTAAACGATAGGGATCAAAATCAAACTTTTTGAACTTAGAGACACCAAATCCTAAAAAAATATTATTAGGGACAAAAACTAAAACTCACATAAATTATAGGGACTAAAAAGTTCGTTAAACCATTTATATATCATTAACAAATTAAAATGTTTTTTTTTACAAAAATTAAAAGTTTCGGGCCCATGGGTTGGCCCTAACACATAGGGTTTTTTGGGCTTTTTGGCCCTGTGGACCTTTTTAGATGTGGGCTTTTTGACCCTATGGGCTTTTTGGCCCTAACCCACGTGGGCTAGGGCCATGTGGGGGTGGGTTGTGTAACATCCTAAAATTAAAAATAATTGGAGATAATAACGTTAGAGAAATTAGATAATTTTTGGGAGGTTTAGACTGCATGTTTTGGGCCTTTGAATTAATTAGAAAGGATAAAAGATAATTAAAATCTGCAACAATAACAGAACTCTATCTAGACTTTATCTAAAACTTATTTAATAACAAACTCTAACTACACTCTATCTAAAACTTATTCAAAGACTCTATCTAAAACTTAATTCAAAAATCAGTCTCTATGTCAGGATGCGTTAAAAATAGGTTTAAAAATAGGGAATCAGTGCAACACTATATATATACCTTCTTATAACACCATAGTGCGGCTAGGAACCTTTTTTTTGCACCCTAAAACATCTTAGTAACGGCTGTGGAGCATCTTCATGCTTGGGAGATGGGGTTGCAACAAGCAATGAGTTTGGAAGGAGAACAACAACAACAACAACAGGAAGAAGAAGAAGAAGAAGATGAAGAAGAAGGAGAAGGAGAAGGGGATTCAAGACCGAGGAAGGCGACATCTAGGATTCGTCATAGGGTACGCTTGGAGATTCTTGGAGGTCTTCAAGAAGTGAGTAGAAATACTCTTTCTCACCCTTTTCATGGTGCAAATTGATTTGGGGTTTGGGTTATGTTTTCAAAATGCATTTTTGGAAAATAATCATGCGTTTGGGCAAATCCTGATTTTACAAATTTGGGGGTTTTCCTTCTTAGGTGTTCCTGCTGTTAATTAAATGGTTATTATTGAAATTGATGCTATGATATATATGATACATACGTGATTTGGTTGAATTGATATGTTATATATGCACTATTTGATGATATTTGTGATATTGGCATGATTCAATAACTGTTAATATGTTGGATGTTGTTTGCTGCAATACTGCCTATGATAGGGGTATCGAAAGTAACACTGCCCATGATTTGGGGTGTCGAAATATGAAATACCGCCATGATGGGGTATCGAAAGTAACATCGCCACACGTTGGGATGTCGAAATGAGTAATACCACCAGTGTACAATGATTGGTATCGAAATGAGTAATGTCACTGAAGAGAAGGTGACATCGAAATACCTTCATGAGTAAGGTAGGCAATGGGACGCCATTGTTATGTGTAGTTTGAAAGTCATATGACATATGAGAATATTTGAGATTGTTTGATATATGAGATTTTGTCATATTTGATTTATGATGTATTAATGATGATTGTTACTGTCAATAATAATTTATATTATTATTATTATTTAACTATACATTATTTTGAAAATAGCGGGTACCATGGATAGTTTTTCCGGTTACCGCACCGGCTGAGAATAATGCTTTTGTGAAAACCCTTTAAACTGTATTTCTGTTCACTGGGATTTTATATCTCATTAGTAGTATTGTTTTCAGAGCCTGAGGATGTCCCTGTTGAGCAGCCAGACGTTTTGAAGACTATCTCTTTAGCTTTAGAGCTTGGTTAGTATTGTATGGCATATGTCAGGAGGACCTTTATTATCTTTTAGTTATTTTCTTATGCGAGATGTTATAGACGCCCTGTTTTGAAGTTTTGAAACTGATTATGTTATTCGGTTTTTGAATTAATGTAAACAATTATTTTGGACTAATATTATATTAAGTATTTATTCAGTGTTTATTTAAGAAAAAAAATTTTATTTTTCCTGATTTTATTTAAATCATTAATTTGGGTTACTAATGTAACGAAGGGCGTTACATTTTTGGTATCAGAGCAGTTCAATCCTAAATTGGACTGTGGTTATTGGGTTTTTCAAAAATCAAAACTTGGGCGCATAAGATGCTTGTTAAAGTTGTAGATGCTGCATACTATGCTTTGGATATTGAGCCTGGCCAACTCAATGTTTCATTGGTAGTGAGCAGATTTATGACGACTAATAGGCGAGGGACGAATGATGCGCTTGTGACAGCTATGGACTGTGCGACCATAGATGTGCAAGAGCAGACGGAGACTCTCCGTCATATGAGAGGATATGGGGTGGTAGCACCCCAAGAACCTCAGTATGTTGGGTTACCATTTTTCAGAGAACGATCTGCCACTTTTTCGGGACAGCTTAGATGCTGCAGCAGTTAGAGGAGCCGAAGAGAAACTGTGCTTATAACAAGAGGTTATCATATTGTTTGATTCAGGAGCAATCCATTCTTCCATAACTCTTAGTTGTGTCAAAAATCCAGAGTTGCTTATTTCTAAATTATCTTTCCACTTGTGTGTTTCTACCCCTGTCAAAGATAAATTGGTTACATCTTTTACCTATTTGAAAAGTTCTTCGATACACCAAAATTTATCTTATGATTTGATATGTTTTCAAATGTTGTGTTGGATGTCACTCTTAGTATGGTTTCGCTATCGTCTAATAATGTTGTCCAAATAGAAATATGTATATACTTCACAACCTATGTTTGATGAATCTTTTATATATCTTTTATGTTAAACCTTGTCGTATTCATTTCCAGGTCATAAGTTCTTAGTGGAGATTGTTTAATGATCCATATTGTTGTTTTGTGTTAAGAAAGAGACTGAAGGTGATGTAGCGGCGCTACCTGTTGTCTGTTAGTTTCTAGATGTATTCCATAAAGAGGTCTCTACCTTACATCAAATATAGAGGTTGAGTTTAACATAGGACTAGTGTCTAGAAGTGGATCAGAGTCAGTAGCACCTTATAGACTGACACCCTTAGAGTTAAATGAGCCTAAGAAACAATTAGAGGAATTGCTAGAAAATGAGTTTTTATACGTGGATTTGTTTATTATTAATTAAAAAAAAAAGTGTTAGAAATTCAAGATTGTTAATTCTTAACATTATATTCTTAAAATATATTTTTATGTCGTTTGATGAATTTGTTTGATAGATGTATATTCTTTGTATTTTAATGAAATAAAATAAATAGTTTTACTTTTCATTTATCGTTTGTGATATTCTCCCTTGATAGTAAAATTGCCAGAGAGTCTCGCTTATTTTGAATTCACGTTTTTAACTTTCTTTTGTTTCAATGAGTTTTCAATTCATATGTGAAAATATATTTGTGCATCAATGTTTTTTTTAGTCAAACCAAATTGATTGTGAATTAAAACTTTCTTACCTTGATTCATTGTTTCATCATTTATTTAGAGTTGCTGTTGTTATTATTTGAAATCTAATTCATTATTATTTGATTATAGTTGCATCAAATCCTACTTTAATTATTGTTAAGAAATATGTTTGATTTTGTGATAAGTTTTGAGTGTTTTGAGTGGAAAGGAATGATGAGAATATGAGGTTATGTCTCGACTATAGACAATTGAACAAAGTAGCCATTAAGGATAAATATCTTTTGCCTATGATAGATAACCTTAGAGCAGTTGCATAGAGGGACGGTTGATTCTATTAAAGTAGATACAGTGATAGGATGAGCGCAACATAAGACAGTGACCGGAGTGAGAAGTTTCCTAGAATTGGAAGAGTATTATATGAAGTTATAAATGGATTCCGTAGGCTAGCCTTACTTCTGACCGAGTTAACTCGGAAAGGAAAATATCTTCTATGGAATAAAATTGAAGTTTTTAATAATCATAAGAGCCTTAAATTATTGTTATAAAAATATATAGAATTAAAAATAAGGCAAGGAAGGTGAATGAAATTTCTTAAGGACCATGAATTTGAGTTGAAGTACAGTTTAGGAAAAGTCAATATAGTGGTAGAGGCTCTAAATAGAAAATCCTTGCATATTAGTGCTAGAGATGAATATCTTAGAAGAGTTTATGAACCTGAATTTCAATGTAACCTTAAATGCTTTAAGCTTGAAATTGTATAAGTTGAAATTTGAAGTGACTTTAGAAAATAGATTATGCGAGTGCAGTTTTTAGACCAGGAATTGCAATCTCTTTTAGATCAAGAGAATAATGTGTTGTTTGATAATAGTCTAGTGTTGTTTAAGAATGAGATCGTTGTTCCTAAGGAGGGGAGCCCTAGAAAAAAAATGCTAAAATAGATACATGAAGGGAAGTTAACCATACATCTAGGAATAAACAAGATGTAATAGTAGATGGAAATAAAAATAATGGATGTTATATTAACAAAGGTGTATATATATGCTCAAATTTTAATTTATGTTGTAATTTTGTTATATAATTTTTTTTAGAAAATCACCTTGCTTGAATATTTCAGATTGTTTCTTAAGGGACCAAACATTATTTTCAATTAATATACCCCTTGGACTTATTATCCGTATAGATTAATGACATGTTTAATCTTAACAAACTTATATTTCTTATTAAAGACCGAAAAGAAAAAGAATGTTATTTCTTATTTGTATTAGCTTACTCAAAAATCAAAATGAAATTGATTTCTTAGTTCTACTATGGTATTTATTGATGAAAATTGTTTTGAAAGTCGTAAATGGTCAATGACTGTACAGTTTAATTTCAAGTTAACTAAATCTTATTTTGTTCTTGTACCAAATTTTGTTCTAGTAATACCATCTCTTAATAGAAAATGAAACTATTTCTTTCCTTAGGAAATTATCAAATTGGACTATATAAAACTTAGTATGTGGAAGTCTCTATCGTTTCTTCTTTCTTTCTTTGTTTCATTTCAGTTGTTTATCTATTTATAAAAATTCCTCTGTGCTGTAAACAATATAATAGTTTTGGTGTAGGTGTAGAATATAAGGGACTATAAGATCTACGTATTAATGGTATAAAACTTTAATTTAATTTCTTTTGTGAATTATTTGTCATGAATCTTTTATGAGAATGCTTATAATGATGGAATGCAGATGAAGATATTATGATTTTAGTATGATGGACAGAAACAAACGTTTAAGTGCATGATTTTAGTCTGTAAATGTTATCATTGATTTTCTTGAAAATTATGTTTATAGTTAATGTGCCTTGAATTGTACACTTAATATGTGATGAAATAGTTAATGACTATACGTATATTGATGGTATGATTAGGATATGTAGGTTCTCTTTATGTTAGTATACAGTAGGTGAGGAGATCTTGTTAGGATCGGATTTAATCCAGGAGACCACATTTAGAATTCAGAGGGGAAAGATGCGCATTGCGCAGAATAGTTAAAGATTGTTATGCCGACAAGGAAAAGTAGCCTTTAGAATTTTAGGAAGGGGAACATATATTCTTGATAGTCATTCCTAAGATTGGGATGTGAGGGTCAATGTCAGTCAGAAAACTAATTCCTTGTTTTTATGGGTCCATTCCACATCCACAAGAGAGTCGGGCCTGTTGCTTACCAATTGGCTCTTCCAACATGGTTGTCATACCATCATGATGTATTTCTTATTTCTCAACTTCGAAAATGGTGTCAGATATGTCTCATGTAATAGCTCTTGAGTCAATACAATTGAGGGATAACTTAATATTTAAGTCAGGCCTAGTCAGATCATCGATAGGAGCACTAAGACTCTACAGAACAAGACAATCCCCTTGGTGAAGGTGGTTGGGAAGAATTTAACTCTAGAAGAGGGTTACTTGAGACGTAAAAGAAGACTTGGCTCGCCAATGCCCAGACTCTTTATTTGCTTCGTACGTGAGAGTGGAGTTAATTTCGGGGACGAAATTCTTAAAGGAGGGGAGAAAATGTAACATCCTAAAATTAAAAATAATTGGAGATAATAACGTTAGAGAAATTAGATAATTTTTGGGAGGTTTAGACTGCATGTTTTGGGCCTTTGAATTAATTAGAAAGGATAAAAGATAATTAAAATCTGCAACAATAACAGAACTCTATCTAGACTTTATCTAAAACTTATTTAATAACAAACTCTAACTACACTCTATCTAAAACTTATTCAAAGACTCTATCTAAAACTTAATTCAAAAATCAGTCTCTATGTCAGGATGCGTTAAAAATAGGTTTAAAAATAGGGAATCAGTGCAACACTATATATATACCTTCTTATAACACCATAGTGCGGCTAGGAACCTTTTTTTTGCACCCTAAAACATCTTAGTAACGGCTGTGGAGCATCTTCATGCTTGGGAGATGGGGTTGCAACAAGCAATGAGTTTGGAAGGAGAACAACAACAACAACAACAGGAAGAAGAAGAAGAAGAAGATGAAGAAGAAGGAGAAGGAGAAGGGGATTCAAGACCGAGGAAGGCGACATCTAGGATTCGTCATAGGGTACGCTTGGAGATTCTTGGAGGTCTTCAAGAAGTGAGTAGAAATACTCTTTCTCACCCTTTTCATGGTGCAAATTGATTTGGGGTTTGGGTTATGTTTTCAAAATGCATTTTTGGAAAATAATCATGCGTTTGGGCAAATCCTGATTTTACAAATTTGGGGGTTTTCCTTCTAAGGTGTTCCTGCTGTTAATTAAATGGTTATTATTGAAATTGATGCTATGATATATATGATACATACGTGATTTGGTTGAATTGATATGTTATATATGCACTATTTGATGATATTTGTGATATTGGCATGATTCAATAACTGTTAATATGTTGGATGTTGTTTGCTGCAATACTGCCTATGATAGGGGTATCGAAAGTAACACTGCCCATGATTTGGGGTGTCGAAATATGAAATACCGCCATGATGGGGTATCGAAAGTAACATCGCCACACGTTGGGATGTCGAAATGAGTAATACCACCAGTGTACAATGATTGGTATCGAAATGAGTAATGTCATTGAAGAGAAGGTGACATCGAAATACCTTCATGAGTAAGGTAGGCAATGGGACGCCATTGTTATGTGTAGTTTGAAAGTCATATGACATATGAGAATATTTGAGATTGTTTGATATATGAGATTTTGTCATATTTGATTTATGATGTATTAATGATGATTGTTACTGTCAATAATAATTTATATTATTATTATTATTTAACTATACATTATTTTGAAAATAGCGGGTACCATGGATAGTTTTTCCGGTTACCGCACCGGCTGAGAATAATGCTTTTGTGAAAACCCTTTAAACTGTATTTCTGTTCACTGGGATTTTATATCTCATTAGTAGTATTGTTTTCAGAGCCTGAGGATGTCCCTGTTGAGCAGCCAGACGTTTTGAAGACTATCTCTTTAGCTTTAGAGCTTGGTTAGTATTGTATGGCATATGTCAGGAGGACCTTTATTATCTTTTAGTTATTTTCTTATGCGAGATGTTATAGACGCCCTGTTTTGAAGTTTTGAAACTGATTATGTTATTCGGTTTTTGAATTAATGTAAACAATTATTTTGGACTAATATTATATTAAGTATTTATTCAGTGTTTATTTAAGAAAAAAAATTTTATTTTTCCTGATTTTATTTAAATTATTAATTTGGGTTACTAATGTAACGAAGGGCGTTACAGGTTGGCCCATATTGGGAAATTTTTGGGAATAACCCAAAAAAAAAAATTATTCTCCTAAATACCCCTTTCCCTCATTATATACATAAATACCCCCTTTTTTCTCCTTTCACTTTTCCCTCCCTCTATTCACGACTTCCCACTTTCTTCTTTTTAATTTTTTTTTTTTTATGTTGAGAAGTCGGGTTTGGTGGAACCGACTTCTCAATGGACAGTTAAAATTTTTTTTCATTTGATAGGTACTGAACCCGACTTCCCATAGGAAATTTGTATTTTTTTTTTTGAATTTTTTTAAAAAATACGAATTTTTTGGTTTTTTTTATTTTTTTGGATTTTTATTTAAATTTAATTGGTTTTAGAGTTTAAAAATGTGTGATTAATTTTTTAATTAACTAATAGTGTTGGATGTTAATTATATGATATCAATAATCGTTTTATGATTTCAATATTTAATTTTATGAAATTTTAATAAAATTTAAAGATTTTTAGGGTTTAAAAATGTGTGATTAAATTTTTTTAATTAAGTAATTGTATTGGTCGTTAATTATATGATAACAATAATCGATAATGCGATAATAAACATCAATTAAAATTTATAACAAGAAACTATTACAAAAACTCGTGAGAACGTTGCCAAAAATATTGCATATATAATTTATCATATAAACGTGAGAATGTTGCTAACTGTGTGCTCAAGTGTGCAGATTGATAAATCAAAGATAAGTCTTTATAGTTTAATGACGGTAAGGACTGCACGAAGAGTCCAATGATATCAAAGGAAGTTATATAAGTCCAAAGCTTAAGCACGTCCAACATATCTCAATGAGCAACCATCTTACAAGTTGAAGCTAAGTAGCTGAATAAGGAGAATACACCTTAAGAATATAGTAAATGTTCTGCGTCCAATATAATGAAGTACATACTTCAGGAAAACAAAGACTGAAGGTCCGACGTAACACTTATAAGGAAAGAAGCTATGAAGGTCAAAAAGATATCAACACAGTTTGCGTCCGATGTAATTGGACTCAGCATAGTCCGATGTAATTGGACTCAAGACAATTTGCGTTCGATGTAATTGATAGTCCGATGTAATGGGACTCAACACAGTTTGCGTCCGATGTAATTGGACTCAACACAGTTTGCGTCTGATGTAATTGATAGTCCGATATAATTGGACTCAACACAGTTTGCGTCCGATGTAATTGGACTTAGCATAGTCCGATGTAATTGGACTCAAGACAATTTGCGTCTGATGTAATTGATAGTCCGATGTAATTGGACTCAACACAATTTGCGTCCGATGTAATTGGACTCAAGACAATTTGCGTCCGATGTAATTGATAGTCCGATGTAATTGGACTCAACACAGTTTGCGTCCGATGTAATTGGACTCAGAATAGTCCGATGTAATTGGACGTCATTGGACTCAACATGGTCCGATGTAATTGGACTCGAAGAAATTGGCAAACTCTAAGTTATTTTGTATTACAAAATATGTTAGTAAAACATCTCTGATTCATCTCAATATTCCTTGAACATATTCAGAAAAGAGTTTTTGGTGCTGGTTATCTGTTTTGAAGAAAAGTTTTTAAAATTCCCACATCACCCAATTCACCCCCTTCTTGTGTGATGGTTGCTTGACCCAACATACTCCCCCGATGCAATCTCGTCCGCCCCTTTACGTCGGTGCAATCTCGTCCGCTCCTTTACCTGGCGCAAAGGACAAAGCTAATTATGATGCCCTGACGCGCGCACAGTGACGTCTACTCCCCCGATGCAATCTCGTCCGCTCCTTTACCTGGCGCAAAGGACAAAGCTAATTATGATGCCCTAACGCGCGCACAATGACGTTTACTCCCCTGATGCAATCTCATCCGTCGATTTCGTCGGTGGAATCTCGTCCGCTCCTTTATTGATGTCTATCAATAGAACTTCACTCAGCCTCACTCAACACTACTGACACTTCACTCAGCCTCACTCAACATTACTCACTTCCTAAGTCATGAGTTCCTCATTTGCCTTTCTTTCTGTCTATTACAATGGACAAATTGTAATGGACTACCCAGAAGGTGTGATTTTTCAATGCGACCATCCAAAGTTGATGAAGGTGAAGACCAACATCAAACTTGGTCAATTGAAGCAGTTTATATAGAGGAAGATACAACTCGGCAACAACAAGAGGGTAGTCGAAATTGTTTATCGATACCCTACATCCATTGCTCAAGGATATGTCTGATACCAACCGCTAAATCTTGAAGGAAATGATGATGTACAGTTGATGTTCGACATGTTCGACAACTGCAGAAGCCTCGGCGTTTCTACCATTGAGCTATACGCAAAGGTGGAGGATGTGTCCGATCTTGTCCCCCAAGCCATTGATCTTAATGCCCCAACACACCCCTTCCACACATCATTTCCTCAAACAGAAGACTATCACATATCTTTTCCTTCATCCTTTGACTACCACCCATCTTTTCCTACTTCCTCAGCCTGCCACTCTTCATTTCCTCAAACCCAAGACTACAACTCTTCATTTCCTCAGACCCAAGACTACACCCCATCATGTCATCAGACCCAAGACTACAACTCATCATTTCATCAGACCCAAGACTACACCCCATCATGTCCTCAGACCCAAGACTACAACTCACCATTTCATCAGACCCAAGACTACAACTCATCATTTCATCAGACTCAAGACTACAACCTATCATTTCCTCAGACCCAAGACTACAACCCGTCCTCGTCTCATGATATCCCCGTCACTGTTGTTGCCGGTTTCCACCACGAAGATGTCGGTGACTTCAGTGAAAATGAAGACAACGATCTTGCCCTGTTTGGCGACAACGACGATGATGTGGATGATGACGAACCTGTCGTTGTGCCCTTATCAATCGCACCTGCTTATGACCCACCGTCACACATGCATACCTTGAACTTTGACCAAATGAATGAGCCTAGTGAATTCAGGCACACATTGACCCGCCAGAACTTACAGTCATTCGATACGACGGAAAACCTGGTAGTAGGGATGAAGTTCCCTACCAAACAAGCTTGCATGTCCGCGATTAAGCACTTCCATATCAATCGCTCTCTGGATTTCTCGGTAGTGCAATCTGATCAGGCGAGATTCGTCGCCAAATGCCGGATTGATGGATGCATGCGGAGATGTAGAGCAGCATTGGGAAAGAAGAGCCAAATTTGGGAGATCCGAAAACTGGGGGCGGATCACACATGTGCATCAGCAACTCTTTCACAAGATCATCGCATGCTTGACAATAACCTAATTTGTGAAAGTATCAGGGGTATGGTTCAAAAAGATCCATCAGTAACCGTGCCAGTGTTGATTGCACACATACGAGCAACATACTCGTACACCACCACGTACAGGAAGGCATGGTTAGCTAAGCAAAAGGCTATTGAACTGATCTACGGGAACTGGGAAGAGTCATACAATCAACTACCAAGATGGCTCCTCACAATGCAACAGTTTGTTCCAGGAACAATCGTAGAGCTAGAGACACTGCCGGCCTACAACGGAGTGCAACTAATTCGTGATAAGCGAATATTCCATCGAGTGTTTTGGACTTTCAAACCGTGCATTACTGGCTTTGCGTTTTGCAAGCCCGTTGTGTCCATCGATGGCACCTGGTTGTATGGAAAATACAAGGGGACCCTTTTGATGGCAATTGCTCAAGATGGGAACAACCACATATTTCCTATAGCCTTTGCCATAGTTGAGGGTGAGACGGCGGACGCCTGGTATTTCTTTCTCTGAAACTTGAGAGGGCACGTCACACCCCAACCTGACATATGCTTGATTTCGGATAGGCACAAATCAATTAAAAGTGTCTTTCGGCGAGTAAACAGTGGATGGTCGCATGTTTATTGCATTCGACACATAGCCCAAAATTTCATGAGGCAATTCAAGAATGCGGATATGCGAAAGCAAGTTGTTAATATGGGTTGGTAGTGCATTCATTTATATTTTATTAATTTTTGTTTCTTTTCTCTTCATATCAATTTGGAACTTAGTTTATTCTGACTCTTCAGGATACGCCACGTCATATCCGACGTTCAATTATTACTATAATGCTGTCAAAGAAGAAAACGCAGAGGCCGGAAGGTGGTTAGACAGTATCCCTAAGGAAAAATGGACTCAAGCATGGGATCAGGGGAAGCGTTGGGGACACATGACAACCAATCTTGCTGAGTCCATCAATGGCGTACTCAAGGGGACACGAAATCTACCAATCACTGCGATAGTCCAAACAACCTATTATAGGTTGGTTAGTCACTTCGTCAAGAAGGGAGAGAAACTGCAGGCAATGATCAGATCCGGCCGTGTTTATACCGAGATTCTCACTAAGGCCATTGACGAAGAACGAGCCGCATCCAACTCTCACGAAGTCATTATTTTTCATAGGGACAAGCAAGTTTTCTCGATCCAGGAAACAGTACAACCACGCGAAGGCCGACCTGCAGGGAAATTTAGGGTGAAACTACTTGAAAAGTGGTGTGACTGTGGAAAATTCCAGGCATTACACCTCCCATGCTCACATGTCATCACTGCTTGTTCGTCTGTTTTTCATGACTACATGTCGTATGTGGCTGATAAATACAAATTGTAGTCTGCATTCAACGTTTACAATGAAGAATTTGGCGTGGTACCCAACGAAGCTTATTGGCCACATTATGATGGAGTTGAGGTGTGCCACAATCCTGTCATGCGAAGAGATCCACGTGGTCGTTCACAGTCTACTCGCATTCGTACTGAGATGGACCTCAGGGAAAGGGGCCACCCAAAATGTTGTGGACTTTGTCGACAACCAGGGCATACAAGGAAGAACTGTCCTCACCGTGCTGGAACTGCTACGCAACCATAGCGTAGAAATCTGGCACTATTAATTTCAGTGTACGAGTTTTTGTAATAGTTTCTTGTTATAAATTTTAATTGATGTTTACTATCGCATTATCGATTACTGTTATCATATAATTAACAAACAATACAATTACTTAATTAAAAAAAATTTAATCACACATTTTTAAACCCTAAAAATCTTTAAATTTTATGAAAATTTCATAAAATTAAATATTGAAATCGTAAAACGATTATTGATATCATATAATTAACATCCAACACTATTAGTTAATTAAAAAATTAATCACACATTTTTAAACTCTAAAACCAATTAAATTTAAATAAAAATCCAAAAAAATAAAAAAAACCAAAAAATTCGAAAAAAAAAATACAAATTTCCTATGGGAAACCCGACTTTCTACCTATCAAATGAAAAAAAATTTTAATTGTCCATTGAGAAGTCGGTTCCACCAAACCCGACTTCTCAACATAAAAAAAAAAATTAAAAAGAAGAAAGTGGGAAGTCGTGAATAGAGGGAGGGGAAAGTGAAAGGAAAAAAAGGAGATATTTATGTATATAATGAGAGAAAGGGGATATTTAGGAGAATAATTTTTTTTTGGATTATTCCTAAAAATTTACCGTCCATATTAATAGCTACCAGCAATTAAACTCAAAAAAAAAAAACAAAAAACAAAAAACAAAAGGTGACGCGTGATATGATGTCAAAGAAACTTAAATGCTGCTATAGCTGTGTAGCACTGCCTAGGAGAGAAAAGGAAGACCGCATCATGCATGCATTCGAAAAAAGGAAGAGCACACGACAATAACGAAATCACTTTTTAAAAGTTATTTTTATATTATTTTTTAAAATATTAAAGCAAAAAATATATTTCAACATATGTTTTCCGTATTTTTATTTCTCAAACAAACGAAATATAAAAGTAATCTAACGTTCTTTATGGAAAATTATCATTCCCTAAACCTTAATCACAAACCCTAATTAAAAATATTATTGACTTAATTGCACTTTTGATTGATCCTTATAGTTTTTTTTAGCATATTTGATCCTCTTAATTTTTCATTGTTGCAAACTCGTTTCTTCTGTCTAATGTTTGTCAAATTTTTAATGATCAACAGAGAGAAATTACTGTTTTATGTGCATAAAATCTCGACTTGAGCTTTTGTTGTAAATGATCTTGTGGTAGAATAAAAAAATGGTCCCGTAAAAAAGGAACAAAACCGATAAATGACAAAGAGGAATCATTGAAGCATGTTGAAACGGAAAGACAAAGAAGGCAGAAGCTCTACCAGAACTTCTATACGTTTAGAGCAGTAATTTCTCTGTACTGATCATTGAAAAAATTAACGAATATTGGACGGGATGACCGAATTTGTAACATTGAAAAAATAAGAGACCAAATATGTACAAAAAATTATAAAAATAAAAATTGCACATGATCAATAATAACGAATCCAAAATTCAATTGAGCCGATATTATTTTTATCTCATAAGTCATTCCATTGACCCTCATGTCCATTTCCTTCACGTCTTTATCAGGTGGCCTGATTCTGGGAAAAGAAAAGGTAATCCACCAATAATACATTGAAGATTTAATTAGAATCAATTGTATAAATTGTTTTACTGTTATCAAGTCATATATTATTAAAGGATTCAATTAGTATATATTATTAGTGTAAAAAAAATTTATATTATCAATCAATCATATATTATCACATCAGTTAAAATGATTGACTTTTATCATAATTACCTAAAACATTACATAAATTATTATTTCTGATTGAATGATAGTATAATAAACTTTACACTAATAATCTATAACAATTAAATTATTGAACCATACCGAAGAGTTTTGTAGCTGGTTTAATTTGAGCCTACATTTTGGTAATATTCAGTAACTAATGTTTGGCCATATGGGTTAGCATGCACAAGCAAAATTCTGTTATTTCAAAAAAAATGGTGTTTAGGTGTCCTCTATCAATTAAAGATTGAGGAAATACATATGTATTAATAAGTTATAGTTTTATTTTATTAAATAACAAATTATCATTGATAAGAGATAAAAAAATATAATTGAAAAATGAGATAGAAAATTTTCATCCAACATACCCATACCTGGATTAATTCTTTTTCTCGAATAAGTCAAAGGCATACCATTTACGATTATGAGATTTATTTATAAAGGATATTCTTTATTGTCTAACTAGAAGTATGGTCTTCAAACAAAAAAAATCTACCAGTATTGACATAGTTAGAATTTGAAGTTGTGTCAAGTGCCAGTCCATTACTTGGAAATGTATTCGGTGACTTTAAAATTTAATATTTTTGGTGTCTTTAATCATTTTCATTTTCATTTGACACACTTTTCTATCTTAGTTTAGAGTAAGTTTTTTCTATTGATTATTATAATCCTAGTTCATATTGCTCGTGGTAAAAAACATATTTTTTATGTTAATTTTAAAAAAATAATTTAATTGATATATTCTATCGTGTAAAGATTTTTTTTATACTATTATTAAATCATATTTGGATAAATTAATTAAATATTTAATTTTTATTAGAATTATTTTAAAAATTTCTTGTAACATAATCTTTGATTGATCGAAAATACTCTTATAATAACAATTATACTCAAAAAGAAAAGGTGGCGCATGATGTGATGTCAATGAAGATGAAATGCGGCTAAAGAGAGATTAAAAACACGCAAAAGAAAAAAGGCAGTAGCAGATAGCACTGCCTAAGACAGAAAAGGAAGACCGCATCATGCATGCATTGAAAAAAAGGAGGAGCACACGAGAATAACGTAATCACTTTTAAAAAAGTATTTTTATATTATTTTTAAAAATAATAAAGCAAAAAATATATTTCAACATATGTTTTCCGTATTTTTATTTCTCAAACAAATGAAATATAAAAGTAATCTAATGTTCTTTATGTGAAATTTTCATTCCCTAAACCGAAGCCTTAAACCCTAATTAAAAATGTTATTGGCTCAATTATACTTTTGGTCTCCTATTATAGATCATGTGTAATTTTGATCTTTATAATTTTTGTAGCATATTTGATTCCCCTATTTTTTAATTGTTGCAAACTCGATTCTTCTGTCCAATATTCGTCAAATTTTTAATGATGAATAGTGAAGAAACACAATTTTAAGGACATCGAACCTCCACTTGAGCTCAGGGACGGATTCACTTATACAAAAATGGGGACAGCTGCCCCCACTGACTATAATTTTTTTTTTTATTAGTTATGGAATATTTTTACTTTTGACCCCACTAAAAAATAAGTACTACCCCAACTATATCCTTTTTACTCCCTTCTTTCTTTGTTGAAACCCTTTTTAATCCCTTTTTGTAAAGAATCAACTACGCAATCTTATGAGAGATAAATTGTTGAATGATTATTTGGTCATATACATGGAGAGATATTTTTGATACTGTTGAAAATGAAAAAATCATATATAACACCCTAACACCCCCTTCTGGGATATCACAAGACAACCTGTTACAGAAACATAAGAAAAACTTTTCAAAAACGTATAAACTTTTTCACATCTGATACCAAAGTAAAACAGTAAAACTGACCAATCATATAAAACAAATTTCTATTCATCCTTTGTAGTAATACTCAACGTCGCCATAAAGCGTACATCATTTTCCTGATCTTTAGTACGCCATACGTACATCAAAACCTAAGAGCTGGTCTAATAAAGAAACATCTAAAGATGATAGGGTATACTACCTAGTATACTTCAGACCCATGAGACTTGGCCTTGTCGTCGCAAATCCACACATCTTTGCTGTCGACAGAAAGAGATTTTAACTTCGAGGTCCCGAGATGACCAAGAGAATTGCTGAATTACATTCGTACATGTGTTCAAAAACACAATAGGGCGTCCACATGTACAGGCAAGGGTGAGATACCAACACATGAATTTAAATTACATATAATATACAAAACAAATACCATATCAACGTATCAATCACCGTACATGTAATATCACCGGATATAACAATCGTAATGTTTATACACATTTATCAAAGAGTCGCATCCAGTCGTAGTCACCGTAAAATATCACCGTACGTAAAAGCATAATGTATGCACACGTAATTTATCAAAGGGTTTCATACCGGACAGTCATTAAAATATGACACTTCAATATTCAACGTCTAATTTTTTGCCTAATCTCTGGAGATCCTAAAACCGTAAACATCGTTTCCACAAAAACTGAGCTGATCAGGCTCGCTTGCCTAAAAAGGCACACCATAATTGCCTAAAAAGGCACACCGTAATGAAACCATTGAAACCTGTCCAACATAAGGCACAGGCAAACACCGTGTAATGGTTTCTCATTGTCCATCAAGGCACAATGATATTCACCGTCTTGAATATCCCGACCACCAAGATATCTAGATTTAAAAACATCGTTGGGACGTCTGCCGATTTATATGTATGTAAAAACATTTTATAATTTTTGTCACTTTTCTTTGTTCTTTCTTTCCTTATCGTAGCACAAAGGCTTCCGACCCATCTAAGTCTTTCATTGTTTTACAACATTATATAAACACAGGACGAAACGTCCGTGTGCTCAATCACGAATTCTCGCATCGGTGCACCAGTTCGAGGTTTGCTGTAGTAGAAAAACAATATTTACCTTTATTCATATCCATCATTGATATGAAAAAGACATATAAATGATAGGACACACAGTCCACAAGACATCGTAGGACAGAATCCATAACACATCATAGGACACACAGTCCACAACACCGTATATCTACGTGTCTTTATCACAAAACACTAGTAACCCGACGTCTCGTTTACTAGGTTCACGTTTCAACGTTTCCATCATTTTCGTTCTGTGAAATACAAAAATCAAATCAAATCTCCGCAACTCTTCTAAGTTGTCGGACTTTTACATTGTTTACAGACAAAACATTTTCTGTTTAAATACATTTTAGAAATAATGAAATTTTTAATAAAACATCACGTTTTTTTAATAAATCTCTTCTCAAAAATTCATTTCTGAGAGGATTTTACTGAAACCAAAATATCTTCTCCTTATAAGGGTATTGTTTCTAAAACAGTAAGATAGTAAAATGCACCTTTTACATGAAAATGCACCTTTTACACATAAAATCCTTCAAATTCAAAATATTCCCAACATTTTCCTCCAAATCAATCTATGATTTTTTTGCAAGGCTTTTAAAAGCTTTTATCTTTATTTATAGATTTCAATGCAGCAAACAACAACCATACTTTCGTCATATCACATGGCTATAATACCACACATATTCAATACCACGCCCATTCACATCAATATAGCCAATCACATCATTTTCAACATCACAAATCATGTCAACATATTCAACCACATCAACGTTTATATAACAACACATAACAACATCAATTCATCATCAAATCACTTCATTCAAGAAATCCATCAATAACACAACGTGTAGTTATCAGGAATCCTTCAGGTAAACTCCCCTTACCTCTCGTAGTCTATTCAAGGTCAGGCTCGTCCGTAACGGTCCAAATTGTCTTTCCGTTTCGTCAGGCTACGACTATTCTTTGATGATCCTTCATCACCAAGACATAAAATAAGATTGGCTTGTTGAGATAACCTAGCATATAGGTTCGGTTATAGCTAGTCGCTTTGGCTAAAATTCTCAAGATTTCACATACTATGGGATTTAAGATCATAGAGTATTCTAGTATTAAGGAAAATTGTCATAAATGGAAAATTAAAACAACATCATCCTCCTCCTCTAGGGCATGAATTCGGTTCTCTCTTGGACCATAGGTTAGGGATTTTATTTTGTTTCAAACTCTTGGATTCAATACATATAAGGAATAGAAAATGAAATCCATGGTTCTTTGCTAAGAATTGAAACAAAATCCCATCTTCTCATACTCCTAGGGTTTCGGCCAGGGCAGCCATGTGAGCTTGCTCTATGCTCTTGAATAATGAATATAGAGATCTTAATGAGTTCATAAAAAGTGATTTCATGAGCATAGGATTTTTCTACAATTAATTATGGATTTTTGAATCTAAACCCTATTCTTAGCCTTACATCATGAAAATCCATGTAGAATCCAAAGTCTCTAGATGGAGATGAGTGAAGCTTACCTCTTGAGTGATGAAGATTGACAAAGGTTTAAGCTTCTCCTTCCAATTTGATTCAAGTTCTAACTTGATTTAGAGAAAAAGTGAAGAAGTTTGTGAAGAGAAAGTGAAAGAAATGGAGAGTAAGGAGGAAGAGGAAGGGCAGCATGAAGGAGGGGGGAAAATGGGTGAAAAAGTGATGTTTTAATCTTAATAAAGATGGAAGGGTAAAAAGGTAATTTACTAAAGGGATAAAATGGTAATTTTGGAAAGTTTTAGGGGCATTAAGGTCATTTATCTCCCTAAGTCATGATGACTGTGGTGAGTCACTAGGTGACTCACCCTAGTGAGGTGTCATGATAGTGACTTAGTATTTATCCATTTACGGGTCCCGATAAATTCGTATTCGGTTCCGTAAAATCACATTTTCACCTTTTCAGTGAAAATTTTTAAATTTCCCAATATTGTGGAAAATTAAATTTCAAACCTAACTGCTTCGTTCCCGTGTCAAAATTAGATTTTCTGAGCAGTAAAATTATACTGTCAGTGTAAAACGCAAACCGGGCTCCGTCTGAGTTTTTGACCCAAAATTTAACCATAGGTTCCTACGATAGTGTAGAGCATGACTATGGTCTCAGATTATTTTATTTCACTCTCTAGACCCTCCAAAAAAATACAAATATGTAAATACTGTTTAATTCGTATTAGAGTGTAAAGAGTGTGAAAAATCGGGGTGTGACATCATACAACAATTTCAAAATATGAAGTCACGTAGAAAGCGATTATAATTTGTATAAGTTGGGATGTCTTCAATTTTTTGGGTGTAGTAATATAGTTTTTATAATCTTCAAATTTTTGGCTAAATGATAATAATGTCGTTATTATATCGCTTATGCATTTATATTTTTTTATAGAATATTTATATTATATAATTTTGCCCTCACTAGTCAACATTTCTGGATCCGTCCTTGCTTGAGCTTTTGTGGTAAAGGATCTGGTGGTAGAACAAAAAAACAGTCCTGTATAGGAGGAACGAAACCGATAAATGACAAAGAGGAATCATTGAATCATGTTGAAATTGAGAGGCAGAGGAGGGAGAAGCTCTACCAGAGCTTCTATATGCTAAGAGTCCCTCTATATTGATCATTGAAAAAATTGGCGTACATTGGACGGGAGGACGAATTTGCAACATTGAAAAAATAGGGTACCAAATGTGCTAAAAAAACTATAGGGATGAAGATCGCACATGACTAATAATAAGGGGATCAAAAATGTAATTAAGCCAATATTATTTTTATCTCATGCATCATTCGATTCACACCCATGTCCATTTCCTTCACGTCTTTATCAGGTGGTATGATTTTGGGAAAAGAAAAGGTAATGTTTGGCCATGTGTGTGAATCAAGTCATATATTATTAAAGGATTTAATTAGTATACATTATTAGTACAAAAAAAATTTATACCAATAATCAATCATATATTATCACATCAATTAAAATAGTTGACTCTTATCATAACTATCTGAAAAGTCACACAAATCATTATTTCTAATTGATTGACAGTATAATAAATTTTACACTGATAATCTATAGCAATTAAATTATTGAACCATACCGAAGAGTTTTGTAGCTAGTTTAATTTGAGCCTACATTTTGGTAATATTCCATAACTAATGTTTGGCCATGTGGGTTAGCATGTACGATCATAATTCTATTGTTCCCAAAAATGATATTTCGGTGTCCTCCATTAATCAAAGATTGAGGATGTACATATATATTAATGAATTATTATTTTATTTTGATAAGTAATAAATTATCATTGATGGATGATAGAAAATATGATTGAAAAATATGACAGAAGATTTTCATTCACTATCCACATACCTGGATTAATTCTTTTTCTCGAATAAGTCAAAGGCATATCATTTATGATTATGAGATTTATTTATATAGGATAGTCTTTATTGTGTAACTAGAAGTACTGCCGTCAAAAAAAAAAAACTACGAGTATTGACATAGTTAGAATTTGAAGTTGTGCCAAGCACCAGCCCATTAGCGAGTCATATTGCTTTAATGGTGGAAGGATTGTCCTCATTAATTGGGTAGTGCAACAAACCTATTTATTTTAGGATAAAAATGAATAATTTTGTGTTAGAAAACTAAATAGAACACTTATCAACATAATAAATGCATCATTTTCAATACAAGTTTACCTCTTTTGATTCCTTGAACAGTGTCTTAATATTATCCTTTATTTTATATCCTTTTTCATGGTTCCAATTAAGGTTGAAGTTTCTTACCAATTAAGGTTGAAGTTTCTTACTCGCATATAAGGATCTTTTTTGTGAGGTGAAAGTCAAGAGGTAATAAAATTGTATGAGTCCAATGGGAGGCAAGAAATTGTGGAGGCTTGGGGATGAAAAAATTGTAGTTATTTAATCTTAGCCTTTTGGATAAATGGGTTTTTTTTTTTTTTTTTATCAACAAATGTTAGTAAATCAATGTATTATGTTAGTGTGTGTGTGTGTGTGGGGGGGGGGGGGGGTCGGACCCTAGACCTCTTTATCACTCTAACCCCTATGACCCTCCCCTCAAACCAACCCATCCACCTTATAACCCCCCGAATGAAATAATAACATAGTGAATTCTTTAGGGTGAAAATGCTTTATACCAATGATTCATACTTTTGGTGGAAAGACCTTTGTAGCATCGAGTTAGGTAAAAATGTGCCAAAAGAAGTGGTTCTTCCTAGAATGATGTTTGGATTGGAAATGATAATTTTAAAACGGTGCATCATAACTTCGTAGCTATATGATGCCTATACCTACGGTTTCAACTGCTGTCACTAAAAGTGTTCGTAGGTATATGACAAATTTCTTGTAGTGTGGGTGGATAACACAGACCTATGCTTCCAAGAACTGTGATGTTTGAACCATGGAAATGATAATTTCAGAAGGTCAGGATGCTATAATTGCATAATTAAGGACTTGGGAGGATAACTCTTGGAGTGGAATTTACATTGGAGAAGACTGAATAAACAAAGTAAACACTAGCAGGCGGGTTGAATTGTGTTACCTAGAACTTTTGTTAAAATAGAAAATTTTTTTCACAAAAATACAAAGTAGCAGACGCTTAAAAACAGATTAGAGACGCTTTAGATACGTCTGAAGATTTTTCACTACTTATGCAAGACAGCTATTTAAAAACAGAGATAAAAACAACTTTGATTAAAACAAATACTTGTTTAGATAGACAAATTAACCCTTGGTTAGATAGCAGCTAAGCAAACAAAGCAATATTAAAAGTTTAGGGAAGAGATAATCACACAAAGTAATTATACTAGTTCACCCTCAATGATGAAAACCAAGGATGGTCAACTATGACAAGAAGAATCAAGCCAATTATGAAACAAGAAGAACCAAATTGGAATATGTTGAAAACTTTATTTTCGTTCGTGATGACTGCTCTATCTTGTTTTGGCTGTATTTTGAGATCCAGATGTCGGATTGGTGCGTTCTTTGATGATTTAGAAAGCAAAGACAATTATCTACAACTCGTGTCTCAGTTTTCTTGAGTGGCAAAAACTGTGCTACAAGTTGAACACGAAATTATGGATGAGCTTTTCTTGTATTTTGGGCTTTCTTTGTATTAGATTGGGTTTTTGCATAACATAGGCTCCTTATGCTGAAGTCGGTGCTACTTAGGAGAGGATTATGGGTTAGCCGTCACCTCCTTAGAATAAAAGTCTAAAAATAGGTATGTAACACCTATCATTTGAGAAGTTTGAATAATATTGAAAGTTTAATCTTTTGTGAGTTTTAAGAGTTCTGCCTCTTTGTGGTTCTTGAAGTGAACCTCTTGGTTCTTATCAAAGGTTTCCATACCTTTGTTGCGAATCTTCATTTGGCTTATCACTCTCCAAGACTGTGGCGCCTTCTTCCATCATTTCATCTTCACCATCTTTTTATTTTTGTTATTTACTATTATTGTTCTTATAATTTTATGCACCATTGTCATAGCTTCTTTGAAGCTTGGCGCTAAATCATCTTCTTCTTCTACCTTCGTTCCTGTTTTATTTCATCGTTAATTCTTGTTACAAGATAGCCAAATCAAGGAAGATCCGTAAAAACAATATGAACACAACTTGGTTCACATTACTCAACCGTATGCTACGTCTAGTTCTTGGCTTAACCAAGAGTTCCACTATAATTGATCAGGTTACAAACACAAGTATTGTTTGCACACCTAGCCTCTCCAGGCTCAACAAGTATTATTTTCTCACTTAGTCTCTTTCGGCTCAACAAGTATTATTTTCTCACCTAGCTTCACGAGAGCGTGGAAGGAACTCATTTTAGGTATTTCTCGTACTTTCTTGCTTTAGTTTAGAGTTTGTTGTCACTTTAAGGTGTCAGGTATTTCATACTTTCATCTTTGTCAGATGTTTCATATGTCCATCTCTCACTCACTCTTTCTGTCAGGGTTCTAGCTCTTTGAATGTGTTAAGGTGATTCATGTCAGGCGCTCAACAACACAAGAGCATAAAATGCACTCATTTACAGGCATTTGTTTTAATTTCATCCTTTAGTTCACAAGCGTTAGACATGTTTTTTTATTTTTCTACTGAAAATCTCTAAAATGGGCAACTGGTTGCACGCTCTTTGGACCCTAAGAGCATTATGCTGTTAGGATTTCGTGTATTTCACTTTTTTTCGTCATTTACTTTCAGACATGCGTGTATCTTAGTTTCCTGTTCAATAACGATTTGTATATAATGCGAATATGACAATGTTGGATCGGATACAAAGCCCACCATGTATAGTACTTGTTGTTAATAATTATTTTGGTAGATCGAAAAAGTTTGGATAAAAAATGGATGTCTGCAAATTGTTTGTCGAAGGAATATGAGGACAGAGTGAAAGAATTTATTAGCTTTGCAGTTAAGCATGAAGAAAACCCTAGTCGAATCACATGCCTTTGTTTAGGTTGTTGTTATTCAAGGCGAATTACCGCAAATGAGTTGGAAGATCATTTAGTGTGAATGGAATTGATTAAAGTTATACATGTTCGATAAAGTATGGTGAGACAAGAAGAGATGCGTCTGGTGATGATTTTGAGAAAAGTGTGAGATATTCATCAAATGATACCAACACGCATACGTATGAGGGCAACCGTTTTGAACAGCTTGCAAATGTGGTTGAGGGGGATCTTCGTGATTGTCCTCAAATGTTTGAGAGGTTGATAAATGATTCAGAGAAATCATTTTATGGTGGTTGTACTAAATTCTCAAGATTATCAACGATGTTAAAGTTTTATAACTTGAAATAGGGCAATGAATGGACTGATAAGAGCTTTATGGACTTACTTACACTTTTGAAAGATCTGTTGTCAGAGAATAGTGTGCTTCCTAGTCGAACATATGATGCTAAAAAATGGTATGCTCTACTGGCATGAGCTATGAAAGGATACATACTTGTTGGCTCGGAAGCCTGGTCAAATACTCAAATTTACTTCAATTCAAAGATATCCAATAAAATGATAGAATGACCCTATTTATACTAATCCTAGAGGCCTTCATACAATGGAAATACAATGGGAATACAACTTGCAATTGTCAAAATTAATGGCTACGTAATTAATGGCTAGCCTAGGTAACTAATAGCTAGGTAATTTAAAGTCAATATTAGTGGCTTGATGCAATAAAGAGGTTCATGCATGGCTATGGTTTTTGTCTGGATCATCCTCCCCGGGTTGGACAGAACTCACACTCGAGTTGAGTTCTACTTCATCATCCAAGTATGGTGAAAGATTAGCGACATTGAAGGTTGCAGAGACACCATAAGTTCCTGGTAGCTCGACCTTGTAAGCATTGTCGTTGATTTTCTGCATGATTCTGAAAGGACCATCAGCTCTAGGGGATAACTTGGCATTTGGTTGATTTGGAAATCGTTCCTTCCGTAGATGTATCCATACCAAATCTCCTACTTTAAAAATTTGTTGTCTTCGGAGCTTGTCACACTGAACCTATTCATGCAACCTTTTGATTTCTTTTGCCCTGCGTTCTGCATTTGCACTATACTATAGTCTATTATATGAAGGGGTTAAGTCTAATGGACTATGCGGGCGAGTGCCATATACCACCTCAAACTGGCATTTTCCAGTAGCTTGATTAGTTGAATAAGTAAGCAAATTCAACCTGTGCAAGGACCAGATCCCACTATTTTAAATTTTTACCGACAAAGCTTCGAAGTAGATTTCCCAAAATCCTGTTGACTGCTTCGGTTTGGCCATTTGTCTGAGGATGACTGGCACTACGGAATTGAAGCTTAGTACCCATCTTCTTCCCTAGGGTTCTCCAGAAGTGGCTTAAGAACTTGACATCTCGATCAGAAGTGATAGTTTTCGGAATCCAATGAAGACGAACAATTTCTTTGAAATACAAGTCTGCAACTTGAACAATATCACTGGTCTTCTGGCATGGAATAAAGCGGTCCATTTTTGAAAATCTATCCACAACTACCATTATGGAATCCTTTTGTCGCTAAGTCCGAGGTAGTCCAAGGATGAAGTTTATACTAAAATCTTCCCAAGGTGCTTCTGGAATAGGAAGTGGCATATATGACCCTGTGTTTTGGCTTTTGGTCTACGCCAAGTGGCAGATTCTACATATTTGAACTGTTAGCATCTCTTTAAAGTCTTGGCCAATAGAAATTCTCTTTCACTAAAGCCACAGTTTTATCTCGTCCAAAATGACCTGCTAATCCTCCGTCATGAGTTTCCAAACAATGGCTTCCCGTAGTGAGAATTGAGGGATACATAAAGCCTTTCCTTTGAATAAAAATCCATCATGCCTGTAGTAGTCTTGGAAGGATTGGCATTCCAAAACTTTTGAAAATCGGGGTCATCTTGGTATAGCTCATTGTTAGTCTTAAAGCCAACGACTTTCATCTGTAGAGTAGAAAGTAGGGTATGACGCCTACTGAGAGCATCTACAACAAAGTTTTGAACTCCCACCTTATGCTTAAGTAAGAATGGATAAGGCTGCAGGAAATCATTCCAAGCAGCATGTCTGGAACTGATCTTCTGTTGAGAATTCAATGCTTGTGGGCTTCATGATCATAATAGAGAATAAATTCTTTGTACAACAAGTAATGACTCCAATGTTGTAGGGCACGAACAACAGCACAAAACTTCTTTGTCATAAGTAGAGTACTTGAGTTTACCATTGTTGAGCTTTTCACTAAAGAAGGCTATGGGGTGACCTTCTTGTTGGGGAATCAAGAGGGATAATTTTTAAAAACAATTTTCAAAAAACCCGTTGAGCGGAAAAACCCTTTTACAAAAGGATCACACATTGCACATGAATCTCAAAGATATTGTATTTACCTCTTGAAACGTAGCTTTACCGCGAACACTGTGAGCGCGCCAACAACATCGGGTAGCCAAAATCACTGCTACTGTGCGTTGCTCATAACTTTCGTTCCAGAACCTGTTTCGAAAAACTAAACGATGAAGATGAAGAACCGCATGTCTTGAGTCTGATGTCCAAATTTCAGCCCGATCCAACAGTTAACGAATCTCTAATCGCGAGATTACGATAACTGTTTGGCCACAACCACCATAAGGAAAGGATTCTTTATCACCAGTATTGTAAAGTAGCAATACCTCTACTCAGTCCATGTGAGCAAATCAGCATCAATGATAGCGTAGTGCTAGTTATCAGGATTGAGAGAGGCGTGAGACACAGATAGAAAAGGAAGCGCAACTGTCTGGGGTGTACAACGGGCGTTATGAGTGCTCTATGTTGTGTCATGCTTAAGTGACGTGCACAGCTTACTAATAGCTGTCACTCACTTAACCTAACCTTGTTGGGCTACTGTACGCTACAGGCCCAATGTTCAATTATTTATTAAATCATATTTAATTAATCAAATAAATTAATTTTCTGAATATTTGCTCAATGCGTGTGACCCTATAGATTCTCAATTAATTGGCAATAATATTAATTATTATTAGTCATATTAATAATTAATTTATATTATAAACAATGAGCGGCATCTACCAATACATCATTGCTACCGAATTAATTAGATACTGGTGATACAAAATCATATTGTAACCATATATAATGTGAAGTCAACGTCTTTTCGTCTGAATGTCTTAATTGAATGCAAGGAATAAATGTGTCATTCTTGTTAAGTCCAATTATTTATTTCTTTATCTAG